>JARWIR010000011.1:31507076-32757076 GCA_029959085.1 Nemophila menziesii | reverse complement strand
TACCTTACCACAATGAAAACATTTTCTTGTTTCTTTTCCCTTAGAATTTTTCTTATTCTTTTTATCCTTATCAGGCTCAGGGACAAAGGTAGTATCTGTTCTTTTCACAAACATATTTGCACCAGTTCTTTTCTGTGTTTTAAGTTCATTTTCTCTAGTTTTCAAAGCAGTTACTACTTGATCATATTCAGGGACAGAGGTAGCATATTGAAACACATCTTTAACAACTTGAAAAGAATCAGGAATAGCATTTAGCAGAATCATACATTTACTAGTATCATCAAGGGCCATATTAGTTCTTTTTAAAACAAGACACATCTTAGTAAACTCATCAAGATTTTCATCAATAAATTTAGCACTATCCATTTTATAATTGAACAAAGCACCTTTCAAGAAAGCAAGATTGGGCACAGATTTAGTAGAGTAAAGAGAATCGAGTTTACCCCACAGATCAAGAGCAGTATCAGCACCATCTACCTGGCGTATCACAGAGTCTGATAAGTTCAAGAATAGGATGTTATAAGCCTCTTCTTTAATTTCAGCTTCCCTATCAAGCTCGCCCTCTCGCCATTCTTTTATATCTTTCAGCAAGGCGCTGCTCACTTTATGATGAGATAATAAGACTTTCATCTTTTTCTGCCAAACACCAAAATCCATTTTCCCATCGAAGACCGACATATCAATACGAGTTGACCTCGTCATCGTAGGAGGTTAATCAAGAAGAATAAAGAAAGAAAGCCCGCAGTGAAAAGATTTTAAGACTTCAACTAATTTCGGAAATCAAACGAGATCTCCAAGAAATTAATCAAGAAAACAAAAAACCCTAATTTTCCGAAAGAGGTGAAAAACCGAATCGATTTAAAGAACGAAGCTCTGATACCACTGTTGTAAATAGAACACCTCAATTGAAAATATAGTTTAAAGTTTGAAAGAGTTTAATCAGAGAAAAAAAGTAAATCACATAAAGTAAAGAACACCAGAAATTATCGTGGTTCAGTCACAAAAGGACCTACATCCACGTTGAGCCCAGATGAATAAGGCTCTGCTCCACTAAATGCCTCAGATTACAAGATTGAAACACCTCACAAAGACCTCCTCAAAGTATCACAATATTACAATTCTTCCACAAATCTATCTAGTATAACAACTACGCTGAAATACAACTAAGAATTGAATCAGTGGATTCAATCTACAAAGATTTGCTAAACTGTAACTAATCTACCGAAGGACTAATAAAGAAACCAAGGGTTTCGACTAAACTAGGGTTTATTCGCGAGAGAGGAGAGAGGAAGGGTAATCGAAGAAGTAAGTCTGAACAAAGGCTGAAAAGAAGCCTTTTATAAGACACATAAGTGAGAAGCAATCTCAGCCGTCCAACTTATCCAAGATCTAAAGTCCCGAGTGCGCCACATAAGAAACACGCAAGACCACTTAGAAAATGCCATGTGTCCACGTGGTGTGTCAAATAAAAGCTCAGCAACTTAATATAACATAATAATACTTCACATATACAACAGTTTCGATTTGAGAAATGAGGTGTTTCAAGATATAAAGCTTCCTCAAGCTATCTCTCAAAGTTATCACTTTAACAATAATCTCACAATTGTAAATGATTGCTTAGCTTTCGTTACGTTCACACGTTCCAATTTTAATTTTGAATCAAAGTATATGGACATATGGGTAATGAAGAAATATAATGTGGTGGAATCTTGGACTAAACTATTCTCAATTTCTAGTATTCAAAACACATTTATCTACTGGTATCCTCGTTTGATATGGAAAAATGAAGCAATACTTATGGAAACTGAAATTTGGGGAGAGAAACGGAAACTGGTTTTACGTGCTCTCGACACTCATAATATGACTGATACAAGATTAATGTATGATAATTATATGTTACATGGAGATATGCTTTACAAAGAGAGTTTGGTTTCAATTAAGTGATAGTTTTTTCTTTGTACTCTTTTTGATGCTTTTATGAGCTATTAGATTAAACATAATCTTAAATTTATCGTATTGCTCAATCTGTCCAAACTTTTTTTTAATGTTTGATCTTGTCCATAGTTTGCATTTTAGTGTTAATCATTGTAGCTAATTCACAAGAATATTTTAGTCTAATGCCTAAACTTACAATGCAAAAAAGTCTAAATATATGTTTATTAAGATTTGCGTGCATGAAATATATAGTTTTTTTTAGTCGAAAGAAGCATATATTAAAAAACTTCAAGTTACAAATTAGCCAATCCCTAATGGATCAAAATCTCTAGCCAAGATTCTAGCTAATTGAGAAGGTGGAAAACAATTCCAAAGGCTAAACAATGCACCTTTAAGCACTTGTTTAGCCACCCAATCAACTACATAGTTATTTGATCTCCTTACAAAGGAGATTTTTATCTTATACTTAATTTACAGCTTAGAATGTATCTAACTAAGTTCGAAATATTACAATACACTTTACTACCAAAATACAATTGATTAACTAAAAGAAGGCTATCATTTTCTATTTCAACCGAGCCAGGAGGTAATTTTGAAGCCATCTCGCAAGCTTGAACCATCCCCCTTGCCTCTGCTTCAATAATTGAGTTAGCCTTAATTTCCTTCGCAAAACCATCCACCATGCTACCTGCAGAATTACGAGTTATACAAGAATAAGAGGCTTTGTTTGAATTCTTATCAAAGGAAGCATCACAATTTATTTTAAGTAAACCAGCTGAAGGTGGTTTCCATTTCTCAGCTCTGTCCTCTATAAGGTGTGAACCTTGAGTTACAGAGTTTGAATTATTGTTTCCAGAAATTGGGACAACATTTAGATCACATGTTTTTTTAATTTTAGCCTCAGAAATAAATCTTTTGACTAGATTATTATCATCATAGGCTTTTAAAGCCTCCTGTAATACTAGAATAGGGTCTGGAGTAATTCCTCTAAAAATACTCTGATTTCTTCCTATCCAAATAAACCAAACTAAGTAGAAAGCAAGTTCACCAGAGTAAACATCATCATGTTTACTTTCAATACTGCACTGCCTTATAAAAGCAACCCATTTCTTGAAATTAAATGAAGGCTCAGACATAGAGTTAAAACTCAGAGGACTAGCAATCCATATAGCTCTTGCCCATGAGCAATGAAAAATTAAATGTTCAACATTCTCAGTTTCAATCCCACATAAAGAACACCGATCATATTCACAAGATTTCCTTTTCTTTCTGTTTTCATTCGTTGCCAAACCATTTTCACAATATTTCCAAATAAAGTTTTTGATCTTAGGCTGTATATTCATACTCCAGGTGAATTTCCATTCCTCAGAAGAAAGTTTAAAAGAAGATGTCCCTATATTTTTATCCTTTATTCTCTCACCTTCCTGTTGTGCCATCCAAAGTCTCCTATACATATCTTTAACTGAAACACCCCCATCCTCAGAGAAGGGCCAGAATGGGGTGTCAAGACAGTCAAGGAAGGAATGTATATAGAAGAAATGGTTGCAGCAATTTCTGGTGAAAAATAAAGGTTAAGTAAATCAATGTTCCACTCAAATGTATCTGGATATAAAAGTTCAAACACAAGTCTAAGTTCACAGGTTTAGGGTTTCACCATTAAACCTTGAGATGGAATCCAAAAGTCCTCCCAGATTCTAATAGAACACCCATTATCCACATTCCATCTTATTGAATTAACAAAGCATTTTGTACCTTCAACAAGACTTTTCCAACCCCAAGAGCAGTTACAACAAAGATCAGCATTGTAAAAGTCACCATGGGGAAAATATTTGCCTTTAAAAAGTTTATACACTAATGATTCTTTGTTAGAAAGAAACTTCCAAGCATTAGAAGATAAAAGTGCTAAGTTTTGTGTATGGAAATCTTTAAAACCGAGGCCACCTTTTGAGTTCATTAAAGTTTGCCACTTAATCCAATGACATCTATCTTCTCCTTGATTGTTCCAATAAAAATTGGAGATCAGGGATGTTAAATGAGAAGTTACCTTTTTAGGTATTAAGAAAACTGACATGATAAAGTTTGGTATGGCTCCAATCACTGCTTTTACCAAGACCTCTTTACCACTTTTTGATAGCATCTTAGTATCTCATCTGTCCATTCTTTTTATGATTCATTCCACCAGCTACTCAAGTGATTTGACTTTGGATTTACCCCAAGAGGAAGGGATTCCCAGATATTTGCCCAAGTGATCAACTTTATTCATTCTCAGGAGAGTGGAGAATTTATTTCTAAGGTCACTTAATGTATTTTTGCTGAACAAAACCCCACTTTTATTGATATTAACCTTTTGACCTGTAGCAAAAGTATACCAATTAATAATATTATTAAAAATATCAATATTGTAATTAGATGCTTCAAGAAAAAATAAACTGTCATCAACAAACAAGACATGAGTATCCATAGGGGCTACTCTTGCTATTTTAATGCCCTTCAAGAGGCTGATGTCTCCCTAATTGTTCTTATTTTCGACCCTTGGGAGACATCATTTTTTATGTTTATTTGAATATTTTGATAGACTTTTGAGTTAAAAATGCAATAATCCGGAATTTCCATTTTATTTCTAGTATTTTTGATTTATTAAACTTTTGCGCGTAATCTTGTGTATTTTAGTGAAAAGTTTGTAGGTTTTAAATATTAGCTAGGAATGGAATCCGAGAAGAGAGTCAAAGATCGTGATATTCCAGAAAAATCCGAGTTTATACAGCTTCTAAAGGATATGCAAGAGGAGATTAGATTGGTTATGGATTATCAAGCTGAGCTGGCTAAAAAGAAAGAGGAAGAAGCCTCGAAGGAGGAACCAAGAGTTGAAGTTGAAGTTGCACCTGCTATGCAAGAAGAGAACGAAGAAGAGAAGGTGGAACCACCACCTGTTGTTCAAACAGTGTCATCAACTATCCCTGATACAAATCCTAAGGATGACACTGAACTCAAGACATTTGTAGAGGCGTACACTCCTGAAAAGATCAACGCCAAATGCTTGAGATTGCGAAGAAAGGGCTTACACCACAACAAGTTTTTACGCAAGTTAATCCTGAGAAAGAAGCGAGTGTAGAGATCCCAAGAGAGAACCTGAGAGTCTCAAGAAGAAGTGAAAGAGAGTTACCAAGGAAGCTTAAAGATCCGGGAAGTTTTAACCTTCCTATTCAAATTAATGGTATGCTCAAGGTGAAAGCTATGTACGATGTGGGTTCTGGTGTGAATATTATGCCTAAGTTCGTGTTCGAGGGACTTGGACTTCAGAAATCCGAGAAAACTCCAGTGAAGTTGCAGTTCGCTGACAACTCAGTTACCAAGACATGGGGAACGGTGGAGGACGTCTTAGTCCGTGCAAGTAGTATCGCCATCCCTACTGACTTTGTTATACTTGAGTTTGATGCAGATAAGCAGGTTCCAATCATACTTGGACGGCCTTTCATGGCCACAAGTCAAAGTGTCATCAACTTCCAAGAAGGGACCATTACCGTTCATGCAAAGAACATATCCGAGACCTTCTATGTCTTGGGCAAGAAACCAAGGAAGTAGATCCCACCGTTCCTGTCATCCACAGCCTTTCACATCACAAAGTCCCTCCTGAGAAGATCCACTTAAAACCTGTGGATACTGAGCCGAACATTGAGTTTGGGGTTGGCCATGAAGTTCTATGGAAAGCTCACAAACGCGAAAATACGCCACGTAGTTTCAAAGACTCGTGGATGGGACCATTCATTGTCACTAAGGTTGTTTCAGCTAAGGTGATAGAAATCCGACCCAAGAAGGGGATCAAGCGCAGATTAGTTGACTTTCATAGCCTAACTCGTTGTTGGGGAGGCTATATTCGCAAATCTTGATAGAGGTAACACGTCTAACTTTGAAAGACGTTAGATGAAAGTGCTGTACGGGAGACAACCCGCAACTTTTAAGGTTTTAGTTTATGTTAAGTTTAGTTGTTTTTAGTTGATATTGCATATTTGAGAAAGGTATTAGTGTTTTTGATGCTTAGGTATTGGAGAAATCGAGTTCGGGAGGAGAAAACGAAATTTTTTGGAAAATTCTGACCATCAGCCCGGTATACCGCGCCTCAGCCCCGGTATACCGCAGAGGAGAAAACCCGTAACATTGGGTATTGACTCGGGTTTTTAGCCGAGAAGAAAAAAAATCAGGACCATCAGTCCGGTATACCGCAGGACCAAAAACCCGTGACACGGGTAGGAGATTCGAGTTTTTTTTCCGAGAATTAAAAATTTCGAAGAGCAGAAGGTCTGGTATACCGGAGGTAGCCGCTGGAGAGAGAAAAAAGTTGCGTTTTAATTATAAAAAGCAAGGAGGTCAGCTTAATTCCGAATTTATTAATCCTTAAGCCTCTCTTTCTTCTCCAAACCTCTCCCAACTCCATTAAAGCTCATTCAAACCTTCCCCAATCATCAAAACACTACCCAATCATCATAAAAACACATCAAATCTTCTCTCCACATCATTACAAAGGAGATTCAAGCACCCAATTCTCACCAAACACATTAGATTGAAGAATCAAGAGCTTAAATTTTCAAAATTCATCATACAATTTCTTAAATTCATACCAATCCATCAAGAATTCACCTTACCCACATAGAGATTCATCATCAATTCACCTTTCCTATACCAAATCAAGCTTGTTCAACCAAAAATTCAAAAGTTCAAATTTCAAGAATTGTTAAAGTTTTGAGTTGGGGGTCAATTGAAGATGACTAAAAGAACAGAAACATTATCTAACAAGAGGGAGGTGAAGAAAAGCAAGGTATTGGGTTCAATTGAGAAGAAATCAAATAACAAAGGTTCTAGTTCTAATGCTAAGGGTAAAATCGATGTTGAAGATGGAGGTAAGCTAGCTATGTTTGATACTAATGGAAAAAGGCTTTACTTTTATTCAAAGGAGAAAACATAACCTCTTCCCTTCAAAGGTCCTACACCCATGGATAAAGAGGAAGCTTCAATGGCCTTGAAAGCTTCTGCAGAAAAACAATTAAAGGAACTACCTTTTTCTTATGAGAAAGTATTCAATGAAGAAGTTGGTACAGGAGAGTATAAGAGATTCTTAGAGCTTGGTGAAAAATTGGGTTGGTCTACTTTCATGGTAAGACGTTCTGAATTATGTCATGAGTTAGTTTTAGATTTCTGTTTAGGCCTCTTTAGCCGAGATAGTAAAGGCTGTGTTCCGATTAGAGGAAAGTTAGTTCCTTTCACGGTTAATGAGATTAGAAACCACTTCAATTTTAAGAAATTAATTGGATATTGCAAGTATAGTGAAGCGGTTGCTAGACGAAAAATCGTTGATGAGGAATTACTTTTTGAGCATGTTTTAGACAAGGAAAAAGTGCAATCACATAAGGAAGAATTGAAGGCACCTTGGCCTAACAAATATCTTCAACCGGATGCGAGAGTTTGGCACAATTTCCTTACTCATAATGTCTTTGGAAACACACGAACTAGGGATGTGACTAAAAAGAACACTCTACTGTTGGATTGTATTTTGAGAGGAGAAGAATTGGATGTGGCACAGTTGATCTATGAGGAGGTGATGCGATTTTCGTTCTCTCCTAAATCGGTTTTTAATGTTAAATTTCCTACTATGATCACGTGTCTTGTGCGAAAAGCGAATGTTATATTGGGTGAAGAAGAGAAACTCGAATTTAAGGAGAGTTATATTGATAATGCTTGGATAATGGAAGTCTTGAGAAGAGCGAGTACTAAGCAAGTCTCAAGAGAAGAAAAGGAGCAAAGTTGGCAAGAGAAGATGGAGGAGCGTTTAAACAATTTCGAAGCAGCTCAAACTTCTTTAGCCAATGATGTGGCACAAATCAATGCTAATCAAGTGCACATCATGAAACTCCTTGAGCAATCAACGAAAAATCGAGCAAATCCGACCTTGAATATAAATAATGCGAGGCAATAGCCTCGAGAGTATGTTCTCTTTCTTCCTTACCATTTATGTAAATACTTTTATCTGCTAATTTTAATTTCTGTTTTGAGTCTTTTTCGAGTCGTGGGGACACGGCTCATTTTTGAGTTGGGGGTGTGGGGATTCGTTGTTTCTCATCTCCATTTTTTCTGTTTTTAGGTAGAAATTAATTTTTTTGATACATGGGAATTAGATGTAGAGTGTGTTTAATAGCTTGAAAACATAAGCTCAGTGAATTAATGATAGTAAGTAGTATGTTTATGAGCTATGTTATTTGTATGCTTTGAGTATTTGCAGGAAAACACACATTGATAGTAAAGAAAAGATTAGTGAGAAATGTGATAGAAAGTATGTTCGATCTTAGGGAACCTTGAGAAGTGTGTAGGCCGTGAGATCCAAGCTAGTTGAAAAAACCATTTGATGAAAGTGCTAAAGGTAATAAAATAACGAAATTGCATAGTGTAGAAAGTGATTAAGGCAGTTCTTGCATATTGAAGCCACTTGAAGCCTTTTTATACCTTCTCACCTTGTTATTTGATTTTATATGCTACATCCTTCTCAGCCCCTTCTAGCCTTTCTAAAGCTTTTTATTGAAACACATTATAAGCCATATCCCTTTAGATTATAGGACTTTTCCATATGACCCGCACTTGAATCGCGATGCATAGACAATTGTTTTAGAGCTTGAGTTTGGGGTGGTGGGTCCCCATTATGGGAATTGTTATTGGGATGGGATTTTTGAGCTTATTAATTGTGCTCTGTTCTTTATATAGATGATGATTCACAGATTTTTATTGTAACCCTTTGCTGGGGTAATAGTGAATGAAAAAGAAGCTACGAGCTAAATTTTGCCAACAAGGGCATAAAAAGAAATATATATATATATATATATATATATATATATATATATATATATATATATATATATATATATATATATATATATATATATATATATATATATATATATATATATATATATATATATATATATGAGAAAATAGCGTGATATCTCAACATTAAAAGAGAATCATGGCTATACAAAAGAACATAATTGATTTGAAAAGAATATATATATATATATATATATATATATATATATATATATATATATATATATATATATATATATATATATATTCAGACCGGCAAAGTGGAATTTCTATGTGAACATCTTATGCTTTAATTGGGTTATTGGGGATGCTAAATTGTGCATCAAAGAATTCACTGGGTTGAGTGAGAAACGTTTTAACTCAAGCTCTAGGGCGATTCGTTGATGGCTAGTGAGGAGAGAGCCAAAAGCTCACTCTAAATTATCCAAATATACTATCATACCGTCCCTAAGCCTAAATAAGAACCTTAAAGACCTTTTGATGCTTTGCTATGTAATCGAGAAGTGATTGAACCATTAGAAAGTAGTTAAGTGGATCTTTGAATACTAGTGAAGTTCGATGTACAATCTATAGCTTTCTTGGTGAACTGAGTAAAGTCCCAATCCTTCTTACATTGCGAAACTAATCTGATCTTGAATTCAAGCCGTGTTGACTATGGATATGAGAAGTGTACAGGTATGTAGTTTATGAATATTATTGCATGAAATGTTCTGAGTAATTTCTTTATGTCTATTCTATATATTCTGCTATGTTCTTCCCATTGTGTTGAAAATTCGATAAGTGTGTATTTATAGACTTCCCTTTGTTTTTGTTTTTATTGTATCGGGACGACACAACTTTGAGTTGGGGGTCTTGATGTCTCCTTATTTGTGATAGATTTATGTTAGGATGAGACATCATTTTTAGTGATTTAGAAATCTTTATAATCGTTTTTCTTGAGAAATAGTACACTTTCCAATTTTGAGTCTTGATTTAGTAAAATAATATTTTTAGAGCATATTGGGTTTAATTATTTATTTAGTGTGAAGCTTTAAAGATAATTATGGAGTTTAATTAGAGTACAAGTCAAATACTACAAGATATGGAAAGAGATAAGCATGGAAATTGGAGATAAGGAAAGAAAAGCTAAAAACATGGAAAAGGAAAAGCTGCCTTAATTCTGAATTTCTGCACCTATGACCGAAAATCTGCTTATATCTCAAGATCGGTATGGAATTTGGAGAAATGGTCAAGAGCAAAGTTGAAGATCTTTCCGAGACGATGAATTTGGTGTACTCATACGAGTCAAACGGATGAGTATTGAAGCTTCTAGGACCAAAACAAAAACGGGTCTGATTTCATGTTTTAGGGTTACGAATTTGAGTTGGGCTTGGACTCCACTACTTACCTTCTCCTTCAAGAAAACGAATTAGGTCTTCTAAACACCTATAAATACACCCTTATATCACTTGTAAATCATCATTGCCTCATAGTAATTAGTTCTTAAGGTTTTATTCTTCCAAGTTATTGTAGAGAGCAAGATGATGTCTTTTATTATTTCTTTTAGTTTATTTCCTTCAGGTATGAACTAAACTCCCCATAGCTTAGGTTTTGCATCATGTATAATCTATGAATTCTATTTTCTTTCTATCTAAGTTTCTTTGGGAATTACATGTTTTAATATGATATTATCTTCTTACCTTTATATTTGTTTATGTGTTTTGATTTATTGCCTATCCTAGAATTGATCACTTTAGGCTTTATTAATAGTAATTAGATGATCACCTTAGCTGGGTGTCTAATTATTGAAACACCACATAACGTCTAGTGTCGATATTAGTCCTGACAACACTGATTCTAACTAGATAGTCATTAGGGTATGATTTAATCACTATCACCATGTATGGAAATTGATTGCTTAGGGCTTTGGTAGCGCTTGTAAACCCTATTTGAACCAGCCTTGTGGTGTGTCCGTAGCCCCCTTAGTCGCTCTCAAGGTCTAAGGTATGGGAATTAAGAATCCTGACTAAGTATCTAAGAGCTAATGATCTCTCTTATTAACTAGATTTAATAGAAAGAATTAGAAGGATTAGTGCATAGCAAAACCTAAGCTATACTTCTCATCTCATATTTCTTCGTATTTATTTTACTGTCTTTATTTTTCCTTAGTTTAATTTAATTATTCGAATTTATTCTCTATTTAATTTCTTGTCTTTTAATTATTTACTTCTTACTCGTTATTTCTACCCATTCGACTAGCACACTAAGTCCCTGAGAACGAACTTTCTTATCATTAAAACTTGCATACGTCCTGTAATACTTGCAGTATTGTGCCTGTCTAGGGTGAGAGTGCGTTGTTTCTTGACTTAATTTTATCTTATTTTTATCACACCCTAGGCGACACCATGTAAACATTCATCAAAGTTATCTCCAAACATATAAAAGTCATCCATAAATACCTCAAGGAAATTATCGATCATGTCCCAGAAAATCGCCATCATACATCTTTTAAAGGTAGCAGTTGCATTACATAATCCGAATGGCATTCTTCGGAAAGCAAAGGTACCAAAAGATTATGTAAAGGTGGTTTTGTGTCGATCTTCTGGATCTACATAAATTTGATTATACCCTGAATACCCATCCAAAAAGCAATAATATTCCCTACCAACCAATTTATCTAACATATGATCTATGAAAGGAAGATGGAAGTGATCTTTTCTAGTAGCCTTGTTCAACTTACGATAATCCATACACACTCTCCAACCAACAACGACCCTCGAGGGAATAGTTTCATTCTG
This sequence comes from Nemophila menziesii, assembly GCA_029959085.1. Classification (NCBI taxonomy): domain Eukaryota; kingdom Viridiplantae; phylum Streptophyta; class Magnoliopsida; order Boraginales; family Hydrophyllaceae; genus Nemophila; species Nemophila menziesii. The sequence continues at coordinate 32,745,497 of JARWIR010000011.1, read as the reverse complement.
AGCATTTAGGACGGTAGTGAAACCACCCTTCTTTTGTACGCATTTAACTGGACTCATCCACTCACTACTAGCTATGGGGTAGATGATTCATGCATCTAGTAGCTTAATAACTTCTTTCTTCACCACTTCTTTCATAGATGGCAATAATCTCCTTTGACCTTCAACTGAGCGTGCACTTTCATCATCCAGAATAATCTTGTGTTGGCAATAGGATGGACTAATACCTTTGATGTCAGCAATAGTCCAACCAATCTCCTCTTTATTTTTTATTTTTTTTCGTACGAGGGTTCCGGGCTTACACCCGACTAGTCCCACGGGAGATATGACTGCCTCCCCAACCATACCTCCAGGCAATTCAGAACTAGGTTGCCCATGTTCTGGGGAGGATTTCGAACCTTGGAAACTTTCCGATATTTAATATCTCTCTTCTTCCTGCGAGATTCGAACCATGTACCTCTCACTTGAGAGAAACTTTCCAAACTTTAAAGATTGCCCAGAGCCCATGTTCTGGGGAGGATTTCGAACCTTGCAAACTTTCCAATCTTTAATAACACTCTTCTGCCTGCGAGATTCGAACCATGTACCTCTCACTTGAGAGAAACTTACCAAACTTTAATAACTTTCTGCCATCTGCGGGATTCGAACCATGAACTTACCAAACTTTAATAACTTTCTGCCGCCTGCGGGATTCGAACCATGTACCTCTCACTTGAGAGAACTTTCCAAACTCTAATAACTTTCTGCCGCCTGCGGGATTCGAACCATGTACCTCTCACTTGAGAGACATAGCCCTGGCTAGATGAGCTAGCTCACCTGGTTATCTCCTCTTTATTAGCTCTTAGTACACGCAACAGTTTACCTTCTTGAGGACCTGTTAAATTTGCTGAAACAATAACAGGTAGAAGGTCATTAGTATCTAAATACGCATACATCAAGTGTGCTGGTAATGGCTTTTCTTCCAACTGCGGAGGAGATTCAATGGATGGTTTCTTTTTAGTGACTATCCCCCAGTTCTCTCACAGGTTCAAAGGCAGGACGCCTATATTTCGGATTCTCAGAATTAAGAGCTGCCACTGTTTCGGAAAGCTCATCCATCATCTCAAGTAAGTCAAGTGTTAAGGCAGCCTGCAAGATATCATCATAACTAAAACAACCAAATACCTTTTGCATGACATGTTCTGCTACATCCATTCGGAAGCAATCTCTTTGAACATCTGGAAACTTCATAGCCTTAAACAATTTGAAGTTTACCTCCTCGTCTTGGATTCGCATAGACAGTTCTCCGTTTTCTACATCAATTAATGTACGTCCTGTGGCTAGGAATGGTCGTCAAAAAATGATGGGGACAATCCTATCCGCGTCGTATTCAAGAATAACAAAATCAACAGGAAAAATAAAAGTACCTTCCTTGACGAGGACATCTTCTATTCGTCCCTCAGGATGTGCGACAGATCTGTCAACCATTTGCAAGACCATAGAGGTTGGTCTCACATCTCCCATCTTCAACTTCTCGAAAATTGATTTGGGCATAAGATTAATACTCGCATCCAAATCGCATAAAGCTTTTCCTTGCCACTCATTACCAATTGAGATCGGAATCGTAAAACACCCAGGATCAAGTAACTTAGGTGGAAACTTACTTTGACAGATTGTGCTACACTCTTCTGGAAATCCTATCATCTCCTTATCACAATATGGTCTCTTGTTGGTGATGGACCTCTTCAAGAACTTCACATACTTTGGTACATCTTTAATAGCTTCTAAAAATGGTATGTTAATATTCAGACCTCTCATCCTATTTAAGAATCTCTGATAATCAGCCATATCTCCTTTTTTCTGAACTCTTGAGGGAAAAGGTGGAGGAGGACGGGTTTCTACAACATTTTTCTTCTTAGGAACTTCCGGAATCTTCCCTGCTTCTACCACTTCAGGTTCATCATCTTTTTATACCACATCCTTTACCGGTTTTTCTTTGTTGGTAACTTCTTTTTCTTTCATAACCAGAAAAGGAGGTGGGGAAGTTGCTTACCACTTCTTAGCGCTATAGCATTACAATCTTCTTTTTGTCTCGGATTTTCAGTGTCACTAGGGAGCTGCCCTTGTGGACGCTGCTGTAATTGCTTTGGCATTTGAGCCATTTGATTCTCTAACAACTTAATTGGTGCAGCAGAAGATTGTTGATCTTGACAAGATTTTGTCTAAAGGACGATGAACTTCTCTAATGTTTAAAGAATATCTACCACACCTTCTTGAGGTTGAGCAGGTAACGCTCTTTGATTCATGGTTTCAATATAATTATCTTGAGAAGGTTGTCTTTGAGCGTGATTTCCGTAACCTTGTCCTCCTTGAAAATTATTGTGTGGTCTTGGTTGATAATTGTTACCTTTGGGGTGTGGCTGATAAGAATAAGTAGGATTAGCTGCCCCATTAGGATTTAAATATTGGAAACCCGAATGGTTTCTATTTGGTGATACCCTTGACCACCTGAATTGTAGTTCCCTCGGTTGGAAACAAACATTACGGACTTTAGATTGCTTTTACAATGCTCCCAATCATGATCTTGTACACCACAATTAGAACACCCATAAACTTCTTGTGTAACACTAACTTCTGATCATTTACATGAAAACACCTCTTTAACGGCTAAAATGAGCTGCTTCAATTGTTGTTTTAATGTATTCTTCAACTTATTCTCTAATGAAGAGAACTGTTCTTCAATACCAACGCTAGAAACTCCACCTCGAGTGGGTGTTCTCACAGTGTTCCAACCCATTTCATTCTTTACTATTCAATTCAAAATAACTTTAGCATAAACCGGTTGTACCTGTAAAAATCCACCACCACAAAGTAGGTCTAAATCCTTCCTTGATTGCCCATCAAGGCCTTTATAGAATATTTTCATCTGTTGTGGTTTTTTAAGGCCATGATCGGGAACTCTTCGTAAGCATATTTGAAATCTTGACCAATTCCTACCCAAATTCTCATCTTGTTCTTGCTCAAAGGAAGTTAGAGCAATTTGTGCATTCAATCTCATGTTTGTTGGGTAGTATTTATCGAAATACGCATTTTGCAACTCATCCCAAGTATTAATCGATGCCGACTCTTGCGAATCATGACATTCACTAGCTGCATCTATCACAAAGTATCTGAAATTCGCAAAGTACATCTGATCTCTAGTTACTGCTTGTGTTATATAGGAGTCACATATTTGCATAAACTTCTGTACTGCATGAATTGGATCTTCTCCAGGTGCTCCTCGGAAATTCCCATAATTCTAAAATTGAGATAACATACCGGGATCAGGTATTTATCTCACGACATTAATATCTGATGGGCCAATTCCAGGAGGAGGAGCGCGATATGGAGCTTGTTCGGGGCCATTTATAAACCAAGGATCGTTATTAATTTGGGGTTGAACTTGTTGAACAAGAGGTTGAAGATTATCATTTCTGCTTCTCTTGCTAATCTATATTTTTCTTCCTTTTATTCATTCTTTCTTTTGTTTGCAAGTCTGACTAATATCTCAGGGTTATCGAGCATACACCAAAACCTGTAAACCTGAAAAAGGAAGAACAAACAAAGCGTAAAACTGAAAATAAAAATCCAATTAAACAATACAGGATTAACACCGGGGCACACGCTACCGTCCCCTGCAGCTGCTCCAAAAACTTGGTGGTTGCTTGTGTATTATAAAATAAAATGCTAAAGTTGAGGACTCACAAACCGCAAGTGTACGGTTTTCCAAGTAATAAATTGATAAATCGAATTCGTTCGCAGTGACGGAATAGGTACTACTCACATGTGAATCAAATAGTGATTTAATTGCAAATACGGAAAAGTAAATGATATAATTTTTGTTTGGGTTTTCTAAAACTAAGTGCAAGTAAATTAAATGATAAATTAATTAAACTGAAATGAAAAAATGCAAGTAGAGAGGCTAGCCGCAAGGGAAGAAGTAGTACTTAAGTCTTGCTAGGGTTTCACCTCAAACCTTCTTAATTAATGCTTTTGGTTAAGGGATGAATTGCTATATTTGTGCTAGTCGGGATTCTAAAGTCTCCTTACCCCGTCAGGGTGGACTAAGGAGATCTCCTACAGTATTCTAAAGTCTGTCACGATGATTAAAACTACTGTTAGATGGTTCAATTTCTTACGGCATTGGCTATTGGTTAGTCAAGCATGTCAAGGTAATTGGCCAATACCAACGACAATTACCTAGTTCTGTATCTAAACCCCCGTCAAGGTGATCAATACACCACTATATTGAATAGCCTAGATACTAAAAATTACCCTTAGTTCATAACTCTAAAGATAATAATTCAAGCATAAAATAAAAGCCAACACAAATAGCAAATTCGAAATACTTAAATCTCAAATCATAAAAATCATAAATTAATCTAGTTTGGGTTCAACCCAATATACGATTCTCAAGTAGAAAGGGAAATTAGCTCATAATTGACATAAAAAATAAATTAAATAAATTAAAAGAACTCATTGTCAATTACAGAAATAAAAGATAGAACCTAATTAAAGGGTTGAATTGACTGTTGGTGGAAGAATTTCATCTCCAGCTTCAGTTTCTCCTCTCCTCTTGCTTCTGAATTTTCACTCTGACGTTCTGACTTGTGCGAATTTAGTTGTATTTAAAATAAGAGTCAAAAGGTCTATTTATAATGCTAAAATCGGACTTAGGATTAACTTAAATAATTTAGTTGAAATTAAATGGCCCAAGTCCAATCTTCTAATAAAAATCCTGTAATTGGTGTGCAACCTTCACTAAAACAGCTGTAACTTTCTCAAATCAACTCCGAATTGACCCGTTCAAGTTGCTAAATATTCATAACTCAATAAGGAACAAATCTTCTTTACATCTCAGAGGTTGAATCCACGTCTATGTAACTCGAAATCAGAAATTAACATCAGCCTTCAAGATTTGCAGCTTCAACTTGTCAACTCTTCGGGATATTTCTTCTCGCCTTTGACTTCTTTACACGATCTAAGACTTTAATTCTCGATTACTCTCCTTGCTAGAATCATGTACCTACAAACTTTGCACTAAAACAACCCATTTAACGTGCAAAAGCTTAATAAATGAGAAATACTAAAATCCAAACCGGGAAAATTAAAAATATAACGAATTCACACTAAAATTCTATCAAATTAGTCAAATAATCACCCAAAATGATGTCTCCAAAGGGAATATAATTAGAACAAAAAGGGAGACATCAACTGCATGAACTGGATCCTCTCTAGCCACTACTTGAAAATTTCCAAAGTCTTTGAATTGGTTTAGCATATACCCGGATCAGGTCTAAATCTTGCAACATTAATATCTAGAGGGCTAACACATGTAGCATGAGCGTGGTATGGTATTTGTTCAGGACCTTGCACAAACCACGAATCGTATCTTAATTGGATTTGAGCTTGTCCTCCAGGTTGAGGGGGAATTCCTTGATTTTGATTGTTTTGAACTTGATGAATTTGAGGGTCCCAGATTATAGGATTTCCTTCCTCATCCACTTCCACCTGAAGATCAATGTTTTTGTTGTTTAAAGCTGCCATTTCTTCTCTTGCTTTCTTTTCTTCCTTCTCTCTTAAGTTTTTAGCTTGGAATAATCTCTCAGGATTTGAGAGCATGCACCAAACCTGTAAAACCCGAGAAATACAAAACAAAAGAAAAGCGTAAAACTGAAAAATAAACAATTAAAACTACTTAGAGATTGAACACCACGGTCACATGTTGCAATCACCGGCAGCGGCGCCAAAAACATGGTGGCTCCTGGGGTGTGATAAAATTATCGATAAATACGAGGACCTATTAACCACAAGTGTACGGGTCATTCCAAGTAATAGATAAATATTACGGATTTTGTTCTGAGAGATTGTGGTATAACTCAAGTGTTCAATAGATAAGTAATAGTAATTACAATTACAAAAATTAAAAGATAAAAGATTTTTGTTTGGTTTTGAAAATTAAACTACTGGACGAAAATAAATAAATAACTAAAGCTTAATAGAAAGTAAATAAATTAAAACTAAAGAGATGTGGACGCAAGGATGAGAAATGTACTTGAGTCTCACAAGGGATCCACCAAAATTCATATAATTAATGCTTCGGTTTAAGGGATAAGCCGGTATTTGTGTACTAGACGGGACTCTAATATCTCCTAACCCCTGCCAGGGTGGACTTAGGAGCTATCCTACTGTATTACGAACCCCGTCAGGGTGATTATACCTACTTTTGAATGTTGAAGTCTTTTACCCAATTGGTTGCGTGGTTAGTCAAGCCTGTCAAGGTCATTAACGAATACCACGCGTCTATTACCTAGGTCCGTAAAAAACCCCGTCAAGGTGATCACCGCCACTAGTGAATAGCCTAATTACTCAAACCTATTTCTAGTTTATCATAATAAAAATAGTAGATGAAATCACAATAATAGTCAATGCAAAATACCCAGCTTAAATTAAATCAAATAATCTCAAATTCGGAAAAACATCAATTAAATAAATTAGGGCTTAACCCATAAATGCGATGCTCAAGTACTAATGATTTAGAACATGTTCAAAGTAAAAAATGAAAATAAAATAAAAGAATTCATGTTCCTAAATTACAGAAAAGAAATAAAGAACCTAATTAAGGTATTGGATTGAGTTGTAATTGTAAGAAAGTGAATTCTCAAACTCAGCTCTTGCTCTCTCTTCTGCCTTTTTGTTCAGCTCTGGAAATTTAGAAAATAACGAATCATACCAAAAAATAAGGTCTAAACGGATATTTATACTACACTAAGTCGGATTGAGCTTTTTATTTCATTTTATTTAATTTAATGAATAAAATGCCAAGTCCAGTTAGCAATCCCGTAACTGTTGTAGACATTCTAGTAAAATGAGCGTAACTTTTGCGTCATAAGCCCAAATCACATGATTCCAGCCCTTTATTCGACCTAACTCAGAGTCGCAACTTTCTCCTTTGAATCTTCAGACCTGAATCATTGTCTCGAAATCAGCAAGAAGTAACATCTATCCAGATTCTTATGATTTTCTTCAATTCTTCGAGTCGTACTTTCTTTCTTTTGACCTCTCTTCTTGATCTAAGACTTTAAAATTCACTGCTCCTCCTCATCTTGGTGCTACTTAGCATCCATATACCTAAGAAATTTATGCTAAAAATAAACGAATTAACGCACAAAATCTCTAAAAATGCAATTAACATAATTCTGAAGGGAGAGAGTGCAATATATCGAAATAAGCATAAAAGTATATCAAATAAGTCTAATTTACACCTAATATGATGTCTCGTAAGGGCATATATTTATCAAAAAAAGGGCGACATTAGGGCCCAAATCCGTTTTGTTATTTTCTTATCTGATGTACACCACTCCAGTGAATTATGTGTAACTTTTGCATCGTAAGTCCAAATCACTTGAAACCACTTCTAAAATTTTGCTAACATTGAGACACGTCTTTTTCATTTGAACTACCAAGTCAGATTCTGCACCGTTTGGGCTCAGGAAGGGCTATAAGGGACGATTTTCCAAGTTTCCATGCTCCTCCACCTTCACTTAAGTGATGTATGTTGCTCCTTGAACACTTCCTTTTGATCTTGGTATTTAAGTTTCAATTCTTCTCTTCATCTTAATTCCTTCTAACATCCATGTACCTATAAACGTTACACTAAATAAGCAAATTAACGCACAAAAGTTCTAAAAGTAACAATATTACAATTCTGAAGGAATAAAATACAATATAGCAAAATATGCTTATAAATCTATCAACTGATCCACCTAAAATAATGTCCTTTAAGGGGATTTATCTATCACAAACAGGAAGACATCAATATTAGATTTGGAAAGTGGAATTTTCTAGGTGCAACACGAGATTCACGAGGATTATGGAGGATACCTTCTCTTTAGAGATAGGATTTGAAGTCAGGAACGCGTAAGAATTGACGGTTCACAAAAATCAAGAAGTTATGTAAATTGCCTCTGTCGTGGTTCGAACTAGAAATCTCTATCACAAAACGTTTTTGGGTTAGATTAGGTCAGCTAAAAGAGCCCACAACCTATAAAACATTTTTGAACCTTTGAATATCACCTTATTATATTCAGCTTAGTCCTGAATCATATAAAGACCTAGAGGAATAGCCTGGAGCAGAGAAGAGAAGAGGAGAAGGGATGGGAAGTAGTTCATGCAATTCCAACCTTATCATTTATCAGTTTTCAACAATCAGTATAGTATTCTTCTTATGTATTGTATTTTGAACACGAATATGATATTATTAATTTCTAGTTTTTATTATTTGAGTATGAACTAAATATATTTAGCTTGAGAACATAAATTGAGTATGAACCATAGACTTGTTTTACGATTTTATTGAATTTGGGAGTAACCTTTAAATGAATTATTTTATGATAGCTCTGTATTTTGTAATTTACCTGGGTTTGTAGTCCTCTCTATGCGCAATAATAGGTTTTCCCCTTTACTAGTTGGACTGGAACCTTGACGGGGGGTTGAATTATAGACAACGATACAAATCCATCTAGTGTATGGTACTGATCTTGACGGGCTTGCCTAACTAGATAGTCAATAGGGATAGATATAACCACCGGGTACCCAAGTCCCCTGGTACAGTTGATGTTTCCCCTAATCTACCCTGATGGGAATTAGGAAGAATTTAGAATCTCAACTAATACTTATATATAACACAATTCTGCTTTAGAAAATAAAAGTAAAAACAATGCTAGTAGTGGGGATTAGTTGTTGGTTCTCAAGCTAAACTCTTATTTTTCCTCCTTCGTTATTTCCTTAGTTGTCTTTAATTTGAGTCTTAGTTAATTAATTATTATTTCCATTAGAGTCTTCAAACCAAAACTAAAAAAATATTCGAATGTCTTTGTCTATTACTTATTTAACCTGTTCTAGTACATATTATTAGAACACTGTTTAAAAACTTATTTTTGTAATCCCGGAGATCTATATGTATTTTACTTATTATTTGCAAAATGATTCATTCACTTGCGAAGAGTTTATCGTAGTTGTCATAGGTGTGTGTGATTTATTCTCGTTTATTTATCACACCTTGGGCCCTAACATAAGCTCAGATACCTATTGAAACCCCAATATAGTTTCCTAGAGGGGTGTGAATAGGATATTGCAAAATTATAAAATATAACTCGAAATTGGAACATTTGATTTTTCAAGATGTCGTCTACCAAGGTGTGATAAAATAATGCAGATTAAACACTTACCTCGAGATATCAATACTTTCCACGAGTGTACGGATCGTTGACAAGTAATAAAAAGTAAGTGAATGAGAGTATCATCTCCAAAGGGACTACGAAAGTTAATTCTTAAAGTGTTTTTAAGAAGTGCACGAGAATAAGTTGCTAGTTAAATATGAAAAAGATAAACAAATATTTATTTGGTTTTTGATTTAATAACTAGAATTCAAAATAAGATAATTAGCTAAGGAAATAAATAATAAAATAAATATATGTAAATAAATGAAGGAGAGAATATAAAATTATAGCTCGATAACTCGCAAGTAATACCTACTATATCAATCTTATGTTTTATTGATTAAGAGAGAATTGGGTAAACATGCAATAATTGGGATTCTAACTTCTTCTTAACTCCCGTCAGGGTAGCTTAGAATGCTACTTCAACAGTACTAGGGGGCACGACTGAGGTGACCCTACACAATGATCAGTGCATAAATTTCTAACCCTATTAGCTATATTGTTAGGAAAGCCCTTCAGGATCACTATAATACACTAGATAATTATGTATCATTTTAAGTAACCAAACCCCCCGTCTAGGTGACAGTCCTAATTAATAAGGGAAATCCTATACTTGGACAGAGTAAAGGGTGAATTATATGGTACATACATAATGCAAAACAATTAAAATAACAATTCACTTAAAGATGTAATCTCCCAAATTATTCATGACATAAAACTAGGGTTCATAGACTATTGTTGTTCTCAAGATATGAATTATGAATTAACTAGTTCATAATGAAATAATAAAACCTAACAACTAATAACGTAATATTCACGTTTAGAATGAAAAATATAATAAAATTACAATATTAATTGCTGGAAAATGATGAAGGATAGAGTTAGAATTGCATGAGATGCTTCCAAACTTCTTATCCTCCTCTTTACTCTACTCCAGACAATTTTCTAAAGTATAATTCTGAATCTGAATGGGGACCCTTTTGTAATGTTAAAAACTGATATAAACACACACACACACATATACACACACGTGTATATATATATATATATATATACTAGGTATGAACCCGTGCCTGAAGGCACTCTAACAATATTATTATGAAAAATAAATTTAACATCGTATAAACAAACAACTTTTGAGATGAAAAGAAACTAAAAAATATTCAACAAAGCACAAAAAATAGGATGCATTTTAATTAACATGGAGATTTTACTATTGTAGATTAAGGTCGTGCTAACAATATTAATTTAAAAAAATAAATTAAAATTTATACAATATTCATTCCCTTATAATTAACAATGATCAAATTTTAGAGTGCTATTATATAACTTTTACAAAACAAAATACGACGCAAGAGAAATAAACATTTGGCCTCAAAAATTATTATTTTACTAAACTTATATTGACATATTAACTTTTCCCCAAAATTGTTTTCAGATAAGTTAAAACCAAGAAATAAAACACCAATACTATCAAAATACATTACACGGACTAATCAGATACATAACAACCTTTTTTAGGCTAATTTGGAAAAATCGTCCTGATAACTGGATGTTAACGGAAACCTTCAATTAATCAAGATCCATGCTCTCAAGGATATTTGATCAGTCGAGAAAAGTGTTTTGATCAGTCATAATATTTTGAGTGTGGAATCTATCGGTAATCTTAGTAGCACTATTGGCTTGGACTACCTTATTATAAATGCTTGGAAACTCCTTTCTCAATAACATCGTAACAATGATATATTTAACGACAATTAAAATAGATCGTGTTGCCAAACCAGATTAAGAAGAAGAAAAAGAAGAAGGGTAAAAAAGATGCTTGAATCAACCAGTCCTTCCAATTCAATGTTTGAATCAACCTGCCCTGGTAAAAAGATAAATATTTTATAATAGGGTAAAGGCCACGTGTGGCCCTCTATCTATACCCAAAGTGCACGGGCCGCCCCTGATCTTCAAAATTACCCTTTTACGCCCCGTATCTTCACCTTTTGTGACACCGTTAGCCCTTTTTTCATTTTTCTGTTAGTTGACCGTTAGTCAATGCCATTTGGCACCACGTCAGTGACACATCACCACCACGTCTGCTCCACGTATGCATGATGTCAACCTCATTTCCACGTCATTTTTTAAAACTTTTTTTTAATTTTTTTTTAATACGCCTCCTTCTTCTTTCTTGCTCCATCATCATCAATTGAACCCAAATTAAAGTTCAAACCGCCCTCACACCAAGCCGCTCTCTGCACCATCATCATCAATCAAACCCAAAATAGTCACTCCAACAGGCCTCACACCAAGCCGCTCGCTGCACAAGGAAACCGCCGCCACATATGGTCCCTTCTCCGCCATCATTACCCGGCTTGGATACGCCATCAACATTCAACAATTGAAGAACCCAAAATAAGGTGAATAAATAAATTTAATCATGGGTTGTAGCAATTGGGTACAATCATGAATTTCTTTCGTATATCCTTAAACATATTCGTGTGTGTCGTGCTTTACAATGTAGGTCACCTCAACATTTATTAAATTGCAAAGCTTTTGATTATATATATTAAATATTCTGAAATTAATGGAAAACGCAACTCTTCTCAGTAAGGATAATCAGGTAAATGTACTGTTTACCTTTCTTTGTGTGTTTTGCAAGTGATTGAAAGTTTTAATCTTTTTACTGTTTTTCGTATTTTTAAACATGGTTCTTCTTTGTGTGCTTAAACATGGTTCTTCTTCATTGTCCAGAGATGCTTCTCCCTTTGCATACTAGCTTTCTGAACCGAGTGAATTGCAGATTGATTTGTTTTGTGTTTTTCTTGAACCTAAATGGCGTTGAATTTCACCTTGATGAACTAGATAACAGTCATCTCCTTCTCTTAGAATGATTTCACTGCACAAAGTTGAAGTGATGCCAAATAAGAAGACCCTAATTGCTGTTATGGAAGCTGGTGGTGAGTATAAATTTTATTCTATTCTCTCTACTATTTTCTAAATACAAATAAAAAGAAGTTAAAAATCTTAATATATTTTTTCAGATTTCAAGAACAAGTGGGAAAAAAGTTCATGGGGAAGAAAATTGATTGTGCAGAAGAAAAGAGCTTCTCTCAGTGACTTTGATCGATTCAAGATCATGTTGGCAAAAATCAAGGTATGAATGATCAGAGTAATATTTTGAGTTATCATGTATTATTTGTTGAATTCATTTTGCTAAATGTTGTGTTGTTTTGACATTGCAGAGAGCTGGAGTTGTTAGGCAGGAGCTTGCAAAGCTTAAAATGGAAGTCACAGCTTAAGAAGATGTTTTTTTGCTTTTACCAGATCTTTGTAATTGTTTTTCTTGAACAAGTGGGATTAGTAGTTACTTTTACTGTCTTTAGTAGTTGCTAATGAATTCATCAGTCTTGACATTTTCATATGCTTGGAAACTTTAATGTTATATTTAAAAAAAAAGAAAGCTACAAACTAGTTCTTTATATCATATGCCTTATTAAATAGAAATTGAGTGGGTTTATATGGTTGATGAGATGATCTTTTTCTTGAAACTTTAATAAATTGTGTGTTTAAATTTATTCTATTGTTGTAGTAATCTCAATTAATTGTTGTACAATAAGTAGGTGAAAATGATTGTAAAGATGAGAATAATATACAGGAACTCAATAAATAATTCATCTACAGCTGAAAAATCGACAATGTGGTGACAACAATATACATGAATTCAATAATTGAAATTACATAAGAGCTAAAGCTTGTCCGAGGTTACAATAAGGCAGATAATAATCAATAGGGCAAAATTATCAAGGTCCCGCGCTGATTTGTACACCCACTTCATGGACTGAATCCCTTTTCCTCCGGCCACTACTTGAACGGATAACCCTACCAAGCTTCTCGGCTAACACAACGGAAGGAGATAGATCTTCTAAAACCTGAGAATTAGTCAAAGATTGTTTGCGATTATACCCTTGAAGGACCTATAGTGCAATTAACTAAAAATCATTTACCTCGGAAGGATCCATTTGAGCGTTTACGGCAGTAGCAGAAAGTTCTCCGTTCAGTGCTTGAAAAATATCATACTTTGACCCCGTTAAAAGAACTTTACTAATAGAGTGATATGCCTTAACTCAGAAAAATTTATATAAGGACTTACAGTGCAATTAACTCAAAAAACTAGTATAGATGCCTATATTGCAATTTTTTCTTAATATAAGGACCAATAGTGTAATTATCTCATAAAATCTAATATAGGGCTTTTTCTTGGTCAAAATTAGAGGGAGTTATAATGCAGTTAACTCAAACAAAATATATATGGACCTATCGTGCAATTAACTCAAAGTTTGTTACATAGGAGACATGTAACTCAATTTTTGCTTATAATAAGGACCAATAGTGCAATATCCACATCAAACACATCTTCAAAACCACTGGAAATTAAAGCTAAATATGTTAAATCAAGAAAATAGTTGTAATAGATTTAACCAAATTAACACAATCTTATTATTTTGTGCTAATAAGCTTAGTTGGACTTCTATTGTTTGTCATATAACAAAGGGTTAAGTGCTTAAGTGCACCTTTGGTCCAAGTGTTATGCAAAATAGCTAAAATATACAGGGGTATAGTCAGTAACTTTTTTTAGGGAACTATACTTGCAAATCTGCCCCTTGGCAGGGACAAATGGAGCAACTTTTTTTGAATGCAACAGGTGTGTATTATGAAACACAATAATATTTGGCTAATTAGGGATGAATGGTGCAATTAACCTAGATATAGCATCATATGTCCACAGATACATAGATATATGAAAAAATCGAACGAATGCAAATTAAGTTTCATTCATTAATTTTCAATCAAAATATAAAATGAAAGGAATTGAGTAATTAATTTATGTACCCATTGATTAAGGTCGATGTTGAACTCGTAGAATTTGACGTGAGCTGCTGTGATTAAGATCTCTTCGATGAAGGGATCCATTCATTGCAGCACCGTTAGGTTGAGCACCTTGGTACTCTGTTCATCCATATGCGGCATTAGCTTTCCTCCACCGTGGGGTGTGGATGACACCATTCTTGTCGTTTTATTCTTATTGAGCTAACACTAAACCCTAGTTATGTATATGCTCTGATCTGAAAATATTATTTTGGGTTTTTTAATTGTTAATGGCGTATCGAAGCCGGTTAATGATGGTAGAGAAGGGACCATGAGGGACGGCGGTTTCCTTGTGCAGAGAGCGACTTGGTGTGAGACCCGGTTGGAGTGAGCTATTTTGGGTTCGAATAGATAATGATAATGCAGAGAACGGCTTGGTGTGAGGGAGGTTTTTTTTTTTGTTCCAATCCTTACTTCATATAAATAAACTTATTACAAATCAACCAATTCCCGAAGGAACAGTTTCGTCTATGATAATTTTAGCTAACCTACTTGGGTACGTGTCAAGACACGAGCCTAACATATTGCCACAAAGCTTATGTTTGGCTACCCCATCGGCTAACTTATTTCTACTTCGATTAATCCATCGAAAAGTAGGTTTAATGTTTTCAGAAACTAGATAAATACTCTTAATAATATTACAAATTATGGGAGATTCAAAAGAAAGCCTATTCTCTAAAGGACCTATCACTTGCTTACAATCACTCTCTATAATAACATTGCGATATGAATTATGTTGAGCAACTAAGCAGGCTTTAAGTATCCCCAAAGCTTCAGCTTCCCTTGGACTCTCAGCTTTGATCTCCCACGCTTTGCATTCCAATACTTTTCCTGTAGCATCCCTAGAAACACAAGATATAGCACTTTTGTTAACAACAAACGCAGCATCACAATTGATTTTAATAAAATTCTTAGGAGGTGGAATCCATTTCAAGTTTTGATTACCATTATTATCTCTTGTAAGTGGTGTATTTCTACTACCCTCGCTTGAGTTACTAGTTACAGTAGTCTCATCATTATTATTGTTGATATTGGTGTTGAGATTGATATTGATATTAATATTATTATTATCCTTCAGTGGTGTTATTACATCATTAGGATAATTAATGTTTTGATATTCTAGCCACTCTTTTCTTGCATTTAACACAATTCTTGCTGGGTCAATTTTCACATTTTTGAACTTATATGCACACCTTTCTTTCCAAATATGCCATAGTACAGTACAAATCTGTTCCATCAGGAATTTATTATTGGTTTTTTCTTTCTTACCCTGGTTTAATATACTTGCCATCCAAATATCTACTTTAGCTGTAGATTGGTTGCATGTATATAAACTGAGTGAAGAGGCAAACCAGGTTGCCCTTGCAAATTCGCAATTCAGTAGCATATGTTCAACATTTTCTACTTCGTTGTTACATAAATCACATATTGGACTCTTAATAATCTTTCTCTGAAAGACATTTTCGTTAGTTGGAAGTTGGTTCTTTACCACTTTCCATATAAAAATTTTAATTTTAGGGGCTACTTTTAACCCCCAAATCATTTTCCATACTGAAGAGGAAGCTTTTGGTTTACTAATATTCTTATCATTTCCTTCTTTTTTTTGTTTTAGTATGTGGTAACATTTCTTAACCGAGAACATACCATCTTTATCATGAATCCAATAAGGAATATCATGCCCTCCACTAAGTGGTATAAAGGTATTTAATATACTATTTGTCACTTCTTCATTATATAATTCTTTAATTAATTCAATATTCCATCTTCTCTCGTTTGGAACTAATAGATCATTCACCTTTTTAACCTCATTGCTATTGGGTTTTACTATTTCACTTTGATTACTAAACCATATATCTTTATGTAGATTTATTGTATACCCATTTCCAATTTTCCATTTAATATCCATTTTTATATTATCTCTACCGCAAATTAAACTCTTCCAACCCCATAAAGGCTTACTTCCAAGCTTTGCCTCCATAAATGTTTCAAGGGGGAAGTATTTTCCTTTTAGTACTTTATAGAGGAGAGTATTGTTGTTATTGTATGTATACCATGCTTGTTTACTTAAAAGTGCAATGTTCATGAGGTTTAGGTCTCGGAAGCCTAATCCCCCATTATACTTACTTTTTGTTATTGATATCCAACTACCCCAGTGTACTTTATTATTGCCTTTACTTCCCCGCCAGATATTCGCAAATTCTTTTAGGGATAAGATAAGATGCCATAAAGTAGTTAGGGAGGCTTTGGAGCACAGATTTTATAAGTATTTCCTTACCCGCTAGGGTTAAGTATAAATTTTTCCAATTCTCTATTCTTTTTAAGGTTCTTTCTACTACTAGGTTAAGGTCTTTTATTTTGGATCTACCCCATTCCGTAGGTAAACCCAAGTAGTTGCCTAGATTATTTGTAATTGGCATATTTAATTTTCTAGCAAGATTTTTTTGTATATAATCAGGAGTGTTAGGACTAAACTTAACCCCACACTTGTTGAGGTTTAATTTCATTCCAGTAGCGTGATTATATTTATTAATAACGTCATTAAATCCCTCAATTTCATCCATATTGGCTTTCATAAAGAAGATACTATCATCTGCGAATAGTAGGTGTGTAACTGGAGGGGCCATTCTAGCAATTTTTATACCTTTCATAATATCTAGTTCTTTTTTATTATTTATGATAATAGAGAGCATTTGAGTGATAATACAGAAAAGGAAGGGAGAGAGGGGGTCTCCCTGCCTTAAACCTCTTTGGGGTTTATCTATTTTAATAGGGAAACCATTAAGTAAATATGAGTATGTAACTGAATTTACACATCTCATGATTTTACTTATCCATTTTATATCAAAACCATTTTTTTTCATAATTTCCTCCAAAAAATCCCACTCCACGTTTTCATAGGCCTTTTGAATATCGGCTTTGATAATCAAGTAGTGTGTTTTTGTTTTTCTTTGTTCCTTAATATAGGAGATTATTTCATGTGCCAACATTGTGTTGTCTTGTATATGCCTTCCTGGGACAAACGCAGATTGATTTTCATCAATGATTGCATTCATCACCGGTTGCATTCTATTTACAAGAATCTTGGCAATGATTTTATAAATAAAATTCGAACAACTTATGGGTCGGAATTGTTTTATATTAATAGGTATAGGAATTTTAGGTATAAGAGAGATGTAAGTGTGGTTTATTTCTTCTAGTGATCCCCCATTATACCAAAAATTGTTGATAAGCTTTATTACATCTCCTTTTATATATTCCCAATATTTCTTAAAGAATATGCCAGGAAATCCATCAGGGCCTGGTGCCTTATTTAAGCCCAAACCATCTATCACTCTCGTTATTTCCTCTATACTAAGGGGAAGGTTCAAATTATTATTCATATTTTCAGTAATCAATGGGGATATAAGGTTTGTAACCGAGTTAAAATCCCTTTGTCCCATGGTTTTGAATATATTATTAAAGTAAGAAGTAATTTCTTCTTGTATCTCATTAAAATTGTCTACCCAAGAGCCATCCTCTCTCGTAATTCTTTTAATCTTATTAATTTTCCTTCTTTCTTTTGTAGAGGCATGAAAAAAGGAGCTATTTTTATCTCCTTTTTTTAACCAACAGATTCTTGATCTACTTGCCCAGAAATCTTCTTCTCTTTTCCATAAAATTTCAATATCTTTTATTAAGGAGTGATATTCATCCCAATTAGTAGTGTTTGGATCATTGTAAATCATTTCCAACTTAACCATTTTACTTTCTATTTGCTTTTTATTGTTTTTGAACTTCTTTTTACTCCAGTAGGTCAGGATTCTACTACACTTCCTCATTTTATTATTCATTATTTCCTTAAATATACCTTTACCTAAATTTTTTACTAGCCCACACTTTTTTGATAATTTCTAGACATTCATTTTCTTCCAACCAATGGTTTTCAAAATAGAATATTCTATCTTTGTTAACATGGTTTTCTTGCATTATTAGTATCTGAGGAGAATGGTCAGACCCTACTGCTGGAAGAAGAGCTATCCAGGCAGTAGGATAACGTACTCCCCATTTTTCATTGCAAAAACCCCTATCTATAAGTGTTTTAATCATCTCTCCGTTGCTTCTTTTATTAGTCCAAGAGTATTTACACCCTTTGTGTACAATTTCCTCAAGTTTCAAATGTTTAATAAATCCATTGAATTGTTTCATATTTTTAGTAATATGTTTTTCCCCTCCTTTTTTATCCGAGATTGTTCTAGTATTATTGAAATCCCCTAGGAGATTCCATGGTTCATTATTCTTTGGTTTACAGCTGATATATAATTTAAGCCAATCTTCTTTATTTTTGTCTATTGGGGCACCATATACAAAAGTAGTGTAAATAGTAGTACCACCATCTATTAATTTACAGTGTATATGGTTTTGATTCTTACTAATGATTTCAATATTTATATCATCTTTAATAAATATTGCAAGACCTCCACTTAAACCTACTGGTTCCACAGTATCCACAAGTTTCATATTGATAATTTTTTCTAATTTCTTAACATAAACAAATTTATTTTTAGTTTCGGATAGAAATAGTACCTGTGTCTGATATTTTCTAATGATATCAGATAGGGTCTGGACTGTCAAGGAGTTGCCAATTCCTTGACAGTTCCAGGCTGTTTGTATCATTGAGCACATAGGGGTTGAATTGGGTCAACCCCGCAAACCTCTGTAGCTTCTTCAACTTCACCTTCTTCTCGACCTTCATCTGCTTCCGAATTGTTATCTATCTCGCTTATTCCCATACTATCATTCATCACGTCCTCAGCTTCTCTTATTACATTTACCATATCTCTTTCTTCCTTCTTAATCTTATCATCTTTACACTCCAGTCTAAAGTTCCAAAGTGTTTTCTGCCTTTTCAGATTAACCTTCGTAGCTAAGTAATTTCTACTTTTGATACTCTTTACCTTGATTGACCCTCTAACCGATGATTCTTCATGCTCCCTTTTAAGCGATTTGTTTTTGTTAAATTGTTCCATCGAATAGCAATTTTTGAAAAGGTTTTGGGCTTCATTTGTATCGAATGTGGTTTTATAATAAGGTTGTGGGGTTTTGTAGTTATCAGTCGATGGGTTAGATGAAGAACCGATCTGGTTTCCGATCGGAGATGAAGATGTGTTAGGGTTTTTTGTTATTTGGGGGTTTTCGATTTGATCTGATGAGTTAAATGTTTGTGTTATTTTTGTTATGTTTGGGTTAATAGAAAGCGGGCTATTGTTTATGATTTTTGGGTTAAAAATCACATTTGGACTTTTAATTTTGTTTGGGCTTTTGTAAGACCCAAATTGAATATCTGTATTTTGGGCCGGTGTGGTGTTGAATTTTGTTAACATATTATTAGCTATCTGGGCTAATTTGTTTTCTTTTTCATAACAAACAGACAAAACCTTGTCTTTACCCTTACTCGTCTTCTCTCTCCCATTACCAATACCTCCTCTCGCACCATCGTCCTTGAAGTTACCCATACTCTTCCTACTACCATTATCTTGTCCTATTTGTGTACCACTCATAGTACCAAATTCAAAAATGACGTCGTTACTCTTAACACCGTTATTGTACTCGTTACCAGGTTCACTCATTAACGTTTCAACCGAGTTGGGTTCTTGTGCAGCTTGAGGTACTGATTTTTGTAACTCATAACGATTCTTCATACCTTCTTTGTTGTGGTTAGTAATTTTAGCATCTGTTGCCTTCGGATTAGCTTCTTTGGGGTAGAATTTCCGTGTTGGCCCCCGATTTGATATTTTTATCCACGCCCCTAATTTAGGAGAAATTTTAGGGTTCTTGCAGTTGATTTCATCATGACCAAATAGCCCACATCCATAGCATACTTGTCCTATATTCTCGTATTTGAATTTGATCCAGTGAGCTTTGAATTCGTTTTCCCAGTAGTTAATACCCGCTATTAACGGGTTTTTGATACTCCAATCAATTCGTATTCTTGTTACAGAGTGTTGATCGATTTCTAGTGATTCTGGTAAATCTACCGAGTATACCTTTCCAAAGTAGCCGAACATATTTTCTATGCATTTTTCTGTTAAGAGATTAGCTGGTATACCTGATAGCTGTACCCATAGTGTAGTGTTTTGCACTTCTTTTTTGTCTCCAATTTCATATTCATTGATTGCTAGGTGTTTACCTTGAACAGTCCAAGGTCTTTGATTCCAGACCTTGTTCTTGTCTTCTTCAGTACCAAATTTGATGATGTAAGTGTTTTCCCCGCATCTTTCTACTTCAGCTTGCTTCTTAAGTTCCCAATATTTATTAATGTGGTTTTTGATAAATATGTGATTGACCTTTTCTTTTTGTAACAGTTTAACCAAGAGTTTGTGTTCATTCACCACACGGTAGATAGAATCTTCATCAGGAGTAACTACCAGGTGGTTATTTTTAGCAAGAGGGTGGGAGGAGGCATAGAAGTTCATGGTGAAAATCTATACAAGCTAGAGGAGAAGAGAGAACCGAGAAGGGAGGAGGAAGATTTGATGTTGGGAAATCTTGTGGTTTTAGACTTTGATAGGATTAAACACAAGATTGATTGATTTTGTTTAAAGGTTGCTATTGAATGTGTTTGTGTTTGTCCACTTTTTCTATCTAAAGAGAAAAGACATTACGTCCTTCATCTTCTTGTGTGAGGGAGGTTGAAGAAGGGTTTAGGAAGGAGGCAGATTAAAGTAAAAAAAAAAAAGTTTAAAAGAAATTAAAAAAAAATGACGTGGAAACTCTGAAGACCTCATGCTGAGTTGGCGCTGATGTGGCACTGGCGTGGCGCCATATGGCGTTGACTAACGGTCAACTGACAGAAAAATGAAAAAAAGGGCTAACGGCGTCACAAAAGGTGAAGATATGGGGCGTAAAAGGGTAATTTTGAAGATCAGGGGCGGCCCGTGCACTTTGGATATAGATAGAGGGCCACGGGTGGGCTTTACCCTTTATAATATCCCAACTATGTTATTCAATTTTCTCATTAAAACCCTTTTAGAATATATCATATTAAATCCTATATGAAATAAATAATAAGCCTATTATAATTTAAAAATAATTATCATAAATTGGGCAAAATTTATAAATGAATTATATTTAGCCAATTGTTGATTGATGCCTATTAAAAAACTTATTTAGAAAAAGGTGCCTAGAAAAAAATATTTATTGAAAACAGCCACATCCCAAATTACCCTTATAATTAACAATTAAAAAATAAGAAAAAAACTAATAAACACGCGCGCGTCCGTGAAATTTTTTTAAAATCGTCATAACTAATTCAAAAAAAAATCAAAAAAATCAAAAAAAATTATATTTGGATAAATCAAATTAATATTTACGTCTTTGATTTTTTTTGGAATTTTCTGAATTTTTTTATTTTTTAATTTTTTTTTCGCAGACACGAAATTTCAATTCCATGTTTATTTCACGGTTTAAAACATAAAACATGGAATTCCGTGTCTGCGAAAAAAAAATCAAAAAAATTCAAAAAAATTCAAAAAAATCAAAAAAATTCATAGACGTAAATATTAATTAGATTTATTCAAAATTTTTTTTTTTTTTAATTTTCTGATTTTTTTTTAATTAGTTATGACGATTTTAAAAAAATTTCACGGACGCGCGCATGTGATGAAATTAGTAAAGGTATAGAAAATATAAAGGGGATGTTTTCTATAAATAATTACTTCATTAGGCATTTTTTTATAAATAAGATTATTGAAGGTATAAAAAAACAATTAGAGAGTTTAATGAGAATGTTTTCAACAATAACCCCATAAAAGAAAGGCAAATTATTTTATTACTTGTAAAAATTAGCTTTAAAAAAATATAAAAATGCAAATTGTGCACTGTAGGTCCCTATATTATGCAAAATTGCACTACAGCTCCCTATATTATAAATAAACTGCACTAAGGTCCATATATTGTTAAAAAATTACAATATTAGTCCCTATATTGCAAATATTAGGTCCGACAGTATCCAAAAATTCCACTATAGGTCCCTCTATGATGCAAAAAATGACCTATAGGTCTCTATATTATTCAAAAAATGAACTATAGGTCCCTATATAATTAAACAATCACAATATTGGTCCTTGTATTATGCAAAATTTCACTATTGATTGCAAAAGATGTAGGATCCTATGTTATGCAAAAAGTGCATTACAGGTTCTTATAATATGCAAAAAATTGCATTACAGCTAAATGAAAATACACCTTTTCCATGAGCAGCTATTATTTCATATCTTCCGTCAAGTGTTTCTCCGAATCTGTAACCTATATACTTTAAACATAAACTTAATATTTAAAATAAAAATTGAAAATTCATATCATTAGAAACTTACTATATATCCTTCTGCATCCTCCTAATTATCATGTAGATCACTTCTTTCAATAGTTATACCATCTCCTTTAACCTAAAAAATAATATATTAAGAAGAAAAAATTAGTAAGATTTATAATGTAATTAATACAAAGAAAGTAATATATGAACATATAATGCAGTTTTTACATAATTGCACATAAGTGGGGAAAAAACGCATCATTAAAGAATGCCTGATCATACCTTTCAGTATCCGAACTCATCACCCATTGCATATTCGAAAGACATGAATCATCATTCACCTTCATAATTCCCCAACTGAACGATGATATTTAAAAAAAAACAAATTTAATTACGAAAAAATAACGATTCGATGTTGCTTGATCGTAAATCACTGGCTGAGATCTGTTATCAGGAAAAAATGAAAATAAAGTTTTTTTTTTCTCTTTTAAAACGCATAGAAAGGATATACTCATGAAGCAGGAGTAGGTACAGGTGACTGAAAAAGAAAAGTAAAATTTTAGTCGACTTATTAAATAATTAATTGTAAATGAAGAAAAGAATTAATAAAACAAATTTTATGCACGGGAGGTCCCTATATTATGCAAAAAATGCACTGCGGGTCCCTATATTATGGAAGAATTGCACTGTAGGTCCCTATAGTATGAAAAAAGTGCAGTGAGGTTCCTATATTATGCAAAATTGCACTATAAATCATTACAAACCACTTGGCAGACTCATTTATAAGACCCCAAACTCATTAAAAACTTTCCAAATTTCTCCGCATCAACACAACACCACATGGGAGTGATATTAATGTTCAAATCAGCCTTAGCTTGTAAGAGGAAAAATTGTAAACATATTGAGCAGTGAGTTGAGTAACACAATCAATAGAATCGATTGAAGAATTATTCAAATTATCGATCACAATAGCTTCGTAACCACCAAGAAACAAATGCAAAACCATGTGGCTTCCAATATAACCTGCTCCTCATGTTTTCAATATTGAGCAGAGATTTGATTAACCGTGTGGCCTTCAATTCGAGTCACAATACTTGGGATTGAGTGGCAGAAGATGGAAAATCCGGATTTGTCTTTATCAATGAGAATGAAAACTAATCGAAAGATCGACCCTACATCTCCAGAATCTGGTTTATTACAACCATCGGATATAATCCTGAGTTTCGATGATGTTGATATTGAAAATGATGGAACAGTTCCTTTCAGACATGGAGAACGCATAGGTTTCAGTTATCTCGTATCATAGAAATATATCGGAGATGCAGTAACACTCACAGTTCTTCGTGGATCAAAAACTAAAAAAATTTGCTATGAGCTTTGTACAACTCCTAAAAGGTTAATTCCAGCACATAACAGGGGTAAACCACCTTTTTTACAACTGTATCTGTTCCGTATCTGCGTTCTGAGGTGCGTGATTTTGTCCTAAAATTTGTGTATTGTATGTATATATATATATATACAAATTACCTGTTGACATTCCAAATCAAATTTCAAAAATTTATTATTACAATTATCTACCATATGGGCCAAGCTTATCTCTTCACATCTGATTTTAATATCTTCCACTAACACCTTTAACATATATATATTTTTCATAAAAACAAAGTAAGCAATTTGGCTACAGTTTGAATATATAAGTAAAGAGAAGAAATAGAAAGCTTGTGGAATTTCATGCAAAAGTTTGTCCAATAGCTTCACTGGTGCTTCATATTCATAATTGTTACCTATTAAATTAAATTAAATAGAAAAGGTTTAAGACAAACCTTCTTACGCAGCGGATTGATTTCTGAATTCTTATTTTCTGAATTCTTGCTTTCTGATCGTGAATTTAATTACAAGAATTAAATTCTTTGTTTTCACCACCTAAGAGTCTGAGAATTTGTTGTTAAGTGTATATGAAAAGAGATTGATTTAACGGGAGAAGAATTTTTTGCTGTTGTGTTTGTTGTGTCTGGAGAGGAGAAGCAGACTCCTATTTATAGAGGGATAGGAGCGTTGGTTTATTAACTGATAATAAACCATCACTCCACTATCTCCATTATCTCCATCTCTCTTAGTGGGCAAATTACCATTGTAACTTCCTGACTAACTTCCCAGAGAGTACGTTCATGTTACCCCATCATGGGTGACATGGAATAAAATAATATTTATTTATTTTATTTCTTTCATTCTCCCACTCGCACATGATGGGGTTACCATCGTACTATTAGGTACGTGCATCACAATGTCCCATACATCAAAATTTCTCAAAATTCTCTCATATATACACTACTACAATAATTCATCATACTTGACAAATAGGTCGTGCGACCGACAAGCATACGAGCATATGTTACTATTAACCTGTTAGGGTACATAGTTGCTCAAATGAAATCTCATTCCTTACGTATCTTGTAGTATCCCAGACTAACACTATGTTGTATCATATTACAGTAACTCTGACCCCTTCAAATTCATATCACAACTTCTATGTGAAAAAGAGTTCACTGTCATTTCGTTTATGTGTCTCACTATCATGTTATAGTCCGTATTGACTTACATAATCGGTTAACCTGCAAGCACACATTTGATACACAATTCTAGTCTTCCCTTTACACTTATATCCTTTTATATTGATTAGGTTGCTTTCCCAAACATACCCCATTAGACCGAATCACTCATGATCATTGGTAATGTGTTCAAAGTAGCATACACCTAATCAAAATATCGAGATATAGTCAAATCTGAAAAGTTCACATTATCGATTTCACTTAAGATCTTTCAAAGATCTATGAAACTCGAAGTGTTCTTTGTTACTATTGCAAGTATACGCTTTATCAAAATCACTTTCCAGTGCTTTGTTGAGTTCTCTATTACCTTAATCTTCTAATCTATTTTAGCTATGGCTGATAATGGTGAGTCGGAAGATGATTTCTGTCTTTCTCCTGATAAAGAGGCTGTTTATTCGAAATATGATGAGCCAAAACTTTTGGTTCGAGTGGTGGCAACAGGTATTATAAATCTTAACTATCTTAAGAAGATTATTATCCAATATTGGGGTGTTAAAGGTAGAATTAATGTGGAAAGGATTGGAATGAATATTTTTACAGTTCAATGTGATAGTGAGAAGGATTTAGAATTTATTTGGAATAACAGACCATATCATATCTTTGGTTTTCATGTTATTGTTCAGAAATACACAGACACAATTAAGTTTCCATCTCTGCTTGATGAAACTGCATTTTGGGTTAGGTTTACAGGCATTCCACCTTTGTTTATTAAAGAGGCTAATGTTGAGAAAATAGCATCTAAAATTGGGAAAGTGATTCAGGTTGTACTACCAGATCCTCTTAATTTTAAAGAGGACTCTTCTGTTAAAGCAAGAATTGAATGCTCAGTTAATAAACCTTTGCAATCTGGCTTGAATTTCAAGATTTCTAAGGATCAAAAAGTGTGGATTTCATTTCAGTATGAAAAGTTATTTGACTTCTGTTTTAAATGTGGAATTCTATCACATGAAGAGAAGGATTGTGACAATCCTAATAAGTTAACTATGAGATTGGGAAACTGGATAAGATATACAGTCCAGGATAAATTTGTATTTAAAGCTGTAAAGAACAATGCTGTTACTCAAAAGGTTAAAAAGCCTTTAAAGAAAAAGTATAAGAAGGTTGAGAAAGTATTAGAGGAAGGAGAAATTGATGTATCAGGTATTGATAAGAATAACAACAAAGTTCAAAACTCTCTTATTATCCCAACAGTTCAGTTGGGAACAATGGTAGTTAAAGGCCCTAAGTTCAAATCTGAAACAAGGGCTTTGGGCACTGATGAGGTTTTAAAGCTATGTGGTTCAAATAAAGATAATCCAAAACTGAGCCCAATAGCTGCTTTAGATCAATTAGTCACAATTGACCCTTCTATAACTCAAAATTCTTCTGATTCTATAAGCTTTGGTTCTATTGAAAGAACTAAGAAGGTTAGAGAGGACTTAGGTCTATCTCAGGATGATGAACTAGAATCACTTGTTCCAGCAACTCTCATAACTTCTGAAATAGGAGGGGATGATGAGATGGCTGAACAAGAAGAAATTGATAAAGAAATCATTGAGGGTGAAGATGATTGTGGTATAGAGAAGTGGTATGAAGAAGGATTGATGGAAGGTCTTGAAGCTGAAGAGGTTTGCGGGGTTGACCCAAATCAACCCCAAAACCAGCAATGATTGAAGCCTGGAACTGTCAAGGCATTGGCACAGCCTTGACAGAGCTGAGCTTGATAGACATGATCAAGGCTCATAAAATACAGGTATTATTTCTTTCTGAAACTAAGCGTAAATTTGATTTTTTACTTTCCTTGAGCACAAAAATTGGTTTAGTTTTAGTTGCTCAAATTGACCCGGAAGGTTTATCAGGTGGTATAGCGGTTTTTGTTAAGGAACCTACTCTTTTTACTCTTATTTTCTCTGATAAGAATTTGATACAGTGCACTTACTTGGGTCCAAACATGGATCTATGTGAAATTAACTTTGTTTATGGTCCTCCAGTGGATGAGAATAAAGGCAATTTTATTAGAAAGCTTAATGATCTGAAACATGTCTCTAATTTGTGGTGTTTTATGGGAGACTTTAATTTGATCAGATTTTCGTCTGAAAAATTGGGAGGAGAAATAAATGCCAATCATAAGAAAAATATGTTACTTTTTAATACCTTTATTGAGTCTAACTCTTTGCTTGATGTCCCTGCCTTTGGATGTAATTTCACTTGGTCTAACAAGCGAAATGGCAACCGGCAAATCAAGCAAAGGCTAGATAGAATATTGGTAAATGAAGAGTGGATGAATTGTTACCCTGATACTTGGAATGATTCTTTGCCCCCTACAGGGTCTGACCACTCTCCTATCATTTTAAACTTTGGTATTAACAATAATAACTTCAATAAGAGGTTTGTTCTGGAAAAAGGATGGATTTTTGATAAAGATCTTTGTCAAATGATAAGAAGGAAATGGAAATCAGGTTATCATTTGGAATTGAGAGGTGTTTATAAATTTAAATACAAATTATCTCAATTACAAAAACATATCTCTAAGTGGGCTAGACAGAGAATCCTTAATAATAGGAAACTCATCAATAATAGCTTATCAAAGATGGAAAAAATTATAAATGAGCCATACAGTGATGAGAATGACACTTTATTACATTCTCTGAGTATTGAGCTTGAAGAATATTGGAAAAAGGAAGAATTATATTGGTCCCTTAGGTCAAAAAACAATTGGCTGAAATTGGGAGATAAAAACTCAAAGTATTTTCATGCTATAACAAAAGTGAAGAGAACTAGGAATAAAATCCTTAAACTTAAGGATTGTGATGGGAATTGGATATGTAATAAAGATGAAATTGTTGGAGAAATCACTGGTTATTACAACAACATTTTTAAGTCAGTAGGAGTAAGAAATTACTCCCCTATACTGTCTAAAGTTAAGAGAGTAGTAACTCAAGAGATTAATGAGGATTTAATTGTAAAAGCTTCTCTTGATGAAGTTAAAAATGCAGTTTGGTCTTTAGGGAGTGACAAATCCCCAGGCCCTGATGGTTATGGGGGTTTCTTCTATAAAAAGTTCTGGGAAGAGATTAAATATGATCTTCTTGAACTTGTGAATGAATTTATGAATGAAGACGTATCTATTGAGGCTATTAACTGTACTATAATAGCCTTAATACCAAAATGTCTTAATCCAGATATAATTGCCTCTTTCAGGCCAATTAGTTGCGCAAACTTTATTTACAAAGTTATCTCCAGAATCTTGACTTCGAGATTACAAGTCTATATTGGTGATTTAATATCTGAGACACAAACAGCTTTTATACCAGATAGGTCTATTTTTGAAAATATTCTTTTGGCTCAGGAGGTTACTCACTTCTTGAATAATAAGAGAGACTCAAAAAAGTTTAGTATGGCTATTAAAGCTGACATGTCTAAAGCATATGAAAATATAGAGTGGGATTTTCTTATTGATCTTTTACTACAGATGGGTTTTGATTCAAAGTGGGTGAGATGGATTCATAACTGTGTTACCTCAGTCACTTATAAAATTCAGATTAATGGGCAGTTATATACACTTGATAAGCCTCAAAAAGGACTTAGGCAGGGGGACCCTTTATCTCCTTACCTATTCTGTCTTGTTACTCAAGCTTTAACTCATCTCATTGATTATTATGTGGAGATTAAGCTTTTTAAAGGCATTTGTATTGCTAGGAAAGCTCCTATGATTACTCATGTACTATTTGCAGATGATAGCTTATTCTTTATGGAAGCAGAAGAAAACAATATTGATATTTTTAGGAATATTATGAATTGTTACTCATTTGCCTCAGGTCAGAAAATTAACTTAAATAAAAGTGGTATCTTGTTTAGTAAAAATACACCACTAGATGTTAAGAATAATATTTCATCTTCTTTGAATATGAGTAAACTGGATCATCTTGGAAAATATCTTGGAATTCCCTCTTCTTGGGGAAAATCTAAGGTTAAATCTTTGGAATGGCTACTTGAACAAATTATGAATAGGATGGAAAGCTGGGATACCAAACTACTTTCTAAAAGTGGTAAAGAGATTCTAATTAAAGCTGTTATTGGAGCCATTCCAAATTATTTAATGTCAGTTTTTTTGATTCCTAAAAAAGTCACTACTCACCTTACTTCTCTCATTTCTAATTTTTATTGGAATAATCAAGGGCAAGGTAAGTGCCACTGGATTAATTGGAACACTTTGATGGCTTCAAAACAGGATGGTGGCCTGGGTTTCAAAGATTTTCATTGCCAGAATTTGGCTTTGTTATCTTCAAATGCTTGGAAGTTTATGAATAGGAAAAATTCATTATTATTTAAAGTGCTTAAAGGTAAATATTTCCCTTTATCTGACTTTTCTGCAGCTACTTTACCTAGTAATTGCTCATGGGGTTTTAAAAGTTTGATTGAGGGAAGAAACTGTTTTCTTAAGTCCCTGAGATGGAATGTTGGAAATGGTAAAAAGATTCAAATTTGGGAGGACCTGTGGGTCCCTAACAAATCCTATCTTACCAAGCCTTTGGGGTGTGAACTGAAATATGTGTCTGATTTGATGCATACTGATAATTATGAATGGAATATTGATATTCTTAATCAATTATTTGACTTTGATGTAGTTGCAACCATATCTTGTATATATATCCCTCCATTCTCTTGTGAGGACTCTCCATTCTGGCCCTTCTCTATGAATGGAGAGGTTTGTGTTAAAGATATATATCAGATCTTATGGAAGGCACAACATCAAGTTGAAAAGAGAAAGAATAAAAAAGAAGCTGAAAGTTCTTTTAATTTACAATCTGAGGATTGGGACTTTATTTGGCAAATGAAAGTTCAACCAAAAGTTAAAAATTTTATTTGGAAGAGTTGTGAAAATGCTATACCTACAAATGAAAACAGGAAAAAAAGAAAGTCTATTGAAAATTCAAATTGTCCTATTTGTGAATCAGAAGTTGAAAATGTGGAACATCTTTTGTTTCACTGTTCTTGGGCCAAAGCTGTGTGGATGGCTAGTCCACTTAGCTTTAGAGCTCTTACTCAACCAACTTGTAATGTGAAAAGATGGATTAATTTTTTAAGGCAATGCACTATTGAAACTGATATTTCAGATACTAGACTTGGTGAAAATGCCTTTTTTATAGCTTGGGCTATTTGGAAAGGAAGGAATGAATTTATTTTCAAAGGTGTGCTACCTGACCCTATGATTACAGTACAAGAGGCACTAATAGCCAGTGATGATTATTTTCTTGCTACAAGAAACAAAACTGAGGCTAAAAAGGTTAACAATTCTAGACAAGCTGAGAATGAAAATTCTAACAATTCAGAGGCTAGAAATGGGTTTATTGAAAGTAAAACAGGGTGGAATCCACCTTGTAATGGAAAGATTAAAATCAATTGTGATTCTTCTTTTAATTATAATACTAAACAAGCTTCTTGCGCTTGTATTGTTAGGGACTCTTTTGGGAAGATGATTGATGGAAAGGCCTTACTTATAGCAGTTAACTCTCCAATGGAAGCTGAAGCTAGGGGATTGGTGGAGGCATGCAAGATAGCAGCTACTTACCCCCGAGGGAAGGTGGAAATTGAGAGTGATTGCAAAGGTCTTGTGGATCAAACTGTTTTTGGAAGCAAAATTTCTTGTAATGCTAGAATTTTTGTAAATTATATTGCTAGATGTAAATTGGCATGTAAACTTAAAATCTCTTTTGTAAAGAGGTCTAAAAACTCGTGTGCTGATTGGGTTACTAAACAAAAGCTCAAGGGCTCCTTGTTTAGTATTTGGAACCTTGTTCCCCCTCCCCAATTAGCCAAACTACTCTTGTTGGACTTTCATCCCATAGGGATAGGCTGATGTAATTTTTTTATATTATTAAGTGCATTTCGACCAAAAAAAAAAAAGTAATAAGGGCACAAATCAAAGGTATCACACAGTGAAGAAATAGGGATCAATTCTTCACTTCCTTTTGGTCGAAAGCACACGTGGTATGACACACGTGTTATGGTATTATTCATATATCTCAAACTGTATGTCACAATTTTACAAATACCATACAGATATATATAATTAGACAAGCCTCGTTGCCTAAGATGAATTCTTCGATCGATCAACCCTTCTATGAAATCAATCAAGCAATTCATATCTAGCTATTATAGACTAAGTAGATAGTGGGATTCTACTTTGATAATAATATAAGCTTAACATAGTTTATCCATGTTTATGATCTCATCTTAACACTTAGTTAAGGCGACTATCTTAACTCAAGTTATCTTAAGGGTTCTTCACTACTATGAGTTAGTCTCATCTTTGCGCACTTCTTATGCCAAAGGCGATTGCCCGTGTGACAGGGTCAATCTCAGTCTATAGGACATACATACTTACAAAATCACACGCAATATATATAATACATATCAAACATGATATCATTAAAATAAACAGTTAAATAAACATACTAATGGAAATATATACATGAATGCACATAAACTAGCAATAATTCATACATTATATCTTGCTTAATCCTATAGATCTAACATGATCCATGAATACATCCCTTGGGATAGCTTTTGTGAATGGATCAGCAAGCATATTGCGTGTGGGTATATATTGCAAAGTAACATCCTTTTGTGCAATTATATCTCTAGCAAAGTTATACTTTATATCAATGTGTTTGGTCTTGCTGTGATATTTTGGATCTTTCACATAAGCCATTGCAGCTTGACTATCACAGTATATTGTTATTGGACTCCCACTATCACCAGAGAATCCTAAATGTTCAAAGAACCTTTTTAACCAAACAGCCTCCTGAACCGCAGCTGAGCAAGCTACAAACTCAGCTTCCATCGTTGACAAAGCTACACAGGTTTGTTTCTTGCTACTCCATGAGATTGCGCAGTTATTTAGCAAGAATACATAACCTGAAGTGGATTTACGCCCATCTATATCACCAGCCCAATCAGCGTCTGTATATCCCTCTAGGCGTAATCTATCTCCTCGAAAGCATAAGGCATGATCTTTGGTGCCTTTTAGGTATCTCAATATCCTTTTCACAACTTTCCAATGCTCTTGTCCCGGGTTCGATTGAAAACGACTAACTAAACCTACCGCATAACAAATGTCTGGTCTCGTACACATCATAACATACATAAGACTACCAATGGCACTAGAATATGGTACTGTTGACATTTTCTGTTTCTCTTCTGTAGTACTAGGACACATGTCGAGAGTTAAGTTTATTCCCTTTGCTACAGGAGTGTCAATGGCATTGCACGTAGTCATACCAAAGCGCTCAAGTACATTCATGATGTAAGGTTCTTGAGATAGAGATAATAGTCTTCTAGACCTATCTCTGTGAATCTTAACACCAAGAATATAATTTGCTTCTCCCATATCTTTCATATCAAATTGAGAAGCTAGCCACTCCTTGTTAGCTTGAATAAACTCTTTATCATTCCCAGCTAATAGGATGTCATCCACATATAGAGATAAAATCATGAAATTTTTCTTGGAACGTTTAATATAAACACAGTGGTCTTCACTTATCATCTCAAATCCATTTGACGAGATGACTTCATGAAATCTCAAATTCCACTGTCTCGAGGCTTGCTTAAGACCATAGATTGATTTCAACAATCTACATACTTTATTCTCTTGATCTTTTGCAATGAAACCCGAGGGTTGTTCCATGAAAATTACCTCTTCTAAATCTCCATTTAGAAATGCAGTTTTAACATCCATTTGGTGCAACTCCAGATCGAGATGCGCCACTATAGCTAAAATAAGACGTATTGAGGTAAATCTAACAACAGGAGAAAAAGTTTCCTCAAAGTCTATTCCTTCACGTTGAGTATAGCCTTTCGCTACCAAGCGAGCTTTATACCTGTCAATGGAATTGTCAGGTTTCCTCTTTATTTTGAGAACCCATTTATTCCCAATTGCCTTACGTCCTTTCGGGAGATCAACCAGTTCCCATACCTGGTTTTTCTTCATCGACTCCATTTCTTCTTCCATTGCTTTCCTCCATTCATTCTTAGCGGGACATGAGAGTGCTTCATTAACTGTTCGAGGTTCTTCTTCGTCTTGTGGAGTTATCATAAAGACTTCTCCTTCGATTTCAAATCGGCGACGAGGAACTAAACCTCTAGCACTTCTCTTAAGTTGAGTATCTTGAGAAATAGGATTACTAGATGATGCAATGGTTTCTTCCGTCTCAATATTTAGAGGAGTGTCCGTCTCTATTTCTTGAGTATGTGTTACCTCATCAGGCGTCACATTTGTTTGCATATCATCTTCCTGAATCTCATTTAATTCACATAAAATGGAATTTCTGTCAACCTCACCTTTGCTAGGAAAATCATTCTCTAAGAATGTAACATCTCGTGACTCAATTTCAGTAAGACCCCCATCATTATGTTCACCAATAAACACATATCCTTTAGAGTGATCTGGGTATCTAATAAAGATACACTTCTTACCTCTTGGACCTAACTTCCCATACTTATGAGATAGATCATGAACATAGCCTGCCGACCCCCAAGGTCGCAAGTATGACAGATTAGGTTTCCTACCTGTCCATAGTTCATAAGGAGTTGATGGAATAGTCTTTGTGGGTACTCGGTTAAGTATATAACAGGCGGTTAACAAGGCATCTCCCCAATAAGATATTGGAAGATTTGCTTGTGCCATCATAGACCTAACCATTTCTAGGAGTGTTCTATTCGTCCTTTCAGCCACACCATTCTGTTGTGGTGTTCTAGGAATTGTAAGTTGCCTTACTATCCCTTTTTCATCACACAGTTCTTTAAACTGATCAGATAGATATTCACGTCCTCGATCGGTTCTTAAGGTTTTCACCTTCCTCTCTAACTGATTTTCCACTTCATTGATAAATGTCATAAAACATTTCAATGCTTCATATTTGTGAGAAATCAGGTAGACATAACCAAACCTAGTGAAATCATCTATGAAAGTGATGAAATAACGTTCCCCACGTCTAGTTTGAACACTCATTGGACCACAGATGTCTGAATGAATTACTTGTAATGGGTACTCGACTCGTTTAGCCTTTCCAAATGGTTTCTGTTTTGCTTTACCTGCTAGACAATTTTCACAAGTTGGCAAGTTGACTTTAGTCAACGAACCCAAAAGGTTCGCCTTAACCAACAAATTCATACGGTCTTGACCAATATGACCTAATCTAGCATGCCATACATTTTCTTCTACATTAGAATTACTAGAAGAAGAAGTATTAGTGGAAAAGCAACTACTTAAACAATAACTATTAAACGAGTTATCATCATCTAGTACAATTAAACCACGCGAAATAAAACCAGAACCATAATACCTAGCATCATAATAGATATCTACTTGTTTGTTATGAAAATGCAAATTAAAACCTAATCCTAGAAGAACAGTGACCGAGATTAAGTTCCGTCGAATGTCAGGTGCGTAAAGTACATCATGCAGGTACAAGGTTTGACCACCTCGCAAGTTCAACTTACAAGTGCCAACTCCTTTGACTTCAACCTTATTGTTGTCTCCTACATATATCCACCTTGATCCCTCTGGAATCCGACGGTACTCTACATATGCCTCTCGGTCTTTGGCTACATGGTCTGTCGCTCCTGAGTCCACAGTCCACAAAGGATTAGAATCAGCAAGCAATACAGTACTGGTAACATAAGTAAAATTACAAGAAGTAAATGACATTGCTACCTTTCTGGGCTCGCTGCACTCGCGAGCGAAGTGACCCATTTTCTCACAGTTAAAGCATTTCATCTTACTCTTGTCTTTCTTCTTACGGAAACGTTTTCCATTATTGTTACCACCCTTCTTGTTCTTCTTGGAAACATGCTCATTTCCGTTCTTCTTCCCATTGTTCTTGCGCTTATTGCCAGAAACTTTGTGGGAACTTGACTCAGCAACATAAGCCTGACCCTGAGGCTTAATTGCATCTAGACGTTCATCTTCCAATGTCACATGACGAGCAGCATCATCAAAAGTTTTGATGTTGTCATTGTGAGTCAAGTTTATCTTCAAATGCTCCCAGTTATTTGGAAGAGATCGGATCACAGCTTGAACCTGTTGTTCATCAGTAAGGTTATGACCTGCATTCTTAAGTTCCCTAATCATGTTAGACATCTCTCGGAGATGTTGTTGCATGGTTTGATTAGGCTTCTTCTTGCAAGTGTCAAACTTAATGGTCAATTGACGCAACTTAGTCACAGTCGTACCCCCATACTTCTCCTTAAGAGCATTCCACATTTCGTGAGCAGTGAGGTATCGTTGACATTCATAGACAAGATCGTCATTCATGGAGCCTATCAAGATGCCTCTTGCAGTGGAATCTTTCTTTTTCCACTTCTCATAAGCCTCCATGTCCCTTCTGTTTTGAGCTGTGTTGCCTTCCTCAGGCTGAGCCATGACATTGTTAACAGCCTCAAGAACATCTTGCTCTTCTAGAACATAGTGTATCTTGAGCTTCCAAAGGTTATAGTTCTCACCATTCATCTTTTCTCCTTTGTTGAGATCGGCAATGATGGTTTTCGATGCCATTTTCTCTATAAAGTAAGAGATTTCCATTAATATCATACATTTATTTAACAACTCTATGCTATTAATGCAAACGGAATGAATAAGAAAGATAACAAAATAAGTGATAAAGAAAGTTCACTATGTTCCCAATCATGAACCACTATATTTTGTTTGTCTTAACCATTCAATCAATTTCATTAACTGCAAAATTAAGTTCTTCAAGAACTCCCACTTACTCTAACATGAATAGAACAAAAATTTATGAAAACTAAACAACTAATAACATAAAAGAAAATACTCTAGTTGAATTCATACATAAATGAAAAAACATGTTTGGTAAACAAATAACCAAATAAAATCAAAGACTAACATTTGAAACGAACTACCAAAATAAACTACCTAGCAAAGAAACTCTAACTTATACATGACAATCACTCGTATCTCGTTTTCAAAGGAATCGATTTTTCAAAACCCTCTTTTACATAGAGACTTATCGGATCATACTTAGTAGGCGAATTCATCTCACAAGGACATTTGAAAAAACTTGTATGCCTTTTAAAATGATTCCACATATGAGATTCAGTGAAGGCATATACGACCCAACCATATGTTTTTGATCTCCTATCTACATAATTTTCGGGATTCACATTCCTCCATATATCAAGGAGATCTTTTCTCAAGTCTTTTGGCAAAGTCCTGAGAAGGGCATCAACCTTGTCATTCTCATTCATGTGATAGGCATATTTTATGACACCTTGTATCATATCATTTACAATCTTCACGTGTTGTATTAAAGAATGTGATGATTTCATCTTATAATTTCGAAGTGTCATTATTTTGTTTTTCAAATCTTCCCTTTGTCCATCTGACTCGGGTTCTTTGGCGGTGTAAACCAATTTTGCTTTATTAGTATTCTTTATGTTCTTGTAATCAGTCATGCAGTTCATCAACAGGTCGCGTCTGAATGCACGTAATCCCCGGGATCGTGTAATCACCATTTTCCTCTATAGAAAAATTAAGAACAAAAATAATTCACCACCTTTTTGAATTAAAATAATACATTTCTGAAATTTGTTATAAATGAAACATATATTCTTGTAAGTGACAACTAATTGTATAGAAAAAGTGGTTCAGTGACTAGTCATTGGTAGGGTTGGCTAGGGTTCGAATCCCCTTTCATGCAAAACAATTTTAATAATCCGAAACTAATTGGCCCAAAAAAAATATATAGGTTCGGCCCAAAAAATTAATTAAATCTAAAATTAATTACGGCCCAAAAATTAATTTGATTAAATCACCAAAAAACGGCCATAAGGATTCGGCCCAAAAAAAAAATATTAAATCTCGGCCAAACAAACTAATTAAAACAAGGCCCAAAAAGGAATTAATTAATTCGGCCCAAATTTAAACAAGTCTCATTGTATATTATAGGTCCAATTAAAAATCAATAAGGCCGTGATTAAAAATTGGGCTATATATTCAGGGCAAAAAAAATTAACCTAACACAATCAATCGACATAACAAAAATAAAGAAAATTCTTTTTCTTTTCTAAATACATGCAACAGACTATAGAGAGAAGAAAAAAAAACTTTCGACAATATTTTTTTTTTATAATTATTATCATGAATCGCATGAAAGAAACACCGAAGAAGAAGCAAAGAATTATCCAGGTAACAAACGCTCTGATACCAATTGTTACCTATTAAATTAGGTTTAAGACAAACCTTCTTACGCAGCGGATTGATTTCTGAATTCTTACTATCTGAATTCTTGCTTTCTGATCGTGAATTTAATTACAAGAATTAAATTCTTTGTTTTCACCACCTAAGAGTCTGAGAATTTGTTGTTAAGTGTATATGAAAAGAGATTGATTTAACGGGAGAAGAATTTTTTGCTGTTGTGTTTGTTGTGTCTGGAGAGGAGAAGCAGACTCCTATTTATAGAGGGATAGGAGCGTTGGTTTATTAACTAATAATAAACCATCACTCCACTATCTCCATTATCTCCATCTCTCTTAGTGGGCAAGTTACCATTGTAACTTCCTGACTAACTTTCCAGAGAGTACGTTCATGTTACCCCATCATGGGTGACATGGAATAAAATAATATTTATTTATTTTATTTCTTTCAATAATCCTTACCATAATCCTTCATATTCATAATCTGGAGTTTAAATTTTACATACCATCCTTTCTCTTTGCCTCTTCTTTTCAGCATTTACAGAGAATGTATCAATTGATACACCATGAGAAACACCACGCTCAATCTTCTTCCTCTACACAAATGTGCAAGTATTGCAAGATTTAGTACAAATCTATAATATAAAAAATCATAACAGCTATGTAAAGAAAAACAAAATCACTTTTCATTGAGATTTGAATCACCAAAAGGATTTGAATCATTTGAATACCCAAATTAAATAAGTGCTATACAATCAGCACCACATTATTTTATTAAGTGAAAATAAAAGAAAAACTTAATAAAATACTCACGTTGGCAAATCATATAAGCGGAATTCTTTACAAAATCATTGTGAATCGGCTGTATGGATTTTGCTCAAGCCTACTATCTCACCGAAACGTTGTCCAGGCTCAAAGAATATCGATAGCCCGAAATATATGGCTTTTAATGGTGCATTTTCAATTAATGAGTTCCAAATTGGAAATAAGACCTGGAGCTAGAGTCGTCAGGTGAGGGGAGGTTGTGCTTATCACAGCCTAGGCGTAAAAGCTCTTCACGGTGGATTGAGGAGAGAGAGCAATTTGACCGGAGCAATTTGACCAGAACTGCTGCTCTGTTTGAAGAAATTGTGTTGAGTCACTGTGTTCAGGTACGCGGCGAGTTTCAAGGCGGCGAGGTTCAAGGCGTGTGTGATTGTTTGTTTATAGTGTTGGTGAGGTGTGTGTTTTGATTTGGAGCGTGTGCAGAGGTGTGACTTTAGAGTGTTAGTGAGGCAGTGGAGGTAAGGCGAGGCGGTGGAGGTGTGGGGAGGCGGTGGTGAACGTCGTCTGTGAGGGTTTGTGTGTGGAGCGTGAGTGGACTGTGTATTTTTTATTTTTTTGATTCAGATTCTTCGATTCAGATAGGGATTGTGGAGCGGTGAAGTGATTTCTTTTTGATAGGAGCTGGAGATTGGGTTTGTGGAGGGGGAGGGTTCTTCCATTTCTTCGTTTCAGCTTGTGATTGTGGAGCGGGTGGAGGATGGTCGTGGCGGCGGGGAGCTGGAGATTGGGTTTGTTGAGGGGGAGGGTTCTTCGATTCACATTGGAAAGTGATTTTTTTTTTTTGTTTTAAATTTTGATTTTTAAAAATAAATAATCCAAGGGCTGAAAAATATAGAGGAGACATCAAGATATTTTAAACCGTGGATTACATTTAGACAATCTGTACCATTAATTATAATCGATCTAAAGGCCGAAAATGATTGAAATTTAATCCAAAGGCTAGAAAATGTAGAGAAAAACAGGAGACATTTCGGGCCGTTAGCCCTTCTCCAATATTATATAGACTAGGTATGAACCCGTGCCTGAAGGCACTCTTACAATATTGATTTAGAAAAAATAATTTACACGGAAGAAACAAATAATTCTTGAGATAAAAATAAACTGATAAAAATTCAACCAAGCACAAAAAGTAGGTGCTGTTTGTGAACAGTTACATAAACCATAAATCAATTAAAACTATATCTTCATTCCAATATCTCCGAAATTTTCATACATATTAGCTTTGAAAGACGTATCTTGCTCTGATGAAAGTACAACCTCATTTTTATTATTTTGTAGCTCATAATTGAGCTTCCAATCTATACCCCAAGATTGTTCCATGGGAACCAAGGCTGACTCTGAAGCTTGTTTAAGATCAACTCCACTAATTTCACCATCTCCATCTTCATATTCAATAACCACAGAAAAATAGAAGAGATTAGAACCTGAATCCACATGGATGTTACTGATACTCTAGGATATTTGCATGACCCCCTGCAGA
Source organism: Nemophila menziesii (assembly GCA_029959085.1). Lineage (NCBI taxonomy): Eukaryota > Viridiplantae > Streptophyta > Magnoliopsida > Boraginales > Hydrophyllaceae > Nemophila > Nemophila menziesii. Next base: position 32,705,948 of record JARWIR010000011.1, on the reverse strand, counting down.
TACACATATATTCTGAATGAATTCAAGATTTTGAAGTATAAATCTAACAACACGTGCGCTCATTAGTTTGCTAACTATATACGCACCTTTGGTATTGTATTTGCATAATTCCAGCATCACGAAACTACTCAGCCAGCCTGAGTTTGCCATTGCTCTGAAAGCAGACCCACTTAAGTCGAAATGAACATCATTTGATGAAGAACTACTTAGAAGTTGATAGGTGATAACCACCGTCGCAGCTTTCCCAGAGCATGCTGCGTTTTCTTTACGTTCAGTTACTTATCAAATTACAGGGATCAATTATGCAATTTATAATAATTTTACTGGTTCATAGATTATCGGAGCTGGAATTTTTCACCACGGCCTGAATCTGCAGAATCATTTGTAAAATGGTAAACTTGGGGGTGCCTGCAATTTAACAAATCACAGGGATCAATTACGCAATTTGTTATAATAAATAATTATAATTAAAAATAATTAGTATACCTCCAAATTTGAGCCAAGAGAAGAAATTGTGGGATCAGTGGCAACCATGGCCTCTTCACAAAGTTTGATAGCCTTGTGCAAGTCTTTTAAATGGCTATACTTTGGCTCTTTTAAAATTCCATATTCATTAATAGGAGCATCAAAATCATAGCTTGTTGCAATGAAGGAAGCACTTGTTCGGCCAAAGTTTGTTCCACCATGATACTGAAAAGACAACAAAGATATTATATAATATTAGTTAATAATGTCTTTGTCATGTTGAAAACATAATTGATTAAATACTCATTAAATATTATATATATTACCATATAATAATTCTAGAATGTTCCCCTCGTTGATAAAATCTTGCCACAGCAAAAGCCATATCTTCCACTGGTCTATATGGAATAGCAGAATTACCTCACTATCATGCCCTGAAAGTAATGCAACCCTCTCAATTAAAAGCCTTCCATCAACCTCAGGTGTGGACCCCACATTCCATATCGATATCCCCTTATGAGTCGCAACCGCTATTAACTCATACGCCCTGAAAAACAACATATTTATCTAACCTTGAGAAAAAGGAGGGATTTGGCTCTATAAATTACGATTTTAACCTTCCAATATTTAGGGCCTACACAACTGAATAGACCTGATCGCCCTTATCCTCTGCTAAAGCTAATTCTGCTACTAAAAGCCATCTCTGATGATCCTCATCAAACTCCCACACCTACAAAAAATTATTACTTCATATACGAAACAAAATTTAATCTAAGGAAGATGATAAAATTACCTTGCATGAATTTAGGTGAGGAATATCTGAATTAAAACCCAAAACAATACATCATCGGAATTACCCTAAAAAAACGAATACACCCATTTAGAAAATTGCTTACAGTAGAGAGAATATGTAATTAATGCTTTGCATTACCCTTTCAAACACGGAAGCTTCGAAAGCAGGGAGCTTCAATTCTTCTACAGAGCAGAAGTGTTTTGGATATTTTCGAAATACTGAAAAGCTTGTAATGGCTGAGAATCCCAAGTTAGTGGTTGTGAAGGTAAGTGACTCTCCACTCCCTATTAACATTTAGAAATGAAAAAGTGTAATTAAAATTCAATTATTATATAAAATAAAATTAAATATTAGATTAAATAGTTACCTTAGGAACAGAGCAGGTTGAATCTTGTTGATTAAATTGCAGAGTAACAAACCATTTCTCAAGCAAGAAATGAACTCTTCTTCAGTGGGTTGAATTGCGATACCCAATGGTCCAACCATGATATCAAGCCAGTGAGTAGCTTCAAACCTCCTTAATCCTAACAAATTCAAAATATAAACAATAATATAAAGAAATTACAGAATATCCCAACTGAAATAGTATTCAAAACCCAGAAAGCAAGCATGCATCAGATTCAAGATTCTATAGTTTTCTGGAATTTTTTTATTTTTTTTCTTTTCCACAATCAAATGAAACATTAAAAATGGGTATCAAATGAAACATTAAAAATGGGTAACAAATGAAAAATTAAAATAAAATGATAATAGTGAAGTGATGTAAAAAGAAAACCTGGTTCTTCTGCCTTTCTTGAAGCCAAGTTGAAGTCATGCCTCTCTCTTCTGGTTGAATCTTCCATTAAACCCCAATAAGATTCAATATTCTCTTTTCTTTACTCTACAAATGAGTATCCAAGCAAATTATATTACACATTTATTAGCTTCATCATAATTTACAAATATCTGTTTATTTTTGGAGAAAATAATCGAAGTATTGAATTACGTTTGCGTCTTTAAACAGTTAATTCAGTTTCAATTCTGACTTATGGACAGAAGAAATCGCGGAAATGGAGAATCAAGCTTCCCATTCATGGTAATTTCTTAGTTGTATATATTCGTATACATATGAAAACAACATATTCATATGGTGATTCTGTTTTTAAGTTGATTGCACCAGAAGTCCCTATATTATACAAAATATCTGAAATAATTGCACTAAAGGTCCTTATATTATACTATATTTTGCAGGAAAATAGTGAAAATAATTATGGGATTAAGTCCTTAGAAGCTACTGATATGGCATTAACACACACGCCACACAATCGTCCTCACGCACACACAGAAGCTACTGATATGGCATTAACACACACGCACACACAATCGTCCTCACGCACACACAGATTATAAATCCACAGATCACATTACACATTTGAATCAATCGAAATCCAAGAGAGGATAACACAAACAATTACAAATATATATTTTTACTGAGAGAAAACTATATGAAGAATTAATTACCTTAGTTGTTCTTTCTCAGGATCATGGAGTTTAAAGAAAAGAAGAATATCTTTTTCACCCTTGTTCGGTGGAAGAAGATGATAATCCTGAAATAATAATATTACATACATGAAGAATTAACTCAAAACTCTTTAGCAGTACAGTAGTGTCCTTAAGTCATCTGCTACAAAAATAACCAAATTCAAACCAAACACGAACATAATGCAATTTGATGTATTATGTCTAAAAATCATTCACTGAAATCAAATTATTAGAAAAGAAAATACCGAAACCTAGTAGATAAAAGAGAGAGAAGCGGGAGGTTGAGTTGATTGGGTCGATTTCTTTGATTCAGATTGGGTTCACGAACATAATGCAATTTGATGTATTATGTCTAAAAATCATTCAGTGAAATCAAAATTATTAGAAACCTGCAACATATTCCATAACCAAAAATCAATCGCGCTCAAAAGCAGAAAAAAGAAATCATACCTTTGATATACTGCATTTATTTAGTTTGCTACGCTGTGTACGGATTGAAGAGGGTTTGCCGTTAGGGAGACCCATGCCGGCGCGTGTACGGATTGAGGAAGTGATGGAGCGAGCAACGAAGGTGTTTCCACCGATGATTCTGGATGCCAAGTGGTGCCGCCAAGCCGGTTGATGATGGTGGAGGATGGTCGTGGCGGCAGTTTGGCTATGAGGGTTCTTCGATAGGTTGATTCAATTGGGATTGTGGAGGAGCGGCTTGATGGGATCTTCGATTGAGGTGTGAGAGACGAAGCGGTGAAGAAGCGATGAAGTGATTTCTTTTTGTTTTTTGTTTTCAATTTTGTATTTTAAAAATAAGTAATCCAAGGGCTGAAAAATATAGAGGAGACATCAAGACATTTTAAACCATGGATTGATTTTGGACAATCTAGACCATTAATTGAAATCGATCTAAAGGTCGAAAATGATTGAAATTTGATCTGAGGGATAGAAAATGTGGAGAAAAACTGGAGACATTTCGGGCCGTTGGCCCTTCTCCAATATTATATAGATATAGGGTCCATTACGTTTTAGGTGTTTTGGCCTTCTTTTAGCTAGCTCAAATCCACCAAAAACGTTTTAGTGAATGGGTGGATTGGTCCGAACCATGGCAACGGTTAAATTAATAACTTTCTCAATTCAAGTCCAAATCACGAACCGTAATTTCTTACGTGCTTCTAACTCCAAGTACTATCTAAAAAAAGTGATCCTCTATAATATTCATCAATCTCGTATGGTAATTCGAACAATTCGCTTTCCGAATTTGGCAGGCACATGCTTTCATTGTCTAAAAGTTGTCGAATCTTCTTTTTACGCCATGACCAAGGGTTAATCTCATTTACTTGACTTCTTATCATCGCCTCAGAGTATCTTAGAATCTTAGTACCTAAGAGATGCACACTTAACACTCAAATTATGCACATACGCCCTAAAAGTGACACAAACACTGAAAACTAGACAAAAAATTGTAAAAAATTAAACAAAGTGGAAACTCTCAACTAAGTCTTAAATACCCCTAAAATGATGTCTCGTAACTAGATTATTATTTACATAATTGGAGAAATGAAGACCCCTAGTCAAAGTTTTTTTGTCCTGACAAAATAAGATCTAAACTAGGGAATCTAAGTCCAACTAATCAAGAAAGAAGAAGAAGTAGAGAATACTGAATGATATAAAGCACCTATTCAACAAGTCTCATGTAGTGATATATAAGAACTGATACACATATACATACAATATAGTCAAACGTCATAAATTCAAGATTAGATTAGTTTTGCAATGCAAGAAGGAGTGGTTTTCACTTAGTTTAATATGAAAAATATAGGGTGTTCCTCGTTCTTAACATAGTATCCAATGATCAACCTAGATACTCACTTATTAATCAATGGTTACTTAGCCATATAGTTAGAAATCCTAAGAGCAAGACCAATGGGGTCTTCAAATGTTATATTTGAAGACCCAAAAGTAGAATTAGATGAAAAAAGCAACATCAATGGTAATTTTAGAGACTAGCCAAATTTAGAGATAGAGACTTGATCTTTATATTTTTTGTCACATTTGAAGGCACATATCTATATTTAACTTTGTCAAAGTCATAAAAATATATTATCAATAAAAAATATATATGTTAATTTTTCGTAACCAATATTAATTAACTAATATAAAATAAATAATATATATTTTTATTTACTACCAAACAAAAAGATTAAATTTTATTAATATTATTTTTTGATTTCATGACAAGGAATATTTTGTAAGTTCATATTATAATCATTAGAAATAAAACTATATATCAAATTAATCTTTATTTTTTATAATAAAAATCAATTTAATCTTTTATTTTTATAAAATAATTTCCATTCTCATTATGTATTTAATTTTTATTTTAATAATAATTAAATTATAAAAATATAATGTTAATATTTAATTCATAAAATTTGAATACTATAAAATAATACAAAAAAAATTAAATAATATAAAGTAATTTTTAATTTCCTTTATTTTTATAATAACATTTATAATTTTTCAACACTGTTTTTCAATATCAAATTTATTGTTATTTATTTTTATAGTCCTAATAAAAAAAATATATTACTATCTAAATAAAAATCTATTAATATTAAACAAATTTATTTAAAACAAAGTATGAATAATCAACATATATATAATTATTAGTATATTTTATATAGAGACCAAAATTTAAAACTATACCATTGATGTTGACATTGATATAAAGACCTAATGTTTACAATGAGTCTTTAAATTGAGTCTCTAAATATAAATTTGAAGACCTAAAATAGAGACTCCATTGGTCATGCTCTAAGGTCCTTTCAGTTATAACGTAGACTTAGGGACGGTATGACACGTATAGTTGGGTAATGTGAAGTGATCTTTTGTCTCTCTCCTCAATAGCCATCAACGAATCACCATAGAGTTTGAGTTTACACTCGAAGATATTCTCACTCAACCCAGTTTAATGCATATGATTAGCATCCCCAATAACCCACATATCATTCAAGAAGATATCATACTTTTCCATATGGCGGTCCTTTTCTTTTGTTTCTTTTTCAAATCATTTATTTGTAAGATAATTATGACACTCTTTTGATCTGAGATGTCATTCTACTTATTTTTTTATTTTTTTATCAATTATTTTTTAGCAGTCCCTGACAAAGGGTTATAATAACAAGTGCATCATTAATATAGCACATACAATACAAGATCAAAAAAAATTCCACCCAATGTGTTTCCCTTGATGAATTCCCACTACCCCAAACTCAAGCTCTACAGACCACCGTCTTAGCGTTGTGATTTAAATGCAGGTCATATGGAATAGTCCTATCATCTAAGGTGTATGGCTGGTAATGTGGAGAGAAAGAAAGGCTTCAGGATAAAAAGGGTCTAAGACATATAACTATTCAGTTCAATTCGAGTTAACAAGCTAAAGGCTTTAATTGGAATATTAAAGAACTCCCTTAGTCCTTTTTCTTAACTACTAGTCATGTTGTGTTTTTACTATTAGTTCATAGGCTACGCTGATTTTCAACTAGTTTGGACTTCATGTTCTACACAGCGCTAAAGACTCCCTATGATCGAACTTGATTCTACATATTGCGTATTAATCCTTACTATCTTTTGATTAATGTTTTCATGCAAAATATAATATACGTTTTGTGACATGTTCTAAAACACACTACTTACCATCATTAATTCATTAAAATCATGCTTAATAGGTACATGATATCTCCCTTTATATGAGATATAAATACCCTTAGGAGACATCATTTTAGGTAGAAACTGGAATTAGTTAGTTGGTTTATTGGCTTAATATGCTATAATCCACTTTCTTCCTTCGAAAATATAATATTGTGACTTTTAGAGCTTTTGTGCGCTAATTTTCTTCTTTATTGTGAAGTTCTTAGGTACATGGATGCTAGGAGGCACCAAGATGAAGGGAAGCAGTGAAGTTTGAAGTCCAAGAGCAAGCAAAAGGAAGTGTCAAAAGAGAAAAAAATCACCACTTTAGTGAAGGAGAAGAAATTTCAGATTGAGGAAGTAGTCACTTATTAAATTCCCCGAGCCCAAATGGTACAAATTCTGACCTAGTGGTTCAAATGAAAAGTGTGAACCACATAGTTAGCGTCACATATGAATTTGAATCGGTAATTTGGATCAACAAGTCAAAAGGTATGCATATTTTACTAAAGTGTGGTCAGCAGTGCGGGAATTGTTAAATGGATTTGGGCCCTTATTACTTAATTAAGCCGAAGATTAAACTAATCCATTTTTTATACTTATAGAAGGCCATTTAGACCTCATTAATCAACACCTCTCAGTTAAACTTCAATTTACATCATCTTTAGAAAGAGCGTCAAGAGGCGGATGCAAGAGCATAAGCTGGAGAATCCATTTTTCTCCAACAACATTTCTTTCATTCCTCCAATTAAGTTCTTATTTTATTTATGTTTTAGGAATTCTGTATACTATTAATTTCCTTTATGTTTTTACTTTTAATATAAGCTAAACTTAAACATAATTGAGACTTGCGTAATAGGATGAAGCCTAATTTATTTAATTAGTGTATTTCAATTTGGGATTAGTATATAATTTAATATGAATTGGGTACTTTATATTGCTTATTATTTTGTGTACTTGAATTACTATCAATGAAATAGCTAATCAGAGATAGGTCATAGTAATAAGGATTTTCAATAGAGGCGGCGATCATCTGGAAGGGGGGAGGTTAATTACTGAACTAGATAATAAACGTGTGGTATTCGTAATTGATCCTAATAGGCTTGACTAACCGCGTAGCCAATTGGGTAATGCACTTAACCATCTGAATGTAGCTTATAATCTCCCTAATGGGGTTTTAATACTATAGGATAGTTCCTAAGTCTATCCTGACGGGAGTTAGGGAAGATTAGAGTCCCTATACAAATATCAGTTCTACCCTTAACAAAAGAATTAATTACGTGAATTAGGTGAATCTCTAGCGAGACTCAAGTATATATCTCATATATGCGTCTACATCTTTAGTCTTTATTTTCTTTGCATTCAGATAATCTTTTAGTTAAGTTATTTTCTTGCTTCTAGTCTTTTCATATTTAAAAACAAAAACAAAAAAATTATCTTTTATTTATTTCGCATTGCAATTAATTCTACTTCTTATTTAAACACATTGTTCATACCTCGCAATCCCTGTAGAGACGATTATACTGTTTCACCTATCTATTACTTGGACAACCCGTACACTTGTGGCAGTCGCTTCTCTTATTTAGTGTTGATTTTTATCACACTCTAGGAACGACCAAGTTTTTGGTGCCACTATTTTTGTGTTTAATTTTTAGTTGAGTTAATTGTTTCTGTTTTACGGTTGGCTTTGTTTTTGTCTTGCTTTCATAGGTCTATACGTAGGGTAATGCTCAAGAGACTTCATTAAAAATTTATCAAAATCCTGGTCCATTCGTGTATTAGGAAGACTCTTCGAGACATCAACAAAAGGGTAGTAACTTCTATCAACCACCTTATCAACACTAGCAAGAGCAAGGATGGAACAACAAATGGACTAGGAACATTTAACAACCTTCACCTTATCACTATCAACAAGAGCAAGGATGGATAAATCAATGGGTTGAGAACATTCAACAACTTCCACCTTATCACTATCAGTAAGAACAAGTATATAGAAATCAATAGGTCGAGAACATTCAACAACCTCCACCTTCACCATAATTTTTAAAACTGAATGGGACATTTAACGAATTCATGCACCAATTTGAGGAAGAAAAGGCAAGAGATCAAGAGCGGAAGGAAATAGAGGAAAATGAGGCCGCATGCAAAGATATAAAAAAATCTATTGACCAACTTACAAGCATTCAAATTTCCATGAGCAAGTCTAATCAAGATTTCATCCGTTCGTGGGATGAAAGAAATCAACCGGAAGAAGTAGTTGAGGTGGAGGTATTGAAAGAAGACCCTTTTGATAGTGATATGACCATCGTGCCAAATGTAAATGGAAACCACCATGTGATTAAAGATCTTGTTAGCTTGGTGGAAGAAGGATTAGGAACACAAATACTAGAAGTTGAAACTAAGATTGCAATTCCTATAGAGTGTGCACATGATCAAGAGAAAGAATGCGAGCCAAAAGAAGTGGTGATCAAGGTTAGAGATATTCCGGAGCAAGAATATGATAAGGTAATAGTGGAAGATTGGGTTGAAAACGAAGACGAATATGATAAGGTAATAGTGGAAGATTGGGTTGAAAACGAAGACGAATATGAAGTTGTTGAGGAATCAATTGAAGATATCAAAATTGAAAATATAATAGAAGTTGAACCTCTACCACAAAAACTTCACCCATCACTATTCTCATCACCACTTATGAATAAAATTCTAGCTAAAAAATCAAAATCACCTCCACCAATAAAAATGATCAAAATGTGATATGCAAGCAAGGTGCCACACCGTGAAAGTAAGGTGGCAAGGAGGAGCACCTACCCACCTCATTTCAAAGATGAACACGAGATTGAAAAGAATAAAAATGAGCTTATACCATTGGGAACGGTCATCTATTATCATATGGTGGAGAATGAGTTTCTTCATAATCGTAAGAAGGATAAACGAGGAACTTACCCACCCCCTTTCAAAGATCGAATAAATTAAAGTTTAGGTGGGAAAGTTCTAAAACTTCTGTATAAAGGGATAGGCGAGTTAAAGCGGAGGAACACCGCAATGACCTCAAGAAAATCTTCCTGGAAGGTAACGCGTCGAACTTGACGACGTAATAAAGAAAAGTGCTTCTTGGGAGACAAGCCATGTTTTGAAAATTTCTTACAGTCTTTAAGTTTGTAGTGTATAATAGAATAATTTGATGCTTACTAGTGTAAATTTTTTAAGAAATGAGAAAGGTTGGAGTGTTTTTTATGCTTGCAGGTGTTAAGACTTGAGTTTGGGGTGCTAGGTACAAGAGAAAGTCTCTTTCGCACATTCTCGATGCGTATAAGATATTTTTTTTACAGAATATAACCGGGCGCCCGAAAATCTCTAAATGGGTACCCGGTTTGTGAACTGATACATTTCGTGCTCAAAAGCTGAAAACTTCGGAAGACCATAACTTTGCGCTCGAAGGTTGGAATTAGCTTTTTCTCGAGCCTAAACCACGTAATTTTTCGAGATATATCCAATGGTGAAGTAAAGCAGGTTAGATGAACAGCTAAAACCTACTGGAATCGGAGAGGTTAGACTTGTTGATGCGAAAAGGGGAACACAACCGGGAACCCGATTGCTGCTAACCGGGAACCCGGTTATGGCGTTGTTGTTTCCCAAGCTACTGGATGTTGGCACGCTACACGCAAGTCAATGGTGCAAAAAATGAAAATTCAAAGATTCACAACTGGGAACCTGGTTACCACTAAATGGGAACCCAGTTGAGGCGCTGTAATGAACCCAAGCTCTTAAAATACCTGAAATCCACCATAAAAACAATAGCTAAAGGAAATAAAGATTTGAGTTGATGAATATAATTTAAAGTAGATGAATTCACACTGTATATATATTATACATCGTCACTAAGAAGACTTCACAATCTCGACACGATACTACATGCAGTCGGTCTAGTGCCGATACAAATACGTTTCCTTCTACCTTTTCTCATATAATAGTGTATATTATTTCTATTTTCTTTATAGAGTCTTTTTTATTCGTGGGGACATGACTCATTTTTGAGTTTGGGGTGGGGTATTGTTGTCCTCATCCTAATTTTGTGTGTTATTTATGTTTAATTTGTTTTTACTACTTTTTAAAAAAATTAAAAATCAAATAAAAATTAGTTTAAGGAATGATTTGATTGTAGAGTTTGTTGAATGTAAGCATTCAGCATACTATTTGTAAATTTATAATAGAAAATAGTAGATCTTATAGTTAGTGTAAAATGCACCTTGAATGCATGCAAACACTAGATGATAGGTAGGAAAAATTAATAAACAATGCAAAAGAAGTAAGATTGTACTTAGTGAGAATGAGTGGTGTGTAGAACGTGAGATCTAAATGAGTAGAGAACCCACTTAATTATGAACTAGAGGTGAAAATGGAGTAAACTATGTAACTAGGAAAATGATAAATGCAGTTCTTTGATAGCCACTTGAAACCTTTTTTAGCTTTCTAACCCGTTATTAATTATATCCTTCCCAGTCCTATTTTTGAGACTTTAAGCCTTTCTTTTGAATTCACATTATAAGACTATCCTTTAGATGTTAGGACTATACATTTGACCCGCACTTGAATCACGATTTCTTAAGACTAGTTGTCCTTGAGCTTGATTTTTGGGTGAGGGAATTTGTTATTACATTTGTTGGGTAGATTTGTGATGTGCTTGAATGGTTATGGACTTTATTATAAATTCCTTTGCTGATCTTTGAAAAGAAAAGAAAAGAAATAAAATTAAAAGAAAGAAGAAAAAGAGAGAAAATAAGTTAGCATGACGCTTTACACTAAAAAGAATATTTAACATTAAAAAAAACGAGTGAATAAATGTGAATTAAAAGAAGCGGGAAAGGAATACTTTTATAATCATATTGATAGGTTTGGCTTTATGTGGGGACGCTAAATTAGTGCGTCAAGTGATTGAGATCATATTTGAGTGTAAACTCAAGCTCAGTTTACCCAATATTTTCATTACCCATATGTACCCACCGTCCCTAAGCCTACGCTAAAACCGTAAGACCTCGTGATTCTAGCTACATAGTGGAATAAATTTTTTGGTAATATGGAGTAGGTTTAGTGGAGCGTTTAAAGCGAGTAAAGATTGATGAACACCTTATAGCAACCATCTCGAGCTAAGTATCAAGTGTAACCTTCTAGCATCATGGAATTAATTTTGGATTGCTATTGTTTATGTGTTTTATTTTGCATGATAGGTGTATGTGTGCATTAATTCATAGGTTGTACTATATGAAATTTATTTTAAGTTTTCCTTTGGTTATCATTCTTTAGATTATGCATTTGCTTTTTAACTTAGACCTCTACTTCTGTTCTTACTTTGTCGGGACGACAAAGGTTTGAGTTTGGGGTCTTGATATCTCCTTTTTTGTGAGGTATAAATACCCTTAGTATACATCACTTTAGGTATAAATTGGACTTAGTTAGTTGATTTATTGGCTTAATATGCAATAATGCACTTACTTCCTTCGGAAATATAATATTTTGACTTTTATTGCTTTTGTGCGCTAATTTGCTTGTTAAGTTTGAATTTATTAGGTACATGAATTCTAGGAGGCAGCAATATTAAAGGACGAAGTGAATTTTGAAGTCTAATAGCAAGAAAAAGTAAGTGGCAAAAGATAAAAAGTCACCACTTCATTTTCAGAAGAAATTTCAGTTTGAGGAAATGTCACTTATTAAATTCCCCGAGCCCAAATGGTAAAGAATCAGGCCTGATGGTTCGGATTAAAAGTGTGCATCTATGAGTTAGTATGACATAGGAATTGGAATAAAGTGATTTGGATCAACAAGTCAAAAGTTATGCATATTTTACAAAAGTGTGGTTAGCAGTTGCCGAAATTGTTAAATGGTCTTGGACCCTAATTAATTAATTAAGACCAAGATTAACCTAATCCATTTTGAGCTCTATAAAAGGCCCTTTAGACCTCATCAATCAGCACTTCCCAATTAAACTTCAATTTACATCATCTTTAGAGGGAGCGTCAAGAGGTAGAAAAAAAAGTAGGAGCTAGAGAATCCATTTTTCTCCAACAACAATTCTTTCATTCCTCCAATTAGGTTCTTATTTTACTTCATTTTTAGGAATTATGTATACTATTAATTTCCTTTATGGTTTTACTTTTAATATGAGCTTAACTTAGATATGCTTGAGACTTGCGTAATAGGATGAACCCTAATTTATTTAATTAGTGTTTTTCAATTTGGGATTAGTTTCTTATTTGATATGTATTAGGTATTTTATATTGCTTATTATTTTGTACTTGAATTACTATCAATGAAATATCTAATCGGAGATAGGTCTTAGTAATTACGCTATTCACTAGTGGTGGTAATCATCCGGAAGGGGGGGATTAATACTGAACTAGATGAAACAGGTGGTATTCGTCATTAATCCCGACTGGTGTGGCCTAAGGTGTGATAAAAAGATGATATAATTTAGATGCAAATAAACACCCTAAGCTAACACGATACTGCAAGTATTACATGACGTATGCAAGTTTTAATGATAAGAAGATTCGTTCCTCAGAGACTGACGAAAGTTAGAGAGAACTTATGCAAATTATCAAGTGCAAATATGAAAGATAGAAAAGATAACATGCAACTAGAAAGAAAAGATAGACAAATATTAATTTGGTTTTCGAATAATAAAACTAAACTAATAAACTAAAGACAGAAAAGAAATAAAAGAAAAGAGAATAGTATGAATGTTAGCTGAGTAATTAGCATGTAATCCCCACTAGTTTTGCCGTTCTAAACATGTAAGGGTGAATTATGTAGTATTTCAATAATCGGTTCCAATTCGCTATCGGTAGTTTAAAATAGGATTTACCTGTGTCAATAAGGCTTCCTAAGCAAACTTTTACTGTAATTGGTAAATAGTCACAAGAACTAAACCATAGTGATTATCTAGTTAGGTTGGGTTGTCAGATCAAACCTTATACTAGACCTTATGTGCTAAACATGTAATTAAACACCGTTGTCAATGGTGACCTAATTACTAGATGGTAATTCTATATGGCCATGGTTCCACAAGAACACAGAATATAAATCCAAACACATAAACAGAGAATAAAAACAATAATTCAATTTAAAACATAGAATTCCCAAATTAGATAGATGTCAATCAAAACTAGGGTTCATATATATGCTAAAACTCAAGCTAAAAAGAATTAATTCATACTAAGAAAAGAAGAGAAAAGAGTTACAGAATTGAAGGTTGAAGAAGACATATGGTGTTCTGCTCCTTCCAGACTTCTTCTCTTATGTTGCAGCTTCCTCTTGGCCTTAAGGTCTGGCCAAGGATGATTTTCTAATGTTAAGAGGCTGTATTTATAGGGTATAGGAAGACCTAATTCGTTTTCTTGAAGGAGAAGTAAGTGGTGGAATCCAAACCCAACTCTAATTCGTATGGAAATAAAGATAATTATTGCTGAACTGTTTTGAGCATATCTCCTTCGTTATTGGTCGGTTTTTGCTCAATAATATACCAAAAGAATCCTCAGCGAATTATCTACGTCCTTATGAAAGGGATTTACCAAAACCGGCTTGGTTTTGGAGTTATCACCACTTCTTTAGGCGTGTGCTGCAGAAATTCAGATTTAGGCAGCTTTTCCTTTTCCTAATTGAACTCTGTTTCGTTCTATCTCCAATTACCATGCATATCTCTTTCCATATCTTGTAGTCTTTGACTTGGACTCTAATTAATCTCCATAATTATCTTTAAAGCTTCACACTAAATAAATAATTAAACCCAATATGCTCTAAAAATATTATGTTACTAAATCAAGACTCAAAAAAGGAAAGTGCACTAAATTAAGCTAAGATCGACCTATAAACTAATAAATACGCCTAAAATGATGTCTTTGAAGTATATTATATTATCACAAATGAGGAGACATCAAGACCCCCAACTCAAAGTTGTATTGTCCCGATACAATGAAAGTAAAGAACAGTAGGGTAGTCAAGAAGAAGAAGTAGGAGGAGAATAGGATAGAACATAATGAATGATCCTAGAGCAAAATATCTAAAAAGTATGATGTAGTAATGCTCAAGAAATAATGCACAAATATGCTTAGTACACATGTAATCAACAATCCATAAATTTAAGTCCAGATTAATTTCGCAATGCCAGAAGGAGAGGGTGATAACTTAGTTCCTGTTAATGGCTATAGGTTGTTCATAGGTCCCAATATAGCATCCAATGGTCCACTTACCTACTACTTAATAGCTCAATTGTTTCTCCACCAAGTAGCTAGAAATCCTAAGGTCTTGGGTTATAACTTGGCTTAGGGACGGTATGATATATTTGGATAATGAAAAGTGAGCTTTTGGCTCTCTCCTCACTAGCCATCAACGAATCGCCCTAAAGCTTGAGTTTCACTCGAAGATGTTCTCACTCAACTCAATTTTTGATGCTTTTGATTTGCATCCCCAATAAATCCCAAATAAAAACTTTTTATGATGATCTACAAATTCCACTTCGCCGGTCCGAATATATATTCATTTCATATCAATTTTTTTCTTTTGTATAGCTATGACTCTCTTTTTAATGTTCGAGATATCATGCTATTTTTCATATATATATTCGTTCTTTTTATGCCCTTGTTGGCAAATTTAGCTCGTAACTTCTTTTCCATTCACTATTACCCCGGCAAAGGGTTACACTAATAACAATTTCATCATCAATAAAATCACAATTATAATTCCCAAATCCCTAATGATGAAACCCACCACCCCAAACTCAAGCTCTAAAACGAGTTGCTTCAGGTTTTGCGATTCGAGTGCGGGTCACATAGATAACTCCTACAAACTAAGGGTATGGATTATAATGTGGTTCAATAAAAGGCTTTAGAAAGGCTCAGAGGGGCTAAGACAGATAAATAATAACAATAATCGAGTAAGAAGGGTGAGAAGGTATAAAAGGCTTCAAGTGTTTTAATCATGAAAGAACTGCCTTATTCATCTTTATAACTACCGGATTTCGTTACGTTTTCATTATTAGTTCATAGTCAAGTGGGTTTTCAACTAATTTCAAACCTCACGTTCTACACACCAAATAACTCTCCCTAAGTTTCAACATAATTTCTTAGCATTGCTCATTAACTTTTCTATCTTTTATTTCCTGTTTTCATACATGCATGCTAAACAAATTTGCAACATCTTTCAAAAACATACTACTTGCTATCATTGACCTAATTAAATTCATGCTCAATAGGAACATTCACATTCAACATATTCTATGCCTAATTCAACCCAAAAAATTTTAAATTTTATGAAAACACAAAAAGGAAGATGAGGACAACGAATCCCCACCCCCAACTCAAAAATGAGCCGTGTCCCCACGACTCAAAAAAAAGACTCAAGAAAAATAAAATTTAAAATTAGCATAACTATTGCACATAAAGAAATGGTAGGTAAGAAAGAAAACATACTCTTCGAGGCTATTACCTCGCCTTATCGACATCCAAGATAGGATTTTGCTGGATTTTTCTTTGATTGCTCGAGGAGTGTTATGAGGTACTCCTTTCTTCTTTTGAAAGTTGCGTAATTACTCTCAAAACTTTTATGATCCAAGCATTGTCAATATTGTTATCTAACTCACATGTTTTTTTCTTCACCCAAAATTATATTCGCTTTCCGATCAAGACACATGATCATAATAGGATACTGCATTAAATAACGATATGGGAGAGATCAAAAAATCGTATCACCTCCTCATAGATCAACTGTGCCACATCCTCTTTTTCTCCTCATACACTACAATTCACAAAAAGAACGTTTAGAACGTCTTACCATGAGCGTATACCAACCTAATCCTTCCAAATCGCCACGAATCTTCTTGTATTCTCCTTATCAATTTCTTCTTTGAATACTTTCTCATAAGCAAAAGGTAGCTCCTTCAATTGTTTCTCTGCAGAAGCTTTCAGGGCTCTTGAAGCTTCCTCTTTCTCTTTGGGTGTAGGACCTTGTGGAAGTTGTGTTTTCTCCTTTGGATAAAAGTAAAGCTTTTTACCATTATGATCAAGTAAAGGTATCGCACTATCTTCTACTTTATCTTTACCCTTTGAATTAGAACTAGAACCTTTGTTATTTGATTTCTTCTTGCTTAAATCCAATCCCTTGCTTTTATTCACCTCCCTCTTGTTAGCCAATATTGTTGTTCTATTAGTCATCCTCAATTAACCCCCAACTCAAAGCTTTAGCAACCCTTGAAATTTGAACTTGTGAATTTTTGGTTGAACAAGCTTGATTTGGCTTAGGAAATATGAATGGATGATGAATCTCTATGTGGGTGAGGTGGATTTGTAATGGGTTGGCTTGGATTTAGGAAATTGTAGGATGAATTGTGAAAATTTAAGCTCTTGATTCTTCAATTTGATGGATTTGGTGAGGATTGGGTGTTTGATTCCTTTGTAATGAGGTGGAGAGAAGATTTGATGTGTTCCTTTTGATGATTGGGTAGTGTTTTGATGATTGGGTAGTGTTTTGATGATTGGTGAAGGTTTTTATGAGCTTTGATGGAGTTGGGAGAGTTTTGGAGAAGACAAAGAGGCTTAAGGATTAGTAAATTCGGACTAATAAAAATTAACCCTCTTTTATAAGCTCAAAAACCCGTTTTTCTCACTCCAGCGGCGTCATGCGGACCATGGATGCGGTATAGGGGTACACCGCAGGGGTACCCCGCACCTGCTCAGATTTTTTTTGCTTCGGCAAAATACCCGTGATAGCTACCCCGTGGCACGTGTTTTGGGCTTGCGGACCATAGGTGCGGTATAGGGGGTACACCGCAAGGGTACCCCGCAAGGGTACCCCGCACCTTCTGTAGCTTCAAAAATTTTCCCTCGGCAAAATACCTGTTGTAGCACCCCGTGGCACGCGTTTTAGGCTTGCGGACCATAGGTGCGGTATAGGGGGTACTCCACAGGGGTACTCCGCACGGGTCTATTATCCTTTCTGAAAAATTCTGTTTCTTCCCTAACTCGATTTCTCCAATACCTAGTCATCAAAAACACTAATACCTTTCTCAAATATGCAATATCAACTAAAAATAACTAAAAAAACGTAAATTAAAGACTAAAAATGTAAAAGCATAAAAGAAATTACGGGTTGTCTCCCGTATAGCACTTTTGTTTAACGTCTTCTAAAGTTAGACGTGTTACCTCGATGACGAAATTTCCACCCTTTGCCTCTAATTCCCACGAACTTTTCAGCTCGATTCTTTATAATCATGGATGGTGCCATCCAAGATTTCGTGGGAAGGGGTGTTTCTGGTGGTAACTCGATAGTATTACACTCCTCTGATGATCCACTCATATCCTCAGTTTCGAATCTTCGTTTGTTAGAAAGAATGTCCTTCATGAATTTTATATATGTCGGCATTCTCTTGAGAGCTTCTACAAACGGTATTTTAATCTCTAACTTGCTCACCATGTCAACGAACTTCTTGAATTCCAGGTCATTGTCCTTTTTTCTGACACGTGAAGGGAATGGTGGTAGAGGACATGTGTTGGTTACCACTGGGCTCTCATTCTTTTCTGGTGTCTTCTCTTGGACACTTTCTTGTTCAACTACCTCTTCGACCTTATCTTCTGTTGTTTCTCCCCCCTTTTCTGGAATAGGGATTGGTTCAACTGCATGACAAACATTTTTTTCTGGAGCACTAGTATCACTTCGGAGTTGCCCTTCTGCATAGATTTGAAGATTATTCACCATTTGTGATACTGTATGCTCAATCTTCTTAAACGCATTGGATGAGTTTTGGATTCTAATCTCCATCTTTTCAATTAGGTTCATTTTCTTAGTCATGCTTGAATTCGAACTCGAAGGTTGTTCTTGTACGGTTTGCTGCATTGAATAAGGAGGTGGTTCTTGATAAGCTTCATTATAAATCGGCGCTTCTTGATAGATAGGTTGTGGAGGATAGTAAGATTGTGGTCGTGGTTGATAATAATCATCATAATAATGGTTATTATGATAATAAGTCTGTTGATCTCCGACCCAATTGTAATTTTGTGGGGGCTGATAATCTGCGTAATTTCCTTGGGATTGATAATAACCATCATAATAATGGTTTCTTTGATAAGTTATGAAGGAAATTGAAGCTGGATTATTCATGCAATATTCCCACGAGTGATCTCTTGCTCCACAACTAGGACATGAAGGTGATGTATGTACTAGATTTCTCTGAGCTATTTCTCGCGCTTGTTCTCGTAATTCCTCAAGTTGTTGGTTTAACTCTTTGAGCTTTAGAGCTTCTAAAGTCTCTTTTTGCTTTTCTAGATTCAAACGACCAACTTCTCTTGGGTTCACGAAAATTCTCCATGATGGTATTAGCTTCTTCAGGATCTAATAATACGGAACCTTTATCTCCTAATAAATCTGCTCTCGCCTAAAAAAAAAATCTGTAGAACAAAAACTAAAAAGAAAAGCGTAAAATAGAACTAACTAAAATATAAGCACTAGATAATTGCACAAGGACTAACGATGTAGTCCCCGGCAGCGGCGCCAAAAACTTGGTGTGGCCTAAGGTGTGATAAAAAGATGATATAATTTAGATGCAAATAAACACCCTAAGCTAACACGGTACTGCAAGTATTACATGACGTATGCAAGTTTTAATGATAAGAAGATTCGTTCCTCAGAGACTGACGAAAGTTAGAGAGAACTTATGCAAATTATCAATTGCAAATATGAAAGATAGAAAAGATAATACGCAAATAGAAAGAAAACATAGACAAATATTTATTTGGTTTTCGAATAATAAAACTAAACTAATAAACTAAAGACAGAAAAGAAATAAAAGAAAAGAGAATAGTATGAATGTTAGCTGAGTAATTAGCATGTAATCCCCACTAGTTTTGCCGTTCTAAACATGTAAGGGTGAATTATGTAGTATTTCAATAATCGGTTCCAATTCGCTATCGGTAGTTTAAAATAGGATTTACCTGTGTCAATAAGGCTTCCTAAGCAAACTTTTCCTGTAATTGGTAAATAGTCACAAGAACTAAACCATAGTGATTATCTAGTTAGGTTGGGTTGTCAGATCAACCCTTATACTAGACGTTATGTGCTAAACATGTAATTAAACACCCTTGTCAATGGTGACCTAATTACTAGGTGGTAATTCTATATGGCCATGGTTCCACAAGAACACAGAATATAAATCCAAACACATAAACAGAGAATAAAAACAATAATTCAATTTAAAACATAGAATTCCCAAATTAGATAGATGTCAATCAAAACTAGGGTTCATATATATGCTAAAACTCAAGGTAAAAAGAATTAATTCATACTAAGAAAAGAAGAGAAAAGAGTTACGGAATTGAAGGTTGAAGAAGACATATGGTGTTCTGCTCCTTCCAGACTTCTTCTCTTGTGTTGCAGCTTCCTCTTGGCCTTAAGGTCTGGCCAAGGATGATTTTCTAACGTTAAGAGGCTGTATTTATAGGGTATAGGAAGACCTAATTCGTTTTCTTGAAGGAGAAGTAAGTGGTGGACTCCAAGCCCAACTCTAATTCGTATGGAAATAAAGATAATTACTGCTGAACTGTTTTGAGCATATCTCCTTCGTTATTGGTCGGTTTTTGCTCCATAATATACCAAAAGAATCCTCAGCGAATTATCTACGTCCCTATGAAAGGGATTTACAAAAATCGGCTTGGTTTTGGAGTTATCACCACTTCTTTAGGCGTGTGCTGGAGAAATTCAGATTTAGGCAGCTTTTCTTTTTCCTAATTGAACTCTGTTTCCTTCTATCTCCAATTACCATGCATATCTCTTTCCATATCTTGTAGTCTTTGACTTGGACTTTGACTTGGACTCTAATTAATCTCCATAATTGTCTTTAAAGCTTCACACTAAATAAATAATCAAACCCAATATGCTCTAAAAATATTATGTTACTAAATCAAGACTCAAAATAGGAAAGTGCACTAAATTAAGCTAAGATCGACCTATAAACTAATAAATACGTCTAAAATGATGTCTCTGAAGTATATTATATTATCACAAATGAGGAGACATCACCGACGGTCTTGACTAACCGCATAGCCAATTGGGTAATGCTCTTAACCATCTGAACATAGCTTATAATAGCCCTTACGGGGTTCGTAATACTATAGGATAGTTCCTAAGTCTACCCTGACGGGAGTTAGGAAAGATCAGAGTCCCTATAGAAATATCAATACTACCCTGAACGAAAGCATTAATTACGTGAATTATAGGTGAATTCCTAGCGAGACTCAGGTATATATCTCATATCTGCGTTTGCATCTTTAGTCTTTATTTTCTTTGATTTCAGTTAATCTTTTAGTTAACTTATTATCTTGTGTCTAGTATTTTCATATTTAAGAACAAAACAAATATTTATCTTTTATTTATTTTGCACTGCAGTTAATTCTACTTCTTATTTAAACACATTGTCCATACTTCGCAATCCCTGTGGAGAGGATTATCCTGTTTTACCTATTTATTACTTGGATGGCCCGTACACTTGCGGTAGTCGCTTCTCTTCTTTAGTATTGATTTTTATCACACTTTAGGAGAGACCAATACATTTAGTAAATTCTATGCCAAATCCCTATATTATACACTAGAAATTTTAAAGTTTACGCTAAAAACAGAAAATGAAGATGAGGGAAGCGAATCTCCACCCTCAACTCAAAAGTGAGTCATGTCTACAAGACTAGAAAATAACTGATAAAGAAAATACAATTTAAAGTAAGATACACTAAAAAAATAAGCAATTAAGCAGAGATATGATGATACATTATTCGACAGGCGACTGAGCCATCCAGGTTGAGATTAATATGTTGCTTCGATCCTTTCCCAAGCATGTAGATAATTTAATCTATCTATTTGTCTAACCCCTCTTGGCGATCAATGATATCGAATTTTTTTCCTTTATGTTGTTCAACATAGTGAACATCATCCTCGCCCACATAGGTATTTCGAACTCATCACTAATTAGTCCTTCTAGCAGATTCGAAAATGTACCAAGATCGTTGGCTATTGGTTCTATCTTCTTTGTTTCAACCGGTAATATCATTCTCATAGTATGTTTTGTTGGAGTAGGTACCTCAGTCTTCGGTTTCTTCTCATGCATTTCATCAATGAGGAATACTTGTTATTTGGTTACCCCAAGTTAATCCTTCTTCGTCCCCATATCATGTCTCTTCCTCTTAAAAGTCAACACATCTGTTTGCCTCGTCATCTTAACTAACCCACAAATCATAGATGCACTGAGTATGATTTTTTTCTTTGGATTATTTATCTGGTTGGTGTTTCTTTGATTTTTTGTGGGTAGGAGGATATTTAGTGGTGTTTTAAGGGAGTTTGGGAGTTTTTTTAATGTTTTGGTGAAGTTGGAGAAGGTTAGAAATTAGGTTTGGAGTAATTGGAGTTCATAAGG
This sequence comes from Nemophila menziesii, assembly GCA_029959085.1. Taxonomy (NCBI): domain Eukaryota; kingdom Viridiplantae; phylum Streptophyta; class Magnoliopsida; order Boraginales; family Hydrophyllaceae; genus Nemophila; species Nemophila menziesii. The sequence goes on along the minus strand of JARWIR010000011.1, from coordinate 32,684,043 downwards.
ACTCTTTTTCCCCTTACAACGCTGTGTCGAGCGAAATATCGTTTTGTCGCACGGTATTACTGTTCTCTAACGTGCACTTCACACCATACTAAAGTTGTCGTGTTTAATGATACATGTTGACTTGCACTATAACGCATGCAAGCCCCGGTATACTGTTGGTTTGCCTTGCTCTCGGAATGAACACACCATATGCGCGTAGTATCCTAACAGTTCTCTTTGAGCAGTATACCGCTGCGAAGTCATGGTTTACCGCGTATTCCCTGAAAATACTCTTAATAATTCGAACTATAGGTGTCATAGTCATGACAGTCTAGCTGCGGTAAACCGCCCTTTGGCACTATATACTATTATTAACAACTGTTATAGCTCGTCTCAAGATTTACCTACCTACACAGCAAGAAAACTATACTTCCTCTCCTATTAAATTTAATTCACACTAATACACATAAAAATTAAGATAATATACACAACAAAACAAAGAATTAAACTAAGAAAGCATTTTAAACATGGGATGTCTCCCAAGACCACATTTGTTTAACGTCGTTCAAAGTTCGACATGTTACCTCGGTTATTTTGTTTTCTTAACATAGCCTCCCAAATAACACGTGAGACTACTAGCATCAACCAATCGGAGATTCACACTAATAAACATAAAAATTAAAATAATATACATAAAAAAACAAAGATTAAACTAAGATTAAACTAAGAACATGGAAAAACAAAGATTAAACTAAGAAAGCACTTTAAACATGGGATGTATCCCAAGAGAACTTTTGTTTAACATCGTTCAAAGTTTGACATGTTATCTTGATTTTTTTAACATAGCCTTCCTAATAACATGTGAGACTACTAGCATCAACCAATATGAATTTGCAACTCTTCTTATCTCTTACCTATATCACTTTAGCTAAAACAACCCGGGTGACAAGGAATGGCCCCATCTAAGAATCCATATACTTGTGTGGTTTGTTCTCGAGGTTGGGATCTTTCCATGATACTTTGTCTTCCACCCCAACCTCGTATTCTGCTTTCTTCCTAACAGTTTCTTGGGGCCTCTTAGCATTTGATTCTCGGTCGCAATCTGGATTCAGAGACACCTCATTAATCCTTCATCTTCTTCTTTCCTATAACGTAGAACGTTTGGAATTCATCATCAATTCAGAGGTTTATGGTTCCTTCATTCACATTGACTATTGTGCATCCCGTGGCCAATAATGGACACCCAAGTATGAATAAGACGTTCTTATCTGCATCTTAATCAAGAATAATAAAATCAGTGGGAATAAAAAGATTACCTACTTGGATGAGAACATCCACGATTACTCGCCATGGTTTTGCTGTAGGTCGATCCGCCAATTGCAAGATAACAAATGTTGGTTTGGAATCTCCAGTACCCAACTTCTTGAACACACTCTTGGGCATGAGATTCACACTTGCACCCAAATCACACATCTCCTTTCCCTCAAATGTGCCACCTATATTGATTGGGAGGTTGTAACCTCCAAAAGTTAAGATTCGGTGTTAACTGCGCTGAAATTGCACCGATACTCCATTGGTTAGTTCCAAATTCTTATAATCTGTGAACTTATTTTTCTCGGAGAGTGTCTCCTTGAAGAATCTGGTGGTTCCTTGTGTGTTCTAAAAATAATGCAATAAGGAAAAGAGAAACCACAACTGCAAGTGTACAGTTGTCCCAAGTAATATATGTGATAACGGATTCGTTCGCAGGGACATATTGATTTGACTCTAATGCTTATCAAATAGTGGATAATTGCAAGTAAAAGCAAGTAAATGATCTTATAGTTGTTTGTTTGGTTTTATATTACTAATGCAAATAAGTAAAATATTAAAGGGATTAAAGTAAAATGCAAATACTAAGCTAGACGCAAGAAAAGTAAAATGTGTAAACACAATAAAGAGGAGCAACACTTGAGAAACGCTAGGGTTTCACCTAAATATATTCATTCAATGTCTAGTTCAAGGGTCGAAGCGGTAATTACTAATAGTTGGGATTCGGGATTCTCCTTACCCCCGTCAGGGTGGACTAAGAAGCTATTCTTAGGTGCTACAAACCCCGTCAGGGTGATTATAGTCCACCTTCGAATGATTAAGTTTTATTTACCCAATTGGCTATAGGATTAATTAAGCCTGTAAAGGTCAATAATTTCTATCCTACATTTATTACCTAGTTCCGTAACTAAACCCCCAGTCAAGGTGATTCATATGCCACTTTATGAAATAGCCTAGTTACTAATTCCTATTATCAATTGATCAGGTCAATAACAGTAAATAAATGCAAAGTAATAAAACTTACCAATTACCCAATTCGATTTCAATTAAAATAATCCCAAAAGCAAAAACCTTGAATAGAATAAATTGGGGCTTAACCCATTAATGCGATCTCAAGTACCAATTAATTTAACTCATAATTGAAAAAACTAAGAAAATAAAAGTAAAAGAATTAATGTTTACAAATTACAGAAATAAAAGATAGAACCTAATTAGGAATTGGGTTTGGCTGTGATTTGGAGAAGATGATTTCTCCAGCTCTTAGCTTTCTCCTTTTCCTTGCTTCTGACTTTTTCTCTGGACACTCTCTTCTGATGATGATTTAATTTGAAGAATAAAATGAGAGGTGCTGAATAATGAGGTCTGAAGGCATATTTATAGTGCTAAATTCGGACTAGAGTTTTTACTTAGGTTAATTAGTCCAATATCCATAATTTAAGTCCAAATCTTGTAACTGTTGTACACCCTTCACTAAAACGGGTATAACTTTCTCAATATAACTCTGAATTGACTCATTCAACTTGCTAATTCTTCGTAACTCGATAAGGAATCTAATCTCTTCACAACTCAGATGCTGAATCCTCGTCTAAATGGCTCAAAATCAGCAATCTTCAGCAGCCTTCCAGATTTGCAGTTTCCTAAATCAACTCTTCAGAATATTTCTTCACGCCTTTGACTTCTTTACACGATCTATAACTTCAATCCACAATTCCCCTCCTTGCTAGTATTCCAAACCTACAAACTTTTCACTAAAAACAAACCATATTACACGCAAAAGCTTAATAAATCCAAAAATACTAATTTCCAAGGAGTGAAATTGAAATATAGCAAATAATCATTAAAAGTATATCATTTTAGTCAATAATTCACCTAATTTGATGTCTCCTAAGGGCATATAAATATAACAAAAAGGGAGACATCAAGACCCCTAACTCAAACCTTTGTCGTCCCGACAAAGCAAAATCAAAACAAGGGTTCAAGGTGATACGCAAAAAGGTAGAGTTTAATGAATAACACCCAAAACATAACTTCAAATAAATCTCATATAGTATGATCCTAGGAATTAATATACACATACAAATGTCATGCAAAATCAAACACAAACAATCAATTAAAAATTAACTTCACAATGCTAGAGAAACCACAACTACAAGTGTACAGTTGTCCCAAGTAATATATGTGATAACAGATGCATTCACAGGGACGGATTGGTTTGACTCTAATGCTTATCAAATAGTGGATAATTGCAAGTAAAAGCAAGTAAATGATTTTATAGTTGTTTGTTTGGTTTTCTATTACTAATGCAAATAAGCAAAATATTAAAGAGATTAAAGTTAAATGCAAATACTAAGCTAGACGCAAGAAAAGTAAAATGTGTAAACGCAATAAAGAGGAGTAGCACTTGAGTAACGCTAGGGTTTCACCTAAATATATTCATTCAATGTCTTGTTCAAGGTCGAATCGGTAATTACTAATAGTCGGGATTCGGGATTCTCCTTAACCCTGTCAGGGTGGACTAAGAAGCTATTCTTAGGTGCTACAAACCCCGTCAGGGTGATTATAGTCCACCTCTGAATGATTAAGTTTTATTTACCCAATTGGCTATAGGATTAATTAAGCCTGTCAAGGACAATAATTTCTATCCTACATTTATTACCTAGTTTCGTAACTAAACCCCACCCCCCCCCCCCCCCCCCCGGTCAAGGTGATTCATATGCCACTTTATGAAATAGCCTAGTTACTAATTCCTATTATCAATTGATCAGGTAACTTACTGTAAATAAATGCAAAGTAATAAAAATTACCAATTACCCAATTTTATTTCAATTAAAATAATCCCAAAAGCAAAAACCTTGAATAGAATAAATTGGGGATTTAACCCATTAATGCGTTCTCAAGTACCAATTAATTTTAGCTCATAATTGAAAAAAATAAGAAAATAAAAGTAAAAGAATTCATGTTCACAAATTACAGAAATAAAAGATAGAACCTAACTAGGAATTGAGTTTGGCTGTGATTTGGAGAAGATGACTTTCTCCATCTCTTAGCTTTCTCCTTTTCCTTGCTTGTGATTTGGAGAAGATGACTTTCTCCATCTCTTAGCTTTCTCCTTTTCCTTGCTTCTGACTTTTTCTCTGGACACTCTCTTCCGATGATGATTTAATTTGAAGAATAAAATAAGAGGTGCTGGATAATGAGGTCTAAAGGCATATTTATAGTGCTAAATTCGGATTAGGGCTTTTACTTAGGTTAATTAGTCAAATATTAAAAAGCCCAAGTCCATAATTTTAAGTCCAAATCTCGTAACTGCTGTACACCCTTCACTAAAACGGGTGTAACTTTCTCAATATAATTCCGAATTGACTCATTAAACTTGCTAATTCTTCGTAACTCAATAAGGAATCTAATCTCTTCACAACTCAGATGCTGAATCCTCGTCTAAATGGCTCAAAATCAGCAATCTTCAGAAGCCTTCCAGATTTGCAGTTTCCTAAATTAACTCTTCAGAATATTTCTTCACGCCTTTGACTTCTTTACACGATCTATGACTTTAATCCACGATTCCCCTCCTTGCTAGTATTACAAACCTAAAAACTTTTCACTAAAAACAAACCATATTACGCGCAAAAGCTTAATAAATCCAAAAATACTAATTTCCAAGGAGTGAAATTGAAATATAGCAAATAATCATTAAAAGTCTATCATTTTAGTCAATAATTCACATAATTTGATGTCTCCTAAGGGCATATAATTAGAACAAAAAGGAAGACATCAGAATCACTGATAGTTTTTCTTATTCTCAATGAATTTGAGTAACGGGATGTTTATTTTCACTTGGTTTAACGTCTCTATGAACTTCCTCTACTAGAGATCACCCTTCATATAAGTGATTTGTAATGGATATGATGGTGGTAAATGGATGTGTTGGGGCGGCAGTTCTGCCCTACTTTTCTCTTGCACCCTCAGTGCGTCAACTACCTCTATTAGCTTCTTGACCTCATCTTCCTCAACCCAAAATTCAACAATCACCTCATCTAAGTTCAACTTGGTTGTTTCTATCTCTTTCAATATCTCCACTTCATTAGGTAACATGTGGTGATTCCGCTATCTTCTCAACTAAAAGGCTAATAGCCCTACACGATTCGTGACCAAACATTTTGAATTAACTTAACATTAGAATTTATACCTTGGGTCAATTGCACACGTTGAATTTTTTGCATTTGTTATATGGTCGTAGTGAGATGCGTCTATCTGTGCTCCATAAGTTGATTATGTTGTTGCATGTTCTACACCAATGATGCAGTGGCATCGATCTTTGCCACACTTTTTAACATATTATTTGTTGAGATTTTGATGAAACGTTCAAGAGTCTCTTTCAACTTACATACACCTTCTTGTGGATGAGATGGAAGCACCTTTGGAGCTTGATTCTCGTTATAAACATTGTAACCCGGTGGTTGAAGAGCTTGATTCACACATACTTGTCCACCAAGATATAGGTGTTGAGGCATTGCTTGGTAGTTATTGTATTGTGTAAGAGGTTGGTATTGATTACCTTGGTGATAAACTTGAATTTTTCCTTGATTTCCTATGAATTAGACTGATTCAGGGTTGCTTGATATTAGTAATAGGAGCTCGCGATGGTGACCAACTCCTCTCAATTTCTATTATCTTATCCATACCAATCGATGCTTCACTTGAATCCATAGAGACAAAACTACCAACACCAATATTATCTACTCTCAATCTTGAACTTGCGTCGAGCCCCTTATAAAACATTGATAGTTACAACTCGGGCATGTACCAATATAATGGATACTTTGCCAACTTTTCTTGGAATCTCGTCCATGCTTCGCCAACACTCTCACCAGTTTCTAGTAAAAAAAATTGAAAACTTCATTTGATCCTTCAGTCGCCTACTCTTAGGATAAAACTGATCAAGGAATCTCGCTTGAAGCTCTTCCCAACTTGGTATTGGCTCTGGCGGTTGACTATCTAACCAATCGCTCACATTTTCGGTAAAAAAATTGAAACAGGAAAGAGAACATATACTCTCAAGTGACGCCATGAGTAACATAGGTATCACAGTTAAAGAACTTTTGAACACAACATAGCGGATCTTGGTGTACGGCTCCACCTATAATTCATGTAACTCAAGAATCGACTAAGAATGCCCTAAACGGACTTGAATCTAACAACTTGTATAGCTTGAGCGAGACTTCCTATGGGTTTTACTCAAAAAGGGCTAGGAAGGCCTTGCTCTTGCTATTGATTGTGCTGATTAGCCATCTAAATAATCTGGAAAAAGACAAAAAAATGTGTAACACTGAATAACTCAAACTATAAGACTAAGAAAAAACACAAAAATAACAATCTAATCCCCGTCAACGACGCCAAAAACTTGTCGTCTCCCAAGTTGTGATAAAATAATATAGATAAAACACACACCGCGAGAGAATGATACTTTCCGCAAGTGTATGAATCGTTTACACGTAATAAAAAGTAAGTAAATGAGAGTATCGTATCCCCGTGGACTATGAAAGTTAATTCTCGTAGTGGTTCTAAGGAGTGTACGAAAATAAGTTGCTAGATTAAATAAGAGAAAGACAAAAAAATATTAATTTGATATTTTATTTAATAACTAGAATGTAAAAGTAACATAGAAATAAAGATTAAACTAAACACAAGTAAATAAACAATGGGAGAATATTAAAGTATAGCTCGAGAACTCGCATGTAATCCCCACTAGTAACAATGTTATGCTCATCAATTAAGGGTGAATTGTGTAAACATGCAATAGTTGGGATTCTACTTTCTTCCAAACTCCTGTTTGGGTAGCTTAGGAATCTACTTCAACACTACTAGGGACTCCAGTGAGGTGACCCTACACAGTGGTCAGTGGATAAATTTATAATCCTATTGACTATCTACTTAGGCAAGCCTATTAGTATCACTACCACACACTAGACAGTTATGTATCACTTTACGTAACTAAACCCCCATTAGGGTAACAATCCTTATTACTAAGGATAGACATACAGTTGGCCAGAGTAAGGGTTGCATTATATGGCAAATACATAGTGCAAAATAATTAAAAAAATAACAATTCAACTAAAGATGTAATCTCCCAAATTCAGTAAACGCATAAAATAAAAAATTGTTTATACATTATTGTTGTTCTTAAGCTATGAATTAACAATTGCATAATGAAATATAAACACTAGTAGCTAATAATGTAATATTCATGTTTAGAATGAAAAACAAAATAAAATTACAATATTAATTGTTGACGAATGATAAAAGATAGAGGTTGAATGACATGAAGTGCTCCCAAGCTTTTTCTCCTATTCTCTTCTCTGCTCCATGCGAGTTTCTAAAGTGTAATTCTGAATACGGACCCTTTTCTAATGTTAATATATATATATATAAGCCCCAACACATTTTAAATGGTTTGAGTTTCTTCTAGATATCCCTAATCCACCAAAAACGTTATAATGAATGGTGGACTAGTTCATACCACGATAGCGGTAAATTTAATAACTTTCTCAATTCAGCTCTAAATCACAAACTGTCAGTCCTACGCGCTACTGAATCCAAGTACTATCTAGAAACATAAGGGATCCTCCATAATCTTCATCAATATCGGATGGTAACTCGAAAAATCCACTTTCCAAATCTGGCCGACACATACTTTCACTTTCCAAAAGTGATAAAATCTTCCTTTTATGCCATGACCAAGGAGTAATCTCTTTTTTTTGACTTCTTATAATCGTATCAGAGTCTCTTAGCATCCCAGTACCTAAAATTTGCACACTTAACACACAAATTATGTTAAAAAACTGTAAATGTAACATAAAACAAAAAGTAGACAAGAAACTGTAAAACATCAAATATCCCTCAACTAAATCCTAAAGACCCCTAAATTGATGTCTCGTGACCATATTATTCTACCACATAAATTTAGACATCATAAGCTTTGTGAAAATTATAAGTAGACTATGATAACAACTAGAGATAAGATAAATGAATATGAAGACTCAATCAAACTCTATGTGGATATGTACTAAGATGCACAATACTTAAGAATTATGGGAGACATTGTAGCAAACACCTAGCATGCAAGATTATAAGCCCAAATATGAAATATAAAGGCTAAGATTAAGTTATAAGAATGTACAAATTTAAAAGTTAAAGGATAGAGAGAGAAAAGACAAGATTTTATAGTGGTTCGGTTACCCTACATCCACTGGATAAGATATAATCACCATCAAGATATAACCTCCTTCACTATAACTCCTTGTGTCTCTGAAGATAAGATGACAAACCTTTGCACCCTCTTCGAAGCGGCCCTTTGAAGGGATACTAGTGTTACTGGGAAAACCAAATGGACAATCTCCACTCCCGATACTTGTGCATGTCCACACAAGAACTATTAGGCAATATCTACTCATATCTACCACTTCCCACTCTATTAGGTATTCTAGCTAAGTGTTTATCCTACAATATGTCTTTTTCAACATTTATTTTCTATGAAGAGCACTGGTGGGTCCTGGTGTGTTATAAAATAAAGTGCAAAAGTAAGGAACCACAATCACCGCAAGTGTACGGTTGTCCAAGTAATATTCGATAAATCGAGTTCGTTCGCAGGGACAGATTAGGCACAACTCAGGTATTAATAAAAAAGTAAGGATAATTGCTTAACAGAAAAATAAAGTAAAGATATTTGTTTGGTTTTTATAAATTAAAAGATGCAAATAAATTAAAAACTAAATTAATTAACTAGAAATAAAATAAAGCAAGTAAAAGAGAATTAAACTTCAGATGAGAAAGAGTACTTGATCCTCGAAAGGGTTTCACCTAATCTACCTAATTCATGCTTCTGTTTAAGGGCTAAACTGGTATTATTGTGCTAGTCGGGATTCTAATATCTCCTAGCCCCCGTCAGGGTGGACCTAAGAGCTATCCTACGGTATTACAAACCCCGTCAGGGTGAATATAAGCTACTTTCAGATGAATAATAAATTACCTCATTGGTTGCATGGTTAGTTAAGCCTGTCAAGGTCAATAACGGATACTATGCGTCTATTATCTAAGTCTGTAATTAAACCCCCCGTCAAGGTGATCCATACGCCACTATATGGAATAGCCTAATTACTATGAGCTAAGTTTGATTCATGACTTCAAAATTAGTGATTAAAACAAAATAATAGTCAACACACAATACCTAGTCTAATTTAAACTATTAAATCCCAAATTCAGAAAACATAAATTAAACAGAATTAAGTTCAACCCATATAGCGATTCTCAAGTACTAAAGAAATTAGTTCATAACGGAATGGAAAACTAAAATTAAATTAAAGGAATTCATAGTTTCGAATTACAGAAAGAAAATAAAGAACCTAAAGGTTAAGATGACTGATGATGGAAGAACAGGACTCCTCCAGCACTAGCTTCTCCTTGCCTTCTTGCTCTGACTTGAAAACCTTAAGCCTCTTGTGTAATTCTCTGAAGTGTGTGAAAGTAGGAGGTTAAGGGGTGTATTTATAAGTGTTGGAAGACCCTAGGTCGAATTTGCTTGGAGTGGAAGACAAGTCAGGGACTCTAAAATTCGTAGCTCTAAAAGATAAGATTCTGCTGATTTGATTTGGTCATATCTTTTTCAATACTTATCCGTTTGAGAAGTTCCAATATATGAAACTGCTTGTCTTGGAAAGAGCTTTCTATTGATGCAGACCACTCGTCCAGAATCCTATCCAATCATTTATTATGATTTAATCTCTAAAACGTGGCTGGATTTTCAGATTTCAAAAGGCAGCTTTATCTTTTCCTCCTTTGAATAAATCTTTCCTAAATCTTCTTGTTTCCATGTAAATCTTCTTTCCTTTAATCTTTATCTTGACTTGATCTCTAAGTAATTAACATTTATCTCTTAAAGCTTCACATTAAATAAATAATTAAACCGCATATGCTTAAAAAGAATAAATCAATAAATCAAGAAATCGAAATAGGAAAGTGTACTCTAATAATAGAAACTCGACTCAAAATCATTTCCTAAAACTCTAAAATACACTAAGACTTTATTCTCACTTCTTCTCCTTGGATTGGTCTTTCATGAAATTCAAGAACCAATTAACTTTGCATTAAAAATAGTCAAATTTAGGCACAAAAGCTCAGATTCTGCAAATAGTTAATTTCCAAGGGGAGAAAGTGTAATATGATCAATTAAGCCTAAAAGTCTATCAAATCAGTCATTTATTCACCTAAAAGGATGTCTCCAAGGGGCTAATAATTAGAACAAATCGGGAGACATCAAGACCCCAAACTCAAATCTTTGTCGTCCCGACAAAGTAAAATAAAAACAAAGCATCTTTTAGGTGAACGCAGAAGGTAGAATCCAGTAAATAATCCCAAAACAAAGCTTAAAACAAATTTCATATAGTCTAACCTAGGAATTAATATACACCTACACTTATCATGCAAAATCAAATACAAAACAATATCAATTCAAAATTAATTTCACAATGCTATAAGGTTACGCATATTACTTATCTCAAGACGGTGGCTATAGGGTGTTCCTCGATCCTTACTTGTGTTGAATGTTCCACTTAGAATAATCCCTATTAACTCACTGTGCATCTAGGAATCACGAGGTCTTTACGGTTTTAGCATAGGCTGAAGGACGGTATGGTATGTATATTTGGTAAATTTGAAGTGAGCTTTTGGCTCTCTCCTCACTTACCATCAACAAACTGTCCAAGAGCTTGAGTTTACACTCGAATAACGTTCTCACTCAACCCAATTTAAGCGCTTAATTAGCGTCCCCAAATTAACCCAATAAGCACTAAGGACGATTCACCTAAAAATTTCCACTTTGCCGGTCCGAATATATTTTCTTTTCAAATCATTCATTTTTCTTTTCTTTTGTATAGCTATGACTCTCGTTTTTAATGTTTGAGATATCATGCTATTTTTTCATAGTTATGCCTATCCATAACTGGAGCTCGTAGCTTCTTTTCCATTCACTATTACCCCGGCAAAGGGTTACAATACAATAAACCTGTGAATCATCATCATATATAGCACAAAGCATCATTGATAAGCTCAAAAATCCCAACCCAATGTAAATTCCCATATAGTGGACCCACCGCCCCAAACTCAAGCACAAGACAGGAAGTCTCATGATCGTGATTCAAGTGCGGGTCATATGGTTATGCCTAACGACCTAAAGGGATATTGGCTTATAATGTGGCGACAAAAGAAAGGCTTAAAGGCTAAAAATTTGTCTAAGAAGGATCAAATTAATTCAGGGATAGACAGCCAAAAAGGATTCAAAGGGCTAACAAATAACTGCCTCTATCTTCCTATTTACACAAATTGCCTCTAGTTCATACCTAAGTGGGATCTCTACTCATTTAGATCTCACGTTCTACAAACCACCTATTATCCTTAAACACAAGTTTACTTCTTTTGCATTGTTCATTAATTTTTCCTATCAATTATCTCATATTTGCATGCAATCAAAGTTCAACTTCATACTAACTCCTAAAGTCAACTATTTCCTATCATAAATTCATAAAAAGCATGCTTGATGGGGGCATTTAAAATTCTCTACAGTCAATGCAACCCTAAGATTAATTTTATTGAAAGCATGTAAAACGCAAAAAATTGGGATGAGGCAACGAACCCCACCCCAAACTCAAAAGTGAGTCGTGTCCCCACGACTCGAAAAAGACTCAATAAAGCAATAAAATTAAACTAAAACTACCTAACTAGTGCCTACCATTAATTAAGAAGAAGAATTAGAACGGGGTACCTGGCCCTGAAGATCCATCGTGTCCTCCTCTGAAGGGGGAGAATAATTATCAATATCCATGAACAAAGTTACCTCTTCCAATGTTGATTTAATCTGTGTAATTTCCTTCCAAAGTGCTCCAATGTCTAATCGTAAAAGTTCGAATTCTTGTTGCAAATTGCGAGCCCATGGAGGAATACCAGAATTAGTTTGAGAAGAATAAGAACCTTGAACTTGAATTTGTATCTTGTCTCTAGGCTTTGATGATACCCTCATCCTTGCTGTTAATTTCCCGTGTTGTGGTGGTGCAGGTGCCTTTTCTTCTTGTGTTTCTTCAATAGGCTCATCAAGATTGATGGCCTTTTCAATTGTAGAACCAGGCAAATTCTTGTTCTTCCCTAGGACACAACATCTCTTCTTGTAATCCAAAACTTCTGTTCTGTTTGTCATGGTTGATTTGACCCCAAACTCAAGTTTATACCAAGGATAGAATAAAGTTAAGAAAACTTGGTAGAACTTGAGTTTCTTGCTTGGATTAGATGAACGAAGTTGTTTTCTTGATGAAACTTGGAAGAACTCTTGAAAGCTTGATGATCTTGGTTGTGTTTAATGGTGTTTTGTGATGAATTTGATGAAGAGGTTATGTTTATGGAGGATGGAGGAGAGATTTAATGATGTTAATGTGTTTGTTGTGGAGGTTTAATCAAGCTTCAAGGTGTTTTTATAGGGTTGGGAGGTGGAAAATTCGTTTGGAAGAGGCTAGGGTTTATCTCTTTAAGATTAGAATTTGACTGGGCTTTGAACTCTTCACAAACCGCCTGGCGCGGTGCATACCTGCGGTGCATGGGGTATACCGCGGGGGTACACCGCAGCGCTGTGGTGTGTATTTTTTCGCTTCTGCCTTGTACCCGTGCTAGCACCCCGTGGCACGCGTTTTGCCGTGCGGTTCAGGGGTGCGGTGCATGGGGTAGTCCGCACATGCTCCGTGAAAAAACCCGCGGTGCATACCCCGTGGCACGCGTTTTGGGCGTGCGGTATAGGGTGCAGTGCACCGCGCCAATCAGCATCTCTTTTTCTCGCCTCTGGATAAGACCCGTGGTACGGGTTTTTGGGGCGCGGTACATCCCTGCGGTATAGGGGGTACACCGCGGGGGTAGTCCACGCCAGACTTGAATTTCTCCCAGAATTTTTCCTAGCACCCCAAACTCGATTCCTGCACTATCAACAGAATACCCTTCTCATTTCTTTCAAAAGTAGACACTAAAACTTGACACTGACTTAGAATTATACACTAGGAATTGAAAAACTGAAAGCAATAAACTAATATACAATGAAATGGCTTTTGTTTAACGTCGTTAAGCTCGACGGGTTACCTCTCGCATCTATTCAGCTTCAAGGAGGTACATGACCTCCCCAGGATGTGGATCCATCATGCGATTAGTATCCTCGCCTCCATGATAGATTTTCAAACGATGACCATTCACCATAAAGGTGCGGTGTTCAGTTGGATGCTCAATCTCTATAGCTCCGTGAGGCGTAACTTTGGTCACAATGTAAGGACCAGACCACTTCGATCTCAACTTCCCCGGATAATTAATGAACTTGGAGTTGTATTTTAGGACCCTCTGTCCCACTTCGAATGTCTTTGCGCGGATGCGATTATCATGCCACCTCTTCGTGTTCTCTTTGTAAAGCTTCGCGTTCTCATAAGCATGTAATCGAAACTCATCAAGTTCATTCAGCTTCATCATACGATTCTTCGCAGCTAAGGTTGGATCCATATTCATCTCCGCAATTGGCCAATAGGCACCCATTTCAAGTTCAAGAGGTAAGTGACAAGCCTTACCATAAACAATACGATACGGAGATGCACCCACAGGTGTCTTGAACGCCGTACGATATGCCCACAACGCATCATCTAATTTTATTGACCAATCCTTTCGTGTGGGGCCAACAGACTTTTCCAAAATAGATTTTACCTCTCGATTAGAGACCTCAGCTTGACCATTGTCTTGTGGATGATACGCGGTAGACACACGATGTCTCACACCATACTTCTCTAGAACTGTCTTCAGATATTTGTTCACAAAGTGTGAACCTCCATCACTAATAATAACTCTAGGTGTACCATGTCTAGTGAAGATGTGTTAAGAATTTAATCACTACTCGCGAATCATTAGTTGGTAGAGCTACAGCCTCTACCCATTTAGACACGTAATCAACAGCTAGTAGGATGTAAAGATTCCCATTAGAAGGTACGAAAGGACCCATGAAATCAATACCCCATACATCAAATATCTCAAATTCAAGCACATTATTACGCGGCATCTCATCCCTCTTGGATATATTACCAGTAAACTGGCATCTATGACATTTCTGAACGTACTCATGACAATCCTTATGTAAAGTAGGCCAATAAAAACCGGATTGTAGTACCTTAGCAGTTGTGCGGTCTCCTTTGAAGTGTGCTCCGTATGGCGAATCATGACAACCCGCAACCACTGCCCAAGCCTCTTTCTCTGGTATGCATCTTCTCACCATTTGATCACTACACATTTTGTAGAGGAAGGGATCCTCCCAAAAGAACTGTTTAGCACGATGGATCAATCTTTTCTTGTCTTGTGATGTGGCTCCTTGAGGAAAGTTACCACTCACAATAAGATTCACAATGTCAGCATACCAAGGAGTACCATCATGTATAGCAAATAAACTCTCATCAGGAAACTCTTCTCGAACCAACTCAGGATCATTATTAAGCTCTGAACCTTCAAGACGTGACATATGATCAGCAACCTGATTATCACAACCCTTTCGATCTAGGATTTCTAAGTCAAACTCTTGCAACAATAACACCCATCTAATTAAACGCGGCTTAGCATCTTTCTTTTCCATAAGGTATCTAATTGCAGAATGATCAGTAAAAACAACAACTTTCGCCCCAAGAAGATAGGAACGAAATTTGTCGAATGCATATACTACAGCTAGTAGCTCTTTCTCAGTTACGGTATAATTCACTTGAGCACTCGTAAAGACCTTACTAGCGTAGTAGATGGAATGAAATACCTTATCTTTTCGTTGTCCCAGAATAGCACCCATAGCAAGATCACTAGCATCACACATAACTTCAAACGGAATCTTCCAATCAGGAGGTAATACAATAGGTGCAGAAATAAGCTTCTCCTTAATCTGTTGAAAAGCCATCATGCAAGCTTCATCAAAAAGGAATTTGGCGTCCTTTTCAAGTAAGTTACATAATGCTTTAGAGATCTTGGAGAAACGTCTTTAAAAACCAGCATGACTTCTCACCCCTTTAACCGAAATTGGAGGGGGAAGAGTTTTAATTACCTCAATCTTTGCGCGATCAACTTCCAAACCCGAACTCGAAACCTTGTGTCCCAACACTATCCCTTCACGAACCATAAAGTGACATTTTTCCCAGTTCAAAACCAAATCAGTTTCCTTGCATCTAACCAACACCTTCTCCAAGTTCCGTAAACACTCATCAAAGTTATCACCAAACACAGAGAAATCATCCATAAATACCTCAAGGAAATCATCGATCATGTCCCAGAAAATTGCCATCATACATCTTTGAAAAGTAGCAGGTGCATTACATAATCCAAATGGCATCCTTCGAAAGGCAAAGGTACCAAAAGGACATGTAAAAGTGGTCTTGTGTTGGTCTTTTGGATCTACATAAATCTGATTGTATCCTGAATACCCATCCAAAAAGCAATAATATTCTCTACCAGCTAGCTTGTCTAACATCTGATCAATAAACGGAAGAGGGAAGTGATCTTTTCTAGTGGCCTTGTTCAACTTACGGTAATCCATACACACTCTCCAACCAACAACGGTCCTTGACGGTATGGCTTCATTCTGTTCATTCAAGATGGTAGTGATACCACCCTTCTTTGGTACACATTGAACCGGACTCACCCATTCACTGCTAGCGATAGGATAGATGATTCCTGCGTCTAGCAACTTGATAACCTCTTTCTTCACCACTTCTTTCATAGCTGGCATTAATCTTCTTTGTCCTTCGATTGAGCGCGCATTTTCATCGTCCAGAATGATCTTGTGTTGGCAATAGGAAGGACTAATGCCTTTGATGTCAGCAATAGTCCAACCAATCGCCTCTTTGTTAGCTCGTAGGATGTGCAACAGTTTTTCTTCTTGAAGACCTGTTAAAGTAGCTGAAACAATAACAGGTAGAGTTTTGTTAGTACCTAAATACGCATACCTCAGGTGAGTCAGAAGCGTCTTTTCTTCTAGTGTCGGGGGAGCTTCGATAGATGGTTTATTTTTTAGAACTATCTCCCCCGGTTCTCTGACAGGATCATAAGTGAGACGCTTCTGCTTCGGATATCCAGAGTTAAGAGCTGCCACTGTTTCGGCTAACTCTTCAATTGGTTTTGATAAGTCAAGTGTTAGGGCAGCTTGCAAGATATCACCGAAGTTCATGTATTCCCATACTTCTCGTGTGGCTAAATCAATTACGTCCAATTGGAAACAGTCTTCTCGCAAATCTGGAAACTTCATTGCCCTAAACACGTTGAACTTTACCTCCTCGTCTTGGATTCGCATTGTCAATTTTCCGTTTTCTACATTAATAACAGTACACCCCGTGGCTAGGAATGGTCATCCCAAGATGATGGGGACATTCCTATCCGCGTCGTATTCAAGAATAACAAAATCGACAGGAAAAATTAAAGTACCTGCCTTGACGAGAACATCTTCTATGCGTCCCTCTAGATGTACAAGGGATCTGTCAGCCATTTGTAAGACCATGGATGTCGGCCTTGCTTCTCCTATCTTCAACATCTCGAAAATTAATTTGGGCATGAGATTGATACTCGCTCCCAAATCACACAAAGCTTTACCTTGCCACTCATTGCCAATGGAAATAGGAATTGTAAAACTCCTAGGATCAAGTAGTTTTGGTGGCAATTTGCTTTGGCATATGGCACTACATTCTTCAGGTAAACCTATCATCTCATTCTCAAGGTGTGGTCTTTTGTTTGCGATGGCTCTCTTCAAGAATTTGACGTATTTCGGCACATCTCTAATAGCATCTAAGAACGGGATGTTAATATTAAGACCACGTACCACATTCAGGAATTTCTCATAGTCAGCCATATCGCCTTTCTTCTGAACTCTTGAGGGAAAAGGTGGAGGAGGACGGGTTACTGTAGTATCTGGCTTCTTTGGCTTTTCCGGAATCTTCTCCACTTCTATTACTTCAGGTTCATCTTCTTTCTCCCCCACATCTTTTACCGGTTTTTCCTTCACAGTTGTTTCTTTTTCTTTCATTACGGGAAAAGGAGGTGGTGGGAGATTTTTACCACTTCGAAGTGTCACTGCATTACAATCTTCTTTTTGCTTAGGTTCTTCAGTGTCACTTGGTAATTGTCCTTGCTGACGTTGATTTAGTTGTTTATTTATCTGAGCCATCTGAGTTTCCATCAATTTAAGTGCTGCGGTTGTAGTTTGTTGAATTGTGATTAGTGTTGTCAAGGTTTGTTGAACATCTAGAGAACCTTCTTGAGGTTGAGCAGGTAAAGATTTCTGGTTCATGGTTTCGGTATAAGTATCTTGAGGAGGCTGCCTTTGAGCTTGGTTTCCGTATGCTTGTCCACCTTGGTAGTTGTTCTGAGGTCTTGGTTGAAAGTTGTTTCCTTGGGGGCGTGGTTGATATGCATAGGTTGGATTAGCAGCCCCATTTGGATTTGAATACTGGAAACCCGGATGGTTTCTATTCGGTTGATAGCCTTGACCATTTGAATTGTAATTTCCTCGGTTGGATACGAACATTACGGATTCTGGATTGTTTTGACAGGTCTCCCAGTCATGATCTTGTGTACCGCAGTTAGAACATCCATAAACTTCTTGTGTAACATTAACATTTGCTCTTCTACCAGTAGCACCTTTTGAAACGGCTAGAGTAAGCTGTTTCAGTTGTTGTTCGAGTTTGTTTTCCATGGCGGTGAATTTTTCTTCAAGTAGTGCAATATTTCCACCTCGGACAGGTGTTCTTACGGTATTCCAACCTAGTTCATTTGTCATAGTTCTATTCAAAATAATCTTAGCATGGACTGGTTGTACCCGTAAAAATGCACCACCACAAAGTAAGTCTAGATCCTTTCTTGAAGAGCCATCAAGTCCTCGGTAAAATATCTTCATCTGTTGAACTTCTGTGAGGCCATGATCAGGGACTCTTCGTAAGCAAATCTGAAATCTCTTCCAACTTCTACCCAAAGTTTCATCTTCCTCTTGCTTGAATGACGTTATTTCAACTTGCGCATCTAATCTCATATTCGTTGGGTAGTATCTATCGAAGAACGCGGTTTGTAATGCGTCCCATGTTGTAATTGTTTCGGGTTCTTGAGAATCATGCCACTCACTTGCTCCATCAAAAACGAAGTATCTAAAATTAGCAAAATACATTTGCTCTTTAGTTACTCCTTGCGTAATATAAGAATCGCAAATTTGCATGAACTTCTGTACAGCACGGATCGGATCTTCGCTAGGTGTTCCTCGGTAATTGCCGTAACTTTGAAACTGAGATAACATACCAGGATCGGGTCTGTAACTCGCGACATTAATATCTGCAGGGCCAATTCCGAGGGCAGGAGCTCGAAACGGAGCTTCTTCAGGGCCATTGATGAACCACGGATCATTATTTTGAGCAACAGGAGCAGCTGGAGGGTTGAGTTGTTGTTGATTGTCAACTGGGTCTTCAGCCATTGTTTCTCTTGCTAATTGCTCCTCTAACTCTTTTGCTTTAGCGTCTCTCTTTCTTTTGTTTGCTTCTCGAACTAGGCTTTCGGGATTTGCAAGAATCACGATATCTTCACGCATAAACCAAAACCTGTAAACCTGAGAAAGAAAGACAACCCAAAGCGTAAAACTGAAAAATAAAACTAAAACTAAACTAACAAATAAACTACTAAAAGATTAACACCGGGGTCACACGCTACCGTCCCCGGCAGCGGCGCCAAAAACTTGGTGGGTCCTGGTGTGTTATAAAATAAAGCGCAAAAGTAAGGAACCACAATCACCGCAAGTGAACCGTTGTCCAAGTAATATTCGATAAATCGAGTTCGTTCGCAGGGACGGATTAGGCACAACTCAGGTATTAATCAAAAAGTAAGGATAATTGCTTAACAGAAAAATAAAGTAAAGATTTTTGTTTGGTTTTTATAAATTAAAAGATGCAAATAAATTAAAAACTAAATTAATTAACTAGAAATAAAATAAAGCAAGTAAAAGAGAATTAAACTTCAGATGAGAAAGAGTACTTGATCCTCGCAAGGGTTTCACCTAATCTATCTAATTCATGCTTCTGTTTAAGGGCTAAACTGGTATTATTGTGCTAGTCGGGATTCTAATATCTCCTAGCCCCCGTCAGGGTGGACCTAAGAGCTATCCTACGGTATTACAAACCCCGTCAGGGTGAATATAAGCTACTTTCAGATGAATAATAAATTACCTCATTGGCTGCATGGTTAGTTAAGCCTGTCAAGGTCAATAACGGATACTATGCGTCTATTATCTAAGTCTGTAATTAAACCCCCCCGTCAAGGTGATCCATACGCCACCATATGGAATAGCCTAATTACTATGAGCTAAGTTTGATTCATGACTTCAAAATTAGTGATTAAAACAAAATAATAGTCAACACACAATACCTAGTCTAATTTAAACTATTAAATCCCAAATTCAGAAAACATAAATTAAACAGAATTAAGTTCAACCCATATAGCGATTCTCAAGTACTAAAGAAATTAGTTCATAACGGAATAGAAAACTAAAATTAAATTAAAGGAATTCATAGTTTCGAATTACAGAAAGAAAATAAAGAACCTAAAGGTTAAGATGACTGATGATGGAAGAACAGGACTCCTCCAGCACTAGCTTCTCCTTGCCTTCTTACTCTGACTTGAAAACCTTAAGCCTCTTGTGTAATTCTCTGAAGTGTGTGAAAGTAGGAGGTTAAGGGGTGTATTTATAGGTGTTGGAAGACCCTAGGTCGAATTTGCTTGGAGTGGAAGACAAGTCAAGGACTCTAAAATTCGTAGCTCTAAAAGATAAGATTCTGCTGATTTGATTTGGTCATATCTTTTTCAATACTTATCCGTTTGAGAAGTTCCAATATATGAAACTGCTTGTCTTGGAAAGAGCTTTCTATTGGTGCAGACCACTCGTCCAGAATCCTAGCCAATCTTTTATTATGATTTAATCTCTAAAACGTGGCTGGATTTTCAGATTTCAAAAGGCAGCTTTATCTTTTCCTCCTTTGAATAAATCTTCCTAAATCTTCTTGTTTCCATGTAAATCTTCTTTCCTTTCATCTTTATCTTGACTTGATCTCTAAGTAATTACCATTTATCTCTTAAAGCTTCACATTAAATAAATAATTAAACCGCATATGCTTAAAAAGAATAAATCAATAAATCAAGAAATCGAAATAGGAAAGTGTACTCTAAAAATAGAAACTCGACTCAAAATCATTTCCTAACACTCTAAAATACACTAAGACTTTATTATCACTTCTTCTCCTTGGATTGGTCTTTCATGAAATTCAAGAACCAATTAACTTTGCATTAAAAATAGTCAAATTTAGGCACAAAAGCTCAGATTCTGCAAATAGTTAATTTCCAAGGGGAGAAAGTGTAATATGATCAATTAAGCCTAAAAGTATATCAAATCAGTCATTTATTCACCTAAAAGGATGTCTCCAAGGGGCTAATAATTAGAACAAATCGGGAGACATCAAGCACCCTCTTCACTATACCAATAACAAACCCTAGATTTTACTAATAACCCTAATACCTAGCCTAACCACTAAAACAAAAAAATGATCGATCAGAAACGTATTTGTGGTCTAGTGAAATACAAAGCAATATGCAATGAATATTTCATTGGGACTCTCCTAAATGTAGCTTTGAAAAATACTTGAATGTGTATAAATAAAGTATGAATTAATGAAGTCACATAATGCATCGATTTAGAGGCATAAATCCTCTAGTGTCTTCATCCACGTGTCGTCCTCCGGTTAGATGCATTTTGAAAATTCTTCGCACGGTTGTGTTTTCTTGGTCGGATGTCCGCTAGTGGGTCCTAAGGTGTGATAAAAATCAAAACTAAAAGGAGGACCTACTAACCGCAAGTGTACAGGTCGTTCCAAGTAATAGATAGATATAAGGGATTTTGTTCCTAGGGATTGGACTAGTATAACCAAAGTGTTCAACAGATAAGTAGTAGTAATTGCAAATACAAAAAATAAAAGATAAAAGAAATTTTTTGGTTTTGAGTTATAAAGTATTGGACGCAAATAAATAAAATACTAAAGATTAACTGAAAGTATATAAATTAAATACTAAGAGATGTAGACGCAAGGTTGAGAGGTGTAATTGAGTCTCGCAGGGGATCCACCTAAATTCATACAATTAATGCTTCCGTTTAACTGTAAAGTTGGTATTATGTATTAGTCGAGACTCGAATATCTCCTAACTCCATCAGGGTAGACTTAGGAGTTATACTAAGGTATTAAAAACCCCTTTAGGGCGATTATACCTACTTTTGGATGTTGAAGTATTTTACCCAATTGGTTGTGTGGTTAGTCAAGCCCATCAGGATCGTTGACGAATACCACACGTCTATTACCTAGGCCAATAATTAAACCTTCATCAATACGATCACTTGTCACGTAGTGAATAGACTAATTATTAATACCTAATTCTAATTGGCCAAATTAAAAGTAGTAATAAGCATGTGATAATAGTCAATACAAAATACCCAACTTAGATTAAATTAAATAATCCCAAATTCAAAAAAATATCAATTATATAAATTATATAAATTAGGGCTTAACCCATAATTGCGATTCTCAAGCACTAAATGTTTAGCTCATATTCAAAGTAAGAAAAAAGAAAACAAAAGCATTCATGTTTCCTAAAACAGAAGTAAGATAAAGAACCTAATTAAAGGGTTGGGCTGAACTGTTGTTGGAGAAGAATGACTTATCCAGCTCTTCCTTTGCCTTCTGCCTTTTTGCTCTCTTTTGACTCTTAGAAAAAAATGAAGTGTATTAGAAAATAAGGTCTAAAAGGCTATTTATACTAAACCAAATCAGATTGGGCTTTTATTTTATTTAATTAAATGATTAAAAACCCAAGTCCAATTAGTAATTCCCGTAACTCTATACACACTCTAGTAAAACGAGCGTAACGTTTGCATCTTAAGTCCAAATCACCTGATTCCATTTCTCAATTTGGTCTAACTCAAAGGCGCAACTTTTTTATTTGAATCACCTGACCTGGATCGGTACTGTTTTCGCTCGAAATCAGCAAGAAGTAACAGTTTTCCAGTTTCCTATGCTTTTCTTCAACTCTTTGAGTGGTACTTTTTCTTTTTTGATCTACGACTTTAAAATTCACTTCTTCTCCTCATCTTGGTGCTCCATAGCATCCATGTACCTAATAACTCTATGCTAAAAACAAACGAATTAACGCACAAAAGCTCCAAAAACACAAATAATATAATTCCAAGGGAGAAAGTGTAATATGACAAAATAAGCACAAAAGTCTATATAATAAGTCTATTTTCTACCTAAAATTATGTCTCCTAAGGGCATATATTTATCACAAAAAGCGATACATCATCCGCTAACGTGTATTTAATGACTCTTTTCCAACTAATATACTAACATATTTATTATGTCCTTTATAACCATTGGGTTTAACCCTTCATATATTCTAGCTTGGTTTTTTTTGATGGGCACTTTAGTTCAGAGCCCAAGTTTGATGATAAAGTGCCTCAAACATCTGATCAATTTGGCTTAGGTATCCGATCTTTGTCTTCCCTGTTTATATGTCAATGTGTATAGGAATTCCACCTACTTCTAGCTTCATAGGTACGGGCTATGCTTCTATTCAGGTCTATTCTCCAATGGGTTTAGACATTTTGCCTTCTCTTTTTCTCAAAGGTCCGGTCTTCAGCTCTTATCACCTCCAATTTCCAATGGGTTTAGGCATTCCACATACACGTCGCCCCAAATGTATGATAATTACCTCAGTCTCATCTTTGTTCTCTAATAGATTTAGGAATATTCCGCCTACTTTCTTATTCTGAGGTCAGACTCCTCTATTTCGAGTATCTCCTTCTTGATCTTCAAGTTCTCATACATGTTACTTGCATCCTCTTTTTCATAGTTCACTAGCTTATTCAATTAAAAAATCTATCTCCATCTTATCGGATCATCTTCAATCTTCTTCTATTTTATCTATAAGCATCATTGCTCAAGCATGCATATCTTCTGCAAGCAACTCCGTAAACTTATTAATCACATTCTCAGTCTTCATTTATCTCAAATTTTTATCTTTTAAGAATCAACATGTATATCATATTCATTCCCTTGGCCCTCTCTCAATCTCAATTGTCAATGTCTTCATACTTCCTTGAAAATAAAAAACTACTGGTGGGGCCTAAGGTGTGATAAACAGATGTATAAAATAAGTGCAAATAAACACCTTAAGCTAACACGGTTCTGCAAGTATACAGATCGTATGCAAGTTTTAGATAAAGATTCGTTCCGCAGAGACTACAGAGGTTAGGAGAATCTTATGCAAATACCGAGTGCAAATAAATTAAAGATAGAACAACTAAACGCAAATAAAAGTAAAGATAAATAGATTTTTGTTTGATTTTCTAATTAACTAAATTAAACTAAGAATTAAAAGACAGAAAATAAATATGAAAGAGAAGTGATATGAGAAGATAGCTTAAGTTATTAGCATGTAATCCCCACTAGTTTTGCCGTTCTAAACATGTAAGGGTGAATTATGTAGTATTTCCCTAATCGGTCCCAATATGCTATAGGTAGTTTAAAATAGGATTTACCTGTGTCAATAAGGCTTCCTAAGCAAACTTTTCCTGTAATTGGTAAATAGTCACAAAGACTAAACCATAGTGATTATCTAGCTAGGTTGGGTTGTCAGATCAAACCTAAAACTAAACGTTATGTGCTAAACATGAAATTAAACACCGTTGTCAATGGTATCCTAATTACTAGATGGTAATTCTAATGGCTGCAGTCCACAAGAACACAGAATATAAATCCAAACACATAAACAGAGAATAAAAACTATAATTCAATTTAAAACATTGAATTCCCAAATTAGATAGATGTCAATCAAAACTGGGGTTCATACATTAATGCTAAAACTCAAGCTAAAGAAAATCAGTTCATGCAAGAAAATAAAGAAATTACAAATCTAAAGGTAAAAGAAGACATTGTTGATGGCAGCTCCTTCCAGACTTCTCTCTTGTGTTCTAAGCTTCCTCTTGGTTTAAGGTTTCACCAAGGATGATTTAAGAGTGTTAAGAGGCTGTATTTATAGTGTAGAGGTTGACCTAATTCGTTTCTTTAGAGATAACTTAAGTAATGGACTCCTAGCCCAACTCAAATTCGTAAGGAAATAAAGATAAATACTGCTGCGCTGTTTTGAGTGTATCTTCTTCGTTATTGGTCGGATTTTGCTCCATAAGATACCAAAAGAATCGCAACAGAATTATCTTGACCCGTTAGAAGGAAATTACCAAATTCGGCGTATTTCTTAGGTAAAAACGCATATCTTTGGACGTGTATGCAGAATCCCAGATTTAGGCAGCTTTTCCTTTTCCATCTTTTTAGCCTTTGTTTCCTTATCTCCAATTTCCATGCAAATCTCCTTCCATAAGTTGTAGTATTTGACTTGGACTCTAATTAATCTCCATAATTATCTTTAAAGCTTCACGCTAAATAAACAATTAAACCCAATATGCTCTAAAAATAATAATTCTACAAATCAAGACCCAAAATAGGAAAGTGCACTAAATTAAGATAAAATCAACCTAAAAACTAATAAATAAGCCTAAAATGATGTCTCATGAGTAGATTTTACTATCACAAATGAGGAGACATCAAGACCCCCAACTCAAAGTTGTATCGTCCCGATACAATAAAAGTAAAGAACAGTAGGGTAGTCAAAATAACAAGAAGAAGTCGGAGGAGAACAAGAACAAAATATAATGAATGATCCTAGAGCATAAAATCCAAAAAATCTCATGTAGTAATGCTCAAGAAATAATGCACAAATATGCCTAATATACATGTAATCAACATTCCATAAATTCAAGTTAAGATTAACTTCGCAATGCCAGAAGGAGAGGATGATAACTTAGTTCAGGTTAATGGCTATAGGTTGTTCATAGGTCCCAAATACAGCATCCAATGGTCCACTTACCTACCACCTAATAGCTCAATTGATTCTTCATCTAGTAGTTAAAAATCCTAAGGTCTTGGTTTTAACTTGGCTTAAGGACGGGTGTGGTATATTTGGATAATGAAAAGTGAGCTTTTGGCTCTCTCCTTACTAGCCATAAATGAATCGCCCTAGAGCTTGAGTTTTCACTCTAAGATGTTCTCACTCAACCCAATTTATTGATGCTTTTTAATGTGCATCCCCAATAATCCCAATTAAAACCTTTTGATGATATAAAATCCACTTTGCCGGTCCGAATATATATTTTCTTTTCACATCAATTTTTCTTTTGTATAGTTATGATTCTCTTTTGATGTTGAGATATCACACTATTTTTTCTCATATGTATTCTTTTTATGCCCTTGTTGGCAAAATTAGTTCGTAGCTTCTTTTTCATTCACTATTACCCTGGCAAAGGGTTACAATAATAACAATTCATCATCAATAAAATCACAAAGATAATACCCAATTCCCAAAGTTCGCTAATGATGAAACCTACCACCCCAAACTCAAGCTCTAAAACGAGTTGCCTCAGGTTTTGCGATTCGAGTGCGGGTCATATAGATAAGTCCTAAAAACTAGGGTATGGATTATAATGTGTTTCAAATAAAAGGCTTTAGAAAGGCTCAGAGGGGCTAAGACGGATAAATAACAATAATATCAAACAAAAGGGTGAGAAAGTCTAAAGGCTTCAAGTGTTTTAATCATGAAAGAACTGCCTTAGTCATTTTTCTAACTACCGGATTTCGTTACGTTTTCATTATTTGTTCATAGACAAGTGGGTTTTCAACTAATTTTAAACCTCACGTTCTACACACCAAATAACTATCCCTAAGTTTCAACGTGATTTCTTAGCATTGCTCATTAACTTTTCTATCCTTTATTTCCTGTTTCCATGCATGCATCTAAACAAATTTGTTGCATCTTTCAAAAACATACTACTTACTATCATTGACCTAATAAAATCATGCTCAAATAGGTACATTCAAGATATTCTGTGCCTTAATTCAACCTAAAAATGTTAAATTTTATGCAAAAACGAAAAGAAGATGAGGACAACGAATCCCCACCCCCAACTCAAAAGTGAGCCGTGTCCCTACGACTCGAAAAAGACTCAAGAATGGAATAAAATTTAAAATAAGGGGCAATTATAAAACAAGGCCCCTCAACATACAACATTATAAAATAAGTCCCCACTCCTAACTACCCATTACCTATCCAACTAAATACCCAAAAAGTCCAAATAGCCCTCCTCTACCCTGTTATTACCATGAATACCCAAAACACAAAACCCATATAGGGTTACGGAACCCTGTTTCCCTCCTCACTATTATCTCTCTCTTCTCTCTCTTCTAATGAACCCGCCGCTCCTGTAAAGCCCTCCCCTCTTCTCTCTTTAAAACAACCAAAACTCAGCCCTCTTCTCTCTGTAAAACCACCTTCCCATCATAGCCGTCACCCCACCACCTACGTGTCTTCCCACCAGTGCCGCCAACTGCGTCCTCCATCTCGCCACAGCAACCGGAGCTGCTGCAGATTAGAAGAAGCCCAACTGATCTCCGAGATCTGCTCCGTCCTCCATCCTCTATCTCGCCACATCAACCGGATCTGCTGCAGATTCGAAGAAGCCCAGCTAACCTCCAATATCTGCCGCGTCCTCCATCTGACCTCAGAGATCTTGCCGCCCAACCACCGTGTCTTACCTAGCAAGAAACCTGTTGCTGCAACGAAGAAGGAAGTTGCTGGATCGATGGCCATTGCTGAGGTTACTCGTTGCTGGATCAATCAAATGGATCCCACTGCACAACCAGCGAAGCCACTAGATCGACCATGGAAGCAACTGGATCCACCGCCGAAGCCCCTGTTTCCACCAACCAGCGCGTCAGATGGGGACCATTGTTGCCACCAAAGCTGCTGCACCACCACCGCTGCATCAACCAACGCTGCTGCTGTACAATATCTAACCACCACTGCTGTTGTACAAAAGCTTCGAGCAAATCGACCTTTAATGTTGCTGCTGTGATTTGTTTAAAAATTTCTGTGATTTGTTTTAAAATTTCTGTGATTTGTTTTAAAATTTCTTTGTTTTTGCAGGTAAAGTAGTATAAGCTTTAATGGAGGTTGGGCTTTACGTGGTGGTGCCGCCGTTCGTGATGGTGCTGTTCGTGGTGGGTTGCTGCAGATCTGGATACCCAATAAACATCTGGGTCCAGCCCCATCTGGGTACAGTCCCTTGACTACAGGGACCTATGATGCAAAATAGAACTAGTATTTATTTAACAAGAATTAGAATTAATTTTTAGCTTGTATATTAGTGAATTTGGATATAACACCTGATTTGTATATTAGAAGTAGTATATAACACCTTATTTGTTGGGAATTACTTCTTATTCTATTAATTATGAGCAAAATTCTTCAATTTTTTGTGAGCAACTTACATAGAGCATTCATCCATAAAGCATTCCTCGAGATGGGTCTGTACCCATATAGACTTGATGACTTTAAACACGAAACATGACTAAATAAAAATGTGAAAAATGGGTCTGACAAGTGGGAGCGTAAATGGGTCTGTACCCACTTTGTGCATACCCATGTCGGATTTGGAACTTAATTAAAAAGTAATAATAAATAAAATACAATTTAAAATAAAAAGAAAGGGTATATAAGTAATTGGGCAAACCAGAAAATGGAACTAAGGACTTAAATAGAAGATGTAACTAAGGAGGCTTTAAAATATAAAGTTTTTGTTATATAGGCTGGATTTTGTAATTTCCTCTTAAAATAAACTAACTAAACTACCTAATGCATACAAGCTATTGAGAAAAATTAGAATGACCTACCTGGTTGGCCATAGATATCCATCATATCGTCCTCATCATCCGAAGCTGAGGGGTCGGTATAACTATCAACCTCCTTAACCATGGTCAAGTCTTCTATCTGTGACTCCAACTGTATGAATTCTACCCAAAGATCTTTGTTATCTTCACGTAATCTTTCAACTTCGTTCTGTAACTTGAGAGCCCAAGGAGGAAGATCATAAACAATTTCAGAGGAAGAGGTAGAAGAACCTTGGTCTTGGAGTTTTATTTTCTTCAAAGGCCTCCTTGATGGTATGGACATTCTAGCAGTTAATCTCTTCTTTGGTAGTGGTTGTTCAGGTGCCTGTTCTTTTGATTCTTCAGAAACCTCATCAAGATTGATGGGTTTTTCAATGGTGGCTCCAGGAAATTTCTTGTTCTTCCCAAGGATTGAACACTTTCTCTTGTATTCCATAGCTTCAGATCTGTTAGTCATGCTTGATTTACCCACAACTCAAGTTATACCAAGGATGGATTAAAAGTTTAAGGAAAATTTGGTGTAGCTTGATGTTGTTGCTTGGAATTGATGAAAGAGAAAGGTTATTTGATTGATCTTGGAAGAAATCTTTAAAGCTTGTTGAATTTGATGGTGTAGTGTGATGAATTTGATGAAGGATTGTGTTTATGGAAGATGTAGGAGAGGATTTGATGAGTTGTTGTGTTAATTGTGAAGGTTTGCACAAGCTTTAAGGTGTATATATAGGGTTTGGGTCTGAAAAATTCGTGTATGGAAGGCTAGGGTTAATCTCATAAGGTAAGAGTTTGATTAGGAAAAGAATTCCTTCACAAACCGCCTCTCTGCGGTGTACCGGACTAGACGTGCGGTGTACCGGACCTTACAGCTCTTCAAATTTTTGGTTTCTGGATTGTACCCGTGCTAGCACCCCGTGGCACGTGTTTTGTGCCTGCGGACCAGGGGTGCGGTGCAGGGGGTAGTCCGCGCCATGTCCGTCAAAAAACCCGTGGTACCCGACCCCGTGGCACGCGTTTGAGGCGTGCGGACAAGGGTCCGGTGTACCGCGCCTATCGTTCGAATTTTTTCTTGCTTTCTGGATAAAACCCGTGGTACCCGACCGTGGTACGGGTTTTCTGGGCACGGTGCATCCCTGCGGACCATGGGGTAGTCCGCGGGGTAGTCCGCGCCAGGCCTTGAGTTCCTCCAGATTTTTCCTTTTGACCCCAAACTCGTTTCCTGCACAATAACACACTACCTTTCTCTCCTATTAGCTTGTAAACACAAATAAAAATATACACTAACTTAAAATTATACACTACAAAGCAAAAACAACTAATCTAAAAAGCAATTTAAACAAGGGGTGTCTCCCAAGAGCACTTTTGTTTAACGTCTTTGAGTTAGACGTGTACCTCAGGCTAAGCGCATTCGACAAGATAGATTTTCTCCCCTTGCCCAAAGTCCTCACTGTCATAGTATCTCTTCAAACGCTGGCCATTCACCATGAATGTCCGTTGCTCGGCTGGATTTTCAATCTCAATCGCTCCATGAGGTGTGACTTTATAACAATGTAAGGTCCTCCCCAACGGGATTTAAGCTTTCCTGGGTAGTTCGAAAATCGAGAGTTGTATAATAAAACTTTTTGTCCTATCTCGAAATATTTTGGACGGAGCCGTTTATCATGCCATCGCTTTGTTTTCTCTTTATAGAGGCGTGAATTTTCATAGGCAAGATAACGAAACTCCTCCAACTCGTCCCACTGAAATTAATTTGATTAATAATGACGAAATTTCCACCCCTTTCCTTTGATTCCCACGAACTTTTCAGCTCGATTCTTCATAAGTATGGATGGTTCCATCCAAGATTTCGTGGGAAGGGGCTCTTCTGGTGGTAACTTGATAGCATAACACCCCTCTGGTGATCCACTCATATCCGCGATTTCTGTACTTCGTTTGTTCGAAAGAATGTCCTTCATGAATTTTAGATATTTCGGCATTCTTTTGATAGCTTCAACAAACGGCATTTTAATCTCAACCTTTCTCACCATGTCATCGGACTTCTTGCATTCCAGGTCATTGTCCCTCTTTCTGACACGTGAAGGGTATGGTGGTGGAGGGCGTGTATTAAGTTCCACTGGTTTTCTTGTCTTCTCAGGTGTCTCGGTTTGGACACTCTTTGGTTTAACTACCTCCTCAACTGTATCTTTGATTGGTTCTTCCCCCCTTTGTTCTGGAATAGGGATTGGTTCTGTTTCTGGTCTAGGTGGAGGTAGTTGTTTTCAACTTTGCAACTCAACTGCATGGCAAGAATCATCTCTAGGAGCAATAGTATCACTTGGAAGTTTCCCTTTAGGCCGATTTTGTAATTTACTCGCCATATGTGATATAGCATGCTCTAGTTGCTTGATAATCTTATCCTGGGTTTGAACTTTCTGTTGGTTATGACTCATTTTCTCAGCTGCTTGTATTAATTTAGCCATACTCGAATTCAAGTCTTGGATTTGTTCTCGTTTTGCCAGTTGCATTGATTGTTTAGGTGGATCTTTCTTTGGTTCTTGACAAGCTTTTTCAACAATGGGTGTCTTTTTCTGAATAGGTTGTGGTGGATTATAAGATGGAAGTTGGGGTTGATGATAAGTTTCTTGCTTTCTGACCCAACTCTTTTGCTGTGGAGGTTGTTGATAATGGGTGTAGCTTTCTTGAGGATAAGTATAGCCATTAGAATAATAGTTATCTTGAGGATATTGAACGGAAGCTACTGCTGGATTATTCATACACCCTTTCCACACGTGATTTCTTGATCCACAACCAGGACACGAAGGAATTGTGCGTACTATATTCACCTGGGAAATTGTTCGGGCTTGTTCTTGTAGTTCTTCGAGTTGTTTCGCCAATTCTTTAAGCTTCAGAGATTCTGAATTGTCTTTTTTTACTGCTCTCTTTGGCCATCTTCTCTCGTTCTCAAGAATTCTTTCCATCCCCAACTCAGCTTCTTTAGGCTCTAGCAACACAAAACCTGCGTTTCCCAACGAATCTGCTTTCTCTCTTGATTTATCATTAAGGCCTCCATAAAACAAGGTTAAATAATATTCCGGCGAGGATCTATGATATGGACATCTCGCCTTCTTTTCTGTAAATCGTAACCATGCTTCACCCAAACTCTCTTCCTCTTTCTGTATAAATTGTTCAAGCTCCAACATATCTTTTAAACGTCTACTAACCGGATAGAAACGGTCTAGGAATCTTGCTTGAAGCTTGTCCCAATCTGGAATAACATGAGGGTATTGGGTATCATACCAATCGCTTGCACATCCGGTCAAGAAGAACTGGAACATCAGGTAATATACTTGCTCCCTAGTAACTCCTCTTACGATATAAGCATCACAGATCTGCATGAATTTCTGAATATATCGGATCGGATCTTGCTGTGCAACTCCGCTGAATAATCCGTGAGATACAAACTGGGTTAGCATCCCTGGATCAGGTTTAAATTTCGCGGCTTGGACTTCAGGAGCTCGAATTCCTCGTGGCTCCACTCTAAATTCGATGGGTAGCTCAAGTCTCCTTGGGTTCTCCATCTGTAACTAAATCTGAAAAACAAAAACTAAAAGCGTAAAATAGAACTAACTGAAAATAAAAGCACAAGATATATGCACAAGGACTAACGATGTAGTCCCCGGAAGCGGCGCCAAAAACTTGGTGGGGCCTAAGGTGTGATAAACAGATGTATAAAATAAGTGCAAATAAACACCTTAAGCTAACACGGTTCTGCAAGTATACAGATCGTATGCAAGTTTTAGATAAAGATTCGTTCCGCAGAGACTACAGAGGTTAGGAGAATCTTATGCAAATACCGAGTGCAAATAAATTAAAGATAGAACAAATAAACGCAAATAAAAGTAAAGATAAATAGATTTTTGTTTGATTTTCTAATTAACTAAATATAACTAAGAATTAAAAGACATAAAATAAATATGAAAGAGAAGTGATATGAGAAGATAGCTTAAGTTATTAGCATGTAACCCCCACTAGTTTTGCCGTTCTAAACATGTAAGGGTGAATTATGTAGTATTTCCCTAATCGGTCCCAATATGCTATCGGTAGTTTAAAATAGGATTTACCTGTGTCAATAAGGCTTCCTAAGCAAACTTTTCTTGTAATTGGTAAATAGTCACAAAGACTAAACCATAGTGATTATCTAGCTAGGTTGGGTTGTCAGATCAAACCTAAAACTAAACGTTATGTGCTAAACATGCAATTAAACACCGTTGTCAATGGTATCCTAATTACTAGATGGTAATAATGGCTGCAGTCCACAAGAACACAGAATATAAATCCAAACACATAAACAGAGAATAAAAACTATAGTTCAATTTAAAACATTGAATTCCCAAATTAGATAGATGTCAATCAAAACTAGGGTTCATACATCAATGCTAAAACTCAAGCTAAAGAAAATTAGTTCATGCAAGAAAAGAAAGAAATTACAAATCAAAAGGTAGAAGAAGACATTGTTGATGGCAGCTCCTTCCAGACTTCTCTCTTGTGTTCTAAGCTTCCTCTTGGTTTAAGGTTTCACCAAGGATGATTTAAGAGTGTTAAGAGGTTGTATTTATAGTGTAGAGGTTGACCTAATTCGTTTATTTAGAGATAAATTAAGTAATGGACTCCTAGCCCAACTCAAATTCGTAAGGAAATAAAGATAAACATTGTTGCGCTGTTTTGAGTGTAACTTCTTCGTTATTAGTCGGATTTTGCTCCATAAGATACCAAAAGAATCGCAACAGAATTATCTTGACCCTCTAGAAGGAAATTACCAAATTCGGCCTATTTCTTAGGTAAAAACGCATATCTTTGGACGTGTATGCAGAATCCCAGATTTAGGCAGCTTTTCCTTTTCCATCTTTTTAGCCTTTGTTTCCTTATCTCCAATTTCCATGCAAATCTCCTTCCATAAGTTGTAGTCTTTGACTTGGACTCTAATTAATCTCCATAATTATCTTTAAAGCTTCAAACTAAATAAACAATTAAACCCAATATGCTCTAAAAATAATAATTCTACAAATCAAGACCCAAAATAGGAAAGTGCACTAAATTAAGCTAAAATCAACCTATAAACTAATAAATAAGCCTAAAATGATGTCTCATGAGTAGATTTTACTATCACAAATGAGGAGACATCAACTACCGATCTCATCTTTATTGTAAGATTAGTTATGTTGAAGTTACATTGTTTTGTCACCAATCAACCATCAAAATAATCCTTTAGGCTAAGATCCACCACTTTAGTTAGTCATCTATTAACATAATTTTTCATAAAATTATTATATAAAAAGGTCAAGGATGTGATTTATTACTGTTAATGTAAAGTCTCCCTTTACCAATAATAGGTAGTAAGTAATATTTTCCTTCATAATAAATTCCTATATAAGTGTTTTCCTTCATATTAAATCCCTATATAAGTGTCCCACCTTAATTTCATAACCAAATTATTCAAATTATATGATAGACTTTTCACGTGGTGTTACTTGATCAAGTTTTTTACCCTTTAACTTGTATCTCTTTTCACCTTCAATATGTTACTTGATCAAGTTTTTTACCCTTTAACTTGTATCTTTTTTCACCTTCAATAATGTTGTGAACATGCCAAAGCATCTATTTATCTCAATGAATAACCTACATAGATAACATATTTGACAATCGTAGTTGTCGCCCATTCCCTCTCTATCTCTTTTCAATTATTGTGATTGTTAGAACATTATTTAGAAATACAAAGTTGTGAATTGATTATTCTAGGATAACCAGTGGCGGTCCTCGGTGGGCTAATTTTAGTTTTGAACTATAAAAAAAATTGCTTCTACCAAGACTTGAGCCCTTGGTGCTTAATTACACCACCTTTAACTTACCACTATACCAACAAAGCTATTTGTTCTTTTGAACACTAAATATTACTTAATGTGTAAAGGAGCTATTTATTTTTTTCAAAAAAAATTACACATACATTGCTAAAAATCTCGGGGTCCGGGTAGGCTTGAGCCCCCCACATACCCAGATAAGTCCGCCACTGAGGATAACAAGTTATTATAAATCGAGTTTAGATATTCTTTTGAATATTATACTACATCTTTATTTCTTTTAATTCTTGGTAAAAATGTTGTTATGGTTCTATATAATTATGTGTTAATTATATTTTATTTGGAGAGATAGAGTAAGACTACAACCTAGTTTGCAATGGAAAATAAGCCATTTATATGCAATTTATTTTATATGTTAGAATTTGTATGCAAAAAGTTTAGCCTTCTCACTAATAAATAGTATCATCTTTGCAGATTAATATCATTTACATAACGAGGAAAAGTAATTTACTAAGTGCCCGTTTGGGATTGCTTTTTAAAATAATCACTTAAAGTGATTTTATATTCATATTAATATTTTAGACTCCAAAAATCATTTTTTGGAAAAGCAGTAGATTAGTGATTATTAAAATAATCACTTAAAGTGATTTTAGATGTCAAGATATTTTTAAATATTTTTTATAAATAATTAAATTTTAATAAAAAAACGCTTTTAACTCTAAAATAATCAATCCCAAACGGACTGTAAGATTATTTTCTCGACTAAAGGATAATTCAAGATTTTTCTTTTCGTATTTGTCGATTATTGTCTTTGACAATTATACTATTATTTAACCATTTTAAAGTAATTGTATGTCACAAAATATGGTGGTTTAAGATCTGACATTTCATTTCCTTTTATGAAAAAACCCATTTCTTGTTTGATACATTACATTTATCAATATAAATATGCATCATGCAACTTGGTGAAAATATTATATTTTATTTATTTTCATAATCCTCTTGAAGGTGGATTTAAAAAACAATAACATTTTCCTTCATAACATTCACCTCCAAATATATAATGACGTCTTACACATTTTCTTATACAAACAATGTCAAAACATATACGAATGTGAAAATCGATTTCTTCAATCTTCCTTCCGATCTCTTTGTTTCTTTCTGAATTTGCTGAATTAGTGGAGGTTACAAAGATTAAGTAGAGAAAAATTAAAGAAAGGAAAGTTGTATTTCGTAATGAATACATGACCATTCTTTTCAATAGTGATTGTGAGGAGTACGAGATGTATCTTTAAGTATTAAAAAGGAAAAATAAGCATTTACTGCCAACCATAAATAATATTAAAGTAACTTAAATGATTTTTTGACTTCACATATTCAATTAATTATTATAGTTAATAATCTTTGACCAGCAAAATAAATAAAGAAAATACGTCTGTAAAGATAATAATTATAAATTACGATCAGATTAAATTACCCATTTAATGCAAATGAAACACATTAATCAACCAATGCAATATAATTTTATCCGTATCCAAATTCCAATAATATTATTATCTACAATTTTATTCCAATGGTTTGGAAAGTCTAGACTACTCAACTAAAAAGCATGGCTTCAAAACTATCATTCAAATAGGCATCATTTAATTTTTTATATATGCATACCCCTTATTTACCCATTTTATAAAATGCACCTAACAATTCTAGACCCATGTATACAAAAATTATGTAAGTTCTAAAGAATAATGCAAAAACACACACAAAACACTAACAAGAGGAAAATGGAGCACTGGTTGGTGATTTTGGATTTTTGTTGAAAAAGGTAGTGCTTCTGAGACAGGAGTTGCTGGTAGGTCGTGTTCAAGCACAATAGAGATGAGGTGCTTTGTATTTTCCATTTCGCAGGCTAGATCCCATTGGTTCCATTTCAAAAATGGCTATGGCTAGCTTTAGAGCTTCGAGGTGACTAGATTTCAAGAATAAGGGTTCATAATGACTTCATTCAATTGCGGTTTTCCTAGTGGTGGAGGTGGCTATGTCATTAGAGCTCGGAGGTGGCTATGGTTTGAAGTTAGAGGTTAAAAAACCACTTCGTTATTTTGGGTTTTTCTTTGGTGGAGGTATTACTCGGGAATGGGGGTGGTTCAAAGTTCATGGCCACTCATATCCAATTTGTGAAGAGTAGTGGTGGTGTACATTTATGTTTGATAATGATGGTTGATAAATGTGTAGTGATAATGGTGGTGGTTTTAGTGGTTCCATACTGGTGTCGACTAGGGCGTGATAAAGTATATGATAATAAAAGATTCAACTAACACCCTAGCCTAAACACGGTACACCACTGCAAGTACCACAGGTCGTATGCAAGTCTTAATGATAAGTAAAGGTTCGTTCTTAGGGACTTAGTGTGTTATACGAATGGATTAATAAAAGCCGTGATAATAAATAGCTAATGATTTAAAGACAATAAAAGTAAATACGATTGATTGAGGAGAGAATGATTAATTAAACCAAAGACAATAAAATAAAGATGTAAGAATAAGATGAGAGAGTATAGCTTAGGTTTTGCTAGTATGAACTAATCCTTCTATTTCTTCTACTAGTTTATAAGGGTGATTAAAGCTCTTAGATAAGTAACCATGATTCTATATTCCTCCTAACCCCCTTCCGGGTGGATATAGGGGGTGACCTAACAATTACCATGGGACTTGAGTAATGGGACCATGCGCAATTATCGGTGAATAAATCTTAAACCCTAATAACTATCTAGTTAGGCCATCCCTTCCGGATCACTACCGCAAACTAGACGCTTATGTGATGTTTCAATAATTAGACTCCCCTTCCGGGTGACCATCTAACGTGATCAAGATTAAGACTGGAAATAAATCAAAGCACATAAAACAAATATATGGTTAAGAAGTTAGAATCAATTTAAAAATTTTTTCCCAAACAAACATAGATAGAAGAAAATAGAATTCAAAGATTATACATATGCGAAACCCAAGCTATGGGAAAATTAGTTCATACTAGAAATAAATAAACTAAAATAAAGATACATAATGTCAACTTGCTTCTCTTGAATAACTTCTATGATGAGTAATACTAAGGATTAGTTAAGGAGAGGCTAGGACATGTTTACAATGATTAAAGGGTGTATTTATAGGTGTTAAGAAGACCCTAGGTCTAAATATTGGAGTAGAAGGAAAGTAATTGGACGCCTTTTCCAATTCAAATTCGTTTCCTAAAATATAGGAAATAGGATAAACATTGTTGTCTTGTTCTAGTCGTAACTCCTACTTCGTTGGTCCGGTTTTTTTATATTGTATATCCAAACGACCATATTGAAAAGATATACACTTTCTCTTTTTATTGCTCATCCAAATTCCAATCCAATTTGAAGTTATCTTTACTTTATTGCACGTGGCTACAGAGTTTCAGATTTACTTGATAACTTTCCCTTTCCTATTTTATCTCTACTTCCTTTTATCTCTTAATTCCTTTCATATCTTCTTTTCTTATCTCTTTAGAATTGATTTGACATCTAATTAATTTCCATATATCTATAAAGGTTCACATTAACACACAAATTAACCCAAATATGCTCTAAAAATAATTATAATGAAAATCAAGATAAGAAATAAGAATTTATTAAAATATGAATAAAAATCTATAATTAATTACTCGAATACACCTAAAATGATGTCTCCAACCTAGATTATTATATCACAAATAAGGAGACATCAAGACCCCCAATTCAAAGTTGTATGGTCCCGATATAATAAAGATAAAAACAAAGGGAAGTCTCTAAATACACACCTAAGTCAATTAAGCACAGTGGGAGAGAAGATAGCAGAATGTATAATATAAACTCAAATCAAATACTTAGAAAATTTCATGTAATAATATATACGAACTAGATTACATGTACACTTGTCATACTCACGATCAACCCGACTCAAATTCAAGATCAGATTAGTTTTGCAATGCAAGAAGGAGAGGATCATCACTTAGTTTACCAAGGAGGCTATAGATTGTTCATCGAGCTTCACTGGTATCCAATGTCCACTTAACTACTCTCTAACGACTCAATTACTTCTAGATTACATAGCAAAGAATCATAAGGTCTTTAATTTTGTAATGTTAGCTTAGAGACGGTATGATAGTATATTTAGATAATCCAGAGTAAGCTTTTGGCTCTCTCCTCACTAGCCATCAACGAATCTCCCTAGAGCTTGAGTTACTATCATAAAACGTTCTCACTCAACCCAATGAATCGATGCACTAATTAGCATCCCCAATAACCCAATACTAAAGCATAAAGATGATCACGTAAAATTTTCACTTTTCCGGTCCAAATATTTTCAATCTTTTCATATCAATTTTTTTCTTTTGTATAGCTATGAATATCTTTTTGATGTGAGATATCATGCAAATTCTTTTCACATATTTTTTCTCTTTTCATAACTTTTTTCATTTACTTTTACCTTGGCGAAGGGTTACGATATAATAAACCTATGAATCATCATCAAAATATAAAACAGAGCACAATTAATAAGCTCAAAATTCCCCACCTAATAATAATTTCCATAATAATGGACCCACACCCCAAACTCAAGCTCAAAAATAATTGTCTATGCATCGCGATTCAAGTGCAGGTCATATGGAAAAGTCCTAAAATCTAAAGGGATATGGCTTATAACATGGCTAAATAAAAAGGCTTTAGAAAGGCTACAAGGGGCAGAGATGGATATAATATATAATAAATGGACAGCAAGCTAAAAGTCAACAAGGGGCTTATCAAACAACCACCTTAATCACTTTCTAAACTACGCAATATGTTATTCTCTTACCTTTAGCACGTTCATCAAATGGGTTTATCAACTAGCTTGGATCTCACGGCCTACACACCCCTCAAGACGCCCTAAGATCAAACATACTTCTACCGCATTGCTCACTAATCTTTTCTTTACCATCGATGTGTTTTTCTTGTAAATACTCAAAGCATACAAAATAAACCATACTAAGGTTATGCTTTCAAGCTATTAAACACACTCTAAATCTAAATCCCATGTATCAAAAATTTAAATTTCTTCCAAAAATAGTTAAATCACATAAAAATGGAGATGAGAGACAACGAATCCCGACACCACCAACTCAAAAATGAGGTGTGTGTCCCCACGACTCGAAAAAGACTCTAAATGGAAATTAAAAACAAGCAAACAAATCATTTACAAAAATGGTAAGGAAGAAAGAGAACATACTCTCGAGACTATTACCTTGCATTATCAACATCTAAGATAGGATTTAGTGGATCGCGCTTTTATTGCTCAAGGAGTGTCATGATGTGAACCTAATTAGCTTTGATTTGTGCCACATCTTCAACTAAGAAAAATTGAGTTGCTTCAACTTTATTCAGTCACTCCTCTATCTTTTCTCGCCAAATTCGATCCTCTTCTGTTAATTGTGGAGGTTTCGTAACTCCTGCTCCTCTCAAAATTGTCTTGATCCAAGTATTGTCAATATTGTTGCTCATCTTGTACATTAGTTTCTCTTCTTTAACCGGTACCACATTCTGTTTTCGCACAAGGCACGTGATCATATTAGGATATTGCACATTAAATAACAAAGTTAGAGAGACTGAAAATTACATCACCTCCTCAAAGATCAACTGTGCCACATCCACTTCTTCCCCTCTTAAAATACAATTCAAAAAGATAGCGTTTCTCTTAGTTACATCCGAAGTTTGCGAGTTTCCAAAGGCGTTTGGTATAAGAAAACTGTGCCAAACTCTTTTATATGCTTGGAGATATTTGTAAGGCACGTGATCATATTAGGATATTGCACATTGAATAACAAAGTTGGAGAGACTGAAAATTACATCACCTCCTCAAAGATCAACTGTGCCACGTCCACTTCTTCCCCTCTTAAAATACAATTCAAAAAGATAGCGTTTCTCTTAGTTACATCCGAAGTTTGCGAGTTTCCAAAGGCGTTTGGTATAAGAAAACTGTGCCAAACTCTTGTATCTGCTTGGAGATATTTGTAAGGCCATGGTGACTTCAATTCTCCCTTATGTGATTGCAATTTTTCTTTATATAAAGTATTCTCAAAAACTTGATTGCAATCAAAAGTCTTGATATTTTCCACCGCTTCTCTAAACTTACATGGTCCCACCAAACTGGAAGTGGTTTCTAATCTCTTCAACTGTAAATGGAACTAACTTGCCTGTAATTGGAACACGAGCTTCAATATCACGGCTAAAGAGGCTTAAATAGAAATCAAAATCTAACTCCATACATAAATTTGAACTTCGCATCATGAATGTAGACCAACCCAATCTAGCTCTCATATCTAAGAATATCTTGTACTCACCTTCTCAAACTTCTTTTTCGGAGACTCTCTCATAAGCAAAGGGCAAGTCCGATAAGTGTTTCTTTGCGGAAGCTATCAAGGCCTTTGAAGTTTGATCTTTCTTGGGCATAGGACTCTCGATTTGTAGAGGTTGTGGTGTATTCTCCTTTAAAGTTGTAATCTTTTTACTCTTTGAATTTACCACAAATAGCTTTCCTCTATTCTCTTGACCTGTTTTACCCTTTTTCTTCGTAGTAGAACTTGAACATTTCTCAATTGACTTATTCAATAGAACCCAATACCTTATTATGATTCTTCTTCATCTCCCTAACATTATATAATGTTTCTGTATTTTTCGTCATCTCGTTGACCTCCAACTCAATGCTTTGAACACTCTTGGAATTCGTAAACCTTGATTTTAGGTTGAGAAAATGTTGGTTAAGTTAAGAAAGGTGTAAGGATGATGAATCTCAATGTGGGTAGGACGAACTCTTGCTTGATAAGTATGGATCTAAGAAATTGTTGGATAAGATTTGGAAATTTTGGGTTTTGATTCTTGGATTCTAGGTGTTTTGATATGATTAGGGTGGTTGAATCTTATTTATAATGATGTAGGAAAGGATTTGGATGTGAATTTATGGTGATTGGGTAGTGTTTTGTTGTTTGGTGAAGGTTTGTAGAAGCTTTAATGGAGTTTGGAGAGTTTTGGGGAAGAAAGGAGGCTTATATTATATAAAATGTGTAGCTTATACTACCTCTTTCTTCAAAACCCTAAAAAAAACTTTTCCAGCGGCGGACGCCGGTATAACGGTCAAATCACTGGCTATCCAGTCCCAGACCGTGTCGTTATTCGCGACCACGGTTTTGTCCAGTGGATCCTCGGCATTGTACCTGATTTACAAACCGTCATCACGGTTTTGAGCGCACGTGTATACTGGTTAATTTCACCAGGTAGCCGAACAATGTTTTTTTCTTTTTCTTCGTCTCGGCGCTAGACCTGATTTTGGACCCGTTGTAACGGTTTGGCCCCCACTAGCATTTCGGTGAATACAGCCGGCTAGCCGGCGGGAGGGTGAGATTTTCTCTGAATTTTTTTCTTTTTCTCCCAAACTCGATTTTCTTAGTACATGAACATCAAAAATACCAATACCTTCCTCAATAATGCAATATCAACTAAAAATAACTAATCTAAACATAAATTAATGACTCAAAAACATGAAAAAGAAATGCGGGTTGTCTCCCGTACATCACTTTTTGTTAACGTCTTTCAAAGTTAGACGCGTTACCTCTATCAATATTTTCGTATATAGCCTTCACATCAAAAAGAAAGGATATGAATGTCCACTAAACTCCATTTAATGCCCATCTCGGGCCTGATTTCTATCACTTTAGCTGAAACAACTTTCGTGACTATGAATGGTCCCATCCAAGAATCTTTGTGACTTCGTGGCCTATTCTCGGTTTTGCGGGATTTCCATACAACTTCATGGCCGACCCCAAACTCACTTATTGGTCTCGTATCCACAGGTTTTGCGTGGATTTATTCAGGGGCTTTGTAATGTGAAAGGATGTGGATGATAGGAACCGTAGGATCAAACTTCCTTGGTTTCTTACCCCAAGCATAGAATGTCTCGGATACGTTTTTAGCAACTGTTCCCTCTTGGAAGTTTATGATTCTTTGACTTGTGTATAAGAACGGCCTTCCAAGTATAATTGGAACCTGTTTATCTGCATCATAATCAAGAATAACAAAGTCAGTAGGGATGGTGATATTACTTGTTCGGACATGAACGTCCTCCACGGATCCCCATGTCTTTTTCACTAAGATATCTGCAAATTGTAAATTCACGTGAGCTTTTTCTGTCAATTCCAGCCCAAGCTTATCGAATACGTACTTCGGCATAAGATTCAAACTCGAACCCACATCACACATGACTTTCATCTTGAGCATACCATTGATTTGAATAGAAAAATTAAAGCTTCCTGGATCTTTGAGCTTGAGTGGTAACTCCTTATCTAATCTTCTTGAGACTCTCTCAGAATGAGACACAGTCTCTTTTCTGGCCTCTACACTCGCTTCTTCCTCTAGAATAACTTGCGTGAATAATTGTTGCGGTGTAAGCGCTTTCTCTGCAATCTCGAGCATTTGAACGTTTATATTTTCCAGACTATACGCATTTACAAATGTCTTGCGTTTAATGTCAACCTCGGGATTTGTCTTAGGAATAGACGGTGACATTGTTTGATCAATTGGTGGCGATCCCACCATCTCTCTTTCTTTATTTTCTTACACAGCAGGTGCAACTTCTTCTTTCTGCTCTTTTGCGGCTTCTTCCTATTTTTCATTAGCTCTAGTAGCTTGTAGCTCTATAATCGATCTAATATATTCTTGCATATCTCTCGAAATGTCTATAAACTCGGATCTTTTGGACGAATCCGAATTTTCAGAAAAGTCACAGTCTTCGGGGCTAGATTTGGTTGGTTCTTCTTCAATTTCTAGAACTTCCACGCCAATTTCTGCATCATGTGGTGCTTCCTCTTTCTCTTATATTTCAAGGTAAATAGCCTTACAAGCTTAGAACCCAACATTGACATCACCTCCTTCAATGGCTTTCAATTCTCTTGCTTCCATAATGTTCATTAAAACTTTATTCATTTTCTGTACTTGTGTTCCCAAGATTTGAATTGAAACCTCTTGTTCTCTCAACTTCTCGCTCTGTGAGTGAATATTACTCGTCATTAGATCCATAAAATTCTTTAAGTTTTTCTCTCCCACTACTCCCTCTCGAGGATGTTGTGGTAAAGGTTGTTGTGGAGGAGCATGTTCATTAAAATTCTGATTTCCTTTATAAGGACCTTGACCTCTCGGTTGGTAAGAGTTATTCTGGGGACGAGGTTGATAGTTACCTTGATTTGCGACCCCCTGTGGATTTGAATACTGCATACTCGGATGATCTCTGTTACCAAATTGGTAATTCTCTCGGTTGGATATTAAATAAATAGATGCTGGATTTCCTTCACACTCTTCCCATGTATGATTCCGTACCTCACACTGTGGACAACCTTGTGCTTCTTGCACTATAATTTTTGCAGCTAAATTCTGACGTTTTTATTGCATCTCAAGCTTTGTATTTTTGACTTGATTCTCAAATGCGGTTAATTTAGCTGAATTAGATGTCTCTGTATCTAATTAAAGCGTACCTTGTTATTTGTAACATGAGCTTGCGAAAGTGGCCATCTCTCTTCTGTTTCTATAATACGTTCCATACCTTCTGCAGCTTCTACAGGATCCATGGACACATCCTCTTCTTCCAGGATTATCTACCCTCAATCTACTTTTTGCATTAATACCTTGATTAAACATTTCTAACTATCGAGATGGGGTATAACCGTAAAACGGACATCTAGTAAACTTTTGTTGAAACCTTGTCCATGTGTCTCCTACTTCTTCTTCATTCTCTTTGCGAAACATGGCAATCTCTATCTGATCTTTCAATCTCATACTCTTCAGATAAAAACAGTTAAAGAACGCAGTTTGAAGTTCTACCCAAGTATTAAGTGTACCTGGTGGTTGTCTATCTAGCTAATCACCAGCTTTTCCAGTCAGAAAGAACGGAAACATGTGACAATATAGTTGCTCGCGTGTAATGCCAGGAGTAATGTAGGCATCACAAATCTACATGAACTTCTGAATCGCTCTTACTGGACATTGAATTGCTA
Organism: Nemophila menziesii; assembly: GCA_029959085.1. NCBI lineage: Eukaryota > Viridiplantae > Streptophyta > Magnoliopsida > Boraginales > Hydrophyllaceae > Nemophila > Nemophila menziesii. The sequence goes on along the minus strand of JARWIR010000011.1, from coordinate 32,639,918 downwards.
CACAACTATAGAGTCCAAAGCTTGTAAATTGATTGAGCATACCCGGATTGGGCCTGAACTTTATGTTTTGGATCTCTAGAGGACGATAACCTAAAGGTTGAACTCGAAAAGGTGCTCCTAACCCTAGGAGATTTTGTTCATGACTTATATTGATTCGGTTATCTCCAAGTGGTGGTATTGGAGGAATAAGTGGTGGTGCACGAGGAATTGGTTGTTGACGTTGATTGTCATTCTGGTTAAGATTAAAATTATCCTCGCGCGGAACTAGCTCTTCCTCTTGTTAAAAATGGTTTTTCTTTGTTCTTGTTCTTCTCTCAAGTGTTTGTTGTAAGCTGTAAACTCACGTTCAAGATTCTCGAGCATACAAAAAAACCTGAGAAAGACAAAAACAAACAACAAACATAAATCTGAAAAAATAACTAAAAACTAATACACTAAAACTTAAAAACCACACGCTAACGAGACACAACTCCCTGGCAGCGGCACCAAAAACATTGCGTGCCTAATGGTGTGATAAAAATATGATAATAAAAGATGCAACTAACACCCTAGCCTAAACACGGTACTCATGGCAAGTATCACAGGTCGTTAGCAAGTCTTAATGATAAGTAAAGATTCGTTCTCAGGGACTTAGTGTGTTATATGAATAAATTTAACATAAAAACATAGTAATAAATAGCTAATGAATTTAAAGACAATAAAATTAAATATTATTGATTGAGGAGAGAATAATTAATTAAACTAAAGACAATAAAACAAAGATGTAATAATAAGATGAGAGAGTATAGCTTAGGTTTTGCTGGTATGCACTAATCCTTCTATTTCTTCTACTAGTTTATAAGGGTGATTAAAGCTCTTAGACAAGTAGCCATGATTCTATATAACTATCAACCCCCTTCTGGGTAGACTTAGGTAGCGACCTAACAATTACCATGGGACTTGGGTAAGGGGACTGGTGGTCCTTAGTGTGTTCTAAAATAAATGCAATAAGAAAAGAGAACCACAAGGAAGTGTACGGTTGTCCCAAGTAATAATAGTGACAAACAGGTTCGTTCAGGGACGGATTGGTTGAATCTAATGCTTATCAGATAGTGATTAATTGCATGTAAAGCAAGTAAATGATTTTAAGATTTGTTGTTTGTTTTTCTAATAACTAAGACAAATAATGAAAAGACTAAATTAATGCAAATATAAAACTAGACGCAGGTAAAAACAGTTGGACGCAAGATATGAGAGGTAGTACTCGAGTAACGCTAGGGTTTCACCTAAATCTAATCATTTCATGCATTGTTTAAGGGACGAATTCGGTAAATAATATTGGTCGGGATTCAGTTATCTACTTACCCCCGTCAGGGTGGACTAAGGAGCTTTTCTCAGGTGCTACAAACCCCGTCAGGGTGAATATACTCCACCTTCGAGTGATTAAAGTCTAACTACCCAATTGGCCGTAGGATTAATTAAGCTTGTCAAGGTCAAATAATTTCTATCCTACATTCGTTAATTAGTTCCCTACCTAGACCCCCCGTCAAGGTGATCCAATTGCCACTAATTGGAATAGCCTAAGTACTAATTCCTAAAATTGATTCATGACTTCAATAATAGTCAATAGGTGTAAATTAAAGAAAAATATTAAATACCAATTTAATTTCAAGTTAAATTAATCCCAAATTCAAAAACATAGAATGAAATAGATTGGGGTTCAACCCATTACGCGTTCTCAAGTACCAAATGAAATTAGCTCATAATTGTAAAAACTAAGAATATAAATTGAAAGTAATTCATAATTTTTTTACAGAAATAGAAATAAGAAACCTAATCAGGAAGATGATTCGGCTGCAAAGTGGATATATAGACAGTCTCCAGCTCCAAGCTTTCTCTTTTCCTTGCTTCTGCTTCTTTTCTTCTTGTCTGACTTTGTGAATAATGAATTGTGTGAAAAATAGAAGTCAAAACCCTTATTTATACTTAACAATTCGGACTTGGCCCTAAGGCTAAAGTTTAAATGAAATAATAAAGGCCCAAGTCCATTATCTTAGCCCAAAATCTCGTAACTGTTGCACCACCTCCACTAAAACAACTCCAAACGACTCGTTTCAACTCGGATTGACCTCATTCTAGTTGCTAAAGTTCCGTAACTCAATGGGACACGTTTTCTCTTCACAAGTCAGCGGCTAAATCTACTCTTAGGTGGTTCGAAATCAGCAAGTCCGGATTTTCAAGTATAAATAAGGGTTTTGACTTCTATTTTTGACACAATTCATTATTCACAAAGTCAGACAAGAAGAAAAGAAGCAGAAGCAAGGAAAAGAGAAAGCTTGGAGCTGGAGACTGTCTATATCTCCACTTTGTAGCCGAATCATCTTCCTGATTAGGTTTCTTATTTCTATTTCTGTAAAACAATTATGAATTCCTTTAAATTTATTTTCTTAGTTTTTACAATGATGAGCTAATTTCATTTGGTACTTGAGAACGCGTAATGGGTTGAACCCCAATCTATTTCATTCTATGATTTTGAATTTGGGATTAATTTAAATGAAATCGAATTGGGTATTTAATATTTTTCTTAATTTACACCTATTGACTATTATTGAAGTCATGAATCAATTTTAGGAATTAGTACTAAGGCTATTCCAATTAGTGGCAATTGGATCACCTTGACGGGGGGTCTAGGTACGGAACTAATTAACGAATGTAGGAAAGAAATTATTTGACCTTGACAGGCTTAATTAATCCTACGGCCAATTGGGTAGTTAGAATTTAATCATTCAAAGGTGGACTATATTCACCCTGACGGGGGTTGTAGCACCCGAGAAGAGCTCCTTAGTCCACTGGTGGTCCTTTGTGTGTTCTAAATATAAATGCAAATGCTAATCGAACCACAACCGCAAGTGTACGGTTGTCCCAAGTAGTATTTCTGATAATACAGATTCGTTCCAAGGACGGAATGGTTGATCACAATGTCTAGCAAATAGTGATTGATGCACTTATGAAAATAAAAGACAATAATATGTTTGTTTGGTTTTTGTTATTTAAGCTAATGAATGAAAGACAAATATTTAAATGCAAATAAAAGCTAAGACGCAAGTAAAATGATGTAAAATGCAATATGAGAAGTAGCACTTGAGAACGCAAGGATCCTCCCTATCCTATTTCTTAACTTATGTTGTTTAAGGGCTAAATTAGTCAATTACAATGGTCGGGATTCTAATTTCCTTATACCCCCGTCAGGGTGTACTATAAGGCGATCCTAAAGTGTCACTAGTCCCGTCAGGGTAAATATGATCCACCGTTGGATGATTAAGTGTTATTACCTCATTGGCCCTATGATTAGCTAAGCTCGTCAGAATCATTAACTTCTATCCTAGATTGAATAAATGGTTCCGTATTTAAACCCTCCGTCAGGATGATCCAATTGCCACTAATTAGAATAGCCTAAATACTATTACCTGTTCCTAGTTCATGACGCTAAAAACAGTAAATATTCATGATTTATCGAAAAGAGTAAAAGCCCTAATTTAGTTTAATTCAATAAAAACCCAAATTCAACATTCGTTAATTAATAAGAATTGGGATTCACCCATTGTTTGTTCTCAAGCACTAAATAAAACTTAGCTCATATTAAAATGGAAGACGAAATTAAAAATAAAGGAATTCATATTGTTTACAAAATTAAAAGATAAGAAAAACATAATTTCCGGAATCGGAATGACTACGAACGGAGATATAGACCCTCTCCAGCTCTTGTAGCTTCTTCTCCTTCCTTCAGTTGCTTCTCTCTGGTGTTTTTTATTGTAAAGAATGAATTGTATATAAAATAGAAGTCCAGACCTCCTTTTATAAGCCTAAATTCGGACTAGGGCTTGGACCAGAAAATAAAAGACTAATTAAATGTCCAAGCCCAATTTCTAAGCCCAAAATCCCGTAACTGCTGATACACCTTCACTAAAACGGCTTTTCCCGATGCGTTACAACTCCGATTGACCTCATTCCAGTTGCTAAAGTTCCGTAACTCGATAAGGAATGATTTCTCTTCAAAGGTCAACAGCTAGATCATCGCTTAAGCACCTCGAAATCAGCAATCTATGGCCTGGAAAATGGATTTTCAGCTCTAAAAATAATATCTTCGGGATTTCTTTTCAAGTCTTGACTCTATCTTTTGATCTTTGACTTTCTCCTCGGATTCCTCTTCTAGCTAACATCTAAAACCTGTAAAATATTCACTAAAAATACCAATATTACGCGCAAAAGCTTAATAAATCAAAAATGCTAGAAATAAAAGAGGAAAATCATATTATTGCATATTTTGTCCGGAAATCTATCGAATTAATTAAATAAACAACAAAAATGATGTCTCCTAAGGGTCGAAAATAAGAACAATTAAGGAGACATCAAGACCCCCAACTCAAACCTTTGTCGTCCCGACAAAGCAAAACAAAACAAAACAAGGGGTAGAAGTAAACGCAAGAACAGTTAGAAGCTTAGCAAATAAACCTAAAGCAATTCTAAAGATAAATCTCATATAGCAAAACTTTAAGAACTAACATATATATGCACTAATTATGCAAAATCAAACATAAATAATCTCAATCATAAAATTAAAGTTGCAATGCTTGAAGGTTACACTTGTACTCATATCTGTATGATGGCTATAGGGTGGTCATTAATCATACATCGCTTTGAATGTTCCACCTAAATATTCCCTATCAACAGAAGTATAAATTCACTATGTATTTAAGAATCAAGAGGTCTTTATGGTTTTAATATTGGCTTAAGGACGGTATGGATATATATTTGGTAAATTTGAAGTGAGCTTTTGGCTCTCTCCTCACTTACCATCCACATGTCCTCGAGCTTGAGTTACACTCAAAAATGTTCTCACTCACCTATTTGACGCGCTAAAGTTGCGTCCCCAATGTCAACCCAAATAAATCTAAGATGATTTCCAAAAATATTCCACTTTGCCGGTTTATTTTATTCTTTCTTTCTTTTTTTTTTATTTTTTTTTTTCATTTTTTTTGTACAAGATACCCATGACCCTCGTTTTGATGTGAAAGGTCATGTCTCTTATAATATTTTTTTTTTCTTTTCAAATCCCGGCAAAGGGTTACAAATAATATCATCTACATTTTTGTGCCTCAATACAAACACATATAATCCCTTCCCAATGTAAATTCCCAAATGTGGTCCCACCACCCCAAACTCAAGCTCGAGACAAGTCTCAGGGTTGTGATTCAAGTGCGGGTCATTTGGTCATGCCTAATAATCTAAAGGATAATGGGCTTATATCGTGGCTACAAAAGAAAGGCTTAAGGCTCAAAATTGGGCTGAGACGGATAAAATTATAATATAAGGAATAGCAAGCTAAAAGGTTTCAAATGGCTAACAAAGAACTGCCCCTATCATTTTCCTAAGTACATAGCTTGTCTTTAGTTCATATATAGGTGGGTTCTCTACTAATTAAGATTTCACGTTCTACACACCAAACATATTCCTTAAGTACAAGCTTACTTCATTTGCATTGTTCATTAATTTTTCCTATCAATTACCTATGTTCGCATGCAATTGTAAGTGCGTTCTATGTCAATCCCTAAAGTCCACTATTTACTATCATTGATTCATCAAAAGTATGCTTAAAGGGACATTTAAAATCTTCTATAGTCAAACGCAACTCCGAAAATTATTTTTATTGAAAGCAAATAAAACATATAACACATAAAAATTGGGATGAGGCAACGAACCCCACCCCAAACTCAAAAATGAGTCGTGTCCCCACGACTCGAAAAGACTCAACGCAATAAAAATAAACTAAACTAACTAAAACGCGAAAGGGATAGAAAACGTATCTTAACCAGCTCGAGGCTGGTTATCGGTGTTGCGTCCATGAACTTTCTCCTGCGTAAGAATACCATAGGTGGCATGTTGAATTGTGCTCACCCCCATTAACATGTTTCGGAGAAGTTCAAGCTCTTTTGTAACGTTTCCCAAAGATGCAATCATCTTCACTTGATTCTCTTCTAACACCTTCACTTTCGCTTCCAACTCATCAGTTGTATGCATCTTCTTCTTTGGAGGAGCTCTAGGATTCCTTGTTGCTTTTACCACTTCATCTTGAATGTTCTTGATCAAAGTTAAACCCATGCTCTCACACACTACAACACGATCAATCTTTGCATCTTTACGCAGAACCTTTGCGTCTAAACACAAAGTAGTGACGGTGCAAGGAAATTTGAGATTTTGTTGTGAAGTAGGAATTCTAGCAAATTCCATGATGGTATCATATATCACACGAGCAACATCCATGGGTTTCTCCTCAATAATACATTTAATGAACAAAAGATGCTCCTTCTTCACTTCCGATATGTGTTTAACTCCGAAGAAGGTAGGTATTATGAAACGTGACCAAATCTTAGCACATGGTAGCAAGTTACTACTATACATCTGTCCAGGATATCTCTCTCCTTCGGGAATTGGGCGGGCCCCATCAACAATCAATTTTCCCCAAAGGGATTCATAATCAAACGAAGGTTCTTTAAGAGATTCTTGAAACGGACATATTCCGGAAAACTCGGGTAATTTCAATGATTTACGAATAAGCTCAACGGAGAAAGGAACTACCTTTTTGCGAATAATAACAGCTTCTTTTGAGAAGGCGATTCCTTCATAAAAATCTCGCACCAAGGTAGGAATATACTCAAGCTTCCTTTCTCTCAATTCCTTCCAACCCAATTTATCACAAGTAGCACCATAATCTTTATAAGCACTAGTCATAATACCCTTAGGAAGATTCATCTCCTCACCAAACTTCAAAAATTCAATTCGATCACGAACCTGAGTATCCCAAGGAACGAAGACTCTCTTAGGCTTTTGAGCCCAAGCTTTCCTACGCGGAGCTTTCGGTTGTTGCACTGGTTCTTCGGGAACTTCTTGTTCAGTTTCTTCAATCTCTTCTTCAACTTCTTCCTCACTTTCTTCATCACTCTCATCAATTAACCTGCTCTTTTTCGGATTAGCCTTACTTGGATTTTCTTTTCGTTTCGGAGTAATTGGGTTTTGGACAGTCTTTTTGGATCGCGAATCCGGAATCTCAATTGCTTGGTCTGGGCTAGCTCCAACAGTGTTCCTGTTTCTTGGTATGTTTCTTCGATAGTTAGATATGGAATCGGTTCTGTTAGTCATCTCTTTTCACCCCAAACTCAAAACTTCAAATAGAGAAAAAGCTAGAGAAAAGCTTTGAAATTTGATGTTTTGAGGCTTAAAACTTGAAGAAGTAGGTGTTATATGAGATGGGTTAAGGTTATTAGAGAGAGATTTTGAAAGAATTTGGTTTAATTTCAAGGTTGGGAAGAGGAAGTTTTTGGAGAAAAGGTGAAATTTGATGATGTTTTGGAGAGGATGTGAGTTGATTTTGTGTTTTTGTGATGATAGAAGGCTTGATTTGATGATTTTATAGCTGTTTGTTGATGATTTTCGGAGTAGGTGGAGGCAAGAATTCGGATTATAAGGTTTGGCTTGGAAAAGAGGCAAAAAACTAGGTTTAATGAAGTCAAAACCGCCTCTCGCAATAGCTAGCGGCTAGCCGGCGGATTCGCCGGCATGCCGGGCGAGAGGGCGGCGGAAAAAATTACTAAATTTGATTTTATTTTTTTTTTACCTCAAAACGCAAGTATATTGCGTCGTCGCTGACGCAATGGTCAGGGAATTTGAAATCCTTGACCGGCTAGCCGGCGGATTCGCCGGCATGCCTATGAAATCTCGATGGCGCATTTGATGACGCAGCAACCTTGCATCGTCGCTGACGCAGTGGTCAGGGAGTTGGGGTCTATCTGCTCGTTTGGCCGGTATGCCGGCCAGCTCGCCGGCTAGCCGGTCAAACCTGCTGTGGACTTCACTTTTTCTCCGTTTTTTCCCATCGTTTGACCCCAAACTCATGACCATTATACCCCTAAAATCATCAAAAACAAACACCCTTCCTAATTTCTTAAAAATAAAACTAAAATCAACGAAAACTTTAACTAATTTACACTACGGAAATTGAAATACTTAAACTAATATACAAGGAATTGGCTTTTGTTTAACGTCGTTAAGCTCGACGGGTTACCTCGTGCTTCTAAGGAGCTTCGAGGAGGTACATGACCTCTCCGGGATGTGGGTCTTTTGCACGATCGGTGTCTTCACCTCCATGATAAATTTTTAAACGATGCCCGTTCACCATGAATGTACGGTTCTCAAGTGGATGTTCTATCTCTATAGCTCCATGAGGTGTAACCTTGGTTACAATGTAAGGACCCGACCACTTCGATCTTAATTTCCCCGGATAATTACTGAACTTCGAATTATATTTCAACACTCTTTGTCCCACTACAAAGTTCTTCTCTCGAATTCGATTATCATGCCATCTCTTAGTATTTTCTTTATAAAGCTTAGCATTTTCATAAGCATGTAATCTAAATTCATCAAGCTCATTAAGTTTCATCATTCGATTCTCACCAGCTAGCGTAGGATCTAAGTTCAACTTCGCAATAGCCTAATAGGCACCCATTTCTAACTCAAGAGGTAAGTGACAAGCCTTACCATAAACCATTCGATACGGAGAAGCGCCTACTGGGGTTTCGAAAGCAGTTCGATATGCCCAAAGTGCATCATCTAATTTCATAGACCAGTCTTTTCTAGTAGGACCAACGGTTTTCTCCAAAATAGATTTTACCTCACGATTTGATACTTCGGCTTGACCATTGGCTTGTGGATGATAAGCGGTAGATACACGATGTCTGACTCCATACTTCTCTAGAACAGTCTTCAAATACTTATTAACGAAATGGGTGCCTCCATCGCTAATAATCACCCTTGGAGTTCCATGTCTAGTGAAAATATGTGATTTTAAGAACTTAATCACCACTCTAGAATCATTGGTTGGTAAAGCCACTGCTTCTACCCACTTAGACACGTAATCAACAGCTAATAAGATGTAGAGGTTACCATTTGAAGGAACGAACGGCTCCATAAAATCTATACCCCAAACATCAAATATTTCAACTTCTAATACATTATTACGTGGCATCTCATCCCTCTTGGATATGTTTCCGGTAAATTGGCATCTATTACATCTTTTAGTATATTCATGACAATCTTTTATAATAGAAGGCCAATGGAACCCAGATTGTAATACCTTAGCAGCAGTTCGATCTCCTTTGAAATGTCCACCATAAGGTGAATCATGACACCCAGCTATAATCGCCTCAATTTCTTCCCTGGCTACACATCTTCTCACCATCTGATCAGCACACACTTTGTAGAGGAACGGATCCTCCCAAAAGAATTGTCTTGCACGGTGAGCTAATCTTTTTCTCTCTTGATAAGTTGAACCTTCAGGAAAAGAACCACTTACTACTAAGTTTGCAATATCCGCGTACCAAGGGGCTTCATAGTCACGAACTTCGAATAGATTCTCATCAGGAAATTCTTCTCTAACCGCTTCGGTACCACTATTCAACTCTGAACCTCCTAATCTCGATAGATGATCTGCAACCTGATTCTCGCACCCTTTTCTATCCTTGATCTCTAAATCAAACTCTTGAAGCAATAAAACCCATCTGATTAACCTTGGTTTAGCATCTTTCTTCTCCATAAGATATCGAATTGCTGAATGATCTGTATAAACAATAACTTTCGCTCCAAGAAGATAAGAGCGGAATTTATCGAATGAATACACAACCGCTAGCAACTCCTTTTCTGTAACTGTATAATTGATCTGAGCACCATTAAAAGTTTTACTAGCATAATAAATCGAATGAAAAACTTTCTCTTTTCTTTGTCCTAATACAGCTCCCATACATAAATCACTCGCATCACACATAACCTCAAACGGTAAATTCCAATCTGGAGGCACTACTATAGGAGCAGAAATAAGCTTTTCTTTGATTGCTTTGAAAGCCGCTAAACAAGCTTCGTCAAAAAGGAATTTGGAATCCTTTTCAAGTAAGTTGCATAACGGTTTCGCAATCTTAGAAAAATCTTTGATAAATCGCCTATAAAAGCCAGCATGGCCTAGAAAACTTCTTACCCCTTTAACAGAAACAGGAGGGGGAAGAGTTTTAATTACCTCAATCTTCGCTCTATCGACTTCCAATCCAACATTCGAAACTTTGTGACCCAGAACAATACCTTCGCGAACCATGAAATGACATTTCTCCCAGTTTAAGACCAAATCTGTTTCTTTGCATCTGATTAACACTTTCTCCAAATTGTCTAAACATTTATCAAAATCATCACCAAATACAGAGAAATCATCCATAAACACTTCAAGAAAGTTATCGATCATATCCCAGAAGATGGCCATCATGCATCTTTGAAAGGTAGCAGGAGCATTACACAACCCAAATGGCATCCTACGATATGCAAAAGTACCAAAGGGGCATGTAAATGTTGTTTTATGTTGATCTTCTGGAGCCACGTAAATTTGATTATACCCTGAATAACCATCCAAGAAGCAATAATATTCTCTTCCGGCTAATTTGTCTAACATCTGATCTATGAAGGGCAAAGGGAAATGATCTTTTCTGGTGGCCTTGTTCAGCTTTCTATAATCCATGCAAACTCTCCATCCAACTACCGTTCTTGAAGGAATCGCTTCATTTTTATCATTAAGAACTGTTGTCATTCCTCCCTTCTTCGGTACACACTGAACCGGACTCACCCATTCACTACTCAAAATGGGATAAATAATCCCCGCATCTAAAAGCTTGATTACCTCTTTCTTTACCACATCCTTCATAGCGGGCATTAATCTTCTTTGACCTTCAACTGAGCGTGCGTTAACATCTTCAAGTATGATTTTGTGTTGACAATAGGATGGACTAATGCCTTTGATGTCAGCAATTGTCCAACCTATTGCTTCTTTGTTTGCTCTTAACACACGCAACAGTTTATCTTCTTGAGGACCTGTTAAATTAGCTGAAACAATAACAGGTAGAGTTTCATCAGTACCTAAATACGCATACCTCAAGTGTGCTGGCAATGGTTTTTCTTCCAATTCCGGAGGGGATTCAATTGAAGGCTTCTTTTTAGGAACAATCTCCCCCGGTTCTCTCACAGGTTCATAGGCAGGACGCCTATACTTCGGATTTTCAGAATTGAGAGCTGCTATTGTTTCAGTAAGCTCTTCCATCATCTCAGGTGAATCTAATGTTAAAGCAGCCTGCAAGATATCATCAAAATTTAAACAATTAAATACCTCTTGCGATGCTTGCTCTACTACATCCATTCTGAAGCAATCTTCCTGAGAATCTGGGAATTTCATAGCTCGAAATACATTGAATTTCACTTCCTCATCTTGTATCATCATTGTTAATTCGCCATTCTCTACATCGATCAATGTTCTCCCTGTAGCTAGGAATGGTCTACCCAAAATAATGGAGACATTTCTATCTGGATTGTATTCAAGGATTACGAAATCAACAGGAAATATAAGTGTACCTGCCTTAACAAGGACATCCTCAATGCGGCCTTCAAGATGAGCAAGAGACCTGTCCGCCATTTGCAAGACCATAGAAGTGGGTCTTGCGTTTCCAATTTTTAGCTTGTCAAAGATCGACTTGGGCATCAAATTGATGCTAGCTCCCAAGTCACATAGCGCTTTTCCTTTCCATTCTTCTCCAATTGATATGGGAATCGTGAAACTCCCCGGATCTACTAACTTCGGAGGTAATTTACTTTGACAAATCGCGCTACACTCTTCTGGAACACCAATCATCTCATTATCACAATAGGGCCTTTTGTTAGTGAGGGCCCTCTTCAAAAACTTCGTGTACTTCGGAATGTCTCGAATCGCCTCAAGTAACGGAATATTAATACTTAGACCCTTCACTCTATTAAAGAATTTCTGAAAATCACCCAAATCACCCTTTTTCTGAACTCGCGATGGAAACGGAGGTGGGGGCGACTATTAACAATGTCATTTTTCTTTTTCGGAACCTCTCTTGGTCTCACTATTTCTTCAACCTCACTATCTTTCTCATTTTCTTTTTCTTTCTCCACCACTTCCTTTTCTTTTCTTGGTACTTCTTTCTCTTTCATAATGGGAAAAGGAGGTGGAGGAAGGTTCTTACCACTTCTCAATGTAACAGCATTACAATCTTCGCGTTGCTTCGGATTCTCAGTATCGCTTGGGAGTTGTCCTTGTGGACGTTGATTCAGTTGTTTATTTATTTGGCTTAGCTGATTCTGGAACAAACTCATATTTGCTTCGATTGCATTTTGACGTTCCATAGCTTGTGTTTGGTGAGCAATTAAACTTTCAACTGATTTCTGAAGAGTGACTACTCCTTCTTGTGGATGGGCAGGTAAGGCTTTTTGGTTTAAAGTTTCATCGTATGTATTCTGAGGAGTATTCTGAGGAGCTTGCCTTTGTGCATAATTTCCCTGATTCTGTCCTCCTTGATAATTGTTGTGTGGTATTTGATTATAGTTGTTACCTTGGGGACGCGGCTGATACGCATAGGTAGGATTGGCTGCCCCATTAGGATTTGAGTATTGAAACCCAGGATGGTTTCTGTTAGGCTGATATCCATTACCACTTGAATTGAAGTTACCTCTATTGGACATGAACATCACGGATTCTTGGTTATTTGGACAACTTTCCTCATCATGATCATCTACCTGGCAAATTGAACACATATAAACCTCTTGTGCAGCATGCACAGTTACCTTCTTACCCGAAAATCCTTCTTTTACAGCTAAAGTAAGCTGCTTCAATTGTTGCTCAATAGTACTCTGAATCTTGTTCTCAAACGTAGCAAATTTCTCTTCTATATCAACATTATTCACTCCCTTAACCGGTGTTCTTACTGAATTCCACCCAACTTCATTCTTGACTGTTCTCTCTAAGATAATTTTAGCATGAGCGGGTTGAACTTGAAGAAAACCTGCACCACATAGCGTATCCAACTTCTCTCTCGACTTCCCATCAAGGCCTCTATAAAAGATCTTAAGTTGTTGTTGTTCTGAATAGCCATGATTAGGAACTCTACGTAAGCACATCTGAAATCTTGTCCAACTCTTACCCAAAGTTTCATCATATTCTTGACGAAAATGTGTCAATTCTAATTCAGCATCTAACCTCATGTTACTTGGGTAATACCTATCAAAGAACGCAATTTCTAATTGGTCCCAATTGGTGATCTTCGTAGGATCCTGCGTATCGTGCCATTCACTTGCTCCCTCAGTAACAAAGAACTTAAAAGCAGCAAAATACATCTGTTCTCTCGAGACCCCTTGTGTGATATAAGAATCACATATCTGTTTGAATTTCTGTACTGCCCTGAGAGGATCTTCTGCTGGTCTACCACGAAAATTACCAAAATTCTGGAACTGAGCTAACATACCCGAATCTGGACGAAAACGCGGAACATTAATATCTGGAGCACCTACTCCTATAGCTGGAGCACGGAATGGAACTTCTGGAGGACCATTAGTAAACCACGGATCTTGATTCATCACTATCTGAACTTGAGGATTTGGATTCAGTGGTTGTGGAATTGGAGGAATAGCGCCTGGAGCCAAAGGTTGGCAATTTGCGCCTAGTTGACCTTGTGGATCATCTTGAAGATTGATTTCTTCCATTCTGTTACTTAACTCTTCTACTTCTAAAGCTTCTTGTTCTCTTCTTCTCTTGTTAGCAAGTCTGATCAACGATTCTAGATTACTAAGGATCGGAGGTGTTGGCTCTAGATCCTTGAATAGCCTTCTTCGCATACACCAAACCTAAAAACCTGAAAAGAAACTAAACAAAAAGCGTAAAACTGATAAAATAAAATAAAATGCACTTATCACTAAAGGATAAACACCGTGGTCACACGCTACTGTCCCCGGCAGCGGCGCCAAAAACTTGGTGGTCCTTTGTGTGTTCTAAATATAAATGCAAATGCTAATCGAACCACAACCGCAAGTGTACGGTTGTCCCAAGTAGTATTTCTGATAATACAGATTCGTTCCAAGGACGGAATGGTTGATCACAATGTCTAGCAAATAGTGATTGATGCACTTATGAAAATAAAAGACAATAATATGTTTGTTTGGTTTTTGTTATTTAAGCTAATGAATGAAAGACAAATATTTAAATGCAAATAAAAGCTAAGACGCAAGTAAAATGATGTAAAACGCAATATGAGAAGTAGCACTTGAGAACGCAAGGATCCTCCCTATCCTATTTCTTAACTTATGTTGTTTAAGGGCTAAATTAGTCAATTACAATGGTCGGGATTCTAATTTCCTTATACCCCCGTCAGGGTGGACTATAAGGCGATCCTAAAGTGTCACTAGTCCCGTCAGGGTAAATATGATCCACCGTTGGATGATTAAGTGTTATTACCTCATTGGCCCTAGGATTAGCTAAGCTCGTCAGAATCATTAACTTCTATCCTAGATTGAATAAATGGTTCCGTATTTAAACCCTCCGTCAGGATGATCCAATTGCCACTAATTGGAATAGCCTAAATACTATTACCTGTTCCTAGTTCATGACGCTAAAAACAGTAAATATTCATGATTTATCGAAAAGAGTAAAAGCCCTAATTTAGTTTAATTCAATAAAAACCCAAATTCAACATTCGTTAATTAATAAGAATTGGGATTCACCCATTGTTTGTTCTCAAGCACTAAATAAAACTTAGCTCATATTAAAATGGAATACGAAATTAAAAATAAAGGAATTCATATTGTTTACAAAATTAAAAGATAAGAAAAACCTAATTTCCGGAATCGGAATGACTACGAACGGAGATATAGACCCTCTTCAGCTCTTGTAGCTTCTTCTCCTTCCTTCAGTTGCTTCTCTCTGGTGTTTTTGATTGTAAAGAATGAATTGTATATAAAATAGAAGTCCAGACCTCCTTTTATAAGCCTAAATTCGGACTAGGGCTTGGACCAGAAAATAAAAGACTAATTAAATGTCCAAGCCCAATTTCTAAGCCCAAAATCCCGTAACTGCTGATACACCTTCACTAAAACGGCTTTTCCCGATGCGTTACAACTCCGATTGACCTCATTCCAGTTGCTAAAGTTCCGTAACTCGATAAGAAATGATTTCTCTTCAAAGGTCAACAGCTAGATCATCGCTTAAGGACCTCGAAATCAGCAATCTATGGCCTGGAAAATGGATTTTCAGCTCTAAAAATAATATCTTCGGGATTTCTTTTCAAGTCTTGACTCTATCTTTTGATCTTTGACTTTCTCCTCGGATTCCTCTTCTAGCTAACATCTAAAACCTGTAAAATATTCACTAAAAATACCAATATTACGCGCAAAAGCTTAATAAATCAAAAATGCTAGAAATAAAAGAGGAAAATCATATTATTGCATATTTAGTCCGAAAATCTATCGAATTAATTAAATAAACACCAAAAATGATGTCTCCTAAGGGTCGAAAATAAGAACAATTAAGGAGACATCATCCACCCTGACGGGGGTAAGGAGATAATTGAATCCCGACCAATATTATTTACCGAATTCATCCCTTAAACAATGCATGGAATGATTAGATTTAGGTGAAACCCTAGCGTTACTCGAGTACTACCTCTCATATCTTCCGTCCAACTGTTTTTACTTGCGTCTAGATTTATATTTGCATTAATTTAGTCTTTTCATTATTTGTCTTAGTTATTAGATAAACAAACAACAAATCTTAAAATCATTTACTTGGTTTACGTGCAATTAATCACTATCTGATAAGAATTAGAGTCAACCAATCTGTCCCTGAACGGATCTGTTTATCACTATTATTACTTGGGACAACCGTACACTTCCGGTTGTGGTTCTCTTTTCTTATTGCACTTTTCGTTTATTTCTTATTTCCTCGGATCATCTACCCTCAAAACGGTGAGATGGATCCTGACGATGTAAACTTTCCATGGTCAATGTATATTCAGTTACAAACCTGGAATCCGTTTACTGTCGTGCAGCTGCTGCTCAAGCAGGTAAAAAAGTATATATATATTTTGAAATCCTGTAGGAGAGTAGCCAAGGTCAAAAGGACCACAAAGTTTTTAGCCCCGCCTGTCGGGAACGGTAGCGTGTGACCCCGGTGTTTATTCTTTTAGTGTTAGTTGCATTTTTATTTTTTAGTTTTATGCTTTGTTTGTTCATCTTTTTCAGGTTTTTAGGTTTGGTGTATGCGAAGGAGACTCTTTAAGGATCTTGAGACATTACCTCTGATCCTTGATAATCCTGAATCATTAGTCAGACTTGCTAACAAGAGAAGGAAAGAACAAGAAGCAGAAGAAGTAGAAAGACTAGCGAACGAAATGGATAATCTTAATCTTCACAATCAAAATGAACCAGTAGTTCAGCTAGACGCTAATGGTCAGCCAATAGCGCCACCAGTCATTCCTAATCCTCTGGTTTAAATCCAAGTAGCCGAACCATGGTTCCTTACCGGTCCAGCACAAGAACCATTCCTTGCTCCTCCTCTTGGGATTGGCTCAGCTAATATCAATGTTCCGAGATTTCGTCCAGATTCTGGTATGTTAGCTCAGTTTCAGAATTTCGGAAATTTTCGTGGCAAGCCCGGAGAAGATCCAATTCGCGTAGTACAAAAATTTATGCAAATCTGCGATTCGTACATCACTCAAGGAGTAACAAAAGAGCAAATGTATTACTCGCAAAAGTTTAATAAATTAAAATTACTAGAAATTAAAGAGGAAAATGAATTTATTGCATATTTAGTCCAAAATTCTATCAAAATAGTCAGATAATCACCTAATTTGATGTCTCCTAAGCATATAAATATAGAACAAAGGAGGAGACATCAGGGACCTTGCGCAATGACCGGTGATTAAATCTTAAAACCTACTGACTATCTAGTTAGGAAAGTCCTTCCGGATCACTACCGCATACTAGAGTCTTATGTGATGTTTCAAAAATTAGACACCCCTTCCGGGTGACCATCTAACTACTATTAAGACAACTTAACCAGATCAAGATTAAGATTGGAAATAAATCAAAGCATATAAAACAAATATATGGTTAAGAAGTTAGAATCAATACATATGAAAAACCCAAGTTATGGAAAATTAGTTCATACTAGAAAGAAATAAACTAAAATAAAGATACATACTGTCAACTTTCTTCTCTTGAATGACTTCTATGACGAAAAATACTTAGGATAGTTAAGGAAAGGCGAGGACATGTTTACAATTATTAAAGGGTATATTTATAGGTGTTAAGAAGACCCTAGGTCGAAATCTTGGAGTATAAGGCAAGTAATTGGACTCCTTTTCCAATTCAAATTCGTTTCCTAAAATATAGGAGATAGGATAATCACTGCTTTCTTGTTCTGGTTGTAACTCCTTCGTTATTTGTCTGCTTTTTGCCTACTTTATATCGAAATGACCGAAGAGAAAAGATATACACTTTATATTTTTATTTCTCATTGAATTACCCAGCCTATTTGAAGTTATCTTCATTTTAGTGGACATGGATGCAAAATTTTAGATTTACTTGGTAGCTTTTCCTTTCCTATTTTATCTCTACTTCCTTTTATCTTTTAATTCCTTCCATATCTTCTTTCCTTATCTCTTTATAATTTATTTGACATCTAATTAATTTAAGTATATATTTAAAGCTTCATATTAACACACAAATTAAACCAAATATGATCTAAAAATAATAAATCATCAAATCAAGACAAGAAATAAGAATTTATCAAAATATGAATAAAAATCTATAATTAATTACTCGAATAGACCTAAAATTATGTATCCAACCTATATTATTATATCACAAATAGGGAGACATCACATACAACGTGGTTCTCAAATACTTGGAAGCTCAGATATATAGTCTCGAGGCGGCAGTGGTGGTTCAAGGTATAAGGTATTGGTTCTGGTCGCCGTGGCTAATGAGGAGTTTTGATAAATAATCCAAAAAAATCTAATTACGGTGGATAGGCCCATGATGTAATTGCTGACATCACGCTTGTGGTGTTAACCGCAACCACTCACCGTTTTTTTCTTGTTCGGATTTGATTGATAAGATTTTTTCCCTTTTTAAGTTTTTTTTCTTTTTTTTTTAATTAATAATTAGTTAGTCATTTTATTTTTCTTGCCTAGTGTTGATATCAATTGGATATTGTCAAATTCTCACACCGTTTAAAAATTTAGTGTGTTAGAAAATACATGAAAAACTTAATAGAACACCCCTAATTCTACACTTTTCCTAAGAGCCTATTTCTCATTGAGAGTTATTGGTAGCTCAGGGGGTGTGATTAAATAACAATGCAAAACACACACACACCTCACAAAGTACGGGAACACTCTTCTTAAGTGTACAATAAAACAAGCAGCGTTCTCGTAATTTAGGTAGTTGGCTTGAAACTCATGTCTAAAGATATCAATAAAGGACATAAATTAAAATGATATTTGTATGATTTTATACTTAAGAACTAAGAATACAATATGAAGTTAAACTATGAACACAATAAAATCTGATTACTAAAAATGAGGAAGAATATAACTTAGTTTTACTAGTATGCACATGTCTTACTAACTTGATATTTAAAGTATAAGGGAGAATTGAGCTAATATAAGTATTCGGGATTCTATAACCCTTCTAACTCCCGTTAAGGTATCTTAGAAGGCAACCTAAGCGCTACTAGGGGATTTGGGTAAGGGATCCCTACACAATTATTGATGATTAATTCTAAACTTAGTGACTATCTAGTTAAGCAAGCCCATGAGCACCACTACCACACAGTAGACAATTATGAACCAATTTCGTGCCTAAACTCCCAGCTAAGGTGATAGTTTATGGACTTAGTTCTATCTAGAGGTGTACATGCTCTATAAATTATTATAAAAATAATTTATTCGCAACACAATTAAAATGACTTCCCAAATAACATAGATTAGGAAAATAACAGTCAAGGATTACACAAAATGCAACCCGAAGCTATGGGAAATTTAGTGCATAACTGAGGAAATAAAATTAAAGAATAATTTTGTTAGAAGCATGGTTAAGAAAAAAATATAAAGCTAATTATGCTAATGGTAGCAGTGGAATGATGCAAATGTGATGTTGTGATTCTCCAACTTCTGTTGCTTCCTCCTCTGTCAACTTGCTCTACTCACTCTGGCTGAATTCTGAATAATAACTAAGAAAAGACTTATTTCTAATGTTAAATTCTTATATTTAAATGTTCAGAATTGATTCACTGCTCATGGGCTTCATTTAAATGATGGAACCCAACCTATAAACGTTTTCTTTCAAGAGTAGACTAGTTCGAGTCACACCAGGTGCAACATTAATAACTCTTTTGAATTAGCTGTAAATCACAAACCGTCAGCAACCACGTGTTCTTGACTCAAAATCGTAGATATATATCAAAGGAATTCCCCAGAATCTTTGTCAATCTCATGTGGAACCTATAACAATACACTTTCTAAATCTGGCCGACAATTCTTGCACTTTCTAAAAACGGCTTCTTTGTTCTTTAGCTCTCTACTTCGGGTTTAATCTTCTCTCCTCAAATTATTTTTCTTGTTTTCGGATTTAATATCATCCATGTACCTAATATATTCACACTTAACACGTAGATTACACACAAATTTCTCTAAAAGTAACAATTCTCCAAAACTAGACAAGAAACGATAAATTATCGAATAATAGGGAAAAATCCCTCAACTAAGAAATTATATGAATGTAAAATGATGTCTCATGAGTAGATTAATCTATCACACATATGGAGATATCAAGAACCCCAACTCAGTTTTATCATCCTAACAAAATAAGAAATATATATATAGGATGGAAATTCTCTATGTATCAGCTAAGTCGAGTAATCATGTGAAGAAGAATGAAAGAATATAAGTAATAATCCTAAAAAAATACCTAGAAATTTTCATGTAATAATATTCACAGACTAAATCATATATATACACTTATCGTATAAACAACCAACACTGTTTAAGTTTAATATTAGATTAGCTTTGCAATGCACGAAGGATAGACTTTCCCCCTAGTTCCATATGGTGGTTGTAGGGGTTCATTGATACTAACATATTATCCAATGGTCCATCTAACTACTGTATATTGGTTCAATTACTCCTAGATCACATAGTTAAGAATCATAAGGTTTTTAAGGTTGTAATGTTGGCTTAGGGATGATATGATCTTATATTTGAATACGATATAGTGAGCTTTTGGCTCTCTCCTTACTATCCCCTTTAATGAATCACCCTAGAGCTTGTGTTTATACTCAAATATGTTCCCACTCCGCCCAAATGATGCGCTTTAATTAGCATCCCCAATAACCCAAGTACAAACCATGATGCTTACATAAACAAGTCCACTTTGCTGGTCCTTTTGATTTCATTTTTTACTTTTGAAAGTTAGCTATGACTCTCTTTTTTATGTGAGATGTCCTGCTACTTATTTTTTTTCATGTTTCTTTTCTTTAAAACATTTTTTTTCATTAGATCCTGACATTTCCTTAAAACACTCCTCAACGACCGGATAACGTGAAGTAACTCTGTAAAAAGAACTCAGTAAAGGATCACACACGTAATCTCTCTATTTTTAAAGTTCCAGATCATCCTGGGATATGGTATACTGTCAAATCCCATTAGAAAATCAACTACATTACACGTCGATTATAAATGATTGACGAATGACTTAAGGAACTCCTTTCTTTATTCATCCTATCACCTTGGCCTAGGATTTGATAAAATTGCTATAATTTTATGACATCGTAGAGCTCAAACTTTTTACCTAGAGTTGATAAATTCCATATTGACTCATCCCTAGGAGCATATAACTTAGCTATGTCCAATATTCTTTCAACTAGAATTATGACTCACTAGTAGTCCAGTATCTAAACAGAACAAGAACATACACAACTATAGTGATGATCTCAGGTCAAAGGAATACAAACATTAAATTCCTTATAGAGATTAACCCACTTGACAGTTCAAGGTAATCAGCCTTTAGGAATCTCTAGTTTTAGTCGGTTCTATAATCACATCTCTGTGTGCATTATCTATGAACCTTACTCGATAAACGAGAACTACTGATATTTATCCAATAAATACTCGTTAGATACATATTAATCTAATCGTATGATCAAGATCATAACTCGATAACCCTAAGATTAAGAACAAGTTTAGATTTAGTCCTATGAGCTAGATTCTCAATATCATTACACCTTATGATATCTAGTTCATAACTTAATCAAGGATCCGTCTTCATATTATCTAGATGAATACCATAATCATAAAAGCGTATCATAGGTTCAAGGAAACAATTCCTTTAATCAATATTTTAGGGATAACTATTATGGTGTACATTAAATACGTGTGTTCAATTCATTACAAGACGATCGGGGCTAGGGCATAATTCTAGCAATCTCCCACTTGGCCCAGGCCGATTGTTCAAGTACCGTAATCTAATCACTAGTTTGTTCTCATTAAACTCATTTTGATAGAAACACTTAAGTGAATAGATGAACACTATTTTTTCTTCTTTGCACCTATCAAATAGGAACATCTTCATGTTCGATGATTTCTCGAATCAAGTAACACTATTGTAGATTTTGTTTGGATCTATTGTGTGGTCTAGGTCTCTTAGGCTAAGTCCAATGGACTCCCAATTCTAGCTAAAAGCTATAATTGAGAGTTGAATATACTAAATTCACACTCCAGTAGCTCATTGTGAAGAACCCAATTATTGGGTTCCCAATTTTTAGTGTTTCCTAGCCACATCTATTGAGTCCCAATCCATTTTAGCTACATTTTTTTATTTTATTTTAAATATATTATATCTATAAGTTGTATATATTTTATATTTTAAAATAGGATAACAAAATACTGATTTATTATTAACACTATATACATATATTTCATAAATTAGTAACATAATTTTATTATAAAAAAGTAATAAGAATTAAAAATTAAATTAATAATAATAGTTAAAATATTATAATTTCATTATTAATTTTGAACATAATTTTAATGAATTTAAAATTAGATTTAAAAATAACATAAATAAATAAAATTTAACAAATTAGTTGAAATAAGAAATTTATTAAAATAAAATATAAAATAGAAATCTTGAAAATTGGGGAGCTTTTGAAGCATAACAGTTTTTTGGAGTAAATATATGAGAGGGAGTGAGTGTTTGACTCCCAATTGAAGCTAAAAAAATTGGGAGTTGTTGGACTTAGTCTTAGATCATACAATATCTCAAATATTGTGATTGTATAAAGAAACAATTTTCTTTATTGTATATACTACACTGTGATCATATAAGAACTCTTTTTTATCCAAACAACTTGCATAATTGCATCTTATGCTGCTATGTATTCTACTTTTAGTAACCGAAATCTGCTATAGTATCTTGATTGGAACTATTCCAATTCACTTCTCCTTTATTTAGACACAACTATATGTTGATTTACTATCATCCATGTTTGAAGCAAAACAAGCATCTATATACCCAATTAGCTTCAACATATATTCTCCATAGATGAGGAATTGATCATTAATACGTCTTAAGTACTTAAGGATATTATCTACTACTTTCGAACGATCCCCATCAAGGTTACCTTCATACTTACTCGCTACTCCTAGCGAGTAGTACACTTCAAGTTTTAAACATTTTTTGTGGTATGCTGGATAAATCCTTGTTGTTTTAACAAATAGGACTCTACACATTCATCTCTTATTTTTAGGATCCTAGAACAAACCCTCCCACTAAGAGTAATTCCAAATCCTATTGTAAAATAGCTCCTCTTGGAATTTTCACGTGATACTCCTAAAAAGGTGTATTATACTAATATCGATATAGTTCAAGTAGCTTCTTTAATCTATCTCTATAGATCGCAACTGAAAGAATATAAACTACTTTTTCTAAACCTTTCATGGAGAAATATTAGACAAAAACCTCGGTTTATTTGCTTGGTTGGTATATTTATGTCTCCGTATTTGTGATATATTAATTTATCCCCATTTATTCATACTTCACATTTTCTTGTCTAGTTTTAGGAGTTTTGCTACTTTATAAGCTTTTGTGCGTAATTTGTGTGTTATTTGTGTAGCACTTAGGCATATGGAAGCTATTACACCTATGTGGTGGGTCCTGGTGTGTTATAAAATTAAGTAAGAAAATAAAGGAACCACAATTACCGCAAGTGTACGGTTGTCCAAGTAATATTCGATAAATCGAGTTCGTTCTCAGGGACGGATTAGGTTCAACTCCAGTATTAATCAAATAGCAAGAATAATTGTTTAACAGAAAAGTAAATACAGATTTTTGTTTGGTTTTCTAATAACTAAAGATGCAAATAAATAAAGACTAAATTGAAATAAATAAAAGCAAATAAAAGACTGACTTCAGATAAGAGAGATACTTGAGTCTCGCAAGGAATCCACCTAATTAATATAATCTAGGCTATGTTTAAGGGTAGAATTGGTATTAGTATATTAGTCGGGAATCTAATATCTCCTAGCCCCCGTCATGGTGGACCTAGAAGCTATCCTACGGTATTACAAACCCCGTCAGGGTGCATATAAGCTACTTTCAGATGAATAATATTTTACCTCTTTGGCTATGTAAATCATATGACTTTCGTCCATTACACGGGTATTACCTAAGTCTGTATTCAAACCCCCTGTCAAGGTGATCCATACGCCACTATATGGAATAGCCTAAATACTAAAATCTATTTCTAGTTGTACGGAAAAGAAAAAGTGATTAAGAACAAAGTAATATCCAATATCTAAAACTCGATTCAATTTAAATCATTCAATCCCAAATTCAAAACATAAATTAAATTAATTAAGGTTCATCCCTTTAATGCGATTCTCAAGTATATAAAAGTTTAGCTCATGGTAATATTAAAGACTGAAACTAAATAGAAAGACATCATATTTAATTACAGAAAAGAAATATATAACCTAAGGATTAGATGACTATTGATGGAAGAACAGAATCCTCAAGCACTAGCTTCTCCTTTGTCTTCTTGCTCTGAAGTGGTTGACTCTCTCTCTAAGGATGTTATGTAATATAGGGACTACAATGCATTTTTAACATTAAGTAGGACCTACATAGCAATTTTAACAACATATAGGGACTCAATGCAAATTCTGAATAAGAAAGGGGCCTATTGTTGTTTCGAACCACATGGGACCTCTAGTGCAATTTTTGCGTGTATTATACAAAATAATTGTATGTGACATCATAGAAACAATCGAATCAATCAAAGCCAAAATTAATTTTATAACCATTTCGGGATTTCCGTATTTATATAAAATACACAAGTGCAATCTATATATACATTGCATATGCATTTGCACTTTCGGTCCCTATAATTTTTTAAAGGCAATTTCACTACAAAGTCCCAAAAATTATATATATATTACTTTTGTTTGGCAATTGCACTATAAGTCCCCATACAATGAAAAATGCCTATACTTTATCATTTAAACAAGAATTTATTTAAGAAATACACAAGTCAGGAGGTTTGACAAGAGTGAATTCGCAACAGGGACTATTATGCAATATGTTGCTAACATTGTTTTTAATGTCAAAGATGCTGAAGCTTCATCAAGAAAAATAATAAAAACTTGAATGTAGACAACTTTCGTAACAGCTATTTCGCACTGAAAATTGACTAAAAAATAATTGCTACTCCCTTCGTCCATTTTTGTTTGTCCACTTTTTTGGTGCACAAGAATTAAAAAGAGCATTTAATACTCTCCCTCTTTACACAAATACCCTTAATTTATATACATGTGATCATTTATTATGCTACCTTTTCTATTATTTAATTAGGGGTAATATTGGAAACAGTAGGGAAAAAGTGTCTTGGTAATGAAAAATGGACAAACAATATTGGACACCCTCTTTTAGAAAATGGGACAAATAAAAATGGACGGAGGGAGTACTATTTTACTAATCGCTCATATGTTACAAACCACTGTTAAAATTAATGTAGAAGCAGAACAATTATGTCTTTAATAATGATCAGCTGCATCTCCAGCATTCATGGCTCTTAAAGCTTTTAATAATCTCTCCCTCGACTGAAGAGAAAGAAATGAGAAAAGAAAACAAGAGAATCAGTAAAATACGGAAATGGAAAGTTGGTACGCGCCTCACGCGCACTTAAAAGTTTCTTTTCTTTTTTGGTACTGAATGAGATGTCGATGTGGTACTGAATGATTATACAAACCAAGCGCCTAGGATAGAACAGGTTCAACAATAGTTACAAAGCCTTATGTCAGAGCTGATTCAGAAAAAGGTTGCAGATATAGATCCAAATTCAGTTGAAATCAAGCCGAGGTGTGTAAATCTATTTGAAAGTAAAATTAAACCTAACTTGAAACTATATTTTCATAAGACGATTGTTAGTGAGGGATAGAAAGTAGTTAGGCCTCCTCCGGATATATTTGATGAAGGTGCTAAAACATGAGAAAATTGTTTAATTGGACAATTTATAGATGATCCACCACAATTCTACATGTTGACTAACTTTGTTAAGTATCAAGGAAAGGTTTTTGGGAAAGTCAATGGTAAATCGTGTGGTAAAATGTTGATATTTAAATTTGAGAATCAAGATAAGTGTAATAGTGCAATTGAGCATATATGGCATGCCGGAGGTAAACCCATGTTCTTAAGGGAGTGGAATGTGGATATTCAGTTAAGTAAGGTTGATTATAGCAATGTACCATTATGGATTAAACTGAGGAATTTCCTATGAGCCTTTGGACTAGAGAAGTACTAGGATATATAGCTAGTGGAGTTGGTAAGCCTTTCAAGATGGATGCAGTTACGAAATCAAGAACTAGATTGAGGTATGCAAGGGTTTGTGTAGAGGTTGATTTGTAAGAACCTATACTGAGAAAGTTTATGTGGATACTAGTAAGGAACAGTTGCATGAGGTTGAAGTGGTGTTTGACTGGAAGCCTAGTAAATGCCCTAAGTGTCAAAGTTTTTAGTATAAAATATGTAGGAATGAAAAGAAAATGTGGGTGCCCAAAACTAGTACAGAAAAAAGTATGAATTCAGGAAATGAAGAAGTAGAGAAAAAGGATAAGGAAAATAATATAGTAAGTGAGTGTGTTACCCCTAATGTGGAGGAAGAATCATGGTAATATGTGACTAGGAGACCTAAGCAAGATGATCAACCAAGCTGTAGTTACATTTCACCTATATCTGAAAGAAATTCCGTCAAAGTGCTAAATAGTCCCCTTTCTACATTGGATGAAGATGTGCTCAAAATAATAAATAGTGTAGAGGGTGGGGAGAGAAATAAACCTCCCAATCCATGATCATAGGATCATGGTATGTCAGGGGGTTGAACATGATCTAGGCACCTGGATGTTTCAAACTTCATGTTCAATAATAAAATTAATGTAATGTGCCTGCTAGAGACAAAAGTTCAAGCCCATAAAGTGCAGAAGATTATGAGTGATAAATATAATACCTACAATCTTATACATTACTACAATAAAGACCGCAGAGGAAGGTGTGGATATTATGGAAACAAAATGAAGTGCAGATAAATATAATTGAGGAAATTTTTTAGGCAATTGTGGTGGGGATAATAGATAGTAAGGATAATTCTAGGATTATTCTCTGTGTTTTATATGCCAGGTTCGATGACAAGGAAAGGTTGATATTATGGAAGGATATGATTAGGTGGAGAAACTTATATAAAGACAATATGTTTGGGTGCATAGGAGATTATAATGAAATTCTCAGGATTGAGGAAAGGTTGAACTGTGATGAGTTAAATGAATATGCACAAGAACTGATTGATTGTGATGAAAAGGCAGAACTGTATGAGCATCAATGCTGTGGAAATTTCTATGCATGGAGTAACAGGAGTACCCTATATCTGAGAGCCAATAAAATAGATAAATTACTTATCAATGCTAGTTGGTTTGATAAGTTACATTCAAAATTACTTTGCTTGGCTTCCTCAACATCTGACCATTGTGCTCTCTAATCATCTATAGGGGGTACACAGAGTATAGGCCTTATTTCTTTTAAATTTTTTAATGTATAGGATGATCATTGTGAATTTCAGGAAGAGATTAATAAAGCTTGGAAAGTGGAGGTACTAGGACTACATATGAAGATTCTTTGTGCTAAACAAAGAGCTATAAAGAAATCCATGAAGATTTTTAATAACAAGTACTTCAAGAAGAGTCCTATATATCTTAAGAATATGAGATCAAGACCTAAGGAGTTACAAAATAAGATAGTGAATGGTAGTGGAGATGACATGATATTAGCTGAGGAGAAAATTTTGCTGAAAGAATTAGGGGATGCTATGATTAAAGAAAATGAGATTGTAAAGCAAAAGGCCAGGGCTAGTTGGGATGATAATAGTGACTGTAATTCCTCATATTATTATAATATAATAAAATCTAGGCAAGCTAGAAATAAGGTCTCCACTTTAGTTGATGATGAGGGAAGAATTTTGTCTACTTCTCAGGAGATTAAGGATGAGTTTATAAAGTTTTACAAGATGCTTTTAGGTACAACCGATGTTGAGGAAGAAGTGTGTTAAGTAGATACACTAAAAATACTACTTGATAAGAAGTTATCTGATGAGCGAATTTGGAGTCTTGAAAAGCCATTCTCAAATGAAGAGATAAAAGATGTTGTGTTTTCAATTAGTAAGAGCAAGTTGTTGGAACTTTTGATGTTAAAAAGGAGTTTTTTAGTTTTCCCACATCGGTGGGTTATAAAGTTTATTACCTATTTTTAAACTTTGTGCTATGAACTAACTCCAAAGATCCAATACCCATGCACATAGCAAAGCATTAAACTAGCTCACACGCGCGCACCACCACCACCACCACCCCCCGCTCTGCCCGGCACCGGCACCGGCGACGGCGTAAGGCGTAGGGCGTGGGGCGTGGGTCGTGGGTAGTTTGGGGAGTCAAAAAATGAAAAATGAAATGGATTTTGTACCAGCTCTTATAGTAGTGGTTGACTACTCCACTTAAAACGTAAAGTGGAGTGGATTACAAGGCAGTGTGATTTCCCCATCCTTAAGGCTCAAACCTAAATCGTCTTGTTCATAGCCACTTGTGGTGGTCCTTTTGAGAAGAACTTGATGAAAAAGGCGTACCGAGTGTTGAACTCACATTGAATTCATAGCCTTTATGGTGGTTCTTTTGAGAAGGACTTGTTGAATTCAAGGGTAACGTTGAAACCCAAATATTCATGGTAGAGTGTTGAGGAGACGTCCTTGCACCACTCTCAAATGAATAAATCCACCAAGTTCATAGCCCGTAAAGGGTGGTCCTTAGAGAAGGGCTTGATGAACCGATAGGTGAGGTTAGAGGGAACCATAACCTTGAATCGGGTAGAGTATGTGCTGTGAGGGTCTCGATCGATAACCGTTAAAGTTCAAGAGTATGTTCACTTAAACGGAATTTGGTGGTTGCCTCACTTCACTACGTGTCAATTCAAATCGCAAGATATTGACACTTAAGTACAATTCACCCATTCTTCTTTCTGGAACCTTCTCACCAAACCTTTTGTTGACATTCAAAAGTGTGGGGGATTGTTGGAACTTTTGATGTTAAAAAGGAGTTTTTTAGTTTTCCCACATCGGTGGGTTATAAAGTTTATTACCTATTTTTAAACTTTGTGCTATGAACTAACTCCAAAGATCCAATACCCATGCACATGGCAAAGCATTAAACTAGCCCACACGCGCGCACCACCACCCACCCGCCCGGCCCGGCCCGGCACCGGCGACGGCGACGGCGTGGGGCGTGGGGCGTGGGTCGTGGGTCGTGGGGAGTCAAAAAATGAAAAATGAAAAATGAAAAATGAAATGGATTTTGTACCATCTCTTATAGTAGTGGTTGACTACTCCACTTAAAACGTAGAGACAAATCTCCACCAATCTCGCACGCGTTAAAGGGAAAGGCTGTTACTTTGTCAAGTAAAAAACGTGGGAATATCAAAGGAGTCAAATCGGTGCATTAAATCCGGCAGCTGTTACATCACGTGGGAATTGAGAATTGGAAAGTCAAATCGGATCAGTTACCAGAATATGGGGGTTACAAGGCAATCAAAAACGTCAACCCAATTAAGTCAATTCCGGGAGGGAATCGTTGGACTTAATGGGGACGTTTCTGAAGGATTGGGTATTTCTCTCCTCACCCCTATATATATAGCTCTCATTCCACTCTCTACAGCTACGAAATAACACACAAGAAAAACACTCTGCCTCACCACCTTCTCTCTATATTTTTCCTACACGTTGTAGATACAGGTCACGCCGGAATATCTTTTTAACGACGGCGACGACTTTGTTTTTCTTTTCCGTGTAAGTGTATCTTCGTTTGTTATTTCTGTGTAATTTCTAATTCGATTTCTGTAATCGTATTTCCGTGTAATTGTTATTCGATTGTTGTAATCGCATTTCGGTTTATTGTAATAGTTAGTTTATTTCAAAATCATTTTTCTTTTCATTTGTTTTTCCGGAAACCATTTTCTTTTGTACAACTGGTGGTTATTTCTAATAACACAAGTGCCCTGGTCCAGATGGGTTAACTTCATGTTTTTACAAGAAAGCTTTGAATACAGTAGGTGGAGATTTTTGTAGAGCCACCAATGAGACATTGGAGAAGAATTACATGCCTAGAGGTTTATATGCTACAAATATTACCCTATTATCTAAGGTACCTACTCCATATAATGTGAGGCAATTTAGGCCTATTATATGTGTTAATACCTCCTATAAAAAAATTCCAGAATGTTATCTTATAGGATTGAAAAAGTGTTGCGATCTATTATTTCCAATAATTAAAGTGATTTTGTGAGTAACAGGAAAATAGGGGATAACATTATTGTTGTTCAGGATATCCTTAATGGTTATGGTAAAGAAAATGGCACTCCCAGATGTACTATCAATGTACATCTCCAAAAAGAATATGATAGTATTAACTAGGAGTTTATGTTTAATGTTTTGGAAGCTCTTAGATTTCCTAAGAAGATGATTGCGTGGATTAGAATGTGTGTTTCAACTCCAACATATTATATAGGAGTTAATGGTGAACATGTTGGTTATTTTGAGGGTAAGAGGGGGTTGAGACAGGGGGACCCACTATCCCCCTACATGTTTGTCATCTGTATGCAAGTATTTACAACT
Organism: Nemophila menziesii; assembly: GCA_029959085.1. Classification (NCBI taxonomy): domain Eukaryota; kingdom Viridiplantae; phylum Streptophyta; class Magnoliopsida; order Boraginales; family Hydrophyllaceae; genus Nemophila; species Nemophila menziesii. The sequence continues at coordinate 32,609,755 of JARWIR010000011.1, read as the reverse complement.
CTATTTAACAAATTAGGGTGTAATAGCATCTTTTCCTTTCATCCTAAGTGTGATCAGTTGAAGTTGAACCATATTATGTTTGTAGATGCCTGCTTAATTTTATGCAAGCTAATGTGAGTTCAGCTGAGATTATTAAAGAAGGGCTAAGTGTGTTTTCTAGATTGTCTGGAATGAAGATTAATCACAACAAGAGTGAGATATGCTTTGGAAATACTTCTCAGACAATCAAAGAAGAAATTGTTCATATACTCAATATAAAAGAAACGCTTGAACAGCACATGAGAAAGCCCGAAGAGTCACTGGGTTGGTGGGGGAACCCGAAGGAAGGGGGGACGACCCGCCGAAATCACATCAGAAATCGCCAACATGAACCCACTCAGTGCTAAGAAGATCAGTACTGAGGATGCAAATAAACTAACAAAAAATATTTGTAGGAACATCGCACAGTGGAGTAACAAGTTGCTCACCTATGCAGGGAGGCTTGAGTTAATAAGGGTGGTGTTAGTGAGTAAAGTACTATACTAGACTGGAGTTTTCATGCTACCTAAGCATGTAATTTACAAAATTAACCAAAAAATGGCTAACTTCCTTTGGAAGGGTACACTTGAAGGAGCTAGGGGTGCTAGAGTAGCATGGAGTAAGGTTTGTACCAATAAACCTGAGGGTGGACTTAATATACATAACCTAGAAGATCTGAATAAAGTGTATTTATTAAGAACATTTTGGAGGATTTATCTGATTAATGATAGCTTGATTAGTACTTGGGTGCATAGTACAGTATTAAAGGACAATTGTATTTGGGGTTTAAAAGTTAAGCAGGACTATACATGGACTTGGAAGAAAATACTAAAATTGAGGAATCTGGCTCATCAGTTTATAACTCACTCAGTCAGGTATGGTAGTTACACTTACCTGTTTTGGGATAAGTAGATCAAAGGCAAAAGTGTAAGTGAAGTGTTTAATAAGGACATTCTGGATAGCTCACTTTGGATGCAAAAAATAGTAGATAAATGCTTCACTAGAGGTAGATGGCATTTGCCTCCTACACTTAGTGGTTTAAACAGCTCTCTACCCCAGCTTACTAATGGAGATGATAAGTTGATTTGGAGTGCAAGTATTAGAGGTAAATTCTCATTTAAAAAAAATCCTATATGTGATAGCTGAACATGGTCCTGTGTTAAAATGGACTAGATTGATATGTCATACTTTGAATGTTCCTAAATGTGCTATATGCACTTGGATGGTTTGTCTTGATAGACTACCAACTAAAATGCGGATGATTGAGTGGGGTAGTCAAAGTAATAGATTATGCGAGTTCTATAATAGCAATAATGAAGACATGGACCACTTGTTTGTGAACTGTGTTTTCTATAAAAGAATACTGAGAAGATGTTTTGGATTATGTGAAATTATCTTACCTTCTTGTGTTGGATGGGATGATTTAGTTCAGTTTTTGCTGGATATAACTGGGAATAATTTCATGGAAGCTTTGTGTGCTATTTGGTTTACATCATATATTCATCTTATTTGGAGAAATAGGAATGCGCATATTCATGGTGGGAAGGTGCTAAATGAAGAAGATATGATGAAAGAGATTCAATTCTTGCTGTATGTTAGAACATATGGAAGGAAAAGATTTAAAAGAAAGGTGGAAGAGTGAAGATTGCTACCAACTGGAATTTACATAATGTGTTCAAAAGTTAATTAGAATTAGGTAGATATAATAGATGTTATAACTTTGTTGTATCTTGTCTAATTTAGAATTCCTGCCTGAAATCTATAAAACTGTAAAGATATTGACGTTGTTATAATAAAATGGTTGCATTGATAAAAAAATAAGTAGAGAAAGTTTCTAACCAAAAAAAAAAAAAAGAGAAAAGAAAACAAGAGATTGTACAGAGAATTACTACCTTTTTAGTGGTATAGAATAAATTACCTCCATAATAACCTAATTAATACATCTAAGAAATCTCAATAAGGCAGTTCGTACAGAAATAGTGAATACTCCGGGTATGAACTCCTTTTGATACCTCAAACTTTGAATTGAACTCTAAAAGTGCAGAGAGAACATTATTATAATAATAAAATAAGAATGATACAAACATTGGGAGATACAATCTTTAATCAAAGATGGGGACGGTATACTGGTAAATCATGTTGGAAGAGAAAGGCGACATTGCAGGGCGGTAGGCTTGTGGAGTGGGTTGCATACAAGGGTAGATAGTTTGAATTGGGTCATTAGTCACTGGAGAAGGGATTCGCCGGAATGAGGAGGGGGATATCCATACTGTCCTCAAAATATATAAATACTTTTAATGACTATGCAAGTATGGAACTGTCAAGGTTTTCATGCACCATTGACAACATAGGTATTTAACGTCTTCTATTAATAAATACCAACCTTTTTTCCTATGCTTGTTTAAACTATGCTTAAAAATCAAGATTGAGCGGATATTATTAGACAATTTAGATTTGATAATGTGTTCATTAGAAACGTTGAGGAAAGTGTTTAAATTAGGGGGTATTTTGGTTAATTGGCAAAATGTCATAAATATTAGTATAGTTAATGTTAGTAAATATTATGTAATCTCGTGTATAAATGACGATGTTTTTCTTTGGTCTTTGGTTTGTTTGAACGCCCCTTCTACTGGGAGAATTATGGATTACGGTCCAAACAACCCATACATTCCACCAAAAAATCCTTCCCCTAACTGGACTAGTTATACCCCAACTAGTCCAATACAAAAGCCCAAAATACCCTCCCCATTAGTTTTATATACTGCAAACCCAAAACACAAAAACAATACCTATTAGGGTTTGGAAGCCCTCCCCCCCTCTTCTCTCTCAACCCACCCCACCCCACCCCACCCCACCGTCCCAAACCACTGCCGCCATCCCAGACCACCGTCTCGCTGCCGCATCGGATCTGGAGAAGAAGAAGACCGGAGATCCTCCAGTAAGCTTCAACACCACCACCACGAAGGTCACCTCTTGCCGCCTCCGGTAAGCTTCAACGCCACCACCACGAAGCCACCGGTAAGCTTCAACACCACCACCACGAAGCCACCTTCAACATCAAAGTACCCTTCAACACCACCACCACGATGCCAGGCGCCGCTGCTGCCATGCCGTGACAACCCACACCACCGCCCCCTCCATTTCCACCTCACCCAAACGGATCTCCACCACCGAAAATAGCAACTACCCCTACCCTTCTTCTCCGTTCTACTCCTGTAACAACCCAACCCCGAAGCCACCCAACCAGCAGCAACTACACGAGCCACCCCACCCCACGCCGCCCTACACGAGCCATATAAACCCTCGCCACCCCCTCCCCTTCTTCTCCATCTTCACAGTGACGAGCCACCACCTTCATTTCTCAAATCTTCACCACCACGAAACCATGGCTACCCCTGCTCACCTACCCACCAGAAACCACAAAAAACAAGCCACCAAAAACAGGATCCATTGGTACCCGTCTCCATTCAACCGCAAGTCATGGCTGGAGATCCAAAAACAGCACCAGATCTCCTTTACATCTCAGATCTGCCTCGCCTCGATCTCCATCAGGTCCGTGCACCAGATCTGGTCCGAGTGGTGGTGGTGTTGTTTGTTAATTATTTATTTTATTAGTGATGTTATTTGGTTCTCTTGTTGTGCAGGTGCATCCAGACCCGTTGATACAGACCCAATGGGTACAGGCCCAAATGGGTCCAGACCCAATGGGTACAGCCCCATTGCAAAAACACTGTCAAATGACTAAAATGGTATTCGTTCATCTGGGTACGGACCCGTGACAACTCCCGATACAGGGACCTATAATGCAATTATACCTTATCTATTATTTGGACAATGAAATATTATGTGATGTTGATTAAATTTGGACAGGGACTTATTTTACAATTACACTATAATTAATTTTAAACCCCTTATAAAAAAGATAGCTAAAACACATTACAAAAAAGAAGTGGGTCTGTACCCACTTAAGCGCGTACCCATTCCGACACTAAAACAAAAACTGGAAAAAAGAAGTTAAAAAAGTAATTAATAAAATCAAAAGGGTGTATAGGTCAATTGGCTAACCAAAATTTGCAACTGAGGACTTTGTAAGTAGAAGTAAGTAGAGAGGACTTAATTAATAATGTTTAAATTATTGGGGCTCAATTTTGTAATTTCCTCCGTAAAAACAACTTGTCCCTTTTTCAATCAGACTAAAAACAAAGAAGCGGCCAAGATAATTTGTTAAATTAAATTAAACAGTTTAATAAAAAAAACTAACAAATCATCTAACATACAAAAAACTTGTTTTTTTATATAAACTTTATAATCAAAGCTCAAACGCCTGCAATACTGTGAAGAAAAATTATTTTTCTTATGGTCTCTCGAAACCATAAAAACAACAAAAATTTTGCTGACTCCAATCCTTCAGTAAATCAAAAGCATGAATAGAGCAGCCAATTTTTCTTAAAATCAAAATTAAATAATTTAATATTAATTCTTAACCGAAAACCAAATATACCAAAAACATGATTTTCATATAAAGTCCAAAAACAAAACTAAAAAATTATCTAATAATATCAAGTTTAAATACTTAAATCGTAACAATTGGCTTTGATACCAATTGAAGGAACGCAATAACGATTATATCTCATATAATGAGCAGCGGAAACAAGTAATTGCAATCCTAAGCCAATCTAGTGCGATTTAAGAATTTAAATAGAAACAAAGTTTCGTTTACATACCTTAACGTTTTGTATGAGAATCGAATTGAACCAGCTTCAAAAACTTGAAGCCTCCACACTTTGCACACCGAGCTTGATCCTTACTTTCAGAATCCAATTCTGACTTGGAGACAAAAGACCTTTTGTTTTCTGTGGGTTTTTTTTCTTGGATGAACAACTGATGAGAAAGATTTCTCACAATAATGACTCTCATTATACTCATATAAACTCAACAGAGGAAAATGAAAAGACTAAGAATTGGAAAAGTCAGGAACGTATAATGTATCAATTATCTTATTAATCTGGTCAATTACCACTTGTGAAGTGGACTTGGACCTTCTACATTATACAAAAACACTTGACTAGCCCAGTGGTTAGTGACACATTTCACAATATTGGAGGTATGTGGTTTGATCCACGAACTTGTCAAATCTTTCCCCTTCCTCTTTTTTTCTTTTGTCTTAGATCGGTCTTTATATTAGAATATTAGTCTGTGCTAGCAAATTAATATACCAATTTTTCAAGTATATAATTAATTAATATTTATTATCTAATAATAAAATTAATCAACTTCATGAAGCAAGTTCAATGCACTCGTTAGTGTGAGACTACGTGGGTTCATCGTTAAACCGGTAGTAGTTAATTATATTAACCGCTAATCGAGGTTGGCGTCTAACAACACTCCCCAACGACCAGATAACGTGAAGTAACTCTGTACAAAGAACCCGGTGAAGGATCATACACGTATTTCCTCTGTCTTTACAGCTCCGGATCATCCTGGGATATGGTACAACTGTCAAATCCCATTAGAAAATTAACTATGTTACACGTCAATTATCAACGATTGACGAATTACCTAAGACACATCTTTCTTCATTCATCCTATCACCTTGGCCAAGGATTTGATACAATCGTTATAATCTTATGACATCGTAGAGCTCAAACTCTTTAACTAGAGTTGATAGATTCCATCTTGACTCATCCTTAGGAGGATATATACTTAGTTTTGTCCAATATCCTTTCGACTAGCATTATTACACACTAGTAGTCCAGTATCAAAACACAACAAGCACATACACAACCATAGTGATGATCTCAGGTCAAAGGATTACAAGCATAAAGTTCCTTCTAAACATTAACCTACTTGACAGTTCAAGGTAATTAACCATTAGAAATCTCTAGACTTTTAGCCGGTTCAATAATCACATCTCTATGTGCATTATCTATGTACCTAACTCGTTAAACGAGAACTACCAATATTTATCCAATAAATACTCGTTAGCTACATATTAATCTAATTTGATCATCGAGGTCCTAGCTCGATGATCTTATGATGAAGAACAAGTTTAGATTAAGTCCTATGAGCTAGATTCTCATTATCATAACACCTTATGGTATCTAGTTCGTAACTTAATCAAAGGATCTGCCTTCATATTATGTAGATTAATACCATAATCATAAAAGCTTACCATAGATTCAAGAAAACAATTTCTTTAATCAAAACTGTAAGGATAACTATTATCGTGTACAGTAAACACTTGTGTTCAATTCATTATAAGACGATCAGGGGTAGGGCATAATTCCAACAATTAGACCCTAGGATTGTTATCAACAGGGCTACTAAAGATTGGGAAGAGTTTATAAGTGTAAATTATCTTTATGATGTTAATAATTAACTGAAGGATATAAAGAATAAATATGAAAAACCTTTACCTAATATGAATGAAAACATGAAAGAGAAAGATAAAATGGGTAATACAAAAAATGATGAAAAGAAATGGATTCCTCCTCCTACAGATTTTTTTAACATTAACTGTGACGCTACTTTTATTAATAGTGAAGTTGTTATATCTTGTGTCAACAGGGATTATCTCGGCGAAGTTCTTAGAAGCGAACCTTGGGAAATCAAGGTAGAATCTCCAATAGAAGCTGAAGCTCTAGGCATTCTAAAAGCTTGCGTAATTTCTCGTGACTTGAAAGAACCAAGAACAATTATTGAGAGTGATTTCCAAAGAGTGATGCTTCCTTTAGAGAATAATACTTTTATTGCTATTCCTAAGCTTTGTAATATTATTAAGAGTATCTACTTTATTGCTGAAAATTGTAAACATATCTTTAAGTGGATTAGTAGAGATATGAATAATCTAGCCGATGTGGTAGCCAAACATAAGCATCTTTGCAAAATGAATGGCTCGCACACTTGTGCGTACTCAAGTAGGTTAGAAAAAAATATTTGGAACGAAACCGTTCCTACTGGAATTGGTTAACTTGTAATAAGTTTTTTGAGTTTAATGAAAGTAAGTTCTGGAACAAAAAAAATTGGATAAAAATTAACTTTCTACTTGTGTTCAGTTCATGGGAACCATTCATATTCAACCCTCATTACTAGAACCAAGTCCTAATCATATACATATTGATAATAGATATAATAATTGTGCAATATATTTTTTATCTCGGTTTATTAAAAGTAAAACTTTATTACTATACTCACCCCCGTTGTTTTCTAAAATTTGAATATTAGTCTTAAAATATTACAATTTTTTAAGAGACGATAATAATTACTAAATATGTGCAGAAGATACCATATGACATTTGATATCATTTGAAATGTGATGTTTTTTTATTATATAATGACACATGATTTATTATGTTGCAAGACTAATTTAAAATTGTGAGTACATATTGGGCTAACTTGAAAATGTGAATAACATTTTATAATTATCAACATTTTTTAGTAGAAATAAAAACATAAACATAAACATAAACATACTTGAGTATTATTTCTATTATTTTTTTATCTTTTTTTAGGACAAGTGTATTTTTTATCAACAAACTAGATGTACATCTCTTAAAAAAATTTATTAATTATTTAAGAATTTGGGATGAATGATATGTTATGTATAAGAAAGGGGAAAAGAACACTCAACTCTCTAAATTTTTTATATTGGGACACTTGGGTCCCTTAGTTATTTTTTATCTTTTGCAAGTCCATTTTTAACATAGATGGTTATATTTAACAGTCAAAACTTTGACTTTTTTTTAATTTCTTTTCTACCCTTTATTAACTACTTATATAAATACACATTTTAACTTATAAACTATTTTAATTGTATTATTTAATTAAGAGAATTAAGAAATATAATTTATATTTTGAGATATATTTTTAATATATATTTTTTAAAATCTATTTATATTATTTAAGGTTAAAAATGTTTGAGAAAATTACCATTTAAGTCACAAAACTAATAATAATAGCCTTCTCCCATCTTCTAATTTAAATTGTCTATAAAAGTCTTAAAAAAAACTTTATACCCAAAATACCCCGTTATAATTTAATATAAATGGTTAAATATTTTTTCTTTTCATAACTCGTCAAAACCTTCGCTTCTCTCTTCACTCCGACGAACCACCCCCGTCAACATCGCCATCAACGCCGCCATCAACATCGCCATCAACACCTCCGTCAACATATCCATCCACCCCTAGAGAGTGTCGAAATGGGTCGAAATGGGAAGATCACTCCGAATCAGCCTGAGAAAGCAAATGAGACCGAATCAGCCTGAGAAAGCAAATGAGAAGATTAAATTGTCTGATCTGGAAGGGGGATTATACACTCAACCTGAAAATCATAATGTGAAAAGATCTTTATGCTTCGATAAGAAAGGAGATGATTTGAATTTTGATACCAATAGCTCTCCGCTTAGAGAAGGGTGTAATTCTTCTTCAAAGGTTTTTTTTTCTTTTCCCCCTTGTTTAATCATATCATATAAGCTACTATATGGTACCCCAAATTGTTGTTTTACATATAGTTAATTGAATACTTTATATCGTTGTATGAGTTCTGAGGCTTTGTAATCTTATCATTCGAATTGCAATGAATATCTGTTTTGATAGGCAATAGAGCAGAGGTGGAGCAAGAATTTTTAGTTTTTGGGGGCCTGGAATTTTTTTAGAGTTAATCGCAATATAGGTCCCTATATTATGCAATTCAACAAAACAATATTTTAAATTCAATAAATTAGTATCATTTAATTTGAAAATAACAAAACAGATGATAACTTGACTTGTTATAGTTTTTGAGAAGTTTGGGGTGGGTGGGGGGGGGGGGGGGGGCAAGTGAAATTTCACAAAATTATAGGGCCATACGTAGTATTTTTGTAAATATTTTAGGGGTAAAATCAGTATTTAGTCTTGTTACAGACTATAATCAATGGCTTATTTGACTGAGATTACATGCTAATTCATGCTAAAATTGCACTATAGTCTTGTTACAGACGAATAATATAGATAGCATCATTTGTTGATTAGAATTGTCAACATATAGTATAATAAAAAGTTGGACATAATCATTACATATGTATGTATTTTCATGGAGCCTGTGATATAAGTATACTATAAAAAATAAATTACACAAAATCAATGTATAGACGAGGACACACTACTAGTCATATGCTAGTCAATAAAATCACGATAGTAGCAACAATGGCCTGTACATTAAAAACGATGAGTAAGAGCCAAGATATTTCAATATTTGAAAATACACTTTGTGCGTGTTAATTTTGGGTGAATAGTTCACAAAATAAACTGAAACTTGAGATAAAAATTACTTACAGCAATTAAACAAGCAGTCTATAGGTCCCCATATTAATTTGTTTTCGTATTTTATAGGATATTATCGTTCATGGGGGTAAACAATTGCCTTTATACATGTGAGTTTTCAATTCTAATTCATTTTTTTAGTTTTTTAGTTTATGAAGTTTGTGATATTGCAGGAAAGTCCTTGATGTTGTGTCACCTATTACGATTGTAATTCCGAATAAAAGCTCAAGCTATCGTGTGAAATTACGTGTTGGTGACATTACTTGGCAGAATTTTCTAGCAAGAAGGAAATAATCTAAGTAAAAAACAGTTCAGTAAGTGATTATTTTAACGTTCAGTCCCTGAAAAATCTTCTCGTTATTTCGGTTAATCTTTAATTTCTTGTGAAAAAACAGTTTCCAGCTGTAGAATTATCTCTGAAGTGCACTAATATTCTACTTTCTTCCGGAACAACAGGTATAAACAGTATATGGACCTATAGTGCAATTAACAAACAAAAGTTTCCTAGTATTGTATGACATATATAGGGGATCCAAAGGCTATTCCATGGACAACATACATATAAAGGCGGCTTCAGATGGGTGGGCCCATAGTGATATTCAAAAAGGTAATATAGTTGCATTGCCTACTAACCTAGGGTGGATGATGGGACCATGGTTAGTTTATAATTCGTTACTGTGTGGAGCATCCATGGCTTTATATAATGGTTCTCCTCTTGGTTTTGGTTTTGCATAGTTTATACAGGTGAGATTTATTTATATTATTATTTTAAGTTTTCAGAATTCCTTTTTATATATAAGATTGAATATTTATTTGAATTTTGCAGGATGCTAAAGTAACTATGCCCCTTGATAGTGTAGAAGAAGACTAGGTTGTATCTTGTGTTACTTTTAGATATGATGTGATGTGATGATATTGTTTCAATTGATTGAACAATCTTTAAGGTTTAATTCAAAATTTAAGAAGATAGTCTTCGGGTCTTATAAGGAAAGAGATTAAGGGATTACAGGCACATGCATACACATGCAGAGCCCAATCTGGGCTTCGAATATGGTTTTGAAGATTTACCTTTGGATTATTTGGATCGAAATTAACATATTGGATAAAATGTTTCTAATCCCGCTCAAAGAAAGTAGACAGCTATGGGCTAAGGGTTTAGTGGCTTTGATGGACCTTAATTGGACTTGCGCTTCTACAAACCAGTTAAGGTACGAAACTAGTTTATGGATTATCTGCAATGAAAACGCCTCTTCGATTACCGATTTTCTCATTACTACGAATAATAACATTAACCTCGATTATACAAAATTACGGCGTGTGAGAGCACACTACTCTATTCTCGAGAAGAATAAACCTAGGTGGGATTTGCTTAGTTGGCTATTGAGTAAAGCTTCAGGTATTATGTGTGGTGATAAAGGTGTAAGAATAATCAAAAAGCCGTTAATAGCTGCTATCGGTATCTTTCTTAATACTATTTTATCTCATCCTGCGAATCTCAAGACAACATTTGAACGTGTGTCCAAATTAAGCTGCAATACATGCAGTGATGGTAATAAATTGGTAGACGAGGAGTCCCTTTGGCTCCTATATATAAGGAAGAATAAGATACAGTTCATTAATAAACACCTGCAAAACCTCTGCAATACAAAGATATTCTGTAGAATAATGGCAACAAAATCCAACCATGCTTTACCAATTGCTAAAATAACCGAAGATAATCTTGAAAAATTCGTTGTTCTCTCCCTCTCGTCAAAAGCATCAGATGTCAAACCAATTGCTCCTGAATACAACCTAGTGGCGAAAATTGTGTCAGAAAGGATCATACCACTCCCGGTTTTTAGGAAGGCTGTCCTTGATAACTGGAACATAAGGTGCAGAGTAATCTTTGAAGAAACATCTCCAAACACCTTCAAGCTCACACTAGATGAGGAGGAAGAAGCAAATAGGCTCTACTTCATCAGGCCTTGTCTAGTTCAATCATTGCATGTGATAATAGTATGGCTTAATAATGGTGAAAAGGTAACTAATCTTGATCTTATCAACTCGTTTGCTTGGATTAGAGTATATGGGCTTGCTAGCTTTCAGTGTACTATTGACACAATTGAAACACTTGGAAATTTTATTGGAGAGGTCATTGAAATTGACCATCCAGTAGTTGATAATGACAACCAAGATGTGATTAGGTTTAGAGTTAAATTTGACACTAGGAAAGCTCTTAAAACCGGGGTGTATGTGGAACAATTCGAGGGACCTGCGTGGGTTGCTTTTGTTTATAAAAATATTGGTTTATACTGTTTTAACTGTGGGGTTTTGGGACACAATCGAAATGCATGTTCTACTTGCATCGTAAAACCAAGATGGAATGACAATTCCTTTAAGTACACTAATTAAACTAAAGAAATGTCAATCAAAAGTGAAAATAAACCCCTCTATGCTATTAGAAAACGTGACAGGTGGGGTGTATTTGATGAGATTATCAGGTTCTTCCCATTTCGGAGGTTTGATGGTGACGATGAAGATACTGACAGAGATTCTCAGCAAGGTGGTTCAGTAGGTAATGTTCAGACTTTTAATGTTGGATCTATTCAAGTACCAGTGCAAGCTACTGAAGACAAAGGGAACAAAGAAAAGAAAAAATATGGTGGTGAATCGAGTAAAAGAAAGCGAGAGAACACTGGCCTTCTTGGGGATATCACGAATGGCATTGAACTTCCTGATGAGCCATTTGAGATATCCTCCACAAAGTTTCTAGGCTTATACAGAGCGTTTCAAAATGAATGGGCGGATACTGGGAAAAGTCTGATTGTTAATAGTGAGAGTGTAAAGGAACTGATAAATGGAAAAGCTATGAATATAGATGATTTGTATAAAAAATTTATGACAGGTGGTTATGAAAATTCTAAAGGAAGTGGTGATCAAGAGATGGGATTTCAAGTCAAAGGCAAGGCTATTGTCATTGGATCAAGTGCTGATCGTGAAAGGAGGACTAAATTCAAGTTCGATGGAAAAGCAAACCCAATGGGAAATGGAGCAAGTGAAGTAGCTGTTGTACCAGATGTTGATAATAATGGGATTCAGGAAGTGAACAACAATCAAGAAATGATGATTTGGAATGGACAAAACCTTCTTGAAACTTATGCAACTAAGAGAACTAATCAAATTAATGAAGGTTTTATACCATGGAATGCGATGGAGAACAATAAGAGGAAGATGCTTGAAGCTAGGGAGAATGAAATATTTGTAACCAAGAGAAGAAAACAAGAGGAATTTGAGCGTATGGGGAAGAAGATTGGTGAGATGCAAATGTTTATGGATGTCGTATATGACTGCCTCAGTGATGTTAAGCATGAATTCATGATCAAGGAGGGGCTCTACCCAAATCAACAACTTAATATGGAGAATGGTAATGCAAAAAATGGCAAACTCTACTTCTGCAAAGGAATATGATGTCTCCTTAATTGTTTTTATTTTCGACCCTTAGGAGACATCATTTTTTATGTTTATTTGAATATTTGGATAGACTTTTGAGTTAAAAATGCAATAATTCGGAATTCCCATTTTATTTGTAGTATTTTTAATTTATTAAACTTTTGCGCGTAATCTTGTGTATTTTAGTGAAAAGTTTGTAGGTTTTGAATATTAGCTAGGAATGGAATCCGAGAGAAGAGTCAAAGATCAAGAGATAGAGTCAAGACTTGAAGAGAGATCCCGAAGAAGTTGTTTTTAGAGCTGCAAATCTGTTTTCCAGGCCAAAGATTGCTGATTTCTAGGTTCTTAAGAGCTGATTTATCCGCTGACCTTTGAAGAGAAAACATTCCTTATCGAGTCACGGAAATTTAGCAACTGATTTCAGGTCAATCGGATTTGTAATGAAGCGGGAAAAGCCGTTTTAGTAAAGGTGTATCAGCAGTTACGGGATTTTGGGCTTAGAATTTGGGCTTGGACATTTAATTAGTGTTTTATTATTAGGTCCAAGCCCTAATCCGTTTTTCTACTTACAAAAGGAGGTCTTGACTTCTATTTTTCATACAATTCATTCTTTACAATTAAAAACATCAGAAAGAAGCAACAGAAGGAAGAAAGAAGAAGCTGCAAGAGCTGGAGAGGGTCTATATCTCCGTTCTCAGTCATTTTTATTCCGGAAATTAGGTTCCTTTTATCTTTTATTTGTAAGACAATATGAATTATTTACTTGTAATTTAGTTTTTGTTTTAATTAGTATGAGCTAAACACATTTTAGTGCTTGAGAATGCTTTATGGGTGAATCCCAATTCTATTGAATTTCATGTCCTGAATTTGGGTTTCTGTTAATTAAATCGAATTGGGTCTTTTACATTTTTCTTTAATTTGTGCTTATTTACTATTATTGACCTGATCAATTAATAATAGGCCTTAGTATATAGGCTATTCCAATTAGTGGCGATTGGATCACCTTGACGGGGGTTTTAGATACAGAAATAATTACAGAATATAAAATATAAACTATTTGACTTTGACGAGCGTAGTTAATTTTATGGCCAATGAGGTAATTTAGCTTAATCATTAGAAAGTGGATCATATTTACCCTTACGGGACTAGTGACACTCGAGAATAGCCTTGTAGTCCACCCTGACGGGGGTCAAGGATTATTTAATCCCGACCAATGTCAATTGACCAATTTGACCCTTAAACAAAATAGGTTATGAAATAGAATTCGGAGGATCCTTGCGTTCTCAAGTGCTATCTTCTCATACTTCATTTTACTCTTATTTACTTGCGTTTTACTATTTATTTTCATTTTATAATTAGTCTTTTATTAATTAGAATTAATCCAAAAACCAAATCAATCATTATTTCTTTACTTGCTTACAATAGTGCAATCATTCATTACTTGATAAACATCGTAGTTAACCAAACTGTCCCTGCGAACGATCCTAGATCACTTATTACTACTTGGGACAACCGTACACTTGCGGTTATGGTTCGATTACATTTGTATTTATTTTAGAACACACAAAGGACCACCAAGTTTTTTGCGCCGCTGCCGGGGACGGTAGCGTGTGACCGCGGTGTTTATCCTTTAGTGATAGTTGCATTTATTTTTATTTCAGTTTTACGCTTTTTGTTTGTTCATTTCTTTTCAGGTTTTTAGGTTTGGTGTATGCGAAGAAGACTCTTTAAGGATCTAGAGCCATCACATCCTTGTGGAGGATAGTAAGATTGTGGTCGTGGTTGATAATAATCATCATAATAATGGTTATCATGATGATACGTGTGTTGATTTCTGACCCAATTGTAGATCTGTGGGGGTTGATAGTCAGCCTAATTTCCTTGAGATTGATAATAACCATCATAATAATGGTCTCTTTGATAAGGCATGAAGGAAATTGAGGCTGGATTGTTCGTGCAATGTCCCCACGAGTGATCTCTTGCTCCACAACTAGGACATGAAGGTGAGGCATGTACTAGATTCCTCTGAGCTAGTTCTCGTAATTCCTCAAGTTGTTGGGTTAACTCCTTGAGCTTTAGAGATTCCATCATGAATAAGCTTCTTTAGGATCTAATAACACGAAACCTTTATCTCCTAATAAATCTGCTTCCGCCTAAAAAAACATCTGTAAAACAAAAACTAAAAAGAAAAGCGTAAAATAGAACTAACTAAAATAAAAGCACAAGATAGTTGCACAAGGACTAACGATGTAGTCCCCGGCAGCGGCGCCAAAAACTTGGTGTGGCCTGAGGTGTGATAAATTAATGATATAAATAAGTGCAAATACACACCCTAAACTAACACTGTTCTGCAAGTATTACAGGACGTATGCAAGTTTTAATGATAAGAAGATTCGTTCCTCAGGGACTGACGAAAGTTAGAGAGAACTTATGAAATTTATCAAGTGCAGATATTAAAGATAGGCAGATAATACGCAAGTAGGAAGGAGAGATAGACAAATATTTATTTGGTTTTCTAATAATAAAACTAAACTAATAAACTAAAGAGAGAAAATAAATAGAAGAAAAGAAGATAGTATGAAAGTCTAGCTTGAGTAATTAGCATGCAATCCCCACTAGTTTTGCCGTTCTAAACATGTAAGGGTAAATTATGTAGTATTTCCCTAATCGGTCCCAATATGCTATCGGTAGTTTAAAATAGGATTTACCTGTGTCAATAAGGCTTCCTAAGCAAACTTTTCCTATAATTGGTAGAGAGTCACAAGACTCAACCATAGTGATTATCTAGATAGGTTGGGTTGTCAGATCAGACCTAATACTAGACGTTATGTGCTAAACATGCAATTAAACACCGTTGTCAATGGTGACCTAATTACTAGATGGTAATTCTATATGGGCGCGCATCCACAAGAACACAGAATATAAATTCAAACACATAAACAGAGAATAAAAACTATAATTCAATTTAAAACATTAAGTTCCCAAATTAGATAGATGTCAATCAAAACTAGGGTTCATACATATATCCTAAACACTCAAACTAAAAGGAATTAATTCATACAAAGAAGGGAAGAGAAAAGAATTACAAAATAAGAGGTTGAAGGAGACATAGTTGTTGCACAGCTCCTTCCAGACTTCACCTCTTGTGTTGTAGCTTCCTCTTGGCCTTAGGGTCTGACCAAGGATGATTTAAGAGTGTTAAGAGGCTGTATTTATAGTGTATAGGTTGACCTAATTCGTTTGGTGGAGATAACTTCAAGTAATGGGCTCCTGGCCCAACCCAAATTCGTAAGATAAACACTGCTGCGTTGTTTTGAGTGTATCTTCTTCGTTATTGGTCGGATTTTGCTCTATAAGATACCAAAAGAATCGCAACAGAATTATCTAGGCCCTATAGAAGGAACTTACCAAATTCGGCCTATTTCTTAGGTAAAAACACCAATCTTTAGACGTGTTCTGCAGAATCCCAGATTTAGGCAGCTTTTCCTTTTCCTATTTGAACTCAGTTTCCTTCTATCTCCAATTTCCATGCATATCTCTTTCCATAAGATGAAATCTTTGACTTGGACTCTAATTAATCTCCATAATTATCTTTAAATCTTCACACTAAATAAACAATTAAACCCAATATGCTCTAAAAATAATAATTCTACAAATCCAGACTCAAAATAGGAAAGTGCACTAAATTAAGCTAAAATCAACCTATAAACTAATAAATAAGCCTAAAATGATGTCTCAAGAGTGTATTTTACTATCACAAATGAGGAGACATCAAGACCCCCAACTCAAAGTTGTATCGTCCCGATACAATAAAAGTAAAGAACAGTAGGGTAGTCAAGAAGAAGAAGTAGGAGGAGAATAAGAACAGAACATAATGAATGATCCTAGAGCAAAATATCTAAAAAGTCTCATGTAGTAATGTTTAAGAAATAATGCACAAAGATGCTTAATATACATGTTATCAACAATCCATAAATTCAAGTCCAGATTAATTTCGCAATGCCAGAAGGAGAGGATGATAACTTAGTTCATGTTAATGGCTATAGGTTGTTCATAGGTCCCAAATACAGCATCCAATGGTCCATTTACCTACTACCTAATAACTCAATTGTTTCTCCATCTAGTAGTTAGAAATCCTATGGTCTTGGTTATAACTTGGCTTAAGGACGGGTGTGGTATATTTGGATAATGAAAAGTGAGCTTTTGGCTCTCTCCTCACTAGCCATCAACGAATCGCCCTAGAGCTTGAGTTTTCACTCGAAGATGTTCTCACTCAACCCAATTTATTGATGCTTTTGATTTGCATCCCCAATTAATCCCAAGTAGAACCTTTGATGATTTAAAAGCCACTTTGCCGGTCCGAATATATATATTTTTTTCATATCAATTTCTCTTTTATATAGCTATGACTCTCTTTTTGATGTTCAAGATATCATGCTATTTTTTTCTATATATATTCTTTTTATGCCCTTGTTGGCAAAATTAGCTCGTAGCTTCTTTTTCATTCACTATTACCCCGGCAAAGGGTTACAATAATAACAATTCCATCATCAATAAAATCACAAAGATAATTCCAAATCCCAATGTTCCCGAATGATGAAACCCACCACCCCAAACTCAAGCTCTAAAACGAGTTGTCTCAGGTTTTGCGATTCGAGTGCGGGTCATATAGATAAGTCCTAAAAACTAGGGTAAGGATTATAATGTGTTTCAATAAAGGCTTTAGAAAGGCTCAGAGGGGCTAAGACGGATAAATACAAATAATCAAATAAAAAGGTGAGAAAGTATAAGAGGCTTCAAGTGTTTTAACATGAAAGAATTGCCTTAGTCATTTTTCTAACTACCTGATTTCGTTACTTTTCCACTATTAGTTCATAGACAAGTGGGTTTTCAACTAATTTTAAACCTCACGTTCTACACACCAAATAACTATCCCTAAGTTTCAACATACTTCTTAGCATTGCTCATTAACTTTTCTATCTTTTATTTCCTGTTTTCATACATGCAAACTAAACATATTTATTGCATCTTTCAAAAACATACTACTTATTATCATTAACTTAATTAAATCATGCTCAATAGGTACATTCAACATATTCTATGCCTAATTCAACCCAAAAAATTTTAAATTTTATGAAAAACAAAAAGGAAGATGAGGACAACGAATCCCCACCCCCAACTCAAAAATGAGCCGTGTCCCCACGACTCAAAAAAGACTCAAGAAAGAATAAAATTTAAAATTAGCAGAAATATTGCACATAAAGAAATGGTAGGGAAGAAAGAAAACATACTCTTCGAGGCTATTACCTCGCCTTGTCGATACTCGGATTAAATCTAATGTATCTTCTTCACCCAACTTTTTATTCGCTTTTCGTTCAAGACACGTGATCATAATAGGATATTGCATTATATAACGTCATGGGAGAGATCGAAAATTCGTATCACCTCCTCATAGATCAACTGTGCCACATCTTCTTCTCCTCCTCACACAATACAATTCACAAACAACCCAAAGCATTCCAAATCTCCATGAACCTTCATGTATTCACCTTCAACTTCTTCTTCAAATACTTTCTCATAAGAAAAAGGTAGTTCCTTTAATTGTTGCTTCGGAGAAGCTATCAGGGCCCTTGAAGCTTTCTCTTTTTCTCTTGGGTATAAGGTCTTTGATCTAGAGAGGTCGTGTTGTCTTCTTCACTAAATTTGGAACCTTTTTTCTCATTGAATCAAACACAGCTAGCTAACCTCTCTTCTCTTGACTTGTTTTACCCATTGAATTGGAACTAGGACTTGTCTCACTTGATTTCTTCTCAATTAAATCCAACACCTTGATTTCTTCATCTCCCATACAGTAGATAATGTTCATGTTCTCTTAATCATCTTAATTGACCCCCAACTCAAAGCTTTAACCACTCTTGAAATTTGAAACTCTTGATTATTGGTTGTACAAGCTTAATTTGGGTTAGGAAAGGTGATTGGATGATGATTCTCTATGTGGGTAAGATGGATTCTTCATGGATTGGCTTGGATTTAAGAAATTGTAGGATGAATTTTTGAAATCTAAGCTTTTGATTCTTGGATTCAAGGTGTTTTGGGATGATATAGGTGGTTGAATCTTCCTTGTAATGATGTGGAGAATGAATTGGATGTGTTTTCATGGTGATTGGGTAGTGTTTTGATGATTGGTGAAGGTTTTGATGAGCTTTAATGGAGTTAGGAGAGTTTTGGAGAAGAAAAAGAGGGTTTGGGTTTATAAAATTCGGAACTAAAAGCTTAATACCTCCTTTATAATCAAATCCCGTAGGTTTTTCTCTCTCTTGCGGCGCTGCGGACTACCCCTGCAGACCATGGGGTGTACCGCGGGGTACACCGCGCTTCCTACGTCAAAAAACCCGTGGTAGGACCCCGTGGCACGTGTTTGTGCGGTGCATGGCGCGGTATAGGGTCCGGTATACCGGACCCATCAGCTATTTTTTTTCGTTTCTGGATAAAACCCGCGGTAGCAACCCGTAGTACGGGTTTTTGACCACGCGGTGCACCGCGGCTGAGGTCCGGTGTACCGCACGTGGCAAAAACCTCCCCAGCAGCTAGATCTCGAAAAGTTATGCAGTTTAGGCTAAAAAATCACCTGATTCCGATATCCGAGCGCAAAGATATGGCTTGCCGAAGTTTCTGTCAAAAAAAAAAAAAAATTGCTCGCTTCCCTAACTCGATTTCTCCAATACCTAATCATCAAAAACACTAATACCTTTCTCAAATATGCAATATCAACTAAAATTAACTAATTTAAACATAAATTAAAAACTAAAACGTAAAAACATAAAAGAAATTACGGGTTGTCCCCCGTACAACACTTTTGTTTAACGTCTTTCAAAGTTAGACGTGTTACCTCGATTAAGGATGACGAAATTTCCACCCTTTGCCTTTAATTCCCACGAACTTTTTAGCTCGATTCTTAATGATCATGGATGGTGCCATCCAAGATTTCGTGGGAATAGGTGGCAACTCGATTTCAAGTGTAGCATTACACTCCTCTGTTAATCCATTCATCTCGAATCTTCGTTTGTCAGAAAGAATGTCCTTCATGAATTGACCGTATTTTGATATTCTTGTGAGAGCTTCTGCAAACGGGCTGCTGTTCTTTAATTTGTTCATCATGTCAACGAACTTCTTGAATTCCAGGTCATTGTCCTTTCTGACATGTGAAGGGAATGGTGGAGGAGGACATGTGTTGGTTACCACTGGGCTCTCTTTCTTTTCTGGTGTCTTCTCTTGGACACGTTCTTGTTCAACTACCTCTTCGACCTTATCATCTGTTGCTTCTTCCCCCGTTTCTGGAATAGGGACTGGTTCTGGTTCTGGTCTTGTTGGAGGTAGTTGTTTTCCACTTCCTAATTCAACTGCATGACAAACTTTGTTTTGTGGAGCACTAGTATCACTTCGGAGTTGCCTTTCTGCAAGGATTTGAGTTTTTTCCACCATTCGTGACACTGCCTGCACCCTTTCCATAAGCGCATTCTGCGAGTTTTGAGATTCTTGCTGGCTATTCTCTATATTGTCAAGTGTTTGCATCAGTCGAGCCAAACTTGAATTCAAACTCGGAGGTTGTTCTTGTGTAGTTTGCTGCATTGAATAAGGAGGTGGTTCTTGATAAGCTTCATTGTAAATCGGCGCTTCTTGATAGATAGGTTGTGGAGGATGGTAAGATTGTGGTCGTGGTTGATAATAATCATCATAATAATGGTTATCATGATGATACGTGTGTTGATTTCCGACCCAATTGTAGCTCTGTGGGGGTTGATAGTCAGCGTAATTTCCTTGAGATTGATAATAACCATCATAATAATGGTCTCTTTGATAAGGCATGAAGGAAATTGAGGCTGGATTGTTCGTGCAATGTCCCCACGAGTGATCTCTTGCTCCACAACTAGGACATGAAGGTGAGGCATGTACTAGATTCCTCTGAGCTAGTTCTCGTAATTCCTCAAGTTGTTGGGTTAACTCCTTGAGCTTTAGAGATTCCATCATGAATAAGCTTCTTTAGGATCTAATAACACGAAACCTTTATCTACTAATAAATCTGCTTCCGCCTAAAAAAACTAAAAAGAAAAGCGTAAAATAGAACTAACTAAAATAAAAGCACAAGATAGTTGCACAAGGACTAACGATGTAGTCCCCGGCAGCGGCGCCAAAAACTTGGTGTGGCCTGAGGTGTGATAAATTAATGATATAAATAAGTGCAAATACACACCCTAAACTAACACTGTTCTGCAAGTATTACAGGACGTATGCAAGTTTTAATGATAAGAAGATTCGTTCCTCAGGGACTGACGAAAGTTAGAGAGAACTTATGAAATTTATCAAGTGCAGATATTAAAGATAGGCAGATAATACGCAAGTAGGAAGGAGAGATAGACAAATATTTATTTGGTTTTCTAATAATAAAACTAAACTAATAAACTAAAGAGAGAAAATAAATAGAAGAAAAGAAGATAGTATGAAAGTCTAGCTTGAGTAATTAGCATGCAATCCCCACTAGTTTTGCCGTTCTAAACATGTAAGGGTAAATTATGTAGTATTTCCCTAATCGGTCCCAATATGCTATCGGTAGTTTAAAATAGGATTTACCTGTGTCAATAAGGCTTCCTAAGCAAACTTTTCCTGTAATTGGTAAAGAGTCACAAGACTCAACCATAGTGATTATCTAGATAGGTTGGGTTGTCAGATCAGACCTAATACTAGACGTTATGTGCTAACCATGCAATTAAACACCGTTGTCAATGGTGACCTAATTACTAGATGGTAATTCTATATGGGCGCGCATCCACAAGAACACAGAATATAAATTCAAACACATAAACAGAGAATAAAAACTATAATTCAATTTAAAACATTAAGTTCCCAAATTAGATAGATGTCAATCAAAACTAGGGTTCATACATATATGCTAAACACTCAAACTAAAAGGAATTAATTCATACAAAGAAGGGAAGAGAAAAGAATTACAAAATAAGAGGTTGAAGGAGACATAGTTGTTGCACAGCTCCTTCCAGACTTCTCCTCTTGTGTTGTAGCTTCCTCTTGGCCTTAGGGTCTGGCCAAGGATGATTTAAGAGTGTTAAGAGGCTGTATTTATAGTGTATAGGTTGACCTAATTCGTTTGGTGGAGATAACATCAAGTAATGGGCTCCTGGCCCAACCCAAATTCGTAAGATAAACACTGCTGCGTTGTTTTGAGTGTATCTTCTTCGTTATTGGTCGGATTTTGCTCTATAAGGTACCAAAAGAATCGCAACAGAATTATCTAGGCCCTTTGGAAGGAAATTACCAAATTCGGCCTATTTCTTAGGTAAAAACACCAATCTTTAGAAGTGTTCTGCAGAATCCCAGATTTACGCAGCTTTTCCTTTTCCTATTTGAACTCAGTTTCCTTCTATCTCCAATTTCCATGCATATCTCTTTCCATAAGTTGAAATCTTTGACTTGGACTCTAATTAATCTCCATAATTATCTTTAAAGCTTCACACTAAATAAACAATTAAACCCAATATGCTCTAAAAATAATAATTCTACAAATCCAGACTCAAAATAGGAAAGTGCACTAAATTAAGCTAAAATCAACCTATAAACTAATAAATAAGCCTAAAATGATGTCTCAAGAGTGTATTTTACTATCACAAATGAGGAGACATCAATAGCCTCCCTTAATAGGTTGTTTTAATATGACAAATCCTCTTATGATTAGTGTGCTAATTACTCTTGTTATATTCATCCTAACTTGCACTATTATTCATCTAAAACACTTTTCACTCCATTCTTATTATATCTCACTACATATAATTTTATTCATATCTTTATATACTTTGAGATATAGCCTTAATGATCAACTGCAATGTTTATAAGAATGATGTTACCTACAACTTTCGTGAAGAAGATTTATTGATCCGAGCATCAAAGCATAGGTCAATTCTATCAAAGATGTTTGGTGCGGTACACCAGACCAATGGCGCGGTACACCGGACCAAGAATGCGGACCAGGGCACGGTGCATGGCTAGCCCGTCAGAGAGATAGAAAATCTAACCGTTGAGGTGCGGTACATCGCACGATACTTGCGGTACACCGCAAGGAAGGTTTTTCTGCACAAAGTTAAGTCATAAGAAATATATCCGTTGGGAAATTAATAGATCCGTTGGACCCAAGCCTTATGACCGTTGGAAGCTATTTTCTGCTATAAATTGAAGCTCTTTGAAGGCTACAACTACACCAACTAATTACAAACATTAAGGGGCTTAATTGTTATCATTCAAGAAGGTGTCAAGAGCTATACATTGTCAAAATCAATCTTAGTGAGCTTATTAGTCCTATCCAACTCATCCAAGGAGTTAATCAAATAAGCCACAAAGTTTTATCTACTCAAGAGGAGTTTACATGCTTATAGTTATATCCACTCTTTAGGAGATTATCTAGCAAAGTAGTTTCACCCCTTAAACACTTTGTATCTATCCTCTTAAGTCTAGGTCTTGTAATAGATAGATTAAGAGAGAATTCAAGTATAGGGAGTATACTTGGTGTCCTTGTGTTGTGATTACACAAGTGTTTGTCCTTTGTGTTATCGAAGAGGTTGTAAGGGTTATTGTGTTCTCGACCCGGTTAAGAGAGACACGGGATCTTAGTGAAAAGCTTGAAATCCTCAGGAGGCTTCCTTAGGTAGTGGATGTAGGGAAACCGAACCACTATAAATCGTGTGTATCTTTCTATCCCTACTCTATTTACTTTCCGCACTTTATATGTTTGATAATATGCTAGCATAAATATTGTGATATTGATTATCTAGTTTATCTAACATATAGTCTTCTAGAGTAGTAAGAGATTAGATTGTCGATTTACTTGTTAAACTTATATATCGAACCTCTAACTTATCCTTTGCATGATCCTATAAGTGTTTGATATATTAAGTTGACTTAGAAGTTTTCTCTTAAACTTATAATTGTCCAAAAGATTTTTAATTAGGCATTAATCTTTTTAGTAATCCTATTCACCCCCCCCTCTAGGACTTTCATGTTTACGTAGAGTTCCCGATCATGGCCTTTCAGAACAACAACAGCTAAAAATCTTTTACAGAGGCCTTGATGGGACTTCAAGAGAAAAATTGGATTTGCTATGTGGTGCTGGATTTCTTCAAGTTCAACCCGTTCATGCAAAAATCATCTTGGAAAGAACAGTAAAGAATGAAGTTGGGTGGAACACCGTAAGAACACCAGTTAGAGGAGGAGTTAATATTGAAGAAAAGTTCAACTCCTTAGAGACAAAGATTCAATCCACACTAGAACAACAATTGAGACAACTTACCCTAGCCGTGAAAGAAGGTTTTTCGAACAAAAGAGGTGAGGTAAAGGTTGCACAAGAGGTGTATGGATGTGAGTATTGCGGTGTTAATGATCATAGTTGGGAGAATTGTCAGAATAATCAAGAATCCGTGATGTTTATCTCCAACAGAGGTAACTTTAATTCGAGTGGTAATGGATATCAACCTAACGGAAACCATCCTGGGTTTCAATACTCAAATCCTAATGGGGCAGCCAATCCTACATATGCGTATCAGCCACATCTCCAAGGTAACAACTACAATCCAAGACCACACAATAATTATCAAGGAGGACATAATCAAAATTATGTTCAAAGATAAACTCCTCAAGACACTTACGATGAAACAATGAACCAAAAAGCCTTACCTGCCCATCCGCAAGAAGGAGTAATTACCCTTCAGAAAACCGTTGAAAGTTTGATTGCTCTTCAGTCACAAGCTATGGAACGTCAACAAGAATCTGATGCAAACATGAAGTTATTACAGAATCAGATAAATCAAATTAATAAACAACTGAATCAACGTCCACAAGGGCAACTCCCTAGCGATACTGAGAATCCAATTCAAATCGAAGATTGTAAAGCTATTACTCCCAGAAGTGGTAAGAACCTTCCTCCACCTCCTTTCCCTGTTATGAAAGAGAAGGAAGTTGCTAGAAACGAAAAAGAGGTGGTGAATGAAGATAAAGAAGTTGAAGTGGAAGAAGTGGAGAGGTCTAGTGAAGTTCTGAAAAAGAAAGATGATACTATAATAAACCGTCCTCCTCCACCATTTCCATCGAGAATTCAAAAGAAGGGTGATATGGCTGACTATCAAAAATTCTTTAACAAGGTAAGAGGTCTTAGCATAAATATTCCGTTACTTGAAGCTATTCGAGATGTACCCAAGTATGCTAAGTTTTTGAAAAGAGCTCTCACTAACAAAAGGCCGTATTGTGATAATGAGATGATTGGTCTTCCTGAAGAATGTAGCGCCACTTGTCAAAGTAAGTTACCTCCAAAGTTAGTTGATCCTGGGAGTTTCACAATTCCGATCTCGATTAGAGAAGAATGGAAAGGTAAGGCACTATGTGATTTGGGTGCAAGCATCAATCTTATGCCCAAATCGATCTTTGATAAGCTTAATATCGAAGCAAGACCCACTTCTATGGTCTTGCAAATGGCGGATCGATCTCTTGCACATCCGGAAGGCCGAATCGAAGATGTCCTTGTTAAGGCAGGTACGTTAATTTTTCCCGCTGATTTCGTTATACTTGATTACGACGCGGATAGGTATGTCCCCATCATTTTGGGAAGACCATTCCTAGCCACGGGGCGTACCTTGATTGATGTAGAAAACGGAGAAATGATTATGAGAATCCAAGACGAGGAAATGAAGTTTAATGTGTTTAGACCTATGAAGTTTCCGGATTCCAAGGAAGAATGTTTTCGTATAGATGTAATGGAACCGGTAAGAAAAGAGCCAATTAATGTCGTGGACACTTTAGGAATGGATGAGAAAGAACTACGAAAGAAACCACCAATTAAAGCTCCTCCATACCCTAAAAATCCACAACTCAATCATGCGAAGAAGAAAGAGAAAGCACGTGCCACGAAGGTTCCGAAGGAACCTAAGAAAGAAAGAAAGAAAAAGGGGTTCAAAGTAGGTGAAGAAGTAGCTATGAAGAAACCAAATCCCCCTCCAAAGGTACGTGAATCGAAAAGTTCTTGGCTAGGACCATTCATGGTCACGAAGGTTATCTCAGATAAACTAGTGGGCATAAAAGCTAAGGGATGCAAATTTCGAGTTGCAAATATTGACAACCTCACTCATTGCTGGGGAGGTTATGTTAATGACTAAGGAATGAGGTAACCCGTCGAGCTTAACGACGTTAAACAAAAGCCATTTTTTGTATATTAGTTTAAGTTTTTATTTTTCGTAGTTTAAATTCGGTTGATTTTTTTGTTAATTTAGTGTTTATTAGTAAGAAATGAGGAAGGGTAGTTGTTTTTGATGATTTCAGGAATAAAAAAGTCATGAGTTTGGGGTCGAAAGGGCGAAAATAGAGGAAAAAGTTGTGGTGTTCCAGGGGCAAACCGGGTACCCGCATTCGCAAATGCGGGTACCCAGTTTCGAAAGCTAAAAATTCCAACTTTCTGACCCAGCGTCTTGGGTCCCTCGTTTTGCTGCGTCACCACTGCGTTTTGCTGCGTTTTGCTTCGCGCCATCGTTGCAAACCGGGTTCCCACATTCGCAAATGCGGGTACCCGGTTTCGGAGCTGTACTTTTCCAAATTCTCTGACCCGGCGTCTTGGGAGGTTGCGTTTTGGTGCGTCTTGGCTCGCGCCATCGATGAAAAACCGGGTACCCGCATTTGCAAATGCGGGAACCCGGTTTCGAAGGGCATTTCTCTGACCCAGCGTTTTGGCTGCGTTTTGAGGTATATTATATAAAAAAAAATTATTGCGTCATTTATTGCATCAGACGCCAAAAAAAAAAATATATATTTTTTTCGCGCCGACACAGCGACGCGAAACTGGGGCCCCGCATTTGCAAATGCGGGTACCCCGTTTCTTTTGTGACAGGGCCGTTTTAAGCTTTTTAACCCTAGAGTTTTACCTCTTTCTTCAAACCAGCTTCCAAAAACGCTTCCAAAACCCAGAATTTCCCGAAGATCATCATCTACAACCACACAATCATCGAATCCTACCCTCTTTCACCACAATAACATACACTCAATTCATCTCCTATCCAAAGCACCATGAAACTCCCACTTTTCTCCAATTTTTCTTCATCCAAGCTTCAAATTAAATCCAATTCCCTCTCCCCCCACATCAATTAGCCTTTACCCATCTCATATTCCACCATAATCTTCAAGTCTTAAGCCTCAAAACATCAAAGTTCTAAGCCTTGGCTTCTCACTATTTGAAGTTTTGAGTTTGGGGTGGAAAGAGATGCTTATCGAAACCGTTTTCATGTGTGCTTATCGAAGGAATTCTCCAAGAAACAGAAACACTTTTGGTACTGTTCAAGAACAAGCTATTGAGATTCATAATTCACGTTGCAAACACAAGACTGACGAGGTTAAAATTAAAGCTAATCATAAGAAGAGAAAAGTGATTGAGGAACCTGATAGTGAGGACGAAAATGATCCGATGATGAGTTGGAATCGAAAATCAAGGTGTTGGAAAAGAATCAGGACACGAGGTGCGCTATTTTGGGAAACGTTACAAACAAGTTGAACTTTATTTGTTCAAAGCACAACTTACGATGTCTAGATGCGAGATAAAGTTCAAGGACGCAACACCGATAACCAGCCACGCGCTTGTTCAGATACGTTTTCTATCCCTTCTCATTTAGTGTAGATTATTTTATTGCTTTGAGTCTTTTCGAGTCGTGGGGACATGACTCATTTTTGAGTTTGGGGTGGGGTTCGTTGCCTCATCCCAGTTTATTTATGTGTTATATGTTTTATTTACTTTCAATAAAATAATTTTCGGAGTTGCGTTTGACTGTAGAAGATTTTAAACGTCCCTTTAAGCATACTTTTGGTAAATCTATGATAGTAAATAGTGGACTTTAGGGATTGATATAAAACGCATTTAGAATTGCATGCGAACATAGGTAATTGATAGGAAAAATTAATGAACAATGCAAATGAAGTAAGCTTGTACTTAAGGAATATGTTTGGTGTGTAGAACGTGAAATCTTAATTAGTAGAGAACCCACCTAGATATGAACTAAAGACAAGCTATGTACTTAGGAAAATGATAGGGGCAGTTCTTTGTTAGCCAATTGAAGCCTTTTAGCTTGCTATCCCTTATTATAATTTTATCCGTCTTAGCCCAATTTTGAGCCTTAAGCCTTTTCTTTTATAGCCACGATATGAGCCCATTATCCTTTAGATTATTAGGCATTACCAAATGACCCGCACTTGAATCACAATCCTGAGACTAGCCTCGAGCTTGAGTTTGGGGTGGTGGGACCACATTTGGGAAGATACATTGGGAAGGGATTATATGTGTTTGTATTGAGGCACAAAAATGTAGATGATATTATTATTTGTATCCCTTTGCCGGGATTTGAAAAGAAAATAGAGAAAAAGAAAAGAAAAAGGAGAAAAAGAAAAAAAAATATTATAAGAGACATGACCTTTCACATCAAAACGAGGGTCATGGGTATCTTGTACAAAAAAAAAGAAGAAAATGAAAAAAGAATAAAGAAAATAAAAAGAAATAAAGAATAAAATAAACTGGCAAAGTGAAATATTTTTGGAAATCATCTTAGTTTTTATTGGATTGACATGGGGACGCATTATTGGTGTGTCAAATGGGTGAGTGAGAACATTTTTTAGCGTAAACTCAAGCTCGAGGACTTTGTTGATGGTAAGTGAGGAGTGAGCCAAAAGATCACTTCAAATTTACCAAATATACATCCACACCGTACTTAAGCCATTATTAAACCATAAATACCTCTTGATTCTTAAGTACATAGTGAATTTAAGATTCTGTTGATAGGAAATATATTAGGTGGAGCGTTCAAAGCGAGTTAGGATTGAGGAACACCTTATAGCTATCATACAGAGATGAGTACAAGTGTAATCTTCAAGCATTGCGACTTTAATTTTATGATTGAGATTATTTATATTCGATGTTGCATGATAAGTGTATGTATATATAAGTTCCTAGAGTTTGTCTATATGATATTTATCTTAAGAATTGCTTTAGGTGTATTTGATAGCTTCTATTTGTTCTTGCGTTTAATTCTACCCCTTGTTTTGTTTTGTTTTGCTTTGTCGGGACGACAAAGGTTTGAGTTGGGGGTCTTGATGTCTCCTTAATTGTTCTTATTTTCGACCCTTAGGAGACATCATTTTTTATGTTTATTTGAATATTTGGATAGACTTTTGAGTTAAAAATGCAATAATTCGGAATTCCCATTTTATTTCTAGTATTTTTAATTTATTAAACTTTTGCGCGTAATCTTGTGTATTTTAGTGAAAAGTTTGTAGGTTTTGAATATTAGCTAGGAATGGAATCCGAGAGAAGAGTCAAAGATCAATAGATAGAGTCAAGACTTGAAGAGAGATCCCGAAGAAGTTGTTTTTAGAGCTGCAAATCTGTTTTCCAGGCCAAAGATTGCTGATTTCGAGGTACTTAAGAGCTGATTTAGCCGCTGACCTTTGAAGAGAAAACATTCCTTATCGAGTCACAGAAATTTAGCAACTGATTTCAGGTCAATCGGAGTTGTAACGAAGCGGGAAAAGCCGTTTTAGTGAAGGTGTATCAGCAGTTACGGGATTTTGGGCTTAGAATTTGGGCTTGGACACTTAATTAGTGTTTTATTATTAGGTCCAAGACCTAATCCGTTTTTCTACTTATAAAAGGAGGCATTGACTTCTATTTTTCATACAATTCATTCTTTACAATTAAAAACATCAGAAAGAAGCAACAGAAGGAAGAAAGAAGAAGCTGCAAGAGCTGGAGAGGGTCTATATCTCTGTTCTCAGTCATTCCTATTCCGGAAATTAGGTTCCTTTTATCTTTTATTTGTAAGACAATATGAATTCCTTTACTTTTAATTTAGTTTTTGTTTTAATTAGTATGAGCTAAACACATTTTAGTGCTTGAGAATGGTTTATGGGTGAATCCCAATTCTATTGAATTTCATGTCGTGAATTTGGGTTTCTATTAATTAAATCGAATTGGGTCTTTTACATTTTTCTTTAATTTGTGCTTATTTACTATTATTGACCTGATCAATTAATAATAGGGCTTAGTATCTAGGCTATTCCAATTAGTGGCGATTGGATCACCTTGACGGGGGGTTTAGGTACAGAAGTAATTCCAGAATATAAAATATAAACTATTTGACTTTGACGAGCGTAGTTAATTTTATGGCCAATGAGGTAATTTAGCTTAATCATTCGAAAGTGGATCATATTTACCCTGACGGGACGAGTGACACTCGAGAATAGCCTTGTAGTCCACCCTGACGAGGGTACAAGGATTATTGAATCCCGACCAATGTCAATTGACCAATTTGACCCTTAAACAGAATAGGTTATGAAATAGAATTCGGAGGATCCCTTGCGTTCTCAAGTGCAATCTTCTCATACTGCGTTTTACTCTTATTTACTTGCGTTTTACTATTTATTTGCATTTTATAATTAGTCTTTTATTAATTAGAATTAATCCAAAAACCAAATCAATCATTATTTCTTTACTTGCTTACAATAGTGCAATCATTCATTACTTGATAAACATCGTAGTTAACCAAACCGTCCCTGCGAACGATCCTAGATCACTTATTACTACTTAGGACAACCATACACTTTCGGTTGTGGTTCGATTACATTTGCATTTATTTTAGAACACACAAAGGACCACCAAAATACCATGTGAAGGACATTTTGAGCTAGATGGTGGAAGTGAGGGTGACTCGAATGATGGTGCAACTTCCGAGGTACCACCTGTGAGAAGTGGCTTCATCAACAGCTTTCAAGGAGAAGATGGCAGGTTTAATTTGAATGTTTTATTGGATAGTATTATGATGTGGAATTGCCAAGGTGTTAGGGCAACCTTGACAAAGTTTAGTTTAAAGTCCCTCTTATCTAGATTCAATGTGTCTGTAATGTGTCTAGTGGAGTCAAAATTGAAAAGATGTAATGCTAAGTCAGTTAAGTTATTAGAGTCTTTCAAGTACAGCCATTTCATTGATCCCACTGGCTCCTCTTCTAAGTCAGGTGGGATCATAGTGACCTGGAAAGAAAACATTAACCTAAGTATTAAGTTCTCGTGTGTGTCCTATGTAATATGTGAAGTGGAAGAAATATGTAATAGACTATGGTACCTTGTGTTTGATTATGCACCATGTGATGAATCTAGTAGAGAAAACATTTGGCAAGAGCTAACTAAGTGGATGGAAACACATGACAAAGCTGTTTTGATGATGGGTGATTTCAATGAAGTTGCAAAATTTGAAGAGAAACAAGGTAAACACCAAGCAAACCTTAACCGCATTATAAAGTTCAATAAATTAATCATGGATAATAGCTTAATTGAAGTAGAATCAAAAGGGTGTTTTTTCACATGGAACAACAATAATGAAGGTAAAAAAATGTTAAGGAAAAATTGGATAGAGTATTAGGTAATGTTAATTTTTTCGAGTTGTTTCCAAACACAATTATTAAGGTCCCACCGGCAGTGGGGTCGGACCACTCTCTTCTCATTTTGGAGAAGGACATTAGAGGCATCAAAAACAAAAATACTTTCTTTTCGATTCAAGATGGATAGAGAATGAAGAATGTGTAAATGTAATTAAGAGTGCTTGGATTTGCAAAAACATAGAAGATCCTATCAAAAAATTTCAAAAGTGCAAAGAAAAAACATGTAAATCCCTAACTAAATGGAGTAAAGAAATCAACTTTAAGAGTAAAAGAAGAATCAATGAATTACAAGCTAAATTAGAAGTTTTACAAGGAGAAGAACCTAGGCAAGAAGTGCTAGCAAAAGTGAAAGAAATAAAAAATGAGATGGAAGAGTTATGGGCAAATGAAGAAAATTATTGGGCAGAAAAATCAAGAGTCCAACACATCAAATGTGGAGATAAAAACACGACATATTTTCATAACCTCACAAAAGTTAGAAGAAACATTAATAAGATAGTGGCTATCAAGAATGAAGAAGGTGAGTGGATAGAAGACCTAGAGGAGGTTAAAAGAATATTTCAAGATTTTTATGTCGAATTATTCAAAAAGGAGGAAAGAATATATGATGAAGACATTACCAACCTTATACCTACTAAAATTTCAAGTGAAATGAATGAATAACTAAGTAGAATGCCAGATTACGAGGAAATCAAGGAAGCAGTATTCAGCATATCCGGAACAAAAGCCCCAGGGCCAGATGGACTAACGGGAAGATTTTATCATGAATATTGGGAAATAATAAAAGATGACGTTGTCAGAATAGTGAAGGATTTTTTCAATCTCAATTGTGACCTCCGGGAAATAAATGAGACAATTATTACGCTCATATCCAAGGGAGAATCCCAGGAAAGCCCGAAGGATTATAGACCTATTTCATGTATCAATCTCATTTACAAGATTATTGCAAAATTACCCGCTCTTAGGTTGTAGCCTATGATGGATAAGATTATATCGCCAACTCAATCGGCATTTATTAAGGGGAGGAATATCCAAGACAATATAATTATTGCGCAAGAGGTATCTTTCTTTTTAAATAGCAAGAGAAATTCAAAAAAACACTATGCGGCAATCAAAGTAGATATGGAGAAAGCATATGATAGAGTTGATTGGGTCTTTCTGATGAAGGTGTTAGAAAAATTGGGTTTTTGCGAAAAGTGGAGATATCTAATATACAATTGCATATCGACAGCTAGTTTACAAATCAAAATTAATGGGGAAAGACTTGGAAAGTTTCTACCCGAAAGGGGTATTAGACAAGGTGATCCTCTTTCGCCTTTATTATTCTCTATTATGACCGAAGCCCTAATTTACACCTTAGAAACCTATAACAAGTCAGGACAACTAAATGGATTAAGAATTACAAGAAACTGTCCAAACCTAACGCATTTACTATTCGTGGATGACGCCGTATTTTTTGTGGAAGCAACAAGGGAGGAATTTGAGACTTTCAAGGAAATTATTGGAAAATATTGCCAAGAATCGGGTCAAGAAGTCAACTACAATAAATCATCAATCCTTTTTAGCAAAGGCATAAATGAATGTAAAATGAAAGAACTCGAGGGTATTTTGGGAATCTCAAGTACAAACTCACTTGGAAAGTATCTTGGTTTACCTTTAACGCTTAAGAGATCAAAAACGGAAAATTTAAATTACATCAAAGACAGAATCATTAGTAAGGCTTCAAATTGGACTTCAAAATATCTATCAGAAGGTGGGAAGGAAGTCTTGATTAAAGCGGTAATGCAAGAAATCCCGAATTATGCAATGTCTATTTTCGAGTTTCCAAAGGCATTATGCAAAAAACTATCTAGTATTATTTCTAACTTTTATTGGGACACGATGGATAAGAAAAAAATTCATTGGGTATCGTGGAAACGAATCTCAAGGTCAAAAAGGATAGGGGGCCTAGGATTCAGAGACTTTCATAAGATGAACATTGCGATGCTGTCAAGACAAGCATGGAAGATTATTAAAAATCCAGAGTCTCTAGTATCAAAAGTGCTTAAAGGAATCTACCATCCGAAGACAGAAATATGGAATGCTAAACTGAAGGCTAAGAGAGCATGGAGTTGGGCTAGTATCATGAAAGGGGTAAAGTTCCTCAAAAATGAATGTTGTTGGCAAATTGGAAATGGTCTTACCGCTAATGTGTGGGAAGACGCTTGGATCGGCCCGGGAATAAGGATGGACAAATGTGAATGGCTACCAATAAATAAAGTTGCGGAATTGTTCAATAATGGATGCACAGGGTGGAATGAAAATCTCATTGATTTAATATGTAATGAGCGTGAAAAAAATGAAGTGATCAAAATTCCATTACTAGGAAATGATAAGGATGACAAGCTAATTTGGCCAAATTCACGAGATGGGGAATATAAGACAAAATCAGGATATCATGTTTTAGTAAATCATGAAGTAAATCTTGAAGCACAACCATCAAGAATTAGGGAATCATGTAATGATACATCGATGTGGTCAACGGTGTGGAATTCCAATGTGCCGACGAGAATGAGGAATTTTGTTTGGAAAATGTGTAATGACGCAATACCTACAAAAAAGAACTTAAAGAAAAGGAAGTGCGCTAAATCGACAATATGCGAATGGTATGAAAACAAAGACGAAACAATAGAGCATCTTTTTATTCAATGTCCCTTTAGTGTGGCGGTGTGGGCGCAGTCAACGCTCCAGATAAAGGCGAATGTAGACGAAAAATTAAAATTCAGTGAATGGTCTATGAATATTGTTAAAAGCTTCTCGGAAATGGGCATGACAAACGATGGGTAATAAGTAATTTAATTGTACATCTCTGGCATATTTGGAGGGCAAGAATGAAGGGTCTATATGAAAGAAAAGAGTGGAACGTATCGGAGATTATTGACAGCTCAAATAACCTTATATATAGATCATTCAAAAACAATCAAAATCAAAAGAACAATTGTGTAATTGTGGGAAACCAAAAAGGTAAGAACAAAAAGGAAGAGAAAGAGGACAAGGAAGATGTTGATGTTACGTGGTATAATGATGCCTCATTTGTAAGTAATAGTGAATTGAGCGGAATAGCATCTATCGCGGTAAATGAAGAAGGTAATGTTACCCGGAAAAAATATAGAAGAGGGTTCTTTAAAAGTGCTAAGGAAGGAGAGACTTGGGCTATTCTTCAGGCCATGAAAGAAACGGATTCTTTAAAAATCAAAAGAGCTTGTTCTACACGGACAACTTAGAAATCGCTCAGGGTATCAACAAAGAACAAAATATTGACTGGAAGATTAAACCAATAATCGAGATAATTTGGAAGTGGGCGGCAAGATATCCGAAATGGAGAGTAGTACACATTGAAAGAGATAGAAACATTTTAGCCGATAGATATGCTAAGTGCGCTAGGAAAATGGGAGAAATACCGGTGAAAAACTCTAATGTTGTAGAATCAAATATTGAATTTTGTAATAACTTATTGAAACATTATTGTAATTGATTGCAATTAATGATAAAAAAAAGTAATAAATGATGCTAATGACACTGGCACGTTACAAACTAAACAGCTTAGAAGACACTTCCATTTTTCTAATACTTTGCAGCAAAATACTAAGAGCTTAATTTTACAATTAGGATTTTGGTGGGATTTTTCCTACCAAACAAAATAAAATCCAAACATAAACTCAAAAAAATTTACACAGCCCAGTTACATCTCAGCTAATAGAAAGAAAATTTCATTTAATATTTAGATATTCTCATGTTTAACAACTTATAAAAAATATCTTCTTCAAGGATTTGTACAATTAGTCTATTAAGATATAAGAACTTATATTGTACAATTATGATTTAGTGGGATTTTTCCCACCAAACAACATAAACCTCAAATATAATTTGGTGGAAAAAATTGGGCGAAAAAATTGGCCGGGAAAATTTGGTGGGAAAAAAATTTGGCCGAAAAAATTTGGCGGGAAAAAATTTGACCAGAAAGTTGGCCAGAATTTTTTGGTGAGAAAATTTAGTTTGGTGGGAATATTTAATCAAGGGTATTATTGTCTAATTATATTTTGTATATTAGACATGACTTTTAAAGTCAATATCATCACCTTCTAGGATGGTATTGGTAATTGCCTAAAAATGTTTTTCATTCAATTATTTTATAAAATAAAATATGATGAATTTTTTAGATAATATTTGGTATCTTTTGGCATAAAAATAAATTTTTACTATTTAATTTTTAAGCATTCAACATAAATATATTATATATTTTTAAGAATCAAAATTACGTTTACATATTACGAAAAAAGTTGGATAATATTCAAGTAATATTTTATTTGATCTTTACCTGATTCTACAAAGATAAACATATAAACAATCCTACACATGCATTAAATATTACAACATTGTTCAGATTTTCTCATATTCATGCCAAAATTTTATTCTTTTGTCTGAGTTTTTATTCAAAAAACTAACAAAAATATATCCAATATTTAAATTAGATAAACATTATTTTTGACCATATGATTTCCATGCACACAAGATATGACAAAAATAACAATCTTACAAAAATTTAAATATCTACCATGTCGTGAAGAGACCACCTCATCCAATATGATCTAACAAGACATATTAGCACTATGGGGGAGGCAACGATAATAAAGTTTTAGCATGAATGTTATTTTCGTCATGTCCTGTGAACATGCTAATCATATGATCGATAATACTGTTTCTCTAATTTAAATATTGAATTTTTTTGAAATTTTTGTAAGAAAAACTTAAGCAAACAAATAAGGTTTTGGTATGAATATGAGCAAATTTGAACAATCTTGTGATATTTAATGCATTTGTGGGATTGTGTATGTGTTTATCTTTGTAGAATGTGGTCTAGATTAAAAAAAATATTATTTGGATAGTATCTAACTTTTTTCATAATATGTAAACGTAATTTTGATTCTTAAAAATATAATATATTTGTGTTGAATTCTTACAAGTTAAATGCTTATTATATATTTCTCGTTATGATTTTTTCTCATTCTTTTACCACATGAATGAACTCCTTCATAACACGTACATAATGCGAGTTTTGGGGACCGTGTCCTTAAACTATGTTGTGGATCTCGGTTTCACGACCTAGGCGGTCGACCGGGGACTAGCGTCTAGACGGGATTACACGTGGCCTTGGCGGGATTAGACAGTTATGAATCCCGCTATGTAATTTTGTAAATTTAGTATTACATACGTACAAATTATATCAAATGTAACTATTTAAGTAATATAATTCATCTAACGACACTATAATAAATGTAAAAATACTAAAATTTGAGTTATAATATCAATTCAAGAATTCTCGAGAATAAGAAAAATAAATAGAAGGACTATGCAGTCATTTTTCGCCATGGCGCCTAGGCGCGCTTGGCACCTCTTCCACGACGACTAAGGCGCTAGGCGGTTACGCCTAGATTTTTTACTAGGCGTAAGCGGTTGAGAGGGGAGTTGATGCCTAGGCGTGCCTAGGCGGCGATTTCTACAGCATAACCCTTAGGTTGTTAATCGTAGTAGTATTACGAAGAACACATTTACTAAATAATGTATATCATGAACGTATTTGATTATACATAGTGGTCTAAGGTATCATATTTTGGCACTTATCTAGAGTGTGTGGATTCAAAAATAAAATCCACAACTGTCAACATTTTACTCAAATTAAAATTGTCCACTTTTTACCATTATCTTTCGTACAAACAAACTTTTTCAACACCGCCCACATACTGTGATTTTCGAACCATACTTCTATAGGTTGCAAATCATAGCGTTCTTATGAACAACATAATGATTAATCAATGTATATGACGAATGTTTTTAAATATATAACATTGGTGTAAGTTGCTAGATTTAGACTTTGGTTCGAAAGGGAGTGGGTTCAAATCCCACAAGAATTCAATTTTTTTAATATCATCGCTATTAGGAACATATGCTCGACATAACACCATATCTTCTTCGTCACTAAAATCCCAACCCCTTGGTATTCCTTTTGTGTTATACATATAATAAAAACTAGAACATGAAGAAAATAAATCATTATAAAAATAAAAATAAAATATTATTATAGAATTATTGAGGTTGCATATTTCCATTAAATTGTCAAATAAGACTAAAATTATAAGATAAAAAGTGAAAAAGACTACTATATATTATAAAATAAAGAATATAATAGACTAAATATTAAACAAAAAGTATATATGAACTAAAATAAAACCCTAATCTCACTTAATAATCACAATCCACATAATTCATGACTCACTTCCTCTCAGTTGACCCCACCCCCCCCCCCCCCCCCCCCCAGTTGAAGACACAAAAAATTTACTCCACTAACGACGCCTGTAAATTAATCCGTTAAAAACCCATATCCTTAACTCACAAATTGACCACCTTAAATCCGTCAACTATATAAAGCAAATTTTGAAGATTCTCTCTTTATCACCGTATAGAGGATCATCTAAAGGGCTACTCTTACGATTTCTCTATAAAATGTTGTAGGTACGTTTTGATTCAATGTAGATTTTCAAAACTAAAAATATTACATTTGATTTTACTATATAAAACTTCAAAGATACAAAAATTTATTGTCATTTTTTTAATTAATAATATATATTTTGTCAAATTTTGTCAATTTTAGTGAATATTCTTGTTTTTCCTTTTCTTTTTATAGTTAGAAGTCTACTTTTGTTGTCTTTTTTAGATTTGTATAGTCTGTATATTTGATCTTCAGAATGAGACAATAACATAGATTATATCTTTATTTCCAAACATGTTGAATCTTCATATTACTAATAGTGTTTTTTATGTTTACCAAATTTTGATTTGGGTCTTTAACATCTTTTTTGAAGATCTTAATGGTCATGTTTTATATGAATAAAACTGAAGTTGCTACTTGTGTGCAGTTCATGGGTATTTATTTTTAACCCTCGCCACTATTACAAAGTCCTAATTATATATATATATATATATATATATATATATATATATATATATATATATATATATATATATATATATACATATATATATATATATATATATACATATACATATACATATACATATACATATACATATACATATATATATACATATACATATATATATACATGCATATACATATATATATATATATACATACATATATATATATACATATATACATATATACATACATATATATATATACATATATACATATATATATATATATATATATATATATATATATATATATATATATATATATATATATATATATATATATAGATAGAGGAAACGGGAGGTGAGGCGACACCTCACTTTTAAAAGTGAGGTAGCGGATATTAAGTATAAAAAGAAAAAAACATAATAACAAAACATTCATATCTCTTTCTTTCTTTCCGCTCTCTTCCGTTCTTCTTTCTCAGAACATATTTTACCTAGTTTCAAAGTATGATTAATCGAAGTCACAATATGTATTGTAAATTAGTTTCTCAAATAAGAAACAGAATGAGGCGACAGGGAGTATTTGGGATTTCTCACATGGTGGTTGCCCCTCTCTGTCTTAGCCAATGAATTTTCATTAGAAACAAAATAAACAGTCTCTCCTCTATATGTAAGATTCGTCTCTCTCTCTCTCTCTCTCTTTATATGTTTGTGATTTATTTAAGGTCATTAAAATTGAGTAATAATTAATTTGTTTAAGTTACATTGAATAACTGTTATTGGGTAATTTGAATGATGCTTGTGAATTGATGTAGCAATGTTGGGTTTCATTTTGGTCATTTTTAACTTTTTGTTTGCAGAATAACTCTTTCTTCATATACATTATTGTAAAAAATAGTTAGAAGCTTAAAATATGAATCTTTATGTTCTGGGAAAGTAATCAATGGAAATTAGTGGCCGTGAAAAGATTTTCAATTAGATCTGGACAAGGACTGGAAGAATTTAAAAACAAAACAGAGTTAATCGCTAAACTTCAGCACATGAACCTTGTTGGGATCTTAGGATGTTAAATTGAACAAGATGAAAGAATATTAATCTACAAGTACATGTCTAATACAAGTCTTGACTCATTTCTTTTCGGTTTGTGAATTAACATACATATATTCTTGTCTATTTTAATTAATCTTTCAGAAGTTGTAAGCTTTCTGTTTTTTTAAAACTGCAGATTCTTCTGGAATGAAATTAGGTGCGGCTTTGGGAATGATTTCTCTTCCGAGTCTAGTGAAGCTTAAAGGTCCTCGATTTGTTTTTGCAGCTAAAGCAGCTTTAGGTGGTATGTGGTCCATTTTAACTTTTATGGTTTAAATATGCAAGCAATCCACCTCGTTCAGAACATCCTAAAGCAACAGCTGCTGGTTTTGAAGAATTTGTACTCCCAGTGAAAGGAACACATCATCAGAATCAGAAGAAGATGATAAAAGGGGATAATACCACACAAATCCCATGGAAGAGAATTATATTGAGCTTACCAGTTTGGGCTATATTAGAAAATAATTTCACATTCCTTGACGCTCTATACATATTAATGAACTGGCTTCAACTTAATTTGAATTGGTCTGAACCTATGTTTACATACCATGGGTTCTTCGAAGATGATGCCATATTTAAACGTGTGTTTTTGTTCTTCGAACATGGTAGCTGATCATTTGATCACAAAGAGAGTCATGTCGATTACAAAAACAAGGAAACTTCTAAACAAAATAGGTTTTGTGGTGGCTTCGTTTTCTTTTATAGCACTACCTCTGTTTAGAACAAGTAGTCTAGATCTTTGGAAACTAGTCTTCTTTATTCTAGGATTACTATGCATTTTTAGCTCTTTTGTATTTCTATTGTTTTCCATTGGGAGAGAGAATATTTGATTGAAATCAGTTTATACTTGCAAGCTACAATTTCAAATTTGTATACTTTTGAACGTTCTTCTGAGAACTATCTTATACAGTTGTGGCCATTCTGCTACTTATAAATCTACTGTTGTTGACTTTTCTTCCCTTTTAACTGTAATTTTTATTTTTAATCTCCTATATCATTCTGCTCCTTCAAATAATGCATGCAAAATAAAGCATGATTAATAGAAATAGATGCTTCTCATTAAATAATTTATATGAACTATGTTTATTATCTTCCACTTAAGTTTAGTTTCAGGAACAATTATATAAAAAGGCTATCTTTTGCAGGAGCTAGGAAGTAAGAAAATGGTTCTGATAAATTCATTTATACCTATTATGCCTTGTCCATTTATACTTTACTGGAACATTATATGGGAAGGTTATCTGATGGGACAAATGGGTAAGAAAATTTCATGATTGCACTACACAATAAGAGAGTGAGGCAAGATGTAATTTCATCAACAACTTGATTCTAAAGAATTTCTTAATGCATCTAATCCAACTCAAAAGAAACTCAATACAAAAGTGATCAAAGTGAGCAATACATTATCAGAGGTTTTAAATTATTCGAAACAATCAATACTCAAATAAAAGAACAATATTTTCAGGACATTAAGAATATTGATGCAATAAATAGAATTCAAGGCAATAAATGCACTAGACAAGCACTTTCATAATCTTGTATGTATACTAATCGCCGGCAAAACTATGTACGAATCATCTTCTCACACAGTGCTCTCAAATATCACCAGGCATACATTCAGCTTCTTGATCCATCTGAACACAAAATCCATTAAATCCACATAGACCCTTTGGACTACACTTTTCGTTTGAAGATGGCCCTATCGTTGTGGATTGTTGTCTGTTTTAAGGCGTCTAAAGAAACTCCAAGTTTGCCTCCTCAGGATTCTCAAAATATTCAAAAGTAATAATTCACCCAATCGTAATAAAATAGTAGACAATTACACTTTAATCTTCAAAAAAAAAAAACGGTGAAGGACATGGTAAAAATACGTCAATAGAAATATATACATAATTTTTTTTAATTGATTATACTACAAGTCCAAAAAGGCAGGGCTGAATGCTGCAATTAACCCTAATTCAGAAATATAACTGTGCGTGTTTCATTAACAGGACCAATGGTGCAATTAACCATTAATATTACACAAAGATTTTGGTAAAAACTCCACTAGAAACTCCAATAATATGGCTCAACAATTTCAGAGTAAAATTATGGTTGACATAGTACATGATGACAAAGGGAAAGAAACGAACGGATCCCAGACACTGGACCGATTGTGCAATTTATCTCAGAATATATATATGGCTTTTGAATGAGATTTAATATATATACACATATACATACAAAGAGACAGAGAGGGGCAACCACCATGTGAGAAATCCCAAATACTCCCTGTCGCCTCATTCTGCTTCTTATTTGAGAAACTAATTTTACAGTACATATTGTGACTTCGATTAATCATACTTTGAAACTAGGTAAAATATGTTCTGAGAAAGAAGAACGGAAGAGAGCGGAAAGAAAGAAAGAGATATGAATGTTTTGTTATTATGTTTTTTTCTTTTTATACTTAATAGCCGCTACCTCACTTTTAAAAGTGAGGTGTCGCCTCACCTCCCGTTTCCTCTAGATATACATATACATATATATACATATACATATATAGATATATATATATATATTTATATATTTATAAAAGATGTTATAATTGTACAATATAATTTTTATCTCAGATTATTCTTACAAGTCAATCTTTATTACTCACCTTCATTGTTTTCTAAAATTTAAAATGTAGGCTTCCAATGATACAATTTTCTAAGAGACAATAATATTCACTAAATGAGTATAAAAGAAACAATATGACTTTTAATACCACATACAAATATGATGTATTTTCATTATATGATGATACCTGATTTATTAGGTTGCAAGATTAAGTTAAAATTAGTACATATTGGATTAACTGAAAAATATAATAAGATTTTTGTAATTATCAATATTTTAGTAGAAATGGGAACATAAACATATTTGAGAGTATTTCAGTAATTTTTTTATCAACTAATTAGTTGCACATCTATTGAAATATTTCACTTAATTTTTAGTGAGATGTGATGAATTATATGTTATGTAAAAGAAAAAGATAATACTAGTTGCAAGATTAAGTTGGTAATATTTTATTTTTGTTATTTATTTTAAGGGAGATTACACTTTTAGCCCTGAATTATGAGAGTTTACATATTTTGAAATATATTATTATCAGTTATTTACAAGTGAAATTTAACATTTGATCATTAGTTGAATTTGTTTGAAAATTTGGATGACGTCTGGTGTGGCCTAAGGTGTGATAAAAAGATGTATAAAATAAGTGCAAATACACACCCTAAACTAACACTGTACTGCAAGTATTACAGGACGTATGCAAGTTTTAATGATAAGAAGATTCGTTCCTCAGGGACTGACGAAAGTTAGAGGGAACTTATGCAAATTATCAAGTGCAGATATTAAAGATAGAAAAGATAATACGCAAGTAGAAAGAAGAGAAAGATATATATTTATTTGGTTTTCTAATAAATAAACTAAACTAATAAACTAAAGACAGGAAATAAATAAAAGAAAGAAAAGAAGATAGTATGAACGTCTAGCTTGAGTAATTAGCATGCAATCCCCACTAGTTTTGCCGTTCTAAACATGTAAGGGTAAATTATGTAGTATTTCCCTAATCGGTCCCAATATGCTATCGGTAGTTTAAAATAGGATTTACCTGTGTCAATAAGGCTTCCTAAGCAAACTTTTCCTGTAATTGGTAAAGAGTCACAAGACTCAACCATAGTGATTATCTAGCTAGGTTGGGTTGTCAGATCAGACCTAATACTAGACGTTATGTGCTAAACATGCAATTAAACACCGTTGTCAATGGTGACCTAATTACTAGATGGTAATTCTATATGGGCGCGCATCCACAAGAACACAGAATATAAATTCAAACACATAAACAGAGAATAAAAACTATAATTCAATTTAAAACATTAAGTTCCCAAATTAGATAGATGTCAATCAAAACTAGGGTTCATACATATATGCTAAACACTCAAACTAAAAGGAATTAATTCATACAAAGAAGGGAAGAGAAAAGAGTTACAAAATAAGAGGTTGAAGGAGACATAGTTGTTGCACAGCTCCTTCCAGACTTCTTCTCTTGTGTTGTAGCTTTCTCTTGGCCTTAAGGTCTGGCCAAGGATGATTTAAGAGTGTTAAAAGGCTGTATTTATAGTGTAGAGGTTGACCTAATTCGTTTGGTAGAGATAACTTCAAGTAATGGACTCCTAGCCCAACTCAAATTCGTAAGGAAAACACTGCTGGACCGTTTTGAGTGTATCTTCTTCGTTATTGGTCGGATTTTGCTCTATAAGATACCAAAAGAATCGCAACAGAATTATCTAGACCCTTTAGAAGGAAATTACCAAATTCGGCCTATTTCTTAGGTAAAAACACCAATCTTTAGACGTGTACTGCAGAGTCCCAGATTTAGGCAGCTTTTCCTTTTCCATCTTTTTAGCAATTGTTTCCTTATCTCCAATTTCCATGCAAATCTCTTTCCATAAGTTGTAGTCTTTGACTTGGACTCTAATTAATCTCCATAATTATCTTTAAAGCTTCACACTAAATAAACAATTAAACCCAATATGCTCTAAAAATAATAATTCTACAAATCAAGACTCAAAATAGGAAAGTGCACTAAATTAAGCTAAAATCAACCTATAAACTAATAAATAAGCCTAAAATGATGTCTCAAGAGTGTATTTTACTATCACAAATGAGGAGACATCAAGACCCCCAACTCAAAGTTGTATCGTCCCGATACAATAAAAGTAAAGAACAGTAGGGTAGTCAAGAAGAAGAAGTAGGAGGAGAATAAGAACAGAACATAATGAATGATCCTAGAG
The DNA here is from genome assembly GCA_029959085.1 of Nemophila menziesii. Taxonomy (NCBI): domain Eukaryota; kingdom Viridiplantae; phylum Streptophyta; class Magnoliopsida; order Boraginales; family Hydrophyllaceae; genus Nemophila; species Nemophila menziesii. The sequence continues at coordinate 32,565,606 of JARWIR010000011.1, read as the reverse complement.
CAAAATATCTAAAAAGTCTCATGTAGTAATGCTCAAGAAATAATGCACAAATATGCTTAATATACATGTAATCAACAATCCATAAACTCAAGTCCAGATTAATTTCGCAATGCCAGAAGGAGAGGATGATAACTTAGTTCATGTTAATGGCTATAGGTTGTTCATAGGTCCCAAATACAGCATCCAATGGTCCACTTACCTATTACCTAATAGCTCAATTGTTTCTCCATCTAGTAGTTAGAAATCCTAAGGTCTTGGGTTATAACTTGGCTTAAGGACGGGTGTGGTATATTTGGATAATGAAAAGTGAGCTTTTGACTCTCTCCTCACTAGCCATCAACGAATCGCCCTAGAGCTTGAGTTTTCACTCGAAGATGTTCTCACTCAACCCAATTTATTGATGCTCTTGATTTGCATCCCCAATTAATCCCAATTAGAACCTTTGATGATTTAAAATCCACTTTGCCGGTCCGAATATATATTCTTTTCATATCAATTTTTTTCTTTTTGTATAGCTATGATTCTCTTTTTGATGTTCGAGATATCACGCTATTTTTCATATATATATATATTCTTTCTTTTTATGCCCTTGTTGGCAAATTTAGCTCGTAGCTTCTTTTTCATTCACTATTACCCCGGCAAAGGGTTACAATAATAACAATTCATCATCAATAAAATCACAAAGATAATTACCGAACCCAATGTTCCCAAATGATGAAACCCACCACCCCAAACTCAAGCTCTAAAACGAGTTGTCTCAGGTTTTGCGATTCGAGTGCGGGTTATATAGATAAGTCCTAAAACTAGGGTAAGGATTATAATGTGTTTCAATAAAGGCTTTAGAAAGGCTCAGAGGGGCTAAGACGGATAAATAATAACAATAATCAAATAAAAGGGTGAGAAAGTATAAAAGGCTTCAAGTGTTTTAATCATGAAAGAACTGCCTTATTCATTTTTCTAACTACCGGATTTTGTTACTTTTTCACTAAAAGTTCATAGGCAAGTGGGTTTTCAACTAATTTCAAACCTCACGTTCTACACACCAAATAACTATTCCTAAGTTTCAACATACTTCTTAGCATTGCTCATTAACTTTTCTATCTTTTATTTCCTGTTTTCATACATGCATCTAAACAATTTTGTTGCATCTTTCAAAAACATACTACCTACTATCATTGACTTAATAAAATCATGCTCAATAGGCACATTCAAAGATATTCTATGCCAAATTCAACCCAAAAATTTTAAATTTTATGAAAAACAAAAAGGAAGATGAGGACAACGAATCCCCACCCCCAACTCAAAAATGAGCCGTGTCCCCACGACTCGAAAAAGACTCAAGAAAAATAAAATTTAAAATTAGCACACATATTGCACATAAAGATATGGTAGGGAAGAAAGAAAACATACTCTTCGAGGCTTTTACCTCGCCTAGACGATACTCGGATTAAATCTAATGTATCTTCTTCACCCATCTTCTTACTCGCTTTTCGTTCAGGACACGTGATCATAGTAGGATATTGCATTATATAACGACATGGGAAAGATCGAAAATTTGTATCACCTCCTCATAGATCAACTGTGCCACATCTTCTTCTTCTCCTCACACAATACAATTCACAAACAACCCAAAGCATTCCAAATCTCCATGAACCTTCATGTATTCACCTTCAATTTCTTCTTCAAATACTTTCTCATAAGAAAAAGGTAGTTCCTTTAATCGTTGCTTCGGAGAAGCTATCATGGCCATTGAAGCTTTCTCTTTTTCTCTTGGGTATAAGGTCTTTGATCTAGAGAGGTCGTGTTGTTTTCTTTACTAAATTTGGAACCTTTTTGCTCATTGAATCAAACACAGCTAGCTAACCTCTCTTCTCTTGACGTGTTTTACCCATTGAATTGGAACTAGGACTTGTCTCACTTGATTTCTTCTCAATTAAATCCAACACCTTGATTTCTTCATCTCCCATACAGTAGATAATGTTCATGTTCTCTTAATCATCTCAATTGACCCCCAACTCAAAGCTTTAACCACTCTTGAAATTTGAAACTCTTGATTATTGGTTGTACAAGCTTAATTTGGGTTAGGAAAGGTGATTGGATGATGATTCTCTATGTGGGTAAGATGGATTCTTCATGGATTGGCTTGGATTTAAGAAATTGTAGGATGAATTTTTGAAATCTAAGCTTTTGATTCTTGGATTCAAGGTGTTTTGGTATGATATAGGTGGTTGAATCTTCCTTGTAATGATGTGGAGAATGAATTGGATGTGTTTTCATGGTGATTGGGTAGTGTTTTGATGATTGGTGAATGTTTTTATGAGCTCTAATGGAGTTAGGAGAGTTGTGGAGAAGAAAAAGAGGGTTTGAGTTTATAAAATTCGGAACTAAAAGCTTAATACCTCCTTTATAATCAAATCCCGTAGGTTTTTCTCTCCCTTGCGGTGCTGCGGACTACCCCTGCGGACCATGGGGTGTACCGCGCCTCCTACGTCAAAAAACCCATGGTAGGACCCCGTGGCACGTGTTTGTGCGGTGCATGGCGCGGTATAGGGTCCGGTATACCGGACCCATCAGCTATTTTTTTTTTCGTTTCTGGATAAAACCCGTGGTAGGACCCCGTGGTACGGGTTTTTGACCACGCGGTGCACCGCGGATGAGGTCCGGTGTACCGCACGTGGCAAAAACCTCCCCAGCAGCTAGATCTCGAAAAGTTATGCAGTTTAGGCTCAAAAATCACCTGATTCCGATATCCGAGCGCAAAGATATGACTTGCTGAAGTTTCTGTCCAAAAAAAATTTGCTCGCTTCCCTAACTCGATTTCTCCAATACCTAATCATCAAAAACACTAATACCTTTCTCAAATATGCAATATCAACTAAAATTAACTAATCTAAACATAAATTTAAAACTAAAAACGTAAAATCATAAAAGAATTTACGGGTTGTCTCCCGTACAACACTTTTGTTTAACGTCTTTCAAAGTTAGACGTGTTACCTCGATTAAGGATGACGAAATTTCCACCCTTTGCCTTTAATTCCCACGAACTTTTCAGCTCGATTCTTAATGATCATGGATGGTGCCATCCAAGATGTCGTGGGAAGTGGTGGTAACTCGATTTCATTTGTAGCACTACACTCCTCTAGCAATCCATTCATCTCTTTAGCTTCGAATCTTCGTTTGTTAGAAAGAATGTCCTTCATGAATTGGCCATATTTTGACATTCTTGTGAGAGCTTCTACAAACGGTATGCTAGTTTTTAACTTGTTCATCATGTCAACGAACTTCTTGAATTCTAAGTAATTGTCCTTTCTGACACGTGACGGGAATGGTGGAGGAGGACATGTGTTGGTTACCACCGGGCTCTCTTTCTTTTCTGGTGTCTTCTCTTGGACACTTTTTTGTTCAACTACCTCTTCAACCTTATCTTCTGTTGCTTCCTCCCCCCTCTGATCTGGAATAGGGACTGGTTCTGGTTCTGGTCTTGTTGGAGGTAGTTGTTTTCCACTTCCTAATTTAACTGCATGACAGACTTTGTTTTCTGGAGCAGTAGTATCACTTCGGAGTTGCCTTTCTGCAAGGATTTTAGTTTTCTCCACCATTCGTGACACTGCTTGCACCCTCTCCATAAGCGCATTCTGCGAGTTTTGAGATTCTTGCTGGCTATTCTCTATATTGTCAAGTGTTTGCATCAGTCGAGCCAAACTTGAATTCAAACTCGGAGGTTGTTCTTGTGTAGTTTGCTGCATTGAATAAGGAGGTGGTTCTTGATAAGCTTCATTGTAAATCGGCGCTTCTTGATAGACAGGTTGTGGAGGATAGTAAGATTGTGGTCGTGGTTGATAATAATCATCATAATAATGATTATTGTGATTATAATTCTGTTGATCTCCGACCCAATTGTAACTCTGTGGGGGTTGAGAGTCAGCGTAATTTCCTTGAGATTGATAATAACCATCATAATAATGGTCTCTTTGATAAGGCATGAAGGAAATTGAGGCTGGATTGTTCATCCAATGTCCCCACGAGTGATCTCTTGCTCCACAACTAGGATATGAAGGTGAGGCATGTACTAGATTCCTTTGAGCTAGTTGTCGTGATTGTTCTCGTAATTCCTCAAGTTGTCGACTTAACTCCTTGAGCTTTAGAGATTCCATCATGAATTAGCTTCTTCAGGGTCTAATAACACGAAACCTTTATCTCCTAATAAATCTGCTTTCGCCTGAAAAAATCTGTAAAACAAAAACTAAAAAGAAAAGCGTAAAATAGAACTAACTAAAATAAAAGCACAAGATAATTGCACAAGGACTAACGATGTAGTCCCCGGCAGCGGCGCCAAAAACTTGGTGTGGCCTAAGGTGTGATAAAAAGATGTATAAAATAAGTGCAAATACACACCCTAAACTAACACTGTACTGCAAGTATTACAGGACGTATGCAAGTTTTAATGATAAGAAGATTCGTTCCTCAGGGACTGACGAAAGTTAGAGGGAACTTATGCAAATTATCAAGTGCAGATATTAAAGATAGAAAAGATAATACGCAAGTAGAAAGAAGAGAAAGATATATATTTATTTGGTTTTCTAATAAATAAACTAAACTAATAAACTAAAGACAGGAAATAAATAAAAGAAAGAAAAGAAGATAGTATGAACGTCTAGCTTGAGTAATTAGCATGCAATCCCCACTAGTTTTGCCGTTCTAAACATGTAAGGGTAAATTATGTAGTATTTCCCTAATCGGTCCCAATATGCTATCGGTAGTTTAAAATAGGATTTACCTGTGTCAATAAGGCTTCCTAAGCAAACTTTTCCTGTAATTGGTAAAGAGTCACAAGACTCAACCATAGTGATTATCTAGCTAGGTTGGGTTGTCAGATCAGACCTAATACTAGACGTTATGTGCTAAACATGCAATTAAACACCGTTGTCAATGGTGACCTAATTACTAGATGGTAATTCTATATGGGCGCGCATCCACAAGAACACAGAATATAAATTCAAACACATAAACAGAGAATAAAAACTATAATTCAATTTAAAACATTAAGTTCCCAAATTAGATAGATGTCAATCAAAACTAGGGTTCATACATATATATGCTAAACACTCAAACTAAAAGGAATTAATTCATACAAAGAAGGGAAGAGAAAAGAGTTACAAAATAAGAGGTTGAAGGAGACATAGTTGTTGCACAGCTCCTTCCAGAATTCTTCTCTTGTGTTGTAGCTTCCTCTTGGCCTTAAGGTCTGGCCAAGGATGATTTAAGAGTGTTAAGAGGCTGTATTTATAGTGTAGAGGTTGACCTAATTCGTTTGGTAGAGATAACTTCAAGTAATGGACTCCTAGCCCAACTCAAATTCGTAAGGAAAACACTGCTGGACCGTTTTGAGTGTATCTTCTTCGTTATTGGTCGGATTTTGCTCTATAAGATACCAAAAGAATCGCAACAGAATTATCTAGACCCCTCAGAAGGAAATTACCAAATTCGGCCTATTTCTTAGGTAAAAACACCAATCTTTGGACGTGTATTGCAGAGTCCCAGATTTAGGCAGCTTTTCCTTTTCCATCTTTTTAGCAATTGTTTCCTTATCTCCAATTTCCATGCAAATCTCTTTCCATAAGTTGTAGTCTTTGACTTGGACTCTAATTAATCTCCATAATTATCTTTAAAGCTTCACACTAAATAAACAATTAAACCCAATATGCTCTAAAAATAATAATTCTACAAATCAAGACTCAAAATAGGAAAGTGCACTAAATTAAGCTAAAATCAACCTATAAACTAATAAATAAGCCTAAAATGATGTCTCAAGAGTGTATTTTACTATCACAAATGAGGAGACAGGATGGCTGATTTATTAAGGTTAACTTTTTGACCTGAAGCCAAGCAATACCTTTCGAGAACTTCTTTGAAAGAGTTAATTTCATCCTTATCAATTTTCACAAAAAACAGCGCATCGTCGGCAAAAAGGAGATGTGTGAGCTTTGGACACTTCCTGGTTATCGAAATACCTTGAATACGACCCTCTCTACACTTCTGGTTAATGGAGCCAATCAGACTTTCAGTTAATAAAGCAAAGAGGAGCGGCGATAGTGGGTCCCCTTGCCTAATTCCTTGTTTTGGTTTGAATTTTCTAAGCCTTTGCCCATTAACTTTCACTTGCATACTCACCGATGATATACATTCTTCAATCCATTTTATCCATTTAGCATCAAATCCTAAGCCTTCCAGACATTTTAATAAAAAAACCCAATTGACTTTATCATATGCTTTCTCCATATCCACCTTAACTGCTGCATAGTACACTTTCGAATTTCTTTTCTTATTTAAGAAATATGACACTTCCTGAGCGATCAAGATAGTATCTTGGATATTCCTTTCTTTTATAACTGACGATTGTGCTGGAGAAATGATAATATCCATAAAAGGTTGAAGTCTTTTTGCGAGAATTTTGGCTATTATCTTGTAACAGAAATTAACGCACGAGATAGGTCTATAATCTTTAATAGACTCTTGTTTATCCCCTTTTGGAATAAGAGTAATAACCGTATCATTTATCTGCTCGAGGGAAGTATTGTGCTCGAAAAAATTGACAACAAGTTTGTTAATGTCCTTTTCCAATATGTTCCAAAATTCGTGATAAAATTTTCCGGGTAACCCATCTGGACCCGGAGCCTTAGTACCATCCATGCTCAAAACTGCCTCTTTAATTTCATCCTTATCAGGGATTTTCGTTAGAGCTTCATTCATTTCCGTTGTGACCTTATTTGGGATTTGAGTTATAATATCTTCCGCACCACTAGTTGGTGTCACGCTAAAGAGGTTAGAGTAATAATCTTGGATAATTTTGTTAATACTATTTTGATCATAAACCCATTCCCCATCATTATTCTTAATCGTTTCAATTCTATTAATTTTCTTGCGATTCATAGTCTAAGCGAAGAAATATTTTGTATTTTTATCCCCGAGTTTGATTGATAAATCTCTTGCTCTATCTACCCAATATATTTCTTCTTCATCCCATCTTCTTTCAATTTCATTTCTTATTTCAATCTCTCTGATTCTATTGTTCTCCGATGGTTCATCGTCTTGAATTTTTTCGAGTTCTCTTTGGAGTGTGTCAATAGCCCTCTTATTGTTAGTGAAAAAGATTTTGCTCCATCTTTTGAGTGAGTTCGAAAGTAATTTCCGTTTTGCGCAAAAATCTTGAATATTCGTGATTGCCGCGTTATTACCCCAACTTTTCTCAATAATTTCTCTACATTGTTCGTGTTCGATCCATCTTGATTCAAACATAAAGTACTCCTCAATTTTTCTAAAGGTACTATCTTTTTGTATAATGATCGGGGAGTGGTCCGAACCAATAGCTGGAGGTATAAAAACATTCGCGTTTGGAAATTTTTCACACCATTCTAAACTAGCTAGCGCTCTATCTAGTCTCTCTTTAACATTGTTCTCCCCCTTTCTCTTATTCGACCATGTATAGAAACATCCTTTACCAGGATAGTCAATAAGATGATTCTTGTTTATAAATTCGTTGAACTTGATAATTCTTTCTAAGTTTGGTTGATTTTTCCCTTTTTCCGTTAAACTTTGTTATATCATTAAATTCTCCGACACATATCATTGGTATTTTAATTTTCTTAACCCATTTTGAAAGACTTTCAAACATATCCCATCTTTGTTTATCGTCATTTGGAGCATGAACACAACACAAAACCCACTTCAAACCATTTATTTCCGTAACTTCAACTAATACAAAATGATGACAAGCGTACAACGTCCTAACATCAACTGAATCCTTCCATAAAAGTAGGATGCCCCCGGACATAAACGATCTTCCTCCAGGTTCAACTACAAAGGATTTATTAAAGTTCCTAAAGTGCGAGCAAGATTTAAGATCTTTTCGCCTAATATTAGATTCAAACAAACATGCAAACGAGATATTAAACTTAAAGGTGAGGGACTTGAATGATTTCTTTGTCAGGGGTGCCCTAGCTCCCCGACAGTTCCAAATGAGCAGATTATCCATCACCACCAGCCACATTGCGAGGCTGGCTATCGCCTCCTTCTTTTTTAATGATTTTGTTTGCCATCATGGGACACACCCTGCAGCAAACATCATCTTCAGAATCTTCACTGCTCTCTGAATTAGCCTCCAAATGTCCTCCGCAGTTGTCGCCTTTGCAAAAGTATAAATTTTCACCATCCCCTAAACCGCTTGAATAATTATCCACATCGTACCCAACCAACTTAATTCTTCCCTCGTTCGTCATCTGTCCACGCACTTCGTAAAAACTTTCGCTTGATTTACCCACGAATCCCATCAGGTCATTTATTCTTCGTTCCATTTTTGTAAAGTCATCTTGTGTGAACTTTTGAAGTTTAAAGTTTCCTGGACACCCACTTGGTGCACTCTTTCGTTTGAGAGTCTTTGGCCACGTGAATTTGGTAATAGGAGGGCCAACTCTCATTCTAGCTGTAGATTTCCAACCTCTAGTGTCATTCTCCTCTCTTGGCACAGTTGGTAAATTTCTCTTTTCCTCCATCTTGTAGCAGTCCTCGTAACCTCCAACTCCAGAAGAACCACCCACCTCAAATTGACCATTTCAGAATTTGTCCCTTGATATTGGACTTAAAGTCCACCCAACATTCAAATTAATGTTCTCAACCATCTTATTGCTTTTCTCACCACTGTTATCTTCCACCGTATAGTTATGTAATCCGTGATGATCAGAATTAAATCTTTTGTACATTGCATCAACATCAACTTCTTGAGCGTTTAAAACATCAGTGATTGTCTCGTTGTTAACAATAATGCTCATCCCGATATCACCTAATTCCTTCCTGAACACCTTAAACAATCCTGGAAATTCTTTTTCTGACAGTTCAATTGGTCCTCCAACATTTTGAAAAGTTTTGAAGATGTCCTCCATCAACTCAGAACTTTCCCTCTTTCTTTTATTAGATTCACATTCTGAATTTCTACTATCCTCCTTTGAGTTTGTCTCTTTCACTTTTTCTTTATTTTTCGCAGCCTCGTAACTTCCATGTTATCCGTCACTTGAGCAGCTAGACCTCCGTTAAACTGATTACTGTCCTCGTCTTCTCCATCACCAGCGAACCTCCTGAAAGGATAGAACCTAACCACCTCATCAAAGTGACCCCACCTATCTCTTTTCCTTATGATGTGAAACACCTTATCATCTCCACGTATATTGAGGTCCTTATTCCAATTAGTGTATCTAGTAGCATCGTCATTCCATCGGGGTCGAACCATTGAAGTACCACATGTGTTTTTACTGTGGCCAAGCACTCCACAATTAAAACAAAACATCCCCACATTCTCGTAGATAAAACCAACCCAAGCAAAGCCATCCAATTGCTCCAAATATACTCCAGTTTTAAGAGGTTCATGAACATTGAATCTGATTCTGAACCTAATAAAACTTAGATTATCCAGATTGATCAAGGGGTGATCTACTTCAATCACTTCTCCTAAGAAATCCTCAAATACTTGTATAGCCTCCAACGTGTTCTGAACCCCGGCTAGGCCATATATCCTAACCCACACAGTAGAGAAATTCAAGTCGATATCCTTGAACATCACTTTATCTTCCCACTTTGTGATACTAACGTGCATTCCTTGAACAGTCAGAGGTCTAACGAAAAAGAGTCTCTCCGCCTCCTCATGATGATCCAGTATAATCTTGAACGTATTTGGTTCAAGTTCTTCAAACTGGATTCTGCAGAGTATACCCCAAGCGTCAAATACAATTTTTCTGAAGGTGCCAAAGAGTATGGTTCTCTCTGAGATAACTTTAGCTACGAATCTGAGTTCTGGTTCCTCTGGTTTTATTGATGAGACTTTGGTTGAAAGGGAAAGGGTTTCAAGCTTTCTTATGGTTTCATTTTTCTTACGAGCAATGCGAAGGAAGTGGTTGTTTGGTGTAGCCATTTCTTTTGTAAGTTGGTTAGTTTTCCGGGTGTTGTTTTGTGAAGGTGTTATCATAAGTATTTCATGTTTTATACAGGATTTTTTCCCTTTTGTATCCCACTGCATGAATTCCAAGTGTTTCATCCTTGGAATCGAAAAGATTTTTAGCGTGAAGAAACCACAAAAATTTTCGTTAATTCCAACAAACCTCGTTTCATGAAAACTTTCTATAACACGCGACCTTTTCACGCCTTCTATACACCCTAAAAGCTTTTCTAGAATATAGAGCTGCAGACTGTATCTTACTATCCAACCAAGAGTTAAAAAGGACCTTTTCCAATATACTCTGAAACCTTTTAAATAAACTGAAGTGCAGTAATGTTTTAATTCAATTCCCATAAACATGGACATTATATTTAAAACCATATATTCCCTTATTAAATCCTGTTTGACTGTATTTTCAACACAATAAAGAACAAAAATCCAACGGGACCAAGATTCGCTTTCCAAGTTATCCATTACTCCAGTTTTTAAATCAGTCAGCAAACTATTTAATAGAGAAATACATAGTAACCAAACATCTTTGCCTCTGTATATTATACATCCTTGGGCCCCACCATATATAATCCACGTACGCAGGTTATCTTTAGCTAACATAATAATATATGAAATGCATTTAGCCATAGCAGGTCTATACTGAAGCCTAGAGTCTCTAGTTAACCCACGCTTGCACGATTTGCTCAGAAAAATCGGATAACTAAGGATCTTATAATTAGCTTGGAGGGTAGATAAGATCAAAATCAGATTTAGCCAATAGATAAACATGCATTGCCTTGGATACAGATAAAAAATCTTATATCCAAAGATTTGAACTTGTTGATTATATATCTTAACCAAGAGAGCTAAAAGGAATTGCATGGAGTAGAACGTACCTTGACTTCGAGAAAGGAGGGCATTAAAGGGTCCCTTTTCCCTTATTAGTGAGAATTTTATTGAGGATCTCCTTTGCATGTAGTAATCCATTATCCAGATTGAGTAAACAAGAGCAATTAAAGCCCTTGCAAGTATAATTCTCCAGCAATTTGGACCAGGATCAAAACCCCTTCTTATTAACAAGTTTAGCTCCGTCATTTATTGAAACCCTAACTTGATCCTTGTTTGATAACGTTTTTTGGTAGTATAAGTGTATTAACTAGTAAATTCTGGGTCTTAATTGTAGTTTGATTAAGAAAAGACCCCAAATTTTAAGAATTTGGAGAAGATGATGAATAGTAGAGGTTTAGTTTAGAGAGAGAAAATTTACCATATCGGTAGTTACCTTATGAGTGCAAATTAATCAACAGATTATGAATTGCTAGTATTAGTCTGAAGAATAACAAAGTGGGTGGGGGTCCCTAACAACCCAACAAATAAGGACTTTTTGTAGATAATAAAGCTAAAGTCAATCGATTGATATGAAGTTGGACCTAAGATGTATGTTTATATCTTAATTTGATCACAAGTTAAGTAAAATCAAATCATGCGACAATTTTTTTTTGTCATGAATCATGCGACAAACAAGATACAGATTCTCATCACACACATCTATCATGTTCCCTAATTTTAAGATATGGATAATGCAAAATAAGATTTATCATGTTATAAGTAATATATTTTTTTTTTAGTACATGAGAGAGCCACTTTGGGCTCGGAGTCATTTCGACTCCAATGAGATTCGATCCCAGGACCTCTTGGTCTCTGCGGAGTAGCCTAACCACTAGACCAACTATCTATCTCATAAGTACTATATTTCTATTCTTTAATATTTTTACTTATAATTTTTTATGGATAAATGATACATAAGGGGTTAGAGACTAGAGACTAACTGATTTTGTTATCTATAACACATTGATAAAGGCATCTTTCTTGAACATGGAGGAGAAGCGCTTGTAACTTGTTCGATGAAATATCAATGGAGAAAATAATGGGTCCCTTTGCTGCTGAAGATTCCTTCATTTTCATGGCTGATGACTCGAGGATGTACTTTTTTCTTTTTTTCTTGTAATTATAATCTAATAATTTCATGAGTAAATAACACTTTTTCCCCCTGGGTTTATACGCGATTGACAGGTTGCCCCCTAAGTCTTAAAATGCGCCTCGTTGCCCCCTAAAATTTACTTTTGTGACCCGTTACCCCCTGAGTGCGTTTTCCGTCCATTTTCTCCGTTAAATATGACGTGGCAATTCCATGTCATATATATATTTTTTCTAATCCTAATCTTAATAAATTATTTAATTAACTTAAACCAAGGGCAAAAATGAAATTTTATAAATAGTTTTTATATTATTAAATATAAATAATATAATAACCCCCCACCCCACCGCACCCCCTACCCCCCTCTCTTCCCCTTCTTCTTCTTCCCCACTCTTCTTCTTCCCCGACCTCGACCTCTGGTTCTTCTTAAAAAAAAATCAAGCAAAACTCCACCACCACGGCAAAACTCCACCGAACTTACTTTTCGACAATTGATCAAGAAATTTTTGCTGTTACAACAGACACATTCCATAAACCTAGGTTCAAATTCCATATATACAATATATAATATTGACACATCGAGATATTCGAAGTGGAGTGACAAAAGTTTTACCAAGTCACTGAGTTATTTATTCCAAACTTTCACCACTACAATCGGTTTGTCTATCCTAACTTAACTAAATTAGGTTACCATCATTTCCGTGGTGAGTCAACTCAGGGGTAGTCGATTATTCCACATATTGACTCAGTGAGATCACCTGTTAAAGGCTTACAAATGTTGAAACTCAACCGATCATTTCCTACAATTTCTCCATCAAGTGTTTTCATTGCTTTCAATCATGATGTCGGTAAAGGATATGCAGGTGTTAATATCGTTAAATCTGACGGCTCAAAACAGTGGATATTACTTACATCACATTAACTTTTGCACTTCACGGAGTCCAGTTGAGAATGAGGTGATTTTCCCATCGATTGGACTAATTTTCCATTCAAACAAAACGCAGTTCAGAGTGCTAAGATTAGTTTTGATCCTTAAACGTTAATGGAAGATATCAATGAAGTTATTGCAAATTTGCAGATGTCAAAATTCTTTACTGTTTTATTGCAGTGGTGGTGGAGTTTTGCTTGAGTTTTTTTTTTTTAAGAAGAACCAGAGGTTGAGGTCGGGGAAGAAGAAGAATGGGGAAGAAGAAGAAGGGGAAGAGAGGGGGGGTAGGGGGTGCGGTGGGGTGGAGGGGTTATTATATTATTTATATTTAATAATATAAAAACTATTTATAAAATTTCATTTTTGCCCTTGGTTTAAATTAATTAAATAATTAATTAAGATTAGGATTAAAAAAAATGACATGGAATTGCCACGTCATATTTAACGGAGAAAATGGACGGAAAACACACTCAGGGGGTAACGGGTCACAAAAGTAAATCTTAGGGGGCAACGAGGCGCATTTTAAGACTTAGGGGGCAACCTGTCAATCGCGTATAAACCTAGGGGGCAAAAGTGTTATTTACTCTAATTTCATTTTTGTAATGTAAAATAGATTTTTGTATTAAACTCAATAACTTTTGTCTAAATGCTCAGGAGTTTACTGATTATACGAGAAATGCTCAGTACGTTTACTGATTATACTAGATATCGCTCAGCAAGTTACTAAGCAAACGAGCATGCTCAGTAAAGTCACACAACAAAAAAATTCGAATACTCAACAATTTTTTTCGACACTCATAACTTTTTCCGATACTCAGCAACTTTTTTCATGCTCAGTAGTCCATGCTCAGTAACTTTTTCCATGCTCAGTACTTTATGCTCAGTACTTTTTCCATGCTCAGTACTTTTTCCGGCGGTGATCGGTGATGGTCGGCGGTGGTCGATGGTCGGAGGTGGTCGGTGGTCGGAGCTGGAAATTATTGATAGTTAATGAAGGAGGAGAGAGATTAATAGTAATGGTGGAGAGAGAGTAATGATAATGGAGAAGTGAGAAGAATTTTTTTTGTCTTATATACACTAGAAGGGTAGTAATGATATTTGTCAATCTTGAGGCCTCTAAGTAGGAGAAAGGAATCACTTGGTTCCTATGTGGCACTATGATTCTCCTCAAGACCCCTTGGGTAATTGACCCAAAATATAATAAGATTTTTGTAACTATCAATATTTTAGTAGAAATGGGAACATAAACATATTTGAGAGTATTTCAGTAATTTTTTTATCAACTAATTAGTTGCACATCTATTGAAATATTTCACTTAATTTTTAGTGAGATGTGATGAATTATATGTCATGTAAAAGAAAGAGATAATACTAGTTGCAAGATTAAGTTGAAATTATGAGTACATATTAGATTAACTTGAAAATATATAAATTTTTTAATAATTATTAAGATGTTAGTAAAAATAGAAACATAACTATATTTGAGTTTTATTTCTATAATTATTTATCAACTAATTAGTTGTACATCTCAAGAAAAAATTCACTTATTATATAATCAGCTTGGATGAATTATATTTTATGTATCGTACTAATTTTTTAATTTTTTTTCCTTATAGCGTTATGTATTGTATACAAAATCGTGATTCTATCAAGATTACAATCATTGATCATGACATTTCAACATCATCATCTATGAAATCGGATTGGTAAGTCATAATATCTAAGACTTCACCAATATATATATATATATATATATATATATATATATATATATATACACACACACGAACATATATAAATATTTCTATAAACATAAAAATACAAAATAATGAAGTTAATAATATCTTATCATATATGAATAAATATTTTGTTGTTTCTGTAGTAAATTATTTTGACTTAACAAAAATTCCTTGCTCGACCCCAATTTTTAGCTTTGAAATATGCATCTAAGAACTTTGATTACACTATTTTGATATGCCATGAAGATGTTTTTGAATACGGTGATAGTGAGTAGAAGAAACATACAACAAATATATCAAGATGCGTGCAATGGATGAATTGCGGAGAATTACTATCTCATTTACGAGCAAGAGTCCATCGTTCCGTCCGTCAAAGATGGAAGCTATGGCCATTGAAGATGAATATTAGTTGATTAAAGACTACCATATAGGATTAAGATGGGATATTAAGCGTTAATTGTTCTTAGATATCATAAATAAGGTAATATTTTGTTTTTGTTATTTATTTTAAGGGAGGTTACACATTTAGCACTGAATTATGAGAGTTTACATATTTTGAAATATATTATTATCAGTTATTTACAAGTGAAATTTAACATTTGATCATTAGTTGAATTTGTTTGAAAATTTGGATGACGTCGTCTTCAACAACATCATTGATCAACTCAAGCCACTAGCCTACTCCCAATATGAAATGGTATCTCATATCACCCCATAAAAAAGTTATTAACATCTTATAGTCACCCATAATTTTGGAATGTTCATTGGAACCCCCCTGCACTTTTACATTATACGTGTAGACTTTGATTTATTTTCTCGTTTGTAAATGTAATTTAGGTTAATTATTATATAATACAGGGACTTAAAGTTAGGGTCGAAACTAGGATTTTTTGGTTGGGGTGCAATACCATCGAGTATTTTTGTTGAGTTAATTGAACCATATCTCCTTATATTATGTAAAAGATTCACTATAGGGACCTATGTTATGAAAAAAATTAACTTTATGTCCCTATTTTATTCTATTTTAGCATAGAAATTTCATATGAATAATATAAACTAAAAACTAAAGATACAATATTAAAAACCTAGGAGAGACGAGTTATGATACTGAAAATTCTGAGGTAGTGTATTTGTGTAAACAAATGATTTTTTAATTTCGGATAAACCCCAAGGTGGCTATGTCCCTACTTATAGTGCAAATAACTCAAAAAAATAAACAATGTGACCTATTAGTTCAAATTATGCATGTATGCTATTGTGCAATTTCTAGTGGCGTAGCAAAGATGGTGGAGAACGATCTCCGTTTGGATGCGAGTATCTGTGTTGGTGAATGACTATTCTTGTTGATGGTATAGCAGATTTAGCAACAACATCTGCATAACCATACAGGTTTCATGCGAAGTTGTTGAAATACACAAACTAAAATAAGTCCAAATTCATAAACCTTTTCAGCAACCAAGATAAATTCAATGAATCTGAATGGAGAATGAATCTGATATATCAGCAAACAATGAATGTGGAAGATCGATGGCCCAAATCAACGTACTGATGAATCTTTAGAATACATTGAATTTTGTCTTCTGTCTATTAATATTTCTAGATAGCATTTAATCTACATAGCTTATCTACTAGTATAAATAGCTAGCTATCCTTTGTAATTTTCATATCAGAAAAGTGAGAAGAAAAACAAGAGAGAAAAAAAGAGAGTTCATATTGTAAAAGGCAGTAGTCTGTAAAAATTATTATCAGAGATATCAATATAGTATTTGAGTTGTATTTATCTTCTTTTCTTGTTTTTCACAACATTGGGACCAACATAGTGGTATCAGAGCCAAGGTACATGAAACACCATGTCTAATGGTTTTGGGCAAACTCAACTACCAAAGCTTACTTTGGAAAATTATGATAAATGGAGCATTCAAATGAAGGCTCTCTTTGGATCATATGATCTTTGGGAGATTGTTACAAGTGGATACGATGAACCCGATGAAGGAGTTGAAGTTAATGCACAACAAGCAACTGCTTTAAGAGAAATGAGAAAGAAAGATAAGAAAGCTTTATATTTTCTTTATCAAAGTGTTGGTGAATCCATGTTCGAGAAGATTGCTGAAGCAGAAACGAGCAAAGAAGCATGGGATAAACTTGCAACTCAATTCAAAGGAGTAGATCGTGTTAAATGTGTTCGTTTTACAATCACTCTGTGGTGATTTTGAAAGTGCCAAAATGAAAGAAGGTGAATCAATTTGTGACTTTTGTTCTAGTCTATTATCTATAATAAACCAAATGAAAAGGAATGGAGAAGAAATAGAAGAAATTCGAGTGGTAGAAAAAATACTACGACCACTCACAAAAAAATTTGAGCACATTGTCGTGGCAATTGAAGAATCAAAAGACTTGGATGAACTCACAATAGACGAGTTGATGGGTTCCTTACAAGTGCACGAGCAAAGGATGAAAAAGGATTCTAATGATGTCCCAATTGAGCAAGCTTTGGAATCAAAGCTTAACATTAATGGTCAAAGAGGACGAGGTCGTGGATCTCAACGTGGTGGTAGAGGAAATAACTTTCGAGGTCGAGGTCGAGGTCGAGGTCAAGGTCGAGGTCAAGGAAACTTTGACAACCAAAAACAAAATCAGCAAAATAACACAAACAATTTTTTTCGGGGACGAGGAAGAGCTCGTGGAAGAGGAGGTCGTGGACAAGATAACAGAAAAAATATTGAATGTTACAATTGTCACAAATATGGGCACTATGCATCCAAATGTTGGAACAAATATCCTAACCAAGATGATCAATCAAATTTTGCTCAAAAGCAAGAAGATGAAGATGTCACACTACTTTATGCACAAAAGGACTCCAACAAAGAACAAGATGTATGGTATCTTGATTCAGGAGCAAGTAATCATATGTGTGGTAAGAAGGATATTTTTGAAGATCTTGAAGAGTATTTTCATGGAAACGTAAGTATGGGAGATTCCTCCAAGATTCCGGTGAAAGGCAAAGGTAAGATTAAAATTATACAAAAGAATGGTGTTTCACAATATATTTCAA
Organism: Nemophila menziesii; assembly: GCA_029959085.1. Lineage (NCBI taxonomy): Eukaryota > Viridiplantae > Streptophyta > Magnoliopsida > Boraginales > Hydrophyllaceae > Nemophila > Nemophila menziesii. Next base: position 32,547,936 of record JARWIR010000011.1, on the reverse strand, counting down.
ATGTGTATTATGTACCCGACATGAAAAGTAATATCCTATGCCTTGGACAATTACTTGAAAAGGGTTATGTAATACACATGGAAGATCTTTGTCTTTACTTGAAAGATGCACAAGGACAACTTATCACCAAAGTCAAAATGGCGAGCAATCGAATGTTTCCGTTGCATCTAAACACAAATTCTGAAGAATGTTTACAAGGGATGATAAGAAATGAGTCATGGAAATGGCATCTTCGATTTGGTCATTTACATTTTAGTGGCTTGAAACTCTTGTCAAATGCAAATATGGTAAGTGGATTACCTTCAATTGAAATGCCTGAATTTGTGTGCGAATCGTGTACTCTTGGAAAACAACAACGTAATGTTTTTCAAAGTGGAAAATCATGGCGAGCCCAAACACCATTAAACTTGGTTCATACTGATATATGTGGACCATTCGAAACTGAATCTCTTGGAGGAAGCAAATATTTCATTTCTTTTATTGACGATTTCAGCCGGAAGTTATGGGTGTATTTGATCAAGGAGAAGTCAGCTGCCTTTACTACTTTCAAAAAGTTTAAACCATCCGTCGAGATGGAAAGCGGCTACAAAATAAAAATCCTGAGATCAGACAGAGGTGGTGAGTATACCTCAAATGAATTTCGAGATTTTTGTAGTGAGCGGGGCATCAAGCAAAAATTTACTACATCATACACCCCACAACAAAACGGTGTTGCAGAAAGGAAGAATCGTACCATCCTTAACATGACAAGAACAATGTTAAAGGAGAAAAAATTGTCGAAGAATTTTTGGGCTGAAGCCGTGGCGTGTACTGCTTATTTGCTGAATCGTTGTCCAACCAAGAGTGTGAGAAATATGACACCACAAGAAGCTTGGAGCAACTATAAGCCATATATTAGTCATCTTCGAGTTTTTGGTTGCATTGCTTATGCTCGTGTTCCAGATGCAAAAAGAAAGAAGTTGGATGATCGAGGTGAAAAGTGCATTTTTATTGGTTATAGCGAGGAGTCAAAATCATACAAACTTTACAATCCACTAACAAACAAAGTAGTGGTGAGTAGAGATGTTGTTTTTAGCGAAGAAGAAATTTGGAGGTGGAATGAAGAAGATTCTAGCAAAGAGAATCAAACTGAAGTTGAAGAAGAGGAAACAACCCATCAACATCAAGAACCACTTGTCATGACACCTCAACAAGTCATAAATCCTCAAGATAATGAAGGTTCAGGTAGTTCTTCTTCTCCGCCAAGAAGAATGCGAAACTTGACAGAATTATATGAAGAAACTGAAGAGATGAATTTGGTATGTCTTTATGCCGATCATGAGCCATTGTCATTTGAGGAAGCCGTGAAAGAAGATTCTTGGAAGAAAGCAATGGTCGAAGAAATTCGCTCAATTGAAAAAAATAATACTTGGGAATTGACATCTCTTCCAAAAGGACATAGACCTATTGGAGTCAAATGGGTGTATAAAATAAAGAGAACGGCAAATGGAGAAATCGATCGCTACAAGGCAAGGCTTGTTGCGAAAGGATACAAGCAGAAATATGGAATTGATTATGATGAAGTGTTTGCCCCTGTTGCTCGGCTAGACACTGTGAGAATGTTGATATCGCTTGCAGCTCATCATAAATGGAAGATACACCAATTGGATGTCAAATCTGTATTTTTGAATGGTATACTTGAAGAAGAAGTTTACATCGAACAACCAGAAGGTTTTATTATTAATGGTAAAGAAGATAAAGTGTACCGATTGAAGAAAGCTTTGTATGGCTTAAAGCAAGCTCCCCGAGCGTGGAATTCTCGCATCGACAATTATTTTATCGAGAATGGTTTTGTCAAATGTCCATTTGAGCATGCACTTTATTTGAAGAAAAATCATCAAGGTAAAGTGTTAATTGCATGTCTTTATGTCGATGACTTGCTTTTTACGGGAAATTGTGAAGAAATGTTTGTTCAGTTCAAACAAGCCATGTTTAAGGAATTTGAGATGACAGACTCTGGGCTTATGTCATTTTTCCTTGGCATCGAAGTACATCAACAAGAAGGAGGAATATGTATTTCACAAAAAAGGTATGCCTCATAACTACTTGAGAAATTTAAAATGGAAAACTGTAATCTCGTAGAAACTCCGATGTCACCTGGGTTGAAAATGACAAAAGAAGGAGAAGGAAAATGTGTGAATTCCACATTGTTTAAAAGTTTAATTGGAAGCTTACGATACCTCACGATCACAAGGCCAGATATTGTTTATCCTGTTAGTTTACTGAGTCGTTATATGGAAACTCCCAAAGAGTCTCATTGGCTTGCAGCAAAAAGGATTCTGAGGTACATCAAAGGTACTATAAATTTTGGTTTAGTCTATCCTTATCAAGAAGATGCTATATTATATGGGTACTCTGATAATGATTGGGGAGGTGATCAAGATGAGAGAAAAAGCACCAGTGGGTATATATTTTTTCTTGGGTCTACAGCATTTACGTGGACTTCAAAGAAACAAAGTGTGGTTGCGTTATCTTCTTGTGAGGCTGAATATGTTGCATTATCTTCAGCAGTTTGTGAAGCAATTTGGTTAAGAAATTTATTGAAATATTTAAGTCATGAACAAGAAGATCCGAGTATTATTTATGTAGATAACAAGTCAGCTATCGAGTTGTCCAAAAATCCGGTACAACATGGAAGAAGCAAGCATATTGATCTTAAGTTTTACTTCTTAAGAGATCATGTGAAAGAGAAGAAAATAATTTTGGAGCACTGTAATACTTCAGAACAAGTTGCTGATATTTTCACAAAGGCGTTACCAACAGTAACTTTCAAGAAGTTAAGATCATTGCTCGGCGTGAAAATTATTTTAGTTTGAAGGGGGGTGTTGAAATACACAAACTAAAATAAGTCCAAATTCATAAACCTTTTCATCAACCATAAATTCAATGAATCTGAATGGAGAATGAATCTGATATATCAGCAAACAATGAATGTGGAAGATCGATGGCCCAAATCAACGTACTGATGAATCTTTAGAATACATTGAATTTTGTTTTCTGTCTTTTAATATTTCTAGATAGCATTTAATCTACATAGCTTATCTACTAGTATAAATAGCTAGCTATCCTTTGTAATTTTCATATCAGAAAAGTGAGAAGAAAAACAAGAGAGAAAAAAAGAGAGTTTATTTTGTAAAAGGCATTAGCCTGTAAAAGTTATTATCAGAGATATCAATATAGTATTTGAGTTGTATTTATCTTCTTTTCTTGTTTTTCACAACATTGGGACCAACAGAAGTGACATAAATGAACCGGAGCAAACTGGTCTGCCACATCCGCAATCATACTTAAACAATGGTTCCAAAGACTACCTTGTAGCTGACGACAACAATATACCGTGAATCACTTCATAGTTATCTAATACAATACACGTGTCTTCCTCGTCAAACTATTGGCACATTTTAGTAGCTTCTAGCAATGCACTTGCTTTAGCTTCCTCTGCCGACGAACAAAAAGTTGTTAGTGAATGCAAAATTCTAACACCATTGCGCTTATGAATCTCGATAATTCCCATCCCATGGGTTCCCACCTGGAAGTAAAAGACACATCACATAAGAAAGTGATATCTCTAAACTCATGGTTATCCAGTGACTCGTGTTTCTTCGATGGGCCGGAAGCAGGAATTTGACTCATGACTAGTGCCCATTCCGCCCTAAAGTGTTCCGTCAACATTTTCTTAGTTGAACAAATCATAGCTCGTGTATCAGTATCCCCCTTTTCATGCTAAGATTTCATCGTGGACTTCCACATGTTCAGGAATGTTAGTAAAAGGTAGGACTTGAAAACTGGAGCATTCCAGTCTCCCTACAGAAATGAGTGTACAATTTCCATCATCCATATTCCTATAATGTAATTGAACAAATGGACCAAATACGATTGAACAAATGGACCAAAGACGATTGAACAAAGCTATTCAAGCCGACCTTGGGTCAACGAAGGTAGCTGCTGCTGTTAACTGTAATTGCTATCTGTAAAAGATAATTCACACAAACCATTATATGTTAAATATGTTAACATATAATTAGACTTTTTCTCATTGTAAGTTTAGGCACGAGACAAATATTCTCATGAATTGGCTGCATTTTTAACACTACCTTTCAATATATGTATGTAAGATGCAAACTATGGACAAGATCAAACCATAAAAACAAAATTAAATAACATACAACATCAAACGAGGATGCCAGAAATTATATGTATTTTGAATTCCAGAAATTCTGAATTGTTTAGTCCAAGATTCCACCACTCCATATTCCTTCATTACCCATATATCCACATACTTTGATTCTTGAAAAAAATTGAAAATATCAAATGTAAACAAAGAGCTAGGCAATCATTTACGATTGTGAGAACATTCAATCCGTTTTCTTGAGGAAGAAGTTTAAATTCTTTTGATTTGGATCTGGATCTAGATATGGGATTGGATGAGGAGGAAGAAGTTTAAATTCTCTAGTTGCTGGGTTACATAAAATAACGGTTCTTGTATCATATGAGACACATAACAAAAGCCCATTACAAGGCCATGATACATTCAACAACCCGTTACTATTGTCAGGATCGAAATCCAGTGTAGGCATTTCGAGATCTGGTGAAATAAAATAACTTAGCAACTGCTTAAATAAATTTATGAAGATAAATAGATAATAGCTTGTGCATAAATCAAACCTCATCGAGAATAATATTTTTCCACTCTACACTTTGCCAAATTGAAAATTACCAACATAATTTTCGTCACTAAAATTCTCCGTGTACTTGACCAATTCCTCATATTCCAGATTATATTTTAGCTCTTCATCACACACCATGTCCATCTATAAGTCAAGAGATTAAAAAAAATTAACAAAAAACTATATACGTATCCCATAGGACCTAGCATTACCCTTTATTAATTTTTTAGCCCCAATTTAATAAAATATATATAGAAATTAACCTCCAAATCCTATCAAGTGTTTGAACTTTTAGCGGGTATGGACAAAAGTTCCTGGTTCATCCACTTTATGTATGCAAAATAAATAATGAGTAATTTTTAGTTCTTCTTGTTAAAGTACAAACTCCTCTTTATCCATTAGTCCATATAGTACACTATCATGCTTTTATCTAGTAGGTAGTTTAGGCTTTAATCTATTATGTAATAGCTAGTGTGTAATTGGGTGTAATGTATCTATCTATATATACATGATAGACTAGTGTATTCAAACACTAAGTCATTCTAAACTTCATCTTAGAAGTTACATGGTATCAGAGCTGATTTTCGTTTTTTAATTTTATCAACAAAAAAAAAAAAAAAAAAAAAAAAATCAATTCGTCTTCTTCACGCTGCAAAGAGAAACCCAAACAGTAAACCCTAACCCTAGCTTTCTCTTAGCACCACCTCCATCACTAATCTTACCACGGCATTCACCTAGCTTACCTCGCCTGACCATGGCGACATCACGGAGCTCGCCCATCTTCTCCGGCGAAGCAGCGGCGGTAATTTTACAGTAAAAAAAAAAAAAAAAGTCTGATCTACAGCTCACGCTTCCTCGTCAGCGCGCGTGAGCCACCCCATCGTGTTCGCCAGAAAATTCCGAGCAAGCCATGAAATCGCCGTCGTCAGCAGCCGCGCGTGAGCTTCACGCGCCACCTCCAGCCGCCGCGCGTGGCCGCCACGCGCCACCAGTCGTCGGACAGTAGGTTCGGTTTTGTCTCCTCTTTTCGTTTCCGTTGTTTATTTGAATAGATTCCGTTGTTTTAGTTCCCGTTTGAGTATAAATAGGAGTATAGTTATTGTGTATATTGTGGAGTTATGGAGACCTTAGAAGAGAGTAGCTCTAAAGAACCTATATCTAATGTATCTCGCCCTAGTTTGTCGATTACTAGTCCAACTTTTTCGGGTACCCCAGTTATTACTACTACTAAGCTTACTAGTAGTAATTATTATCGTTGGTCTTCTTCGGTTAGATTGTGGTTTCGTGGGCATGGGTTTATTCGTTATTTAACAGAAGATTGTCCTAATAGCGCTTCTGTCGATGAAAGTGCACGTTGGGAAACTGTTGATTGTCAACTTGCTAGCTATTTGTTACAGTCTATTGACCCGGAACTTCATGATATGTTTGATTATGAGTCGTGTAAACTTATGTGGTCTATGGCTAAAAGTTTATATAGTAGTAATGTGACTCGAGTTTATGATGTGGTTTCCGACTTGATGCAAATTCAACTCGACGGGAAGGGACTTTCAGGGTGGTACGGTCGTTATCAGCGCTCCCTTACCGAGTTTCGTTCTATTTTTCCGCCTACAACTGATATAGCGGTTTCTCGTGAACAGCAAGAACAATTGTTTGTCGTACTCATGCTTCGTAGTCTCCCTTCCCAGTATGATGCCGTTCGTTCTCAACTATTATCTAGCAAGACACTGCCCGCTATGTCAGAGGTGTATTCTACACTTGATCGTGCTTGTCTTACTCCTAGTGCATCTGAGCCTTCAGTCGATCGTTCTGCCCTGCTCTCTCAGCCCGACATTGGTAGGGATAGTATTACTCGTGATGGTATTTCGAGTGGTTATCGTGGTCGTGGTCGTGGTCGTGGTTATAGTCGTGGTAGTGGTAGAGGTAGTCACACTAATCGATCTCAGTGCTCTTATTTCCATAGAGTAGGACACCTTCGAGATAAGTGTTGGGACTTGCATGGTCGTCCGTCAGGTGTTGCACATGCCGCTCAGACAGATCCATTAGAGGTATCTTCATCAGGTGTTGATCCTTCAGAGCGTGTCCTTACAGTACCAGAGGATCGGTACTCTCAGCTTCTTCGATTAGAGGCATCTTTGCAGGCATCTCAACCTTCTCATGCTCACGCCAACTCGTCCACTGCTTGTCTTTCTCACACTCAATCTGCCTTAGGTCCATGGGTAATCGATTCTGGTGCTTCTGATCACATGACCGGTAATGTCCACTTACTTTCAAAAATTCGTTCAGGTCCTTCTCATAATGTTACACTTGCTGATGGCTCTTCCACCTCCGTTTGTGGGGTTGGATCTGCTCATCTTTCTTCTACTATCTCTTTAGAGTCTGTTTTATATCTCCCTAAATTTTCGTTCAATCTTATGTCAGTCAGTCAACTTACCAAGCGTCTAAATTGTTCTGTGATATTTACCCCTGACTCTGTGGTTGTACAGGATCTCCAGACCCAAGAGCAGATTGGTACAGGGCGTGAGGAGCGGGGTCTTTACTATATGGATGTTACCTCTTCCACTGCTTGTCTTGTTGATCTTCCACCTGAGCAGATTCATTGTCGTCTTGGTCATCCATCGCTTCCTGCCCTAAAGAAAATGGTTTTTGGTCTTCATCATGTTCGTGAACTCTCTTGTGAGTCGTGTCAGTTGGGTAAACATGTCCGTAGTTCTTTTGTTAGTCGTGTCAATAAACGAGCTAGTTCTCCTTTTGCTTTAGTTCACTCTGATGTTTGGGGTCCTTGTCGTACTACATCTCGAATCGGTTTTCGGTATTTTGTCACCTTTATTGATGATTACTCTCGTATGACTTGGTTATATCTAATGAAAGACCGTTCAGAGTTGTTTTCTATTTTCTCATCTTTTTGCGCCGAAATTCATACCCAATTTGGTGTTCCAGTTCGTATATTGCGTAGTGATAATGCTAGAGAATATTTTTCGTCATCCTTTCACTCTTTTATGTCTGAGCGTGGGATCATACACCAGTCTTCATGTGCCCACACTCCACAACAAAACGGGGTGGCCGAAAGAAAGAATAGACACCTTGTAGATACGGCTCGTACTCTTCTCCTTCATAAAAATGTCCCGTCTCGTTTTTGGGATGATGCGGTTCTTACATCTTGTTATCTCATTAACCGCATGCCATCCTCTGTCCTACATGATCAAGTTCCCTTTTCTATTCTTTTCCCTAGAGATTCTCTCTATATATTACCACCTCGAGTCTTTGGTTGTGTCTCCTTTGTTCATAATCTTTCTCCTGGCACCGATAAATTAGGTCCCCGATCGATTAAGTGTATCTTTCTTGGGTATTCTCGCTTTCAGAAGGGGTATCGTTGTTATTCTCCTTCTCTGAATAGGGTGTTTGTTTGTGCAGATGTTACTTTTATTGAGTCCTCATCATACTATCCATCTAACATCTCTGATATTGCTATCGAGTCATTGTCTCCTCCAGCCCCTACATTTATTTCCCCACCTCTTGTCCCTATCCCTGGTTCCTCACCGGTACCTACAGTCCCTCCAGACACATCTCGGTTAGATCGACCCGATTTACAGGTTTATACTCGTCGCCTTCCTCCGCCATCGCCACTCTCACCAACTGTACCACTTTGCTCGCCGTCTGTGGATCCAGTGGCCTCTGATTTAGATGTTCCTATTGCTCTTCGGAAAGGTATTCGAAATTGCACCACAATACATCCTATTTCTTCTTTTGTGTCTTATGATCATTTATCACCTTCTTATGCGTCCTTTGTTACTTCACTATCTTCTATGTCTGTCCCTACTTCTCATACAGATGCTCTTGCACATTCTGGTTGGCGTGATGCTATGGTTGAAGAGATGTCTGCGTTACACTCTAACGGTACTTGGGATTTAGTTGATCTTCCAAGTGGAAAATCTTCAGTTGGTTGTCGATGGGTGTTTACAGTGAAAGTATCTCCAGATGGTAAAGTAGATCGCTTAAAGGCTCGTCTTGTGGCTAAAGGTTATTCTCAGGTTTATGGTGTCGATTATGGTGATACATTTTCACCTGTTGCTAAGATGTCCTCCGTTCGTATTTTTCTCTCTTTGGCTGCTATGCGTAATTGGTTCCTTCATCAATTAGATATTAAGAATGCTTTCCTCAATGGAGATCTTGAGGAGGAGGTGTATATGGAGCAACCTCCAGGGTTTGTTGCTCAGGGGGAGTCTCGTAAGGTGTGTCGTTTGAAGAAATCTTTGTATGGATTGAAACAGTCTCCCAGGGCATGGTTCGGACGGTTTAGTGAATCCTTACTTGAGTTTGGTTTGACACGTTGTGGAGTTGATCACTCAGTGTTCTATAGACACTCTTCTGGTCGGAGTCTATTACTGATTGTGTATGTAGATGATATTATCATTACAGGAGATGATACATCAGGAATTCAGAATTTGAAGACATTTCTTCAAAAACAGTTTCAAACGAAGGATTTGGGACAATTACGCTACTTCCTTGGTATTGAAGTGGCACAGTCGGATAAAGGAGTATTCATATCACAACGAAAGTATGCCTTGGATACACTAGAAGAGGCCGGGATGCTTGGTGCACGGCCATGTGACTCCCCAATGGATCCAAATGTGAAACTCATACGCAATGAAGGGGATCTATTCACTGACCCAGGGAGGTACAGAAGATTAGTCGGGAAGCTTAATTATCTATGTCATACACGACCAGATATCTCATCTCATTTGCTGTTAGTGTTGTTAGTCGATTTATGGATTCACCATGTGAGAGTCATTGGGATGCAGTTGCACGTATTCTGAGATATATCAAAGGGGCTCCCGGAAAAGGGATATTATATAGTGATCGAGGTCATACAGAAATTGTTGGTTATTCTGATGCTGATTGGGCAGGATGCCCAGATGATCGACGCTCCACCACTGGATATTGTGTCTTCATTGGTGGAAATCTAGTCTCATGGAAAAGCAAGAAACAAGACGTGGTAGCAAGATCAAGTGCTGAATCTGAATATCGTGCTATGTGTTTGACCACTTGTGAGTTGATATGGGTTAGAAATTTACTTGCAGAAATCAAAGTCGATTGTCCTAATCCTATGAAACTTATGTGTGATAATCAGGCCGCCATACACATTGCTTCAAATCCGGTATTTCACGAGCGTACCAAGCATATCGAGACTGACTGTCATTTCACCAGAGACAAGATTTTATCGAAAGAAATTGTAACATCTTATGTTAGTTCCACTGACCAGTTAGCTGACTTGTTCACTAAATCTCTAAGAGGTTCTAGAGTTGAATATATATGTAACAAGCTAGGCACATATAATATATATGCTCCAGCTTGAGGGGGAGTGTTAAAGTACAAACTCCTCTTTATCCATTAGTCCATATAGTACACTATCTTGCTTTTATCTAGTAGGTAGTTTAGGCTTTAATCTATTATGTAATAGCTAGTGTGTAATTGGGTGTAATGTATCTATCTATATATACATGATAGACTAGTGTATTCAAACACTAAGTCATTCTAAACTTCATCTTAGAAGTTACACTTCTAAACAAGATAACTACGTATATTTACACATAATTCAGCAACAAAAAGAAGAACAAAAAATAGGTTTAACTATATAAATTAAAAATATAAAGACTGAAAATTCAAAAAAAAAAAAAAAAAAACAGAATTTACCTGGGAGGAGATACTTTATCTGAAGATGACTTTGGTTTCTCTGAAAATAACAAAAGGACATATTATTTACTGAGGGGTAAAAAGGAAGAAAAAAAAAACATTTTTTAAGTTGAGTTTCTTCTTTTTTCGAGGCTAAAGCATTTTTAACAGCTTCGGCTAATTCCGTATCATTTTTAGTACTTACTTCTTTTAGTAAACGAGGATCATCTAATACATCGTGACTACTTTTTATTTTAATATTCCTTTTCCTCTTCTTATGCTTCTTCTCCAAATGAAAGTAAATTCAACTTTCTGGAATTATAAACAGTAAATATTTATGTTAATCATTAGATAAGTGTAAATACACTGATTAAAGAATATACTTACGTAATACTAATTGGAGCCTAAACAGATGAACAATTTAGGCATTTAAGATCATGAGTAATTAAGGACTAATGGAGCAGCCTAGGCTGATTAATGACCATATAAGGACTGTTGATTTTTAAAAGTTTACATTTTTTGAATCATATAAAGAAACTTAGGATGTTCATGTATGATTCTATAAGTAGCTGCATCTACTGAGAAACCATGTTTTCTCATTTCCTTAACCCATTCAATTGCCTCTTCATACTCTTTTTTCTTCATAAACCCTCGAATAATAACGTTGTAGGTCACACTATTTGGCGACAAACCATGTTTCTTCATACTTGAAACCCACTCTTTTGCATCTTCCATCATTCCTATTTGACAAAGTCCACCTATAATAGTATTATGAGTATATAAATCAGGCTTCAAACCTTTGTTTGATAGCTTGTAAAAAACATCTAATGCAGCATCAAGTTGGCCATATGTACATAATCCATAAATAATAGTATTATATGTCACAATGTCAGGAGTTATATTACTACTTTCCATGGAGTCTAATAAAGACAAAGCCTCGGTGAAACGTCCATTATTGCACAATCCGTTTAACATTGTATTATATGTCACAATATCAGGAGTAATATTGCTACTTTCCATGGACTCTAATAAAGATATAGCCTCGGTTACACATCCATTATTGCACAATCCGTTTAACATTATATTATATGTAACAAAGTCAGGACTAATTACTCCCTCAGACTCAGATTTCATCTTCTTGAATAATTCTTGCGCAATGACACATCTACCCTTCTGAAACAACCCTTGTATCATACTGCTGTATGTAACAGTATTAGGCTGCAGTCCCTTTGAAGGAATACCTTGAAAAAGTTGAAAAGCTTTATCAACACACCCTTTTTTCACTAAACCATTGATTATACTGTTATAGGTTTGAATATTAGGCTTTAATCCAACAATAGGGTTATAAGATTGGATGTTAGGTTTAGAAATCTCCCTTAGCCATTCAAGAGCCTTGAGTGTATGTCCACATTTACAAAGCTCGTTTAATACAATCCCAAAAGTAACTGCACTTGGCTCACAAAGTTTTTCCCTCATTAACCTTTGAAACAACTCTACACCCTCTTTACATCTATCTTCACCAAAGAGGCCCTTAATCAGGGTGGTATACGTAACCACAGTGGGAACATGACCACCTTTTAAGAGACACCCAAATACTGCAAAACCTATATTGCTTTTTTTTAACGAGCAGTAACAATTTATAGCTATACTCATTGTATAATTATCTACCGGAGCCCCCAAAATAAGCATTTCTCTGAATAGAGAAAGAGCATAAGAATAATTTTTCATCTTCACAACAGTACCCAATAGCTTAGTGTAGTCTATAACAGTAAGCTTGGGTCGCGTACGGATCATTTGATTCACAGTAAAACGAGCATCTTTGACACAATTGATATCATCAAAAGATGAAATTGAAGAATAAAAGAAGAGGGAAAAAGGGTTACCGATTGTGTTGATGGAAGAAAGAGAAGATCTAAAGCAAAACAAAGAAGAACTAATCAGCTTCATGATGTTAATGGTTGTTGCTAATATTGTAAAATGATTGTGAATCTGTGATGGACTTGAGATGCTCTTTTGTGAACTGGTTACAAAATCAGATCGCAGATGTCAAATGTCTTTTTTTCGGTAGAATTGTCTTTTTTTTTTTTTTTTTTTTAATAAGTCAAATGTCATTAAAAAAATTCTAAATGATTTCCCACTTATAAAATTCGGAAATCATGATTTAGTCCCTCACAAATTTTAAATAGATAAATTAGTCCCTATCTTTTAATGATCAACTATTAAATCAAAGTAAGTTATAATTTTATCTTTTATAATTTAATTAAATAGTATAAACTTGTAAAGAAAAATAAATACAGAGCAAAATTAAAAAAATATTTCTACTAATTATGTTATAAGTTAAAAAATTTAAGCATATTATATTGTTAAAATAGGTTAAAGATCCAAATCTTTTATTTTTATTTTGGTCAAATCTCTCTTGATCTAAACAATACAATTCTTCTATTTTAACCGAAAATGGACACTTTTATTTTTAAATTAATTATACAATACTAGCAAGATTTTTTTACCATTCTATTTTATCCGTTATTATTTAATTAAATAAAATAACCTCTAAGTAACAAATTCATTTCTCATCACTCACTTTATCCTTCTATATTAATCTTGATCTTAAAAATTCCCCAAATTAGGGGCAGACTTAGGGGTCGACTGGGGTGTGAGGCCGCCCACCTCAGTCCTAGAATGTAATGAAATTTCGTGCAAATTATTTAAACAAAAAAACATTAGTAGAAATTTACTTTTTCCCAGAGTCTATATATTCTCCCCCAAGCCTTCCAAAACTAGAAATTACATTTAAAAAAAACGACAAGATTGTTTCACGGTAAATGTTGATTCGCTGAAGTAGGATACATTCATTCTTTTTGTGTTTATTGTAAAGCGAATGCATTTCTATGAATTTAGGGTTTCGAATCAAATCATACCAAGTGAATCGCATCAATATCTTAACTGGCAAAGTCACTAGAATTAACATGATTACGTTTTCAGGGAAAATCTTCATATGTGTAGCCTTAGAATTATCTTCAAGTGAACTCTTCAACGTCATTATCATCTTTGTAAATTTGATCCTTCAACTTCTCTTTTGTTTCTTACACTTTTTATCGATAAACCCCAAGTCGCAAAAGGGTTTGTAACGATATTTAGATCAAATTAGAGCGAAAAGGAGCCAATTCGAGATATTTTGCATAATATAGGAACATGTACTGTAAATTCTGCATATTATAGGGGCCTATATGTAATTAACTTTTGTTTAATACATCTTAGAGCCACTTTGAGGGCAAGGTATATATAACTTTTTCATAATATAATGACCTTATAATGTAATTAACTCAAAAACATATAGGGGCATATAATGCAATTTTTACATAGTATACCGACATATAGTGCAATATTGCATATTATAAGGACCTACAGTGAAATAAATCAAAATAATTTGGGTCATTACCCCTAAATCCCCTTGGAACCTCCAACATTTGGCTTCTCCTATATCTCATAATTGAGCTGATTGTATGATATAGGGACCCTTCTCTCATCCCGGTAATTTGTATAATATAGAAACTATAGTATCAAGGCCTGTAGTGCATTTTTTGCATGATACATGGAACTAAAGTGGAAGTCTACGAAATGTGTATATGGAGGAAAGTGCAATTCATATTTTTAGGACCTGAAATAAAATGAAGCAGCTATGGCAAAAGATGAGAATGGAGAGCTTAGTCAGAAATAGCTATGAACTCGCAGGTACTGATTCATCAAGAGGGGAGCACTGCAAATTCCATAGCAGGGACCTCCCTGCAATTTTTTGAAAATTCAAGCTGCATCATCTGTCCATCTTTAGGGAGCAGCGAACAAGTGGCAAGGGCAGCTGAGCAGGATCAGTTTTCAAAAAGTGCACAAGGGGAGGCAGCAAGGTGGTGAAATAGGAACTTAAGGGAGAGGGATTTATTTGCTGGATTACCCTGGTATATCTTCTTCGTGGCTTTGGTGGGAGTGTTTGTATTTAAAGGGAAAAAATATTACTTAGTAACGAAGCTTTAATAAAAAAAAGCAAAGCATTTTGGCTAAAAGTTATATGAAAGCATGGAGATCACATTCGAGTAAACCGAGAAGCTTCAAAGATCATGTAGAGTTGGCAGGTTGGTGCAAAGGCTTCGCGGGAACAGACTCGAACTGCTGGATCTACTCACCGGCAGGGAAGGAGATGACAATTTCCACTATGGTTGCACGAACGGCAAGCTCCGAGCTTCTCTGGTGAGTTTCAAATCTTCTCAAGTGATATTCATGAGCTTCATCTTTGATTAGACATTCAAGAGCTTCCACCATGTCACTACATTCACGAGCTTCCACCATGTCACGACATTCACGAGCTTCATCTCAAGCCACTCGGTCTTCTTCGCGATCTGGTTGGAGATCTCCCTCAGTGGAAGATCTTCAAGCCATCAGTGGGTTCCATGGTTGGTAGGGGATAGAGAAATGTGAGGGAAAGAAAAAGGAGGAGTAAGGGAGGAAAGAGAAATGAGATATGACTGATAATGATAAAAGGAGTTTAGGGTTTACTAGAGGAAAAAATATTTATATGGGATAGAAAACATCTGAGGGTAATTGGGGTAATAGATTTGTAGGTATATAGTGTAAATTTTTTAGTGGCCTTTAGTAAGAAAAGAAGGTAAATGAGGTCTGATTAGGTCTTAGGGGTGTTTTCAAGACCCGTTGGGTAAAAATCTCTTGTTTATATAACATTTGGAGTGTAGACACATAATCTAAGTTGCAAGATTTAGGTTAGTTGTGTCAAAAAATCCCACACATGTTACTATTGACTCAAAATCACATTTATTGTTAGTTTTTATCGTTTTTATACCAGATAAATGAACTTCTTCCATAACACATGCATAATGCAAGTTTTGAGGTTTGCTTCCATAGGTTGTTACTCGTAGCAGTAATAAGAAGAACATATTTATTGATCAATGTTTATCATGAATATGTTTGATTATACAATGATGATTGTTTGTTCGAGTGGTATAAGGTATTAAATTTTGACACTTATCTGAAAGGTGTGGATTCGAAATTTTAATCCATGATTATCAACATTGATTCAAATTACAATTCTCACTTTTTAAAATTACTTTTTTGCATAAACAAACTTATTCAACGCCACGCGCATATTGTGATTTTCGACCACATTTCTATAGGTTGAAAATTATAGTGGCATTACAAAAAACATAATGATTAATTAATGTATATGACGAATGCTATATAATACACAACATTTAAAGTTTGGTCAACTGGTCTAAGTCTCTAGATATAATCTTTGGTTCAGTGGCGGATACAGGGGAGGGTTGAGGTGGGCTGTAGCCCACCCCATCCCATTAACGCCCGTTATAATTTAGCCTATTTTTTATTTAATATGTTAAAATATTAATAGAAAAAATTATAGTTCTTCTTTAATTGAAAAATTAGCTAATTTAAAATTACAGCTCTTCAACTCAATACATATTTTTAAAATCAATTTATTAGAAATCTCGATTTTCAGGTGTGTCTTAAAATTCTTTCAATATTCTATACTGTTTGGATTAAAATTCAGAAAATTCTAATTTGTCTATTTTGATTTTTGTGTTATGCATTTTTATTAAATTTATTGTATTCTTTTGAATTTTGGGTTATATCGTGTTTGTGTTTATTGAATTGATGCAATCATATTTGTGTTCTTTCCACCTCTGCCGCTAAAACTTAAAAAATCGGGTATAATGTGAACAAGTATTAGACCTCTGATACATAATACAGATTACAACAGTTGTAGGTATTTGTGAAATACTCATTACTATAGCTACTGTTTTAGAGTGCATAGTAAATATCCATGAATTAATAAAATAGGTAGCTCCACGAATAACGATAAAATACACCAAATTGCATTAGTACTTTAGTACTCTATCTGTATGTGATTTTTTTTCGTTGTAGCTACTTAGTAAATATGATTTTTTTTGCGTAGTGCGCGAAAAAAATTTGTGGTGTTTTTTTAGTTAGATATATAAAAGATTTATTGGGTGTGGTTTTTTCCGTAACAATAATAGCCCTTCCCGACTCGAAATTCTGGATCCGCCCCTGCTTTGGTTTGAAAGAAAAAGGGTTCAAATTCCACAAGATTTCTATTTGTTATAACATATTTGCTATTAGGATCATGTGTCTGACATAACACGGTATCTTCTTCGTCACTAATTTCACAACCCTCTTGATATTCCTTTTTTGTTATCTATATAATAAAAAACTACAACAATAAGAAGATAAGATCATTAAAAAAATAAAAAATAAATATTATTATATTTATTGAGGTTGCATATTCCATTTAAATTTTAAAATGAGACCAAACGTTATAAGATAAATAATGGAAGTGACTAAATATTATAAAATAAAGAATATAATAGACTAAATATTAAATATAAATTATATATGAACTAAAATAAAACCCTAATCTCACTTAATAATCAATATCCATAAATTTCACGCCTCTCTTCCTCTCAGCCGACATAGCGCATCCCTCTCCTTCTCAACCAGCATTTTTCTCCCTCTCCATTGAAGACGCAAAAGAAGGTACTCCATTAACGACGCCTATACATAAATACGTTAACAACCCATATCCTTAACTCATATATTGAACCCCCTTACCTCCGTCATTTACATAAAGTAGATTTTGAAGACCCCTCCACTCATCACCGCAAAGATGATCATCTTAAAGGCTTCTCTTACAGTATTGTTGTAAAGAATTATAGGTACGTTTTTATTCAAAGTAGATTTTCGACACTAAAAATATTACATTTGATTGTGTAAAATTTCAAAGGTACCAAAATTATTGTCATTTATTTTTATTCTTCTAAGTAATAATATTTCTTTTCAAAATTAGTGAATATTGATTTTCCTTTTCTTTTTAAAGTTAGATATCTGTTTATTTTGTTTGTCATATTTGTTGTCTTTTTTATGTTTTTATAGAGATTAAATCTTTAATTCCAACTTTGTTGAATATTCATATTATCATTGGTATTTTATTTACCAAATTTGATTTTGGGTCTTTAACATCTTTCTGTGAAGATCTCAATTGTCATGCTCTATAGTTTCTATGAGTAAAATTAATGTTTCTACTTGTGTTCAGTTCATAGGTGCTCATCATATTCAATCCTCATCACTATTACTACGTCCTTAACATATACATATTGATAATAGATATTATAATTGTGCAATATAATGTTAAATCAATTTATTGCAAGTTAAACTTTATTACCCACCTCCATTGTTTTCTAAAATTTGAATATTAGTCTTTAGATGTTACAATTTTCTAAGAGACGATAATATTCACTAAATATGGGTAAAAGATATCATAAGACTTTTGATACCATCTGAAATTGTGATGTATTTTTGTTATATAATGACAAATAATTTATTATGTTGCAAGACTAATTTAAAATTATGAGAACATATTAAATTAACTTGAAAATCTACATGACTTTTTATAGTTATCAATATTTTTTGTAGAAATTGAAACATAAACATATTTGAGTATTATTTTTTATAACTAGCTAGTTGTCCCTCTCTTAAAATATTTCACTAATTATTTAAACATTTGGGATGAATGATATGTTATCTATAAAGAGATATAATACTAATTAATTTTTATTTTTTTCTTCAGATCTTTATGCACTGTATACAAAATTGTGATTCTATCAAGATTACGATCGTTAGCCGTGACATTTCAATATTATATGAGACACATAACAACAACCCATTAAAAGGCCATGATACATTCAATTTACTATCGTCAGGATCGAAATCCAGTGTAGGCATTTTGAGATCTGGTGAAATAAAATCTAGCATATCATATGAAAGAAACGACAAGATTGTTTCACGATAAATGTTGATTCGCTGAAGTAGGATACATTCATTCTTTTTGTGTTTATTGTAAAGCGAATGCATTTCTATGAATTTAGGGCTTGCACCTGAATCGCATCAATATCTTAACTGGCAAAGTCACTAGAATTAACATGATTACGTCTTCAGGGAAAATCTTCATATGCGTAGCCTTAGAATTATCTTCAAGTGAACTCTTCAACGTCATCATCATCTTCGTAAATTTGATCCTTCAACTTCTCTTTTGTTTCTTACACTTTTTATCGATAAACCCAAGTCGCAAAAGGGTGTGTAACGATATTTAGATCAAATTAGAGTGAAAAGGAGCCAATTCGAGATATTTTGCATAATATAGGGACATGTACTGTAAATTCTGCATATTATAGGGGCCTATATGTAATTAACTTTTTTTAATACATCTTAGAGCCACTTTGAGGGCAAGGTATATATAACTTTTTCATAATATGAGTACCTTATAATGTAATTAACTCAAAAACATATAGGGGCATATAATGCAATTTTTACATAGTATACCGTCATATAGTGCAATATTGCATATTATAAGAACCTACAGTGAAATAAATTAAAATAATTTGGGTCGTTACCCCTAAATCCCCTTGGCACCTCCAACATTTGGCTTCTCCTATATCTCATAATTGAGCGGATTGTATAATATAGGGACCCTTCACTCATCCCGGTAATTTGTATAATATAGAAACTATAGTGTCAAGGCCTATAGTGCATTTTTTGCATGATACAGGGAACTAAAGTGGAAGTCTACGAAATGTGTATATGGAGGAAAGTGCAATTCATATTTTTAGGACCTGAAATAAGATGAAGCAGCTATGGCAGAAGGTGAGAATGGAGAGCTTAGTCGGAAATAGCTATGAACTCGCAGAAACCGATTCATCAAGAGGGGAGCACTGCAAATTCCATAGCAGAACCTCCCTGCAATTTTTTGAAAATTCAAGCTGCAGCATCTGTCCATCTTTAGGGAGCAGCGAACAAGTGGCAAGGGCAGCTGATCAGGATCAGTTTTCAAAAAGTGCACAAGGGGAGGCAGCAAGGTGGTGAAATAGGAACTTAAGGGAGAGGGATTTATTTGCTGGATTACCCTGTGATATCTTCTTCGTGGTTTTGGTGGGAGTGTTTGTATTTAAAGGGAAAAAACATTACTTAGTAACGAAGCTTTAATCAAAAAAGCAAAACATTTTGGCTAAAAGTTATATGAAAGCATGGAGATCAAATTCGAGTAAACCGAGAAGCTTTAAAGATCATGTAGAGTTAGCAGGTTGGTGCGAAGGCTTCGCGGGAACAGACTCGAACTGCTAGATCTACTCACCGGCAGGGAAGGAGATGACAACTTCCACTATGGTTGCACGAACGGCAAGCTCCGAACCTTCTCAGGTGAGTTTCAAATCTTCTCAGGCGATATTCATGAGCTTCATCTTTGATTAGACATTCAAGAGCTTCTACCATGTCACTACATCCACGGGCTTTCACCATGTCACGACATTCACGAGCTTCATCTCAAGCCACTCGGTCTTCTTCGCGATCTGGTTGGAGATCTCCCTTGGTGGAAGGTCTTCAAGCCATCAGTAGTTTCCATGGTTGGTAGGGGATAGAGAAATGTGAGGGAAAGAAAAAGGAGGAGTAAGGGAGGAAAGAGAAATGAGACATGACTTATAAAAGGATTTTAGGGTTTACTAGTGGAAAAAATATTTATATGGGATAAAAAACATCTGAGAGTAATTGGGTAAATAGGTTTGTAGGTATATAGTGTAAAATTATTAGTGGCCTTTAGTAAGAAGAGAAGGTAAGTAAGGTGTGATTAGGTCTTAGGGGTGTCCTCAAGACCTGTTGAATAAAAATCTCTTGTTTATATAACATTTGGAGTGTGGACACATGATCTAAGTTGCAAGATTTAGGTTAGTTGTGTCAATAAATCCCACACATGTTACTATTGACTCAAAATCACATTTATTGTTAGATTTTATCGTTCTTATACCACATAAATGAACTCCTTCCACAAGACATGCATAATGCAAGTTTTAAGGTTTGCTTCCATAGGTTGTTACTCGTAGTAGTAATAAGAAGAACATATTTATTGATCAATGTATATCATGAGTATCTTTGATTATACAATTTTAAAAGTTTGTTAGAGTGGTCTAAGGTATTAAATTTTGGCACTTATCTGGAAGGTGTGGATTCGAAATTCAAATCCATAGTTATTAACATTGATTCAAATTATAGTTCTCACTTTTTATAATTACTTTTTTGCATAAACAAACTTATTCAACACCACGCACATATTGTGATTTTCGACCACATTTCTATACGTTGAAAATCATAGTGGAATTACAAAGAACACAATGATTAATCAATGTATATGAGGAATGTTATATACTACAAAACATTTAAAGTTTGGTCAACTGGTCTAAGTCTCTAGATTTAGTCTTTTGGTTTGAAAGAAAGAGGGTTCAAATTCCACAAGTTTCTATTTGTTATAACATATTTACTATTAGGATCATGTGTCTGACATAACACCATATCTTCTTCGTCACTAAATTCACAACTCTCTTGGTATTATTTTTTTGTTATCTATATAATAAAAAACTACAACAATAAGAAGATAAGATAATTAAAAGGAACTTGCAGTGAAAGACCAAGAATTTAATTTGTGTCTAATTAAATTGTTCTCTCTAGAATTTTCAACATCGGTCAGCGGTTGACCTTTTCTTTATTCCTTTTTTGAGCTTTTAGTTTCCTTTTTTCCTTTTGACTTTCCTTCCCCAAGGTATAACGGTAACAAACATGGTGGGTAGAGGGCGGCCTCCGCCGCCTAAGCCGCCGGAAAATGCCGATCAACGGCTCTCGAAGGTGGGAGGTGGCTCCTCTCGTGCAGCGTCGCTTCCCTCAACCCCAACCACGAAATTCTGCTCTCCTATCACCCATCCCAATAGCGTTAAGAAACTGTCATCAAAGCGGCTTAAGGTCTTCTCTCAGACATCGGACCAGCAACTTTCCGATAGTCCCATGAAGGTCGGCATGAGCGACGAAGCGAGGGGAATTAGCAGAGGTTCAAAAAGGGCCTTAAATTATCCCGATCGGGATGAGTTATCACCTATAACGGACCCCATTAACGATGCTAGACCCAGTGTTACCACCGTTCAATTGGCAATTGAGGGACCGGAGCAAGCAAGGAGTGGTCAATCTCTGGGGCAGGAATTGTCTTGCAATTGAGCAACATCATACAAAATCCGACATTTGCCACGGAGGAAGACTTGGAGCGAGAGAATGGGAATAGAGTGGAGGGTGAACGGGGTGAAATTGAAGGATTTCTGGCACTGCAAGCAGGGGAGAAATCAGGTAATCAATCAATTGTTTTTGCTACTGATCAGGTTACTAGTGCTGCGGGTACTACAGGGATGGACTCGGTTATGAAAGAACAAAATTCAAGTTTATGCTCGGGTGGAAGTCAGGAGCAACAACCGGCTAGATCATACAGGACTGCTGCTATGTCATCTATTGCTCCATTTAGGGATCATCCTGAAACATCTGGGATACAAGATGATAATGTGGCAAAAACGGGGGAGCGAGTGGTATTACTTGGTGTGGGAGAAGAAGTGGATAAGTACGGAATGGTGGATGACATTCCCTCGACTGACACAACATATCCTCAACTGATACGAACCGCTAAACAAAAACAAAATGGTTGTAAGGTATGGCAAAGATCTCTCATCATCCGTCTCCTTGGATATAATGTTGGATTCAAGTATCTATACAATAAACTAACGCAAATATGGGCTCCGAAAGCACACATGGACTTAGTGGAAGTTGGGTTTGGTTACTTTTTAGCAAATTTCGGGGGGGGAGGGCCTGGATGATTTTAGACATGTATTTGGTGGTGCGCGCTTGGGACCCGGATTTTATGCCCCATGACGCTCCCATCGTTAAAACCACAGTATGGGTCCGTTTCCCGTGGCTTCCACTGATATATTACACAGATGAGATATTATCGTCTTTAGGAAATATTGTGGGAAAGATGGTGCGAGTGGATCCAGTTACCAAATCGAGAGCAAGGGGAAATTTCGCAAGAATCACCGTGGAAGTGGACCTTGACAAACCCCTGGTGTCAATTATCCGAATAGGCGGACATTTACAAAAAGTTGAATACGAGGGATTACACTTAATCTGCTTTAATTGTGGTAAGTTCGGCCATGTTAGAGAAAGTTGCGTTCCGATTCCGAACAATGAGACGAATGGGAGTAATGAGGAAAGTAGTGTCAAAGCTAATCAGGCCGGGACAAGTGCATCGAACATAGGTAAACCACTCTCACTTTATGGAGACTGGATGACGGTCGAGAGAGGTAAGGGCAGACCCCGTCAGAACAGTAACAACCAAGGCTCGCGGACATTTTTAAAGGGTAATAATTATGGGAATAATAAAGAAAATGCGACACCTAACAAAAAGAAAATGGGTATGAATACTGATAAAACATCGGGGTCTAGATACGACGTGTTAAGTGAGATCGAGATAGGGGAAACAAGTGGGGAAAATATATCAGAAAAAGAGAAAATTCCGGCTGCTGGAGAGATCAGGGAAAAAGGAACAGGGATGGTAGTTAAGGAAGGGGTTAAAATGTCTAACCACAACGTGATTGAAGCGGTTAATGATAAGTTACAAGGAGGGTTCTTTAATATGGAGGGGACGAGGGTTGCGGATGGTGAAAAAGTTGGGCCAACACCAAAGAGGAAAGAGAAAAAAACAAGTAAGGGGTCAAAAAATGGTGACAAGAGTGGAGCTTTGGTGGGTCGTAATGTGATGGATACGGATATTAGTTCAAATAAAATTGCTACAGGGGCTTTAGTGGATAGTAATGTGAGGAGTTTGGATAAGGGTGTCATGGATTTATCGTTAGAGAATGGGATTGGTGAGAAGCCAAATAACACCAGGGACCTGGTTGAAATTATCGAAACTTCAGGGGCTGCCCATGCTAACTTAGATGTCATGGATGTGGACAGCACTACTGCGGGACCGGCATTAAGTGAGACTGATGGCCTCGGTCAACACCAGCACGCAGCACCTGGGAAAGCTACTGATCCGCGAATATTGGAGGGTAATGCTGGAGGGTCGGATGTGGGTCCTTCAAAGTTTACAGAGGGTGTTACTCAGCAACAGAATGTTTCGGAGAATCAACCTTTGGATAACACGCGAAAATGGACAGAAGGAAAACGAGCTCTTCAGGAGTTCTTTAAGGACAAGCCCGAGGCCCCGGATTACAAGGATTTTTTTCTTGATGACTCGGAGTCGGATCAGTCGCCATTAGCCAATAGTAAGAAAGGGGAAGGGGAGGCCACAGATCTGGCGGATACAGATAGCGCTGATCTCATCATCGTTTAATTGGGTTCTTTTTCTGCCTTTTACTATTTAATTTTATGTCTTTTACGCCTGATTTTTTTAATGGTAACTTGTCCTCGACCAGCTAACCTATTAATGTCTTGTTTTGGAATTGTAGAGGTTCTAATAGTGCAGATTTTCGGCGAGCTTTTAACGACTTGCGTAATCGCCATAAACCGCTTCTAGCAATTGTGGTCGAAACCAAGGCGTCAGGCTCGGAAGCTACGAAGATTATTCAATCCCTTCATATGTCAAAGTCGATCAGAGTGGAGGCAGTGGGGTTCTCGGGGGGCATATGGATCCTTTGGAACAATGAGGATATCGAAATCCAAGTTTTATCGGCTGTAAACAGGTTATTAATATTCGTATATCTAAAATCTCATGTATTTCTTGGGTGTTGTCCGCAGTGTATGCTAGCCGGAAAGCTTGGATCAGGGAGTACCATTGGGATGCGCTCGAGGAAGCTTCGGCTTCTATCCGAGAACCGTGGTTAGTAGTAGGCGATTTTAATCAAGTTGGCTTGCAAGAAGACATTTCCGGAGAGAACGAGGGGATGACTCGGTCTATGGTCAAGTTTGAGAGATGGAGGGACAGTTGCGGGTTGATAGATTTGGGTTTTGAAGGGCCAAGATTTACTTGGAGCGATTCATGGAATACGGGTTTGAGACTGCTAAAGAGGTTAGATAAGGCGTATGGCAATCAAAGATGGATTGATACTTTCGGAACTACCGTGGCCAAACATCTTCCGCGTATACATTCAGACCATACACCCATTATGATTGTCCTGGTCAGTAGGGATGTTCGAGTAGTAAGACCGAGGCGTTTTCGATTCGAATCAGCTTGGAGTTACCACGAAGGATTTACAGAATTGGTATCAAGTAATTGGGACACGAGTGAGAAATCGCTGGTTGCTAATATTTCCAAAATAACTGAGGCCTTTCATTCTTGGAAGACTAACTGTTTTGGCGACATTTTCCGAAAAAAGAATCGATTACTCGCTAGGATATCCGGAATCCAGAAAACATTACAGAGGAAACATAATTCATCATTGATAGACCTGGAGAAGAGACTTCGTAGAGAATTTGAGAGTGTTCTAACACAAGAAGAGGCGATGTGGTTCCAAAGGGCACATACTGAAAGAATTAATTCGGGTGAACGGAATACAACTTATTACCATCGAGTGGCAAAGGTTAAGACTACGCGAGACAGAGATCTAAGAATTAAGGATGACAACAACAATTGGATTGAGGATCAGAATGTGGAAAACGCCTGGGTTCGGGATTTTTTCAAGGGTCTGTTTTTGTTTTCTCATGGTGGCACTCCCCATTTCAGGCTGCCTCAGTTACCTTCTTTCGAACCCGGTGACATTGAAATTCTTCAAGGTCCTATCTCCGATGAAGAGGTGAAAGTAGCAGTCATTCAAATGGACCCGAATAAGGCCCCGGGCCCAGACGGGTTAACAGCTGGCTTTTATCAAAAGGCCTGGTCGGTTGTGGGTTTTTCGGTGGCTGGAATGATTAGGGAAGCGTTTCAGGTGGGTTTTTTTCCTCATGAAGTTTTGGGGACGCTAATTCATTTAATTCCCAAGGTTGGTAATCCGGAATTTATAACCCAATTTCGGCCCATTAGTTTAATCAATGTATGCTATAAAATATGTATGAAAGTGCTAGTTAATCGGTTAAGGCCCATTCTCGCGAACTATATTGGGCCTTTTCAAAGCAGCTTTTTGCCACAGAGATCCACTATTGATAATGTGGTTTTAGTAAGTGAAATAGATCACATGTTTCGGCATACGAAAGGGAAGAAAAGTTTTATGGCAGTTAAGGTGGATTTAGCCAAGGCCTATGACAAAGTGCGTTGGGATTATATTCAAGACTCCTTGGAGTCTTTAGGGGTTCCGAAAGCGTGGTTGTCTCTTATCTTGCAAGGGATGAAGGATAATGATTTAAGTGTACTTTGGAGAGGCAATCCGCTACCGCCTTTCAAACCGGAGAGAGGAATTCGACAAGGCGACCCTATTTCGCCTTATTTATTCGTTATATGCATGGAGCGTTTATCGCACCTGATTCAAAGGAGGGTCGAGACAAGGGAATGGCAGCCTATCAAACTTTCATCAGGGGGGTTTCCTATCTCTCACATCTTTTTCGCAGACGATCTTATTTTGTTTTCAGAAGCTTCTGTACATAATTTTGATATTTTGCAGGACACGCTAGATGTCTTTTGCGCGGATGCGGGCCAAACGATCAGCAAGGATAAGTCTTTAGTATATTTTTCGGGGAACGTGAATGAGGAAATGGCGAATAGAATCGTAACTCGAAGCGGATATAATAGAGGTACGGGCCTAGGCAAATATCTTGGGGTTCCTATTTTATCAGCTAGGAGACCTCGGGGTTTTTATGGCGAATTCATTAATGATCTTCGGGGAAAGCTTGCGAAATGGAAAGGGAACGTGTTATCGTTAGCAGGTCGTATTACATTAGCACAGTCGGTCTTAAGCGCAGCTCCAATGTATCTTATGCAAGTGGAAAAACTTCCAGTCTATATATGCGAGGAGATTGACAAGATTCGAAGAGAGTTTATTTGGGGTACTACGGAGGAACAAAGACACATCAGTTGGGTAGCGTGGGAAAATATCTGTAAGCCTAAAATTATGGGGGGACTAGGTTTTCGTTTTGCGGAGGATATGAACAGGGTTTTACTAGGTAAATTGGGATGGAAGGTAATTAATGACGATCGTTCTATCTGGTCGATTGTGATGGGTCAAAAGTATTTTAAATCAAATCATTTAAATTATTGTGCTAGAGTTACGGATTCGCGAATGTGTAGGGCCATCGTGGAAGGTATTGCCGTAGTTAGACGGGGATCCCGATGGCTCTGTTATAACGGGGTGGAGGTATGTTTTTGGTTGGACATTTGGCTAGGGGACCGCCCTTTAATCGATTTTGCTCGGGGTGTTGTGGCGGTGGAAGAGAGATCTAGGAAAGTTAAAGAATATATCTTAGAAGATGGTTCTTGGAATTGGGATTGCTTTCAACATCTATTACCGACTTCAAAACTCTTGGAAATAACAAATATTATTGTACAGAGGGATATGGATGGAAAGGATCAGTTGTCTTGGACTAAAGAGGTTCATGGTATATACACTACGAGATCAGCTTATTGGGAGGCCGAGACACACGAGACACAATCTTGTATTAACTGGGAGGCCATTTGGAAACTCAAGTGCCCTCAACGTGTAAGGGTGCTTATTTGGAGAGCGGTTCAGGAGCGTTTAGCGACTTGTGGCAATTTATGAAAAAGAGGGATTCTTGAGACAGGGATTTGTCCGTGTTGTGGGTTAGAGGAGGAAAGTGCGTTACATATTTTTAGAGATTGCGTAAGGGTTCAGGACATATGGCGATTGATTAAGGAGGAGGTTCGCTGGTGCTTTGAAGGCCGAGAAAGTTCATCTCCAGCGAATGTTGGTTCAGACCTGGATACTCTTATGACAGGGACTTGGAGTGCAAATAACTCCAGGTGTTCGGGTGAGGGATTCCATACTGCGGAAGGGACTTCAGAGGTAATTAGTGAGGTTATAGGTCACTCTTCGAATGAGACTCCAGCCTCGAATCCGCGTCCTGCCACTGTTCAGATTTTTTCGCGGGTTACAGGTCGGTTCCAGGAAGCTGGTTTGGAGTCACGGAATGGGATAGATAACGCGGGTAGCTTGGTACGTGGAGGCTCGACCATCTCTTCAGGGGTGGTGCAGGCCCAAGTGGTAAACAGTAGGATCTTATCTTCAGATGACAATATTGTGAGAACTGGCCCTGGTGTAGCAAGTCGAACAGAGAGGGGCATTGGGGTATCAGGGGCTGATTATGCAATTTCAGATAGTTTGTGGTGGAATAAAAATATAACTAGTAGGAGTATCTATTCAGGCTTGGAGTGGAATGTTTTTTTCGGTACCTTAATTGATTCGATTTGGAAAGCTCGAAATGAGGTGGTGTTTAAGAATGGTGTTTTTCCGCCGGCAAAGTCTTTGATCAGGCAAACCTTGTTTACAGCAGCGAATGTCTCGAGAGTGTGGGGCATTGGCCCAGGTGGCGAAGCTAAAGGGAGAAATCAAGTTAATTTTATAGGTTGGAACAAACCCAAACAAGGCTTCAAACTCAATACGGATGGCAGTTTTAACAAGTAGAGGAACTGTGGCGGAGGCGGTGGAGTGATTCGAGATAGGGAAGGCAATTGGGTATTCGGATTCTCAATGAAGATTGGATGGGACTTAATAGCGGGTATTGAATTAGTGGCGCTTAGTCTTGGTTTGTGTTTGGCGGAGGAGCTTGGGTTGACCAATGTGGAGGCAGAGATCGATTCCAAGGAGGTTATAGATTTACTTGGGCAAGAAGATCGGGGACGAGGACCAGCGGTGTTTTTGATTCATAAGATTAAACAAGTTCTCAACAGGAATCCATCTTTCAAAATAAGAGGTATTTTTCGAGAAAGTAATGCATGTGCGGATTGGTTAGCAAAGAGTGGGATTTCGCAAGAGGAGGATTTTCGTCGTCACAAGGACCCTCCGGACGCTATTTGGGGCATCCTCACGCGTGATCGATTAGGATGGAAAACACCTAGAATGATCCATAGTCCTGGTTTACTCTACGATGTGCTAGGATAGTTACATTTGGTTGTTTTGTCATTTGTATTGCATGATCCTTGCCGGATCTCCCCTGTAATGAAAAAAAAAATAATTAAAAAATAAAAAATGAGACCAAACGTTATAAGATAAAAAATGGAAGTGACTAAATATTATAAAATAAAGAATATTATAGACTACATATTAGATATAAATTATATATGAACTAAAATAAAACCCTAAACTCACTTAATAATCAATATCCATAAAATTCACGCCTCTCTTCCTCTCAGCCGACATAGCGCATCCCTCTCCTTCTCAACCAGCATTTTCTTCCTCTCCATTGAAGACGCAAAAGAAGGTACTCCATTAATGACGCCTATACATAAATCCGTTAAAAGCCCATATCCATAACTCATGTATTGAACCCCCTTACCTCCGTCATTTACATAAAGTAGATTTTGAAGACCCCTCCACTCATCACCGCATAGATGATCATCTAAAAGGCTTCTGTTACAATATCGTTGTAAAGAATATAGGTACGTTTTGATTCAAAGTAGATTTTCGACACTAAAAATATTACATTTGATTGTGTAAAATTTCAAAGGTACCAAAATTTTTGTCATTTATTTTTGTTCTTCTAGGTAATAGTATTTTTTTTGTCAAAATTAGTGAATATTGATTTTCCTTTTCTTTTTAAAGTTAAATATCTGTTTTTTTTTTCTGTCATATTTGTTGTCTTTTTTATGTTCTTATAGAGACCAAATATAGAGATTAAATCTTTAATTCCAACCTTGTTGAACATTCATATTATCATTGGTATTTTATTTACCAAATTTTGATTTTGGGTCTTTAACATCTTTCTTTGAAGATCTCAATTGTCATGCTCTATATTTTTTAAGAGTAAAATTAATGTTTCTACTTGTGTTCAGTTCATAGGTGATTATCATATTCAATCCTCATCACTATTACCAAGTCCTTATCATATACATACCGATAATAGATATTATAATTGTGCAATATATTGTTGAATCAATTTATTACAAGTTACTCACCCCCATTGTTTTTTAAAATTTGAATATTAGTCTTTAAATGTTACAATTTTCTAAGAGACGATAATATTCACTAAATGTGTGTAAAAGATACCATATGACTTTTGATACCATTTAAAAAAGTGATGTATTTTTGTTATATAATGACAAATGATTTATTATGTTGCAAGACTAATTTAAAAAAATATGAGAACATATTAAACTAACTTGAAAATCTACATGACTTTTTATAGTTATCAATATTTTTAGTAGAAATATAACTATAAACATATTTGAGTATTATTTCTATTTTTTTTATCAACTAGCTAGTTGTACCTCTCTTAAAATATTTCACTAATTATTTAAATTTGGGATAAATGATATGTTATCTATAAAAAGATATAAATACTAATTAGTTTTTATTTTTTTCTTCAGAGCTTTATGCATTGTATACAAAATTGTGATTCTATCAAGATTACGATCGTTAGCCATGACATTTCAATATTATATGAGACACATACCAATAACCCATTACAAGGCCATGATACATTCAACAACCCATTACCATTGTCAGGATCGAAATCAAGTGTAGGCATTTCAAGATCTGGTGAAATAACATCGAGCGTATCATATGAAAGAAATGATAAGACTATTTCACGATAAATGTTGATTCGCTGAATTAGGACACATTCATTCTTTTTGTGTTTATTGTAAAGCGAATGCATTTCAATGAATTTAGGGCTTCGAATTAAATCATACCAAGTTTTATAAACGCACTTGAATCGCATCAATATCTTAACTGGCAAAGTCACTAGAATTAACATGATTACCTCTTCAGGGAAAATCTTCATATGCGTAGCTTTAGAATTATCTTCAAGTGAACTCTTCAACGTCATCATCTTCGTAAATTTGATCCTTCAACTTCTCTTTTGTCTTTGTATCGATAAACCCAAGTCTCAAAGGGTTTGTAAAGATATTTTTATCAAATTAGAGCGAAAAGGAGCCAGTTCGAGATATTTTGCGTAATATAGGACATGTACTGTGAATTCTACATATTATTGGGGCCTATATGTAATTAACTTTTTTAATACATCTTAGAGCCACTTTGAGGGCAAGGTATATATAACTTTTTTCATAATAGAATGATCTATAATGTTATTAACTCAAAAACATATAGGGGCATATAATGCAATTTTTACATAGTATACCGACATATAGTGCAATTTTGCAGATTATAGGGACCTACAGTGAGATAAATAAAAATAATTCGGGTCATTACCCCTAAATCCCCTTGGCACCTCCAACATTTGGCTTCTCCTATATCAGGGTGGCTAACGGTCGGTCCAGACCAGTTCCGGACCGGTTCCTAGCGGACTTGGACCATATCGGTCCAGTCCGGCTTACCGGTCCCACGCTACCGATTCCGGTCCGGTCCGTTACTAATAGTCATGGAGGCGAGAGCCGGACCAATAAGGGGACCGCTTAAACCGGTTTCGGGTGAGATCCGCCTAGAATTTCGCTCGAAGGTGCCTTGAAGGTCCGTCTATGCATAATTTATTAATAAACTATCCAATAATATTAATGGGTCGTCCAAACCGAATACTACCTAGCATGCTAGCCCATAAATAACTAATTCAATCTAATGCAACCAACACATAAGCAAAATATAAAGAAAAAACTAGTTAGGTTAGAGTATGAACGCGCAAGAAAAAGAAGGTAGAATTTTTAAAATTTCTGATCTATATTTCTTGAATCAGTCATTTTTTAGGTTAATAATAATAAATTAATATTATCTTATAGTTAAATGTATGTTATTATGTTAAATTGATCTACTTTAAGTATATTAGGATGTAAATATTATTCAAATCAATGTATTAGTAATATATATTAATATATAATCATATAAAAACCACCTAGGTAAAAACCTCCAAAATTTCAATTAATGGGCAGCCTAGCCATCTGGCGCTCGAAGGTGGTCGAACGCCCTAGTGCCAAGCGCTTTTTAGAACCATGGAATTATTCAAGTAATCCCAAATTTTAAAATTTATTTCACTAGGCTTTGATTTATTTTATTTGTATAAATATTTATTTCTATAATAGATAATAGAATTTTTTGTGTAATACAGAGACTTATAGTGTCATTAATTTTGAAAAATAAATAAATATTAAGGCCTATAATGCAATTTTGCAAGATATAGGAACCTTAAGTGTATTTTTGGCATGATATAAGGAACTATAGTGTAATTTTTATACATTATACTGCAATTTTTTAACTATAGTGCAATTTTTGCACAATAAGTGCATTTAGGGTAAAAAATGATTTTCCGAATTCAAATGAACCCCGTGGTGCATCCATCCCTACTTATAGTGCAATTAACTCAAAAAAACAAACAGTATGACCTATAGTTCAATTTTTGCATGTATGGACAAACCTATTGTGCAATATTTTATGGATGATAATGCATAAAAAGTTACTCCATCATAACATTCCCCCGAGGACTAGGTCAAAGGCCGAGAACACGGTACCAAATAAGTAAAAGTGTTGGGTAAAGAAATAAAGTAATCATAGGCGGAGTTTATATGGTAAATTGTAATAAAAACATCACAACTTCCTCTCGGTCAGAGATAAGGAGCTTTATCTTCAACGCCTGAGGCTTCAGCTGCTATGCCGAGGCTTTCCGGAAACCAGATACTATGTCAGGTCAAAGGGTAGTTGGTGGTCCTTTGTGTGTTCTAAAATAAATGCAATAAGGAAAAGAGAACCACAACTGCAAGTGTACAGTTGTCCCAAGTAATATATGTTATAATACAGATTCGTTCTCAGGGACGGATTGGTTGACTCTAATGCTTATCAGATAGTGATTAATTGCACGTAAAAGCAGATAATTTGATTTTAAGAATGTTTGTTTTGGTTTTCTAAAACTAAGACAATAAATTAAAATACTAAATAAATGCAAATATTAAACTAGACGCGAGAAAATAAAGTAGTTTACGCAAGGTATGAAAGGCAGTACTTAAGAGACGCAAGGATGTCACCTAATTATCATTCATTTCATGTAATGTTTAAGGGACAAATCGGTAAATAAGTAATAGTTGGGATTCGGAATTCTCCTTACCCCCATCAGGGTGGACTAAGGAGCTACTTTTGGGTGCTACAAACTCCGTCAGGGTGATTATAGTCCACCTTCAAGTGATTAAGTCTATTTATACCCAATTGGCCATAGGATTAATTAAGCTCGTCAAAGTCTATAATTTCTATCCTACATTCATTAATTAGGTCCATATCTAAACCCCCCGTCAAGGTTATCCATACACCACTATATGGAATAGCCTAGATACTAAGTCCTATGATTGGTTAATTACGTCAATGATAGTAGATAAAAGCAAATTAATGAAAAATACAATTTACCCAATTTGATTTCAATTATAATAATCCTAAATTCAAACACATGAAATGAAATCAAATTGGGATTAACTCATTATGCGTTCTCGAGCACTTATTAAGTTTAGCTCATACTAATACGGAAAACTAAGAAATTAAATTAAAAGGAATTCATAATTTTTTTACAGAATAAAATAGAAGAACCTAATTACGGAGTTGAATTGGCTGAGAATTGGAGATATAGACAGTCTCCAGCTCTTGACTTCTTCTCTTCCTTGCTCTAGCTTCTTCTCTGGTGTTCGGACTTCTAAGCGTATGAATTGTATGTAAATGGTGTGTGAAAATAGAAGTCTAAAATCCATTTTATAAGCTAAAATTCGGACTAGGGCTTTTCTTAAGGATTAAATGAAAATTAGAAAAACCCAAGTCCATTAATTATGCCCAAATCCCGTAACTGCTGCACCGCCTTCACTAAATCAGCTCTAACCGGCTCGTTTCAACTCGGATTGACCCCGTTCCAGTTGCTAAATTTTCGTAACTCAATGGGGAACAAATTCTCTTCACAAGTCAGAGGCTAAATCCACTCTTAGATGGCTCGAAATCAGTAATCTTTATAAACTTTCCAGATTTGCAGCTTGAAATTGTCAATCTTTTCGGGATATTTCTTCTTGCTTTGACTTCATTACACGATCTTTGACTTTATTCTTGGATTCCTCCCCTAGATAGTATTCAAAATCTACAAACTTTTCACTAAAAAAAACAATATTACGCGCAAAAATTTAATTAACGAAAAATACTAGAATTAAAAGAGGAAAATCGATTTATTGCATATTAACACCAAAATTCTGTCTAAATAGTCGAATAAACACGAAAAATGATGTCTCCAAAGGGCATAAAATTAGAAAATTTAGGAAGACATCAGAGGTGCGCTCCCATTGGCACTCTGACGCTCACTATTAGCATTGTTATTATTGGGAATCAATTAACCCGAGGAGCTATGGAGATTTATGTTGGCTGTAAAGTAACCCCAACCATTTGTAGAGAGAGATAGAAGTTTATGGTATATTCATATTATACCAAATTCTGCTATGGAATGGGGTACTTTTAGATGTTAAGGAGGTGCGTAGAGTGTTGGAAGAGTGTACAATATTAGATGAGAAGGAGGGCACGCTATAGGTTGTCGTAGAGTCCGAGCTACCTTGGACGATTATCGTTGGTCGTGGTCTCAGATGACTCGGGACATTTCATGGAAGAATTTGACACCCGTCTTAAATAATTAAATATTTAAGATTTGAAAAAAGAAAGTAATCAATATTTAAATATTTATTTCAACTGGATAGAGACCTGGTTATCCTTCTAAGCGGTACAGGTTCGAACAGTGTCAATGACGCCGAGTCCAAAAAGTGGCTCTCCCATGTAACAAAAAAAAGTAATAAATTGGAATTTTATTAAGGGTCAATTACCTAAGGAGTCCTGTGGACCATCTTAGAGCAATACAGGAACCAAGTGGATTCTCTATTCTACTTAAAGGCCTCAAAATTGACAAATACCTTTACTACCCTTATAATGTATATAAGACAAAAAAAAAATAGATTCTTCTCTCCTTCCATTACCATTACTCTTTCTCCTCCATTACCATTAATCTCTCTCCTCCTTTATCAATTTTTCTCTCTCCTCTTTCATTAACTATTAATAATTTCCAGCTCCGGCCTCCGACCACCGACCACCGCCGACCATCGTCGGATAAAGTACTGAGCATGGAAAAAGTATTGAGCATAATGTACTGAGCATGAAAAGTACTGAGCATAAAGTACTGAGCGTGAAAAAAGTACTGAGTATTAGAAAAATTTGCTGATTATTCGAAATTTTTTATTGAGTAAATATACTGAGCATGCTCGTTTAATCAACAAAAGTGCTGAGCATGCTCGTTTAATCAGTAAAAGTGCTGAGCATTTCTCGTATAATCAGTAAAAGTGCTGAGCATTTCTCGTATAATCAGTAAAAGTACTGAGCATTTTGACAAAGTATAGAGTTTAATACAAAAATATATTTTGCATTACAAAAATGAAATTATTTTACAAGAAAAATAATACAACACTAAACTCAAGAAATGTCTCTGCTGATTTCGTAAATTAGTAATTGAAGGTCCCCTCCACTGAATATGCTGAGGTGGACTTACTGAACCAATATTTACTCTGTCAATTGAAAACTTCTGATGGTCATGATAATGAGGTACCACATGCGCAGGTACACCTAGTGGGGTCAGAAGGAGAAAAACAGTGATGAATAAATCACCTAATAACAACCTCATCTTCACCAAACCTTCCTGCATTACTGATACGTTAAAAAAGCTCTCCACCCGAAGCATATTCCATCACAATTGCTAGATGAGTTGGTGTTAGAATCACCTATTCATATTTAATCAATTCTTTTTCTAATCACTTAACTAAATCATCAACCATGCTCTTACCTCTTTAAATCTCACTATGTTAGGATGCCTTAACGACCTATGATTGGTGATTTCTTTCTGTACATTTTCATCTATCTACAACAATAAATTATCCAAAACTATTAATTAATAAGTGCTTTCCTTAGCTAAATAAACAGAATAATTAACTGCTAAAATACCAAATCTACAACTACAATTGAATTAATTACTAAATCAAAAAGTTAAACCAACCTTTTCACCACGCTCGATGTACTTAACACAACAAGCTCTTTGGTTTGCTTATCAGTCATGAGTCGGGCAACACCGAAGTTACCAGACCCAATATCCTTCACGAAATCGTACCGGTCACTATCGTGCATGATCGGCATATCCATAGCTGGTCCAACGGTCATCGCAGCTCGATCCATTACACGAGCACCCTCGATTCTCTCGCACCTCTGGTTGACCAGATCCGCTGCACGAGGGATCCACCGCCGCTGCACGAGGGATCCACCGCCGCTGCACGCGAGATCCGCTGCCGTTGATGAGAGAGACGTCTGCAGCTTCATATGAACACAATAGCTCCGGTAGGGTTTGCTGATGAGAGAGACATTCACAGCTACATTTGAACACAATAGCTCCGATTTGGAGTAGATCAGAGAGCACAAAAAAGATGAACGAAAGCTGCGAGAGATGCGAGAGAATCGAGGGGAGAGAGGAGAGATGAGAGAGAGTAATTTAATTCTTTTTTTATAAAATATAGTGTATATATATAGGAAAATAAAAAATAAAAGGGGGTAAGAAGGTAATTGGGAAATTATGCTTGTAGTGTTAAAATTAGGTTGTGGCCTTTAGTAAGAAGAGTTAATCCAACCGGTCTTGATAGGTCCTGGGGTGCTGTGATCAAGACTCCTTGGGTAATAATCTCTTTTATTAAAAGAATGATATATTTCTAAAGATACAATATATTAAAAAATAATTATAATATATGATAACTTTATTTAATTATTCTTAATAATGTAATAGTTAATAAAAAATTAAATATTTTTATATTAATTTTGAAGTGTACAAATTAAATATATATAAGTATAAATTTAATTAAAATAGAAAAATTGTTTAAATAAAAGTAAAATCAGGGAGGTTGAAATTGGAAAGTTTTTTGAGCAAAACTAATTAAGGATTGCTATTTGAAGAAAAAACCCGGGTTGACTTCCAATATTAGTTATCCAATTGAGGAAATTACAATTTCCAGCCCAACATTCACAAAACTTTATAAAACAAGACCTCCTTAGTTACTTCTTCTATTAAAGTCCTTAGTTATCTTTTCTGGTTTGCCCAATTACCTATATACCCTTTCTTATTATTTTAAATTATCTATTTATTTATTATTGTTTTTTTATTGGATCCCAAATCCGAAACGGGTACGTACGAAGTGGGTACAGACCCATTTCCAATCCCACATGTGTTTGTAACCATTTTTTAACTTTTTCAGTTTTTTCGGAACCATTTTTTACATCTTTCAGTGTTGCTCACAAAACAATTGCTCGAAATAATTTATTGAACAAATTTGCAGGTAAAAAATGTTCTAATTCTGTTACTGAACATGATTTTAACAAATTTACAAGCTAAAAAATATTCTACTTCTGTTTAAATAAATCCCTATAGCTCAAAAGCTGTACCCAGATGGGGCTGGACCCAGTTGGGACTGGACCCAGATGGGGCTCGACCCAGATAGTGTTTGGGTATCCAGATCTGCAGCACCCCACCACGAACAGCACCATCACGAACGGAGCGGCACCACCACGGAAAGCCAACCTCCATTAAAGCTTATCTACTTTACCTGCAAAAGCAAAAACAAAGATATTTTAAAACAAATCACAGATATTTAAAAAAGGTCGATCTGGTTCGCTCGGAGCTTTGTGGATCTGGCAGCGCTGGCTTCGTCGGAGGTATATGGCCAATAACATCGCTGTACGAGATGGTGGTGGTGGGGCAGTGATAGGTGGATCTTGGGCGGCGACATCTATATCTGCAGCAGAGCGGTGGCTGTTTGTTTGGCTACGGTGGCTGTTCGTTGGCTGTCGAAGGTCCCAGCAGTGAGGAGGTGATGATGGCGAAGGTGGGGCGGCGAAGGTGGGGCGGCGAGGGTGTGGTGGTGAGATACGGATTTGGTGGTGGTGCTCGTCACAGCTGGGGGAGGTGGGGCGGCGAGGGTGTGGTGGTGAGATACGGATTTGTTGTGATGCGAGGTGAAGCAGGGATTTGTTGTGTTGTTCTCGATCTGGTGGTGAGGATGTCCAGCAGCGGTGGTGATGATGTCCAGCAGCGGTGGTGATGAGATCCAGCGGCGGTGCGACGAGATCCAGCGATGGTGGTCTTCTCTGCCAGCGTCGTGGCTTCGCGCGTTGGTGGTGGTGCTCAGATCTGGCTCTGTCGTGGGTTCGAAACAGTGGTGGGACGATGGTGGCGCGACCACCGTGGAAGCTGTAACATTTATGGACGGGGGTGGGTGAAGGTGAGAGACGATGGTGTGGAGGGAGGGCTGATGGGGGAGGGTGAAGCAGGGGAGAGGGGGCGGTGGGATGAGAGAGAAGAGAGGGCTGGGTTTTAACAGAGAGAGGGGGCGGTGGGGAGGGGTGGGAACCCTAATAGATAATGATAATGGGAATGAGGGTGAGGAGTATATAAAAGAGGGCATTTTGGGCTAGTTGGGGTATATAGTTGGGGTTGAAAGGCTAGTTAGTGGGCAGGACTTTTATTATAAAGTCCAAGTTGCTTGGGCCTTCTTTTATAATTCTCCCGTTTTTACAGGTTTTGTTTTCCCATGATGATCAAAGTGTTGATACGTGTTAACTTTTAATTTTATTAAGATATTTCTGCTGCTACTTTGTTTTTTTTGTCCATAGACATTTTTTATGTTATTAAGCAATTGTGCTGTGACGGATTAATTTCTTATGAGATTTATTATCCATTGTTTTTTGTTAGTGATAAGACAAAAAGGAGTTTTGTCAATTTATCAGAACTAAAAAGAAAAGGAGAAGATGGTTTTAAACTTTACATTTTAATGAGCATTGGGTTTTTTTTTTTTCTTTAATTTGAAAGTTTTGTTTTGCAAACAGAGTGGTTTTTTTTATTTCGTTATAAAAAGAAAAAGCAAAAATAAATCCAATTGTTTGTGTTTTGTCGGCTGCTGTTGTGCACTATTGAGCAGAAAAGTAAAAGAAATTTATTTTGTTTCTTTTTCAATTGATTAATAGCAAAAGTGTTTTGTTATACAAATATGATTTGATTTTCAGGTGTAAACATTTTATGTTTTTTAAGAATAAAAATATTGTAATTTTTTGAAATTTCACGCCTTGACCCATTAATTGAACTAGTTGATTTGATCAATCAGTTTGTTTATTTCGTAAATATTATGTTGCTCTTGCAACATTTTGAACACCTCTATCATTTCAAATTTTGGGATTATGAATTCTAAATTTTTTCCACTTGATCATAAATATAATTATTGAGTTTATTAAACGATATATATGATATTTCATGAGACTTGTCCATCATAAGTAGTTTTTAAAATTTGTTAAGTTTACGGTTGTGATCTGACTACCAGATATACTTGTAGTTCGAGTACAAATTATAAAAATCTATTTTGTATGATAATGGGATAAATTATTAATTTCACGTTTTAGTCTGGACTACCCAGAGGATGTGAGATTGATAATATTCTATTATATGGTGGATTAACTCAACAAAAGTTATTAGAAACGACCTGACTACCAGGGGGCTAAATAGTTTTGAGTCTCGCATTTTATTTGATAAAATAGGTAATGTACCACACTTTAATTATGAGCGAGAAACGACCGGACTACTAGGGGGCTCATTCATGTTTTAAAGTTTCATTATTCACTTTAATTATGCATGAGAAACGACATGACTACCAGGGGGCTCATTCATGTTTTAAAGTTTCCAATTATATATCTCTTAGATAATAGTCCATATCTCTGACCGTTATATAATAGTGTTCTTAAACCGTTGTTTCCTATTTCTTTCCTTGATTAGGTTTCTCGATATTTCTACTAAATCACTTCTCAAATCATCCCAAGTTGGTTGGGTAATCTCAAGAATTATGATTGCAAATTCAGAGTCTTTCTTATGCACATGGGACACATTGATGTGTTCAATGCGCTATTGACTAAATTGTCCCTTGAGGATGCATAGAATGTATATGATACATGTCTAAAATAATAAGAACTTGGTAATGGTACTAAGTATATATTCTTGTATCCATGAGTTATGAACCCCAAAAGACATTATAAGCATGATATTCCCATGAATCCTTAAATATCTTTGGAAGATGTATAAGTAACTTAGTATGACCATTAGATACCAGTTATCTAATACCAAGAAACAAGGTAAGGGCATTAATGGAAATTATTTCCGTAATTTCTTAAACTTCTATTAATTACACAGAAAGGGTATTGGGTACTCGTATTAGTTTAGAAATATGCAAAATGTTGCATACTCTAAGTATTAATAGACTAATAAGAATAAGAGAAGTTAAATTACAATTTCGGTAATAGAGCAATTGTTGCAGCCACAATTGTAATAACTAATTCTTTAAAGATGCATATGGCAAAACATATTGTAAGAAAACTGTGTTTTTTGTAAACTTGTTTTTGAACAAAATGGTCATTTGATCATAATATGGTTATGGTGTATTAATGTAATATAAAATGACCAATGAAGTCTTCATAGTGATGAATTACACCTCATTGGATGCTTACAATATGGTGATCATAGTTTCCTAAAGTAACTACGTAACAGTTATAGTTGTTTCTGGTCATAAATCGAAATAGATAATCGTACTAATCATACCTTATCTTTGGTGTTATAGACTAAGTCATAAATTGTGAGAAAAAGTTTACTAGTTTCACAAGGAAGATTTCCTTGAAGAATATGATTTTGAATCATATGAAACTTGTGAGACTTATCTCAATGAAATATGACTAAATCTCATTTTGATGAAAATGGAAACAATGCTAATGAGTTCTTATGTCCACTATATATTGATGTATGTGGTCAGTCCGAACTTTAGCCAAAGATAAATATTCTTACTTCATTTCCTTCACTAACTATATAATAGATATATATGTGTTTACCAAATGTAACACCAATATAAATAATTTGAAATGTTCAAATTATTATTTAGTGAAGTTGAAAGCAAGTATATAAGAGTATGAAGGAAGTAATATATCCACCTGTAGAGGTGGAAATCTTAACAATGGATTATAGATTATCTATGACAAAGTTAGATTTTGTCTCAGTGATTCACTAGGTTTTAAATATTCCTATGGGATTATGTTTTAAAGTCAATTGCATATTTAATGAACTCTTGGGTCCCACTAAACAGTCGATAAAATCCATATGTGTTATGGAGATGATAAAAATCAAACCTTAAAATATAGAGTTTGACATGTTTGATTTATACTAAACGACTTATGATGACCAAACTTGAGTTGATATCTTTCAAATATATATTTGTTGGATACCCAAAGACAATAACGAGGTAATATTTCCACACCATTCTGAACACAAAGGGTTTGTGGTAAGGCAGACAACCTTTATAGATTGGAATTCCATAGTGAAGGAATTCATAATGTGGAAATAGATCATAATGAAATAAAGATTTCAGAGTTATTTATACAAGCTAAAGAGCATCTGATGCATGCCAATCTTTCTTTCCTTGATGAGTTAATAGTTTCATTTAAGGTTCAATTCTCATACTTTGAGAAATTAGAGACGGTTAATGAACCTTTCTTGGAAAAAGAAAGTTAACAAATCAAGAGAAAGAAAAATTTATTGTACACAAGCCTCCTAAAAGTTATATAAATTTTATCATACACCAAAATAAATTGTAATAATGGTGATATTTGATGAGGAATCATATGGATGATAACCCATCAAGTGATGATCTTAAAACCCTATGAAGAGGCTATGACTAGTCTAGATAGTGACAAGTGGTTAAGAACCATAGAATCTGAATTAGTATCTATAAGAATCAACAAAGTATAGTACTTTGGTTGAATCTTCAATAGATGTAAGATCCATTTGTAGTAAATGGGTGCTGACTAGATTAGACGTTAAGGTAGAGACCTATAACGTCCTTCTCATTGCTAAGCGTTTACATCAAAAGGAAAACATCAGGTATGGTGAATTCCTTTTCTCATAACAATGCTTAGTTTATTTCAGATTCTTCGATTGGTAACTACATACTATTATTTTGAGATATGGTAATATCATGTGAAAAAAATAGTTTTCACTAAATGGGAGTTTATGACGTCCTTAAGACCAATCCTAAAGGTCTAATATTTCCATTTACTCATAATAAAATTTGTAAGTTCCAAAATTCATTTAATGGGTTCAGCAAATGTCACTAAGTTAGATTATTCTCTTTCATACAATCAAATAGTTTGATTTTATGATTTTAGAATAAGAGTCATAAGAGTACAAAGGAGTAGTGGGAGTACACTCATCTTCCTAGTGTTATATGTAGATGACATATTATCACATAAGGATATGATATACCAACCAAGCAGATAAACCAAGTTTCTTGTCTAATAGTTCTCTATGAAAGATTTAGGAAAAGTAGCTTATATTCTTTGAATTGGGATCTATAGAGATAGATTAAAGAAGCTACTTGACCTATATCAATCTGAGTACATTTATACCTTTTCAGAAGTATCACATGGAAATTCCAAAAGGTGCTATGTAACAATAGGCTTTGGAATTACTCTTAATGGGAGGGTTTGTTCTAGGACCCTAAAAGTAAGAGAATGAATGTGTATTGTCCTATTTGTTAAAACAATAAGGATATGTCTAGCATACCATGAAAATGTATAAAACCTGAAGTGTGCTACACGCTAGGAGTAGCGAGTAAGTATGAAGGTAATCTTGATGGGGAATGTTGGAAAGTAGTAAATACTATCCTTAAGTACTTAAGAAGTATTAAGGACCAATTCCTCATATGTAGAGAATATAAGTTGAAGCTAATTGGGTATATAGATGCTTTTTCTGCTTCAAACGTGGATGATATCAAATCAAGATATGGTTGTGTCTATATAGAGGAGAAGTAAATTGGAATAGTTCCAATCAAGACATTGTAGTAGATTTCGGTTACTAGAAGTAGAATACATAGCAGCATAAGATGCAACTATGCCAGTGGTTTGGATAAAATAGTTCTTTATATATACATAGTGTGGTTTTCACAATATAGATATTGTTTCTTTATACAATGACAATATTTGAGATATTGTATGATTAAAGAAACCTAGAATAAACTATAGATCCAAACAAATTTTGCAGTAGTACCACTTGATTCGAGATATAATTGAACATGAAGATGTTCACATTCAATAGGTAAAAGGAACTTACACGATGTATATCTATTTATCTAAGTGTGTCTATCATAAAATTCTGATGAGAACAAACTGTTTATGAATTATGGTACTTGAACGATTGGGTCTAGGCCAAGTCGGAGATTGTTGGAAGTATGCCCTAGCCCCGATCGTCTTGTAATGAATTGAACACAAGTGTTTACTGTACACGATAATAGTTATCCCTACAGTTTTGATAAAAGAAATTGTTTTCTTGAATGTATGGCAAGCTTTAATGATTATGGTATTAATCTACATAATATGAAGGCAGATCCTTTGATTAAGTTACAAAATATATACCATAAGGTGTTATGATAATGAGAATCTAGCTCATAGGACTTAATCTAAAGTTGTTCTTAATCATAAGATCATCGAGCTAGGACCTCGATGATCCGGTTAGATTAATATGTAGCTAACGAGTATTTATTGGATAAATATTGGTAGTTCTCGTTTACCGAGTTAGGTACATAGATAATTCACATAGAGATGTGATTATTGAACCAACTAAAAGTCTAGAGATTCCTAATGGTTAATTACCTTGAGCTGTCAAGTAGGTTAATCTCTAGAAGGAACTTTATGCTTGTAATCCTTTGACCTGAGATCATCACTATGGTTGTGTATGTGCTTGTTGTGTTTTGATACTAGACTACTAGTGTGTAATAATGTTAGTCGAAAGGATATTGGACAAAACTAAGTATATATCCTCCTAGGGATGAGTCAAGATGGAATCTATCAACTCTAGGTAAAGAGTTTGAGTTTTACGATGTCATAAGATTATAACGATTGTATCAAATCCTTGGCCAAGGTGATAGGATGAATTAAGAAAGATGTTTCTTAGGTCATTCATCAATCGTTGATAATTGATGTGTAACGTAGTTGATTGTCTAATGGGATTTGACAGTTGTACCATATCCCAGGATGATCCGGAGCTGTAAAGATAGAGGGAATACGTGTATGATCCTTCACCGGGTTCTTTGTACAGAGTTACTTCACGTTATCCGGTCGTTGGGGAGTGTTGTTAGACACCAACCTCGATTAGTGGTTAATTTAATTAACTACTACCAGTTTAACGATTAACCCACGTAGTCGCACACTAACGAGTGCATTGAACTTGCTTCATGACGTTAATTAATTTTATTATTAGATAATAAATATTAATTAATTTTATACTTGGAATATTGGTATATTAATTTGATATAAAGACCGATCTAAGACAAAAGAAAAAAGAGCAAGGGAAAAAATTTGACAAGTTCATGGATCGAACCACGTACCTCCAATATTGCAAATGTATCACTAACCGGTGGGCTAGTCAAGTGTTTTTGTATAATGTAGAAGGTCCAAGTCCACTTCACAAGTGGTAATTGACTAGATTAATAAGATAATTAATTACATTATACGTTCCTGAATTTTCCAATTCTTAGTCTTTTCATTTTATTTTGTTGAGTTTATATGAGTATAATGAGAGTCATTATTGTGAGAAATCTTCCAAGAAAAAAAACCCACTGAAAACAAAAGGTCTTTTGTCTCCAAGTCAGAATTGGATTTTGAAAGTAAGGATCAAGCTCGGTGTGCAAAGTGTGGAGGCTTCAAGTTTTTGAAGCTTGTTTAGTCCAATTCGATTCTCATATAAAGCGTTAAGGTATGTAATTGAAACTTTGTTTCTGTTTAAATTATCAAATCGCACTAGATTGGCTTAGGATTGCAATTACTTGTTTCCGCTGCTCATTATATGAGATATAATTGTTATTGTGTTCCTTTACTAACCGAATATACTTGTATTTATTATCATTTCTCTCTTTCCAAATACACCAAAGTAATGTACAAATTTGTTCCATAGAAAAGTCTTCTTTGACTTTTTGCCTTTTCATATTTCCTATTAAGCTTGACATCCAAGAATCCATCTGATGTTTCCCTATTTGTTCTAATTATTACCCCTTTGAAGACATCATTTTAGGTGAATATTTGACTTATTTGATAGACTTTTATGCTTATTTTGTCATATTACACTTTCTCCCCTTGGAATTAGACTATTTGCATTTTTAGAGCTTTTGTGCGTTAATTTGATTATTTTTAGTGCAAAGTTAGTAGGTTCTTGAATTTCATGAAAAACCACTACAAGGAGGAGAAGTGAGAATTAAAGTCTTTAAGTATTTTTAGTATGTTAGGAAGTATTTTTATTCGAGTTTCTAATTTTAGAGTGCACTTTCCTATTTCTATTCTTGAATTATGGATTTATTATTTTTAAAACATATGCGG
Source organism: Nemophila menziesii (assembly GCA_029959085.1). Classification (NCBI taxonomy): domain Eukaryota; kingdom Viridiplantae; phylum Streptophyta; class Magnoliopsida; order Boraginales; family Hydrophyllaceae; genus Nemophila; species Nemophila menziesii. The sequence goes on along the minus strand of JARWIR010000011.1, from coordinate 32,503,136 downwards.
TTTAATTATTTATTTATTGTGAAGCTTTAAAAGAGATATATGGTAATTAATTAGAGACCAAGTCAAGTCAAAGAAGTAAAGGAAAGAGATATACATGGAAATAAGAAGATTAAGGAAGGATATATGCAAAGAAGGAAAAGATAAAGCTGCCAAATAAATCTAAAATTCCAGCCACGTTCTAAAGACGAGCTCATAACTAAAGATTGGCTAGGAATTTGGGAGAATGGTCTGCACCAATGGATATAGATTTCCGAGACAATCGGTTTTGACTATTGGAACGCGTCAAACAGATAAGTATTGAAGGAGATATGACCAAAACAAATCAGCAGCAGAATCTTACCTTTCCTAGATTTTACGGCTACGAATTTAAGAGTTCTTGCCTTGTCTTCCACTCCAAGTAAATTCGAATTAGGGATTTCTAACACCTATAAATACACCCCTTAGCCTCCTCTTTTCACCTATAATTAATTTAATCTTTGTTTTGAATTGGGATTGTTATAATTTAAATTGAATTGAGTCTTAGATATTGGATATTACTTTGTTCTTAATCACTATTTCTTTTCCGCGCAACTAGAAATAGATTTTAGTATTTGGGCTATTCATTTTAGTGGCGAAGTGATCATCTGATAGGGGGGGTTTGAATACAGACTTGGGTAATACCCGTGTAATGTCCGTTATTGACCGACAAACTTAACTAATTACATAGCCAATGATGTAAAATATTATTCATTTGGAAGTAGCTTATATTCACCCTGACGGGGTTTGTAATACCGTAGGATAGCTCTTAGGTCCACCCTGACGGGGGCTAGAAGATATTAGATTTCCGACTAATATACTAATACCAATTCTACCCTTAAAACATAGCATAGATTACGTTAATTAGGTGGATTCCTTGCGATACTCAAGTATCTTTCATATCTGAAGTCGTCTTTTACTTGCATTATTTCTTTTCAGTTATTTAATTTTAGTCTTTATTTATTTGCATCTTAGTTATTATAAAAACCAAACAAAAATCATATTATTTACTTTTATTTCAATCAATTATTTCTACTATCTGATTAATATTGGAGTTGAAATAATCCGTCCCTGAGAACGAAACTCGATTTATCGAATATTACTTGGACAACTATACACTTGCGGTAATTGTGGTTCCTTTATCTTCTTACTTAATTTAATAACACGCCAGGACCCACCAAGTTTTTGGTGACGCTGCCGGGGACGGTAGCGTGTGACCCCGGTATTAATCTTTTAGTAGCTTAATTGTTAGTTTAGTTTTATTTTTATTTTTCAGTTTTACGCTTTGGGTTGTCTTTGTTTCTCAGGTTTACAGGTTTCGGTATATGCTTGAAGATCTTGCGGCCTTGAGAATCCCGAAAACCTAGTTCGAGAAGCAAACAAGAGAAAGAGAGAAGCTAAAGCAAAAGAGTTAGAAGAAAGATTGGTTAGAGAAGCAGAGATGGAAGGAGTCGAAAACCAACAATTGAATCAACAGAATGGTCAGAATCTTCCACAAGTTCAACCTCCTCAGAACAATGATCCATTGTTCGTTAATGGTCCTGAACAAGCTCCATTTCGAGCTCCTGCCCTCGGAATTGGCCCCGCAGATATTAATGTCGCGAGATACAGACCTGATCCTGGTATGTTTTTTCAATTTCAGAGTTATGGCAATTTCCGAGGAGCACCTGGCGAAGATCCAATCCGTGCTGTACAGAAGTTCATGCAAATTTGTGATTCCTATATTACACAAGGAGTGACGGGAGATCAAATGTATTTCGAAAATTTTAGATATTTTGTTATAGATGGAGCAAGTGAATGGCATGATTCTCAAGAACCTGGATCAATCACTACCTGGGACGCATTAGAAACTGTGTTCTTCGATAGATACTACCCAATAAATATGAGATTAGATGCGCAAGTTGAATTAACCTCGTTCAGACAAGATCAAGACGAAGCTTTGGGTAGAAGTTGGACAAGATTTCAGATTTGTTTGAGAAGAGTCCCTAATCATGGCCTTACAGAAATACAACAAATGAAAATATTTTATAGAGGCGTTGATGGTCCTTCAAGAAAAGACTTAGACCTACTTTGTGGTGGTGAATTTTTACAGGTATATCCAGTCCATGCTAAGATTATTTTGAATAGAACCGTGACAAATGAGATGGGTTGGAATACCGTAAGAACACCTATCCGAGGTGGAAGAGAAAATTGTGCCATGATTGAGGAAAAACTCTCCTCATTGGAGAATAAATTGAAGAACACTTTGGAGCAGCAATTGAGACAGCTTACTCTAGCTCTTAAAAACGGTCTTTCAGGTAGAAAAACAGATGTTAATGTTACGCAAGAAGTTTATGGGTGTTCTATCTATGGCGTATAAGATCATGACTGGGAGCATTTTCAAAGTAATCCTGAAGCCGTAATGTTTATTGCCAACCGAGGTAACTATAATTCAGATGGCCAAGGTTATCAACCGAATAGAAACCATCCAGGTTTCCAATATTCAAATCCAAATGGGGCCGCTAATCCAACTTATGCATATCAAACACGTCTCTAAGGTAATAACTATCAACCAAGACCACAGAATAACTACCAAGGGAGACAAGGTTACGGAAATCAAGCTCAGAGACAACCTCCTCAAAACACTTATACCGACACCATGAATAAGAAAGCTCTACCTGCTCAACCTCAAGAAGGTGCGTTAGATGTTCAACAAACCTTGATGACATTATTCAACGCTCAACAGACTACGGCCGCAGCACTTAAATTGATAGAAAATCAGATGGCTCAGATGGCAAAGCAATTAAATCAGCGTCCACAGGGACAATTACCAAGCGATACTGAAGAACCTAAACCATATGAAGAATGTAACACTATCTCTCATAGAAGGGGTAAGAATCTTCCACCACCACCTTTTCCCGTTATGAAAGAAAAAAAAACAATTTTGAAAGAGAAAACGGTAGAGGATGTAGTGGAAAAAGAAGATGAACCAGAAGTAGTGGAAGTGGAGAAGATTCCAGAAAATCCGAAGAAGAAAGATGCTATAGAAGTCCGTCCTCCTCCACCATTCCCTTCAAGAGTTCAGAAGAAAGGAGATACTGCGAAATATCAGAGATTCATGAACATGGTGAGTAAGCTTAACATTAATATACCTTTCTTAGAAGTTATCAAATGTGTACCAAAATACATGAAATTCTTGAAAAGAGCTATCACTAGCTAGCGTCAATATCTGGAGAATGAAATGGTGGGTTTGCCAGAAGAGTGTAGTGCCATATGCCAGATTAAGTTGCCACCTAAATTACTAGATCCTGGAAGTTTCACAATTCCAATTTCCATTGGTGCTACGTGGCAAGGGAAAGCTTTATGCGATTTGGGAGCAAGTATTAATCTCATGCCCAAATCAGTCTTTGAAAGGTTGAAGATAGGAAACACAAAACCCACCTCTATGGTTTTGCAAATGGCTGACAGATCCCTCGTACATCCAGAGGGAAGACTAGAAGATGTCCTCGTCAAGACAGGTACATTAATCTTTCCTGTTGATTTTGTTATACTTGATTACGACGCGGATAGGAATGTCCCCATTATTTTGGGAAGACCATTCCTAGCCACGGGGCGTACTTTGATTGATGTAGAGAACAGTGAAATGATTATGCGTATCCAAGACGAGGAGATAAAATTTAACGTGTTTAAGCCAATGAAGTTTCCAGAGGATTGCTTCCGGATTGATGTGATTGAACAAAAAGATCCAACTAAGTTTGTGGAAACCTTAGGAATGGAGGAAAGAGAGCTCAGAAAGAAACCACCTAATAAAGACCCTCCATATCCTAAGGAAAAGCCACACCTTGACCATGCAAAGAACAAAGAAAAGGGGCAAGCTATAACGGCTCCTAAAGAACCTAAGAAAGAGAGGAAAAAGAGGAAGTTCAGTATAGGCAAAGAGGTCGCAATGAAGAAGCCTGGTCCTCCTTCAAAAGCGCGCGAAGCCAAGAGTTCTTGGCTAGGTAAAAACGCCTACATTTTTACTAGGCGTAGGCTGTTGAAAAGGAAGTTAACGCTTAGGGCGGGCCTAGGCGGCGGATTCTACAGCATTTCTGGTGACACCTATGGGATCTCAACCCTTACCTTTCAGCCCATAGCTTAAATATGGCGTCAATGACCACTTGACCAAACTATCAAGGTTGAATGATTAAATACACTTATCAAATTATTTTGTACATAGATCAATAATAATGCTTTGTATGATACTTATATGATCAACAACCTATGTATACGGGGATGGAAGTTTACACGATACACATAATGTTGAATACACATAATGTTGAATGGATTTGTTTAATTGGAAAAGTAAGGGAAAAAAAATGGATGTAATACTTCTATGATTATTAACATTAGCAAGTTAGGATTGAATATTACGCTATGTGCATGATGTTGAATGTATTTGTTACTCTGGTAAAGGAAGGATAAAAGGGATGGAAACTGTTGGATTCAAATTCATTCATTCTCAGAGCTGAGCCTAAATCTAGCACCTTAGACTACTCACCCAAACTATCAAGGTTAACTAGTTATACACAATCATCTTATACATCAACCATTCAATATAATCTTTCTAAATTTATCAAGATTAACAACCAGTTCTTTTTGGTCAAAGATTAACAACCAATGAAGATGAGACACAAAGCTTACACTATGTGTGTCATGTTGAATATTTTTTTCTTTGGAAAAAGGATGAGAATAATAGGCTATTGGTTGTTTGTGGGTGTGTTGTTTCATTTGGAACTTTTCAGTTTTTTCCTATTAATATCACATAGGCTAGTGTACTATGTTTGATTTGGGAGCTACCAAGATTCACTTCATAAATACTGCACTATATGTCACTCTACAGCGTAATAATTGCATTATAGTTCCCTATATCATGCGAAAATTGCATTAAAGGTTCCAATATTATGCAAAAGTTGCATGGGAACCTTAATATTGATTTTTTCAAATTTAATGACACTATAGGTTTCTATATTATACAAAATAACCTATGTTTTATTATAGAAAAACAAAATAGTCCAACAAAAAAATAAATTTCAAATTATAATTAAATAGATTTCAAAAATTGGGAAAAAAGAATTTCGTGAATAAATTCAATAAAAAATGGGAATTTTGCAACCTGAAAAGCACATCACTCATAGAAAATATAACTTCTGGGCATTTCGTCTTGGTCCACTTGAGTTTTAGATTGTTCTGAATAGTTCTACAATTGAGGCAAAGAATAAAAGACCATAAAAAAATTGCATTATATGTCCCAATATCATTAAAACAATAATATACATAAGAGTCATAAGACCCCAAAGGTTACATTCGTACAATACAGAATCTCTTAATCCAAGAAGCAAGGCAAACTTGAAGACCCCGAAAGGGTTAGGTCCATCTCCGTCTAAACAAAATGGTTTGTGACGCTCTGTCTAAAAATTTATTGTACAAGTTGATGAAATATTACTGAGAAAGAAGTTATACGTTGTATAGTGAGCATATACTTATACTCGCCCGATGCTAATAAAACATACAAATGAACAAAAAAAATCATGAAATATATCACCAAACCATAAATATTGCACTATAAGTCACTACATTAAAGTCTTGATGTTTATAAAGCGTTTTGGCATATTTAAGAAAGGAGAAGAGGTCTACAACTAGAGATTGCTAAGTATAATCTTAAATGAACTACTTAACCCAAATGATCGGGATGTGAGAAAGGTCCTTATATTAACCCGCATAATGAGCTCAATTATGAGATATAGGAGAAGACAAATTTTGGAGGTGCCAAGGGGATTCAGGGGTATTGACCCAAATTATTTTGATTATTTCACTGTAGGTACCTATATTATGCAAAATTTCACTATAGGTCGGTATACTAATTACATTATATGTCCCTATATGTTTTTGAGTTTATTACATTATATTATGAAAAAAATTATATATACCTTGCCCTCAAAGTGACTCTAAGATGTTTTAAAAAAAATTAATTCAATCACGTATAGGGCCCTATAATATGCAGAAAAACAATACATGTCTCTATATTATACAAAAATTGCACCATAGGTCCCAATATTATGCAAAAATACACTATAGGTCCCAAATTACTTTGATTTATTTCACTGTAGGTCACTATAATATGCAAAATTTCACTATATGTCGGTATACTATGTAAAAATTTCATTATATGCCCCTATATGTTTTTGAGTTAATTACATTATAGGTCATTACATTATCAAAAAGTTATATATACCTTGCACTCAAAGTGGCTCTAAGATGTATTAAAAAAAGTTAATTACATATAGGCCCCTATAATATGCAGAATTCATAGTACATGTCCTATATTATGCAAAATATCTCGAACTGGCTCCTTTTCGCTCTAATTTGATTAAAATATCTTTACAAACCATTTGCGACTTGGGTTTATCGATACAAAGTGTAAGAAACAAAAGATAAGTTGAAGGATCAAATTTACGAAGATGATGACGTTGAAGAGTTCACTTGAAGATAATTCTAAGGCTACGCATATGAAGATTTTCCATGAAGAGGTAATCATATTAATTCTTGTGACTTTGCCAGTTAAGATATTGATGCGATTCAGGTGCGTTTGTAAAACTTGGTATGATTTAATTCGAAGCCCTAAATTCATTGAAATGCATTCGCTTTACAATAAACACAAAAAGAATGAATGTGTCCGAATTAAGCGAATCAAAATTTATCGTGAAACAGACTTTTCATTTCTTTCATATGATACGCTCGATGTTATTTCACCAGATCTCGAGATGCCTACACTGGATTTCGATCCTGACGATAGTAGATTGAATGTATCATGGTCTTGTAGTGGGTTGTTGTTATGTGTCTCATATAATATTGAAATGTCATGGTTAACGATCGTAATCTTGATAAAATCACAATTTTGTATACAATGCATAAAGCTCTGAAGAAAAAAATAAAAATTAATTAGTATTATATCTCTTTATAGATAACATATCATTCATCCCAAATGTTTAAATAATTAGTGAAATATTTTAAGAAAGGTACAACTAGCTAGTTGATAAAAATAATAAAAATTATACTCAAATACGTTTATGTTTCAATTTATACTAAAAATACATTGATAACTATAAAGAGTCTTGTAGATTTTCAAGATAATTTAATATGTTCTCATAATTTTTAATTAGTCTTGCAACGTAATAAATCATTTTGTCATTATATAACAAAAATACATCACATTTTCAAATGGTATCAAAAGTCATATGATATCTTTTACCCACATTTAGTGAATATTATCGTCTCTTAGAAAATTGTAACATCTAAAGACTAATATTCAAATTTTAGAAAACAATGGAGGTGAGTAATAAAGTTTAACTTGCAATAAATTGATTTAACATTATATTGCACAATTATAATATCTATTATCAATATGTATATGTTAAGGACTTAGTAATAGCGATGAGGATTGAATATGACGAGCACCTATGAACTGAACACAAGTAGAAATATTAATTTTACTCATAAAAACTATTGAGCATGACAATTGAGATCTTCCCAGAAAGATGTTAAAGACCCAAAATCAAAATTTGGTAATTAAAATACCAATGATAATATAAATATTCAACAAGGTTGGAATTAAAGATTTAATCTTTATATTTCGTCTCTATAAGAACATAAAAAAGACAACAAATATGACAAACAAAATAAACAGATATCTAACTTTAAAAAGAAATGGAAAATCAATATTCATTAATTTTGACAAAAAAATATTATTACTTAGAAGAATAAAAATAAATGATAATAATTTTGATACCTTTGAAATTTTACACAATCAAATGTAATATTTTTAGTGTCGAAAATCTACTTTGAATAAAAACGTACCTATAATTCTTTACAACGATACTGTAAGAGAAGCCTTTAGATGATCATCTTTTTTTTTTCTTTTTTTTAGATGTATGGGTGTCCGGGCCAGCTTTCGCGCACCACGACTATTCCCATAGGAAATATACACGCCTCCTCATGCATACTCCCATTTAATCAGAACAGGTTACCTATGTTCAGGGAGGGGACTCGAACCTTGCACCTCTTGTTTAGATGATCATCTTTTTTTTTTTTTTTTTTCGATATATGGGTGTCCGGGCCAGCTTACGCGCACCACGACTAATCCCATAGGAAATATACACGCCTCCTCATGCATACTCCCACTTAATCAGAACTAGGTTACCCATGTTCAGGGAGGAGACTCGAACCATGCACCCCTTGCTTACCCCTTTTAAGGGCTCAAGAAATTACACGGCTGAGGGGATTCGAACCCTGTACCTCCTAGTTTAGATGATCATCTTTGTCGTGATGAGTGGAGGGGTCTTCAAAATCTACTTTATGTAAATGACGGAGGTAAGGGGGTTCAATATAGAGTTAAGGATATGGGTTGTTAACGGATTTATGTATAAGCGTCGTTAATGGAGTACCTTCTTTTGCGTCTTCAATGGAGAGGGAGAAAAATGTTGGTTGAGAAGGAGAGGGATGCGCTATGTCGACTGAGAGGAAGAGAGGCGTGAATTTTATAGATATTGATTATTAAGTGAGATTAGAGTTTTATTTTACTTCATATATATTTTATATTTAATATTTAGTCTATTATATTCTTTATTTTATAATATTTAGTCACTTTCACTTTTTATCTTATAAAGTTTAGTCTCATTTTAAAATTTAAATGGAATATGCAACCTCAATAAATATAATAATATTTATTTTTTATTTTTTAATGATCTTATCTTCTTATTGTTGTAGTTTTTTATTATATAGATAACAAAAAAATGAATATCAAAAGGGTTGTGAATTCAGTGACGAAGAAGATATCGTGTTATGTCAGACACATGATCCTAATAGCTACTCTCCGTGGTTCATAGATATTTCCGACTAAGCTCCCCATTCTCACCTTCTGCCATAGATCCTAAAAATATGAATTGCACTGTCTTCCATATACACATTTAAGAGACTTTCACTATAGTTCCCTGTATCATGCAAAAAATGCACTATAGACCTTGACACTATGGTTTCTATATTATACAAATTACCGGGATGAGAGAAGGGTCCCTATATTATACAATTAGCTCAACTATGAGATATAGGAGAAGCCAAATGTTGGAGGTACCAAGGGGATTTAGGGGTAGGTCCCTATAATATGCAATATTGCACTATATGTCGGTATACTATGTAAGAATTGCATTATATGCCCCTATATGTTTTTGAGTTAATTACATTATAAGGTCATTATATTATGAAAAAGTTATATATACCTTGCCCTCGAAGTGGCTCTCTATGATGTATTAAAAAAAAGTTAATTACATATAGGACCCTATACTATGCAGAATTTACAGTACATGTTCCTATATTATGCAAAATATCTCGAATTGTCTCCTTTTCGCTCTAATTTGATCTAAATATCGTTACAAACCCTTTTGCGACTTGGGTTTATCGATAAAAAGTGTAAGAAACAAAAGATAAGTTGAAGGATCAAATTTACAAAGATGATAATGACGTTGAAGAGTTCACTTGAAGATAATTCTAAGGCTACGCATATGAAGATTTTCCCTGAAGACGTAATCATGTTAATTCTAGTGAGTTTGCCAGTTAAGATATTGATGAAATTCAGGTGCGTTTGTAAAACTTGGTATGATTTAATTCGAAGCCCTAAATTCATAGAAATGCATTCGCTTTACAATAAACACAAAAAGAATGAATGTATCCTACTTCAGCGAATCAACATTTATCGTGAAACAATCTTGTCGTTTCTTTCATATGATATGCTAGATTTTATTTCACCAGATCTCGAAATGCCTACACTGGATTTCGATCCTGACTATAGTAACGGGTTGTTGAATGTATCATGGCCTTGTAATGGGCTTTTGTTATGTGTCTCATATGATACAAGAACCGTTATTTTATGTAACCCAGCAACTAGAGAATTTAAACTTCTTCCTCCTCATCCAATCCCATATCTAGATCCAGATCCAAATCAAAAGAATTTAAACTTCTTCCTCAAGAAAACGGATTGAATGTTCTCACAATCGTAAATGATTGCCTAGCTCTTTGTTTACATTTGATATTTTCAATTTTTTTCAAGAATCAAAGTATGTGGATATATGGGTAATGAAGGAATATGGAGTGGTGGAATCTTGGACTAAACAATTCAGAATTTCTGGAATTCAAAATACATATAATTTCTGGCATCCTCGTTTGATGTTGTATGTTATATAATTTTGTTTTTATGGTTTGATCTTGTCCATAGTTTGCATCTTACATATATTGAAAGGTAGTGTTAAAAATGCAGCCAATTCATGAGAATATTTGTCTCGTGCCTAAACTTACAATGAGAAAAAGTCTAATTATATGTTAACATATTTAACATATAATAGTTTGTGGGAATTATCTTTTACAGATAGCAATTACAGTTAACAGCAGCAGCTACCTTCGTTGACCCAAGGTCGGCTTGAATAGCTTTGTTCAATCGTCTTTGGTCCATTTGTTCAATCGTATTTGGTCCATTTGTTCAATTACATTATAGGAATATGGATGATGGAAATTGTACACTCATTTCTGTAGGGAGACTGGAATGCTCCAGTTTTCAAGTCCTACCTTTTACTAACATTCCTGAACATGTGGAAGTCCACGATGAAATCTTAGCACGAAAAGGGGGATACTGATACACGAGCTATGATTTGTTCAACTAACAAAATGTTGACTGAACACTTTAATTAGGGCGGAATGGGCACTAGTCATGAGTCAAATTCCTGCTTCCGGCCCATCGAAGAAACACGAGTCACTGGATAACCATGAGTTTAGAGATATCACTTTCTTATGTGATGTGTCTTTTACTTCCAGGTGGGAACCCATGGGATGGGAATTATCGAGATTCATAAGCGCAATGGTGTTAGAATTTTGCACTCACTAACAACTTTTTGTTCGTCGGCAGAGGAAGGTAAAGCAAGTGCATTGCTAGAAGCTACTAAAATGTGCCAATAGTTTGACGAGGAAGACACGTGTATTGTATTAGATAACTATGAAGTGATTCACGGTATATTGTTGTCGTCAGCTACAAGGTAGTCTTTGGAACCATTGTTTAAGTATGATTGCGGATGTGGCAGACCAGTTTGCTCCGGTTCATTTATGTCACTTCTGTTGGTCCCAATGTTGTGAAAAACAAGAAAAGAAGATAAATACAACTCAAATACTATATTGATATCTCTGATAATAACTTTTACAGGCTACTGCCTTTTACAAAATGAACTCTCTTTTTTTCTCTCTTGTTTTTCTTCTCACTTTTCTGATATGAAAATTACAAAGGATAGCTAGCTATTTATACTAGTAGATAAGCTATGTAGATTAAATGCTATCTAGAAATATTAAAAGACAGAAAACAAAATTCAATGTATTCTAAAGATTCATCAGTACGTTGATTTGGGCCATCGATCTTCCACATTCATTGTTTGCTGATATATCAGATTCATTCTCCATTCAGATTCATTGAATTTATGGTTGATGAAAAGGTTTATGAATTTGGACTTATTTTAGTTTGTGTATTTCAACACCCCCTTCAAACTAAAATAATTTTCACGCCGAGCAATGATCTTAACTTCTTGAAAGTTACTGTTGGTAACGCCTTTGTGAAAATATCAGCAACTTGTTCTGAAGTATTACAGTGTTCCAAAATTATTTTCTTCTCTTTCACATGATCTCTTAAGAAGTAAAACTTAAGATCAATATGCTTGCTTCTTCCATGTTGTACCGGATTTTTGGACAACTCGATAGCTGACTTGTTATCTACATAAATAATACTCGGATCTTCTTGTTCATGACTTAAATATTTCAATAAATTTCTTAACCAAATTGCTTCACAAACTGCTGAAGATAATGCAACATATTCAGCCTCACAAGAAGATAACGCAACCACACTTTGTTTCTTTGAAGTCCACGTAAATGCTGTAGACCCAAGAAAAAATATATACCCACTGGTGCTTTTTCTCTCATCTTGATCACCTCCCCAATCACTATCAGAGTACCCATATAATATAGCATCTTCTTGATAAGGATAGACTAAACCAAAATTTATAGTACCTTTGATGTACCTCAGAATCCTTTTTGCTGCAAGCCAATGAGACTCTTTAGGAGTTTCCATATAACGACTCAGTAAACTAACAGGATAAACAATATCTGGCCTTGTGATCGTGAGGTATCGTAAGCTTCCAATTAAACTTTTAAACAATGTGGAATTCACACATTTTCCTTCTTCTTCTTTTGTCATTTTCAACCCAGGTGACATCGGAGTTTCTACGAGATTACAGTTTGCCATTTTAAATTTCTCAAGTAGTTCTGAGGCATACCTTTTTTGTGAAATACATATTCCTCCTTCTTGTTGATGTACTTCGATGCCAAGGAAAAATGACATAAGCCAAGAGTCTGTCATCTCAAATTCCTTAAACATGGCTTGTTTGAACTGAACAAACATTTCTTCACAATTTCCCGTAAAAAGCAAGTCATCGACATAAAGACATGCAATTAACACTTTACCTTGATGATTTTTCTTCAAATAAAGTGCATGCTCAAATGGACATTTGACAAAACCATTCTCGATAAAATAATTGTCGATGCGAGAATTCCACGCTCGGGGAACTTGCTTTAAGCCATACAAAGCTTTCTTCAATCGGTACACTTTATCTTCTTTACCATTAATAATAAAACCTTCTGGTTGTTCGATGTAAACTTCTTCTTCAAGTATACCATTCAAAAATGCAGATTTGACATCCAATTGGTGTATCTTCCATTTATGATGAGCTGCAAGCGATATCAACATTCTCACAGTGTCTAGCCGAGCAACAGGGGCAAACACTTCATCATAATCAATTCCATATTTCTGCTTGTATCCTTTCGCAACAAGCCTTGCCTTGTAGCGATCGATTTCTCCATTTGCCGTTCTCTTTATTTTATACACCCATTTGACTCCAATAGGTCTATGTCCTTTTGGAAGAGATGTCAATTCCCAAGTATTATTTTTTTCAATTGAGCGAATTTCTTCGACCATTGCTTTCTTCCAAGAATCTTCTTTCACGGCTTCCTCAAATGACAATGGCTCATGATCGGCATAAAGACATACCAAATTCATCTCTTCAGTTTCTTCATATAATTCTGTCAAGTTTCGCATTCTTCTTGGCGGAGAAGAAGACCTACCTGAACCTTCATTATCTTGAGGATTTATGACTTGTTGAGGTGTCATGACAAGTGGTTCTTGATGTTGATGGGTTGTTTCCTCTTCTTCAACTTCAGTTTGATTCTCTTTGCTAGAATCTTCTTCATTCCACCTCCAAATTTCTTCTTCGCTAAAAACAACATCTCTACTCACCACTACTTTGTTTGTTAGTGGATTGTAAAGTTTGTATGATTTTGACTCCTCGCTATAACCAATAAAAATGCACTTTTCACCTCGATCATCCAACTTCTTTCTTTTTGCATCTGGAACACGAGCATAAGCAATGCAACCAAAAACTCGAAGATGACTAATATATGGCTTATAGTTGCTCCAAGCTTCTTGTGGTGTCATATTTCTCACACTCTTGGTTGGACAACGATTCAGCAAATAAGCAGTACACGCCACGGCTTCAGCCCAAAAATTCTTCGACAAATTTTTCTCCTTTAACATTGTTCTTGTCATGTTAAGGATGGTACGATTCTTCCTTTCTGCAACACCGTTTTGTTGTGGGGTGTATGATGTAGTAAATTTTTGCTTGATGCCCCGCTCACTACAAAAATCTCGAAATTCATTTGAGGTATACTCACCACCTCTGTCTGATCTCAGGATTTTTATTTTGTAGCCGCTTTCCATCTCGACGGATGCTTTAAACTTTTTGAAAGTAGTAAAGGCAGCTGACTTCTCCTTGATCAAATACACCCATAACTTCCGGCTGAAATCGTCAATAAAAGAAATGAAATATTTGCTTCCTCCAAGAGATTCAGTTTCGAATGGTCCACATATATCAGTATGAACCAAGTTTAATGGTGTTTGGGCTCGCCATGATTTTCCACTTTGAAAAACATTACGTTGTTGTTTTCCAAGAGTACACGATTCGCACACAAATTCAGGCATTTCAATTGAAGGTAATCCACTTACCATATTTGCATTTGACAAGAGTTTCAAGCCACTAAAATGTAAATGACCAAATCGAAGATGCCATTTCCATGACTCATTTCTTATCATCCCTTGTAAACATTCTTCAGAATTTGTGTTTAGATGCAACGGAAACATTCGATTGCTCGCCATTTTGACTTTGGTGATAAGTTGTCCTTGTGCATCTTTCAAGTAAAGACAAAGATCTTCCATGTGTATTACATAACCCTTTTCAAGTAATTGTCCAAGGCATAGGATATTACTTTTCATGTCGGGTACATAATACACATTTGAAATATATTGTGAAACACCATTCTTTTGTATAATTTTAATCTTACCTTTGCCTTTCACCGGAATCTTGGAGGAATCTCCCATACTTACGTTTCCATGAAAATACTCTTCAAGATCTTCAAAAATATCCTTCTTACCACACATATGATTACTTGCTCCTGAATCAAGATACCATACATCTTGTTCTTTGTTGGAGTCCTTTTGTGCATAAAGTAGTGTGACATCTTCATCTTCTTGCTTTTGAGCAAAATTTGATTGATCATCTTGGTTAGGATATTTGTTCCAACATTTGGATGCATAGTGCCCATATTTGTGACAATTGTAACATTCAATATTTTTTCTGTTATCTTGTCCACGACCTCCTCTTCCACGAGCTCTTCCTCGTCCCCGAAAAAATTGTTTGTGTTATTTTGCTGATTTTGTTTTTGGTTGTCAAAGTTTCCTTGACCTCGACCTTGACTTTGACCTCGACCTCGACCTCGAAAGTTATTTCCTCTACCACCACGTTGAGATCCACGACCTCGTTCTCTTTGACCATTAATGTTAAGCTTTGATTCCAAAGCTTGCTCAATTGGGACATCATTAGAATCCTTTTTCATCCTTTGCTCGTGCACTTGTAAGGAACCCATCAACTCGTCTATTGTGAGTTCATCCAAGTCTTTTGATTCTTCAATTGCCACGACCATGTGCTCAAATTTTTTTGTGAGTGGTCGTAGTATTTTTTTCTACCACTCGAATTTCTTCTATTTCTTCTCCATTCCTTTTCATTTGGTTTATTATAGATAATAGACTAGAACAAAAGTCACAAATTGATTCACCTTCTTTCATTTTGGCACTTTCAAAATCACCACGGAGTGATTGTAAAACGAACACATTTAACACGATCTACTCCTTTGAATTGAGTTGCAAGTTTATCCCATGCTTCTTTGCTCGTTTCTGCTTCAGCAATCTTCTCGAACATGGATTCACCAACACTTTGATAAAGAAAATATAAAGCTTTCTTATCTTTCTTTCTCATTTCTCTTAAAGCAGTTGCTTGTTGTGCATTAACTTCAACTCCTTCATCGGGTTCATCGTATCCACTTGTAACAATCTCCCAAAGATCATATGATCCAAAGAGAGCCTTCATTTGAATGCTCCATTTATCATAATTTTCCAAAGTAAGCTTTGGTAGTTGAGTTTGCACAAAACCATTAGACATGGTGTTTCATGTACCTTGGCTCTGATACCACTATGTTGGTCCCAATGTTGTGAAAAACAAGAAAAGAAGATAAATACAACTCAAATACTATATTGATATCTCTGATAATAATTTTTACAGACTACTGCCTTTTACAATATGAACTCTCTTTTTTTCTCTCTTGTTTTTCTTCTCAATGCTATCTAGAAATATTAAAAGACAGAAGACAAAATTCAATGTATTCTAAAGATTCATCAGTACGTTGATTTGGGCCATCGATCTTCCACATTCATTGTTTGCTGATATATCAGATTCATTCTCCATTCAGATTCATTGAATTTATCTTGGTTGCTGAAAAGGTTTATGAATTTGGACTTATTTTAGTTTGTGTATTTCAACAACTTCGCATGAAACCTGTATGGTTATGCAGATGTTGTTGCTAAATCTGCTATACCATCAACAAGAATAGTCATTCACCAGCACAGATACTCGCATCCAAACGGAGATCGTTCTCCACCATCTTTGCTACGCCACTAGAAATTGCACAATAGCATACATGCATAATTTGAACTAATAGGTCACATTGTTTATTTTTTTGAGTTATTTGCACTATAAGTAGGGACATAGCCACCTTGGGGTTTATCCGAAATTAAAAAATCATTTGTTTACACAAATACACTACCTCAGAATTTTCAGTATCATAACTCGTCTCTCCTAGGTTTTTAATATTGTATCTTTAGTTTTTAGTTTATATTATTCGTATGAAATTTCTATGCTAAAATAGAATAACATAGGGACATAAAGTTAATTTTTTTCATAACATAGGTCCCTATAGTGAATCTTTTACATAATATAAGGAGATATGGTTCAATTAACTCAACAAAAATACTCGATGGTATTGCACCCCAACCAAAAAATCCTAGTTTCGACCCTAACTTTAAGTCCCTGTATTATATAATAATTAACCTAAATTACATTTACAAACGAGAAAATAAATCAAAGTCTACACGTATAATGTAAAAGTGCAGGGGGGTTCCAATGAACATTCCAAAATTATGGGTGACTATAAGATGTTAATAACTTTTTTATGGGGTGATATGAGATACCATTTCATATTGGGAGTAGGCTAGTGGCTTGAGTTGATCAATGACGTCGTTGTCATCCAAATTTTCAAACAAATTCAACTAATGATCAAATGCTAAATTTCACTTGTAAATAACTGATAATAATATATTTCAAAATATGTAAATTCTTATAATTCAGTGCTAAAAGTGCAATCTTCCTTAAAATAAATAACAAAAACAAAATATTACCTTATTTATGATATCTAAGAACAATTAACGCTTAATATCCCATCTTAATTTTACATGGTAGTCTTTAATCAACTAATATTCATCTTCAATGGCCATAGCTTCCCATCTTTGACGGACAGAACGAAGGACTCTTGGTCGTAAATGAGATAGTAATTCTCTGCACTTCATCCATTGCACGCATCTTGATATATTTGTTGTATGTTTCTTCTACTCACTATCACCGTATTCAAAAACATCTTCATGGCATATCAAAATAGTGTTATCAAAGTTCTTAGATGCATATTTCAAAGCTAAAAATTGGGGTCGATAAAAGAATTTTTGTTAAGTCAAAATAATTTATTACAAAAACAACAAAATATTTATTCATATACGATAAGATATTATTAACTTGATTATTTTGTATTTTTATGTTTATAGAAATATTTATGTATGTTCGTGTATATATATTGGTGAAGTTTTAGATATTATGACTTACCAATCCGATTTCATGTATGATGATGTTGAAATGTCATGATCAATGATTGTAATCTTGATAGAATCACGATTTTGTATACAATACTTAACACTATAAGAAAAAAAAATTAAAAAATTAGTACTATACATAACATATAATTCATCCAAGCTGATTATATAATAAGTGAAATATTTCTTGAGATGTATAACTAATTAGTTGATAAATAATTATAGAAATAAAAATCAAATATATTTATGTTTCTATTTTTACTAACATCTTAATAATTATTAAAATCTTTATATATTTTTAAATTAATCCAATATGTACTCATAATTTCAACTTAATCTTGCAACTAGTATTAACTCTTTCTTTTACATAACATATAATTCATCACATCTCACTAAAAATTAAGTGAAATATTTCAATAAATGTGCAACTAATTAGTTGATAAAAAAACTACTGAAATACTTTCAAATATGTTTATGTTCCTATTTCTACTAAAATATTGATAATTACAAAAAATTTATTATATTTTCAAGTTAATCCAATATGTACTCATAATTTTAACTTAATCTTGCAATCTAATAAATCAGGTATCATCATATAATGATAATACATCATATTTGTATGTGGTATTAAAAGTCATATTGTTTCTTTTACACTCATTTAGTGAATATTATTGTCTCTTAGAAAATTGTATCATTGGAAGCCTACATTTTAAATTTTAGAAAACAATGAAGGTGAGTAATAATAATTGACTTGTAAGAATAATCTGAGATAAAAATTATATTGTACAATTATAACATCTTTTATAAATATATATATGATTAGGACGTTGTAATAGTGGCGAGGGTTAAAAATAAATACCCATGATCTGCACACAAGTAGCAACTTCAGTTTTATTCATATAAAACATGACCATTGAGATCTTCAAAAAAGATGTTAAAGACCCAAAATCAAAATTTGGTAAACATAAAAAACACTATTAGTAATATGAAGATTCAACATGTTTGGAAATAAAGATTTAATCTATGTTAATGTCTCGTTCTGAAGATCAAATATGAAGACTATACAAATCTAAAAAAGATAACAAAAGTAGATTTCTAACTATAAAAAGAAAAGGAAAAACAAGAATATTCACTAAAATTGACAAAATTTGACAAAATATATATTATTAATTAAAAAAAAATGACAATAAATTTTTGTATCTTTGATGTTTTATATAGTAAAATAAAATGTAATATTTTTATTTTTGAAAATCTACATTGAATCAAAACGTACCTACAACATTTTATAGAGAAATCGTAAGAGTAGCCCTTTAGATGATCCTCTATACGGTGATAAGGAGAGAGTCTTCAAAACTAGAGTCCTCCTTTTCAATTCGGTTCACTCGAAAAGGAGAAACGTTGTACTACATAAGTACAATTGGATCTTGGGTTAGGTGATTCCAATGTTTCTTCTAGATCTTCAGAACTCCCATCTCCAAGTATGAAGATACCCTGATGATTGAAGTAAATGGTGAGAAGGTTGAAGAGTAATCGAAGAATATGGGGAATTCATTGATATGGAGGAGGAAATGGGTAATTGGGAAGATGATGGTTTGATGAGAGCTAAAGAGGTTTGTGGGGTTGTTCCACGACAACCCCACCATGATCAATGATCTACTCATTGAACTGTCAAGTAGTTGTAAACACAATCGTACCAAAGTACTATTATTATCTGAAACAAAATAATCACATTCTTTTTATTTTGAAGTTAACTATAAACTAAATATAGTTGTCTGTTTTGACCCAATAGAAAAGTTTGGGGGATTGGCCGTTTTAGCTAAAATCAGTTGCAATATAGAACAAATTCATTGCTCTAAAAACATTATACGTTGTAAAATTGATATACAAGGGTTGGGTGAAGTGTTTTCCTCTTTCGTGTATGGCCCTCTAGAGTTACAGGAAAAGCCTAGGTTCCTTGGCGATCTTAAAAGTTTGTGTCCCAACAATTTACCATGGTGTATTATTTGGAAATTTAACTTGATTAGATATTCCTCTAAGAAAATTGGAGAAGATAAACCTATAAAAAAATTGAATTTGTTTAATGATTTTATAAATTAGCTTGAGTTATTTGAATCACCACAGAAAGGGGTAAAATTCACTTAGAGCAACAAAAGAAAAGGTGGTGATTTAATTAACGAGGTTCTTGATAGAGATCTTGTGAACAGTGATTGGATGGAAATTTTATTTGATAATTGGGTTTCTTCCCACCCTACAATTGGGTCTGATCACTCTCCAGTCATGCTTCATTTGAATAACATTGTGGCTATACCAATAGTAGATTTATATTGGATAAAAACTGGCTCACAATGGACTCTTGTAACGATATTATTTTATAAAGTTGGGAGAACTACAAGAATTTTATGGGTAGAGGCATTGAAAGATTTCATAAAAAAACAAAATGCTTTTTTTAGCCTTACTAGATGGGAAATATTGAGAACTCTGAATTAGCGGATTATAATAAATGTGTTATTGTTACTTTCTAATGCTCCATTTTCTGAACAAAATGTTGAAAAATATATCTTCTTAACTAAACTTCTTGAGGAATTTTGGACAAAGGAGGAAAGATATTGGGCTTTAAGGTCAAGAAATTTGTGGCTTAAGTTGGGTGACAAGAACTCCAGATACTTTCAAACCATTACTATATCTAAAAGGGCCAGAAGTAATATTAGTAGAATTGAAACAAGAGGTAATATTTGGGTGGAAAACAATGAAGAAATAGTTGAAGAGATTGTCTATTACTTCTTTACAGTGTTCCAATCTGTGGGACCTATAAATTACTTATTCATTCTAAATTGTATAACACCCACTGTCATCTCTGATATGAATGAGAATTTGATGAAACCTATTACAGTGGATGAACTTAAATATACGGTTTGGAGCCTTAGTCCTGATAAGGCTCCAGGCCTAGATGGGTTATTAGGGTTTTCTATATAAAACATTAGGAGTTGATTAAGTTGGATGTTCTAAGGGTTGTTTCTGATTTGTTTAACAATAATAATAACCTCTCAAAGATAAATGGAATTATTAATCCACTTATTCCCTAAGTGTGTAATGCTAAAAAAAATTGGTTCATATAGACCAATTAGTTGTGCCAACTTTATTTATAAGGTTATTTCTAAAATCATTGTGCTAAGAATGCAACCATATATGAAAATATGGGCCGATGAATCCCAAAATGCCTTCATTCTAGAAATGTCCATATTTGATAACATTCTTATATCATATGAAGTTAGTCATTACCTCAAAAATCAAAGATATTTTAAAACTTGTACTTTGGCTATAAAAGCTGATATATCCAAGGCATATACGTTTGTGTAATGGGACTTACTTTTTGAACTTTTGTTTTCACTAGGTTTTATTTATGTTTGGATTGATTGGATAAGAAAATTGTGTAACTTACGTTTCTTATAAGGTATAGGTGAATGGTGAATTACATGAGATAGTTAATCCTTCAAGAGGATTGAGATAGGTCGATCCCATATCTCATTTATCTTTTGTTTAGTGACACAGGCATTATCAACACTTTTAAAAGAAGCTGAAGTCAATAATTTGAAAGGTATAAAGATTGCCAAAGGATCTCCAAGAATAACATATTGTTTGTTTGCATATGATTACTTGTTCTTTATGGAAGCTAATGTTGATAATGTGGGTAACTTTTAATATTTACTACACAAATATAGCTATGCCTCAGGACAACAGGTAAATCTCAACAAAAGTGGTATCTTATTTAGTAAAAATTCTTCTTTGAATTTGAGAAATTATATTAAAAGTCTTTTGAAATGAATGGACTTGTTGAACTGGAAAAGTATTTAGGTGTGCCTACTTCTTGAGGAAGATCTAAATTTAAAGGTTTGGAATGGTTAATTAAAAAAATAATAGGGATAATGGAAGCTTGGGATTCAAAGCTCCTTTCCCCTAGTGGAAAACAAGTTTTAATTAAATTCGTTGTCAGTGACATCCCAAATCATGTGATGTCAGTTTTTTTATACCTAAAAAAGTTATAAATCACATTACATCCTTTGTGGTTGACTTCTTTTGGGAAAATAAGGGACAAAAAAGAACACATTGGGTGAAATGGTCAACCCTTACTCAATAGAAATCAAATGGGGGTATGGGTTTTAAGGAATTTCATGCTAATAACTTATTTCTTATAGCCTCAAATGCATGAATTTTTTTCTTAAACATGACACAGTTGTTTTAAACTAATTAAAGGCAAATATTTTCCTAACACTGTTTTTTTAGAGCAGTTGCGGGTAACAACTCCTCTGGGTTGGAGAATCATTTTGTCAGGAAGAGATATATTTAAAAATGATTTGTTTTGGCATGTTGGAAAAGGAGATAAAATCAATATATGGGATTCAAGATTGATCCCATGGAAAAAATTTATATCTAAACTATTGGTACACAAGTGGAATGGGTAATGGATTTATTGAATGATTTAGCTACATGTTGGAACATTGAAAAACTCGAAAGTATATTCAATTCAACTTTGGTTGCAACCATTTTGAGCATTCATGTTTCCCCTTAAAAGTAAAAGAAACATATGCTCAGTTTAGGAAGGCACAAAGTATGAATGAAGAAAAGAAAAAAGAGCAAAATGGTGAAACTTCTACACTAACACTTCAAAAAGTTTGGAAATTTATATGGATCCTTAGAGTGGCACCAAAGATAAGAAATTTCTTATGGATGGCCTATTGCAATGGGGTACCTACAAATGAATATAGATTCAACATAAAGATGACTTTAAATATGGAATGTGGTGTCGCCTAGGGTGTGATAAAAATAAGATAAATTTAAGCCAAGAAACTACGCACTCTCACCCTAGACAGGCACAGTACTGCAAGTATTACAGGACGTATGCAAGTTTTAATGATAAGTTAAGTTCGTTCTCAGGGACTTAAGTGTGTTAATCGCGTGAGTAGAAATAACGAGTAAAAATAAATAATTAAAAGACAGAAAATAAAAGATATGAATTTCGAAATTAAGATTTAAAACTAAGAAAATAAAGACAATAAAATAAATAACTAAGAATATGAGATGAGAAATATAGCTCAGGTTTTGCTAGTATGCACTAATCCTTCTAATTCTATCTATAGATCTAGTTCATAAGGGAGAATATTAGCTCTTGGTATACTTAGTCAGGATTCTAAATTACCATACCTTAGACCTTGAGAGCGACTAAGGGGGCTACGGCACAACCAAGACGTGGTTTCAAATAGGGTTATCAAACGCTACTAAGGCCCTAAGCAAACACTGCAATCATTGGTGATATGGTGATTAAAACAAACCCTAATGACTATCTAGTTAGAATCATGTTTGGTCAGAACTAATATCGATACTAGACATTATGTGGTGGTTCAATAGTTAAACACCCTGTCAAGGAGACCATCTAACTACTATTAAAACAATCCTAAAGTGATCAGTTCTAGAAAAGACAATAAATCAAAACACATAAACAAATATTAAGCAAGTAGCTAATATCAGATTAAAACATATAATTCCCAAAGAAACTTAGATAGAAGAATTAGAATTCATAGTTTATACATTATGCAAAACCCAAGCTATGAGGAGTTTAGTTCATACCTGAAGGAAATAAACTAAAAGAAATTACAAAAGACATCATCTTGCTCTCTACAATAAACTGGAAGAATAAAACCTTAAGAACTAATTACTATGAGGCAAGGATTGTTTACAAGTGATATAAGGGTGTATTTATAGGTGTTTAGAAGACCTAATTCGTTTTCTTGAGGAAGAGATAAAGTATTGGACTCCTAGCCCAACTCAAATTCGTATGGAAATAAAGATAAATACTGCTAGACCGTTTTGAGCATATCTTCTTCGTTATTGGTCGGTTTGAGCTCCATAAGTTACCAAAAGAATCGTAACAGAATTATCTTTGTCTCTATGAAAGGAAATTACCAAAATCGGCCTATTTCTTGGGTAAAATAGCACTTCTTGAGGCGTGTACTGCAGAATCCTAGATTAGGCAGCTTTTCCTTTTCCATCTTTTTAGCTTTTGTTTCCTTATCTCCAATTACCATGCAAATCTATTTCCATATCTTGTAGTCATTGATTTGTACTATAATTAATCTCCATAATTATCTTTAAAGCTTCACACTAAATAAACAATTAAATCCAATATGCTCCAAAAATATTATTTTACTAAATCAAGACTCAAAATAGGAAAGTGCACTATTTCTCAAGAAAATCGACATCTATGACTTCTAAATCACTAAAAATGATGTCTCAACCTAACATTAATCTATCACAAATGAGGAGACATCAAGACCCCCAACTCAAAGTTGTATCGTCCCGATACAATAAAGATAAAAACAAAGGGAAGTCTATAAATTCACACTTATAAAATTCTCAACACAATGGGAAAAAGCATAGCAAAATATATAGAATAAACCTAAAGCACATAACTCAGAAAATTTCATGCAATAATATTCATGAATTACATACCTGTACACTTCTCATATCCACAGTCAACACGGCTTGAATTCAAGATCAGATTAGTTTCGCAATGTAAGAAGGATTGGGACTTTACTCAGTTCCCCAAGAGAGCTATAGATTGTTAATCGATTTTCACTAGTATTCAAAGATCCACTTAACTAATCTCTAATGGCTCAATCACTTCTCAATTACATAGCAAAGAATCAAAATGTCTTTAAGGTTGTAATGTAGGCTTAGGGATGGTATGATAGTATATTTGGATAATTTGGAGTGAGCTTTTGGCTCTCTCCTCACTAGCCATCAACGAATCGCCCTAGAGCTTGAGTTACTCTCATAAAACGTTTCTCACTCAACCCAATGAATTTCCTTGATGCACAATTTAGCATCCCTAATAACCCAATTAAAGCTTTAGATGTTCACATAAAATTCCACTTTGCCGGTCTGAATATATATATTTTCTTTTCTTTTTCAAATCAATTTCTTAAGCTATGACTCTCTTTTAATGTTGAGATATCACGCTATTTTCTCATATATATATTTTTTCTTTTAATGCCCTTGTTGGCAAATTTAGCTCGTAGCTTCTTTTTCATTCACTATTACCCCGGCAAAGGGTTACAATACAAATCTGTGAATCATCAATATAAAGCACAAAGCACAATTAATAAGCTCAAAAAATCCCATCCCAATAACAATTCCCATAATGGTGGACCCACCACCCCAAACTCAAGCTCTAAAACAACTGTCTATGCATCGCGATTCGAGTGCGGGTCATATGGAAAAGTCCTATAATCTAAAGGATATGGCTCATAACGTGTTTCAATAAAAAGCTTTAGAAAGGCTAGAAGGGGCTGAGAAGGATATAACATATAAAATCAAAATTCACAAGGTGAGAAGGTATTAAAAGGCTTCAGAGGCTTCAAATATGAAAGAACCGCCTTAATCACTTTCTACACTATGTAATTTCATTATTTTCTTACCTTTAGCACTTTCATCAAATGGTTTTTCAACTAGCTTGTATCTCACGGCCTACAAACTTCTCAAGGTTCCCTGAGATCGAACATACTTTCTATCGCATTGCTCACTAATCTTTTCTTTACTATCAACGTGTGTTTTCCTGCAAATACTCAAAGCATACAAATAACATAGCTCATAAACATACTACTTACTATCATTAATTCACTGAGCTTATGCTTTCAAGCTATTAAACACACTCTACATCTAATTCCCATGTATCAAAAAATTTAATTTCTACCTAAAAACAGAAAAATGGAGATGAGAGACAACGAATCCCTACACCCCCAACTCAAAAATGAGCCGTGTCCCCACGACTCGAAAAAGACTCGAAAAACAGAAATTAAAATTAGCAGATAGACATATTTACAGAAATGGTAAGGAAGAAAGAGAACATACTCTCGAGGCTAGTGCCTCGCATCATTGACATCCAAGGTTGGATTTGCTGGACCTTTCGTTAATTTCTCAAGGAGTTTCATGATGTGCACTTGATTAGCATTGATTTGTGCCACATCATTGACTAAGGAAGTTTGAGCTGCTTCGAATTTTGTTAAACGCTCCTCCATCTTCTCTTGCCAACTTTGCTCCTTTTCTTCTTTCGAGACTTGCGTAGAACCCGCTTTTCAAAAGATATCTTTGATCCAAGCATTATCAATATAACTCGTTTTAAACTCGAGTTTCTCTTCTTCACCCAATGTTACATCCACTTTTCGCACAAGTCACGTGATCATAGTAGGAAATTTAACATTATAAACTGATTTAGGAGAGACCGAAAATCGTATCACCTCCTCATAGATCAACTGTGCCACATCAACTTCATCTCCTCTCAAAATACAGTCCAAAAGTAGAGCGTACTTCATAGTCACATCCAAAGTTCGTGTGTTTCCAAAGACATTAGGGATAAGGAAATTGTGCCAAATTCTAGCATCCGATTGAAGATATTTGTAAGGCCAAGGTGCCTTTAATTCTCCCTTATGTGATTCCACTTTCTCCTTGTCTAATACATGCTCAAAAAGTAATTCCTCATCAAATATTTTTCGTTTAGCAACCGCTTCTTCAAATTTGAAATAACCTTTCAATTTCTTAAACTTGAAGTGGTTTCTAATCTCCTCAACTGTGAAAGGAACTAGCTTTCCTCTAATCGGAACACAATCTTTACTATCTCGGCTAAAGAGGCCTAAATAGAATTCCAAAACTAACTCATGACATAATTCAGAACGTCTTACCATGAACGTAGACCAACCCAGTTTCTCACCAAGCTCTAAGAATCTTGCGTATTCTCCTGTACCAACTTCTTCCTTGAATACTTTCTCATAAGCAAAAGGTAGTTCTTTCAATTGTTTCTCTGCAGAAGTCTTCAGGGCCCTTGAAGTTTCCTCTTTCTCTTTAGGTGCAAGACCTTGTGGAGGTTGTGTTTTCTCCTTTGCATAAAAGTAAAGCTTTTTACCGTTACGATCAAACAAAGGTATTCCACTCTTCTCAACTTTATCTTTACCTTTGATTTAGAACTAGAACCTTTGTCAATTGATTTCTTCTTGTTTAAATCCAATCCCTTGTTGCTCTTCACCTCCCTCTTGTTAGCTAAAATTGTTGTTCTATTAGTCATCTTCAATTAACCCCCAACTCAAAGCTTTAGCAACCCTTGAAATTTGGACTTGTGAAATAATGGTTGAACAAGCTTGATTTGGCCTAGGATAGGTGAATTGATGATGAATCTCTATGTGGTTGAGGTGGATTTGTAATGGGTT
Organism: Nemophila menziesii; assembly: GCA_029959085.1. Taxonomy (NCBI): domain Eukaryota; kingdom Viridiplantae; phylum Streptophyta; class Magnoliopsida; order Boraginales; family Hydrophyllaceae; genus Nemophila; species Nemophila menziesii. The sequence goes on along the minus strand of JARWIR010000011.1, from coordinate 32,476,466 downwards.
GGATTGGATTTAAGAAATTGTAGGATGAATTTTGAAAATTTGGCTCTTTGATTCTTCAATTTGAATGGATTTGGTGAAGATTGGGTGCTTGATTCTCTCTTGTAATGATGTGGAAAGAAGATTTGGTGTGTTTTTCTTGATGATTGGGTAGTGTTTTGGTGATTGGTGGTGAAGGTTTTGATGAGCTTCAATGGAGTTAGGAGAGTTTTGGAGAAGAGAAAAAGGCTTTAGGTTTATAAAATTCGGAATAATGGCATCATACCTCCTTTATACACTTGAATCCCGTTCTTTTCTCTCTCTGGCGGCTCGTGCGGACCATGCCTGCGGACCATGGGTGTACCGCGGGGTACACCGCAGCATCTGATGCTCGAAAATTTTTACCCACTGGATAATACCCGTGGTAGGACCCCGTGGCACATGTTTTTGACCTCGCGGACCATGGGTACACCGCAGGGGTACCCCGCGCCTCCTTCGTCAAAATACCCGTGGATCTACCCCGTGGCACGTGTTTTTGACCTGCGGACCAGGGCATGGTGCAGGGGGTAGTCCGCGAGGTATTTTTTTCTCGGTTCTGGACAAGACCCGTGGTACGGGTTTTTACCCTGCGGACCATGGCTGCGGACTAGGGGTAGTCTGCGGGGGTAGTCCGCGCAGGGCTTCCTTCCGCTCCTGAAAAATTTGCTCGCGTCCCTAACTCGATTTCTCCGTTTCCTACACACCAAAAACACTAATACCTTTCTCAAATATGCATTATCAACTAAAAACCACTAAACTAAACATAAATTAAAGACATAAAAACTAAAAAAACTACGGGTTGTCTCCCGTACAACACTTTTGTTTAACGTCTTTCAAAGTTAGACGTGTTACCTCTGTCAAGATTTGCGAATATAGCCTCCCCAACAACGAGTAAGGCTATGAACGTCAACTAATCTGCGCTTGACCCCAGTTTTGGGGCGAATTTCTATCACCTTGGCTGAAACAACCTTCGTGACAATGAATGGTCCCATCCACGAGTCTTTGAAACTTCGTGGCCTATTCACGCGTTTGTGAGCTTTCCATAGAACTTCATGGCCAACCCCAAACTCAATGTTTGGCTCAGTGTCCACATGCTTTAAGTGGATCTTCTCAGGAGGGACTTTGTGATGTGAAAGGCTGTGGATGACAGGAACGGTGGGATCTAACTTCCTTGGTTTCTTACCCAAGACATAGAAGGTCTCGGATACATTCTTTGCATGAGGGGTGATGGTCCCTTCTTGGAAGTTGATCACACTTTGGCTTGTGGCCATGAAGGGCCGTCCAAGTATGATTGGAACCTGCTTATCTGCATCAAACTCAAGTATAACAAAGTCAGTAGGGATGGCGATATTACCTGCACAGACTAAGACGTCCTCCACTGTTCCCCATGTCCTTTTAACTGAGTTGTCAGCAAACTGCAACTTCACTGGAGTTTTCTCTGATTTCTGAAGTCCAAGTCTCTCGAACACGGACTTAGGCATAAGATTCACACCAGAACCCACATCGTACATCGCTTTCACTTTGAGCATACCATGTAATTGAATTGGAAGGTTGAAACTTCCCGGATCATTAAGCTTTGTAGGTAGCTCTCTTTCACTTCTTCTTGAAACCCTCAGGTTTTCTCTCAGGATCTCTACACTCGCTTCTTTCTCAGGAATAACTTGCGTAAAAACTTGTTGCGGTGTAAGTCCTCTCTTCGCGATCTCAAGCATTTGGGCGTTAATATTTTCAGGTTTGTACGCCTCTACAAATGTCTTGAGTACAGTGTCATCCTTAGGATTTGTATCAGGAATAGTTGATGACACTGTTTGAACAATAGGTGGCGATTCCACTTTTTCTTCTTCTTTCTCTTCATGCACAGTAGGTGCAACTTCATCTTCTGATTCCTCCTTTGAGGTTTCTTTCTCTTTAGCCAGCTCAGCTGCATAATTCACAACCGATCGAATTTCCTCTTGCATTTTCCTCAAAAGTTGTATAAATTCGGCTTTCTCTTGATCGTCCTCCACATAAACCTCAGAACAGTCAGATTCCATGGGGCTAGACTTGGTTGGTTCTTCTTCGGTACTCGAAACTTCCACGGCACTAACGGCAGCATGCGGTACTTCCTCTTCTTTTTCTTTAATTTCAAGGCAAATAGCCTTGCAAGCTTCGAACCCAACATTGTTTTCACCTCCTTCGATTGCCTTTACTTCCTTTTGTTCTATTAAATTTGTTAGAACTTTGTTTAACTGTTCTACTTGAGTACCTAACATCTGAAGTATGGCATCGTGTCCTCGGACCTTCTCGTCCTGAGCGTTCATAGTCGTGGTCAAACGGTCCAGAGCTTGTGTTATCTGTTGATTGTCCATAGATCCTTCTTGAGGATACTGAGGTAAAGCTTTCTGATCTAATGAATCGGTATAGGTGTCTTGAGCAGGTTGTTATGGGGGAGCAGGTCTATTCTGATGTTGATTTTGGTACTGACCTCTCTGTTGGAAAGAGTTGTTCTGGGGTCGCGGTTGATAATGACCAGGATTAGCGGCCCCTTGTGGATTTGAATACTGCATACCCGGATGGTTTCGGTTACCCCATTGATAACCACCGCGATTGGATATAAAGTAAACGGACTGTGGATTTGATTCGCCTTCTTCCCATGTATGATCGTTGACCCCACATTGTTGATAACCTTGTGCTTCTTGTACTACATTTGCAGCGGCTAAATTCTTTTGCATAGCTATTTTCAGCTCTTTGATTTGATTTTCTAACGCGGATATTTGAGCTGAGTTCGCAGTTTCTGCATCTAAACGAAGCGTTCCTCGGGTCTTTGCTACAGAAGCTCGCGTTGAAGGCCAACTTCTTTCCTGTTCCATAATATTTTCTAAAACCTCGGAAGTTTCATTATGGTTCATGGACACAAAATTACCCTTTCCAATGTTATCCACCTTCTCTCTACCTTTATCATTAAGTCCTTCATAGAATATAGCAAGTTGTAGAGCAGGTGTATAACCATGGAGCGGACATCTAGCTAATTTCTGTTGAAACCTTGTCCATGCTTCTCCCACTGTTTCTCCATCTTCTTGGCAAAATCTTGCAAGCTCGGTCTGATCTTTGAGTCTCATGCTCTATGGATAGAAACGGTTAAAGAACGCGGCTTGAAGTTCTCTCCAAGAATGAATGGTTCCATGTGGTTGTCTTTCTAGCCAATTGCTAGCTCTACCGGTCAAGAAGAACGAAAACATATGACAATACAGTTGCTCGCGTGTAATGCCCGGAGTAATACAGGCATCACAAATCTGCATGAACTTCTGAATCGATCTTACCGGATCTTGAATCGCTGTACCAGTGTAGAGTCCGAAACTTTGAAATTGACTAAGCATACCCGGATCGGGTCTAAATTTAATATTCGGAATCTCTGGAGGGCGGTAACCGATGGGTTGAACATGGAATGGTACATGAAGGCCAGGAAGGTCTTGTTGAACTCGGTTCTGTTGATTATTTAGGTTATTCTGCCCATTACCTCCTCCTGCTGGTATTTGTACACCTGGTGGTGGATCTTGTTGTACGCCACCAGGTGGTGGATCTTGTTGACCTTGTACACCTGCCATAGCTCTTCTTAAGGATCTTTCCTCACGAACACGTCTGTTATAAACTCTAAAGCTTCTCTCAGGCTCCGGTAACGTAGGCCAAGAATTAAACACTGTGAATCCTGAAAAAGACTAAAGCAAACCACAAGCGTAATTCTGGAAAAATAAAAACTAAAAACTGAAAAGTAAAAACTAATTAAAAACTACTACTCAAAATAGATAACCCACACGCTAACGAGACACAAGTCCCCGGCAGCGGCGCCAAAATCTTGGTGTCGCCTAGGGTGTGATAAAAATAAGATAAATTTAAGCCAAGAAACTACGCACTCTCACCCTAGACAGGCACAGTACTGCAAGTATTACAGGGCGTATGCAAGTTTTAATGATAAGTTAAGTTCGTTCTCAGGGACTTAAGTGTGTTAATCGCGTGAGTAGAAATAACGAGTAAAAATAAATAATTAAAAGACAGAAAATAAAAGATATGAATTTCGAAATTAAGATTTAAAACTAAGAAAATAAAGACAATAAAATAAATAACTAAGAATATGAGATGAGAAATATAGCTCAGGTTTTGCTAGTATGCACTAATCCTTCTAATTCTATCTATAGATCTAGTTCATAAGGGAGAATATTAGTTCTTGGTATACTTAGTCAGGATTCTAAATTCCCATACCTTAGACCTTGAGAGCGACTAAGGGGGCTACGGCACAACCAATACGTGGTTTCAAATAGGGTTATCAAACGCTACTAAGGCCCTAAGCAAACACTGCAATCATTGGTGATATGGTGATTAAAACAAACCCTAATGACTATCTAATTAGAATCATGTTTTGTCAGAACTAATATCGACACTAGACATTATGTGGTGGTTCAATAGTTAAACACCCTGTTAAGGAGACCATCTAACTACTATTAAAACAATCCTAGAGTGATCAGTTCTAGGAAAGACAATAAATCAAAACACATAAACAAATATTAAGTAAGTAGCTAATATCAGATTAAAACATATAATTCCCAAAGAAACTTAGATAGAAGAATTAGAATTCATAGTTTATACATTATGCAAAACCCAAGCTATGGGGAGTTAAGTTCATACCTGAAGGAAATAAACTAAAAGAAATTACAAAAGCCATCATCTTGCTCTCTACAATAAACTGGAAGAATAAAACCTTAAGAACTAATTACTATGAGGCAAGGATTGTTTACAAGTGATATAAGGGTGTATTTATAGGTGTTTAGAAGACCTAATTCGTTTTCTTGAGGAAGAGATAAAGTATTGGACTCCTAGCCCAACTCAAATTCGTATGGAAATAAAAATAAATATTGCTAGACCATTTTGAGTATATCTTCTTTGTTATTGGTCGGTTTGAGCTCCATAAGATACCAAAAGAATCGTAACAGAATTATCTTTGTCTCTATGAAAGGAAATTAGCAAAATCGGCCTATTTCTTGGGTAAAATAGCACTTCTTGAGGCGTGTACTGCAGAATCCTAGATTTGGCAGCTTTTCCTTTTCCATCTTTTTAGCTTTTGTTTCCTTATCTCCAATTACCATGCAAATCTCTTTCCATATCTTGTAGTCATTGACTTGGACTCTAATTAATCTCCATAATTATCTTTAAAGCTTCACACTAAATAAACAATTAAATCCAATATGCTCCAAAAATATTATTTTACTAAATCAAGACTGAAAATAGGAAAGTGCACTATTTCTCAAGAAAATCGACATCTATGACTTCTAAATCACTAAAAATGATGTCTCAACCTAACATTAATCTATCACAAATGAGGAGACATCAGAATGTGATGTATGTGATGTATGTGAATCATACTGAGTCTTAGAACATACACTTTTTTCAATGTGAGTGGGTCAATGCTGCATGGTTAGCATCTCTATTGAATTTTCTTTCTTTAAAAGGACCTTTTAGTTCTGTGGTCAAGTGGGTTGAGTCCCTTATGGAGATCTTATCTGAAACTGACTTTAAAGGATGTTTTAGTGGAGAACTAGCATCAGCTTTGGCTTGGCAAATTTGGAAGGAAATAAACAACAATATTTTTCAATGGAAAGTCCTTGACCGGATTATCACCGTTCAGTTGGCCAATCAAATCTGTGATGATACATTTTTCCAAATGCCAAGCCTTCTGATGTCTTAAATAATTTGGACAATTTGAACACCGAGAACAATTTAAACTTTGTTGAACATGGAAATTTGAATGAAAATTACCAAGTAAATACACTTGAGAATGATTAATTAATGAGTGATACCCGAACAAACTCAGATTTTTATATGTCTAACATAAGGTGGTTACCACCAAAAAAGGGATACATAAAATTAACAACAACTGCTTCTTATAACTCTCTTACTAGTATTTCTTGTATTGTGTCTATTGCTGGGGAATTTAGAGGAAGAATTTTGGATGGGAACTGGTGGTCCTTTGTGTGTTCTAAAAATAAATGCAAATGCTAATCGAACCACAACCGCAAGTGTACGGTTGTCCCAAGTAGTATGTATGATAATACAGATTCGTTCCAAGGACGGATGGTTGATCACAATGTTTAGCAAGTAGTGATTGATGCACTTATGAAAGTAAAAAGATAATAAAATGTTTGTTTGGTTTTGTTTATTAAAACTACTAAATGAAAGACAAATTATAAATGCAAGTAAAAGATAAGACGCAAGTAAAATAAGTGAAAACGCAATATGAGATGTAGTACTTGAGAACGCAAGGATCCTCCTAATCTTACTTCCTAACTTATGTTGTTTAAGGGCTAAATTGGTCAATTACAATGGTCGGGATTCTAAAATCCTTATACCCCCGTCAGGGTGGACTATAAGGCGATCCTAGGGTATCACTAGTCCCGTCAGGGTAAATATGATCCACCGTTGGATGATTAAGTGTTTTACCTCATTGGCCCTAGAATTAGCTAAGTTCGTCAGAATCAATAGCTTTTATCCTAGATTGAATAATTAATTCTATACCTAAACCCTCCGTCAGGATGATCCACACGCCACTTATGTGGAATAGCTTAGATACTAATACCTAATTTTAGTTTGCGACTCTAAAATCAGTAAATAATCACAAATTATCGAAAAGAGTAATAAACCCAATCTAATTTAATTTAGCATAAACCCAAATTCAACATTCGTTATTTCATAAAATTAAGATTCACCCATTGTTTGTTCTCAAGCACTATGAAAAGCTTAGCTCATTTTAAAATTAAAAACTAAATTAAAAGAAAGGGAATTCATATTGTTTACAAAATTAAAATACGAAAAGAACCTAATTTCCGGAATTGGAATGACTACGAACGGAGCTATAGACCCACTCCAGCTCTTGTAGCTTCTTCTTTCTTCCTTCTGTTGCTTCTCTCTGGTGTTTAATCTTGTGGAATGTGAATTGTGTGAAAAATAGAAGTCCATACCTCCTTTTATAAGCATAAATTCGTTCTAGGGCTTGGACTAGAAATAGAATATTAATTAAATGTCCAAACCCACTTTCTAAGCCCAAAATCCCGTAACTGCTGATACACCTTCACTAAAACGGCTTTTCCCGATGCGTTATGACTCCGATTGACCTCATTCCAGTTGCTAAAGATCCGTAACTCGATAAGGAATGTTTTCTCTCCAAAGGTCAACGGCTAAATCATCGCTTAAGCACCTCGAAATCAGCAATCTATGGCCTGGAAAATGGATTTTCAGCTCTAAAAAATAATATCTTCGGGATTTATCTTCAAGTCTTGACTTTAATTCACGATCTTTGACTTTCTTCTCGGATTCCTCTCCTAGCTAACATCTAAAACCTGTAAACTTTACACTAAAAATACCAATATTACGCGCAAAAGTTTAATAAACTAAAAATGCTAGAAATAAAAAGGGAATTCCGGATTATTGCATATTTAGTCCAAAAGTCTATCAAATTAATTAAATAAACACCAAAAATGATGTCTCCCAAGGGTCGAAAATAAGAACAATTAGGGAGACATCAAGACCCCCAACTCAAACCTTTGTCGTCCCGACAAAGTAAAACAAAACAAAGGGGTAGAAGTAAGCGTATAAACAAGTAGAAGCTAGCAAATAAACCCTAAAGCAATTCTCAAAATAAATATCATATAGCAAACTCTAGAAACTAATATACACATACACTAATCATGCAACATCAAACATAAATAATCTCAATCATAAAATTAAAGTTGCAATGCTTGAAGGTTACACTTGTACTCATCTCTGTATGATGGCTATAGGGTGGTCATTAATCCTAACTCGCTTTGAACGCTCCACCTAGTGTATTCCCTATCAACAGAATTATAAATTCACTATGCACTTAGGAATCACGAGGTCTTTACGGTTATAATATTGGCTTAAGGACGGGTGTGGATGTATATTTGGTAAATTTGAAGTGAGTTTTTGGCTCTCTCCTCACTTACCATCAACAGTGTCCTCGAGCTTGAGTTAACGCTCAAAAAGATGTTCTCACTCACCCATATACGCAACAATTTAGCGTCTCATGTCTACCCACTATTAACAAGATGATTTTCAGAAAATTCCACTTTGCCGGATGTTTTATTCATTCATATTTTTCTTTTTTTTTTCTTTTCTTTTCTCTTTTTCTTCTTCTTTTTTTTTTGTACAGAAGCAAACCGGGTTCCCGGTTTTGATGAATCCGGGTTCCCGGTTCCTACTGTATGAATTTTCAATTTTTTCATTTTTTCTTTCTTTTTCACTTTTTTTTTCTCATTCCCGGCAAAGGGTTACAATTATAAATCATCTGCAATTGTGCTACAATACAAAGCACATCAATCCCAACCCATTAAATTCCCCATATGTGGTCCAACCACCCCAAACTCAAGCTCGAGACATGTCTCAGGATTGTGATTCAAGTGCGGGAGGCTAAAGGCTCAAAGTGGGCTAAGACGGATAATAATTAATACAAGGGATAGAAGGCTAAAAAGGCACAAATGGCTAACAAAGAACTGCCCCTATCATTTTCCTAAGTACATAGCTTGTCTTTAGTTCATATCTAGGTGGGTTCTCTACTAATTAAGATTTCACGTTCTACACACCAAACATATTCCTTGAGTACAAGCTTACTTCATTTGCATTGTTCATTAATTTTTCCTATCAATTACCTATGTTCGCATGCAATTGTAAGTGCGTTTTATATCAATCCCTAAAGTCCACTATTTACTATCATAGATTTATCAAGAGTATGCTTAAAGGGATATTTAAAAATTTCTACAGTCAAACGCAACTCCGAAAATTCTTTTATTGAAAGCAAGTAAAGCAAATACCACATAAAAATTGGGATGAGGCAACGAACCCCACCCCAAACTCAAAAATGAGTCGTGTCCCCACGACTCGAAAAGACTCAATAAAGCATTTAAACTAATGTACACTAAGAGGAAAGTTTAGAAAACGTATCTTAACCAGCGTGAGGCTGGTTATCGGTGTTGCGTTCTGGACCTTTATCTCGCGTAACAGCATCATAAATCGCGTTTTGAAGTGTATTTACGCCTAAGATTAAATTTCGAAGCAGGTCCAATTCTTTTGTAACGTTTCCCAAAGTAGCAATCATCTTCTCCTGATTCTCTTCCAACACCTGAATCTTTGCTTCCAACTCAGGTACAGTTTTCACTTTCTTTGATTGAGGAGTTCTCGGACTTCTTGTTGTTCGTGTTGCTTCTTCATGGATGTTCTTGATTGTGCTCAAGGCTATACTCACACCAACTGAAACAGTATCAATATCTGCGTCCTTACGCGGAATCTTTGCGTCTAGACACAACTGAGTAATAGTACAAGGAAACTTCAGATTTTGTTGTTTCATTGGTGATTTTGCGAACTCCATGATTGTATCATAAATGATCTTGGCAACATCAAATGGTTTCTCCTCCAAAATACATTTAATAACAAATATGTGCTCTTTCTTCAACTCGGAAGTGTGTTTAATACCAAAGAAAGTGGGTATTATGAAACGAGACCAAACCTTAGCACGAGGTGTCAAACTACTGCTGTAAAACTGTCCAGGATACCTTTCACCTTCAGGAATTGGGCTAGTCCCATTAACAAGCACGGTCCCCCAAAGGGACTCAAAATCAAAAGAAGGGTCATTAAGAGTTTCTTGGAAGGGGCATGTTCCAGAAAAGTTGGGTAGTTTCAATGATTTCCGAATACGTTCAATAGAGAAAGGAACTACCTTTTTGCGGACATCAATGGCATCACGGGAGGTAGCTAAACCTTCGTAAAATTCGCGCACAAAAGTAGGAATAAACTCAAGCTTCCTTTCTTGTAACTCTTTCCAACCAAACTTAGCACATGTCACAGCATATTCCTTGTAATCACTACTCATAATACCCTTAGGAAAATTCGTATCCTCACCAAATTTCAAAAATTCAATTCTTTCACGAACCTGAGTCTTCCAACAAGTGTAAACCCTCTTAGGCTTGTGGGCCCACATCTTCATACGCGGAGGTTTTTGAACGGGTTCTTCCGGAATCTCTTGTTCAGTTTCCTTCTCAATGTTCTTCGTAATTTCCTCTTCGGGTTCCTTCTCACTTTCAATCTCATCAATTAATCTTCTCTTTTGACCTGTGATTTCTTTTCTGTTAGAATCAAGCTTAACTTCGTCAATTTTTCGTTAGGACGCGAATCAGGAATCTCAATAGCTTGTTCTTGAGAACCACCAATGGTGGTCTTTCTTCTAGGAGCAGTTCTTCGAAAATCACCGGTTCTATTAGTCATCTCTTTTCACCCCAAACTCAAAACTTCAAATAATGAAAAACTTAGGGAAAAGTTTAGAATTTTGATGTTTTGAGGTTTAAGAATTTAAGAACTAGGTGAAATATGAGATGGGTCTTGGTTAATTTGTATGGGAGAAGAAAGAATTGGGTTTAATTTAAGGAATTGGGTGAAGAAGAATCTTGGGAAAAACTAAGGATTTGATGTTATTTCGGAGAGGAGGTGAGTTGATCTTATGTTTTTGTGGTGAAAGAGGGTAGGATTTGATGATATATAGTGTTTTGGTTGATGAATTTCGGAGGTGGGGAGGCTATTGGTGCGTTTTAGGTAAATACTTGCAAAAGAGGCTAAGAAAACTAGGTTAAAATACCCAAAACCGCCTCTCACAGCTTTCAAACCGGGTTCCCGGTTCCGCGTCGCTGTGACGGCGCGAAAAAACAATGTGGACTCTTTTTTTTTTTTTTTTTCAAAACGCACCAAAACGCTGGACCCCAAGACGCGGGGTCAGAGATTTTCCTCGCCGAAACCGGGTACCCGGTTCTGTGAAATGCGGGTTCCCGGATTTTCTCGATGGCGCGAGTCAAAACGCGCCAAAACGCAGCACCTCAAAACGCCGGGTCAGAACTTTTGGAAGATTACAGCTCCGAAACCGGGTACCCAGTTCTGCCAAATGCGGGTACCCGGATTTGTGTCGATGGCGCGAATCAAAACGCACGAAAACGCAAGCCACCAAGACGCTGGGTCAGGGATTTTCAGAAATCACAGCACCAAAACCGGGTTCCCGGTTTCGAAAAACCGGGTACCCGGTTCCGACGCTGTGTCGTGAACCAAGACGCCCCATGTTGCGTTGAGGAGGGTGGTACCAGCTCCAAAACCGGGTTCCCGGTTTCTCCTGGACATCCAACCTCTTTTTCTTCTGTTTTCGCCAAATCGACCCCAAACTCAAGTCCTTTTTACCCCTGAAATCATTAAAAACAACTACCCTTCCTCATTTCTTAATAAAAACAATAAAATTACGAAAATCAAACTAATCTAAATTGCAAAAATTGAAAATTCAGCTAATATACAATGAATTGGATTTTGTTTAACGTCGTTAAGCTCGACGGGTTACCTCACGCTTCTAAGGAGTCTCGAGGAGATACATGACCTCCCCGGGATGTGGATCTTTCGAGCGATTGGTATCTTCACCTCCATGGTATATCTTCAATCTGTGACCGTTAACCATAAAGGTACGGTTCTCTAGCGGGTGTTCTATTTTTATCGTCCCATGAGGTGTAACTTTGGTCACTATGTATGGACCTGACCACTTAGATCTTAACTTACCCGGATAATTGCTGAACTTTGAGTTATACTTCAACACTCTTTGCCCCACTTCAAAGTTCTTTGTACGAATCCGATTGTCATGCCATTTCTTTGTGTTTTCTTTGTAAAGTTTGGCATTTTCGTAAGCATGCAACCGGAATTCGTCAAGTTCATTAAGCTTCATCATACGATTCTTTCCGGCTAAGATAGGATCTAAGTTCAACTGCGCAATTGCCCAATAGGCACCCATTTCAAGCTCTAAAGGTAAGTGACAAGCCTTACCATACACCATACGATAGGGAGATGCACCAACTGGAGTCTTAAACGCAGTACGATAGGCCCACAACGCATCATCTAACTTTATTGACCAATCTTTTCTTGTAGGACCAACGGTTTTCTCTAGGATTGACTTGACTTCACGATTCGAAACTTCAGCTTGACCATTAGATTGTGGATGATATGCAGTAGATACACGGTGTCTAACTCCATATTTCTCTAGAACAGTCTTCAGATATTTATTAACGAAATGAGATCCACCATCGCTGATAATCACTCTAGGTGTGCCATGTCTAGTGAAAATATGTGATTTCAAGAACTTGATCACCACTCGTGAATCATTAGTAGGTAAAGCCACCGCTTCTACCCACTTAGACACATAATCAACGGCTAATAAGATATAGAGGTTACCATTTGAAGGAACGAAAGGACCCATAAAGTCTATGCCCCACACATCGAATATCTCAACCTCTAACACATTATTACGCGGCATCTCATCCCTCTTAGATATGTTTCCGGTAAACTGGCATCTCGTACATTTCTTAACATATTCATGACAATCTTTTATAAGAGAAGGCCAGTAAAAACCTGATTGGAATACCTTTGCAGCAGTTCTGTCTCCTTTAAAATGTCCTCCATATAATGAATCATGGCATCCAGCTATAATGGCTTGAGTCTCTTCCCTTGCTACACATCTTCGTATCATTTGGTCAGCACAAACTTTATAGAGGAACGGATCCTCCCAAAAGAACTGTCTAGCACGATGAGCTAACCTCTTTCTTTCTTGATAAGTAGAACCTTCAGGAAAAACACCACTCACCACTAAATTCGCAATATATGTATACCACGGAGCTTCATAATCTCGAACAACGAATAAACTCTCATCAGGAAACTCTTCTCTAACTGCTTCAGTACCACTATTCATCTCTGAACCCTCTAAACGCGATAGATGATCTGCAACCTGATTCTCACAACCCTTTCTATCTTTGATCTCTAAATCGAACTCTTGAAGCAATAACACCCATCTGATTAACCTTGGTTTTGCATCTTTCTTCTCCATAAGAAATCTGATCGCGGAATGATCTGTATAAACAATAACTTTCGCTCCAAGAAGATAAGAGCGAAATTTATCAAACGAATATACAACTGCTAGCAACTCATTTTCTGTAACTGTGTAATTAATCTGAGCACCACTAAAAGTTGTACTAGCATAGTAAATCGAATGAAAAACCTTCTCTTTCCTCTGTCCTAATACAGCTCCCATACACAAATCACTCGCATCACACATAACTTCAAACGGTAAATTCTAATCTGGAGGTAACACTATAGGAGCAGAAATAAGCTTTTCTTTGATTGCTTTGAAGGCCGCTAAACAAGCTTCATCAAAAAGGAATTTGCAATCCTTTTCGAGTAAGTTGCATAACGGTTTAGCAATCTTAGAAAAATCTTTAATAAAGCGCCTATAAAAGCCAGCATGGCCAAGAAAACTCCTTACCCCTTTAACAGAAACATGAGGGGGAAGAGTTTTAATTACCTCTATCTTTGCTCTATCAACCTCTAATCCAGCACTCGAAACTTTGTGACCCAGAACAATACCTTCGCGAACCATGAAATGACACTTCTACCAGTTTAACACCAAGTCTGATTCCTTGCATCTAACCAACACTTTCTCCAAGTTATCCAAACACTTATCAAAATCATCACCAAACACGGAGAAATCGTCCATAAACACTTCCAGGAAATTATCAATCATATCCCAGAAGATGGCCATCATGCATCTTTGAAAAGTAGCGGGAGCATTACACAACCCAAATGGCATTCTGCGATATGCAAAAGTACCAAATGGGCATGTAAAGGTAGTTTTATGTTGATCTTCTGGAGCCACGTAAATCTGATTGTACCCGGAGTAACCATCCAAGAAACAGTAATATTCCCTTCCGGCTAATTTGTCTAACATCTGATTAATGAAGGGCAAAGGGAAATGATCTTTTCTGGTGGCCTTGTTCAGCTTTCTCTAATCCATGCAAACTCTCCAACCTACTACCGTTCTTGAAGGAATCGCCTCATTTTTGTCGTTAAGAATTGTTTTCATTCCTCCTTTCTTTGGTACACACTGAACCGGACTCACCCATTCACTACTTGAAATGGGATAAATAATCCCCGCATCTAAAAGCTTGATCACCTCTTTCTTTACCACATCTTTCATCACGGGCATCAATCTCCTTTGGCCTTCAACTGAGTGTGCGTTAACATCTTCAAGTATGATTTTGTGTTGACAATAGGATGGACTAATGCCTTTGATGTCAGCAATTGTCCAACCTATTGCTTTTTTGTTGGCTCTTAACACACGCAACAGTTTATCTTCTTGAGGACCTGTTAAATTAGCTGAAACAATAACAGGGAGAGTTTCATTAGTACCCAAATAAGCATACCTCAAGTGTGCTGGCAATGGTTTTTCTTCCAACTCCGGAGGAGATTCAATTGAAGGTTTCTTTTTAGGAATAATCTCCCCCGGTTCTCTCACAGGTTCATAGGCAAGACGCCTATATTTCGGATTTTCAGAATTGAGAGCTGCCACTGTTTCTGTAAGCTCCTCCATCATCTCAGGTGAATCTAATGTCAAAGCAGCCTGCAAGATATCATCAAAATTTAAACAATTAAATACCTCTTGCGATGCTTGCTCTACTACATCCATTCTGAAGCAATCTTCCTGAGAATCTGGGAATTTCATGGCTCGAAATACATTGAATTTCACTTCCTCATCTTGTATCCTCATTGTCAATTCGCCATTTTCTACATCGATCAATGTTCTCCCTGTAGCTAGGAATGGTCTACCCAAAATAATGGAGACATTTCTATCTGCATTGTATTCAAGAATTACGAAATCAACAGGAAATATAAGTGTACCTGCCTTAACAAGAACATCCTCAATGCGGCCTTCAGGATGAGCAAGAGACATGTCCGCCATTTGCAAGACCATAGAGGTAGGTCTTGCGTTTCCAATTTTAAGCTTATCAAAAACTGACTTGGGCATCAAGTTGATGCTTGCCCCCAAATCGCATAGCGCCTTTCCCTTCCATTCTTCTCCAATCGATATGGGAATCGTGAAACTCCCCGGATCAACTAGCTTCGGAGGTAATTTACTCTGGCAAATCGCACTACACTCTTCAGGAAGGCCAATCATCTCATTATCACAGTAGGGCCTTTTATTAGTGAGGGCCCTCTTCAAAAACTTCGTATACTTAGGAATATCTCGAATTGCCTCAAGTAACGGAATATTAATACTCAAACCCTTCACTCTATTAAAGAACTTCTGAAAATCACCCATATCACCCTTTTTCTGAACTCGCGATGGAAACGGTGGTGGAGGGCGATTGCTTACAATTTCATCTCTCTTTTTCGGAATTTCTCTGGGTCTTTCTATTTCTTCAACCTCACTATCTTTCTCATTCTCTTTCTCTTTCTCACCCACTTCCTTTTCTTTTCTTGGCACTTCCTTCTCTTTCATAACGGGAAAAGGAGGTGGAGGAAGGTTCTTACCACTTCTTAATGTAACAGCCTTGCAATCTTCACGTTGTGTTGGATTTTCCGTATCGCTAGGAAGTTGCCCTTGTGGACGCTGATTTAGCTGTTTATTAATTTGACTTAGCTGATTCTGGAAAATCTTCATATTCGCTTCAGCTGCGTTCTGACGTTCCAAAGCTTGTGTTTGAAGAGCAATCAAATTTTCAACGGTTTTCTGAAGGGTAACTACTCCTTCTTGTGGATGGGCAGGTAAAGCTTTCTGGTTTAAATTCTCATCGTAGGTATTCTGAGGAGCTTGTCTTTGTACATAATTGTTTTGATTCTGTCCTCCTTGATGATTGTTGTGTGGTCTTGGATTATAGTTGTTTCCTTGAGGACGCGGCTGATACGCGTAAGTAGGATTGGCTGGCTCATTGGGATTTGAGTATTGAAACCCAGGATGGTTTCTGTTAGGCTGATATCCATTACCACTTGAATTGAAATTACCTCTATTGGACATGAAATTCACTGATTCTTGGTTATTCGGACAACTTTCCTCATCATGATCATCTACCTTACAAATCGAACACATATACACCTCTTGTGCAGCATGCACAACTACCTTCTTACCCGAAAATCCTTCTTTCACAGCTAGAGTAAGCTGCTTCAATTGTTTCTCTATGGTATTCTGGATCTTATTCTCAAACGTAGCAAATTTCTCTTCCATGTCAACATTATTTACTCCCTTGACTGGTGTTCTTACTGAGCTCCACCCAACTTCATTCTTGACTGTTCTCTCTAAAATAATTTTGGCATGAGCGGGTTGAACTTGAAGAAAACCTGCACCACGTAGCGTATCCAATTTCTCTCTCGAAGTTCCATCAAGGCCTCTATAAAAGATCTTTAACTGTTGTTGTTCTGAAAAGCCATGATTGGGAACTTTACGCAAACACATCTGAAATCTTGTCCAACTTCTACCCACAGTTTCCTCATACTCTTGACGGAAATGCGTCAATTCTAATTCAGCATCTAACCTCATGTTACTTGGGTAATACCTGTCAAAGAAAGCAATTTCTAATTGGTCCCAATTAGTAATCTTCGTAGGATCTTGCGTATCGTGCCATTCACTTGCTCCATCAATGACAAAGAATTTAAAAGCAGCAAAGTACATCTGTTCTCTTGAAACCCCTTGTGTGATATAAGAGTCACATATCTGTTTAAATTTCTGTACCGCTCTAAGAGGATCTTCCGATGGTCTTCCGCGAAAATTTCCAAAGTTTTGGAATTTAGCTAGCATACCCGAATCTGGACGGAATCTCGGAACATTAATATCTGGAGCACCTACTCCTATAGCAGGAGCACAGAATGGAACTTCTGGAGGACCATTAGTAAACCACGGATCTTGATTCATCACTATCTGAACTTGAGGATTAGGATTTAGTGGTTGAACTTGAGGAATAACGCCTGGAGCTAAAGGTTGGACATTTGCATCTAACTGGCCTTGTCCATTCTGTTGACCTTGAATAGTGATATTCTCCATTCTGTTACTTAATTCTTCTACTTCTAAAGCTTCTCGTTCTCTTCTTCTTCTGTTCGCAAGTCTGATCAACGATTCTGGATTACTAAGGATCGGAGGTGTTGGCTCTAGATCCTTGAATAGCCTTCTTCGCATACACCAAACCTAAAAACCTGAAAAAGCTAACAAACAAAAAAGCGTAAAACTGATAAAATAAAATAAATGCACTTATCACTAAAGGATAAACACCGTGGTCACACGCTACCGTCCCCGGCAGCGGCGCCAAAAACTTGGTGGTCCTTTGTGTGTTCTAAAAATAAATGCAAATGCTAATCGAACCACAACCGCAAGTGTACGGTTGTCCCAAGTAGTATGTATGATAATACAGATTCGTTCCAAGGACGGATGGTTGATCACAATGTTTAGCAAGTAGTGATTGATGCACTTATGAAAGTAAAAAGATAATAAAATGTTTGTTTGGTTTTGTTTATTAAAACTACTAAATGAAAGACAAATTATAAATGCAAGTAAAAGATAAGACGCAAGTAAAATAAGTGAAAACGCAATATGAGATGTAGTACTTGAGAACGCAAGGATCCTCCTAATCTTACTTCCTAACTTATGTTGTTTAAGGGCTAAATTGGTCAATTACAATGGTCGGGATTCTAAAATTCTTATACCCCCGTCAGGGTGGACTATAAGGCGATCCTAGGGTGTCACTAGTCCCGTCAGGGTAAATATGATCCACCGTTGGATGATTAAGTGTTTTACCTCATTGGCCCTAGAATTAGCTAAGTTCGTCAGAATCAATAGCTTTTATCCTAGATTGAATAATTAATTCTATACCTAAACCCTCCGTCAGGATGATCCACAGGCCACTTATGTGGAATAGCTTAGATACTAATACCTAATTTTAGTTCGCGACTCTAAAATCAGTAAATAATCACAAATTATCGAAAAGAGTAATAAACCCAATCTAATTTAATTTAGCATAAACCCAAATTCAACATTCGTTATTTCATAAAATTAAGATTCACCCATTGTTTGTTCTCAAGCACTATGAAAAGCTTAGCTCATATTAAAATTAAAAACTAAATTAAAAGAAAGGGAATTCATATTGTTTACAAAATTAAAATACGAAAAGAACCTAATTTCCGGAATTGGAATGACTACGAACGGAGCTATAGACCCACTCCAGCTCTTGTAGCTTCTTCTTTCTTCCTTCTGTTGCTTCTCTCTGGTGTTTAATCTTGTGGAATGTGAATTGTGTGAAAAATAGAAGTCCAGACCTCCTTTTATAAGCATAAATTCGTTCTAGGGCTTGGACCAGAAATAGAATATTAATTAAATGTCCAAGCCCACTTTCTAAGCCCAAAATCCCGTAACTGCTGATACACCTTCACTAAAACGGCTTTTCCCGATGCGTTATGACTCCGATTGACCTCATTCCAGTTGCTAAAGATCCTTAACTCGATAAGGAATGTTTACTCTCCAAAGGTCAGCGGCTAAATCATCGCTTAAGAACCTCGAAATCAGCAATCTATGGCCTGGAAAATGGATTTTCAGCTCTAAAAAATAATATCTTCGGGATTTATCTTCAAGTCTTGACTCTAATTCACGATCTTTGACTTTCT
This sequence comes from Nemophila menziesii, assembly GCA_029959085.1. Taxonomy (NCBI): domain Eukaryota; kingdom Viridiplantae; phylum Streptophyta; class Magnoliopsida; order Boraginales; family Hydrophyllaceae; genus Nemophila; species Nemophila menziesii. Next base: position 32,457,923 of record JARWIR010000011.1, on the reverse strand, counting down.
TCTCGGATTCCTCTCCTAGCTAACATCTAAAACCTGTAAACTTTAAACTAAAAATACCAATATTACGCGCAAAAGTTTAATAAACTAAAAATGCTAGAAATAAAAAGGGAATTCCGGATTATTGCATATTTAGTCCAAAAGTCTATCAAATTAATTAAATAAACACCAAAAATGATGTCTCCCAAGGGTCGAAAATAAGAACAATTAGGGAGACATCAGGAACTTAAAGTGTTAAGGAGCTCCATCACTACTAGAGGCTGAAGCTAGCATAATATTACAAGCATGTCGATTGGTTAACTCATTCAATGATGGTTTATTAACAATTGAGAGTGATTGTGAGATTCGTATTAAATTTATTTTGTGTAAAAAAGATAAACCACCGTTTTGTATTAATAACTTAATCAAGGATATCAAGAACTTGAGTTGTTGTAATTTTAGATTCTCCTTTACCCTAGGAGAAAAAACAAGATGGTAAATTGGACAGCAAAACAAGGCCTCAAAAGCAACTTGTTTTTTCAGATTGGGTGCAATCTTCCCAATTAACCAAATTAGCTCTAAATGATCACAATGCAATAGGAATTGGGTAATCAATATTTTGTAATGACGATATTTTGAATGAAATCTTTTTCGACTAATAAAAAAATAAAACTTTAAAAATATTTGGTTTGTTCACTGATACAACAAATGCATGAACGTGCCCTTTCCAACTATCTTTTGACAATAACAAGAGTTATTTTAGAATACGATGTATTACGCTTGGTAGGTGACTCATGCATCCATATTTAATATTAAGTTCATGTATTTCCAATTAATATAAGGATATTAGAATGGTCATCCACTAGTATAAAGAGTAAAATAGTCTGCATCATTTGTAATCAATATTTTATTATTTTCATTGATGATTTCTCAAGAATGGCATGACTTTATTTTACGAAAGAAATGTCTAAAGTTTTCACAATATTTAAACAATTAAAAAAATATGTGCAAATACAAACGACCATTTTATAAAAATCTTTAGAAGTGACAATGGAAAAGAATATACTTCACGTGAATTTAATTAATTTTGTGAAGAATAAAGTGTAGATAGACAACTTACTGCAACACACACTCCGCAAACAAAATAGAGTTTGTAAAGAAAAATCAAACGGTGATAGAAATGGCAAATCACTGATTCATGGAAAAGATTTGCCAAACACAATTTAGAGTAATGCAGTTTATACATCAGTGTATCCTATCAACATATCTCTAACAAAATCACTTCAACATCAAATGTCGCTTGAAACTTGGAATGGAAGAAAGCCATCGGTAAAGTATTTGAGAGTTTTTGGGAGTATTTTTTATGCTCAAGTGCCCAAGGTAAAAAGACAAAAACATGACGAGTCAAGTGAAAAATGTATCTTCGTTAGAAATAGTTCAGAGTCAAAAGCATACTTTATAATCTGAAATATTCATAAAATTATAATTAGTCAAGATGTGATATATCATGAGAATGCTTCATAGTGTTGGAAGGAAAAGAAGATTGAAAGAAAATAAATCATCTTATTGGAGAAAAATCAAGACTCGAGTTATAATGATGATTTAACGGAAACCATACCTGATTCTCCAGCATTCTCAACTGGACCATCAAGAAATGATGCAATTTTAAGTACGTTTTCTCTAATCTCAAGCCCCAACTCAACTCCAAGAAAATTGCAAAGTTTGAGCGATTTTAATTGCAAGTTTCAATTTTTGTATGGTTGATCCAAATATATTTGAGAAGGCAGTGAAATAATAGACGTGTAGGAAAGCCATGGACCAGAAAATAAAATGATTGAAAAAAAAAACTTGGGATCTTGTCGAGAAACCAAATGAATTTTTTTTGGTGTAAAGTGGGTCTACAAGGTGGAATATAACACCAATGACACTATGCAATAGAATAAAGCAATACTTGTCGCAAAGGGATATTATCAACAACCGTGAGTTGAGTACAACAAAACTTTCACATGAGTTGCAAGTCAACCTGGCAATCGGACTGGTGCTACCGGTCCTACGGAACACATGAATAGGGAAGAGACGGTCCGGGCTGGACCACCATTTGTCTTATAGGTCCGCTTCCTTAAAAAAATTAAGATTTGGGCCGGACCGGACCGAAACCCCTATATAAATATTGTTTTTCTTTTTTTTCATTCTTTTAATTATACTCAACTAACCCACCTCCCCCATTACCCTCTCTCGTCTTTATTCAATTCACCAAACCCACCGACCCCAATTACTCTCCCCTCTCTCTCGTCTTAATTCATTTCACCAAACCCACCACCCCCATTCATTACCCATCTGAAATCCATTCTAATCTCTTATCTTATCTTCTGAAATTTATTGAAGAAGCTTTGTTGGCTATGGAAGTGGTGGTTGTTTGGCTAATACGTGGCTATGGTGGTGGTGGTTGTTTGTCTAATACGCTATTATGGTGGTGGTGGTGGTGGTGGTGGTTGTTTGTCTAATCTTAGCTCTTGATGAGTTTCATCTTTTGGTTTTTCTAGGTTTATGATGAGTTTCATTTATTAGTATTTGTGAGGGAATTGATGTTTTTGGAATGGATTTTTCCGAAATATTGTATATCTATTCAAGTGAGGTATTAATTTAATCTTCTCAATTCCATTTCTTTGTTTAATTTTGAAGATTTGTAATACTAATTCTGGCTTTGGTGTTTGGGTCATTGCATGTGGATTTGGTGTTGAGTTGATGAAGAGATGAGTTCTTGTTGGGAGTTTAATGATTGATTATGTTGGTAAGTTGATGGCTTTGATCCCTTAACAATTCAGAAATCTTGTTTATGGTCCATGGTTTATCTGATTTCTGTGTTGTTGATGTTCTTCAAGTTGTTCCATGTGGTTTTGTTGAAATTGATACTTGTAGTCCCTCAATATTTGCAAAATTGATCCTTGATTTATGTGATTTGTGTGATGTTGATGTTATTCACGTTTTTCATGGTTATGTGATTTCAGAAGATGTTAGTTATGCGGAATTTTTGAATATCAGTGCCTATAAATTTTGAATTTGAGAATAGAGGTCCCTATATGTTGATATATTGCGAATTTCAGTGCCTATTAATTTCGAATATGCCAATTTGAGTCTATGAGTTTGTGTTATTGCGAATTTAGAATAAAAAAGTTTTGCAAAATTGCAAATTGAGGTCCCTATATTTTGATATTTTGCAAATATAAGTGCCTATATAATTCGAATATTCCAATTTGATTCCTTATGAGTTTGTGATATTGCTTTTTTTGAGTCCCTAAGTTATGCAAAATTGCGAATCGAGGTCTCTATGTTTTCCGAATTTGCGAAGTGAGGTCCCCATGTTTTCCTTATCTGTGAATTGAGGTCTCTATGTTTTCCTGATTTGCAAATTTAAGTCCCTAAGATCAAGTAGTTTGGAATTGACGGTTTTTGAGAATCGACGGATTTTAAAAAGTGGATTAAAAAACTTTTCTAAAATTGCAAAACAATCCCTTCTTTATACAAAAATGATGAAAAAAAATTAATAGAAAATATCTTTCTTGACAAAATTGCCCCAAACGTTTCAAAAATGAATTATATGGACCAAAAGGACTTTAAACTCCTAACTAAGTTTCTAAAATGATGATTTAAAATCTGAAAATTTACAAAAAGGTCTCTAAACAATTATGAGATACTTTTTTGGGTCCTGAGTACTCTTGGGTGGTTTTTTGATGACATTGCATATATACTTGAAAATTTTATTATTTGCAAAATAACATTTAATTGCCAAGTTTTTGTACTTTAAGTTTTTGAAAAGAGATAATTCCCAATTAATTACAATTGCTCACTTTTCATTCCCAAAAAAAAGGAAAGAAGAAATTACTTCCTTCTTACTCACAAAAAATCAACTTAATTCCCAATTAATTACTTTTGGCATTTTTAGCTTCCATTTTTACCCCTTATAAATACCTACTTCATATCTTAATTAAATCATTAATGCTGAAACCCTAACATTTAATATTCTTTTCTTTTTCGTTTTCTTCTCTTTATTGCTTTTCATTTCAACGCTCTAACAAAAGTCAATCACCATAACTAACCTTCTCACCTTAATCTCTCTCGCGGCTCAAGCTATCTTCACTTTCTGCTTCGAATTAATTCCTAATTTCTCTTGATTTTGCTCTAATCATTCATATATATCACTTCACACGGTAAGACTGTTGATTTTTTCTTAATTTTTCATGCTTTTAATCGTTGATTTTTTTGATAATATGAGTTGCTAATGATGATTTGTTGTTCGAATGTGTTTTTTATCATGTTTTATCTCGTTAATAACTCTGTTTTATTCATTTTATTCACGCTTTTTGTTACATCCATGAAATTTTTCTATCTTTGCTGTATTGTGATGTTATGCTTATTATTTTTGTCTTGAATTTTCGTGTTTTGATTTCGTATAGTTGTTATACACTACCTTTTGCTGATTCCAGTGTTACTTCACATTTAGTATTGTATAATTTTTTGATTTTTTGCTGTCGTTATTCTTATTTTTTTGCAGGTAGTTCATTCATCGTGTTTTTTTTAGTTGCTTTGCTTCACTATATGTGTGTTGATTCACTGTATAAATTGTGTTTATATGAGGTGTTGTTATCACAATAGATCATTTTCTATTTACTTTCTCTGGATTGCCTTGATGTTTATAGCTCCACATCTACCTATATGTCCTTGTCATGAAATTTCATAAAACTTTCTGCTAATTGCGTGTTTTGTTTGAGTGTGAACACTTTAGGGACCTATAGTGCAATTAGATTTTATAAATTCTCCACATGTTATTGTATATGCTTGATTATCTACATGAACATATTATATCGTTTATAGTACGATTTTTGTATAATAGTTGCAATTTATTGGAATCTTTATGTAACGACTCCCGTAATTTAACACAGGGACCTATGATGCAATTATAAAAGTGTTTGTATGCTTCATATCGTTATTTTCTGCGTTTTTGTTAGTTGCAGGGTGCAATATTTTGTGTTGCATGAACACAATATTTTGGCGATTGTGTCTTGCTGCAACACATAACCCTCATGTTTTGTGTATATTTTTTTTAATTTGTTTATTTTTTAATTTTGTCACGCTATGTTAGTTGCATACCGTGTCTTTTGTGAGTTGCATGTACACAATATCGAATGCTTTTGTCTTGCTGCAAGTCTGCAACACACAATTGCTACGTGTGTTATAAGACTTTTTCTGTCCTACTGACTTCTTACCTTTTCTTCTGTGTTTTTTGTTTTTTTTCTTTGCAGATGTCTTCTCCGCTCATGGTTATCTTTCAGCTTGGGCAGATTTAGTCCGTCCAACGATTCGAGCTTTTCAATTGTCTAGGTTCCGTGGTTAGCTTTGTCGCTTCGAAATGGCCATGTCTCGATTCCAACTACATCTCACTTCATTACTCAATCGGAGAGTCGGGACTATTGTTGTTAGACTACGACGATGCTTATTGCAACATGCTCACTATGTTGACCATCAATCCAGTCTCGAGATGACCCAACCGCACTTGCCACTGTGACGGTTCTCAAAAGCAACATATGGGACACTTCCTTGCACAGTATTGGCCAATGTTTTTACGGTGGAGCCAAAGATTTCCGCTACACACTGTGGAAGTACGCTAGTGAGCTTGGATTCGAGTTTACCCTCTAATGTAATTGTGTTGGCCGAATAGGCGCGCATTGTGTCCATTCTAAATCTTCTGGATGTTTATGGAGAGTATATGCAGCTGTCCAAAAGTCAACTGGATACTTTTATATTAAGAAGTTTGTATCAGAACTTTTTATTATGAATCGTTTAATACCACTTGACTGTTTGTGATTTTGATTTTTTTTATGTAATGGATCCTTAACTTTCTGAATCAAACATTATGTTATGTTATGTACTGTTTTGTGTGTTGCAGCTTTCCACAATATGTATTCTTTTGTGTTGCAGCTTTATACAATTTGTGTTATTGTGTGTTGCTATAACACACAATTCTACTAATCGTATACCTTTTGTCATATTACCTATTGTGTCCTAAATATGTACTGTTTTGTGTATTGCAGCTTTCCACAATATGTGTTCTTTTGTGTTGCAGCTTTACACAATTTGTGTTCCTGTGTGTTGCTATAACACACAATTCTACTAATCTTATACCTATCGTCAGAATACATATGATTATGACTTGTAATAACACACAATCTTACATGCACAAACATTAACATTTTGTTATTTTTTTTGGTAATGATTTTTGTGTTGCATCTTTACACAATATTGTTTGTTTTTCTGTTGATAGAACACACAATTCTATTGAGTTAGAATTGCTTATATAGCTACCTGTTCTGACTTCTTTTTTTTATTTTGTATGTATTTACTTATTTATTCATTTAGTTTTTTTCTCCTGTTTATTGATTGTGTGTTGCATCAACACACATTCATATTGATTATGACTTGCATAAACACACAATCTATCATGCATATTCTGTTATTATTTAATACTGCTTTATTATTGTATACGATGCTTATTTATTGTTGTGATTTGTTGTTTATTATAATGGTTTAATCTTGATTTAGTGTGTTTTTTGTAATACACATCTTAGATATTTTTTTCTGGTTAGTTTTTTTTTTGTTTTTTTGTTTTTTTTTGTGTTCTGGGAACACATAACTCGTGCATTGTGGGTTGATGCAACACATACACAGGTTGCTGAAACACTTAACACATACAACTTTTGATATGTTGGAACGCAAAACAAGTCAAAAAGATACACATAATATCATTTAACCAAATTTGTCACAAAACAATTCAAAAACATAAACATAATATCATTCAACCAAATTTGTCACAATCTTTCAGTTATCCTCCTCTTACGCTTTGCTCCTGACTTTTTGTTCTCAACCTTCAGACTCTTTAGAAGTCGGGGCAGCCTAACACGTTCATCCTTTGTCTCTCCGGATTTTGTCTTTTCCATAACTGTATATGTATAAAGATAAGATTATTACTAAAAAAAACCAAAATAACATTGAATGATAAAAACTGATGAACACATCAAATTCATGAGTTGTGACTTGCTGCAACACAAAATATGGGTTACATATACACACATTTTGTTTGATTGTGTGTTTAGGTAACACACAACATTCCATTTATCACATCCAGATTATCAAATATGTTCAAACCACTGTAACCACACAATATTGACTAACATCTACTCGTTTTGACTTACTGCAACACAAAATAGGTGTTTCATATACACACAATTTTGTTATTCTGTGTGTTAATGTAACACACAACATTTCATTTATCACATCCAAAATATGCAATATGTTCAAACCATTCTAATCATACAATATTGACTAACAACCACTCGTTTTGACTACCTGTAACACACAATATGTGTTTCATCTTATCACAAATGTCCTTATATATGTCATAAGTACTTGTGTGTCATGAATTGATCTATCCAGTAATTTTTGTGTTACTATTACACACACATATTGTGTTTGTGTGTAGCTGTAACACACAATAATGCATTTATCATATCAATTTACGCAAGCACTCATGCACACATGCTCAATTTACACATACGCTTGAGTTTCTACTCTATAATACTCAATTCCACACAAATTAATTGTCTATACACTTGATTATCAATTTGCGGGTGTATATACGATATAAAAACAAACAAATTACTCAGTTTCACAAACAAATCGCAACTATTCACATTAAACATGAAGATTAATAAATATTCGATTAAAATACTCTGTTAACACCAGAACATGTTGTAAATTCAAATACGAAACACAATAGAAGCATAATCCAATCAAAAATTGCTGAAATAATTGCAATATGATATTATAATTCTTCATTCATACCTAGGGTTTCAATGTCGATTCTTTAACTGTTGAATAAACTTGTATCTGCTTCGATTCTTCTACTTGTTTCAGTGATTCCTACTTGATGTTGCAGTTATTATGATAGTGTAACAATATATGATAGTGATTCTGAGTTCAGCTATGGTTTATTGTATTTAATGGCAGCGAGAGAGAGAGAGAGAGAGAGAGAGAGAGAGAGAGAGAGAGAGAGAGAGAGAGAGAGAGAGAGAGAGAGAGAGAGAGAGAGAGAGAGAGAGTTCTAGATCGTGTGTGTGAGTGTGTGAGTTTTGTGTGTGTTTTAGTGTGTGCAGTTATGAACAATTTATTATTTATACTATTTTCATTATCTAATATTATTATTTATTTTATTTGTTTGTGTATTATTAAGCTAAAAGGGTATTATGGTAATCGGTTTAAAATTTGTGCTTAATTGGGAATTAACTCGAACTTGTAATTAACTGGGAATACTTACGCTCTCCGCGTAATTAACTGGGCGTTGTCCCTTTTGAAAAATGAATTTGGAACAAATATTTTGATTTATGAAATTAATTAGGGGTTGTTTTGCATTATTTTGATTTTATATTGAAATCACATAGTCTAACTGCCCCATTAATTGAAGCCGATTCTTGACACTTCACATTTAGTAAAGATATTTTCTCCTTTTAAGTTTGTAACAAACTTTTTTTTTTGTCGATAAGTTTGTAAGAAACAAAGAGGCTACTTTCATCAAAGTTTTTATTCTCTTTAAAATTTGTCACATCTCATATAATAAGTAATAACCAACGACCCTCTTTAAACCAATTCATTTTGCCTATATAAGTGATGGTCTTTGTTGGACATATACATCTTGCAATCTGAAAACTTTTTATGAAACATTTGTCTTTAAATTCTTTATGCATTACTTTAAAAATTTTAGTCTACTTTCAGTTCAACTTCTTTAAAGATATTCACTACTTGAATTACAAAACTTATCCACAACTTCAAAGGCATTTACTATTATTTTTTTTGAAAAGATTTTGTAACAATATTGTAAGTTTATCTTTATTTCAGTTTTTTGTAATTTTGATCTTGCATAAAGAGACTTATAGTTTAATTTTAACAATATAAGTAGTTTTATTAATTTTTTAATATATAGGGACTTTTATGCACTTTTTGAAACATATAAGGACCTATAGCGTAATTATGCCAAAAAAACGAGTTATCCGACAAGTTGAAAAGACCATACGAACCATGAATGCTAGAGATGCAGCTGATCAAGTTATCCGACAAGTTGAAAAGACCATACGAAATAATTAGCATGCTTCACGTGATTCCCGATCAAACAAGGTATAACAATTGAAAATTACAATATTGATCCTCCACTTTGAAAGAAAAGTCTTAGTTATGAACTCTTTATCTTTCAGGACGAGTAGTTATCGAATCAACTTCCGGTTTCGGTGGATTCAATAAAGAAAAGACCAGCTAATTCTAAAGTTTTAGGGTTGAATTACAAAATTTTGATTGGATATTTGGTTTGAAGGATAATGTTGTTGTTTCATTGATAAAATATAGTTTATTACTCTATGGTATTATAGTGCAATTAAGGCAAAATAAAAATAAAAATTAGGGACTAGAAATGTAATTTTTCACTTTTATAATTTGATTTCTTTTAAATTTTCTTGTTTAAATGATAAAGTATAGGCATTATTGCATTGTATGGGGACTTATAGCGCAATTAACTAAAAAAGAGTAATTTATATATAATTTTTGGGACTTTATAGTGAAACTGCCTTAAAAAATTATAGGGACCGAAAGTGCGAATGTATATATAGATTGCACTTGTGTATTTTATATAAATACAGAAATCCTGAAATGGTCATAAAGTTAAATTTTGGCTTTGATTGATTCGGTTGTTTCTATAATAACTAAAGCATACAGTTATTTGTATAATATATGTAAAAATTGCTAGCCCGTTTGAGATTGATTATTTTGGAGCTAAAAGCGCTTTTTGATTAAAATTAAAATATTTGTAAAAAATATTAAAAAATATTTTGATATCCAAAATCACTTTAAGTGATTATTTTAATAATCGCTAATCTAGTGTTTTTTCTAAAAGTGATTTTAAGAGTCTAAAATATTGCTATGGATATTTTATTTTTGTCAGGAAAAAGTAAACATTAAGAGCGTTTATACAGCGATTTTAAGAAAATATAAAAATCATTTAAGGACCCATTCTTCCATTTCGACGTATCAATGTTCCGTCTTGCACTTTTAGCTGCGAGATCTGTGACGTTATTAAACTTCCTATTAACGAAGTTGACCTTCCAATTAGGGAACTTCGCCAACCAGCTCTTCATTTCGGCAATGAAAGGTGAAATTTTCCATCGAAGACCTGCTTCTCTTGAAATACCTTGAATCAGTTCAAGGTTGTCGGAGTAGAAAGAGGCACTCCGTAGATCACAACTAGCCGCCCTTCTCATAGCAAGAAGGACCGCCCAACATTCTCCTTCAATAGAACTTCTAATAATAGATCTCGACTCAATCCTATGGGCCACTTTACCTTCTTTATCAATAGCAATTGCCGCCATTCCTGCAGGTTCGTATTCCTTTTTGAAGGAGGCATCACTCATAAAGATATATTCTGCATCATCTGAAAGAATAGGGTTGTTCTCAATCAACTCTTCCTCATTGTTACCAACTCTTTTTTCGTTGATTTCTTTTATGCTCTTCTTAATAATATCTCTATTTTTAAACATATCGTCCATTGTTGATTGAATTTTAAACAGGATATCTTTGACTACCCATGGAGATTTTTCATGAAATCCCTTCATTTTTGCCTTCCATATGTTCCAAAGAGTTAGTAGCAGATAAGCCGTGACCTCATTCTGATCCCAACCATTTTTGATATATTTTTTACGTGTTTCAATTAACCAATCTCCCAATTCATATTTCTTCTCTTTATCAATAAGCAATTGTAGCCTCGATTTGGCCCAAATCTCCATACTTAGCGTACGATTAATAAAGAGATGCTCTATATCTTCTTTACCTAAATCGCACCACTCGCATATATCATCTTTGATACATTTCCTTATTTTAAGGTTTCTTTTAGTGGGTATGGCTCCATTGCATATTTCCAGCCAAAGGCCCTGATCTTATTCATGACATTTGATTTCAAAATGATTTCCCAAAGGTCACTATTTTCATGTTTACCTTGTGATGATGATTGGCCTTCATTATGAACTTCCAAATCGACCATTCTATGATATCATGACTTCGTACTATAAATACCGTCTTTTGAGAAAGGCCAGATCATCTTATCATCTTCTTTGCTAATTAAGCACGGTATCTTGCAAATATCACTTACTATGTTCGGAGGGAATAATTGTCTAAGTAGTTCCACATTCCAATTTGTCATGTTCTCATTAAGAAGTTGTGCTACATATTCCACTTTGCATCCAGCCGGTCTCTCCAGAGTTATCCTATTATTGACCCATTTATGATCCCATATGTTGATACTCAGGCCATTTCCAATTCTCCAAATTGAGTGTTGTTTGATGAATTGAATTCCTTTATATATGCTAGCCCAACTCCATGGTCTCTTATTAGATAATTTTGCATTAAAGAAACTATCAAACGGAGAATATATACCTTTAAGAACCTTAGCTACTAGCGAGTTAGGATTGCCCATTATTCTCCATGCTTGTTTGGCTAAGAGTGCTAAATTCATCTTTTGGAAATCTCTAAATCCAATTCCTCCAATATTTTTAGCTCTCGCAATTCTTTTCCAATTTACCCAATGAATTCTCTTCTTATTGCTTGAGTCCCACCAAAAGTTTGTTATAATTCCTGATAACTTCTTACATAATGATTTAGGGAATTCGAATATGGGCATCGCATAATTTGGTATTGTTTGAAGTACAGCTTTGATAAGTATCTCCTTACCTCCATCCGATAGTAAATTAGCAAAATAGTTAGAAGATTTGTTTAGAAGCTTATCTTTAATATAGTTCAGATTTTCCGATTTTGCCCTTTTAAGAGAGAAAGTAATTCCCAAATATTTTCCGAATGAAGATGTTCTTGTAACATTTAGATTTCTGGCTACTTCTTCACATGTACTTTCAGGTGTTCCTTTGCTGAATAAGATTGATGATTTTTGGAAGTTGATCCTTTGTCCCGATGCTTGACAGAAAAGATTTATAGTATCTTTGAAAGTTTCAATCTCCTTAGCATCAATGTTAATGAAAAAAAGAGCGTCATCTGTGAATAATAGGTGCGTAAGGCTTGGACAGTTCCTAGTGATTTTAATACCTTTTATGAATCCTCTCCGACATTGATAATTAATTAGTCCAATAAGGCTTTCAGTGAGTATTGAAAAAAGAAGAGGAGATAATGGATCGCCTTGTCTAATTCCCCTGGTCGGTGAGAATTTCTTAAGTCTTTGTCCATTGACTTTAACTTGTAAAGAGACCGACGATATGCAATTATATATCCAATCTGTCCATTTATCACAAAAACCCATAGCTTTCAAAGTTTGAATTAAAAATCCCCAATTAACTTGATCATAAGCTTTTGCCATATCGATTTAGACTGCCGCAACATGCTTATTTGACTTTCTTTTATTTCTAAGATTGAAAGAAACTTCCTGGGCAATTAAGATGTTGTCTTGTATGCTCCTTCCCTTTATAAACGCTGACTGAGTAGGCGATATTATGTCATCCATAAATGGTTGTAATCGATTGGCCAAGATCTTAGATATAATTTTATAAATGAAGTTAAGACACGCTATGGGTCTATAGTCCGCCACTGATTCTTGGGATTCACCTTTAGGGATGAGCGTAATAAGCGTATCATTTAAACCTTTTAGCGATGTGTTGTTTTCAAAAAAGTTCCTGACAACTGTGAATATATCATCTTTAAGAGTCACCCAATTTTCTTGATAAAAATTACCTGGCAATCCGTCCGGCCCTAGAGCTTTTGATCCTGACATATCAAACACAGCCTTTTTAACTTCTTCAACGTCTGGTAAGATAATTAATTCCTCGTTCATTTTTCCGGAGATTTTGTTAGGTATATATTCCGAAATATTTTCTCCTTGATTAGTACTTTTATTTGTAAATAGATCTATGTAATAATCTCGGATTATGTTCTTAATTTCATCTTCATTTTCTGTCCATATTCCATCCTTGTTTTTTATTACTTTGATTTTATTGATCTTCCTTCTAGAAATAATTTTCGCATGGAAATATTTTGTATTCTTTTATCCTTTTTTTATCCATTGATCCCTAGCTCGATCCGCCCAAAAAAGCTCTTCTTGCTTCCAAGCTTCTTCTAGTTTCCCATATATTTCCTTCTCTTTCCTCCAGTTTGAATCCGTTCTTACCTCATCTTGAATTATAGCTAGTTCTTTTTGATATTTCTCTATAAGTTTCCGGATATTGCAAAACATCTTTTTACTCCATCCTGTAAGAGCTAGACACAAGGCATCCCTCTTTGTACAAAAATCTTTAATTGAAAGGACATTACCTTGTTTACTCCAAGTTTTACTTATAAATTCTTTGCAATTTCCATTTTCTAGCCATCTTGACTCAAACATGAAGTATTTTTCAAACCTTGCTTTTGCCTCATCCAAGGAGAGTATTAACGGAGAATGATCGGATCCAATGGCCGGAGGTACTTGAATTGTAGCATTAGGGAATTTTTCACACCAAGATAAAGAAGCGAGGCCTCTATCTAATCTTTCCTTAACATTTTCATCACCCTTACGTTTATTCGTCCAAGTATAATAACAACCTTTACTTGGTAAATCTAACAACTCATTTTGATTATTGAAATTGTTGAATTTTATGATTCTATCAAAATTAGCTGCTCTTTTACCTATTTTTTCCGATGTTCGTGATATATCATTAAAGTCCCCGATGAAAAGAGTAGGTACCTTTATATTTGAATACCATTTTGAAAGTGATTCCCATAGCTTGTTTCTTTCATTCTCATAAGTAGGAGCGTACATACACACCAAGTACCAAATTTATTTATTAGATTCCATAATTTCAACCATTACAAAAGAAGAGGTAGAGTTTATAACCCTCAAGTTCACGGAATCTTTCCACAACAATAGAATCCCCTCAGACATATAAGATCTTCCCCTGGGTTCGACTATGTGTGAATGATCAAAAGATTTAAAGTGGTTACAATAAGCAAACTTACTAGACTTTAACTTAGCCTCTAACAAACAAGCAACAGAAATATGAAATTTTGAAATAAGGGACTTAAACATTCTCTTTGTCGAGGGTGCCCTCGCTCCTCGACAATTCCAAACAAGACAATTATCCATCAACCCCGGCCCTCTTAAGGGACAGGCCGCCATCCACATGAGTAAGTAAAGGCCCACTTTCCATCACGGGTACTACCTGTGTACTCGTAGCCTTGTCAATAGAGGATTCTTCACTTGAAACACCATCATGATGACCTTGACAGTCATCTCCTTTATAAAAAAAAGAGCTCTCCATTAGCTCGAATATTATCACCATAGAAGTCTTCTTCTTTCTCTTGATTATAGAAGAATTGGTCTCGCACTTCAAAGAAACTTGAATATAATTCATCCACGAACATCTGCATATCACTTATTCTTTTCTCCATCAAGTTAAAATAATTCACACTAAGCTTCTGCATCTTCTTCTTCTTCGGTTTCTTGTTGAATAGGGGCAGGTGCACTCTTTCGTTTAAGATCCATAGGCCAAGTAAATTTCTCCTTTGGACTGAGAACACGCATTCTTGGCTTGGTGCGCCAATTAACCTCTTCTTCATTCTCGCTTCTAGGAAAGTTACTGAAATGTACTGATTGTGAGTTTGGTGTATCCATTTGAGGTTCGTATGAATATTCTTTCTCATCATCATTAACCATAATCGCTTTTCCCTTAGGATAATTGTGATAAATCTCCGGTGTGTTATTGACATTTATGCGCTCCTGAGTTGGATTGTCCACTTGAGTTTGATTGAGGCCTTGGAAACCAATCTGTTCTCCTTGATTAACGCTTAAAGCAGCAGAGTTACTCAATAAGTTTAAAGCAGAAATATTACCACCATCATTATAATTCGTGTCTTGAGTGAATTTCCTATATAAACCATCAATGTCGAATTCACGTGCATTAAGGACAGTAAAATATTCAGTAATAGGCAAGTGATCTGGAAAGATGCGATCATAAGAGGATTTGAATCCCTCTCCATTGCAGTTGAGCTTAATGAATCCACTATTATTATCATCACAACTGATGAAGGTGACCAACAGAATGAACACAGTAAGACAAAGACAGAGTATGAAACTAGATTGCATGTTTTCATAGAGGTCAACAATCATGAGATTAAAGACATTAGGGGAGTCTTTCGCCTTGAGACATGAGTTGGATGAAACAATATACCCATGCATGTGTAAGAGAAGGTCATTGTAGAAAATTTTGGCCAATATACTTTTTCTTTGATCAAAAGAAAAAGTCCAAGCTGTAGGAAAAATTTGTTTTGCTGTAAAAAGAAGATCGATGGCCGGGCTTATATCAACAGGACCCTCAAATTGTGAAATTTTGTTGCAAATATTTTTCATAATGTTTAAATTGTTTCTCTTACATTTTGTAGAATTGATACGGATAACACAGGAGCTAGGTAGATGTGGAGAAAACCCAAAGCTATAAGCTCCATAGATAGCAGGAAAATACATAATAAAGGAGAACCTATTTATATCGACAGCCGTACCTCGAATAAAATGCAGTATATACCAATAGTAGAAGCAGAGGAGAAGAGTAGAGAACATACTTGGGCCTTTGGTATCTAAGTAACAATTAAATCCAATCTTATTATTAAAAAACACCGAGAGAAGGAAAAGCCTCCAATTTAACTCATGAAAGCAGATAAAGATGAAAGCAGCCACGTAAAACCCCAAGCAATCAAAGGTCCACAGGAATAAGCTTAATAAACAGTTGTTCATATAGTTAAGCAGTATGTACTCCAATCCCAAATACAAACATCGGTAGATTGTATAATAGAGGATTTCCAAGTTGTTGACATAAACGTTACCCTTGATCATATATACCCAGTAAATAGGAAGAAAATAAGTCAATCAAGAGGAGAAAAGCTGATTACACAAATCAATTTTATTTTTAGATCCATGCATGTGGTAAAAACAGTAGATAAATAGTAAATCAAAGACATTATAGGAGTCTTTAGCCTTAAATAAAGTGAGGACAGGAGGAATCCCTTGCTGCATGTGACGAACAGCTCCACTTCGCATCAAAAAGCAAAAACAGAGCCCAATGAATTTAATTGAAGTATGGGAGGGCCTGAATCATGTGGCAAATTGGAGAATTGCATTGAGAAATTGGTGGCAAGAAGGTGAAAATTGGTCCAGTAAATCATAATTAAGAGAATTTTATTTTAGACACCATGGTTGTAGAGTAGAGAGAAGGTAGAGAAACTAGTATAGAGAGAGAAAGTGAAACCAATTCCTCCTGCTAAAGGTGATTAATGCTTGCTATGGATCTAAAATCACTTTAAGTGATTATTTCGAAAAACAATCCCAAAGAGGCCCCATGTGGTTCGAAACTAGGATAGTAAGTCCCTATATGTTGTTAAAACTGCTATGTAGGTCTTATTTAATCTTAAAAATGAATTGTTAGTCCCTATATTACTTAAGTTGCACCATACACCCTATATAATGCCAAAAACGCAATGTTACCCCTATATTATGCTAAAATTCATTTTAGGTCCTTTAAGTTTGCAAAATTGCATTAAAAGCACTAAATTAGGTTTAAATTGAATTTTAGTTCCCTATATTATTGAAAATAGCACTCATAACCATATCTTATGTTAAAATTTCACTTAATGCCCTATATTATGCAAATATTGCACTTTAGTCCCTGTAGTATGGTAAAGTTGCACACCCGTCCATATATTGTGCTAAAATTTCATTAGAAGCCCTATATTATGTTAAAATTGAATTTTAGTTCCCTTATATTATAGTTACCAATTGCAGAAAGTACACTATAAAAACGTTAAACCATGCAGTGCAAGCTTTAATACCACTAGGGAGTATAAATTTGATCCTTGAACTATAATTTTTTGTTAATTCGATCCTCTAAGTTTTCATGAATTCAATCCTTAAGCTTTGAAAAGATTTAAAAAACCAAGTGACCTTGGGTAAACAAAAGTACTGTTAACTGTAAATGATATTCACACAAACAATTATATGATAACTATGTATTTCAGTCACGCAAATCTTAATGAACCATATAATTAGACTTTTTCGCATTGTAAGTTTAGGCACGAGACAAATATTCACGTGAATTGGCTGCAATGATTTAACACTACCTTTGAATATATGTATGTAAGATGCAAACTCTGGACAAATAATAAACCATAAAAACAATATATAAAAAACATACAAGTTTGGACAGAACGAGCAATACAGTAAAATTCAACATAATGTTCAATCTAATAGCTCATAAAAGCACAAAGTAGATTCTTTTTAAACACATTACTATACTGAAACCAAACTCTCCTTAAATATATGTGTTTTGAATACCAGAAATTCTGAATAGTTTAGTCCAAGATCCTTCAACTCCATATATCTTCATTACCCATATTTCCACATACTTTGATTTTAAATCACAATTGAAATATAAGAATGTAAACAAAGCTAAGCAATCATTTACAATTGTGAGAATCTTGTTAAGTTGATAACTCTAATTGATAGCTTGAGGAAGCTTTATGTTTTGAAACACCTCATTGCTCAAATCGGAACAAATTATAATATGAACCATGAGTAAGGTAACTACACTTATCACCAGTTTCAGGAGGGTTGATTTGTCTCCATGAATTACTACTCACATTGTACACTAAGCTTTCATAACGATCATTATCCTCATCATATAGCTCAACAAATGCTTTGTATTCATTTTTGTTTGAATCGAAACCCAATCCACATATGTCTCTCGATCTGGATATGGGATTGGATGTGGAGGAAGAAGAAGTTTAAATTCCCTAGTTGCTGGGTTACATAAAATTTAAGTTCCTTGTATCAAATGAGATACATAACAATAACCCATTACAAGGCCATGAAACATTAAATATTCTATTGTGTGGAGGTATCTCGAGATTTGGTGACATAACATTGAGCGAATCATATGAAAGAAATGACAATACTGTTTCACGATAAGTGTTGAGACGCTGAATTAGGATACATTCATTCTTATTGTGTTTTGTGGAAAGTTGATGCATTTCAATGAATTTAGGGCTTCGAATTAAATCAGACCAAGATTTACAAACGACCTGAATCGTATCAATGGCTTAACTGGCAATATCACTAGAATTAATATGATTACATCTTCAGGTAAACTCTTCATATGATCCGTAGCATTTGAATTATCTTCAAGTAAACTCTTCTTTTGTCCCGTAGCCTTCATTTTCTTCCACTTATTATCGATAAACTCAAGTACTAAAGGGTTTGTAAAGAAATCTTGATCAAATTAGAGCGAAAATAACCCAATCCGAGATCCAAGCCCGATCCAAACCCAATCCGAAAGTCAAAAAATTCCAATTGAGTCTCGGTTTAGAAAATAAGAAAGGAGTGATCCTCCAAAAAATTTATAAATATTCATGTGGGTAGCTGCTTTTTTTTTTATTACAAAAGAGGTCTAAACGACTAAGAAGCGTAAACTTTCCATAACTTATTGATCAACTATATGAGCACGAGTAATAACCTATCCATAACGATTCGTAGCAAGCAAACGTGATAAGCCTTCTGGCGAATTTTTATATGGTGTTGGTCCTTCCGAACTAGTCGCATCGAATTTCGCCAATCAATTTGCGTATTTATTTGCTTCACGAAAACTCAGGGGCGGTCTCAGGCATAGGCCAGGAAGCAACCGTCTTCGGCCCTAAAAAGTTTGGTACTTTTAAGGGACTCTTTTCGAGAGAATTAAATATTTATATTTATATAGCTATATATTTGGATTCAGTAAAATAGCATGAATTATAAGTCCTCCAACTTCAGCTAAAGACTTAACCGCATCAATCGATCCATCTACAATTATTTTTATCCCACTCTCCGGTTTGACCAACTTCACAAGCACATTTTTTGCCGATCTAATTAACCCCTATCTTTCGCATGACCCTATACCCGCACATAGTCACACGCCGCGTTCCGAGTGATGACTATTAATTCTCTTTCTACTTTTTTACGAGCAGCTTGATTAAAATGTCGCGTATTGCGGTCAAGCCAAATCTGCCAAATACACAATACTACAACCCATCTTTTTTCAACTCCGTTCACAAACACCTTACTAGAAAAGCAGTCTGGTCCACCAACCATTCGAGTCCAGCTGGTCCGAATGCTGCAAATCAGCTCTACCTGTTGTTGCTATCGCGTGTCCCTCCTGGCGGACGTTTCCACCAATCGCTGCAAAGAGCAACTCTGACTTGTTCGCCCTGGCAGCGTACCTTTGTTCAAGGTTAGGGTATGAGAGTCTTGTTCAAGTCCAATTCCACCGCTAGTCTTGCATAATTTGCCTTCTTCCAGGCCTTAGTTAGGGATCGATTTGCACCGTTTTACCATTTACATTTCCCATTTTCCTAAGTATACGGGTTGTATAGTTAGCATTCCCACGTTAGAAATTCTAACCCACACTGTAGGAGTATTAATTGAATCCATATGTGGTTTAAAACTAGGTGTCCATTCTCTCACCCGTAGGTAATGATCATAAATTAACCAAGGATCTACATCTACAACAGTAAAATCACAATTTTCCTTAATCGTAAATTTAACAATGAAATAGCCATAGCCAACATCCACTAATTCTAACATTCCTTCTGGGTTCCATATTTTTTGCAATTTTGACGCCAAATAATTAAGATTAACATTGTGTCCCAAAAGTCTAACTAAAACATCATTGCTCCACAACTTTATTCCTTCTATAATTTCGTCTCTAGATCTTAAAACTTGAGAAATTTAACAATTTTCTAAAGGCACATCATCTTTTATAGAAGCAAGAAAATCACTATCATATTCAGTAGTTCTATACGATTTAATTTCCCCAGTATTGACAAGGCTTTCAGCTCTGTTCTTATTCAAGTCATGACAATTTGAATGCCTTGTGCGAAATTTTAATGAGATCATTAAAACCGTAAAAATAATGTATATTACAAAGTCACAAAATATTGTAAGAGTTGTGAAGGGGATTTTATATAGTTGAAGTATGAAATGATATTAGAAATAAAAAGTTATTGACGAGTACATGAAATTTGAGTTGAGGAGATTTGATATCCGTAAAAATTTGAGGATAACATCACAATATTTGATTCAATATGTGATTTTTTTCACTTATAGGATAATAGGAAGATAATAAAATTACTCGATAACATGACATTACATTTTCGCTTGAAATAAAATGTTAGATTTGTCTTGTAATAGAAACTTACTAAAATGTTGCATGAAGTTAATATAATGTCGTATAATGGCATGTTAGTATCTTCATAGTTCTATCTATACTTTATTTATTTAAATCATGAATAGTTATATATACCATCTACCCAATATATTAACGTGACGTAGTTTCGTAGTAAATTGAACAGAAGTAAATTGTTACTCTATTTTTTTTAATTTGATTGACGATTTACTTTTATCTAAATCACGCTACCTCATGTGTGGTATGAATTTGGGATGGTGTATATCATTACTCTCAAATAATATAACTATAAATTCGATAAAAATAAGTAACCTGAAACACAACTTATATTTCAGATTAAATCGCAACCTTAAACCTTAATGATGACTTTAATCGTAACCTTAAGCTCATCATGATTCTAGATTTGCCTTATTTGTAAATTTGAAGGCATAACATGTTGGTATCAGAGCCTAAATTATGATCTTTAGTCTAAGTTATGATCAATGGAAAGTCTAAGAAGTTTCGGTTATAAGATCTTGATTTGGAGTTAAGAAATTAATTTTAGGTTGTATTTATCGGTCTGAGGAATATCTATTATGACATCTGCATATTTACATCTTAATTACTTATGTATGCATTTATATAGGATGCAATGATGACAACTTGATTGGAGACAATGTTCCCTTAGCTCAAAATATTAATGAGTGTTGAAATGGTCGAGGTAGACAAGAGAGATTTAGTGAGGGGAAGAGCAAGATTATATAATTTACCTTTAATTTATGCTTCTCAAAACTTTGCAGTGTCTAAGGAGACAATATAGCCATGGACCATTTGCATAAGGTGGATATTCCTATTTGGGCATTTACTAATGTAACACCCATATAGTAGAAGGGTTACAGGTCTCATCCAAATAAAATGCTCGAGTCAAGATCTTGATCATATAATCTGGGATAAAGGTTTAATACCGGATCAAACTGTGACTGCAATGAACTATACGGGTAGACAATCACATATAAAGGATTATCATGTCACCTTAGAGTTAACTCCATATTTTATTTATCTTTCTTCCCATTTTACTAATATATGTTGGTTTTTTAATATAATAGAAAGGAAAATAAAGAAATAGATTTATAATAACTTTTGTATTGGAGGAGAAAAAAAAAGGAAATAAAATATGGACGTTTGGTTTATAGAAGAAGACTTTTTATTAGTGAATGGGCTTCTTACAAGATAGTAGTAATTTTAGTTGCTTTGGATAATTCTTACAAATGATCCATATGGCCTATTTATACTAACTTAGTGGCGGTGTAGGTAACTCTAGAAACTACTAAATTAATTTTAATATATCATTTCTAATATCTAGTAGATAATTCTAGAAAGTATAATTTAGATAATTCTAGAAAAGATTTTTCTAGAGAATAGGAGAAAATAAGTATTAATTTTAACACTCCCCTTTCATACTTATTTTCGTAATTCCGAGCATTTTTCGTAGACTATCGAACTTCGGCCGTGAAAACGTTTTCGTAAAAATATCCGCGAGTTGTTCTTCGCTCTTATAGTGTCTAATCGTGCAACTGGAGCAAATGTCTCGTTGGAGTCAATACCTGGTAGTTGTGAGTAACCTTTAGCAACCAGTCTTGCTTTATGTTTTTGGATTGAGCCATCTGGGTTGATCTTCGTCTTGTAGACCCACTTGACTCCGATGACTTCTTTGTTAGTTGGCCGATCTACCAACTCCCATGTTTTGTTTTTCTCGATCATTTTGATCTCTTCTTCCATTGCGTTTACCCATTCTTTTTGTTTTGATGCTGCTTCAAAGCTTTCGGGCTCCAAAGTCACAAAATTACATGTTTGATATATGTCCCTTAGTGACCTTGTCTTGCCTGGTGTTTCTTGAGATGTATCGTTATCGCTGGATGAAGATGAAGATGATCTAGGAGTTCTTGGTGATGTAGGTCCTTGAGTATTCTGTGGACCCTCTTCTATGGTATTATCCATGTTGCACACCCTTGGTACCATTATAGTTTGTCGTTCCACCTTTCCTTCATCCCAATTCCATTTTGAATTTTCGTCGAACTCGACATCCCGGCTGACAATAAGTTTCTTTGTTTTGATATTATAAATTCTATAGCCTTTTGATTCTGAGCTATAGCCGAGGAATATTCCTTTTTCTGTCTTCTCTTCTAGTTTATGTCGTTTTTCTTTCGGTATATGCACAGAGCAGATGCTTCCGAAGACTCTGAGATGTTGTGCTGACGGCTTCCTTCCACTCCATGCTTCAATTGGTGTTTTATTTTGAACAGCCTTTGTTGGACATCTGTTGAGAAGATAGATTGCAGTGTATACAGCTTCTGCCCAGAATTCCTTTGGCATTCCTTTCTCAGCTAACATAGTTCTTGCCATCTCCATGACGGTTCTATTCTTTCTTTCTGACACGCCATTCTGCTCTGGAGCGTAGCCGACAGTTAGTTGGTGTTTGACTCCTTCATCTTCAGAAAATTTATTGAACTCTTTTGAGGTATACTCCTTTCCACGATCACTTCGAATGACTTTAATTCGTCGACCACTTTGATTTTCGACAAGATTTTTGAATTTCTTGAAGATACTGAATACTTCTGACTTTTCTCGCATGAAGTAGACCCAAATCATTCTAGTATAATCATCAATGAAAAGGATAAAGTACCTGTTATTTTCAAATGTTGGAGTCCTCATTGGTCCGCATACGTCTGTATGGATCAGCTCTAGCACGTGTTTGGCTCTCCATGCTTTGCCTGAAGGGAATGATTTTCTGTGTTGTTTTCCTTCTAGGCATCTCTCGCACACGTCGTCATTTACTTGGATGGCTGGTAGATTTTTCATCATATTCTTCTGATGAAGAAATTTTAACCCGTGAAAGTTGAAGTGTCCGAACCTTCGGTGCCATAGCCATGATTGGTCTTCTTGAGCTTTCATGGCCGTTTCAACATACTTCCATTGGATTGGAAAATTTCTCTGTTGCTGCATTTTTACAACAGCTATTTCTTGATTTTTATTTTTATTATCATATATCGTGCACGAGTCTTCTTTGAATAAGAGGCTATATCCTCTTTCCATCATTTGACCCACACTTAATAGATTTGTATCTAGTTTGGGGACCAACAGTACATCATGGATTAGTCGCGTACCTTTTTGCGTATTGACCGTGATTGTACCTTTGCCTTCGACCTTCACTAAATCTCCATTTCCAAGCTTGACTTGAGATTTGACCGATTTGTCTATATCTCGAAAGATTTTTTCATCACCGGTCATGTGGTTGCTGCAGCCGCTATCAATATACCAAGTGTCGTCTTTCACTTCTGAAGCAGCGTGACAAGCGTAGAATAGGTTGTCATCATTTTTATTTTCTTCAGAGAAGTTAGTCTGGTGCTTTTGTTTGGACCAGCAATCTTTCTCCAAGTGGCCAAATTTTTCACAACTCTTGCATTGTGGTTTTCCACGAAACCAACAATCTTTTTCAAGATGATTAGTTTTTTTACAGATACGACATGGTGAATATTTTCTTGATCTTTGATTAGATTCACCATTTTCTCTATTTTTAGAATTTTCTCCAAATTTTCTCCCCTCATTTTTAGAATTTTGAGACCTTATATTAAGTTTAGACTGAAATGCGTTTTCTATGGATTCATTTTCACGCATACTTAGTCTTTTCTCATAAGCTTCTAGAGAGCCTACCAACTCTGTTACTGACAGAGTGGCTATATCCTTAGTTTCTTCAGTAGTAGTTACTATCGGATCGTATTTAGCAGGAAGAGTAATTAATATTTTTTCCACGACCCTTTTATCAGTTATATCATCTCCATAGGCTCTTAACTGATTAACTATTTCTCGTAATTTAGTGTAGTAATTTTTTATGGTCTCGGATTCTTTCATTTTCATATTTTCGAATTCCCTTCTTAGAGTTTGAAGTTTAATATTACGTACCTTTACGTTTCCTTGAAACTCCTCTTTTAATGTATCCCAAGCTTGCTTCGCCGTAGTAGCACCGCTAATCCTTGGGAATAGTGACTCCGACATGGCCATCTGTATGCTGTAAAGCGCCAAATTATCTCTCTCCATCTCCTTAGTGAATTTTTCTTTCTCCGCTGCAGATATAGTTGACGTATTTTCGGGAACAGTATATCCCTTGTCAACAATATCCCATAAACTTTGGGACATGAAGTATGTCCTCATTTTAATTGCCCAATAGTCGTAATTTTCTCCCGAGAAAATCGGGATCGAAATTTGGGTATTGCTTAGTAGAGCGGCCATGAGAGTATTTTTGCGGAAGCTAATTATCGCCTAGTTGATAATCGAACGTAGCTCTGATACCACTTGTTGGTTTTTTAATATAATAGAAAAAAAAATAAAGAAATAGATTTATAATAACTTTTGTATTGGAGGAGAAAAAAAAGGAAATAAAATATGGACGTTTGGTTTATAGAAGAAGACTTTTTATGAGATAGATAGTTGGCCTAGTGGTTAGGCTACTCCGCAGAGACCAAGAGGTCCTGGGATCGAATCTCATTGGAGTCGAAATGACTTCGAGTCCAAAGTGGCTCTCTCATGTACTCAAAAAAAAAAAGAAGAAGACTTTTTATTAGTGAATGGGCTTCTTACAAGATAGTAGTAATTTTAGTTGTTTTGGATAATTCTTACAAATGATCCCTATGGCCTATTTATACTAACTTAGTGGCGGTGTAGGTAACTCTAGAAACTACTAAATTAATTTTAATATATCATTTCTAATATCTAGTAGATAATTCTAGAAAGTATAATTTAGATAATTCTAGAAAAGATTTTTCTAGAGAATAGGAGAAAATAAGTATTAATTTTAACAATATATTTATTCAATAATTTGCTAATTCTTTCAGGAGATTCAGAAATTCTTGGTGGACTATCTCATAAACATACTCTCGGAGCATTCTCCACTGCACATCTAGTATACCCAGATCGTGAACCAGACAAAGGATTAAAAGAGAAATGTCTGCACTTAGCAAATCTCAACTCCATGGTCGTTGATTTTTCTATAAGAGGAGCTCCAGCTGAAATCCCCACCTTCTAATAACCACGAAAGTTTCCAGATTTCGTGCAAAGATTTGATAAACCTATGTACCCATCCCAAGGTGCATTGGGATAGCTTTATCGCACAACAATATTACAACACGTTTCAAGAAAGCTACACATCGTATTCTCAGAGAAAATGTTTCAAGAAGCGTATGATCAAGAGCTTATGGGCATTTTAATCAAAGTCCTTTCATATTGAGTAAATGAGAACCCAACACCAAATTGGTGTGAATCTTTCGTTTAACAAATTTGGATCACCATGATAAAGGTGCCTTGGATTAAACCTCTTAATTGCAAACCATAAAACTCTCTAAATTGCATAAATGAGAACCGAACACCAAATTGGTGAATCTTACGTTGAACAAAGTCCTCGTTTGGTCACCACGATAAGTGTTCCTTTCAACTTATACAAGATAAATGTATAAAACTCTAAATTGCAAATTAAAAGAAAAAAGAGGAACATTACTTGCATCAATATTTTAATGTCAACACATACTCGTTTCACGTCACTCTATATACACACTAAAAAGCTCTCATAATATCAAAACAAGATTAATACATAACACATCATACAAACGTAACACCCAAAACCACTCATCCTTACACACATCGCCACAACCTTCCCACCACCCCGACCATGATTCTTCATATAGTTCATTGTTGTGTTTGGGTCGGCTACACGGTAGATTCTGTCGATAGCGGCATGAATCTGTCATCATAAAATATTTGTGAATTATACGCCACTAGTGTTATTTAAATAAATACATAAGATACAGTATAAATTATACCCATTTTTTAAGTTGTATTCCACGTGGGTGAAACTCTTGATAATCATCCATGCACATATCTTGTGTCTATGTGGATTCGATATATAGCCTTGTATTAGTACGATACCAAGCTCGCACTTAGAAGTACATGTAATGCCTTGATTTAGAGTTTGTATCAAGTACTCTTCAGCATTATCCCACATAGCTATTTTCTTGGCGTATTTTTTTCACCAATTCTTGCCGAACTACCCTTTTCTATTCATTGATATATGATACTTATCCTCAACTTGATCGAGAGAGTCCGAAATATCTTGAACGAAAACAAATTGTCTCAAAACCCGATTTGGAAGATACTACTCGACGTTGGTTAACATTTATCACCAATATAACACACAAATATATGTCGTGTCATTCCAAACAATTAAGGGTAATCTGGGCATCTTTGTAAGGCATTCAGTTAATCTATAATGATCGAAAAAAATAAATTATTACACTATATTAACAAAATAATATATTTCTTTTTAGTTACAAGTATTTTTGTTGCAAGCCTGTCGGGTTCTTGTAAATCAAAATCATCCGGGTAGAATTTGAGGGTCATGTCACCGTGGTAGCAACAACATAACTTTTCGTCTAAAAGCCGAAATTACAAACCATTTTCTCTTGCGTGCTCCCGACTCAAGGGCTATCTGAGCTGCAGGGGATGGGACAAAAACCCCACCAAATGCTTGTGGTGACTCTTTAATGTTGACTTCAAAGTTTCACCAAAAGTTACACTTGAACTTCTCACGCGATTGTTAGAGTTTTTTGAATCTAAACTCGGTTTTGAATTGACTTTTTACTTCTTCGTGTCATTCGGGGTCTCGTATTATCTAAACAAACAATTAACACACAAAATCTCCAAAAGTAACAAAATATCCGAGAATAACGAAGAATATAAACTATGGCGTATAATAGGGAATAATCTCTTTAAGTAGACCAATAACCCCCCAAAAATGATGTCTTGTGGCCCTATAAATCTATCACAAGACACGAGACATCAACAACATATTAATTATCAAAAATCCAATATCTACTTTAATAAAGGTACCCGTCTTCAACATGTGAATGACATTCTTGACATCCTCATTCCACAATGGGAAAATTATATGGGGAAATGTCATGGAATTGTTATTAAGAGTCAAAGATAAAAGGTTGATGCATCTAAGTGGCTCTTGAAAGAATCATAAATATGACACAAGGTCGGAAAGATTTTTTTTTGTCTAAAACTGGAAATGAATTCCTTAACAAAGCAGTGTTTTAGACCATCTAAAATTATGTCATGTTCGTTCAACTTCTCTATATAAAACGTGTGTATCAAGTTTTGCTTCCAAATTCTGGTAAGGGATCAAATAATGAAGAGAAGAGATATATGAGAAAATGTATATTTTGTATTGTGGTTAGATTGTGTTTTACAGCTTAATATATAATAGTACAAAGAGAATATAATACACACACAATACATACAACTAACTATCTAACTACTTTTGTCATGTAGTGTAGTTGTATTTGCAGCACATTTAGTGTGTTGCTTATAATCCCCCCTCAAGCTGAGCATCGTAAGAAGAGGAAGCTTGGAGATTAAAAATGAGAAAGTAGCAACTGGAAGTCCCTTGGTAAGAAGATCAGCAACTTGATTTGAAGTAGGTACATGAACAAGCTTAAGCTCTTTGGAGGTCACTTGTTCACAAACGAAATGAAAATCAATGTCAATATGCCTTGTTCTAGAGTGAAACATTGGATTTGAAGCTAAGGCTATAGCTGAGAGATTATCACAGGCCAAAATTGGAGTTTCAACAGACAATTTCAAGTCTTTCAACAAATAAGAAATCCATTTCAATTCAGCTGAAACATAAGCTAATGCTCGATATTCAGCTTCAGTTGAAGAGCGAGATACAGTTGACTGTTTCTTGGAACCCCATGATAAGAGATTAGAACCAAGAAAGATACAGTGGCCGGTGGTAGAACGCCGATCAAGAGTATCACTTGCCCAATCAGAGTCAGAAAAAGCTCGAAGTTGAATTGGTGATTTTGTAAACGAAATGCTGTAATATATAGAACCTTTAACATAGCGAAGCAATCTTTTTAATGCTTCATAATCAAGGTTACGAGGATTGTGCATATGCTGACACAATTGATTTACAGCAAACGCAATATCCGGCCTTGTAATCGTAAGATATTGAAGAGCACCAATTAAACTTCGAAAGAGATATGTATTCTCAAACGGTTTGAGATCATGCACAGTTGGAACGATATATTTGTTTAATGAAGGAGTAGGAGGGGCTTTACAATCAAGCATGCCAGCCTTAGATAAGATTGATTTGGCATAGGTAGCTTGATTAACAAGAAAGCCTGAATCATTCTTGATTATGTCCAACCCCAAAAAATAAGATACATGTCCAAGGTCCTTCATTGCAAAACGCGACTTTAAAGCAAGAATAATAGATGCAATAAGAGAAGAGTTAGCACCTGTGACTAACAAATCATCAACATAAACTAAGACGATGGTTAAAGAGTCATTAGAACCTCGTATGAACATAGATGTATCAGCTGAACTTACAACAAATTTCCGAGCTAACAAGAATGAAGTAAGCAACTGATACCAGGCTCGAGGAGCTTGCTTAAAACCATAAAGTGATCGATTAAGTTTACATACATAGGTAGGATTATCTGAGCTAACAAAGCCAATTGGTTGAGCCATATAAACTTCTTCAGATAGAGAGCCGTGTAAAAAGGCATTAGATACATCAAGTTGATGGATAATCCAGTCATAAGAAGCTGCAAGAGAAAGAATTAAACGCACAGTTTGATGCTTAACAACAGGGCTAAAAGTTTCATTATAATCAATACCAAACTCTTGCAAAAAACCACGGGCTACCAGACGAGCTTTGTAGCGAGCAATTGATCCATCAACATGTTTCTTAATACGAAAGATCCATTTACATGTAATTGGAGTACGATTACATGGAGGTGGAACCAAATCCCAAGTCTTTTGACTTATAAGAGCATTATACTTTTCTTGCATTGCATTTTGCCAACATTGAAACTTTGAAGCCTCTCTATAAGAAGTAGGTTCAGAAATTTGGGGAGTAACTAATAAAGACTGACACTTGTATGAAGGTTTTAAAGAACCAGTTTGTAACCTAGTGACCATATGGTATTTGGGTGGAGGAGGAGGACTGGGAGAAGAAGAGTTAGACTGTGAAGACTCGGGTGAATTTGGTTGAGTATAATGACCAATAGGTGATGATGACTCAAGTGGAGGAGGACCAACTGAACAATCAAGAGGATGGGATATAGAGTAAGGATTTATAGTAGAGTCAAAGATATCAATATATAAAGAGTGGGAGTCATCACTAGAAGATTGGAGAGAATTATATGATTCTTGTAAGGGAAAAGAATTTTCATTAAACAAGACATGTCTAGAGATATATATTTTGTGAGATGATAGTGATAAGCACTTGTAGCCTTTTGAAGTATTACAATAACCTAAAAAGAGACAAGGTTCAGATTTGGGAGACAATTTATGAGGAGAGTAAGGCTTGAGCCATGGAAAACAAAGGCAGCCAAAAACCTTTAAATGAGAAAGAGAAGGAGAAGACTTAAACAAAACTTGAAAACGACTTGAGTTATTTAGCACAGGTGTGGGTAAAATGTTGATTAAATATACAGCAGTAGCCAAGGCAAGCCAATATATTGGTGGTAAAGAAGCATGTTTTAAAAGAGTACAAGTTGTCTCAGTTAGGTGTCTATGTTTTCTCTCAGAGACACCATTATGTCAGGAGTATGAGGACAACTAGTTTGATGAATAATGCCACAAGATTGAGTAAAAGAAGCAAAGGCATAACTAATATACTCACCACCATTATCACTACGCAGAACCTTAATGTTAGTCTCAAACTGAGTTAAAACCATATTGTAAAAAGATTTGAAAACTGAAAGTACATTAGACTTAAGCTTAATAGGATAAACCCAAGTAAAACGAGAAAAATCATCAACAAATATTACATAATACTTGAATAAGGAAGATTCAATTGGAGAAGGTCCCCAAACATCACTGTGTATCAAATCAAATGACTGAGAGCTACAAGATACAGAAAGATTAAAAGGCTGTTTATGAGACATAGACACAGCACAATCAGTACACTGAACTCCAAAGAAATCTAACTTAGTGTTGAGTAGAGAAGACAGCTTGGAAGAAGCATAATGAGAAGGGTGCCCAAGTCTAAAATGCCACAGCTGAGCTAAAGACTTATTTGAAGTAGAGGAGAGACACTTGAAATTGACTTGACCAGATGGAGGACTTGACTTCAACTGACCACCTAAGGGAAGAGAGTACAGGCCACCCCTACAAGGGCCCTGAAACAATAGATGATGTGTATGAATGTCATAAATAGACACAGAATTAGAGGTAAAAGTAATAACACAATTATTGTCTTGAGTAAATTTAGAGATAGACAATAGGTTGGAAGTAATTTCAGGAACATGTAGAATAGAATTTAACTGAAATACACAAGAAGGAGTAGAGAACTTACTATTACCAATGTTAGCAATTTGCAAAGCACTACCATTACCAACTGAAACTGCATTAGCACCATTGTAAGGTGTAGTGGTTTGAATCAATGAGGAGTCATGAGTAACATGACTATTAGCTCCAGAATCCAAGTACCAAAGTTCAGGATCATAAGAAGAAGTTGAAGATGATGGTGATGATGAAGAGGCTGGTGTTGAGGTAGAAGCTTGAGCTGTTAAAGCTACACGCTGAGCACGTGGAGAAGGAAACGTTGTAAAGTCACTTCTATACCAGCAATCAATGGCTGAATGGCCAAATTTAGCACATATTTGACACGTAGGAACCGAGCCAAAAGACTGAGGTGTAGATGAATTAGATGGTTGTCCCAAAATAGAAGAACCTCTACCTGATCTACCTCTACCACGACCACGAAAAACAGAGGAAAATCCACGACCTCGAGAGTTATTCACATTATTTGAGTTATTTATAAACTGAGGAGGTGTTGAGGATTGAGAATTTGTGAAAAGTGCAGAGTGATTTGTGTTAACAACACACGATTCTGACATTTTCATATGTAATTCCTCCGAAACAAGTAAGCTACCAAGTGAATGAAAACTTAGGGTAGACGATTGAGCATTGGAAATTCGAATGCTCGATTTAAATTGGTTGTATTCAGAAGGTAATCCACGCAAGGTATACATTATAATATCTTCTAGTGGTAGAGCAGATGCAGCTGTTTCCAAACCATCACAAATTTCCTGAATCTCACTTAAATATACATTCATCGATTTATCACCTTTTTGAATGTTACACAGTTTCATTTTCAATTGATGTACATGTGTACGACATTGTGAAACAAAGATCTCCTCTAATTTATGCCAAACATCAAATGCATAAGTAAGTTTAACAACCTGAGATAAGATTGAAGGGATCATAGAGGCCAGCAGCGAAACTTTGAGCTGTTGATCTTCAATGAGCCATGTTGTATATGAAGGATTCGATGAGTCTGGTTTAGGATTGACGCCATTAATGTGCGACAAATATCCATGAGCTTCAAGTATAGCTTCAAGTTGAGCACGCCAGAGAACATAATTCGTCGAATCAAGTTTTACTTGAACTAAGCTCGACCAGTTTTGGCGAAGAAGAAGCAAACCAGCAGGAATCGATGTGCTGGAAGAGATATTTGGGGATAAATTGTGAGAAGATGAAGATGAATCTGTCATTATATGACGTATAAGACAATAGAAACGAAGAAGAAGAAGAGTTAAGCGGAAGAAAATGAAGGAAAGCGAGGAAGAAAGCAACTCTGTGCCATTAATGGCGAAAAAGAAAATCAGAATTTGCTTCCTATTTTACCCCTCTAGCTCTGATACCATAATGAAAAGAAGAGATATATGAGAAAATGTATATTTTGTATTGTGGTTAGATTGTGTTTTACAGCTCAATATATAATAGTACAAAGAGAATATAATACACACACAATACATACAACTAACTATCTAACTACTTTTGTCATGTAGTGTAGTTGTATTTGCAGCACATTTAGTGTGTTGCTTATCATCAAACAGTATAAAATATATCCATTGAGTGAGTTTGGAACTATCTGGGTCACAAAAGATTTAGGAGGTCTTGAGTTTCAATACGTCTATCATATGAATGTGGCCATTTTGACAAACTTATGCAATCTGATTGCAAAAGCGCTTAAGGGTATCTACTATCACTGAGATTATTTTCTTGAGGCAGAGAAAAAAGGTATTATTCATGGACTTGGTGTAGTATTTTGGAATGACGATATTTGATCAAGTATTGCATGAGAATGAAAGTAGGGAAACATGTTGAATCCTAGCACCTGGAAAAATATTGGTGCTAAGCTTCACATATGAGAAATTGGTACTTTTATGAATATTGGTGCTAAGCTTCAAATATTGTTCCTATACTTGTATGAATATTTATGTATGTGTTGATCGTACTTTTAAAAAGAAATATCTTATATACTTGTATATTGTGTATGTGTTGATCGTACTTTTAGAAAGAAATATCCTATATACTTGTGGGTAAAGGCCACGTGTGGCCCTCGATCTATACCCAAAGTGCACGGGCCGCCCCTGATCTTCAAAATTACCCTTTTACGCCCCATATCTTCACCTTTTGTGACACCGTTAGCCCTTTTTTCATTTTTCTGTCAGTTGACCGTTAGTCAACGCCACATGGCGCCACCTCACCGCCACCGTCATCATCGTCCCTAACTTAAAAAAAAAAAACTTTGAAGGTTTGAAGGTTTGAATGCTTCAAACCTTCAACAATGGAAGTTTTTAAAAATCAAAAAAGTTCTTAGAATGAGTATTTAACAATGGAGGTCTCGAAGCCCCTAAATCGATAAAGGTATTGTTTAGTTACAAAACAAAGAAGAAAAAACCAAGAAGAAAAACAAACCTTCAACTAATCGAGATGTAGCTTCTTCAAAGGCTAAAATTGATTCAATATAATGTTGTAAATTACATGTGCCAGTAGTAGTCTCCATAGGAAGAGACCTGTTATAACAAACAATTCAATCTTCAAAACTAAAATCTGGAAAAAATATATAAAAAAAAGAATTTTACCTTAATTCCATTATATCCAAAACGCTCACCAAGTCCTCCAGCAACAAGTACAAATGCAGCTCTCTGTAATTCTTTAACCCAGCTTCTCAAATTCTAAAAATTTATCATCACCAAAACTAAGAATTTCTCCAGATGGAACCTATACACATATTATTAAAATATTATCTCTATAGATCGAAAAACATTAAACAGAAAATAAGGTTTGAATAACCATTTAAAAAATCGTTATTTTACAACCATATGAATGGCAGTAAAATTTTTTGGCTTGCCGTGAGTTGTAGATGAGTTTAGTTTCTCAAGTGGCGTTAGATTAACTAAATTCTTTATAATATGCACCTGCATTTTACTCCGGTATAATATGCACCGGCATTTCACACTCAGAGTGTAATCGAAGCATTTTTTTCTAATCTATCCCATGTAATTTAAAATGGTTTGGAATAATGAGTGGCTAATGAGTGACTAATGCTTCAAACCTTCTCCTTGTGCGGCGGCACACCAACCGTTCCATAGCAGCACAAACATAAGGAAGCTTCTCCAAATCATCAACTAAACCAGAGTCTGCTCTAGCTAACCAACTATCAAGATCCGACATTGCTTCTCGAACAGAGAGCTCCACATCTGAAGTAAGAGTGAACTTTGAAAAGAAATCCAAAACTTCCTCGTTATTTTTCAAAGATAAACTATACGAATCTTTCTTGCGGGTTAATAGCATATAATGTCTATTATCGTAGCATTAATGTCTTTCTGGAGATAAATACTTGAAGCATATAATGTCTTCCCATCGTAGCATTTTATCAGGATCCATAGTCTCAGGTGTGTAATCTCCAGTATCTAACACCACAAACTTGTAATTAGCTTGAAGAAACAAATCTTTATTGTAAGGCTTTCTTTTGGGTTGTCTTCTTTGAGGAGGAGGAGCCTTAGCACTCCAGTATTAATGAAGCTTGCTTGCTCGCTCGGGTGGGGAGCCTTTTATTATAAAGATATTGGAGTATGAAATCATTCCGGAACTCATGAAAATGATGCAATGCAATGTAGCGGAAGTGCAAGATTCAGCTTATACAGCGTTACATCAAATGCTTTATTCGAATGGAGGAATGCTTGTACTTAAACGGATCTTTGAACGGGTCTTTTAGAGAAGCTAATTCATTCGAGCAATAGTAGATCGGGAAAGACACGTGACAATTCTTTTAGTGATTTAATTTAGTTTTTTTTGCTTTGATTAATGTATATATAGCCAAAGCAAAGTAGCGAGATTAAAGATTACATTGGTTTAATTTAGTTTTTTTTTGATTTTTCCTCCATTGATGAAGGTTTGAAGCCTTCAAACCTTCAAACCTTCAAAGGTTTTTTTTTTTATATAGTTAGGGACGATGCTGACGAAGACAGAGGCGGTGAGGTGGCGCTGAGGTGGCGCTGAGGTGGCGCCATGTAACGTTGACTAACGGTCAACTGACAGAAAAATGAAAAAAGGGCTAACGGTGTCACAAAAGGTGAAGATATGGGGCGTAAAAGGGTAATTTTGAAGATCAGGGGCGGCCCGTGCACTTTGGGTATAGATCGAGGGCCACACGTGGCCTTTACCCTATACTTGTATATTATGTATGTGTGTTAATTTCCCAATTGGATCCTGTATTATGCGAAATATTCACCATCGCCGCCAACACTGATACACCATCACCTAGTCGTAATATAAAGGTATACACTATATTTTAATTGCACAATTGGTCCTTCTGTAATGGGAAATTGCCCTTATACTTGTATGAATATATGAATAATTATATATGTGTTTTAATTCCAAATTCGGTCCTACTTTTTATCGAAATAGCCCATATACTTGTATATTGTGTATGTGTGTTAATTGCCTAATTTGTCCCTGTATTATGCGAAATAGTTAAGCTCTGCTCTGAGTATGTCTGTCTCCTTTAATTGTATAATTGGTCCTTTTGCAATGTAAATTACACCTATACTGGTATGAATAACGAAAATAATAAGACTTGGATTTATTTGATTGTATTTGGATAAACACATAATTGATTTAAAAAATAGTAGTTTGTCTATGACAATCAAATAATTTTATCTTGTTAGAACTATTGATTAACATATATTCTATTAGAAAACCAGTAACATACTTGTATTAATATTTATATATGTGTTTTAGTTTGCAAATTTTTTCCTTCTCTTAAATACATAATCGAGAGTTACATTGGTATATTCGAAGATTTTGTGTTATATATGGACTACGGATAAGTCTCGGATTGAGTCTTCCAAGTCATTTAATGTACCTAATACCTTCTATTCTATTTGCAGTAGTTAAGACCTGTTCTAAGTATGACCGTGTCGGTTAATTGCAAAATTGGTCTTTGTGTTGTTTAATTTAGTTTACATTTGCGCAAGAAGTAGCTCACAAGAAGTGTCCTTATAAAAATTGCACAATTACTCTCAATAACGTTGGGTTCTTCAATCTTCCGTATCTCCTCTTTCTTTTGTAGCTGACAGGTGAAGGTCTTAGTATGTGCGCGTTCCTTCAATGGAAGCCGAACAAGGATGTAAAATATTTAGTTTTACAGACCCTGTTCAGATATTTTTTGCAGTTACTGGATGGAAAAGAATCCAACTGATATCATTACATGCCATTTTTTGGAGTGATTTGCAATATCTTCGACCCAATTGATGACACTTTTGACACGCGTAGAGGAAAAATTCATTGTGGGTTAGAAGATGTTACATATATCACATGCTTTCCAATTTGGGGGAAAGTTGCGACAGGAGAAATGTTTGTTAATGGCAAGAAATATTTAGGGCCCTCCCTAGCCGCCAAATCAACAAGGGTTAAGCTTAGGTGGTTGTCTGACAATTTTGCAATTGTTCTCGAGGACAAGAAGTCTTCAAAAGAGTTGATATGGCAATACGTAATGACATATATTTTACATTTGATAGGTTGTTTGATGGATAACGAATCATCCGATGACACTGTGATGGTCGGTTACTTAAATCGCCCCACTCATGAGAATATCGAGACCTATGCTTGGGGTTCTGCCCTATTAACAATTTTAATTTCGTCAATACGGGGAGTTCACATGTAAAAAAAGTCAGGTCCGATGAAGGGATTTTCTTTACTTTCAGTCGAAACTTCCTGATTCTGCTTCGACGGTCCCTCCTCACCAGCCTCCTCAACAACATTCTCAGTGAGGGTTTGATCATCATCATTGTGTGTACCAGATTGACCTTCCATAATATCTTCATCCACCAGATGATAACCAGATTTTTGTTTCCTCCTTACCTTGAGTATATAAGTGGTATCATTAACAAAACTTTCCACAAAT
Source organism: Nemophila menziesii (assembly GCA_029959085.1). Taxonomy (NCBI): domain Eukaryota; kingdom Viridiplantae; phylum Streptophyta; class Magnoliopsida; order Boraginales; family Hydrophyllaceae; genus Nemophila; species Nemophila menziesii. The sequence goes on along the minus strand of JARWIR010000011.1, from coordinate 32,421,320 downwards.
TTGACCTCTAATTTAATCTATATACGAAACTACAACACTAAACTTGATAAGTCTTATACCTTTTATTCAAAACTCTCCTTCTCCGCTTTGACGGAGCCTTCTTACCATCCTCGGTAAGACCACATGCTTTGTTCCAAAGGCTTATATAAACTAGAAAAAATTTATAAGTAGAAAAATCTGTAATTCTTCCATTGTTGTGTGATATTTTCGCATCTAGAACGGGAGGCTTATTTGGAGAAGAGTGTAGCCCATACTGCATGGGTGCTAACTTTGGTTGATGATATGCAACTTGATTAAAGCAAATTATCGGCACACTCGCCAACCGAAGGTTGGACAATTGATACGCACCCATAACATTATCAGAGAGATTGTACTCCAAATAAGGCTGCAAAATGATATATTTCTGCAAAAAATGGATAACATTTTAAATTCTAGATGCTAAATATAAATTTATTGAAAGCACAATGGTGTACCTCGTAGAAAATATTCGTGAAAAACTGAATTTTCTCATGTGCACTATCTTTGAATTCTTTCATCATAAATGGCAACAAGTTGTACAACAAAGGAGTCTCAGCTTTATTTCGTGCATTACCTTTAAGAAAGAGTACCTCATCTGGAGTAGAAAAGTAAGGTTGTATTAAGTTACTTTATAGAAAAGTAAATGTGCATATTGATCTTCACGTGATCTGTTTATTTTATCATAGCAGCAACAAATAAACCCTTTTTTTAAGAGTGGATCAATATATTCATGCAAACAAATAAATCAAAGCCTCGAGGTAATTTTAAAAAGATAGGGACAAGTGAAGATTTTAAAAAGTTACGAAAGGCATAACTTATTAATTTACTTTTTATAAGGTGAAAAACAAATTAAAACCCCATGTGGGACCATGCCCCAAACCTAGGGCTAAGAGTGGCTACGACCCTGACCGTGTCAGCATGTACTAAAAAATAGCCTTAGCATGCAAGCGCAGATGTATGAAATAGTATTTTAACAAAGTCATGCGAAATAGTCAAATATATTTGCGTTTTAAAAAACATAAAATGTACCCAATAGCAAACATACCATTGGTAGATTTACACCACTAATGTAAGACAAGGATAATTTTATTTTCAGATTTTACAATTTAAATATTAATTAAATAATATTTTTAAGATAAAAAACATACTACAACCGAAAACATTGAAAAATTTCGCAACATAAAAACAAAAGAAAAAGTAAATGATGAAAAACAATGAAACGTGTATGTTCGGAAAAAAACAATGAAACATGACCTAAAACCCATCTCTTAACACTCGCATTGGAAAAGAAAAACAAAATTAAATCTCTGCACACACATCTTCCCAAATTGGAGTGAGTAATTTGGTTTACAGGAACTTGATTACACATCCATCAGCCACTTCGTAATGATAGCTTCATTAATAACGAAATATTCAACCAAATCGGATGAGTTGGCCTAGTCTATACTACAAAATTACATCTCTGCTCTGCATACACATCTTCCCAAATTGGAGTGAGTAATTTGGTTTACAGGAACTTGATTACACATCCATCAGCCGCTTCGTAATGATAGTTTTTTTGTTCAAATAAAAATACCTCGTAATGATAGCTTCATTAATAATGAAACTATTCAACCAAATCAGATGAGTTGGCCTTATCTATACACTCATTTATATCACCGCAACCCCAAGAATATAATGTATATCAAAGCTGTTTTTTTTTAAATTCATTTAAAAAGTTTTCAAAACTTTTATATTTAACGTAAATTTTAAAAAAATTTCATATTTAAGATTTTTAAAATTAAAAAAAATAATTGTTTTTAAAACAAATATATATTTCTTTTAATTTGTTGAAAAATTAATTTTTATTTGAATATTTAAAAGGATTTTAATATATTTTAGATATATAATTGAAGAAGTTTAAACTTAAAATTAAATTAAATAATTTTAATAGAAAAGATATATTTTTTTAATTTAATTATTCAGGATTATAATTTAAACAAAAAATAATAATTCTAAAAGCACTATTTAATAAAATTTTAAAAATTAAAGTAATAAATTTAATAATCTTTAAAGAACAAGTAAATAACTTTATAATAATTATCATTATTTATAAAAAAATTATAATCGTATTGAATAGGAAAAGAAAGTTTATATAAAAATAATTTATTAAAATAAAGTTTGAATATAAAATATTAAAATTGGGAAGCTGACCGAGCAAAACGGTAACTGCGAGTTAATATTTGAGAAAAAGTAGCTATTTGACTTCGATTCTAGGTAAAAAATCGGGAGTTGTTGGACTAAGCCTAGGTAATTCGACAAAATATATATATATATATATATATATATGTATATATAGATAAATTAACATGTGAAAAACTACTAAATTCTAAGATGAAAAGTTAGAAAAGGTATTATGGTTCGGGGTAGTGCTTTACAAAATAAAATAATAAAACTTAAGATTAAAAAAAATATACTCGTTGAAATTTTTTAGAAAGAAAAATAAAGTACAGATTAAAAAACAACGAAACGTAAAACCTAAAATCGTCTCCTCAACTTGCATTCGAACAAAGAACAAAAAATAGATCTCTTCACACTCACACTCACACTCACACCAAGCCGCTCCCATGCACAAGAAAATCATCTCCATTCAGGGACCATTCATTACCATCGTCATCAACTCGGCTTGGTTGCGCCATCAACAATTGAAAAACCCAAATTAAGGTTAAAAAAATAATTTTTTACCATTAGAACTCTAAAAAAATATAATTTATTTTTAACCTAATCTCACAAATGAGTTTAAGTTAAATTTACTTTATAAACTCTAAATTTGTGATATGACTAGGATGCTAATTTCAAAGTTAATGCTAAACTTTATATAATGATCTAAAGAAGCATAAAAAATGGCCTTTTACGGCTAAATTCTTTAACTTAATTCATAGTTGTTAAATGAAAGAGATAAAATTGACTTATAATTAAACAATATAACAACGAATCAAAATAAGTTCGTAAAATTCCAATGTCAACAATACAAAATAAACAATTCAAGGTATCCAAGCAAACCAAATAAGTCACTTATTGAATGTTGCCGCCTTCCGCTTCCCGGACACATTCTTCTCACACAATCTTTTTGCCTCGTCCACCACAACTTCTTCATAGAGTTTCATTTCAAAATATATATTCTCCTTTCCCTTTTCTACACACAATATCCAAAACACATGTCAAACAGAGGTAAAGAGGATAGCGAGGGAGAGGGAGAGAGAGAGGACTTACTTGTTGGATGTTTGTTAAAGTCATTTACGTCCTCCTCCTCTGCAATATAACAGTAAAGAATATATGCTCCACCAGTTTTTACATAGTCATTCAACGCAGCCTTGAGCTTCCAAATCGTGGGCTAGACTCTTTACTTTCAAAAAACAAAGTAATGAACTCTCAAATACCAACACACCAATACCTCTATGACCTTGTGGACCATAAGCTTGTTTTGCAAGTTCCGGACCATAATCTTTGTAAATCGTCTTCAGATCTGGATTTCCCATCCCATTCGCCTAAAAATGTCACAACAAATAAAAAGTAAGAACAATCCATTAATAATAAACTTAACCCAATAATTTATATTCATATGACTACCTTTCCACCATTTCCTTTTATAGGATCAGAAGTATTCCTAACAATAACCATTGGAGGCCATACAATCCTTTTCTTTGCACCACAATTTAAACCTTTCCACTTCTCTATATCAGGTATAGCTGACTTACCTTTTTGACACGCATTAGTCAAGAAATCAAAGAATTCTCTGTGCCTTGAACTTATTTTATGAACATGTTTGGTGTGACTCAAAAGGTTATCTAACTTCTTAAATTTGTAAGAGGATCCGGAAAACCCCTTGCAAACAGGGCAACACAATTTTCCTAGTCGGTCAACATATTCAACACCGTGGGCTTTTATTTTGGCTAACAACTCGTCGCACGCATCTTTATAATCATTATCACAGTTAGTCGCGTCACTGTGAGTCGCGTCATAGACCCCTTCCTCAATGTCACTATGGAGTTGCGATGTCATATCCTGTAAATCATCCTCGTATATAGCAATCTCTTCGTTTTCCTGAGCAGGTATTTTTCCCATGTTTCCCTGCGAACTCATTATCTTACATTACAGAAAAACAAAAAGGATTTATAGAAATTTTACAAGCATACAACAATACTTACAGCTTTCCAAATAAAAAGTTGAAATCCAAAACTAAAAGTTTGAAAGTACAAAAGATAAATGAAAAGGAAAATATACTTACACTAGTAAGATACTGCAATGCGAAAAACTATGTTGGAGAGCTTAGACAGTTTTTTGAGAAGCCTTAATAGCGTAGAGATTGAGAAATTAGTTATCAGAGTAGGTTTTGTATGAGGGAAGTTTTCATGGCAGAGAGAAGATGAAGTTCGAGAGACTGTTTTTGGTGAGAAGAGGGAGTTTGCAGCTGTTATAAGGAGACGGTTTATAATGACAAGTTCGTTTCAAACATAGGTGAATTCTTGCTAGTTATAAATATCTATGTTTCATTTTTTTAATCAAATATCTATGAATGTGTATGAGCGTAGGGATGAAAATCCGAAAGAAAAAAAAAATCTTTTTAAAAAAATTCCGATCTTTACTAAAAATACAGAAAAGACCAAATTGGTCATTCCAGCCGCCACATCAAATTATGGGACCCACAAAACTCATACTTTATCAGCGCATCACTAATTGAGATTGCAAGTTATGTCTTAAAGAGTTAAAAGTATTATAGGGGTGATTCTATTTAATTAAAATTTCACATAAATAAGACCTTACCGGTATAGCATAAAGGATTTTAACAAAGAGAAATCTTACATGTTTTTTCCGATCCCCCACATTCTCGATATAACAACTTGATATTTGAAGCTTCCGGTGGAATCCATAGCCATGGTTGGTCTTGTTGCTTGCAAAACAAATTACAGTATAAAAAATACAATTCAAAAAATTGCTTACCATAAAACTCACACGCTATTTTAAGTGTATCACTTATCACTTCTCATACTGTAAAAGGCTTACCATGGTCATAAAATGGTCATTCTAGGATTTGCATAAAAATATAATAAACAATGTTATAAATAAGTTATTTTAAAAAATTGTAAAAGTGATGAGATTAGGTTAAAAATAATTCAACTTTTTAGAATTTCAATGGTAAAAATTATTTTTTTACCTTAGTTTTGTTTCTTCAATAGTTGATGGCTTCGCCAAGCCGGGTTGATGATGGTGAAGAATGAGCCACGAGTACAGCGGTTTTCTGTTGAGAGCGGTTGGGTGGAAGATTAGTGTAAATAGATATGTTGATGTATTTTGTTTCAAGTGTGAAGAGATGGGTTTTATTTATAAGACGATATGTTCATTTACATACGCTATTAAATTCAATTAATGCAATAAAAAGTGGGGCCTACTAATTACTTACGTTCATTTCCTTTCTCACTTAGTCTATTTCTATTGCATTAGTTTGAAAGAGAAAAAAAAATCTAACGGCTTATTTATAGCCTTTGATTGTTTATAATATAATTGAGAAATTTTTATTTCCAAGTTTTAATATAATTTCTTTACAATATATCATAGAGAATGGGAGAGAGAATCTACGCGACCAGAAACGCAAGCACGATAGTCGACCAAAAATGAGAGTTGCAAGCTCCTTCAATCCATGTTCCACGATTAATGACCTACCCAAAGAGAAGCCGCCGGCCGATGTGATAGATGAAGGAGCAAGTGATGTCGTGGTAACCGATTCACATCACAATAATGGGTATTTTGCGGACCAATTCCCTAGGCTAGCTACAACAAATGAAATCAATTACTTAACCAAACGAGCGAGGTCGACGAAATCTTTGAAGATGTCTGAACATACAAAGGCCGTTGAAACGAAATCGCAAAAAGAGAACCCACCAGAGAAAATTTTATGAGGGTGGTGGATTTCAGGAAATTACATTGGGAGAGATTTTTATGTGTTTGTATCTATGCGCAATTGTTAATGATATATAAATTGTAACCCTTTGTCGGGGTCTTTGGAAAAAAAGAAAAAAAAATATAAGAGATATGGCCATTCACATCAAAATGATGGTCAGGGATATCTTATACAAAAAAAAATGAAAAAGAAAAAAATATTTACATGAAAAAAATATAGTAATCGACAAAGTAGAAGTTTATAATTCATCTTTTGTGCTTATTGGGTAAATGGGTAAATCCGTGGACGCTAAATTAGTGCGTCAAATGGGTTGAGTGAGAACATATTCGAGTGTAAACTAAATCTATTGGACGGTTTATTGATGGTATGTGAGGAGAGAGCCAAAAGCTCACTTCAAATTTACCAAATATACATACCATACCGTCCTTAAGCCTACGCTAAAACCATAAAGTGAGTTACCTCGGTTATTTTTTTTATAGCCTCCCCAGCAGTGAGTGAGATGATTAACACTTACCAACTTGAGCTTGCAACCTTCAATAGCTTTTATTTCGACCACTCCTTCTGAGATGATTTGCGTGATAATGTATGGACCTTTCCAAGAACTGTTATGTTTGGGATTGGGAGGTTTCCATGCCACCTCGTCTCCTACCCCAAACTCAATCTTTTTCTCCATGGTTTCTTGGAGGCTTATGGGTTCTGGCTTCTTGGTTACAACTCTGATTGGATATTGCTCTTTTGACTCATTTTTCTTTTTCTTCTGCCCTGAAACATAGAATGTTTCAGAGTTATCTTCAATACGGAGAGTCACAGTTCCATCATTCACATTCACTATTGTATCGCTGGTGGCTAGGAATGGACGCCCAAGAATGAAAGAGACGTTCTTATCTGCTTTATAATCAAGAATAATAAAGTCTGTGGGAATAACAAGGTTACCTACTTGGACGAGCACATCCTCAATTACTCCCCACGACTTTGCTGTTGATTGATCCGCAAGTTGTAAGATTATGGATGTCGGTTTCGCATCACTAAAACCAATCTTCTTGAATATACTTTTGGGCATGATATTCACACTTGCCCCTAAATCACACATGGTTTTTCCATGAAATATACCACCTATTTTGATTGGGAGGTTGAAACTTCCAGGATCTTTAAGCTTTGGCGGTAATCTTTGCTGAACTTGTGCTGATATCCCTTCATTGAGTGTCACAGATTTGGATCTTGTGAACCTTTATTTATTGGAGAGTGCCTCCATAAATAATCGATCATAGTTTCGCCTTCCTTCCATAGCTTCGAGTAAAGGGACGTTAATTTTCACTTGTTTTAACGCCTCTATACACTTCTATTGTTGCTCCTTTGGATAAGAGGGATAGTGGCAATGTATGGGTGGCTTCCTTGCTCTACTTATCTCTTCAATTCTTGGTTTATCAACCACTCTTGGCTTCTTAATCTCACCTTGTTCAACTTCTTCAACCCAATCTTCAACAATTATCTCATCTAAGTTCATCCGACTTACGTTTGACTTGTTTGGTAGAACATCTCCTTTTAAGGGAGATGGTAGCGCTTCAACGAGTATCTCATCGTGTTCTTTAATCTTTTGAGCTCGAAGACTAATAGTCTTAACCTTGTCGTCAACGTATTGGATCTTCTTCATGTTAGATTTTTTATCTTGGTTCAATTGCGAAAGTTGACTTTGCATTTGTTCTATGATTATAGTGAGCCGCATCACATTCTTCTCTAAAAGTTGATTATGTTGTTTAAGATCTTGATTCTGTTGTTGTAGGCTTTGCACTACTGATGCATCGATCTTTGGCTCAAGTCTGCTCAAATTATCCTTCGAGAAGTTGATGAATTGACTAATAGTCTCTTTTAACTCAGTGATTTCTTCTTGAGGACGTGATTGAGCTTGACTTACATTATGGACATTGTAGCCCGGTGGTTGTTTAGCTTGATTTTCATAGGCTTGTTCTTGTAGGTATAATTGTTGAGGTGGCACTTGGATGCTTTCCTTAACAGTTATAGCGAGTTGTTGTATTTGATCTTGCAAGCTTGAAATCCTCGCTTCTTCTTCTTCGTTAGTGGTAGGAGTTTGTTCTTGTGGCCAGCTCATGTTGTTCTCAATGATTGTTTCCATACCACTATTTGCTTCTTTTGGATCCATAGAGACAAAATTACCACGACCCATATTATCTGCTCTCAGCCTTGACTCTCTATCGAGACCATCATAGAACATGGATAATTGTAATTGTGGCGTGTATCCATGTAGTGGAAATCTTGCCAACATCTTTTGAAATCTTGTCCATGCTTCGCCAACACTCTCTCCGGCTTCTTGTAAGAAATTCATAGGCTCCAATAGTTCCTTCACTCGCATACTTGTAGGATAAAATTTATCAAGGAATCTATCTTGAAGCTTGTCCCAATTTGTTATTAGCTCGGGAGGTTGATCATCTAACCAATCGCTTGCTTTCCCGGTCAAGAAAAATTGAAACATTAAATAATACATATGTTCTTGCATAACACCTTCATTAATGTAGGCATCACAAAATTGCATGAATTTCTGAACAGATTTGACCGGATCTTGATCTGTATCACCATTAAATTTCCCATAGCTCGCGGATTAATTAATTAAATCAGGATCAGGCTTGAATCTAACAACTTGGATAGTTGGGACGCGAATCCTAATGCGTTGAACTCGAAATTGACTAGGATACCCTATCTCTATCCGTTGATTAGCCATCTGAAACCTGAAAAAGACTAAAACAAAAAGAAAGCGTAAAACTGAAAACAAATAAAAACTTCTACACTAAATAAACACAAAAGAGATTTAACTTAAAGATAAATCCCCGGCAGCGGCGCCAAAAACTTGGTGGGGGCAAAGGTGTGATAAAATAATAGATAAATAAAGACAATAATAAAGAGCACACACCCTTGAGAACCACAGAACTCACTGCAAGTATCACAGATCGTTTGCAAGTTTTAATGATAAGTTAAGTTTGTTCGCAGAGATTTAATCCGTTAGATCTATTTATATTAAATAGGTGTAGATGAATTTATATGTTTAGAATAAAATATAATAAGATAAAATAATATGAATAACTATCTGATGAGAAATAATAATTAAGAATGCAGATAAATAAATATGGATGTAAGTCTAATAGATTAGGGTCACTAATATGAGTCTATTTTACTAAGTTGTTATTCTAACCCGTCACAGATTAAGCATTATATATTAATCAGGATTCTAAATTCTACCTAGCCTTTTCTAGGCTTAGGAGCAACCTCTCCACTACTATGGATTCCTGAGTAATGATTGATGATTAAATCAAACCTTTATGGCTATCTAGTTAGGCAAAGGATCAAAACTAGACGATTATGTAGTGTTGTCAATAACTAAGAATAATCCTAAGATTGGCCAAATCTAGGGCTGTAACAATAAGTCAAAACACATAATAACAATATACGCCAATCTCAAATCAATTAAAATAACAAATAGTATTAATGAATGTAGACAAAATAATAACCCAACAATAAAAAATAAAACTTACAGAATAAAAGCTTAGAAATATGGTGAAGCCACAATCTATAGCTAATTACCCTAAATATAGAGAAGGTGAGATGTAGAAGAGGAGTTTGTCACTCTCCAACTCCTTCTTCTTGTCTTCCTCTATAGGTCAGCTTGCTTCTTGGATTAATAATGAATATAAGAACTAAGCTATTATTTAAAAGTGAAAATATACAAGCAAGGACTAAGCCTAAGCTTGAAACTGAGCAAGGACATGTTTACAATGGTATAAGGGTGTATTTATAGGTGTTTAGGGACCCTAATTAGTTTTCTTGAAGGAGAAGGTAAGTAGTGGACTCCAAGCCCAACTCAAATTCGTAACCCTAAAACATGGAATCAGGCCTGTTTTGTTTTGTCCTAGAAGCTTCAATACGTATCCGTTTGACGCGTATGAGTAGTCGAAATTCATCGTCTCGGAAAGATCTTTAACTTTGCTCTTGACCGTTTCTCCAAATTCCACACCGATTTTGAGATATAAGCTGTTTTGTGGTCGTAGGTGCTAAAATTCAGATTTAAGACAGCTTTTCTTTTTCCATGATTTTAGCTTTTCTTTCCTTATCTCCAATTACCATGCTTATCTCTTTCCATATCTCTTAGTCTTTGACTTAGAATCTAATTAATCTCCATAATTATCTTTAAAGCTTCACACTAAATAAATAATTAAACCCAATATGCTCTAAAATTAATAATTTACTTAATCAAGACTCAAAATAGGAAAGTGTAGTATTTATCAAGAAAAACGATTAGAAAGACTTCTAAATCACTAAAAATGATGTCTCCAACTAATATTAATTCATCACAAATAGGGAGACATCAAAAAGAAATATTATTTATTTGGGTTTCAGATGTAAAAGATAATAATGCCAATAAATAATATAATAAAGAATGGAGATGAGAAATATAGCTTAGGGTTGCTAGTATGCACTTATCCTTCTAATCGATATTCTAGTTATAAGAGTGATTAAAGCTCTTAGATAAATAGTCAGGATTCTAAATTTCTCCTAACCCCTTCCGGGTGGACTTAAGAGGCGACCTAACAATTACCAGGGGACTTAAATAAGGTGCTCCTACGCCACTAGGTTCTTAGATGAGTCTGGCCTGCAATAATGAGCGGTGATTAAATCAAACCCTAATGACTACCTAGTTAGGCGAGTCCTTCAAGATCACTACCGCACACTAGACGCTTATGTGATATTTCAATAATTAATCACCCCTTACGGGCGACCATCTAACTACAATTAATGGGGTAGTGTGTACTCGTGCACTAGCAAGAACTATGATCAATAAATCAAAGACATAAAATAGATATATTGTTAAGAAGCTAGAATCAATTTAAAATGGGTTTTCCCAAATAACGTAAAAACAAATAAAGAATTAGAAATCAAAGATTATACATATGCAAACCCAAGATATGGGAAAATTAGTTCATATCTAAAGACATAGAAATAAACTACAGATAAAAGTAATTAGAAACAAAGATAAGCTAAAGAATCTAATACAAATTACCTTAATGATAGAGGGAGATGGTGGAAAAGAGGAGTTTGTGACTTTCCAACTTCTTATCTTCCTCTCTACAGGTCTTGTTGCTTCTCTTAAATGACTTCTATGATACTTAATGTTTAGAACTGAGCAAGGACATGTTTACAATAGTTAAAGGGTGTATTTATAGGAGTCTAGGAAGCCCTAATTCGTTTTCTTGGAGTAGGACGCAAGTAATTGGACTTCTAACCCAACTCAAATTCGTAACCCAAAAATATATAAAAGGTAATAAACTGTTTTAGTCTTGTTTTGGCCGTAACTTCTTCGACATTGCTCCGTTTGACGCGTTCTTTATATCAAAACTGATCGTCTCGGAAAGCTATACACTTTTGCTTCATACCATTCTTCCAAATTCCCAACCAATCTTGAGTTATGATCACTTTTGTGGATGTAGCTGCTGGTATTCAGATTTACTTGACAACTTTTCTTTTCCTTCCTTTATCTCCAATTTCCATCATTATCTTCTTTCCTTTATCTCTTGGAATTGATTTGGCATCTAATTTATTACCATTAACTTTAAAGCTTCACACTAAATAAATAAATTAAACCCAATATGTTCTAAAAATAATAATTCATTAAATTAAGACAAGAAATAAGAAAATGTAATAATATAAATAAAAATCGACTATAACTTCCTAATAATTCCTAAAAATGATGTCTCCAACTAAGTTTAAATCATCACAAATGGGGAGACATCAGTAATCAATTTTTTAAAGTCTTGGAAGTTGATTCCTCTTATAGATTTTGTTGTTGTTGTTTTTAACCATGCGATCTAGTGAATTGTTTTGGGGTTTGCATCCCTGGTGGCGGCAAAGGTGTGATAAAATAACAGATAAATAAAAGGACAAACACCTTATTCCACGAGAAACTCACTGCAGGTGCACAGATCGTTTGCAAGTTATAGTTAATAAGTAAAGTTCGTTCGCAAGAATTTAGTTTGATAGATTAGATGAGAAAGAGTAGTAGAGATTAATTGTTAAAATTAAAAGATAGATAAATACAATATTTATTTGGTTTTCAGAATAGGAATAGGAATAGAAAAGCAATAATTAAACTAATGCGAATAATTAAACTGATAGAATGGAGATGAGATAAAGGCTTAGGTTTGCTAGTATACATCTATCTTCCCAATCATTATTCTAATTATAATATTAAATTAAGCGGATATATATGTAGCCAGGATTCTATAATCTCTCTAACTCCTGGCTGGGTAACTTAGAAAGCATCTTTAACACTACAAAGGACTTGGGTAAGGGGACCTTGTGTAGAGATCGGTGGTGTAAATTAGCCCTATTGACTATCTAGTTAGGCAAGCTTGTCAGGATCGATACTGCACACTTGACGATTATGTGGTGTTGTCTATAAATGAATCCCCTGTCAGGGTGACAATCCAACTACTAAGAACAGTCCTAACATGATCAAGATTAAGGCTAGAATAAGTCAGATCGCATAACACAAATATATAATTAAAAGCTTATTCAATTAACTATCACGTTCCGAAATAACATTGAATAGAAAATAAGAATCATGGATTATACATAATGGAAACACAAACTAAAAGAAATAAAACTAAGGAATAAATAGATTAGAAACATAGTAAAACTAACAAATCTAATACAAATTACGCTAATGGTAGTCGTCAACTTGCTCATCTAGATGATCTCTAAGCGTAATATTGATTAAGGACTGAGAAATGACATGTAAGCATATATATAGGTGCTAGGTTGAAGTCTAGAATGTGGGCCAAGTTATAGAGTCCAAATCCAACTCCAACTCGTTTTCCTTAATTGTAGGACAAAATAACCATTGGAGATTGAAATAATCATATCTCCTTCGTTATAGCTCGAAATCTAGTGATATTTATATAGAAATGACCGCAACTCAAACTCCTTTCGGAATATCAAAGGCCTCCTTCAAATTCCTTGTCTATTTTCTGATGCATTCAAAATACTAGATGTCTGCATAGCTGGACATCAACTTTTGGCAGCTTTTCCACTTTCCTAAAATAGCTTTTTTTTCATTTTAACTCTTGGTTTCGCCTTGTATCATCTTACCTTAACTCCTTGACATCGATTTGGCATTTAATATATTCATTATACCTAAGAGCTTCACAATTAACACACAAATTATACAAAAAATGCTCTGAAAGTAATAAATCTCAAAATCAAGGTAATAATAAAGAAACTAATGGTAGCCGTCAACTTGCTCATCTAGATGATCTCCAAGCGTAATACTGATTAAGGACTGAGAAATGACATGTATGCATATATATAGTTGCTAGGTCGAAGTCTAGAGTGTGGGCCAAGTTATAGAGTCCAAATCCAACTCCAACTCGTTTTCCTTAATTGTAGGACAAAATAACCTTTAGAGATTGAAATAATCATAATTCCTTCATTATAGTTCGAAATCTAGTGAGACCGAAACTCAAAGTCCTTTCGGAATATTAAAGGGCTCCTTCAAATTCCTTGTCGATTTTCTGAAGCATTCAAAATACTAGACGTCGTCATAGCTGGACATCAACTTTTGGCAGCTTTTCCACTTTCCTAAATTAGCTTTTTTTTCCTTTTAACTCTTGGTTTCGCCTTGTATCATCTTTCCTTAACTCATTGACATCGATTTGGCATTTAATATAATCATTATACCTAAGAGCTTCACAATTAACACACAAATTATACAAAAAATGCTCTATAAGTAATAAATCTCAAACTCAAGGTAATAATTAAGAAACTAACAATTATTAGGGAAAAAAATCCTCAACTAATATAATAACACACCTAAAATAATCACTCTAAACTAGATTAAGATCCCCTTTAGGATTGATTATTTTAGAGTTAAAAGCATTTTTCAATTAAAATTAAAAAACTTATAAAAAATATTATGACATCTAAAATCACTTTAAGTAATTTTTTGTAAGAATCACCTATCTAGTGCTTTTTTTAAAGTGATTTTAAGGGTCTAGAGTATTTTTTAGGGATCTAAAATCACTTCAAGTGATTAATTTAAAAAGCAATCCCAAATGATCCCTAATTTATCACAACTATGGAGGTATCAAGACCCCCAACTCAAAGTTGTATGGTCACAATACAATAAAGAATAAAAAAATTGGGAAGTCTTTAAATATATGAGTACGTCAATTAACCACAATGGAAGAAGATAAAATAATGTGAGTAATAATCCCAAAGCAACTACTTAGCAAGTTTCATGTAACAATAATTACAAACTAAATAATCTATATACACTTATCATACAAACAATCAAAACGGTTTATATTCAAGATTAGATTAGTTTTGAAATGTAATAAGGATAGATTTTTCACTTATTTCGATATGGAGACTATATATTATTTATCGATCCTAACAAAGTCTCCAATGATCCATTTAACTACTCTCTATTGGTTCAATTGAATCTAGATCACATAGTAAAGAATCATAAGGTCTTTAAGGTTGTAATGTTAGGCTTAGGTAAGGTATGATCGTATATTCGGATAATGTAGAGTGAGCTTTTGGATTTCTACTCACTAGCCATCAACGAATCGCCTTATAGCTTGAGTTACTCTCATAAATATTCTCACTCAACCTAATGATTATATGCACTAATTAGCATCCCCAAGAACCCTATATAAATCATCAAGATGATAACATAAGAAATTCCACTTTGCAGGTCTAAATCATATAATTTTCTTCAATTCATTTTTCTTGCTATGACTCTCTTTTTTATGTGAGCTATCATGATATTTATTTCTCATCATAATTCTTTTCCTTTCAATTCTTTTTTCATTTTTCTTTTACCCCGGCAAAGGGTTACAATATAATAACGAGTGAATCATCATCAAGAGCACAATACATAAGCTCAAAAATACCCAACAAATAATGTTTCCCATAATGTGAACCCACCACCACAAACTCAAGCTCTAAAACGATCATGTAATAACAAAAAGTTCTTTGGATTGTGACATCTTTTCTTTTGCATACTATGTACAACCCTAAAAAAGTAGCAGGTTTTTTTTTTTCATACATACTTCTGGTGAGACTTTCCGGAAATAATTCAAAAAAAACATTGTTACAAACACTTGGGGTTTCTGCAGGATATTTATTTCAGAAAATATCCTTAAACTAAGTAAATTCAGAATTATTGGGTATCCAAATCTCTTAATTAGATCAACTAGATGGTTTGGTGTACGATGGTTAAACTACCAATTTATAGTTTTATTGTATTGATAACATTCATGGTTATCATTTTGTGATGACTTATTTTATCTGACCTTTCATTTTCAGAATATTTCTTTTTATTCCGCTTCTAGTGGTAAGGATTTTTTCTTAACTAGAAAAAGAAGAGATAAAATAAAGAGAAAATTGTTCTTATATTCCAAATTCACTTGTCATATTATAATAAAAAGATCTTATATTTATAGGGGAAGTGAGTGATCTTTTAGTTATCATTTTAAATTGGAAAGTAAAGTTTTTTATTTTTTAATACATTCTCTGGATATCAAGTATAATTAATTCCTAATCAATACATTTAGCGAAAACAAAAAATATTACTTGGCTCAGTGACCGTCTCATAAACCGCCTCTCTCATTGTTTATTTTAATGTCAAACTATTGTCTAATGACTCTATCCCAAATTTCCCCCGCTAAACGATCGAACAAAAAAACCAACCCTGTCCAGTGCAGCACCACCACCTTGCTCCACCAATGGCTTCAACATCCGGTCAGACCATCAATACCAACACTGAAACTCCATTACCTAGTTGTAATATAAAGGTATACACTATACTTCAATTTCACAATTGGTCCTTCTGTGATGGGAAATTGTCCCTATACTTGTATGAATATTTATATATATGTTTTACTTGCAGAATTGATCATACCTTTAAAAATAAATAGCATATATACTTGTATATTGTGTATGTGTGTTAATTTCCCAATTGGTACCTGTATTATGCGAAATATTCACCATCACCACCAACACTAATACACCATTACCTAGTCGTAATATAAAGGTGTACACTATATTTTAATTGCACTATTGGTCCTTCTGTAATGGGAAAGTGCCCTTATAATTGTATGAATATATGAATATTTATATATGTGTTTTAATTGCAAAATCGGTCCTACTTTCTATCGAAATAGCCCATATAGTTGTATATTGTGTATGTGTGTTAATTGCCTAATTGGTCCATGTATTATGCAAAATAGTTAAGCTCAGCTCTGAGTATGTCGTTGTCCTTTAATTGTACAATTGGTCCTTCTGCAATGTAAATTACACCTATACTTGTATGATAAACGAAAATAAAAAGACTTGGATTTATTTGATTGTATTTGGATAAACACATAATTGATTTTAAAAAGATTTGTTTGTCTATGACAACCAAATAATTGTATCTTGTTAGAACCATTAATTAACATATATACTATTAGAAAACCAGTAAACATACTTGTATTAATATTTATATATGTGTTTTAATTTGCAAAATTGTTCCTTCTCTTAAATACATAATCGAGAGTTACAGTGGTATATTTGAAGATTTTGTGTTATATATCGACTACTAGTACGTCTCGGGTTGAGTCTTCCAAGTCATTTAAGGTACCTAATACCTTCTATTCTATTTGTAGTAGTTAAGACCTGACCGTGTCGGTTAATTGCAAAATTGGTCTTTGTGTTGTTTAATTTAGTTTACATTTGCGCAAGAAGTAACTCACAAGAAGTGTCCTTATTAAAAGTGCACAATTACTCTCAATAACGTTGGGTTCTTCAATCTTCCGTATCTCCTCTTTCTTTTGTAGCTGACATGTGAAGGTCTTAGTATGTGCATTTTCCTTCAATGGAAGCCGGACAAGGATGTACAAGATTTAGTTTTACAGACCCTGTTCAGATATTTTTTGCAGTTACTGGATGGCAAAGAATCCAACTGATATCAGTACATTCCATTTTTGGAGTGATTTGCAATATCTTCGACCCAAGTGATGAAACTTTTGACACGCGCAGAGGAAATATTCATTGCTGGTTAGAAGATGCTACGTATATCACAGGCTTGCCAATTTGCGGGAAAGTTGTGACAAGAGAAATGTTTATTAATGGCAAGAAATATTTAGGGCCCTCTCTAGCCGCCAAATAAACAAAGGTTAAGCTTAGGTGGTTGTCTGATAATTTTGCAATTGCTCCCGAGGACAAGAAGTCTTCAAAAGAGTTGATATTGCAATACGTTATGACATATCTTTTACATTTGATAGGTTGTTTGATGGATAACGAATCATCCGATGACACTGTGATGGTCGGTTATTTGAGTCGCCTCACTCATGAGAATATTGAGACTTATGCTTGACAATTTTAATTTCGTCAATACGGGAAGTTCACATGTAAAAAAAAGTCTAGTGCGATGAAGGGGTTTTCTTTACTTTTAGTCGAAACTCCATGATTCTGCTTCGACGGTCCCTCCTGACCCGCCTCCTCAACAACATTCTCCGTGAGGGTTGGATCATCATCATTGTGTGTACCAGATTGACCTTCCATAATATCTTCATCCACCAGACGATAACCAGTTTTTTGTTTCTTCCTTACCTTGTAAGTGGTATCATTAACAAAACTTTCCACAAATTTGGACTCTAATTTTAATCTATATAAGAAACTACACCACTAAACTTGATGAGTCTTATACCTTTTATTCAAAACTCTCCTTCTCCGCTTTGACGGAGCCTTCTTACCATCCTCGGTAGGACCACATTATTTGTTCCAAAGGCTTATGTAAACTAGAAAAAATTTGTAAGTAGAAAATCTGTAATTCTTCCATTGTTGTGTGATATTTTCGCATCAAGAACTGGAGGCTTATTTGGAGAAGAGTGTAGCCCATACTGCATGGGTTCTAACTTTGGTTGATGACATGCAACTTGATTAAAGCAAATTATCAGCACACTCGCCAACCGAAGGTTGGACAATTGATACGCACCCATAACATTATCAGAGAGATTGTACTCCAAATAAGGCTGCCAAATGATATATTTCTGCAAAACAATGGATAACATTTTAAAATCTAGATGCTAAATATAAAGTTATTGAAAGCACAATGGTGTACCTCATAGAAAATATTCGTAAAAAACTGAATTTTCTCATGTGCACTATCTTTGAATTCTTTCATCATAAATGGCAACAAGTTGTACAACAAAGGAGTCTCAGCTTTATTTTGTGCATTACCTTTAAGGAAGAGTACCTCATCTGGAGTAGAAAAGTAAGGTTGTATTAAGTTACTTTATAGAAAAGTAAATGTGCATATTGATCTTCACGGGATCTGTTTATTTTATCATAGCAGCAACAAACAAACCTTTTTTTCCAAGAGTGGATCAATATATTCATGCAAACAAATAAATCAACGCCTCGAGGTAATTTTAAAAGGATAGAGACAAGTGAAGATTTTGAAAAGTTACGAAAGGCATAAATTATTAATTTACTTTTTATAAGGTGAAAAACACATTAAAACCCCATGTGGGACCATGCCCCAAACCTAGGGCTAAGAGTGGCTACGACCCTGACCGTGTCAGCATGTACTAAAAAATAGCCTTAGCATGCAAGCGCAAATGTATGAAATAGTATTTTAACAAAGTCATGCGAAATAGTCGAATTTATTTGCGTTTTAAAAAACATAAAATGTACCCAATAGCAAACATACCATTGTAGAGAGGTAGATTTACACCACTAATGTAAGACAAGGATAATGACAAGTTCGTTTTAAACATAGGTGAATTGTTGCTAGTTATAAATATCTTTGTTTCATTTTTTATCAAATATCTATGAATGTGTATGAGCGTAAAGATGAAAATCGGAAAGAAGAAAAAAAAACTTTTTGAAAAATTTCCGATCTTTACTAAAAATATAGAAAAGACCAAATTGGTCACTCCAGCCGCCACATCAAATTAAGGGACCAACAAAACTCATACGTTATCAGCGCATCACTAATTGAGATTGTAAGTTATATCTTAAAGAGTTAAAAGTATCATGGGAATGATTCTATTTAAGTAAAATTTCACATAAATAAGACCTTACAGGTATAGCATAAAGGATTTTAACAAAGGGAAATCTTACATGTTTTTTTCCGATCCCCCACATTCTCGATATAACAACTTGATTTTTGAAGCTTCCGGGGGAATCTATAGCCATGGTTGATCTTGTTGCTTGCAAAACAAATTAAATTATAAAAAAAAATTCAAAAAAATTGCTTACTATTAAACTCACACGCTATTTTAAGTGTATCACTAATCACTTCTCATACAGTAAAAGGCTAATAAAATGGTCATTCTAGGAGTTGCATAAAAATATAATAAACAATGTTATAAATAAATAAGATATTTTAAAAAATTGTAAAAGTGATGAGATTAGGTTGAAAATAATTCAACTTTTTAGAATTTCAATGGTAAAAATTATATTTTACCTTAGTTTTGTTTCTTCAATAGTCGATGGATTTGCTAAGCCGGGTTGATGATTGTGAAGAATTGGCCACGAGTGCGGCGGTTTTCTGTTGAGAGCGGCTGGGTGGAAGATTAGTGTAAATTGATTTGTTAATGTCTTTTGTTTCAAGTGTGAAGAGATGGGTTTTATTTATAAGAAGTTATGTTCATTTACATACGCTATTAAATTCAATTAATACAATATAAAGTGGGACCTACTAATTACTTACGTTCATTTTTTTTCTCACTTAGTCCATTTCCATTGCATTTGTTTGACAGAGAAAAAAATACTAACGGCTTATTTATAGCCTTTGATTATTTATAATATAATTGATTAATTTTTATTTCCAAGTTTTAATATAATTTCTTTACAATATATCATAGAGACTGGGAGAGAGAATCTACACGACCAGAAACGCAAGCGCGATAGTCGACCAAAAATGAGAGTTACAAGCTCCTTCACTACATGTTCCACGATTAATGACCTACCTAAAGAGAAGCCGTCGGCCGATGTGATAGACGACGGAGCAGGTGATGTCGTGGTAACCGATTCACATCACAATAATGGGGCTTTTGCGGACCAACTCCCTAGGCTAGCGGCAACAAATAAAATCAATCACTTAACTAAACGAGCGAGGTCGACGAAATCTTTGAAGATGCCTGAACATACAAAGGTCGTTGAAATGAAATCGCAAAAAAAGAACCCACTAGAGAAAATTTTATGAGGGCACCCCGCCTTAACAGGTACGAATGTAGTTATCCCTACTCTAGTTGATTTTAATGAAAATGGGGGTAGGAGGAATTTAATTGAATAAGAGAGGGACATTACTTCAATTATTGTAGATGATGTTTTTATTGAGGATTGTAAATATCCGCAAGTTGTGAGACCAAGAAAGGAAATTATCGAGGGTATTGAGTTGTTGGGTAACACTGTAATAATTCGTCTCTTGGGTTTTAAAGTGAGTTATAATTATTTGGCGATGAAATTGAGGCAAATTTGGAGCCCGAATGGATTATTTGAACTTGTGGATGCTGGTCATGGTTATTTCATGGTGAATTTCTCTAATATAGATGACTTGAATTTTGCTTTGGGGGTGGCCCATGGATGATTTACGACCACTACTTGGTGGTTCAGGAGTGGACACCTGATTTTAAATCCCATGAAGTGTCGATTACCACCACTACTACTTAGGTTATAATATCGAACGTGGGAATGCAAAACTATACGACTCAGATATTGAGAAAGATGGGAATTATAATAGGTAAGATAGTTCATATTTACCAACTTACTAAAACTAGAAAAAGAGGTCAATATGCGAGAATAGTTGTAGAGCTTGATCTTGACAAACTGTTAATTCCTAAAATTCACATAGGGGTAGGTTTGCAAATTCGAGTATGAAGGGTTACACAAGATATGGTTTGAATGCAGACGTCTTGGCCATCATAAAGATAAATGTCCTATGAATAATCATCAAAAAGAAATTGCAGAGAATTTCAGATGTGGGGAACAAAAACTCAATATATCGTGAGGAGGTTAGCCCGATCGTAGAGGAACAACCTACGTATGTGATGTCTCCATATTTTTATATATTAATTGAGACATCATTTTAGGTGTACTTGATTAATTGTTATGGGATTTTTCCCCGTTATTAGATAATTTCTTAATTCGTGTCTTGATTTGAGAAGCATATTTGGTATAATTTGTGTGTTATTTGAAGCTCTTATGGTTTATGGAAATATTTAGATGCCAAATCAATTCCAAGGAGTTAAGGAAAGAAGATCTAGGAGGAATCAGGAGATTAAAGAAAACAGAGCTGAATTAGGTTAGGAAAAGCTGTCAAATAAATCTGCAAAATCTGCAGTGACGTCCACTAAAGTGAAGATAACTACGAATCAGTTGCGATTTTGGAAGAGCTTTTAAAGGGTCAAATAGATCTTTAAGTTGCGGTCGTTTTGATATAAAGTACGCTGAATTTGACCCAGTAACGAAGAAGATATAATTAAAACAAGTATCCGTGTTTATCTTGTCCTATATTTTAGGAAACAAATTTGAATTGGAAAAGGATTCCAATAACTTGACTTCCACTACAAAATTTCGACCTAACACCTATAAATACAACTATTTTCCTCTGTAAACATTTTCCTTGCTCAATTATTCATTGTCCTTGCTTGAATATTAGTCCTTAGTCTTAAAGTTTTATCATCCATAGAAGCAAGACGGCTTGAGAGGAAGACAAGAAGTTGGAGAGTTGCAAAGTCCTCTTCTCCATCATATCCCTCGATCATTAGGGTAATTTGTATTAGATTCTTTAGCTTATCTTTGTTTCTAATCTCTTTTATCCTTAGTTTATTTATATGTCTTTAGTTATGAACTAATTTTACTATAGCTTGGGTTTTCATATTTATAATCTTTGAATTCTACTTCTTTATTTGTTATCACGTTATTTGGGATTAACCTTTAAATTGATTGAGCTACTTAGTTACTTTAAATATCTGTTTTGTGTGCTTTGACTGAATGATTGTAGTTCTTGCGGTGTATAACGTATAGGATTACCATAGTAGTTAGATGGTCAGCGGAAGGTAGGGATGGCAATGGTTACGGTTAAAACTAGAACCGATGATAACCGAACCGATTGAAAACCGAATTATATAACCGTGGTTAAAACCATTAGGTTATGGTTTTGAAAAGTGTAACCGATGGTTAAAACCGTTAGGTTATGGTTTTTGATATAAATAAAACCCAAAAACCAAAAACCGTTTATTAACATATAAATTTTCAAATTTTTATAATAATTTAGATTAAATTAAATATATTGAAATTCTAAAAGCAAAATCAAAATATTAGATTTAACCAATTAAATAATAAATATGCAATTTAATCAAATACCAACACTATTTTTTATAAACCTTGGAGTTTTCTTTTATATGTCTTGTTTTATTTTATGAAATTTAATTCATTTATTAAATTATCATTTGAATATGGTTAAAAACCGCAAAACCGTTTTAAAAAACCGAAACCAAATAATACGGTTATGGTTTTGAAAAGTGTAACCGATGGTTAAAACCGTTAGGATATGGTTTTTAATTATAAAAACAGTTATGGTTATGGTTTTTAGAATTTTTACAAAAAACCAATATGTTGCCATTCCTACCAGAAGGGGTGTCTAATTATTGAAACACCACATAAACGTCTAGTGTGCGGTATTGATCCTGACGGGCTTGCCTAACTAGATAGTCACTAGAGTTTGATTTAACCACCAATAATTACGCGGTCTAAGCCCCCAGGTAATTGTTAGATTGCCACCTAAGTACACCTAGAAGGGGGTTCAGAGGAATATAGAATCCTGACTGTTTACAAAGCTCAGTTCACCCCTTATAACTAAGAGAGTACTGAATAAAGTTCAGTTAATTCGTTTGTTTTTAGTATAAAGTTCTTAGGTACATGGATGCTATGGAGAACCAAGATGAGGAGGAAAAGTGAAGTTTAAAGTCTTAGATCAAGAGGAGAGGTCAAAAGAGAGAAAGTACCACTCAAAGAGTTGAAGAAAAGCATAAGAATCTGAATAATTGTTACTTCTTGCTGATTTAGAACCAAAATGGTACTGATTCAGGTCTGGTGATTCAAGGTAGAAAGCTGCGACTCTGAGTTAGCTCGAATTGAGGACTGAAATCAGGTGATTTGGACTTAAGACGCATAAGTTACGGCTGTTTTACTAAAGTGTGTACAACAATTACGGGATTTACTAATTGGGCTTGGGCCTTAATCACTTAATTAGGCCCAAGCTAGACCTAATCCATTTTTACTCTATATATAAGCTCCTTTAGACCTCATTCTTCAGTACTTCTCTTGATGGCGCAATGTGTATTTGATGTTACTTATTAGAGGAATTGTGAATTGTTAGAGGAATTGTGAATTGTCTGATCCTACCATTATATATTGTGTAATTAATCTTTTAAGTAGGCGAAAAATTGAGTTGGGGGTCATCCAATTACATGAAGGTAGGAGAAGTTATGAAGAACATGACGAGAAACGAGAGTTTGGTGTTAAGGGAGGATGATGTAAAGGGGAAACATGAGGAGATGATTAGCTAAGGGAAATATGAGTTCGAGTTGATGAGACGTACTTTACAAAAAGATGGATTCCACGGTGTATGATCTATACATCGTGACTTAGAAGACTTCACAACCTCGACGCAATACTACATGTAATCGGCCTAGTGCCGATCCAGATATGTATCCTTATCCCTTTTCTCATTCAGTAGTTTATATTATTTTTATTTGTTTTATAGAGTCTTTTCGAGACATGGGGACACGACTCATTTTTTAGTTTGGGGTGGGGTATCGTTGCCTCATCCCAATTTTATATGTTATGTGTTTTTACCGCTTTTCAAAAAAAATTAAATTCAAATAAAAATTAGTTTAAGGAATGATTTGAAGGTAGAATTTGTTGAATGTCCACATAAGCATACTATTTGTAAATTTATGATAGAAAATAGTAGACCTTAGGAGTTAATGTAAAACACACCTTAAATGCATGCAAACACTAGATGGTAGGTAGGAATAATTGATGAACAATGCAAAAGAAGTAAGCTTGTACTTAGTGGAATGAGTGGTGTGTAAAACGTGAAATCTAAATAAGTAGAGAACCCACTTAATTATGAAATAGAGGTGAAAATGGAGTGAAACTGTGTAACTAGGAAAATGATAGAGGCAGTTCTTTGATACCCACTTGAGACCTTTTTAGCTTTCTAACACGTGATTGATTATATCCTTCTTAACCCCATTTTTTAGCCTTTAAGCCTTTCTTTTGAAGCCACATTATAAGCCTATCCTTTAGATGTTAGGATTATACCATATGACCCGCACGTGAATCACGGTTGCTTAAGACTAGTTGTCCTTGAGCTTGAGTTTAGGGTGAGGGAATTTGTTATTACATCTGTTGGGTAGTTTTGTGATGTGCATTAATGATTATGCATTTTATTCTAAATTCCTTTGCCGGTTACTAAAAAGGAACAATGAAAAAAATATGATAAAATAAGTTAGCATGACAATTGACATCAACCTGAATGGCATGTTTAACTTACAAAAAAAAGATTGAATAAATGTTGAAATAAAAGAAACGGCAAAGGAGTATTTTTATTGTAATCATGTTGATAGGTTTGGGTTTATTTGGGGACGCTAAATTAGTGCGTCAAGTGAGTGAGATCATATGTGAGTGTAAACTCAAGCTCATGGCAGTTTGTTGAAGGCTAGTGAGGAGAGAGCCAAAAACCCACTTGTCATTATCCAAATGTACCATACCATCCCTAAGCCACGCGAAAACCGTAAAGACCTCGTGATTTCTAGGTAAATAGTGGAATAATATTTTTGCTAATAGGGAGTAAGTTAGGTGGAGCGTTCAAAGCAAGTAAGGATTGATGAACACCCTATAGCCACCATCTCGAGCTAAGTATCAAGTGTAATCTTCTAGCATTGTGAAGTTAATTTTGGAGTGATGTTATTTATGTTTGATTTTTCATGATAGGTGTATGTGTGCATTAATTCTTAGGTTGCACTATATGAAATTTATTTTGAGTTTTGCTTTGGGTTGCACTATATATTCCCTTAGAAGACATCATTTTAGGTAGAAATTGGAGATATTTGATAGAATTTTGTGCTTATTTGATCATATTGCACTTTTCCCCCTTGGAATTATATCATTTGCATTTTTAGAGCTTTTGTGCGTTAATTCGTTTGTTTTTAGTATAAAGTTCTTAGGTACATGGATTCTATGGAGCAAAAAGAGGAGGAGGAAAAGTGAAGTTTAAATTCTTAGATCGAGAGAAGAGGTCAAAAGAGAGAAAGTACCACTCAAAGAGTTTAAGAAAAGTATAAGAATATAGATAGTTGTTACTTCTTGCTGATTTCGAGCCAAAACAATACTGATTCAGGTTTGGTGATTCAAGGGAGAAAGTTGCAACTCTAAGTTAGCTTGAATTGAGGACTAGAATCAGGTAATTTGGACTTAAGACGCAAAATTTACGGCTGTTTTACTGGAGTGTGTACAGTAGTTACGTGATTTACTAATTAGACTTGGGCCTTAATTACTTAATTAGGCCCAAATTAGATCTAATATGTTTTACTCTCTATATAAGCTCCTTTAGAACTCATTATTCAGTACTTCTTAATTATTCTTCAAATTACATCATCTTTAGGGAGAGCGACAAGAGGCGGAAGTAAGAGCAGGAGCTGGAGAATTCTTTTTCTCCAACAACAGCTCAAGTCATTCACCTAATTAGGTTCTTTCTATTTTTATTTTTGTTTTTAGGAAACTTGTATACTTCTAATTTATTTTCCTTTTTGTATTTAAATATGAGCTAAACCTTACATTCTTGAGACTCGTATTTTGGGGATGAACCCTAGTTTCTATTTTAGTATTTTTCTGATTTGGGATTAGATTCTAATTTAATTTGAATTGTGTATTTTTATGTTGACTATTATCTTGCAATTATTTACTATTTCTGACTTATCTATTAGGAATAGGTTTGAGTAATTAGGATATTCACTGAGTGGTGACTGATGATCTGACATGGGGGGTTTAATTACGGACCTAGGTAATAGACGTATGGTATTCGTCAATTACCGACAGGCTTAATTAACCACATATCCAATTGGGTAAAAGACTTCAACATCCTAAAGTAGATATAATCACCCGGGAAGGGGGCTGTAGTACCGTATGATAGCTCCTAAGTCCACCCGGGAGGGGGTTAAACAGTAGAGTCCTGGCTTAAATAAAATACAAATTTTTCCCTTAAACAAAATCACTAGATATATAAACTTAGGTGATTCCCTAGCGAGACTCAAGTATAGCTCATATCTGCGTCTTAATCTTTTTAGTCTTTAAATTAGTTTGTTGTGTCTAGTCTTTTCATAAAAAAACAAAACAAATATTATATTTATTTCTTTGCGCAATTAATTCTACTTATCCTTAATCACTATTTTCATGCCTTGCAATCCCTATGGAGACGAATATCCCAATTTACTTACTTAACGTCGGACGACCTGTACATTTGCGGTCAGTGGATCCTTTTATTTATCGGTGATTTTATCACACCCTAGGACCTACCACTTGGGTTCACGTAGAAATATCATGCCCAAAAAATATGTTTTAAAAGTTAGGCATGAGAGATGCCAAAAGAAAAGACATCAATTTGATGCTCCTAGATAAATCCACGATAAAGACAGGGGGAATCATTGAGGACGTGCTTGTCCATGTAGGTACTTTATCTATACATACAAATTTCATTATTCTTGATAGCATTGCAATTCAACGCGTTCCATTGATACTTGGACGCCCATTCACGGCGACAAGTCACAGCATAATAGATGTGCATGAGGGAATCGTGACTCTCAAAACTGAAGAAGAATCCAAAACGTTCCACTTTGTGGATGAAAAGAAAGAGGAGATAAGGGAATGTGGAATTGGTGATACATGAAGTTTACTTACAAGAAAAGAATTGCACACTATCTTAGGTATTGATCATGCGAGGCAATAGCCTCAAAGAGTATGTTTTCTCTCTTCCCTACCATTTTTCTGTACTTGCAATATATGTTTTAGTTTTTAATTTCTTATCGAGTCGTGGGGACACGATTCATTTTTTAGTTAGGGGTGTGGGGATTTGTTGTCCCTCATCTCCATTTTTTGTTATTTACTATTTTTTTAGGAATAAATTAAAAAATTTGATAGATGGGATTAAATGTAGATTGTTTTATAGCTCGAAAGCATAAAATTAGTGAGTTAATGATAGTAGGTAATATGTTTATGAGCTGGTTATTTTGTATGATTACAGTATTTACATGAAAACACACATTATAGTAAAGAAAAGATTAGTAAGCAATATGGTAGAAGTATGTCTGATCTTAGGGCGCCTTGAGGGGTGTGTAGGCCGTGAGATCCGATCTAGTTGATAAACCCATATAATGAATGTACTAGAGGTGAGAAAGTAACAAAATTACAAAGTTTAGAAAGTGATTAAGGTGATTCTTCGATAAGCCACTTGAAGCCTTTTAGCTTTTTCCCCATATATTATATTTATATCCTTCTCAGCCCCTTCTAGCCTTTATAAAATCCTTTTATTAGCCACATTATAAGTCATACCCCTTAGATTATATGACTTTTCCATATGACCACCATTCGAATCGCGATGAATAGACAGTCGTTTTAGAGCTTGAGTTTGGGCTGGTGGGTTCACCTTATGGGAAATATTATTGGGTTGGGTGTTTGAGCTTATTTATTTATGCTCTATATTTGATTCTATATTTGATGATGATTCACTATTTAATATTGTAACCCTTTGTAGGGGTAAAAGTAAATGAGATAAGAATTGAAAAGAATTATATTAAAAAAGAAGTAGCATGATATTTCACATCAAACAGGGAGTCATAGCTTGCTTAGAAAAAATGAATTGAATTGAAAAGAATATAAGATTTGGACCGACAAAGTGGAAGTTTTATGTGATCATCTTAAAGCTTTATATTAGGTTATTTGGGATTCTAATTAGTGCATCAAATAGTTGGGTTGGGTGAGAACATCTAATTAAAGTAACTCAAGCTCTAGGGCGTTCGTTAATGGCTAGTGAGGAGAGAGCCAAAAGCTCACGCTAAATTATCCAAATATATAATCATACTGCCCCTAAGCTAACATTACAACCTTAAAGACCTTATAATTCTTTGCTATGTGATCTAGGAATAATTGAACCAATAGAGAGTAGTTAGATGGATCATTGGAGACTTATTTAGGATCAGTGAACAATCTATATCCTCTATGTTAAACTAAGTTAAGACCTCCCCTTCGTGCATTGCAAAGCTAATATGATCTTGAATTTGAATTGTGTTGATTGTTTATATGATAAGTGTATAGGTAATTTAGTTTGTAAATATTATTACATAAAACTTGCTAAGTAGTTGCTTTAGGAGTATTATGCATATTCTTCTATCTTCTTTATATTGTGCTTAATTAACTTAGGTGTATTTAGAGACTTCCCTATGTTCTTATTCTTTATTGTATCGGGACGATACAACTTTGAATTGCGGTCTTGATGTCTCCATATATGTGATATATTAATCTAGGAATGAGACATCATTTTAGGTGTATTTGATTGATTGTTAAGGGATTTTTTCTTGTTATTAGATAATTTTTTAATTTCTGTCATGATTTGAGGATTTATTACTTTTAGAGCATATTTGGTATAATTTTTGTGTTAATGCAAAGCTTTTAAAAATTTTGAAAATATTTAGATGTCAAATTAAGTCCAAGGAGTTAAGGAAAGAAGATCCAGGAGGAATCGGGAAATAAAGGAAACAGAGTTGAATTAGGAAAGGAAAAGCTGCCAAATGAATCTGTCAAATCTGCAGTGACGTCCACTAAAGTGAAGAGAAGATTCGTTGATTGGTCAGCTAGATTTTTCAGTTACAGTCATTTTGATATAAAGTACAATTTGGACTAATAACGAAGGAGATATGATGAAAACAAGTATCAGTGTTTATCTTGTCCTATATTTAGGAAATGAATTTGAACTGGAAAAGGATTCCAATAACTTGACTTCTACTACAAGATTTCGATCTAACACCTATAAATACATCTATTAACCTTTGTAAACATTGTCCTTGCTCAATTTTTCTATGTACTTGCTTGAATATTAGTCCTTAGTCTTAAAGTTTTATCATCCAGAGAAGCAAGACGTCCTAGAGAGGAAGACAAGAATTTGGAGAGTTGCAAACTCCTCTTCTCCATCCAATCGTTCTATCACTAGGGTAATTTGTATTAGATTCTTTGGCTTATCTTTGTTTCTAATTACTTTTATCCTTAGCTTATTTCTATATCTTTAGTTATGAACTAATTTTCCCATATTTTGGGTTTGAATATGTATAATCTCTGAATTCTAATTCTTTATTTGTTTACACATTATTTGGGATTACCTTTAAATTGATTGAGCTACTTAGTTACTTTATATATCTATTTTATGTGCTTTGACTGAATGACTATAGTTCTTGCGGTGTACAACGTATAGGATTACCATAGTAGTTAGATGGTCACCCAGAAGGGGTGTCTAATTATTGAAACACCACATAAACGTCTAGTGTGCGGTAGTGATCCTGACGGGGTTGCCTAATTAGATAGTAACTAGGGTTTGATTTAACCACTGACCATTGCGCAGGGTCCCCCTACCCAAGTCCCCTGGTAATTGTTAGGTTGCCACCTAAGTCCACCCGCAAGGGGGTTAGGAGGAATATAGAATCCTGACTATTTACAAATCTCAGTTCACGCCTTATAACTAGAATATTTATTAGAAAGATAAGTACATACTAGCAATCTCATCTCCTTTCTTTAGTAATTATTTATTTGCATTATTATCTTTTGAATCCAAAATCAAATAAATATTAGTTCTTTTATTGTTTTTTATCTAACAAGTAAATTCTTCTACACTTTTTAATTTACACAAGTAGATTTAACATAATAAATCTCTTCGAACAAACTTTACTTACTAGCTAAACTTGCAAACGATATGTAATACTTGCTCAGTTTCTTGTGATAGTTAGGGGTGTGTGTCCTTTATTATTATCTTATTTATCTGTTTATTTATCACACATTTTCCCTCACCAGGTAAGTGGATGACAATGCAAACAGGCGGCGGGAAATTTGGGATGCGAAAATTTAATGGTAATAATCCTACTGTTAATAAAAAGGTTCAGGCTCGGATCTTGGGTAAGTTTTGAGGATCTCCTAATTGAGAAGAGTAAGGCTAATGATGTTGGGGAACATAGTGGAACTAGGAACCAAATCAGAAGAGAAAAAAAGGTTGGGACAATTAAACAAATGGGTCTTATTGGCGCAAATAACGGAAACTCTAGGGGCGGTAACTCGGGCCATAAAATCATTATAGATACGGATTTTGAAAAATCTAAGAAGCTTGATATTACGTGGAGGCAATATATTTGGTATGGAGTTGGATGTGGAAAGTGTGAGGTTTCGAGCTGATGAGAAGAATTCGAATGGGGCAAATAAAGTTATGGGGAGCAATAGTGTTGTGCGTAAGAGTTCAGGGATGGAATTGCAAATATTGGAAAATAAAAAAGAGGACATGGCTGATTTAAGAAATGAAAGTTTTAAGGGAAGAAGTGGTATTTTAGTAACTACAGGGGCGAATAGAAGCATGTAATAGGGGCTAAGCACTGGACAAGTTACAATTTCATCTACTGTAATAGCAGAAGGAGGCGCAACACTTTGGTGTAGGCAGGTGCGGACGATGAGCGGTTCCCAGTTCTGCAGCCGAGTTAAGGAAACGGCTCGTCTAGGTGGAGAAAGTTATGCGCATTGTCAAGGGAGATCCAAGGATGTCTCAGACATGAACATGGAGTCTTATTACTTAAAGATATTACTATTTTATATTTTTTACATTTTAATGTGTACACAACCTAATATTTTGCAGGGGTGGAATAGTTTGACCCACCCGCTGAATATTCGTGCTAGCTTGGGGTAAAGAGAAAGATAGGGGTGAGATTCATTCAGCGAGGAACACTTTGATAAAATGGAGCAAACCGGTAGGGTGTAACAAGTTAAATGTGGATGGTAGTTTTAATGGGTTAATAAGGGAAGTCGGAATTGGAGGAATTTTAAGAGACGAAGATGGGTCGTTTCTGGCTTGTTTTTCGGTTACTTGCGTGGTGGATTCTCCCTATAAATATGAGTTGTTAGCCTTGCATTTCGGGTTGAGATGGTTGATGGATCGAGGGGTAAAGGAGACTTATATCGAGACTGATTCGAGGGAGGTTCACGCGCTAGTGAAAGGTGGTGGTATTGAACGTGAATGCATAGAGTTCATGAGATAAATCACATCTATCGAGAAGCGAATTCGTGTGCGGGTTTATTGGCAAGGAAAGAGGCCAAGTATGGAGCATATCTGAGAGTTCATGATGATCCACCGGAATATCTTTGGCGTTGTATTACACAGGATAAGAGGGGATGCGCATATCTTAGAATAGTATTAGAGGCCGACAAAGGCTTTGACGTGCAATCGTCTTTGGCTTTAAAAGCCTCATCTATATGCCAAAACAAATAAAAAAGCCTATTTGGCTCCAACCCATTTATTCTATCCATCCTTTTTTGAATATTAAATTGAGTAAATAGCACTTTTGCCCCTTGCGTTTATACCTGATTGACAGGTTGCCCCCTAAGTTTTAAAATGCGACTCGTTACCCCTTAACTTTTACTTTTATGCCCCGTTACCCCCTGGTCGTGTTTTCCGTCCATTTTTTCCGTTAAGTGTGACGTGGCATTTCCATGTCACCTTTTTTATTTTTTTTAATCCTAATCCTAATTAATCATTTAATTAAGTTAACCTAAGGGTAAAATAGAAATTTAATAATACTTTTAATATTATTAATAAAAATAAAAATAAATAACCCCCCCACCCCACCCCACCCCCTACCCCCCCTCCCCCCTCTCTTCTCCTTCTTCTTCTTCCCCGTTCTTCTTCTTCTTCTTCCCCGATGACACCTGGTTCTTCTAAAAAAAAAAAACTTTGAAGATGCTCAAATCAACAACACCCCCAAACCAAATCTAGAAGCTGCAAAAAAATACGCACCCACAACTCTAAAAAGTAGACTAAAAACTAAACCAAATAACTCAACATTCGCAAGCAATTCTCCTCGTATTTGATTATCCATTGAACGGAAAATAATATCATTCCCTTTTAATTGACACCCATGTGGCATCATCGGACCATAAAGTGTAAATGCAGTTTGATAAAACCAAAGGCCTTGAAGTGTTATAGCTATCCCGCTACCTAAATCCACCGGAAAACAAGATATATCTTGCAGAGAGAGGTGAAGCTACAAAAACCATCTTTCACAGTATAATCACCAATCGAAGAATTGAACTGCTCTAGTTCTTTCACGATTTGGCAAAGTTCAGGCCTCTTCTCTGGTTCAAAAGACCAACATGGTTCAATTAAACTTCTCAGACGAGGAGGACAATCTTCAGGTATATCAGGTCTCAATTTCTAAAAATATCGAACAACATATGTTTCAGGATTACATATAATATTGAAGAAATAACAAAAGTTTAATATGTAATTCAACCCAACAAGATATAACATTCTTTCTATCTTAAAAGCCAAATCCTAAAATTGGTTATGTAATTCAACCCAACATGATATAACATTCTTCAAGAATGATGAGTTTGAGTGCTTTAGAACAATAAAGTTGTTTTACCTAACAATAAAATGTGAGATGAACCGAGTCAATGACTCCGAGTCCAAAATGGCTCTCCTATGTAACAAAAGAAAAAAAATGTGAGATGAAGGGTGTGAAGAAGATGAGAAATGGGGTTATGGGATTAGAACAGTAAATAAAACTTCGCTTTGATTTTTTTTTTTAAGAAGAGTTGCAGGTCGGGAAGAAGAAGAAGAACGGGGAAGAAGAAGGGGAAGAGAGGGGGGGGGAGGGGGTGGGGGTGGGGGATGGTTTTATTATTTTTATTTAATAATATTAAAACTATTATAAAATTTCTTTTTTACCCTTAGGTTAACTTAATTAAAGGATTAATTAGTATTAGGATTAAAAAAAAAATTGTGATATGGAATTGCCACGTCACTTTTAACGGTAAAAATAGACGGAAATAGGGGCCAGGGGGTAACGGGGCACAAAAGTGACTCTTAGGGGGCAACGAGTCGCATTTTAAAACTTAGGGGACAACCTGTCAATCGGGTATAAACGCAGGGGGCAAAAGTGCTATTTACTCTATTAAATTTCACTTTTAACATAAAGTATGTATAGGTTGTGCATGTAATCTCATACAAATTTTTACTAGTCTTGACAATTTAGTATTATATATTTAAAAGAACAACATGTGGTTGGATCTAATATTTAACCGTAAACGCAAAATAATAAAGACATTCAAAATGAAATAACATAAGATCAGTAAGAATAAGCGAATTACTGTTAGTTTTATTATGAACAAGTCATTTAAGGACAATAAAAGAGAAAGGAATAGCCCAGGGGTAACAACCTGGATTATTTTAAGTTAATTGCACTATAGGTCTTTATGTTATACAAAGTTGCATTATAGGTGACTATATATATTATGCAAAATTTGCTTCGTAAGTCCCTAACATTAATTTTTTAATTAATTGCAGCATGATAAGTCCCTTCACTGATTTTGTAATTTAAATGTACTATAGTCCTTATATTATTCAATTGCTATAGGCCCCGATATATTATGCAAATTTGCATGATAAGTCCCTATATAATATTTTTTAGGCCCTTATATTATGCAAAAATTGCACTATAGGTCCTTATATTATGTAAAGATTGCACTATCAGTTATTATTTTATGCAAAAAATGCATTATAGCTCCCTAAATTAATTTTTGCACTATAGGTCCTTCTATTACACAAAATTCCCTAAATTAATTTTTGCACCACAGGTCCTTCTATTACACAAAATTACACAAGGAAACATTGCAATTTTCTGAACTTTTAAAATAGTATAGCATAACAAATTAAATTTCGGATCCTTTCGACACCTTATTTGGTCAAAACACGCAAAGTCTTTATGAGGGACCTATGCTGCAAATTAAGTTAACACGTTGAAAAGTAAATTTCTATAGAAAGACTTGAGAGTTAACAATAAAAACAAGTTAGAACTTCCATAATGCAGGTTAATTGCTTAAAAATGCATACATCTAAGACAAACTACAAACTTCTAAACACTGACATTTGGATGAGGAAGATACTTGAAGTTGAAAGCCGCATCATAGAAATGAATGGCCTCGTTCATTCTGGATTCTTCTACATCTGCACGAGTATGCCGCTATTTGAGAATTAAGAAGAGAGAGAGAAAATATAACAAATGTACACGGGAAAAACATACTCTAAAAATTGAAAAAACACAATAGGAAATGAAAAGAAAAAAACTTGTATTGTTGAATAACGTAGATCTTAAAAGCGAAACTTAAAGAGATAAAAAATTGTAAAGAAGAAAAAATGTCTTTTTGGAAAATGACGGATTTTTTTACAGAAAATACAGTATATGACCGAATTGCTCACTCCAACTATGTGACCCACTAAACTCTTACGGCAAATTATGGGACCCACAAAACTAACAAAACTCAAATTGCAAGTTTAGACTTTTTAAATTTCTAGAGCGTCTTAAAGAGGTTCATGAGGGTAATGATAAAATTTAACTTACTTTCGTCTACTAAAGTCTTAAGTTTATATTTGTTTAAATAATTTCACATATATAAAACCATAGGTTTAAATAATAGCATAAAGGATTTTAATAAAGAGAAATTTTACATGTTGTTTTCCGATCTCATACATTCTCAATTCAACTACTTGAATTTTGAAGCTTTTCCAGGAGAGTCCATAGCCATGGTTGGTCCTCTGATTGCTTAATTTACTGCAAAATAATTCAAAAAATACAGTATAAGACTCACTCGAATAGCCACGGCAAATCATGGGACCCACAAAACACACACGCTCTTTTCAGCGCATCACTTCTCATACTTTAAAAGGCTTTCAATGGTTTAGGATTTGTATAAAAATGTAATAAATTATTATACATAAATCAAATAATTTTGAAAAATAGTAAAAGCTATGAGATTAGGTTAAAAATAAGAGTACAGTTTTTTAGAGTTTTGAATTCTTCGATTAGATCAAACACCATTTCCCAACTACTAGGGCCCAAACGAACATCCCAAAATCTTGGGGACCAAAACAATATTGAGCAAACTATGAAGGACAAAGATGGTAAATTCCAACAATGTTGCTTAATTTACCAACATTAACTTAAAATTAACGGGTATGTTGAAAATAATTCAATATTTAAAGTTTCAATGGTAAAAATTAATTTTTTACCTTGATTTCGGTTCTTCACCTAACCGGGTTGATGATGGTAGAGAATGGTAAACGAGTGGAGGCGATTTTCTTGGAGTTTTTTTTATTTCTAACATTTTAAAAAAAATTAAAAGATAAACTTGTTTGAAAAAATAATTGCAAAGATAACATATAGGCGC
This sequence comes from Nemophila menziesii, assembly GCA_029959085.1. Classification (NCBI taxonomy): domain Eukaryota; kingdom Viridiplantae; phylum Streptophyta; class Magnoliopsida; order Boraginales; family Hydrophyllaceae; genus Nemophila; species Nemophila menziesii. The sequence continues at coordinate 32,385,775 of JARWIR010000011.1, read as the reverse complement.
TCTGTACGTCTTTATTTTAGAAAAAAAAAATATTGGCCAACAATCTTGTTGGCTTTTACTTAATTTGATTAAAACTTTGTTCCTGCTCTTCTTGCTTCCTAAATAAATTAATTAGTCCCTCATTCATTTCTAGTCATTACAATTAATTAAAAATTTACCTAAACTGCATTAAGAACTTTGGAATGATAAACAACTACAGGTGATACAGGGGAGCTAGTATTCTGTGTACTTGGAACATTAAAAATACCATGTTGCCAATATATCCAGATTGAATTTCTTCGCTTCTAAAAGTATACATTCTTTTTCCTTCATGCCATGCTTGTTCATATCTATGACCATTTGCAAAACAATACATTCCAAATCTGTGCATTTTATCCGCAAAATATTCACCAGCGTATGTATCACCGTTCTTGATTTAATCAAGTTTCGTAATTTAATATTTAATTTAAAAATATACCAATAATGGTTTGGTACCTGAAGTGATAGTGACCTAATCCATGTTTAACTTCCCGTTTAAATTCCGCATCTACTACTATCTTCATAAGTATTTTGAGCGTGGATTTGGTACACAAAACGGAATTGATATTAGACCTTAACCAAAAGCTTTTCAAAAAGATAAACAAAAGTTTTAGTTGAATTAAGTAAAGGCTAATGAAGATCGTTGGCCTAACAATTCTTTTTTTAAATAAAAGCGCTTCTTAGAGAAGCGCCTTATAATTAACTTTGTTAATGGGCTGATTAAATTAGTAAGGCGTTTTTTCAAATAAGTTTTTTATGTAATTATTTTCTTTTGAAATGTTATAAATAAAAAAAAAACTCATTTTCTTGTGCAGAAGACTGACTTGGTGGGAAGGTAAGAGTGTAAAGAGATTTCCTTTTGTTTTTCTTCCAATAAGAGTGTGAAGAGAAGGTTTTATTTATACTAAAATGCGATAAAATTCATAAGCGTAAATAAATAACTTTCACTCCAGCAAAAAGTAGATTTTTTTTTATTTCTGACATTTTTTTTAAAATAATTGCATGATAAACGTAAAAGAAAAAATAATTGCAAAACTAACGTCTAGGCGCTCTCTCGAGGAGCGTCTCTCCCTTAAGTTTTTTAATGACAGATTAGAGAGGCGCCTCCCGAAGGAGCGCCTCCCCTAATAATTTACATGGGTTATGAGGCGCTCCCCGGGAGAGCGCCTATCTATCGGTATATGTACCCCTACCCGGAAATTAAACCCTAACCCCTTTTCTCTAAACCCTAACCCCCCTATTCCACCATTTTCTTTCCTTTTTTTTTCTCCAAAAATCTCAAAAATCAAACCAAATAATCAACCAACTCACTACATTCACCTTAATCTTCTAATAAGGTAATAATTTTATCTATTACAACTATTAGTTATTTCAATTCTACTATAAGTTTAATTTTTTTTTTTTTTAAATGTGATATAATTAGTTGCTTGTTTATCAATTTTTGTATATATAATTCATGTTGGTATAACTAATAAATGTGAGCATTTTGTTATTGAAGCTTATATTGTTTGGAATAATAATTTTTTTTTAAAATTATGGTTAATTATTGAAGTAAATTTTATATTTTAGGTTGGATAATATGGAATTTAATTGGTTATATCATTACGGTGGAAGATTTTCGAATGGTAGTAACGGTGCGAGAGATTATATCGGTGGAGAAAGTGGTATGTTTACGACGAAAGAAAATACAACTCTTCGGGAACTTAAACATAAGATATGCGCAAATTGTAATTGGATTGAAAGAGAGGTTAGTTTTAATATACTTTGGCGTTGTCTTATTTCCTCGAATCCTCCACGTTATCATGTTTTAGTTATAAAAGATGATATGCTTAATTCCATGATTAATGGTTTAAAGAACGGGCACTACTATTATGTTGAGGTTTATGTCGACAGTAAAGAAAAAACAAAAGTTCCGGATGCTTATCGACGCGAAAAGGGTAAACAATGGCGACTGATTCAACCTTTGCATCTACCACTCATTTGACTATGCGTGATACGGTTCGTGATAGTGGTAGTGACAGTGACGATGACAGTGAGAATGAGAGATATAGTGATCGTGATAGTGATTCTTTTCAAGAGAATGAAGAAGAAGGCTCATATCATAGTGCTACTAGCTCGGACGATGATAATTTAAATGGAGATTTTGGTATGCGACATTTTGGAGATATCGATACGGATTTTATGGCAAAATCCACCGATTGGTCAACAAGTCAACCTAAATCATTTGGGGTAGAAAAGGAGCTTATGTTAAATGTGTTGTATGCAACGAAAGAAGAGCTTTTGATGGATGTGGATATGTGGCATATTAAGAAGGGTAAAGAATATAAGACTGATCGGACCACAAGTACATTGGTGACACGTAAATGTGCATATGCTAAAGATGGGTGTAAGTGGCACCTTCGTGGGGTATTCATTTCAGGTTGTAAAATGTGGGAGATTAGAAAGTTAGGGATACATACTTGTCTAGTCGGAATTTTTATAAAAATCACCGTCAACTCACTTCCAACTACGTGTCAAGACGTGCATACACTATGGTGTTTAGTGACATAGACACCAAAATTGCATCGTTGATACATTCTGAAACTGGACACCATATTTCGTATAGGAAGACGTAGCGTGCTAAGCAGAAAATTCTTGAAGAATTATTTGGAACCCATGAGGGGGCTTTTACCACATTACCGAGACTTTTTGGTGTGTTGGTTAACAAAAACCCGGGTACCATTGTCGAGTTTGAATACAAGAGAATAATCGACAACAGAGCAACTTTCAATATGGTATTTTGGGCATTTAGGGCTTCCATAGTAGGGTTCCAATGTGTGATGCCCATTGTTAGTATTGACGCGACTCATTTAAACGGTAAGTATGATGGAAGGTTACTTATTGCGGTTGCGTATGATGGGAACAATCAGTTGTTTCTGTTATGTTATGCCCTGGCCGATAGTGAATCCACACGTTCTTGGACTTTTTTTCTTGAACGTCTTAAGAGATATGTTACGATGCAACGTGAAGTATGTATACTCTCTGACCGACATCCAGGTATCTTGGCAGCAGTTGCAGCTGTATATCCAGAGCCTATTGGAGCCCATCGATGGTGCATTCGTCACTTGGCGAGTAATCTAAATGAAAAGTTCAAAGACGCTTGTGCAAAAAAATGCTCAAAAAAATCGCATACAAGGCTAATAAGGGTGAGTTTGATTTTCATTATGAACAATTTTGTGCTATGAAAAAGGGTATATATAGAGAGTGGATCGGAGAAAAACCCTTAGAAAAATGGGCCCTTGCTTATGATGGAGGGTATCGGTATGGTAACATGACCACTAATTTATCGGAGATATACGATTCCGTGTTAAAAGAGGTAAGAGGGTTGCCTGTAACGGCCGTTGTGGAGTTAACATTTTGTAGAACAGCTGAATATTTTGAGGATAGGAGAACACATAAAGTAGCTAAGGAATTAGCTTCTAACAGTTTATGGCCACCACAAGTGACGATCCGTATAAGCGCCACTGAAACAGAAGCTAAAAACTATGCTTGTTGTGTTTATGATAGAGCGGATGGTATACGGCACGTTCAATATATATGTGGAAGGATGTCCCAAAATAATAGAGTAACTTTTATAGTAAATTTGGTGGAGCAAACGTGTACGTGCGGGAAATGGAAAATGTTTCATCGTCCCTGTGAACACGTAATTTGTGTTACACAATATGATGATAAATCGTATGCACCCTATGTGTCACCGTATTTAACTCTCACAAATTACATGTTATCGTATGCGGGAAAGTTTAGACCACTAATGGAAAAGCTAGAATATCCGATATATGACGGAGTACAAGTTGTGGCGTGCAAAAAAAAGAATTATTACAAGGAGTGGACGGAGAAGATCATCACGCATACACAACGAGATGGATGATATAGAAATCCATGGTAAAAACCAATGTGGTAAATGTCATCAATATGGGAACAATCGTAAAACTTGTAAGCCGTGATTCGAAAGGTGTAATTTTATCTAACTTGTACGCACAATCGTAAACAATGGATGATTTTAATTAATTTGTAATGAATATCAAACTTTAATGATGTTTTTAATTTTTACCAAACTGTGTAATTAGTGTGTTATTTTATATAGTGGAATGTTTTGTAAATATATAGTGGAATGTTTTATAAATATATGCAGCAAGAAATGTCTTGAAGTGAGGCGCTCCTTGGAGAAGCGCCTCCTCATGAGGCTCTCCTTGGAGAAGAGCCTCTCATCCTTAGGAGCTCTCGACAAAAAGAAGCGCTTCTTAGAGAAGCGCCTCTCATACCCTTTTTTTTTGAAAAATCAAATTAGCCTATTTTATTTGAGGATTAAACAAACTACTTTAGATTAAAAAAACTACTTTAGATTATAAAAACTAATTTAGATTAAAAAAAACATTGTATATTACTAAAAACAATAAAAATCGTGCAAATTCGATTACTAGCTAATACTATTCGCATCCTAATATCGATTACAATCATTCAATTTCTTCTTCTCCTTCTTCTTAGTCGACGACTAGATGTCTCAGGATGGGTATCATCTGGTGGAGTATACCCTGGTGACATATTAGATATATAAGTATTCCGAATGTTCTCGCACAATTGAGATTGACTGGCATGCCCCATCATTTCCACCATATAATCTCTCCAACCATCGGCTGTTGCATCATCACTAAATGCTAGCTCACATCCTCTAATCGTACCGTCAATCTATCAATAAAATTTTAAATAAGTAAAAGTAAAATAAATGAAAATGAATTATATGAAGCCTTAGATTTACCATTTTTTGAAGTTCGCAACCACGAGGAATATATCCTTGTTCGACTTCGGTGGACTCGCTTTTCGGTTTTGGTCGACCAACTAATTTCCACGTATTACGATTATACCACTCAAAGTAACCATCGCCGGTAGTATGGGTGTTTGATAATTCAAGCTCGTTAATATCCAAGACATTTTGAAGACGATTTTCCCACAATTGAATATAGTTGACTTGACGTACCTCCCAAGGCTCATGTGCCGCTCCTCTCCTATTTGTAGTCTCATGTGTAGCGTCGTCATTTTCCCTAATAGCCTGAGGTATATGTTGAACATATCCAAATTGTCTCAAAACCCTATCTGGCCGGTACCACTCGACTTTAGCAAAGTGAATCACTCAAATAAAGATCTATGCCCTCCATGCAAATTCACGCCACATGAACTAATCGACTAGCATTATATGGTGTCCAATTAACCTACACACCACAAGAATACTACATTAAAATTTAAAACTAAATTGGTGAAAGCAAACATATTGAATAAAGTTACCTGTCTCTGTTCCAATTGATCCAACTCATCCCGGAAGAATGGAGTGACATTTATGGATATACTTTTCCAAGACTTAGGCCCGCTCCAACTACAACCAATTCATTCATTTCCATAATTGTAAAAGAAGTGTTTTATAACAATAAAAAATATACTTTTACTTACAACGCAGACACGGGGGCATTCACAATCAACAACGGATCAACACTTCTAACGGTTGGTCGCAAATGTAAATGCTCCCAACACCAAATCTGTTTCAAAATATCAATGATTAGGGCCTAAAAACTCGGCAACCAAAACAATAGTTAAAAAACAAATACCTGTAGGAGTGGAACACATCCTGATAAATATGTAGTGCTTACAGTTTCGGCACAATGACACAACACACTATACAAATTCGCCAGAACAGCTGAACCCCAACTATAAGTACTCGTATCATTAAAATTTCCTAGAAAACGGAGATATAGGGCAGACACCTCAGTCTTCTTTGCAGTTGGGAGGAGATAACCGCCAATGACAAACAAAATGTAACCCCTAGTAAACTGTCGCAATGTCTCGGGATCGGCATTTACAGGCGGCCGTACTAAAGCAAAAAAACAATAAAAATAATAAAATATATGACAAACATATTTAATATTTAAAGAAAACTTACCATCGCCAAAACACTCCCTAAGCCACGACAACAACAAAACATTTTTCGTCCAACGCTGCACTGGAATTCCATTCACTATAGGTACAGGACTTCTGCCAAGTAGTCGCATACACTCCGTATGTAGGTCAATAAAATCGTCATTACATATAACCGGTTCGCCATCAATGCGTAACCTTAGAATCATGGCGACATCCTGTAAAGTCACTGTCATCTTTGCGACCGGCAAGTGAAATGTGTGGATCTCTCGCCTCCATCTTTCTACCAAAGCGGTGCATAAGGCTTGATCAGTAACAACTTTGGGTATTTTTGGAATACACCCAAAACCGGCTTCTTCGAGAAATGACAGGATTTGCGCATCGGGCTTTCATAAAGTCGCAAGGACAGTCCAAACTTCGTAATCGTCCTGTGCCATCTTAATTGTAAATTTCAAACAAATAAAACATTGAAAAAATTTGACGTTTAACTTACATCGCTTTTCCAAATTTTTTCGCTCCGGTGCCATCTTTGACGACCAAGGACCTCGGAGGAAAAAGAAACATCGTAATCTATTTGGCTTAGTCCGGCCATTGATTCGTCCTATAACATAATTTAAAGGCACAATCATAAAATAAAATAATTTAAGGTTATACGGTACAATAAAATTAATTTAAGAATTTACATAACAATATAGTCATAAAAGGGACTTATAGTGCAATATAGTCCTTAAAGGGGAGAATTCAACAATTTTCCTAATATAAAAAGCCTTTAGAGAATTTGTTTAAATTTAAGGGATATATGGTGCAATTTACTACATCATATCCGAATATTTTAAACTTTAGGGTCAAAAGTTACAATAAGATTGTTTAAGGGACCAATAGTGCAATTTTCTAATATAGAGATAGCAAAATTCAAATATAAAAGGACTAATAATATAATTTTATAGAATTAAGGTACCTAGAGTGCAATTTCTAATATTTCAAAGGACCTCTATTGCAATATAAAATTAATTGTCATATAACATCATATAATACTATTTAGACAGGGACCTATAGTGCAATTTGATGAATTTCATAACCCTAAAGTGCAATTTCAAAATTAATAGCACCTATCTTGCAATTTTTCCAACTATACACAAAATTCATATCTAGATATCAAGAACACCAAAATAACAACTAATTCTACACAATTTTACACCTAAAATCAATATATAACCAATTTTACACCTAAAATAATAAGCTTTAATATATATATATATATATATATATATATATATATATATATATATATATATATGATTATATTAAATAAAAATAGGATAGAAATTACCTAGAAGATGTGAGGATGAGGAGGCGGCAGGCAGCAGGCGGCGGCAGGCGGCAGCGGTGAAGGAGGGGAGACGAGCAATTTTTTTTTCTGTTTTGGTTATATGACGACAGACAGAGGGTTGGGGAAATTTAGCAGAGAAAGAGGCGCTCCTCGGGGGAGCGCCTCACTATCCGTATCCACGTTTTAAGTAAAGGCGCTCCTTCGGGGAGCGCCTATGTCTAATTACTTCTAATTAGTCACTAATTCTTGACCGACAAAATAATAAATTAATTAAATAGGAGAAGCGCTCCTCGAGAGAGCGTCTAGATGTTAGTTTTGCAATTATTTTTTCTTTTACGGTTATCATGCAATTATTTTTAAAAAGAATGTCAGAAATAAAAAAAACTCCAAAAAGTAAATTGGGACCTACAAATTAGCTACGTCGTTTTATTTCTCACCTACTCCATTTCTATTGCATTTGTTTGACATGGAAAAGAATTCTAGGGAAATTTTTTGTTAGTATGTGACTACGTAGAGATAGGTGGTTTATTAATAAAATATTGATGCTCAAGAGAGAAAAGCTATAACATTTAATTTGTTCTTTTTTTTTACAAGGAAGAGTAGCTTTTTTAACTTAGCATGTAGAGCTCATATTTTTTTAGTGAAAAGCATAAAATCGTTATATATGAGATTTCTAAGATTATATATATTTCATAACAAAAATTATTGAATTTTTTCTTTTTCTTTTAAAATCACTCGTATGTTTTACATTATTCTAAAAGGCGTTATGCGTTAGGCGGGTGGTCGCCCACCTTCGAGCGCCTAGGAGACTAGGCGGGAGCCTAAGCGCTTTCTTGTTAGCAGTTTTAATTTTTATTTATGAATATTATATTTTATTAGTGTATTTATCAATGATAATCAATTATATTTGATTTTTTTTTGGTTTATATAATTTTCAAAATAGGTTTATATAATTTTTTGTGTTGAAAAATTGAATTTTTCAATTTTTGTATTAGAATTGGATATTTTAAATCTTTTATTGGCCTCCAGACCGCCTAGGCGACCCGTCTGGGACCGCCTGAAGGTCGCGTGCGCCAATTCTGGAAGTTGCACTACATTTTAGCGCCTAGGCCTCGCCTAAGCCGAATTATAGAACATGGGTTTTAATATTATCATATATATATATATTAAATTGCATAAATTCTACTAAATCTCTAGCGAGATGCACAAATTGATCATAGGCGTGGATTACGATTTAATCATAGGTGTGATAAGGATATGTATCCGTTTATAAACTAACCTAAAACTAGATGGATTGTTATTATATTGAGTAGGTTGCGCTTTGAACTTTGTATAAAATTTAAATATTTTTGCTGGTTGCAGATTTTCTAAAAACTAAAACCCGCAAACCTGTACAACTCGATTATCCTTTATTAAATTATTTGTTGAATAAACAATGAAAAATTAACGAAAAATATAATTAAGATCTCCAATTTAAACTAAAATAGGCTTCAATTATATAATTATAACTTGAGATATTAGAAAAAATAAAGTTAAAATTTTAGAAAAGTTGAGATAATGTCAAACTACAATACAAAGTTAAATTTATTAGATGGAAATTTTTTGAAATTTTGAAAAAATTAAAAAGAAGGGAAGAAATAATAAGTATAGAAGAAGAAAAATGTGAACCCTATAAATTTTTCAAGTAAAATAAACAATATTTATTTCCAGGTTTCGTATAACAAAGGATAATCGAGTCGTGCAGGTTTATGAGTTTTAGTTTTAAAAAAATTTGCAACCAGCAAAAATATGTAAATTTTGTAAAATTTCAAACCGTAACCCACTCAATCTAATAACAATCTATCTAGTTCCGATTACTTTATGCATGTTGATTGGGTTTTCTAACCCGATACATACCTTTATCCACACCTATGATTAATTCTTTATTTACACCTATGATTAATTTGTGCATCTCGCTAGAGATTTAGTAGAATTTATACAGTTTAATATATATAATAATATTAAAACATATGAGTAATTTCAAAAAAAAAATAAAAAGAAAAAAATTAAATTATTTTTGTTATGAAAAAAAAGATATATGTTTATATATAATATTAAAAATCCATATGCTTTTATCTTAACTGAAAAAAAAACATAAGCTACTTCTTTTTATTTGCTTGATAAAAAAATTACTATATACTCGATCAGACAAAACAATTCATGTAAAAAAAAATCAAACAAAATAAATGTTATAGTTTTTCTCTCTCTTAACCATTACTACTTTATTAATAATCCACCCATCTCTTGTAGTCAAAGACTACCCAAGAATTTCCCAGAATTCTAAGGGTTATATTTATAAGAGCATTGCTATATATCACCCCTATTTGTATCACCCTTGTTTCACCTCCTATGTGGCATACTATGTGGCATTAAACAAAAGAAAGAGAAATTAATTAATCAGGAAAGAGAAATGATTTGATTGGTTTTTAAAACCTCCACATAGGAGGTGATATAAAGGTGAAGCAAAAAGGGGTGATATATATCTTTACTCTATTTATAATCGTTGGAGAAATTGTTTACAAAATAATCGATTAGTTTTTTTTTAATTTAAAAGTAATAAATCTCCAAATCAAGGTAAGAATTAAGAAACTAACAATTAGTAGGGAAAATCCCTAAACTAATAACATAACACACTCAAAATCCCGTTTGGGATTTTGATTATTTTAGAGTTAAAAGCGATTTTCAATTAAAATTAAAATATTTATAAAAAATATTTTGACATCTAAAATCACTTTAAATGGGTTTTTTAAGAATCTTCTATCGAGTGTTTTTTTCTAAAAGTGATCTTAAGGGTCTAGAGTATTTTTAGGGATCTAAAATCACTTCAAGTGACTATTTTAAAAAGTGGTCCAAAATGGATCCTAATTTATCACAAATATGGAGATATCAAGACCCTTAACTCAAAGTTGTATCATCCTGATACAACAAAAAGTAAAAAGATAGGGAAGTTTATGAATATATGACTACATCAATTAAGCAAAAAGGGAAGAAGATAAAATAATGTGAGTGATAATCCTAAAGCAACTACTTAGCAAGTGTTATGTAAAAATATTTACAAACTAAATTATCTATATACACTTATTATAGTAGTAGTTTTTTTTCTCATACACACTCCTGGTTAGACTTTTAGGAAATAATGCAAAAAGAAACATTGTTACAAACACTTGGGGTTTATACCGGATATTTATTTCGGAAAATATCCTTAAACTTAGTAAATTCTTTTCAGATTTACTAAAAATACAATGCGTTAATTATGTCAATCTTGTACTACAAGTATCAAAATGTTTGGGTATCCAAAACTTTTAATTAGATCAGCCAGATGGTTTGACGTACGATTGGTAAACTACCAATTTATAGTTCTATTGTATTGATAACATTCATGGTTATCATTTTGTGATGGCTTATTTTATGTGACCTTTTACTTTTAGAATATTCCTTATTTTCTAATTCTGGTAGTACGGATTTTTCTTAACTAGAAAAAAAAAGAGATAAAATATAAAAAGAGAATTGTTCTTATATTCCAAATTCACTAGTCATATTGCAATAAAAGGATCTTATATTTATATGGAAATGAGTGGTCCTTTAAGTGTCATTATAAATAGAAAAATAAAGATTTTTTTAATACACTCTTTGGATATCAAGTATAATTTATTCCTAATAAATACATTTAGCAAAAACAAAAGGTATTAATTGGCTCAATGACCGTCTCTCTCATTGTTTAAATAAATATAAAACTATTGTCTAACGACTCTAACCCGAATTTCCCCTGCTAAACGATCGAACAAAAAAAAACCACTGATATTTAGTGCAACACCACCAAGCTGCTACACCAATGGCTTCAATATCCAGTCAGACCATCACTACCAACACTGATACACCATTACCTATTTGTAATATTAAGGTATACACTATATTTCAATTGCACGATTGGTCCTTCTGTATTGTTTGAATATTTATATACATGTTAGCCCATATACTTGTATATTGTGTATGAGTGTTAATTGCCAATTTGTCCTTGTATTATGCAAAATATTCACCATCACCGCCAAGACTAATACACCATTACCTAGACATAATATAGAGGTATACACTATATTTTAATTGCACAAGTGGCCATTCTGTAATGGGAAATTGCCCAATACTTTTATGAATATTTATATGTGTTTTAATTGCAAAATCGAACCTACTTTTTATGTGAAATAGTCCATATACTTGTATATTGTGTATGTATGTTAATTTCCCAACTGGTCCCTATATTATGCAAAATAGTCAAGATATGCTTTGAGAATGACTGTTTCCTATCATTTCATATTTGGTCCTTCTGCTATGTATATTACACCTATACTTTTATGAATAACAAACATATTTTTATTATTTGATTGTCTTTGGTTAAACAAACTAATTGATTTAAAAGACTTGTTTGTCTATGACAACTGAATAATTTTATCTTGTCAAAACCATTAATTTAAATATATCCTGTAAGAAAACCAATAAACATACCCGTATTAATATTTATATATGTGTTTTACTTTGCAAAACTGATCCTTCTTCTAAATACATAATCGAGACTTACGGTGGTATATTCGAATATTTTGTGTTATATATGGGCTACTGGTAAGTCTCAGAGTCTTCCCAGTCAATTAATTTACCTAATACCTTCTATTCTATTTGCAGTAGTTAAGCTCTATTCTGGGTATGACCGTGTCATTTAATTGCAAAATTCGTCTTTGTGTCGTTTACTTTAATTTACATTTGCGCAAGAAATAACTCACAAGAAGTTTCCTTATAATTACTACTCAAAAACTTTGGGTTCTTCAATCTTCCGTATTTGCTCTTTCTTTTGCAGATGACAGGTGCAGGTCTTAGTATATGCACCTTCCTTCAATGGAAGTCGAAAAAGGATGTAAAAGATTTAGGCCCTGTTTGGTTTACGAAAACATTTTCTGTTTTTGTTTTCAGAATATATTTTCAGAAAATAATTTTCGTTTTCAGTTTCAATATTTTTAGAAAATATGGAAAACGTAGCTTTCACGTTCTCTAATATAGCACTGTTTTCATTTTATTTTATAGAATACTGTTTTCCTTTTCTTTAGTCAAACACGTTTTCATTCGCATTTTAGAAAATATAGAAAATGAAAACAAGAAATACCTATTATTTTCACGAACCAAACAGGGCCTTAGTTTTGCAGACCCCGTTCAAATATTTTTTGCAGTTACTGGATGGCAAAGATTCACTTCAATGGCAAAGATTCACTTCTTAAACAAAAAATATATATTTTGACAAAAAAATTGAAAAATAAAAATAAAATATTACTTCTATCAATATTCATTACAAAATGCTTCCATTAATATCTAAATTTAAATAACCTAGTTTTTATAACTACAAGAAAAAAAACTTAGTTTGTTTAGTAAACCCTTCATATGAGCCTTCAATTTTTTCAGTTATTTTGCACCCTCATTAGAACAGAGTTATGCCAAAACCAAAGGAGCCTCGCTAGTGCAACTCTTGATAGTCATAGAAAATCTTCCTTTCCGCTAGAAGTTTTAAGTGTGTGCGTCAATTTTAAGAACGTCCAGAAAGCCTTTTACGTGGTCAGAAGGCTGATCCTCCATTTCACCTGGAAGAAGCAATATACCATCATTCAATATGATTTATAAAAAACTATATCATTACAAAAATACAGAATTATCGAATCTATGAGGCCTCACTTTTGAGATTTACGCCCAAATTTGCATTTTCAATAGCTTCACTGTTCAAGACATGTCCAAAGGATACAATTTATATTTCATAACCAAAAAGGTGAACCTATTTCTGGTATTCTTTGTGTAGTTTGCAAGCCTCCCAACAGAGGTAACTTGGAAGATGGTGGTGCAGACCCCATTTATCTCTTCCATGAATATTTTGAGAAAACTTTGTATATAATAGTTTTTGAGAATGAAGTGAAGAAGTTCGGGTGTAGTAAAGTTTATCTACTTCTATGAATATTTTGAGAATTTTTTGTAACATTTTTTGGGAAAGTGAAGAGATCTGGATATAGTTATGCAATTCAAGTTTAGTTTCTTGTTGAAAGTCTTTATCATATGATTAGGTGTATTAAATGATAGTCACTGCTCATGTAAGCATTGTGAAAAAAAAAAAGAGGCTTAGCAAATAAAAAGGCAAAACAAGAAGAATGAGGGAGCAAACTCGAAGAAGTGGATCTGGGCGATGCAAGTGAAGCCGCGGAGATTACTACATGTTCACCTACATTAGAAAAATCATAGTCTATAATATTTATAATATTTTCTCAAGGTGTATTTTGTTTCTCACAATGGATCTTTATGCTTTAAATCTCAGTACCTGGATAAAGGACATAAGGTGGAGAAGACCCTTGACGGTGGAAGAAATAATTATCCCAAGGTGGAGAAAACCCTCGACGCTGGAAGAGGAATCAATGTTCACAAGGTGGAGAAGACCCTTGATGCTGGAAGAAAGATTTTACATGTTGCTTTAATACATAATTATCCAAGACATTATTAATGCTATAACTGTAAAAACTGTTACACCAATTGTTTCAGGCACTAATAATCCTATTATCAATTTCTCCATTCTGTCAAAAGAAAATCAATTTTTCCATTAATTCTTCCATTGTTGGTTTTGGCCTAATTTTAGTCGAATACAAGTATATGATAGAGAACCGTTGTAAAAAGAATTTGAATAAAAAAAATACAGATGCAAAAAGGTAAAATCTTATCCACTTTTTAAAAAATATATTCTTTTTCTATTTTATATTAAAATAAACTATAAATTTAGCCATATGTCTTATTTCAATATCTTATATTTTAAATAACAATATATATTAAAAAAATCTAGTAATAGTTGAGAGAATAGCCAAGTGATTTGGGATACAAGAGAGTTTTGGACGAAATATTTTAATAGTTGTTAATAGTAGGTTATTTTTTGCATTTATAACCCTACAATACTTGTCTAGGATGCCAAGAACCTACACTACACACTGCTTTCTCACCCATTTTCTTTTAATGGTTTAAATGAATCAAATTTAGCTTTCTTTGAACAAAAAAAAAAAAAAATCAAATTTAGCTTCTTTAGTGGTGTTTTTTTATGAGAGGAAGTCTTCTTGTAAAATGTCGAAATAGTGCTCCCAAAATACAAAATACAAGAATATTTTTGACAAATTTGTATATTTTTAAAATTATTCTTTATATTTTGTTATATATTTTATTTTAAGAAAAAAAATTACAAATCTATCTTACTTGTATAAAATTTATTTTAATGTTAAACAAATTTTATTATTTTTAAAAAATATAGTTATTATAAGAATAATTAAAGTCAAATTTAAAAAATAATACTTAAATTTCTTTTTATGATCATCAGCCAAGCCAACGTGGATCTATTATTATTTTTTCTTTTTTTGGTTGAAATTTTTTTGCCAGATGAATATTGTTTTTCTATTTATGGAGAAAAATATACAGATATTGAAGGAGTTTCTATTTTGCAGGCAATTATACCACACCACTAAAGCAGGATTTTTTTTAGTAATGTGACTTTTTCTCCAAACTTTTGCAAATAACGGTTATTTGCTCTAAGGTTCTTCCAATTTCTAAATTTCTAAACCAAACTAATGTTGATTACTTTTTGTCATATATTCTTTTTAGACAAATTCTCTCATTACATTACATGATAAAAATAGAGTTAAACACGATTGATTACTTAGTAGGAATTAGGAAATAGGACACTGGAGTTGGAGTTAGATAGATGAGGAATTTGAAAATAATCCTTACAAAACAAAAGTTCACTTATAACAAATTAAACTTGTTCCTTAGCATCTGATCATAAGCTTATATGTGAATGTAGTCTTTGAACAATATATTGAGATAATTCTGTCGGTTGAATTGGGGGCACTCTGTAGGGCCTTGAATTTCCTTACAGAGAATCGCCATAAATAGCCACAAAACATCATGTGCATCCCCTTAAGGCTAAAAAAGCTCTTTTATGCTTTTGAGGATAAGTTTCGCGTAGGTACACGCCATGTACTGGAGTATCTCCTGAATGCTTGTGGTTGTGTGCATAGAGCCATGCAGCTTGACCAGTTTTACACCAATAGGTGTATGAGTTATCAGCAATAGTTTTGAGTGGTTCAACAATAAATTCATAGGCTTTTAGTAAAGCATAAAAGGCTTTAAAGTTATGTCCCTGTTGAAAGACCCCTTCAGCAATCCCTTCAATGTCATCATGGAATTTATCGTACATAGATCTTAAAGTGAACACTTTCAGCGCGAAAGCCGCCTTTGATTCTTCTTTAAACACCAACGGGTGCTTTAAAAGTAAGAGCATGTAGTACCACGCGAGATCTGTAGTTGGAGCATAGATACACAAGTAATACAACTTCATAAATAAGTCGAACAATCGAAATCTCATAGCAGAAACTGGGTGATATCCGGGAGGTGGACTAGCGGTGACTAGTTGTTCAAGCAGTGCTCTGACAAAGCCTAGATCCTTCTTAATCCAGTCCATATAGTCATCATCGTTAGTTCCTCTTTGCCATTGGAAAATACACGCTGGGCCGGTTACAAAAGTTCTCGTTGCTCTGTTAAAACGGCATCCTTCATCGAGATTTCCATGGATGTTACCTAGTGAGTATTGATCAAAAAGTCGAGTGAGAAGTGAGTTTATCATATCCTTAGTAATGTCGTTGAATCCGTCACATCTACGAGTAACATTGCGTGACCATACGCCTTCCTGACTCATTCTCCTTTCAACAGCCCACTCCGGTATTGAAAGCAGTTGCGGAGGAGGATTGATGATAGGAAGCTATTTGCTACTTTTTGTCATATAAAATGATATGTTCAATTAAGATTCCTTTAAAGCGTAACTATGAGTATATGAAATGGAAAAATCATACAACACAAGTCAATGATGTTACGTAAAAAAACTTTGAGCATTTGTTACTTTCTCGTCTAATAAAGTTTTAATTTTATATTTTGTTTAGGTAAAATTCTACATAAATAAAATTCAACGGGCATAGCATAAATGATTTTATAAAGAGAAATCTTACCTTTTTTTCCGATCTCCCACATTCCCGATACAACAACTTGATTTTTGAAGCTTCCCGGGGAATCCATAGCCATGGTTGGTCTTGTTGCTTGCAAAACAATTCAAAAAACACCGTATAAAACATACAATTCAAAAAAAATTGAAATATTGTAAGAGAGATGACGTTAGGTTAAAAATAATTCAATTTTTTAGAGTTTGAATTATAAAATTTATTTTTTTACCTTGGTTTGGTTTCTTCTATTGTTGATGGCTTCGTCAAGCCGGGTTGATGACGGTGAAAAATGGGCCACTAGTGGGGCGGTTTTCTTGTGAGAGCGGCTTGGTGGAAGGTTAGTGTAAAGAGATTTGTGTTAAGTGTGAAGAAATGGGTTTTATTTATAAGAAGATACGTTATTAAATTCAAGATGTGCATAAAAAGTGGGACCTACAAAATACTTATGTCCATTCAATGCATTTGTTTGCAGAAAAAAATTTAACACCTTATTTATAACCGTTGTTAGTTTATAGTAATTGATTAATTTTTTTATATCCAAGTTTTAATATAATTTCCTTACCCAAAAACATTTATAATATATCACAGAGAGTCGGAGAGGAAATCTACGCAAGCGAGAGAGGTGACCAAAAACACGAGTTGCAAGCTCCCTTCAATCCATGTTCCACGATGACTGAACCCATCCAAAGAGTAGCCGATGGCCGGCGAGATAGACGACGGAGCAGGTGATGCGATGAAATCCGATTCACAACACGATAATGGGGCTTTTACGGACTAATTCCCTCACCTAGCTGCAGCAAATGAAATCAATCGCTTAATGAAACGAGGTCGACGAAATCTTTGAAGATGCCTGAACATACAAAGGTTGTTGAAACGAAATCGCAAAAAGGATACCCACCAAAGAAACATTTTGCAGCTCCGTCTTAACGGCTACTAATGTAGTTATCCCTACTCTAGTTGATTTTTATGAAATCACGGGTAGGAGGAATTGAATTGAATAAGATAGGGACTTTATTTCAATGATGGTAGATGATGATTTTATTGAGGATTATGAATATCTGCAACTGTGAGATCGAGAAAGGAAAATATCTAGGGTATTGAGTTGTTGAGTAACACTGTAATAATTCGTCTCTTGGGTTTCTAATGTGGGTTATAATTATTTGGCGACAAAATTGCGGCAAATTTGGAGTCCGAAGGGATTATTTGAACTTGTGGATGTTGGTCATGGTTATTTCATGGTGAAGTTCTCCATTAGAGATGACTTGAATTTTGCATTGGGGGTGGCCCATGGATGATTTACGATCACTACTTGGTAGTTCGGGAGTGGAGACCTGATTTTAAATCCCATGAAGCGCTGATTACCACCACTACTGCTTGGGTTAGAATATCAAACATCGTAATGCAAAACTATACGACTAGGATATTGAGAAAGATGGGAAATATAATAGGAAAGACGGTTCAGATTGATGAAATTACTAAAAATAGAAAAGAGGTAATTATGCGAGAACAGATATAGAGCTTGATCTTGACAAACCGCTAATTCCTAAAATTCACATAGGAGGAGGTTTGCAAGGTCGAGTATGAAGGGTTACACATGAATTTTTTTGATTTGCGGACGTTTTGACAATAAAAAAGATAAATGTCCTATGAACAATTATCAAAAAGAAGTTCCATAGAATTCAGAGATGAGGAACAAAAACTCAATATATTGTGAGGAGGTTAGCCCGATCGTGGAGGAACAACCTACGGCTGGTGAGTGGATAATAGTGCAAAGAGGGGGCGGGAAGTCGGGATGCAAAAATTTAATGGTAATAATCCTACTGTTAATAAAAAGGGTCAGACTCGGAACTTGGATCAAGGATTAAGGCTCCCCTAATAGAGAAGAGTAAGGCTAATGATGTTGGGTAACATAGTGGAACTAGGAACCATATCATAAGAGAAAAAAAGGTTAGGACAACTAAACAAATGGGTCCTAATGGCGCAAATAACAGAAACTCCAAGGGAGGTATCTCGAGCCATAAAATCATTACAGGTAGAGATTTTGAAAAAATCTAGGAAGCTTGATATTAGCGCAGAGGTGGGCAATATATTTAGTATGGAGTTGGATGTGGAAAGTGTGAGGTTTCGAGCTGGTGAGAAGAATTTAGATGGAGCAAATAAAATTATGGGGAGCAATAGTGTTGTGCGTGAGAGTTCAGGATGGAATTGCAAATATTAGGATATGGCTGGTTTAAGAAATGAAAGTTTAAAGGGCACATGTGGTATTTTAGTAACTACATGGGCGAATAGAAGCATTTAGCAGAGGTTAAACATTGAACAAGTTACAGTTCCATCTACTATAATATTATAAGGAGGCGCAACACCTGTTGTGAACTTACTGGAAATCGAACTAGGACACAAAGGAGATGAACACGCTGGTGCAGACAGGTGCAGACCAATACCAAGCTAAGGACAAGATGATGAGCGATTCCCAGTTCTGCAGCCGAGTCAAGGAAATGTCTCATGTAGGTGGAGAAAACGATGCGCATGGTCAAGGGATATCCAAGGATGTCTCGTACATGAACGTGGATTCTTAGTATTTGAACAAATTATTTCTTTTCACACTTTTTACGTTTTAATGTGTACACAACCTAATATTGTGCAAGGGAGGTTGACCCATTCGCTGAATATTTTAATATGGAATTGCCATGGTGCGGTACCTAGTAACTTCAGACGAGTGGTACATTAGTTGATGAGGGTACACAAGGGCTAGTTAACAGTTATTGTGAAACCGAGAGCTAGTGGCACAAAAAGGACTAATATAGTTAGAAGTCTTGGCAAATAGAATTACATAAGGGTCGAGGCTGAAACATACAAGGGTGGTATTTGGTCGATTTGGGATGACAGTGATATCGACATTAAAGTGTTATCCACGAGTCGGCAAGTTATTAATATTAAAGTTTCGAAATATGGGTGTGAATCTTGGATTTTTTCAGCTGTCTACGTGAGAACTCAATCGGCAGGGAGAGAAGAGTTGTGGGAGGCGCTCAATTCCGTATTTCATGAGATTGGAATTGTTAGGGGTGGTTGACCCATTCGCTGAATATTTTAATATGGAATTGTCATAGTGCGGTAGCAAGTAACTTCAGACGAGTGATACATGAGTTGATGAGGGTACATAAGGGCTAGTTAACTGTTATTGTGAAACCGAGAGCTAGTGGCACACAAACGACTAATATAGTTAGGAGTCTTGGCAAATCGAATTATATACGGGTCGAGGCTGAAACATACAAGGGTGGTATTTGGTTGATTTGGGATGACAGTGGTGTCGACATTGAAGTGTTATCCACGGGTCGACAAGTTATTAACATTAAAGTTTCGAAATATGGGTGTGAATCTTGGATTTTTTCAGCTGTCTACGCGAGAACTCAATCGGCAGAGAGAAGAGTTGTGGGAGGCACTCAAGTCCGTATTTCATGAGAGTGGAACTCTGTGGTTGACGGTAGGTGATATTAATCATGTTGGAAAAGAGGGGGATAAAAGAGGAGTATGGGTGTAACGAGAAGAATGGAAATGTTTGAGAAAATAGAGACATGAATGTGGGTTAATTGACATGTGATTTGAAGGACCTAGTTTCACATGGTGCGACTCGTGGAATACATGTCAACGAATACTAAGGCGGCTTGACAAGGCTTATGGGAACACATATTTACACATTTTTTTCGGCAAACGGAAGTGCCACATTTGGATCGGGCACATTCAGACCATGACTCGGTTCTAATTCAACTCAACGACGATAGAAGGAATTTACATAGGGTGAATCGGTTTAGGTTCGAATTTGCATGGTGTATCCATAGTGATTTTCAGAATTTTGTTCAAGAGAATTGGAATACGAATCAATCATAATTGGGGGGGGGGGAAACATCGAGGATGTGAAAAAGCATCTTAAAGTTTGGAAAACATAAATTTTTGGGGACATTAACAGAAAGAAATGCCATCTAATTGCGAGGCTTAAAGGAATTCAAAGATCCATTGAAGGTAAATATAACAATTCACTTGTAGGACTTGGTAAGAGATTCAGAGAGCAATATCTAAGTGATCTGGAGGAATAGGAAATTATGTGGTTTCCGCGTTCAAAATAAAAATGGATACGTTCTAGGGAGAGGAATACGAAGTTTTATCATCTTTCCACTATCTACAAGAGAAAATCCGCGAGAGTAGTAAGGATTAGAGATGAGAATTATCTTTGGGTAGAGAATGAGGAAGATATCAAGACTATAGTTCGTAACTTCTTTCGAAGATTATATTCAACTGAAAAGGAATTTATCGGGCCTTTTTCACTGCCAAATATTAATCGCTTAGATGATATTGAGGTGGAGGATTTGTTGGAGGAATTTTACGATGTAGAGATTCGGGAAACGGTCTTCCATGTAAGTCAGTCGAAATCCTTGGGGACGGTTGGAATGTCACATCTTTCGACCATAAGTGTTGGTTTTCAGTTGGGCCAGCAATTTGTTGAATGGTGAGGCAAAGTATCGATACTAGTGAGCTAGACAAGAGACTTAATGTAACGCCGATCCATTTAATTCCGTAAATAAAATGCTCAGAAAAGGTTAGCCATTTCCGTCCTATGAGCTTATTTATTGTACATGATAAATTGATAGTAATGGTGAATAGACTCCGGTCGCTTCTAGCTGAGCACGTTGGACCAAACCAAACGAGTTTCTTACCGGGACGGTTCACTACAGATAATATTATTCTTGTTCAAGATATAAACTCTAAGATGTACAGGAAAACAGGTTAGAATGGCTTCATGGCGGTAAAAATTGATCTATCTAATGTGATGATAAACTAAGTTGGAGATTTCTGGAGGCCACTATAACAAACTTTGGTTTTCTGCCACTTTGGGTACGTCTGATTATTTCAGCTATGCGCACTAATTCAATGCAGGTTATTTAGAATGGTGAGCCCTTGGAATCATTTACACCAGAGAGAGGAATCCGGAAAGGGGACCCCTTTTCCCTATATTTGTTCATGATATGTATGAAGCACTATTTTTATTCTAATTCAAAATATTTGTGCGACTGGAAAATGGGCCCGGAATAATATCCATAGGCAAGGACCACCGATTTTCCACGTGTTCTTCGTAGATGACCTAATTTTTTTTGTTAAGGCTTCGGAAGTACAAGTGGATCTGATGAAGTGTGTTATGAAGTACAATTGGATTTGATGAAGTGTGTTATGAAGTACTAAAATTTCTGAAATATCCAAAAATTTGCGAATTCGGTATTTTTTTATCAATTTCGATTTTTTTTATCAGAATGGAAAAATCCATTCCCAAAAGAAAAATGAAACAATTCTTAATTGCAATCAATTCCATCTGATTTCCACCCCTACTTATTGTTACTTATTGAGTGTTACTTATTGAGTGCAATGTGGATAATGGGGATTGAATTGGATATCATTATTCAAGAAGTAATATGCATAGGGATGTCAATGAGGAAGGTTTGGGGAGGCTTTACCTATCCTCTCACCCTGCCCTGCAAAAGAAAAATAAGCCCCACAACCCATCCCGCCCTGCATCGTTCTTCTCGACAGCCTGCTCCTCCCCGCTCTTTGAATTCTCGTGGGTGTTAGGTTCGACCCGCGGGTTACGAGACAAACAAAAACAAGAACACAATAAAAAAAAATATGAGTCAAACATTATATGACTATCAAGAAACACACGAGTACTAAAATTAAGGTTGACATGATCTTAGATAATCTAGCATGGAAGGCTAAGAAAAAGTATAGGGGAGGATAATCTTAATATATCAATGATGATAATGATTCATTGTTATGTTCAATCGCTTAATTTTTAAATTTATGTGGGAGTAATTGTGCAATAAAGATAATAAATTCGTGATCTCAATGCAATGCTACAACACTTTAATTTTATCGAATATCATGTCAATGTTTTGATCTAAAGTGTTTAATAATTTAATGAATAAATATAAAAATTCAAAGAAATAAAAAGTGATACATACTATTTGAATTTCAACCATAAAAAATTACTAATAACTTTGATAAAAAAATCTCATATTTACACTATCTTTTAAAGTTTTAGATCTTATTTAGTTAGATTTTGTACTTATTTATAATTTTAGATTATATATATATATATATATGTGTGTATTTTATATTTCAAAATATACTATTAATTATATATTACATAAATGTGGGAGGGTTTGCGGGTTGAGGAATACTTATCCCCAAAAATTAATCCCCAGAACCCGCCCCAACCCCATTGACATCCCTAATTCTACATGAATGTGAATTTTAAAGTACTTAAAATATACGGAAAGACAATTAATTGTGTAGATTGGATAGTTAAGCGAAAATTTCACCTTTTTTGGTGTTCATTATATATAGAGATCAACCAAAAAAATTATAAAATATATTAACACAACATCATTGTTGGTGTCGCCTAAGTTGTGATAAAAATATGATAAATAAATACGAAAAACAATGCACTAATCACCCTAGACTAGCACGGTACTACAAGTATTACAAGACGTATGCAAGTTTTAATGATAAGAAGATTCGTTCCTCAGGGACTTAAATGTGTTAGACAGATGGGTAAATAAATCAGAGTAGCAATTAATAATCAAAAGACAGAAAATAAATATGATTGATTAGGAGATGAGATTAACAACTAAATAAAAGTAAAGACAAATAATTAAAGACGAGAGAAATAAGATGAGATAATATAGCTTAGGTTTTGCTAATATGCACTAATCCTTCTAATTATTTCTATCAGTTCAGTTTATAAGGGAGATAATAGCTCTTAGATAAATGTTTAAGATTCTAAAAATTCCCCCTTATCCCCGAAGAGATAACTAGGGTGGCGACCTCACAATCACGAGGGGACTCAAATAGGGTGATCCTGTGCTACTAGGGTCCAAGGTGTAGTCTGGCCTACTAATGTTGATTGGTGATTAAAATAAACCCTAATGACTATCTAGTTAGGCTGGTGTTGTCAGGACCAATTCCTTACACTAGACATTTATGTGGTGTTTCAATAATTAGACACCCCTTCTGGGTGACCATCTAACTACTGTTAGCAAAGCTCTAAATTGATCAGGTTTAAGACAAACAATAAATCAAAGCACATAAAACGAATATATGGTTAAGTAGCTAGAATCAATTTAAAACATGTAATTCCAAAGAAACTTAAATATAAAAAAAATAGAATTCATAGATTATACATAATGCAAAACCCAAGCTATGGGAAAATTAGTTCATACCTAAAGTAAATAAACTAATAAGTGTCATCTTGCTCTCTTCAATAACTCTAATGATATAAAACTTAAGGACTAACTTATGGGAGGCAAAGATGATTTTACAAAGGTTAAAGGGTGTATTTATAGGTGTTTAGAAGACCTAATTCGTTTTCTTGGAGTGGAGACAAGTAACTTGGACTCCTAGCCCAACTCAAATTCGAAACCCTAAAACATAGAAAAGGTAATAATCTGCCACTGTTTTGTTTTGGCCATAACTTCTTCGTTTCAACTCCGATTGACGCGTTCTTTCTATCGAAACTAATCGTCTCGGAAAGCTCTATACTTTTGCTTCAAACCATTCTTCCAAATTCCTATCCAATCTTGAGTTATGATCACTTTTATGGACGAAACTGTTGGAATTCAGATTTACTTGACAACTTTATCTTTTCATACTTATCATATATTTCCTTTAACTCCAATTTCCATGCATATCTTCTTTCTTTTATCTCTTTAGACTTGATTTGACATCTAATTAATTACTACATATCTTTAAAGCTTCAGACTAAATAAATAAATTAAACCAAATATGCTCTAAAAATAATAAATCATTAAATCAAGACAAGAAATAGGAAAGTGTACTAAATAATATGAAAATCGACTAAGAGACTTTCTAAAACACTAAAAATAATGTCTCCAGTTTAATATTAAATCATCACAAATAAGGAGACATCAATTATGATATCATCAAACTGATCTAAGGTGATCTACTGAGGTGCAAATTAAATCTGAACTAAGGAATTTCAATGAATAAAAACATATCTCATTAGAACCTCCTTAATTAAAAGACTCAATCATACTGGATCTTGTTTTTTAGTTGATATACAAAGTTTTTTCTCAAATGTATTCATTTTAAGTGCCCTTTTTCAAAGAAAATATACGTGGCAGGGTAATTATATTCCACATGCAAATTTTCATTCAATATCTTCAAGTAAGCCGGTTAGAATTCTTGACCATCAAATATTGATAAAGGTTCAGGCTACATCCCAAAAAAATATTATCTCTATTCTTCCAATACACATATAAATACATTATCACTTTTACTTACTGAGGGAATTAGTTTTGCCTAACACAATTCAATCACACACGCTATTCATTTTTCTACTTTTACATAAGAGTTTTTCACGTAATGTCACATTTAACTTGAATATCAAGAACTCATACTGAAGTATTAAAAGAAACTCCTAAAACGTTTAATTAAAACTATTCGTGAACGTGTCTAAAAGGAAATATTGTGTACTATCACTAGACCATATTAACTTAAACTATCGGATTTATCTATGTTTTATGTGTCCACCGACCATACACCATACACCATGTTAATGTTTAACAGTTGAAACCATATGTGATTTGCTAGAAGTATATAGAAAAGCTATGATATTTGAGTAATTATATATATATATATATCACTTATTTTTGTTCCACGCTTAATTAATCCTATATGTATCATTTTATATGGTCTTAAACGAAAATAAAATAAAAGATAAATAAAATCTCCAATAATTTGGTGTTATAAGGATGAAATAAAAAATGGTAATATATCTTGTCCAACGAGCCACCTTGTAAAAAGCTAAACTTATAATATAATTTCATTACTTTGTCCAATAACACTATTCAAAATACATTATATTAAAAAAAGACTACATAAAAACAATATTTGATTAAATTTACTTCAAAACCATTCTCAAATTGAATAAAATATATTAACTTCATACATTGAACCAAAACCAAATCTAATCTTTTACGTTATAGATTTTTTTTTTATTGAAAAAAAACATTATTTTGAACCCTTTACATATAAGTTCCTAAAAAATTCAAAGGTAAAATATGGAAAAGGGGGGAGGAGGGTGGGGGGGGGGGGGGTGTGAGGGTAAAATTATAAATCTTAATAAAATTTTAGCAAGAATAAGTATTAATTTTACCATCACTCTCCCCCCAAAAATTTTATCTTAGAATTTGCAAGTTTGCATATATCTTCGAAAGGCTGAATAAATTATCAAAAGGTTTGTGTTTCCATATTTTCTTTTTTTTAGCTTCTTCACGTTTCTTTTCATCATGGAATAAGGAAAATGATAAGACCTGTAATTATTGAGATGTTTGCTGAAAAGAAGCGGGAAATGCAGATGGGCTTGAAGTTTTCTTTTTCTTTTAGACAATAATGGGTTGTAAATGAAAAGATTCGTACGACAGTGTATTGGGCCCACCATAACCAATATCGGTGTTGTTATTGTGGGTCCGCTGAGATAGAATACCACTCATCTAGCCTGCCTTGGAATTTGAAGCTCTTCCATTTCTTCTATGGTGTCATCAACCATCACACGTTTGCTTTTCTTGATTTGTTTTTACCTTTTCTGTAGGCAACTGGATTATCAACCTTTTCTATGATGTTATAAACCATCAAATATTTGCCTATCGCAAAAACCAGTCTTTCGAACTGATGTCTCCTCATTTGTGATAGATTTATATTAAGATGAGACATCATTTTTAGTGATTTAGAAGTCATAAATGTCGATTTTCTTGTTAAATAGTGCACTTTCCTATTTTGAGTCTTGATTTAGTAAAATAATATTTTTAGAGCATATTGGATTTAATTGTTTATTTAGTGTGAAGTTTTAAAGATAATTATGGAGATTAATTAGAGTCCAAGTCAAAGACTACAACATATGGAAAGAGGTTAGAATGGTAATTGGAGATAAGGAAACAAAAGCTAAAAAGATGGAAAAGGAAAAGCTGCCTAAATCTGAATTTCTGCAGCAACGCCTAAAGAAGTGGTAATTACTCCTACAAGGAAGCCGATTTTGGTAATTTCCTTTCGTAGGGACGTAGATAATTCGCTGAGGATTCTTTTGGTATATTATGGAGCAAAAACCGACCAATAACGAAGAAGATATGCTCAAAACAGTTCAGCAGAATTTATCTTTATTTCCATACGAATTTGAGTTGGGCTAGGAGTCCAATACTTTATCTCTTCCTCAAGAAAACGAATTAGGTCTTCTAAACAACTATAAATACACCCTTATATCACTTGTAAAAGCACACCCTAGCAATCCTTGCCTCATAGTAATTAGTTCTTAAGGTTTTATTCTTCCAGTTTATTGTAGAGAGCAAGATGATGTCTTTTGTAATTTCTTTTAGTTTATTTCCAT
This sequence comes from Nemophila menziesii, assembly GCA_029959085.1. NCBI lineage: Eukaryota > Viridiplantae > Streptophyta > Magnoliopsida > Boraginales > Hydrophyllaceae > Nemophila > Nemophila menziesii. The sequence goes on along the minus strand of JARWIR010000011.1, from coordinate 32,358,954 downwards.
CAGGTATGAACTAAGCCTCCCATAGCTTGGGTTTTGCATCATGTATAAACTATGAATTCTAATTCTTCTATCTAAGTTTCTTTGGGAATTATATGTTTTAATTTGATATTAGCTACTTACTTTATATTTGTTTATGTGTTTTGATTTATTGTCTTTCCTAGAACTGATCACTTTAGGATTGTTTTAATAATAGTTAGATGGTCTCCTTAATTGGGTGTTTAACTATTGAACCACCACATAATGTCTAGTGTCGATATTAGTTCTGACAAAACATGATTCTAACTAGATAGTCATTAGGGTTTGTTTTAACCACCATATCACCAATTGATTGTAGTGTCGGTTTAGGGCCTTGGTAGCGCTTGATAACCCTATTTGAGACCTCGTCTTGGTTGTGCCGTAGCCCCCTTAGTCGCTCTCAAGGTATAAGGTATGGGAATTTAGAATCCTGACTAAGTATACCAAGAGCTAATATTCTCCCTTATTAACTAGATTTATAGATAGAATTAGAAGGATTAGTGCATACTAGCAAAACCTAAGCTATATCTCTCATCTCATATTCTTAGTATTTTATTTTATTGTCTTTATTTTCCTAGTTTTAATTAGTTTTAATCTTGAATTTCGAATATCTATTGATTTTATTTTCTGTCTTTAATTATTTACTTTTACTCGTTACTCCTACCTACGCGTATAACACACTTAAGTCCCTGAGAACGAACTCAACCTACTAACTAAAACTTGCATACGTCCTGTAATACTTGCAGTATTGTGCCTGTCTAGGGTGAGAGTGCGTAGTTTTCTTGACCTTATTTTATCATATTTTTATCACACCCTAGGCGACACCAAGTTTTTGGCGCCGCTGCCGGGGACTTGTGTCTCGTTAGCGTGTGGGTTATCTATTTCGAGTAGTAGTTTTTAATTAGTTTTTATTTTTCAGTATTTAGTTTTTGTTTTTCCGCATTTACGCTTATGGTTTGCTTTAGTCTTTTTCAGGTTTCACAGTGTTTAATTCTTGGCCTCCTTTATCGGAGCCTGAGAGGAGCTTCATACCTTACAACAAACGAGTTCGTGAGAAAAGAGTCTTAAGAAGAGCAATGGCAGCCCAACTGAATCCACCACTTGGAGGGCCTCAACAAGATACTCCACTTGGTGCTCAAGAGAATCCACCACTCGGTGGACAACAACAAGATCCACCACTCGGTGGACAACAAGGACAACAACTACCACCACTAGGGACGAGGTAACAACGTTAATAATCAACATAATCAAGCACAGCAAGATCTCCCTGGTCTTCATGTGCCGTTTCATGTTCAACCAATCGGTTACCGTCCTCCAGAGATCCAAAATATCAAATTTAGACCCGATCCGGGTATGCTCAGTCAATTTCAAAGTTTTGGACTCTACACTGGTACAACAGTTCAAGATCCGGTAAGATCGATTCAGAAGTTCATGCAGATTTGTGATGCCTACAATACTCCTGGCATTACACGCGAGCAACTGTATTGTCACATGTTTTCGTTCTTCTTGACCGGTAGAGCTAGCGATTGGCTAGAAAGACAACCACCTGGAATAATTCATTCTTGGAGAGAACTTCAAGCCGCGTTCTTTAACCGCTTTTATCCGAAGAGCATGAGACTCAAAGATCAAACCGAGCTTGCAAGATTTTGTCAAGAAGATGGAGAAACAGTAGGAGAGGCATGGACAAGGTTTCAACAAAAATTAGCTAGATGTCCGCTCCATGGTTATACCCCTGCTCTACAACTTGCCATATTCTATGAAGGTCTTAATGATAAAGGTAGAGAGAAGGTGGATAACATTGGAAAGGGTAGTTTTGTGTCCATGAATCATAATGAAGCTTCCGAGGTTTTGGAAAATATTATGGAACAAGAAAGGAGTTGGCCCTCAACGCGAGCTTCTGTAGCAAAGACCCGAGGAACGCTTCGTTTAGACGCAGAAAAGAAAAAGAGGTGGTGAATAAAGATAAAGAAGTTGAAGTAGAAGAAGTGGAGGGGTCCATTGAGATTCCGAAAAAGAAAAATGATATTATAATCAATCGTCCACCTCCACCATTTCCATCAAGAGTTCAAAAGAAGGGTGATATGGCTGAATATCAAAAATTCTTTAACAAAATAAGAGGTCTCAGCATAAATATTCCGTTGCTAGAAGCTATTCGAGACGTGCCCAAGTATGCTAAGTTTCTGAAAAGAGCCCTCACCAACAAACCGACATATTGTGATAATGAGATGATTGGTCTTCCTGAAGAATGTAGTGCCATTTGTCAAAGTAAGTTACCTCCAAAGTTAGTTGATCCTGGGAGTTTCACAATTCCGATATCGATCGGAGAAGAGTGGAAAGGTAAGGCACTATGTGATTTGGGTGCAAGCATAAATCTTATGCCCAAATCAATCTTTGATAAGCTTAATATTGAAGCAAGACCCACTTCTATGGTCTTGCAAATGGCGGATCGATCTCTTGCACATCCGGAAGGCCGAATCGAAGATGTCCTCGTTAAGGCAGGTACGTTAATTTTTCCCGCTGATTTCATTATACTTGATTACGACGCGGATAGGAGTGTCCCCATTATTTTGGGAAGACCATTCCTAGCCACGGGGCGTACCTTGATTGATGTAGAGAACGGAGAAATGATTATGAGAATCCAAGACGAGGAGATGAAGTTTAATGTGTTTAGACCTATGAAGTTTCCGGATTCCAAGGAAGAATGTTTTCGTGTAGATGTAATGGAACCGGTAAGAAAAGAGCCAATTAATGTTGTGGACACTTTAGGAGTGGAGGAGAAAGAGCTACGAAAGAAACCACCAATTAAAGCTCCTCCATACCCTAAAAGTCCACAACTCAATCATGCAAAGAAGAAAGAGAAAGCACGTGCCACGAAGGTTCCAAAGGAACCTAAGAAAGAAAGAAAGAAAAAGGGGTTCAAGGTAGGTGAAGAAGTAGCTATGAAGAAACCGAACCCCCATCCAAAGGCACGTGAATCAAAAAGTTCTTGGCTAGGACCATTCATGGTCGCGAAGGTTATCTCAGACAAACTAGTGGGCATAAAAGCTAAAGGATGCAAATTTCGAGTTGCAAATATTGACAACCTCACTCACTGCTGGGGAGGTTATGTCAATGACTAATAAATGAGGTAACCCGTCGAGCTTAACGACGTTAAACAAAAGCCAATTCCTTGTATATTAGCTGAGTTTTTAAATTTTTGCAATTTAGAATAGTTTGATTTTCGTAATTTTAGTGTTTATTATTAAGAAATGAGGAAGGGTAGTTGTTTTTGATGATATCAGGGGAAAAAAGGTCACGAGTTTGGGGTCGATGAGGCGAAATAGGAGAAAAATAGGTTGGATGTCCAGGAGAAACCGGGAACCCGGTTTTGGAGCTGGTACCAACCTTTTCAACGCAACACTTGGCGTCTTGGTTCACGATACAGCGTCGGAACCGGGTACCCGGTTTCTCGAAACCGGGAACCCGGTTTTGGTGCTGTAACTTCTGAAATTTTCTGACCCAGCGTCTTGGTGGCTTGCGTTTTGCAGCGTTTTGATTCGCGCCATCGACACAAATCCGGGTTCCCGCATTTGGCAAAACCGGGTACCCGGTTTCGAAGCTGTAAGTGGCGAAATTCTCTGGTCCAGCATTTTGGGATGCTGCGTTTTGGCGCGTTTTGACTCGCGCCATCGACAAAATCCGGGTACCCGCATTCCACAGAACCGGGAACCCGGTTTCGGCGAGTATTTTTATATTTTCCGCGCCGTCACAGCGACGCGGAACCGGGAACCCGGATTTTCGAAACCGGGAACCCGGTTTGCACTGTGATAGGGTCGTTTTGAAGATTTTTAGCCCTAGATTTTTACCTCTTTCTTCAAACCAGCCCCCAAAACACTCCCAAAAAAACCCAGAATTTCCTGAACATCATCATCTACAACTACACAATCATCAAATCCTACCCTCTTCCACCACAATATCATACAATCAATTCATCTCCTATCCAAATCACCATGAAATTCCCACTTTTCTCCACTTGTTCTTCATCCAAGCTTCAAATAAAATCCAATTCCCTCTTCCCACACATCAATTAGCCTTTACCCATCTCATATTCCACCATAATCTTCAAGTCTTAAGCCTCAAAACATCAAAGTTCTAAGCCTTAGCTTCTCACTGTTTGAAGTTTTGAGTTTGGGGTGGAAAGAGATGCCTATCAGATCCGTTTTCATGTGCACTTATCGAAGGAATTCTCCAAGAAACAGAAACACTTTTGGTACTGTTCAAGAACAAGCTATTGAGATTCCTAGTTCGCGTTTCAAACACAAGACTGAAGAGGTTCAAATTAAGGCTAATCCGAAGAAGAGGAAAGTGATTGAGGAACCTGAAAGTGAGGAAGAAAATGATTCGTTGATGAGTTGGAATCGAAAATCAAGGTGTTGGAAAAGAATCAGGATACGAGGTGCGCTATTTTGGGAAACGTTACAAACAAGTTGAACTTTATTTGTTCATAACACAACTTACGATGTCTAGACGCAAGATAAAGTTCATGGACGCAACACCGAAAACCAGCCACGCGCTGGTTCAGATACGTTTTCTAATCCTTCTCATTTAGTGTAGTTTATTTTATTGCTTTGAGTCTTTTCGAGTTGTGGGGACACGACTCATTTTTAAGTTTGGGGTGGGGTTCGTTGCCTCATCCCAGTTTTTATGTGTTATATGTTTTATTTGCTTTCAATAAAAGAATTTTCGGAGTTGCGTTTGACTGTAGAAATTTTTAAATACCCCTTTAAGCATACTTTTGATGAATCTATGATAGTAAATAGTGGACTTTAGGGATTGATATAAAACGCACTTACAATTGCATGCGAACATAGGTAATTGATAGGAAAAATTAATGAACAATGCAAATGAAGTAAGCTTGTACTCAAGGAATATGTTTGGTGTGTAGAACGTGAAATCCTAATTAGTAGAGAACCCACCTAGATATGAACTAAAGACAAGCTATGTACTTAGGAAAATGAGAGGGGCAGTTCTTTGTTAGCCATTTGTGCCTTTTTAGCCTTCTATCCCTTGTATTAATTATCATCCGTCTTAGCCCACTTTGAGCCTTTAGCCTTTTCTTTGTAGCCACGATATAAGCCATTATCCCTTAGATTATTAGGCATGACCATATGACCCGCACTTGAATCACAATCCTGAGACATGTCTCGAGCTTGAGTTTGGGGTGGTGGGACCACATATGGGGAATTTAATGGGTTGGGATTGATGTGCTTTGTATTGTAGCACAATTGCAGATGATATATACTTGTAACCCTTTGCCGGGAATGAAAAAAAATGAAAAAGAAAGAAAAAAATGAAAAAAAAAGTTGAAAATCCATACAGTAGGAACCGGGAACCCGAATTCGTCAAAACCGGGAACCCGGTTTGCTTCTGTACAAAAAAAAGAGAAATGAAAAAAAATATATATATGAATGAATAAAACATCCGGCAAAGTGGAATTTTCTGAAAATCATCTTGTTTATAGTGGGTAGACATGGGACGCTAAATTGTTGCGTATATGGGTGAGTGAGAACATCTTTTTGAGTGTTAACTCAAGCTCGAGGACACTGTTGATGGTAAGTGAGGAGAGAGCCAAAAGCTCACTTCAAATTTACCAAATATGCATCCACACCCGTCCTTAAGCCAATATTATAACCGTAAAGACCTCGTGATTCCTAAGTGCATAGTGAATTTATTATTCTGTTGATAGGGAATACACTAGGTGGAGCGTTCAAAGCGATTTAGGATTAATGACCACTCTATAGCCATCATACAGAGATGAGTACAAGTGTAACCTTCAAGCATTGCGACTTTAATTTTATGATTGAGATTATTTATGTTTGATGTTGCATGATTAGTGTATGTGTATATTAGTTTCTAGAGTTTGCTATATGAGATTTGTCTTAAGAATTGCTTTAGGGTTTATTTGCTAGCTTCTACTTGTTTATACGCTTACTTCTACCCCTTTGTTTTGTTTTACTTTGTCGGGACGACAAAGGTTTGAGTTGGGGGTCTTGATGTCTCCCTAATTGTTCTTATTTTCGACCCTTAGGAGACATCATTTTTGGTGTTTATTTAATTAATTTGATAGACTTTTGGACTAAATATGCAATAATCCGGAATTCCCTTTTTATTTCTAGCATTTTTTATTTATTAAACTTTTGCGCGTAATATTGGTATTTTTAGTGTAATGTTTACAGGTTTTAGATGTTAGCTAGGAGAGGAATCCGAGGAGAAAGTCAAAGATCGTGAATTAGAGTCAAGACTTGAAGATAAATCCCGAAGATATTATTTTTAGAGCTGAAAATCCATTTTCCAAGCCATAGATTGCTGATTTCGAGGTGCTTAAGCGATGATTTAGCCGCTGACCTTTGAAGAGAAATCATTCCTTATCGAGTTACGGAACTTTAGCAACTGGAATAAGGTCAATCGAAGTCATAACGCATCGGGAAAAACCGTTTTAGTGAAGGTGTATCAGCAGTTACGGGATTTTGGGCTTAGAATTTGGGCTTGGACATTTAATTAATGTTTTATTCTTAGGTCCAAGCCCTAATCCGTTTTTCCACCTATAAAACCAGCCTTTGACTTCTATTTTCAAGACAATTCATTCTTTACAATTAAAAACACCAGAGAGAAGCAACAGAAGGAAGGAAGAAGAAGCTGCTAGAGCTGGAGTGGGTCTATAGCTCCGTTCTCAGTCATTCCAATTCCGGAAATTAGGTTTCTTTTATCTTTTATTTGTAATCAGTTATGAATTCCATTTATTTTAATTTAGTGTTTCTTTTCAATATGAGCTAAACATTTCATAGTGCTTGAGAACAAACAATGGGTGAATCCCAATCTTATTAATTAACGAATGTTGAATTTGGGTTTATATTGAATTAAACTAAATTAGGGCTTTTACTCTTTTCAATAAATTGAGATTATTTTTACTGTTTTTAGCGTCATGAACTAGGAACAGGTGTTAGTATTTAGGCTATTCCAATTAGTGGCAATTGGATCATCCTGACGGAGAGTTTAGATACAGAACCATTTATTCAATCTAGGATAGAAGCTATTGATTCTGATGACCTTAGCTAATTCTAGGGCCAATGAGGTAATAAAACTTAAACATCCAACGGTGGATCATATTTACCCTGACGGGACTAGTGACACTTTAGGATTGCCTTATAGTCCACCCTGACGGGGGTATAAGGAATTTAGAATCCCGACCATTGTAATTGACTAATTTAGCCCTTAAACAACATAAGTTAAGAAATAGGATAGGGAGGATCCTTGCGTTCTCAAGTACTACATCTCATATTGCGTTTTCATTCACTTTACTTGCGTCTTAGCTTCTACTTGCATTTTAATATTTGTCTTTCATTTATTTAGTCTTAATACGAAAACCAAACAAACATTTTATAATCTTTTATTTTCATAAGTGCATCAATCACTATTTGCTAGACATTGTGATCAACCATTCTGTCCTTGGAACGAATCTGTATTATCATCTATATTACTTGGGACAACCGTACACTTGCGGTTGTGGTTCGATTAGCATTTGCATTTATTTTAGAACACACAAAGGACCACCACTACTCCAAACACACCAAACACACCAAATATAACTAATACTTTAGCAGCTTAGATTAATGTCTTATGATGGCTCAGGCGATAGTAACGGATGGCAAGACAGTCCACCAAGAAGCCCGGAGTACATACCGAGTGATTTCGCCGACATTGTTATAAGGCCTTCTCCCCTGATGGAAAGTGCACCGGAGAACTACTCGGAAACAGTTGTATGTGATTGTTGCTTGCCAGCGCTGAAATACAGTACCTTAATAGACGACCACAGGGTACTACGCTCTCTCCGATGTCATTTTGAGAATTATCGTAGGCAAGAGTTTCCAATAAGGGAATGTAACTATTTTCGTTCTCTTCCAGAACAGGCGATAATTCCTGCTCTAGCCCGTACTCCAAAGACAGATATGTCTACCATGGACAAGCGTGGTAAAGGTCCACCGTTACCGTAAGTTCGCCATCGAAATCTGAATAACGAACAAAAGGCGGAGTAAGGTCATCTTTACATGTGGTGTACTAGAGTCAATGTTGTAGTCCTCATGTTACGTTGTTGTTGTCATGTTTATTTGATATTTAAGTTTTCTGTTATTGCGAGAATAAGTATTAGATCTATTGAACGGTCGTGGTCGTGGTTGTAGATGTCCTTTTTATTTTTATATCTATGATGTTATTATCAACCTATGTGTGTTATTTATTGTCGAATTATGAGTTCCATTTCGTTTGATTGTTCTTATCAAAATCCAAAGAGTTGTGGTTTAAATAAAATCTACCCAGAAGTAATGTCATCTCAATGCAATAGTTTACTAAAACAATAATAAAACACATTAGAATTGCTTACATTAATAACTCTAGTATATAAAGCAACATGAAATAGTTTTCTACAACAAAAATAAAACTCCTATGTTTGGCGGAACCCCGATGCCCATTCCTCATGCTCTCTGAAGATTACCGCATCCGTGTCCACTAAACGGCTTCGTTTGTTGGGACAGTTATTCTTCTGGTGTCCGAGTAGCCTACACAGACTACATCTACGGGGTTGAGATGGGCCAGCTACTTTACGACGGGCTAGTTCAGGATCTTCGGCAACAAACATGGTAGGCGGTGGAGGAATCTCAAAACATGTACCATCTTCGTTTGGAAAGTTGCTTGTCCTAGCAACAACATTTGTGATTGCTTCAAGAGTGTCGTTGTATCCCCTATCACTACGTGCCGCATGGAAACACATGTCTTTCCACTTGGCATTCAGGTAACCCATCCTCGCTATCTCTTTTTCACTATGATTGAACTCAGCCAAACACTTGTCTCTAAGGTTTAAGCTACTAGACGGGGTCCATCTGAATAGGACACAACTGTCTGGAATCTTTCTCAAACACCCGACCTTCATCATGTAGAACATGTGTCTGCATGGTATTCCATGCGAATCGTATAGTAGGCAGGTGCACTCTAGTCTAACCCTAGACCCATCAGTGGATATACAAACTCTTCTTTCAAGCCTAGGGTATTCGTAGGACGTAACAACGAATGTGCGAGAACCATACGTCTGTGAAACATGTACATGCGATACATCGCCTTGATTAACAATTTCCTTCTTTACCTTTAAAAAGAGGGCCCGGGTAAATTGCTTGCTAGCTTTACGCTCAAGCTCATGCATAATCGGCGTAGGTACGGGACTGGTCTGGTTTTTGATATATTCCTCTTTGCTTGCGTTTTCCCGAATGGTTAACATACCGTTCAAAAACAACTTAACAAATTCGATAAGCTTAACTTGATTGTTTAAGAACCGATTGAGATAAGAATTCATGCCTTCACAACGCTGCGTAGACTTCACAAAACCAAAAAAACTTCCCCGCAAATATGCCTCGGCCCACATTGAGCGTTTCTCGTATGTCTCACGAATCCATTTGTCCTCACATAGATCATTATCCCCCACCATCTTCCACCACGCTTCCTCGAACAACTCTACGGTCACAGGAAGCCGCATGATTTTCTTAAAAATACTCCCAAATCCGTCAACTTTAACATTGGTGACATCATTGCGATTCAAATGCCAAGAACATAAACGGTGCGCTACCCTTGGATAAACAAGCTCGATAGCCGAGGCCATAGATCTATCACCATCGGTTACGACAGATTTCGGTTTCTTCCCATTCATTGCCTCAGTTAATGTCTCTAGCACCCACACATACGATTCCGTTGTCTCGTACTTAACCAACGCAATACCAAATATGCATGTCTTACGGTGGTTGTTGACGCCTTCTAGCACAACTAGGGGGAAACCATAAGCATTGGTTTTGTAGGTGGCGTAAAAAACGAGGACGTCACCGAAAACCGCAAACTCTCTCCTAGATCTACCGTCGCAAAAGAACAACCTCTCCAAACGCTTCTCATCGTCCAACGTGTATTTGAAAACGAACAACGGATCGTTCAAACACCGACCTTCCAAGTAAGCAAGTGTAACATTAACATCCCCGTCGCCGATCTCCTCCGACCTAATCCTACCGAGAACATTGTAGAGATCTTTTCGCACGAAGCCAACGCCTTGGTATGACCCGGCCACCCTAACTAACACGTCCATTATCTTAGTTATTGCAATTCCGGAGTCTCTCAACGAGAGTGCTTGATCAAGATGACCTTCGTCTATATGCCGGTGGGACCTCAAATATTGCGCCGTAGCTTGAGGAGCAAGACCGTGGTTGTGCTCCGGGACGAATAAAGTAACTACAAAACACCAAAAAGTCGAGTTTTTTTTAATTTTAACATTTTTTTAATAAATAATTGACAATTTGGCATGAAAAGAAAAGTAATTACGGATCTGGCATAAGGGCGGCATTCTGAACACCGCCCTTAGGCAAAATTGTAAGGGCGGTGGTTGAATGACCGCCCTTAACAAAAACACAATTTTGCCTAAGGGCGGTGTTCAGAATGCCGCCCTTATGCCAGATCCGTATTTATTTTCCCCTTTATGCTAAATTGCCAATTATTTATTTAAAAAAGGTTAACCTTAAAAAAAACTCCCAAAAGTCTTATCTAATTTGATTTTAAGACGGGCCATACATTGACACCTTGTTTCTGACCTATGCCCTCGAACCCTATCTTTCATCTCTAAGTACTTCTTATCACGAATCCCGGCACATGAGCAAAGAAATAACCTACCAACTACTTCACCACCTCTATCGGCCGCCTTTTCCAAACGAAAGAAAAAAGGTAATAACAAAAAAAAAATATGTTTAATAAAGTAAATTAGTAAGGACAAATACAATTAAAAATAATTAAAAAACATTTGTAGACTTAACTTTTGAATACCATAAGCATAACTAAAAAAGAAAAAGAAAAAAATTGTAGCAAATATAGATGTAGCAATCGCCATATGTGGTGATAAAAGCTATTGGGTAGTGATGTATACAATTGGAGTTAATATTCTGAAAATCCTGTTGGAGAGTATAAAATAGGAGAGTCAACCCCATATTATAGCAAAAAGCTATAACATGGAACCTGAGTCCTATGGAACCTGTTGGACTCAGCCTAAGAGCTTTTTTTTACTTATGACTTTATCTCCAAGAAAAAGGACAAAAAACCTCACTAGAAAGTAATTCGAGATTTAACTATATCTTCTTCTATTATTGATTTCTTTAACTATATCTCTAGATTTAAATTGTAATTTTCTAACTCTATGATGACAAAAAAAAAAGTAATTCGAGATTTCAAGTAAAAAAAAAATTAATTCGAGATTTATCATTCTAACTACGATCACCGTTTTTTTTTTTAAAACAATCATTTGGTAACCGCATTTTACTAATTTTCTATTTTAAGAAAAATATGGTCATCGAATAACTATTATTTACCTAATTCACATTTTAAGTAAAGACGATTTATTAAAAACCGTCTTATGTGAAAATAGATTTTCCATAATAGACAGTAATTTGATATCCGTCTTTTTCTTTGAAGACGATTTTAAATAAAAACGGTTATAGAGATGATCACCTTTAACAAAATAAATAAACCTGAAATCCTCATTATCTTATACCAAAACGTAAACTTCTTCTGCCACCACCTCGACCTTCCATCAATGCTGCGCTAGGCGTGCGGTCGACCATTTTAGAGCGCCTAGGGGATCAGCCAGACGTCTATGCGTAATCTAGACATTTTTTTTGCTAGGCAATTTTAAATGATAATCAATTATATTTGATTTTTTAAATTTATATAACTTTTAAAATAGGTTTATATAATTTTTTTATATAAATAGATTTTTTAATAGTTTGTATTAAAAATTAGTTTTTTTTAAATAATAGCCTCCAGCTTAGGCGACGCCTAAGCCCACCTAGACCCGCCTGGAGGCCGCCTAAGCTTGCCTGGGCCATTTCTGGAAGGTAACTACCTTTTAGCACCTTAACGCCGCCTAGGCCATTTTAAGAACAGTGCTAGCCACCACTATTTTCAAGTTCCACAAACATTAAAATTGCTTGCATCACCATATTTTTTCATCAAGATCCTCCATTCATCACACAAGTTAAGGTTATAGTTCTTAAACACTTTTTTTTTAGGTTTTTTATTTTAATTTTGCAAATAAATTATTTTATTGGATTATTAAGGTTAGGGTTGTTATGTTTGGATTTTAAAATTATTTTCATCAATTGCACAATTAGTCTTTATATATAATTACACTATTAGACCTTTGTATATTATGAATTATATATGTTTTTGATTTTATTATTATTATTAGATTTTTTATTATTATTAGTTAATTGCATAATTGGTTCTTGTATTAGTTAATTGTATAATTGGTCCTTGTATTATATATTTACACAAAATGATTATATATTATATATTTTAATTGCACTATTGGTCTTTCTTTTTTTATAAACTATAACGGCATCAAGTAGCGACCTAAACATGTCTTCTTTTTTAAGGTAACAATTGAAGATCAATCGTAAAAGTAAAAATATTTGAAACAATAAAGTAAGTTTTTTTTTATAGAATCTAACAATATTTTAAATTATTGTTAATTAATTTTATTGGTCCTTTTATAGGACGCAAGGACTATGGTGAAGCCTCTTGCTTCCATATCGTAGAAATTAGATATGCGTCACCCCTTTATAGGCAATAATATTATAGGCAAAATTGATATATGAAATGGGTCTAAAGTCACCCAACTTCTCCCGAGTCACCCCTTTGGGGACAAGGGTAATGAGTGTGTCTTTTATGCTAGCTAAGGAAGTATTGTTTTCGGAAAAAATCCATAATCATGTTTAAAATGTCATTTCTAATGGTAGGCCAAAATTCCTTAAAAAACTTACCATTACGCCCATCAGGTCCAGGGGCTTTTGTAGGTGAAAGTTCCTTAACCATTTGCTTCTTCCATGTTAGGGGTCTTTAAGAGAGCCTCATTCATGCTAGTAGTCACTCTAGGTTTAATAAATTTGGTGGCAGTTTCCATCTTTGCACTTTCTACTCCCTGTTCATTGAAAATGTTAGAATAAAACTTTTGAAAACAATCCTTAATACCTTCACTATTTTCAACCCATTAATCATACATGTCTTTAATCTATAATATTTTATTGTAAGAACGTATTTGGATGGTAGATAGATGGAAGAACTTAGTGTTCTTATCCCCAAAGTGCAACCAGTTCTGTGTCGCTTTATCAGCCCAATACTTTTCTTCACAATTCATTTCAAATTTTAGCTCTTCCTAAGTCTTCGTTCCTCCTGTTCAAGTTTTGGGGAATGAGGGGTTTTATTAATTTCTATAAGCTTTTCCTTGATCTTCTTAATTTGTGTTTCATGGTTCTTGAACGTGTTCTTTCTCCAAGCCCATAGATCTTTAATAGTATTATCTCTTTTGAATACAAACTCCATTAAATGGGGTTTGAAGTCGTTTCCGTTCCAAGATCTTTCTACCACTTCATGGATCTGCTGATTATCAAGCCAAGAAGATTAAAACTTAAAATTATTCTGCTTATCTGCAAAAGAAGAGTCCAGTTGAAGCACCAAGGGAGAATGATCGATACCCACTGCAGGGGGTATGAAAATTTGGGCCAGGTGGAATTTACAACTCCATTCATAAGTTGCAAGTCTTCTATCGATTTTTGTTTTAACAAATTTATCACCATATTGTCTATTGTTCTAAGTATAAAAGCAGTCATTAGATCTAATACCTAATAAGTTATTGTCATTAGTAAAATTTCTGAAACCATTAATATGGGACATGTTTACAGGATTTTTATTGTATTTCTCATTCATGTTAAGGACACAGTTAAAGTCCAAAATAATCCAAGGGTCATTAATGGAATTGCTCCATTTGGTTATTTATCAAAAACTTTAGTCATATCTTTAAACTTGTTCAGAGCATGAATGCAAACAATATAATTTTAAAATCAAGGTTTATTGACTAAAAGGACAACAAAAGAGTGACAGCTGAAAGACACAATATTTCATTCTATTAGAAACGAAAGATGTGTGCTATAAAAATTACTTATGACTAAAAGAAAATATATTATTTTGTCAAGTATATTATTTTGTTAATGTAGTGTTATAATTTATTTTTTCAGATCATTATAGATTAATTGGACATCGTAAGAAGATGACCACGTTACTTTAGCTGCCCATACTTGTTTGGAATGTTAGGACATATTTTTCTGTGTTGTACCATTGATACATTTCAACAACGTCGAGTCGTATCGTCTTGATAGGGTTTTGAGACATTTTGGTTTCATTCAAGATATTCCAGACCCTATACAACAAGATGAGGATGGATATCATACATCAAGAATAGAAATGGGAGGTCCGGCGAGAATCGGTGAATAAAATATGCCAAGGAAATTGCCACGTCGAATAATGCAAAAAAATACTTGGAACAAATATAAATCAAGGCACTAAATTTCTCCGGAGCACGAGGCTTGGTATCGTAATAATACAAGGTTAAATAGCGAATCCTGATGTCTCCTCATTTGTGATAGATTTATATTAGGATGAGACATCATTTTTAGTGATTTAGAAGTCATAATAGTCGATTTTCTTGAGAAATAGTGCACTTTCCTATTTTGAGTCTTGATTTAGTAAAATAATATTTTTAGAGCATATTTGGTTTAATTGTTTATTTAGTGTGAAGCTTTAAAGATAATTATGGAGATTAATTAGAGTCCAAGTCAAAGACTACAAGATATGGAAAGAGATCAACATGGTAATTGGAGATAAAGGAAATAAAAACTAAAAATATGGAAAAGGAAAAGCTGCCTAAAATATGAATTTCTGCAGCAACGCCTAAAGAAGTGGTAATAACTCCAAAACCAAGCCGATTTTGGAAGATTCCTTTCATAGGGACGTAGATAATTCTGTGAGGATTCTTTTGGTATATTGTGGAACAAAAACCGACCAATAACGAAGAAGATATGCTCAAAACAGTTCAGCAGAAAGTATCTTTATTTCCATACGAATTTGAGTTGGGCTTGGAGCCCATTACTTTATTTATCCCTCAAGAAAACGAATTAGGTCTTCTAAACACCTATAAATACACCCTTATATCACTTGTAAATCATCCTTGCTCATCCTTGCCTCATAGTAATTAGTTCTTAAGGTTTTATTCTTCCAGTTTATTGTAGAGAGCAAGATGATGTCCTTTGTAATTTCTTTTAGTTTATTTCCTTCAGGTATGAACTAAACCTCCCATAGCTTGGGTTTTGCATCATGTATAAACTATGAATTCTAATCCTTCTATCTAAGTTTCTTTGGGAATTACATGTTTGAATTTGATATTAGCTTCTTACCTATATATTTGTTTATGTGTTTTGATTTATTGCCTGTCTTAGAACTGATCACTTTAGGCTTTCTTAATAGTAATTAGATGGTCACCTTAACTGGGTGTCTAATTATTGAAACACCACATAACGTCTAGTGTCGATATTAGTCCTGAAAAAACTGATTCTAACTAGATAGTCATTAGGGTATGATTTAATCACCATATCACCAATTGAATGAATTGTTTGCTTAGGGCCTTAGTAGCGTTTGATAACCCTATTTGAAACAGCTTCTTGGTTGTGCCGTAGCCCCCTTAGTCGCCCTCAAGGTCTATGGAATGGGAATTTAGAATCCTGACTAAGTATATAAGAGCTAATATTCTCCCTTATTAACTAGATCTATTAGAAAGAATTAGAAGGATTAGTGCATACTAGCAAAACCTAAGCTATACCTCTCATCTCATATTCTTCGTATTTTACTTTATTGTCTTTTAATTTTCTTAGTTTAATTAATTTCGAATTTCTTATCTCTTTTATTTTCTGTCTTTAATTAATTACTTCTTACTCGTTATTCTTACCCACGTGATTAACACACTTAAGTCCCTGAGAACGAACTCAACTTATCAACTAAAACTTGCATACGTCCATTAATACTTGCAGTACTGTGCCTGTCTAGGGTGAGAGTGCGTAGTTTTCTAGACTTTATTTATCTTATTTTTATCACACCCTAGGCGACACCAAGTTTTTGGCGCCTCTGCGGGGACTTGTGTCTCGTTAGCGTGTGGTTATCTATTTCAAGTAGTAGTTTTTAATTAGTTTTTATTTTTCAGAATTTAGTTTTTGTTTTTTCGGATTTACGCTTGTGGTTTGCTTTAGTCTTTTTCAGATTTCACAGTGTTTAATTCTTGGCCTCCTTTATCGGAGCTTGAGAGGAGCTTCAGACCTTACAACAAACGAGTTCGTGAGGAAAGAGCCTTAAGAAGAGCAATGGCAGCCCAACTAGATCCACCACACGAGGACCCAATTGGAGGACCTCAACTAAATCCCCCACTTGGAGTCCCACCTGGAGGAAATCCACCACTTAATCCACTAGGTGGTCAACAACAAGGACAATAACATCCACTAGGACGAGGTAATGGGCAGAATAATCAAAATCGAGTACAACAAGACCTCCCTGGTCTTCATGTGCCGTTCCATGTTCAACCAATAGGTTACCGTCCTCCAGAGATCCAGAATATTAAATTTCGACCCGATCCGGGTATGCTCAGTCAATTTCAAAGTCATGGACTCTATAGTCGTACAGCAATTTAAGATCCGGTAAGACCGATTCAGAAGTTCATGCAGATTTGTGATGCCTATGTTACTCCTGGCATTACACGCGAGCAACTGTATTGTCATATGTTTTCGTTCTTCTAAACCGGTAGAGCTAGCGAATGGCTAGATAGACAACCACCTGGAACAATTAATTCATGGGTAGAACTTCAAGCCGCATTCTTTAACTGTTTTTATCCGAAGAGCATGAGACTCAAAGATCAAAGCGAGCTTGCAAGATTTTGTCAAGAAGATGGAGAAACAGTAGGGGAATCATGGACAAGGTTTCAAGATAAATTAACTAGATGTCCGCTCCATGGTTATACACCCGCTCTACAACTTGCTATATTCTATGAAGGTCTTAATGATAAAGATAGGGAGAAGGTGGATAACATTGGAAAAGGTAATTTTGTGTCCATGAATCATAATGAAGCTTCCGAGGTTTTGGAAAATATTATTGAACAAGAAAGGAGTTGGCCTTCAACGTGAGCTCCTGTAGCAAAGACCCGAGGAACGCTTCGTTTAGATGCAGAAACTGCGAACTCAGCTCAAATATCCGCATTAGAGAATCAAATCAAAGAGCTGAAGTTAGAGATGCAAAAGAATTTAGCCGCAGCAAACGTAGTACAAGAAGCACAAGGTTGTCAACAATGTGGGGTTAATAATCATACATGGGAAGAGTGCGAATCAAATCCACAATCTGTGTACTTCATATCCAACCGAGGAGGTTATCAATGGGGTAACCGAAACCATCCGGGTATGCAGTATTCAAATCCTCAAGGGGCCGCTAATCCTGGTCATTATCAACCGCGCCCCCAGAACAACTCTTTCCAACCTAGAGGTTAGTATCAAAATCAATATCAAAATAAACCTGTTCCCCCTCAACAACCTGTTCAAGATGCCTATACCGATGCGTTAGATCAGAAAGCTTTACCTCAATATCCTCAAGAAGGATCTATAGACAATCAGCAAGTAATAAAAATATTAGAACGTTTGACCACAAATATGAACGCTCAGGAAGAGAAAGTCCGAGGACAAGATGCCGCACTTCAGATTTTAGGTACTCAAGTAGAATATTTAAACAAAGTTCTAACAAATTTAATGGAACAGAAAGAAGTGAAGGCAATCGAGGGAGGTGATGACAATGTTGGGTTCGAAGCTTGTAAGGCTATTTGCCTTGAAATTGAAGAAGAAAAGAAGGAAGTACCGCATGCTGCCGTTAGTGCCGTGGAAACTTCGAGTACCGAAGAAGAACCAACCAAGTCTAGCCCCGTGGAATCTGACTATTCTGAGGTTTATGTGGAGGACGATTCAGAAAGTGCCGAATTTATACAGCTTCTGAATAAGATGCAAGAGGAAATTCGATCAGTTATAGATTATCAAGCTGAGCTGGCTAAAGAGAAAGAGGAAGAAGCCTCCAAGGAGGAATCAAAGGATGAAGATGAAGTTGCACCTGCTGTGCAAGAAGAGAAAGAAGAAGAGAAGGTGGAACCGCCACCTGTTGTTCAAACAGTGTCACCAACTATTCCTGATACAAATCCTAAGGATGACACTGTACTCAAGACATTTGTAGAAGCGTATACACCTGAAAATATCAACGCCCAAATGCTTGAGATTGCAAAGAAAGGACTTACACCGCAACAAGTTTTTACGAAAGTTATTCCTGAGAAAGAAGCGAGTGTAGAGATCCCAAGAGAAAATATGAGAGTTTCAAGAAGAAGTGAACAAGAGCTACCAACAAAGCTCAAAGATCCGGGAAGTTTTAACTTTCCTATTCAAATAAATGGTATGCTCAAGGTGAAAGCTATGTACGATGTGGGTTCTGGTGTGAATCTTATGCCTAAGTCCGTGTTCGAGAGACTTGGACTTCAGAAATCAGAGAAAACTCCAGTGAAGTTGCAGTTCGCTGACAACTCAGTTACCAGGACATGGGGAACAGTGGAGGACGTCTTAGTCCGTGCAGGTAGTATCGCCATCCCTACTGACTTTGTTATACTTGAGTTTGATCCAGATAGGCAGGTTCCAATCATACTCGGACGGCCTTTCATGGCCACAAGTCAAAGTGTCATCAACTTCCAAGAAGGGACCATCACCCTTCATGCAAAGAATGTATCCGAGACCTTCTATGTCTTGGGTAAGAAACCAAGGAAGTTAGATCCCACCGTTCCTGTCATCCACAGCCTTTCACATCACATAGTCCCTCCTGAGAAGATACACTTAAAGCCTGTGGATACTGAGCCAAACATTGAGTTTGGGGTTGGCCATGAAGTTCTATGGAAAGCTCACCAACGCGAGAATAGGCCACGTAGTTTCAAAGACTCGTGGATGGGACCATTCATTGTCACTAAGGTTGTTTCAGCCAAGGTGATAGAAATCCGACCCAAGAAGGGGATCAAGCGGAGACTAGTTGACGTTCATATCCTAACTCGTTGTTGGGGAGGCTATATTCGCAAATCTTGATAGAGGTAACACGTCTAACTTTGAAAGACGTTAAACAAAAGTGCTGTACGGGAGACAACCCGCAAATTTTTTAAGTTTTTATGTCTTTTACGTTTTTAGTTTATGTTTAGTTTAGTTGTTTTTAGTTGATATTGCATATTTGAGAAAGGTATTAGTGTTTTTGATGGTTAGGTATTGGAGAAATCGAGTTAAGGAAGGAGAACAAAATTTTTCGCAAAAGCTGAAGCAGCGCTGCGGTAGACCGGACCTCAGCTGCGGTGTACCGCAGGGGAGGAAAACCCGTACCACGGGTAGAAGCCGCGGGTTTTATACCGAGACGAGAAAAAAATCCATCGATCCGTGCGGTATACCAGACCCTGCACCGCACCCTATACCGCAGGGCCAAAACCCGTGCCACGGGTATGTACCGCGGTTATTTTGACGAGACGAAATTTTTTGAAGCATCAGATGCTGCGGTATACCGCACCAGAGCCGCGGTGCACCGCAGGTCGCCGCCTGGAGAGAGAAAAACGGGTTTCAAGCTTATAAAAGAGAGTTAATGCTCATTATTCCGAATTTACTAAACCTCAAGCCTCTCTTTCTTCTCCAAAACTCTCCCAACTCCATTAAAGTTCATATAAACCTTCACCAATCATCAAAACACTACCCAATCATCAAGGAAAACACATCAAATCTTCTCTCCACATCATTACAAAGGAGATTCAAGCAACCAATTCTCACCAAACACAATCAAATTGAAGAATCAAGAGCTTAAATTTTCAAAATTCATCCTACAATTTCTTAAATCCAAGCCAATCCATCAAGAATCCACCTCACCCACATAGAGATTCATCATCAATTTATCTTTCCTAAGCCAAATCAAGCTTGTTCAACCAAAAATTCACAATTTCAAATATCAAGAGTTGTTAAAGCTTTGAGTTGGGGGTTAATTGAGGATGACTAATAGAACAACAATATTAGCTAACAAGAGGGAGGTGAAGAAAAGCAAGGTATTGGATCCAATCAAGAAGAAATCAAATAACAAAGGTTTCAGTTCTAAATCAAAGGGTAAAAACGATGTTAAGGATGAAGGTACGATACCTTTGTTTAATCGTAATGGTAAAAAGCTCTACTTTTATGCAAAGGAGAAAACACAACTTCCACAAGGTCCTACACCCAAGGAGAAAGAGGAAGCTTCAAGGGCCCTGGAATCTTCTGCAGAGAAACAATTAAAAGAGCTACCGTTTGCTTATGAGAAAGTAATCAAGGAAGAAGTTGGTACATGAGATTATAGGAGATTCTTAGAGCTTGGTGCGAAATTGGGTTGGTCTACATTCATGGTAAGACGTTCTGCACTATGTCATGAGTTAGTTTTGGAATTCTATTTAGGCCTCTTTAGCCGAGATAGTAAAGGTTGTGTTCCGATTAGAGGAAAGCTAGTTCCTTTCACAGTTGAGTAGATTAGAAACCACTTCAAGTTCAAGAAATTGAAAGGTTATTGCAATTATGAGGAAGCGGTTGCTAAACGAAAAATCTTTGATGAAGAATTACTTTTTGAGCATGTTTTAGACAAGGAGAAAGTGCAATCACATAAGGGAGAATTGAAGGCACCTTGGCCTTACAAATATCTTCAATCGGATGCGAGAATTTGGCACAATTTCCTTATTCCTAATGTCTTTGGAAACACACGAACTTTGGATGTGACTATGAAGAACGCTCTACTTTTGGATTGTATTTTGAGAGGAGAAGAAGTAGATGTGGAACAGTTGATCTATGAGGAGGTGATACGATTTTCGGTCTCTCCTAAATCGGTTTATAATGTTAAATTTCCTACCATGATCACGTATCTTGTGCGAAAAGAGAATGTAACATTGGGTGAAGAAGAGAAACTCGAGTTTAAAGGGAGTTGTATTGATAATGCTTGGATCAAGGATATCTTTCGAAGAGTGGGTTCTACGCAAGTCTCGAGAGAAGAAAAGAAGCAAAGTTAGCAAGAGAAGATGGATGAGCGTTTAACAAAATTCGAAGCAGCTCAAACTTCTTTAGTCAATGATGTGGCACAAATCAACGCTAATCAAGTGCACATCATGAAACTCCTTGAGCAATTAACGAAAGATCGAGCAAATCCTACCTTGGATATCAATAATGCGAGGCAATAAGCCTTGAGTGTATGTTCTCTTTCTTCCTTACCATTTCTGTAAATGCTTTTATCTGCTAATTTTAATTTCTGTTTCGAGTCTTTTTCGAGTCGTGGGGACACGACTCATTTTTGAGTTGGGGGTGTGGGGATTCGTTGTCTCTCATCTCCATTTTTCTGTTTTTAGGTAGAAATTAAAATTTTTGATACATGGGAATTAGATGTAGAGTGTGTTTAATAGCTTGAAAGCATAAGCTCAGTGAATTGATGATAGTAAGTAGTATGTTTATGAGCTATGTTATTTGTATGCTTTGAGTATTTGCAGGAAAACACACGTTGATAGTAAAGAAAAGATTAGTGAGCAATGCGATAGAAAGTATGTTAGATCTCAGGGAACCTTGAGAAGTGTGTAGGCCGTGAGATCCAAGCTAGTGGACAAACCATTTGATGAAAGTGCTAAAGGTAAGAAAATAACGAAATTACATAGTGTAGAAAGTGATTAAGGCGGTTCTTTCATATTTGAAGCCTTTGAAACCTTTTTATACCTTCTCACCTTGTGATTTTGATTTTATATGCTATATCCTTCTAGCCTTTCTAAAGCTTTTTATTGAAACACGTTATAAGCCATATCCTTTAGATTTTAGGACTTTTCCATATGACCCGCACTCGAATCGCGATGCATAGACAGTTGTTTTAGAGCTTGAGTTTGGGGTGGTGGGTCCACCATTATGGGAATTGTTATTGGGGTGGGATTTTTGAGCTTATTAATTGTGCTCTGTCTTTATATTGATGATTATTCGCAGATTTTTATTGTAACCCTTTGCCGGGGTAATAGTGAATGAAAAAGAAGCTACGAGCTAAAATTGCCAACAAGGGCATTAAAAGAAAATATATATATATATATATATATATATATATATATAAGAAAATTAGCGTGATATCTCAACATTAAAAGAGAGTCATAGCTTAAGAAGTGAATTTGAAAAGAAAAGAAAATATATATATTTGGACCGGCAAAGTGGAATTTTTATGTGAACATCTTATGCTTTAATTGGGTTATTGGGGATGCTAAATTATGCATCAAGGAATTCATTGGGTTGAGTGAGAAACGTTTTATGAGAGTAACTCAAGCTCTAGGGCGATTCGTTGATGGCTAGTGAGGAGAGAGCCAAAAACTCACTCTAAATTATCCAAATATACTATCCTACCGTCCCTAAGCCTAAATTACAACCTTAAAGACCTTGTGATTCTTTGCTATATAATTAAGAAGTGATTGAGCCATTAGAGAGTAGTTAAGTGGATCTTAGATACTAGTGAGGTTCGATGAACAATCTATAGCTTTCTTGGGGAACTGAGTAAAGTCCCAATCCTTCTTACATTGCGAAACTAATCTGATCTTGAATTCAAGCCGTGTTGATTGTGGATATGAGAAGTGTATAGGTATGTAGTTTATGAATATTATTGCATGAAATTTTCTAGAGTTGTTGCTTTAGGATTATTCTATATATTCTGCTATGCTTTTCCCATTGTGTTGAGAATTTTATAAGTGTGTATTTATAGACTTCCCAATTGTTTTTATCTTTATTGTATCGGGACGATACACCTTTGAGTTGGGGGTCTTGATGTCTCCTCATTTGTGATAGATTTATATTAGGATGAGACATCGTTTTTAGTGATTTAGAAGTCATAATAGTCGATTTTCTTGAGAAATAGTGCACTTTCCTATTTTGAGTCTTGATTTAGTAAAATAATATTTTTAGAGCATATTGGGTTTAATTGTTTATTTAGTGTGAAGCTTTAAAGATAATTATGGAGATTAATTAGAGTCCAAGTCAAAGACTACAAGATGTGGAAAGAGATCGGCATGGTAATTGGAGATAAAGGAAACAAAAGCTAAAAATACGGAAAAGAAAAAGCTGCCTTAAATCTGAATTTCTGCAGCAACGCCTAAAGAAGTGGTGATAACTCCAAAACCAAGGCGATTTTGGAATATTCCTTTCATGGGGACGTAGATAATTCTGTGAGGATTCTTTTGGTATATTATGGAGCAAAAACCGACCAATAACGAAGAAGATATGCCCAAAACAGTTCAGCAGTAATTATCTTTATTTCCATACGAATTTGAGTTGGGCTTGGAGACTTTACCTCTCCCTCAAGAAAACGAATTAGGTCTTCTAAACACCTATAAATACACCCTTATATCACTTGTAAATCATCGTTGCTCATCCTTGCCTCATAGTAGTTAGTTCTTAAGGTTTTATTCTTCCAGTTTATTGTAGAGAGCAAGATGATGTCTTTTGTAATTTCTTTTAGTTTATTTCCTTCAGGTATGAACTAAACCTCCCATAGCTTGGGTTTTGCATCATGTATAAACTATGAATTCTAATTCTTCTATCTAAGTTTCTTTGGGAATTACATGTTTGAATCTGATATTAGCTTCTTACCTTTATATTTGTTTATGTGTTTTGATTTATTGCCTGCCCTAGAACTGATCACTTTAGGCTTTCTTAATAGTAATTAGATGGTCACCTTAACTGGGTGTCTAATTATTGAAACACCAGATAACGTCTAGTGTCGATATTAGTCCTGACAAAACTGATTCTAACTAGATAGTCATTAGGGTATGATTTAATCACCATATCACCAATTGAATGAATTGTTTGGTTAGGGCCTTAGTAGCGTTTGATAACCCTATTTGAAACAACTTCTTGGTTGTGTCGTATCCCCCTTAGTCGCTCTCAAGGTCTAAGGAATGGGAATTTAGAATCCTGACTAAGTATACAAGAGCTAATATTCTCCCTTATTAACTAGATATATTAGAAAGAATTAGAAGGATTAGTGCATACTAGCAAAACCTAAGCTATACCTCTCATCTCATATTCTTCGTATTTTACTTTATTGTCTTTTAATTTTCTTAGTTTAATTAATTTCGAATTTCTTCTCTCTTTTATTTTATGTCTTTAAGTAATTACTTCTTACTCGTTATTCTTACCCACGTGATTAACACACTTAAGTCCCTGCGAACGAACTCAACTTATTAACTAAAACTTGCATACGTCCTGTAATACTTGCAGTATTGTGCCTGTCTAGGGTGAGAGTGCGTAGTTTTCTAGACTTTATTTATCTTATTTTTATCACACCCTAGGCGACACCAAATCCACACAAGAAAAAAATATAGGCATGGATGTTGATAAAGAGTTTCACCCGTGTGGAAGATAACTCCAAGAACTGGTATAATATAGACCGTCTCTCATATATTTATTTAACCAACAATAGTTATATGTAATTCACATATATTTTATGATGACATGTCTATGCCAATATCGATGGAGCCTACCATGTAGCCGATCCAAACACAATAGTGGATGACATGAAGAATCATATGAAGATGATTTTGGATTACGTGGGAGAAAAGAATTTAATCGACCAAATCGTAAATTTTAATGTCATGCAAGATTTTGGGCCCGGACCATCTTTATCTAGGTTATCACGAAGACGGAGATGAGTACGAGAGTAGATGTGAACTCTTATTAGGCCGTGTTTATTAAGTGTATCTTGAATGTTAATGGTTCGTTAAAGTGTTAATAAGTGTTTGTGTTTTTGTTAGTTTTAAAGTGTTAATGATGATGTTAGTTTAAGAATTAAGTGTTAAATGTCAACGTAAAGTGTTAGAATGAATGTTTAAATACTTTATCAATAAGAATGTTATTCAAGCCTTAGCAAACTTTTTTTCCTAGAAAAGGTGGTCATTAGAAAACCACCATACATGGAAATATGGTGGTTTGATTATCGTCTTTCTACGAAATATGCTCGTCGTATGAATGCCTATACATGATACATTTTAAAATACAGAAGATGATGTCCTTCTCAAGTAAATTTCAAAGCGGTTTGGAAATCTTGGAGAATTCTTTAATGAATCAACGATTGAATCTCGCATGACCCAATAAACTTTTAACACATTTGACATAACCCGAAGGTGGTAAGGTTTTGATTATCTTGATCATAGCGCGATCAACCCATATACCTTTACTCTAAAACTTATGTCCCAACACGACCCCCTAACAAACCATGAATGACACTTCTCCCAATTCAGAACAAAGTCGGATTCTTTACAACATAATACACCTTCTCAAGATTATCAAAGCACACATCAAAGCTATCACCAAATACCAAAAAAGTCATCCATAAAAACTTATAAGAACTTATTTATCATGTCCCAAAATATCTCTATCATGCACCGCTTGAACGTGGCTGGTGAATTTCATGAACCAAACGACATCCTTCGGAACGCACAAGTGACAATGGTTTTGTGTTGATTGACAAGATCTTAATAAATCTGATTATACCCCGAATAACCGTCAAGGAAAGAATAGTACTCTCTCCCTGTAATCTTATCTAACATATGATCAATGAATGAATGTGGGAAGTGTTTTTCTTGATAGCTTTGTTGAGCTTGTCATAGTCCATGCACACTCTCCACCCCACAACTGTTCTTGATGGAATCAATTAATCATTGTCATTGAGGATGATAGTCATACCACCCAGGGCCGGTCCTGACATTTTGGGGGGCCCAAAGCAAACTTTAAAATATGGACCTCTAAAAAAAATTTAGGTGTATTACAATTTTTTTAACTTAACTTAGTTAAACAATTATTTAAAAAAGAAAAAATAGACTAACATTTTTGTTTTGAGTTAGGCTAAAATTAGGCCTTTTTTAAATAAGATTTTTTTTACTAATATAAAAATAACATTTGGGGCCATAAAAATATTAAAAATTGAGGGGGGCCCAAGGCGATGGCCTCCTTGGCCTCCCCTCAGGCCCGGCTTTGATACCACCTTTTTTTGGAACACATTACACCAAATTCACCCACTCTCTATTTGAGATCGAAAAAATGATATCTGCATTTAGTAACTTGATCACATCTTCCTTACTACCTTCTTCATCACTGACGTGAGTCTTCTTTGCCCCTCAATCAACCTCTACCTTTTGTCTTCAAGAATGATTTTGTGTTGGAAAGTGGCTGGACTAATACCTTACATATTGGTTATAGTCTATCTAATAGCCTTTTGTTGGCTTTAAATACACATAGTAACTTATCTTCTTGAGGACATGAAAGGTTAGGGACAATAATAATTTGAAAAGTATTATTCACACCTAGATATGCACAACTCAGATTATAATGAAGAGGGTTTTCCTCGAGTTTGGGATAGATACAATAGATGGTTTATTCATTGGTCCAGTCTCCCGGATCCTCAGATTTGTTCACATCCATTTAATTTCGGTCTTCCACCTTAAGAACTTAGAGTAGTCACAACATGAACATCATGCTAACTCATCATATAACTCTGACGAATCACGTGTCAAGGCAGCCTGCAAAATATCATCAAAATTGCAAGGATCTTTCAGAAAATGAAATGTAATCAACCTTAAAATCAATATGCTTATTTGAGTCATCTTTGAAAATACTGATTTGATACTTGTACAAGTTTGTGTTGAAGATCAAATTAAAATGACGAGCCAAACATTACAGGGCCTAATTCGTTATGGAAAAAATTGACATGTATTGGTTGAATGACGCGTCGTTTACAAATCTGTGAGAAGATTTAGGTATCACATTGGTTGCTCTTAACAATTAAAGTATCATTATTCATAATGTAGCAAGGCGTGGCCGAACTAAATCAACGGCTGAAAGTGAGGTGTGGACATCTTTTAATGCAATTAAAACCATTGTCGATGATAACCGGTTGAGTAATCAATTTACTCTGTGAGATTATTCAAGGTATTAACAACTTGTCTCGTGCGAACTGGAGTATTTTCCCAATTATCCTTGAGATCGGAAGGTGGTTAGGGAATTTTTTATCATGGAAAGTTACTAAAATCAAACGATTTTTTAGTAGATTAGCTAATATGTTTTTATTCTTGTTTAATGTGTCAAACAATTTATCAAAATAGAATGATAAAACCCTCAAATATAGTATCGCTTATCTATTTAATTTGTAGGGTTGAGCAAAACAAAACGACCCAAAAAACTGAAAAAACCGAATTGAAAAAGTAAAAAACCGACAAAACTGTCCAGTTCTGTAAAACTTTTAAAAAAACCAAAATAATTTGGTTCGGTTTGGTTTTTTTATGCTAAATTGAACCGAAAAAATACAAAATTTAATTTATGCCGCTAATTTTTTTGAGTTATGAATGACCTTTGTCCTAACTTAAGGGACCCCTGACTTTCCTTGATATTTTTAAAAAATATTATATTTAGAGGAACAGAAAATTGAGTAAATTTTAAAAAGAAAAAATGCTCACAAATGACATGTGCCACCCCTTAGAAGGTCATAATGTGCAAAATTTGCACAAATCATTAGTCGATATATCTAAAGAGATACTTTGTTTATTGTAAATTCTTGAAACTAAATTATATAAATTAAATTATAGAAATATTCCTTATAAATAATTGTTTATAATTTATGCATAATATTTTAGTTCTAATAATGCAATTTTCCTACATTGGTCAACAATATGAAAAGAGGACACCTAATATATTAGTCTTTAGAAAATAAAATGTTTGAGTAGATGTACTTGAAAACTATCCAGTTTCCAAACCAAACACATATAAAAACCTAATATTAAGCCGAAACGAACATATACCGAACCAAAAACCACATAAACATAACCGTTGAAAATCATTCGATTCGGTAGCAACACCCTAAACCGAACAATTCGACTTTGATTTCGGTTTTCTCCAAGAACCGAGGACAACCGAACCGTGCCCACCCCTACAGTTAATTTTTCTTTTTTCTTAGAGGTGGAAATCGGATCCAACATTTCCGATCCGAAAATTCCGATTTCAGATCATATTTTTACTGCTCCGAAAATCTGATTTTTTTTTGAAAAAATCTAATCGGAAACAACATCTAAATTTCCAAAATTTCCAGACTTCCAATCCGATTTTTGTTGGGAATAGAAAATTTCTTTTCAAACGGTAACAAATGACTGCACCGCCACCGCCTATGGTCGGCGGCCACATCCCGCCGGAGATTCCGCCTGCCCTTTCAGAAGATGCTGTGATGGAGTCCAACGATCAAAGCTTGGATAATCTGTCTCATGATACTGCAATAGCCAGAAACACAAATGAACAATTAAGGGATGAATTCCCTGATTTGAACGAAGTTCTTAAGGATCAACGTGGAGGCAAACGCCCTCGCTCTAATGCAACAGTGACTGCAATGGCGACATTAACAGGCGCTGCAACAGCAACACCAAAAGGACCCATCACAGGCGCAAATCCAGTGGCAGGAGGAGGCTTCAGAGGTAATAATCCTAAACCTTTTATCAGGCCTAATTTGAGTGGTTGGAAAGGAACTGTTACTGGAAATAATGTAGTAATACCAATTATGGAAGATATAAATGAAACTAAGGCAAGTACTGGTATGGGGGATGGATTTCGTGAATTAGAGGGTTTAATTGAAGATGATGAAGAGATTGCTAATAATTCTATCCCTACTGTTCTCCGCACAAGAGAGGAAATACAAGAGGGTATCCGTCTTTGGCACAACACCGCGGTAATTCAGTTACTTGGGAGGGAAGTAGGGTTCACATATTTATCAACAAAACTAAAGCAAATTTGGTACCCAACTGGACCATTGGAATTGGTAGATGTAGGACATGGCTACTATATGATTAAATTTGGCGAAAGAGAAGATTTCGATTTCGCGATCTCGGGAGGACCGTGGATGGTTTTGGACCACTATCTTATAGTAAGGGAGTGGACTCCGAGCTTCAATGCTGTAAATAATTCAATAACAACAACGACAACTTGGGTTCGGATATCGAATGTGGGTATGCACAATTATACGACAAAGATATTGAGAAAGATTGGGGACAAACTTGGAAGGACGATCAAAATCGATCCTATCTAAGGCAAGACTCCGGGGTAATTACGCGCGTCTAGCTATTGAATTAGATTTGGAAAAACCGTTGGAACCGGAAGTTAGAATTGGTTCGGAAGTTTGCAAAGTTGAGTATGAAAGGATTCACCTAATATGTTTTGGTTGTGGAAGGTTTGGACACAGAAAAGAGAACTGTCCTCCGAATGCGACTAATATGACAGTAGGAAATGAAAGCGGGGTAACAGAAAGGGTGGCTACAAATATTATTAGAGTGGAAGCTCAAGCTAATAAAGTAAAATATGGGGAATGGATGACAGTTAGAAGAGGTAATAGGACTAACGGGAAAGGAGGCTCGAATAATGCTAACAAATCCGTACAACAAAATGGTTTGGGCTCTCGTTTTGAAGCATTACGTATGGAGGAGAGTGCGTTTGAAGGAGGTAATTTTGCTCAAAGTATCTATAGTAAAGGGCAAAGTTCGGGAACAAAATCGGGTAACAATAAAGGGAAAGGTGTAAGTTGGGCTAATTCTAACAACAAGGGTGGGAATAGTGCTAAGGGACATCATGTGATAACAACCCCGAATTTTGAGCAAAGTAAACGCTTAGAGGATGTAGTAGAGGTTGTCGATTTCGGGGCGGAAGAGTTGGTTAAGATAAGTAATATGGCGTCTCGAGGAAAAAAGATAAATGGGGCTAAAGGGAGCAAGAAAAATTCAAATAGGAAAGGAAATAATAATGTAACAGAACAGAATTCAGTGGAAATAATTAGGGGCGATGGAGGGTAAATGGCTAATGAGCCAGAAGGGAGCTTGGTGGAGGTTATAGTTTAGGAAGATATGATTGGTAATGGGGGCCAAACTGCAATAATTGATAGTATAGGGGCAGCCCCTATTGATACCGAGAGGTTACCTGCTGCAGTACCGCATGAAGAAACAGCAGCTCCAGAAATTATGCAGCAACAGATTGTTATGTACCCTGCTGCATTACCGCCTGACTCGGTTTGGGAGGATGACACGCGTACTGAGGAGGGTGATTCCATGTGGCTGGATAGCCAAATCGTGGAGTCTCCGGAAGCGCGGCAGGAGCACACTAAGCAACACGAAGAGGGCAAGGATGATGACACGGCTATGGACTCTCGCGCCTGATGCGCCAATCAGGTATAATAATTAAATTATTTTATTATTAATGAGTTGTTCAATGGATGAAGATAATTCAAAGGGGATTATGAAACACCCCTAAATATCTTAGTTTGGAACTGTTATGGTGCAGCAAACCTAGGTTTCGCCGTGTATTGCGTGACATGATGATAAGTAATCGGGTATGGCTCACGGTAATAGTGGAGCCCCGTGTTAGTGGAGTCACCGCCAACAATATAAGTAATTCCCTTCAGAAGGATAACTCGATTAAAGTAGATTCAGAATGCTACCGTGGAGGTATCTGGTTAATATGGAATGATTCTAATATATTAGTCAAAGTCTTATTCGCGCGTAGGCAAATAGTGAATGTTGAGGTAAATCAAGAGGGGTGTCAACCTTGGATATTTTCGGCAATTTACGCAAGCCCGGCCTACAATGAGAGAGAAGTGCTATGGGAAGCTCTTCACCAAGCTTTTCATAACATCCAAATTCCTTGGCTAGTGGTTGGCGACATTAATCAAGTCGGATTAGAAATAGACAAAAGAGGTGGGACCGAAGGAGTAACAAGAAGAATGGAACACTTTGAGGAATGGAGACACAGCTGTGGGTTAATTGACTTGGGTTTTGAGGGACCACGCTACACTTGGTGCGATTCATGGAATTCGGGTCAAAGAATTATGGAACGCTTAGATAGGGCCTACGGTAATGTGGAGTGGCATGACCTATTTCCAAATGCACGTGTTATCCATTTAGCAAGGGTACATTCTGACCATATGCCTATCCTTATCCAGCTTTATCCAATAGAAAGACAAAAAGTTAATGATCGCCGGTTTAGATTCAAGACAGCTTGGTGCCTCCACAAGGACTTCCGAGACTTCGTAAGTAGCAAATGGGAAGGTAATAACAGTGAGTTGGGGGACAGTTTATTAAATATTCAGAGTTAATTGAGAAAATGGAAAATGGATGTCTTTAGTGATCTCAACTAGAGAAAGAGAATTTTGAATGCGAGAATTAGGGGTATACAGAAGTCACTGCAAGGGTCATACAACTCATCACTACGTCAGCTAGGCATTCAGTTAATTAATGAATATGAAAGTGTGCTTGAACAGGAAGAGATTATGTATTTTCAAAAGTCAAAGGAAAATTGGATATATTCGGGCGATAGAAACACTAGGTTCTATCAACTGGCGGTTTCTATTAGAAAGAAAAAGGAGTATTGTTCGAGACTTTTGAATGATCTAGACATATGGGTAGAAGGGGAAGAAGATTTGAAAGATTTAGTTCGTGAATATTTTGAGACATTATATGAGAAACCGGAAGATCGAATTGAAGGTTTTACGCTACCGCAAGTGGGCCCAATTGAAGCGGAGGTAACCCGCGATTTGGAGAGACCATTTTCTGATGAAGAGATAAAAGAAGTAGTGTTCCAATCAAATCCGACGAAAGCTCCGGGCCCTGATGGAATGTCAGCGGCCTTCTATCAGAAATGCTGGGACACGGTGGGACCCTCAGTATGTAAAATGGTACGAGAAGCAGTAAGCACTGGTCATTTTCATTCGGGTCTGAATGGTAGACTTATACACCTTATCCCGAAAGTGTCAGACCCGAACCGGGTACGTTTATTTCGTCCTATTAGTTTAATTAACTCCCCTGTTAAGTTTACAATGAAGGCAATGGTCAATAGACTTAGGCCTATACTGTCTAATATAATTGGTCCTTGTCAAAGTAGTTTCTTACCAGGTCGATCGACGATTGATAACATAGTACTTGTATGTGAGATTGATCATAGGATGCGGCATCTTCAAGGAAAGAACGACATCATGGCGATTAAAATAGATCTTGCAAAATCCGATGATAAAATAAGATGGGAGTTCATTGAAGACACAATTAGGCATTTCGGTCTTCCGGAATCCTGGATATATTTGATTATGTCTAGCATGAAGGAAAATGAAATGCGTATCTTGTGGAATGGTGAACCATTAGCACCGTTTAGACCCTTCTGTGGTATCCGCCAAGGAGACCCCCTCTCTGCGTACATATTTGTTATGTGCATGGAGAGACTCTCCCTCCTAATTCAAGAGCTGTCTGATATGGAAAAATGGGAAGCGATTAAGATGGGTAGACAGGGCCCAAAGCTATCTCATTTGTTTTTTGCTGACGATCTAAAATTGTTTGCTGAAGCATCCTTATTGCAGGTACAGTTAATTCAGGAGACGATGACAAAATTTTGTGAAGAGGCTGGTCAATCTGTTAGTGTCGAAAAGTCACTCATCTACTTCTCGAAGAATGTTACGAAGCAAGTACAACATGATTTAGCAGAGGCGAGCGGGTTCTGTCACAGTGATTCTTTTGGTACTTACCTAGGGACACCTATCCTATCGCGAAGATTACCAAAAGGGTTTTATAAGAGAATCGTGGAAAAGATGTGAGGAAAGCTCACTACATGGAAAACCAAGACTTTGTCGCTAGTGGGTAGAGTTGTTTTGGCTCAATCCGTACTTAGTGCAGTTACGGTCTACCAGATGCAAGTAATGAAACTCCCAAAGTACGTGTGTGGGGAAATTGATATGGTCGTTAGAAACTTCATATGGGGGTCATCAGAATCGGAAAGGAGATTACATTGGGTCGCGTGGAATCAAGTTTGCAAACCGAAAGAGATGGGAGGTTTGGGAATTAGAAAGGCAGAAAGTTACAATTTAGCGTTGCTAGCAAAGCTCGGTAGGAAGATTTTACAGAATGTACAGAACGTGGCATGGATTGATGTTTTTAAAAGACGGTATTTCAAAAATGGAGTGTTAAATCGGGAACAAAAAGTTACTGACTCTAGCATTTGTAAAGCCATTCAAGTTGGACTCAAGGTCCTCCAGGATGGAGTTATTGAGTTAGTTGGACAGTCAGGGGCGAAATTCGTATGGCGTCTTGAAGCTTCGGGGGTTTTTCGGTCAAATCAGCCTATGGTAAATTGGAAAGCAATGTAGAAGATATGTCGTTTAAATGGGAGCTCGTGTGGAAGCTAAAATGCTCACAGAAGATCCGTTTTCTCCTATGGCGAGTAGCCTTGAATCGCTTCGCTTCTATGGAAAATTTATACAGGATGAACATTATTAATTGTAGCCTGTGTGCTATATGCGGGACTGATATAGAGGACACGAAACATTTGCTTTTAAATTGCAGAATTCTATCACTGATATGGCGGTTATTCGGTTTAGAAGCTGCTGCAGAATTGCACATGGGACCTGCTGGACAGTCTTCGGAAGTCCTGGTCTTACCAGCAGCTGAGCGAAACACCATATGGAGGGCGAACAGGGGCTGGAATGAAGCGCCAGCTGCTATCTCCTCCACGGCAGGAGCTGCGACTATTGAAGCAGCTACAGACCTGGTTGTTGTTGCTACTGGAATGGCTTTTTCTCGGGTTACAATGGATTTTAAGTCATGTCTAGATTGCCACCTTCGTTCGAAAGCAAAGGTTCGGGGCCTTGAATGGCCGCTTGTTTTTGCGGCAATAACCTGGACAATCTGGATAAAAAGAAACCAGCTACTATTCAATGAGTTGCAGAGTTTACCACATATTAATGAACTTAAAGAGATATTTTTACCTTAGCTAGTAATTTTGTACTAGAATGGGGGAAAGAATATGACGGGGGAATAATTAAATCAGCATCGAACAAAATGATTAAATGGATTAAGCCCCCCGATAGAGTTAAACTAAACATAGATGGTAGCTGTGAGCCTAATAAGAAAATTGCGGGTATTGGCAGAATTCTGCGAGACAAAAATGGCTCATGTGTTGCCGGCTTTAATGGGCCATGTATTTTTGATTCACCACTTATATCTGAAATTCTTGCACTTCATTTCGGGTTAAGGTGGATGATTAACAAAGGCATTACGAAAGTTTACATTGAAACAGACTCGAAGGAACTCCATACGCTAGTGAAGGGCGGTGGGAGTTCAAGAGATCGTGATTTCATGGACTCGAGGGAGTTCCATGTGCTAGTGAAGGGCAGTGGGAACTCAGGTAGTCAACGTGATGCTATTTTATGTGAATGTCGAGAGATGTTACGAAGATATCCTACTTTTGAACTAAACCATATATACCGGGAAGCTAATTTGTGTGCGGACAAGTTAGCGAAGGAAGGTGCGAATATGATCTCTGGTCCTTTGATATTTGAAGACCCCCCGGACTATTTGTGGAGATATATTACAAAAGATAGGAGTCGTTGTGCAACTGCTAGAGTTGTACTGAATTGTTAAATAAGTTTCTGTTAAGAAACATTGTAATTTTTGTGTAACTGACTTATAAGCCTCTCTTGTATGCAAAAAAATGAAAGTATTAGTAGACTAAAAAGAAATTCAACAAAAATTGGTAATTCTTTTTTTTTTAAACAAAGGAAGGTGCTAAGGCACCGAAAGCAAATACAAAGTCAATTAGCCAATTCCTAATTTACAAAACCAAGCCGATACGTCGGAAAGACTTAAAATCGATCGACGTTGAACTGTTGAGTCTCCGATTGATGTGGCGAAAAGAAACCTACCCAATCTCTCCAGCTTTGTGGATAATCCTACGAAGAATAGGTTGGATATTCCACTGTGCGGCTGAAACCTGCTTTATACCTTGAATGATCTCAAGGTTATCTGAAAATATGACTTTCTCTTTTTCTTGAAATTCAACACCAATTTCTGTGGCCTTCAAAAATACATATGCTTCACCCTCTAATGCCGAGTTACAGTCTAAATCACCGATGTGTGTGAAAGATGTTTCTGTGTCTTTATTAAACCCCACCACAGCAATTCCCGAGGGATCCCATTTGTTTGAGAAAGATGCATCACAATAAAGGGAAATTTCTGAGGTTTCATTGATGGATTTTCTTCTTCTACATCTATATGTTTTTGGAGACCTTTGTATTCTTTTTTATTCCAATCTATGCCATGTATTTCTTGCATGAGTTTTTTTGTTGCTAGGTTGATTCCCGTTCCGCATACTTTTGTGCCTTCATGTACCGCTTTCATCTTCCCTTTTCAGATATTCCAGAGATTAATCATGATGAGATTCCTAACTACATTTTCCTCCCATCCCCTTCAACAAAACTTTTAATAATCTTAAGGAACCAATCTTTGAACTTTTCGTCAAAGTTGTCTTAAATTTTTATTTGAAGAGGTTATCCGGCCCAAATGTCTTTACACATATTACAGTGTAATAATAAGTATTCAACGTCCTCTTTCGGGTAATTGCAACAAAGACAATTAGTAGAGTCTGCACATTTCCTTCGATAAAGATTCCCTCTAGTTGGAATTGCATTGTTTGCTATTCTCCATAGAAATAATTTTATTTTTTTGGGAATATTGGATTTCCATATTGTCTTCCAGATCGGAGAGTCGTGTGTGGATATTGATTTTGCTGTTGTAGGTTTGTTCATAATTTGATCTTCTGTTATAACTTTGTATCTTGTTTTCGTATTAATAGTTCCGTCTCTCGAGAACGGCCACACAAATTTGTCTTTTGCATTGATATTAGTATCTCTAATTTTCTTTATTAATGGTATTAAAGGTTTCGGAAACAAGTTATCCAATATTTCAAGTTCCCATTCTGTTGTTTCATAAGCTCGCTAACTTTAGTAATCGTGACCCCTTCTGGCTTATCTATCTTCCAATTTGTATCAACCCATTTTTCATTCCATATATTTGTATCTCTTCCATTTCCTATTATTTTGATTCCATGTTTTTTTAAGAAATCCCTACCTTCTATTAGACTTACCCAACTCCATGTCCTACTTTGTATAATTTTACAAGTCATAATATCAGATTTGTTATAGTAAATACCTTTCAGAAGTTTGGTAGCTAGGTTGTCCAGGCTATTCATTAATCTCCAAACCTGTGCTGCCAATAAAACTGTATTCATTTTTTTTGAAATATTTGAAACCTAGACCTCCTAGAAGCTTGCTGATCGCGATCTTTTCCCAAGCTACCCAGTGGATCATGTTATTTTCACCTGAATTCCACAAAAAATTAGAAATGGCGGAAATAAGTTTGTTGCAAAATGAAATTGGAAAAGAGAAAATAGACATATAGTAATTAGGAATAGCCTGTAAAGTTGCTTTGATTAGCACTCCTTTGGCTCCTTCTAACAACAGTTTTGCTTTCTAACCCTCTGTATTTTTGAAACTTTTTTTCCTATCATTTCTAAAGATTTGATTTTTTATCTTTTGTGGCATAATGGGATTCCTAAGTAGCATCCTAAGTCATTTGTTTCCTGAATATTTAGTTCTGTGATAACTATATCTTTAATATCTTGAGGGGTTTCTTTACTAAACATGATTGGCGGTTTATGAAAGTTAACTTTTTGCCTTGAGCCAAGACAGTAAAGGTCAAGACATTCTTTAAAATGAGCTATATCTGTAGCCTCCAATACCTTCAAGAGGAAATTTATGTTGAACAACTTCCTGGATTTCTTAAGAAAGGTGAAGAAGATAAAGTGTATAAACTCAAAAAAGCCTTGTATAGATTGAAGCAATCACCTCGTGCATGGTATGGTAGGATTAATGGTTATTTTCTTAAAATTTGGTTTTGAACGCTGTCTTTTTTAGCACACTCTTTATATCCAACATAATTTCAAAGGTGGTTTTATGGTGGTCAGTCTTTATGTTGATGATTTGATCTTCACTGGTGATGATTTTGAAATGTTGACTACTTTAAAAGATTCAATGGTGAAAGAGTTTGAAATGACTAATTTGGGAGAGTTGCATCAATTTCTTGGCATAAATGTGCAACAATCAAATGGAGGAACTTTCATTTCTCAAGAGAAATATGCAACTGAAATCCTAAAAAAATTCAAAATTCATAACTCAATTTCTGTTTTAAATCCTTGTATTATAGGATTAAATTGAGTAAAGATGGAGAAGGGAAGATGGTGGATCCAACCATGTTTCGAAGTTTGATTGGAAATTTGATGTATCTTACAGCTACTCGTCCCAATATAATGTTTGGTGTAAGTTTGATTAGCAGGTTTATGGAGAAACCATATTCAAACCATTGGGAGACATCAACAAGAATTCTTCGATAATCAAAGGAACAGTTTATTACAGAATCTTCTATGAAAAAAACGATTATGTTAAATTTGTTGGGTATACAGATAGTGATCTGGGTGGAAGTGTTGATGATTCCAAAACTACTTTCGGGTATGCTTTTAATCTTGGGAATTGAGCGATTTCATGGTGTTCAAAGAAGCAACCAATTGTATCCCTTACTACTATCGAAGCGGAGTATATTGTAGCTTGTTCGGCTGGATGCCAAATCACGTGGTTAAGGGAAATTCTTGAAAGTCTGAACTTTAAGCAGCATGAACTACAACTCTATTTTGTGATAATAGCTCGACTATTTCTATCTCAAAAGATCCAGTCCTTCAAGGAAGAACAAAACATATTCGACTATGCTTTCATTTCCTAAGAAAACTTGTTCATGAAAGAGAAATCAATCTTGAGTATTGCAAAAGTGAAGAACAACTTGCAAAAATCTTTACAAAACCCCTTGGAGGTCCTGCTTTCAAAAATAATGTTGAAACATTGGGAATCAAGAGCGGATTCAACTTACAGGAGGCAATGTTGGAATAAATTAGAATGTTGATCATCACTTCCTAAACTTGTTCTCATGAATGAATTCATTTACTAGATACATGTATGACCTTTCATCTTTGATTCATGTATTGACTAGTTCAATGTCATCTCTTTAAATTCTAGTTCATGTATTAGGCTAGATACATGTTAGTATTTCTTCTATAAATAGTCATGTAATATTGACATTTGTAACCAAGCAAAAAGTTAAGAAAAGAGAGAAAAATAGAAAAAGGCTTAAGGCTAAAATTCCAAAAGTGTGTAGTCTGTTCAATCTCATTTTTCTACAAATCTGTACCTAACTATAACAATCTTTAACCTACAAATTATCAACATTATTTAGAGGGTCATTAGAATTCGTTTGTTCTCGCAATATTGTTTCATGGAGCCTTACTTTTGTAGTGAAAAACAAAACACAATGCAAGTCTTATTGAGAGGGTCTAAAGAATAATTAAAGATTTCTTTGGTCAATAAATGTTTCATATATCAATTTAATTTTAAGATAAAGATAAGTTACTCACAAAGGATATATAATAGACAATAATATGTTAAACAAAGTTGTACATGGTGAAAAAAATCAATTAAAAAGAAATACATGCGTAACAGCCTCAATAATCGATCTTCTAATCAATAATCCAATAAATATGAACATAAAGGTGCTCAGTAGTTATGAGACGTATATTTGTAGCTATCACATGTATCCAGTATTGATAATGCTTTCAGCTCAGCTCTTATCCAAGTCATGACAATATGAATGCCTTGTGTGAAATTTTAATGAGATCATTAAACCATAGAAATAATGTATATTACAAAGTCAAAAAATATTGTAAGAGTTATGAAGGGGATTTTATATAGTTATCGTGTGAAATGATATTAGAAAGAAAAAATTATTGACGAGTACATGAAATTTGAGTTGAGCAGATTTGATATCTGTAAAAATTTAAAAGATAACATCACAATATTTACTTCAATATGTGATTTTTTTTCATTTATAGGATAATAGGAAGATAATAAAAGTATTCTATAACATGACATTACATTTTCGCTTGAAATAAAATGTTCGATTTGTCTTGTAATAGAAACTTACTAAAACCTTACATAAAGTTAATATAATGTTGTATAATGGCATGTTAGTATCTTCTAACTATACTTTATTTATTTAAATTATGAATAGTTATATATACCATCCACATTCATACTATCCAATATATTGAGGTGACGTAATTTCGTAGTAATTTGAACAGAAATAAATTGTTATTCTATTTTTTGTCAATTTGATTGACGATTTACTTTTATCCAAATTACACTACTTCATGGGTAGTATGAATTTTGATATAGGAGAATACAAGAAGATTCATGGAGATTTGGAAAGATTGGTTGATCTACGTTAATGGTAAGTGTTAGCCTCACCTTGTTTTTATTCCCGTTTTAATATTCGACAAATCATCATTTAAACTAAAATTCATTTGGTATCACTTTTAAAGGTTTTCCAAAACCCCTCATTAGATTAGTTGTCTTTAATTCCTTGATCTTAAGCTTGAGCTTCAAAAGAACAGTGTCGCGGTACACCGGACAAGAGCTGCGGTACACCGCAGTACCACGGACCAAAGGCGCGGTGCACAGGCTAGTCCGACCAGTAAGCTAAGAAAATGTGCGGTACACCGGACTGAGGCGCGGTACACCGGACTGAGGCCCGGACCAGGAGCGCGGTGCACAGGCTAGTCCGACCAGTAAGCTATGAAACCAAGACGAGGGATTTCGCGGTGCACCGGACCATACCCGCGGTACACCGCAAGAAAGGGTTTCTGCACTATTAGAAGAGGACAAAGCTTATATCCGTTGGAGTTTAAATATATCCGTTAGAGAGAAGCCTTTTGACCGTTGGAAGCTATTTTCAGCTATAAATTGAAGCTCATTCAAGACACAACTCATCCCTTCCATCTACCAATCTTAAGAGCAATTAATATTATCATTGAAGAAGGTTTTAAAGGAGCATTCAAGTCATATTCACTCTCAAGCTACATAGTTTATATCCACTCATTTAGGAGTTTAATTACAAAGCTTTTATAGCACCCCTAAACACTTTTCCTTTCCTCTTAAGTTCTTGTAATAGATTAAGAGAGTAGTGTGAGTATAGGTTCTATACTTGGTTCCTTGTGTTGGTGATAACACAAGTATATTACCTTCAAGGTTTTTGAAGTGGTTATAATGGGTTTGTAATCTCACCCGGGTTAAAGAGTTACGGAGCTTAGTGAAAAGCTTGAAATCCTAAGGAGGCTTCCTTAGGTAGTGGATGTAGGGAAACCGAACCACTATACATCGTTGTGTATCTTTCTATCCCTACACTCTTTACTTTTCCGCACTCTATATGCTTGATAAAATGCTTACATGAATAGTTTGATAATATTGTCTTATAGGATTATCTAGTTTTTAACTATTTAGTTTACTATAACAATAGGATTCAAATTAGCTTTTAATTTTATTTACTTGAAATAAAATTAGCCGATTAATTTCAATTGTCCTATTCAACCCCTTTTCTAGGACGCATATAGAATATCAATTGGTATCAGAGCCTGGCTCTATTGTACTTTATCGTTTCTAGAGTTAATACGAT
Source organism: Nemophila menziesii (assembly GCA_029959085.1). Lineage (NCBI taxonomy): Eukaryota > Viridiplantae > Streptophyta > Magnoliopsida > Boraginales > Hydrophyllaceae > Nemophila > Nemophila menziesii. Next base: position 32,318,501 of record JARWIR010000011.1, on the reverse strand, counting down.
ATGGACTCTAATCAACCGGAAGGTTCATGTTCTACTAGACCTCCGCTTTTTGTAGGAAAAGACTACTTTGGATGGAAAAATAAAATGGAGATTCATGTCAAAGGAATCGATTACTTTTTGTGGCTTGCTATCAAGAAGGGTCCTTACATTCCTTACGTTGATGGTAGTACAACGGAGGAGAAAGATGAAGATGCTTACAATGCTCAAGACATAGCTAAACTCACAAAAAACAACAAAGCTATGAACATACTCATTAATGGTTTAAGTGTCACGGAATATGCAAGAGTGAGTGAATGCAATTCGGCTCATGAAATGTGGCAACTCTTGGAGCTATCATATCAAGGAACGGAAGATGTGAAGGAAACTAAGATTGGTCTTTTTATCACTAAGTATGAGCTATTTCGTACGGAGCCCGATGAAGCCTTAAATGCTATGCATCAAAGATTTTCTAACATTGTCAACACCTTGAAGACTCTTGGTCAAGAGTACACCAACAAAGAATAATGCCGAAAAATCTTATTTGCTCTTCCAAAGAAATACAAATCAAAAATCAACTCCATAAGAGATACTAAAGATCTTTCAAAAATGACGGTTCATGAACTCATTTGCAACCTCATGACGGAAGAGCTTGTGCTTGAAGAAGAAAAGATAAGAGATGATGAGGAGAAGAAGATTAAGAAATCCATTGCTTTCCATGCCTTGAGTACCAAGTTGAAAGAACGAAAAGAAAGGAAGGAAAGTGAAGAAGAAGAAAACTCACATGAAGAAGAAACTAGTGAAGATGAAGGAGTAGCTATGTTGGCAAGAGATATGAAAAAATTCATGAGATACAAACGCTTTGCCAAGAAAGGAAGTTCTTCCTCACCCTATAAGAAGAATGTTAGAGCTATCAAACAAGATGAACCCACTTGCTATCATTGCAAGAAAGTTGGTCACATCAAAACTTATTGTCCTCTTCTTCAAAAGGAGAAACCTAAGAGAGCAATGCATGCTAATATCACTTGGGATACTCAAAATTCGGATGAAGAAGAAAGTGATAACGAAAATGTTAATCTTGTTGCTTTTATGGGAGAACTTGAAAATGATGAAGATGCTTCTTCGGATGATGATACCGGTTCAACTCACTTTGCCTTTATGGCAAATCATGATGAGGTAACTCCTAAATCTAAACTCTCTTTATCTAATGATGATGCTAGTGAACAAGATATTCATGAGGCATTTGATTCTCTCTACAATGATTTTTTAAACTCTATTGAAACAAACAAAGTTTTAACAAAAGATTTAGAATTTGAGAAAAATAGAACTAAAGAGGTTTTGAAAGCTTTGGAAGATTGTCAAAATCTTTGTGATGAATGTATAGATGAAAATGAGAAACTTCATCTTATTGAGAAAAACTTTTTGGAAGAAAAAGTTTTGTTGGAGAAAAAGATTGTTGATCAAAATGCTATTATTTTAAAATTTACAAGTGGGCAAGAAAACTTGGATTTGATTTTAGGTTCTCAAAAAATGGCTTTTGAAAAAAGTGGTGTTGGATATGATCTATCAACAAAACAAAAACTCTTGAAAAATATTTTTGTAAAATCAAAAATTTCAAATGCAATTCCATCTTCTTCAAAATCTTCTATCACTTGCACCTATTGTGAAAAACTTGGTCATGATGCATCTCATTGTTACTATCGTAAATTATTGGATTTGGGATCTCTTGTGCCAATTTGGAAAAGGCCTATATGGGCTATAAAAAGAAAATCCACTAACCCTCATGGACCCAAACCAAATTGGGTACCTAAAGCCTAAATTATTTTTGTGTGTAGGGATTGAGCATCAAGAAGCAAAATATATGGCTCCTTGATAGTGGATGCTCAAGACACATGACCGGGAATCCATCATTATTTACACATCTATATAAAACAAAAGGTGATAGAGTTACTTTTGCCGACAATACTAAAAAACGCGTTTTGGGTAAAGGTAACATTGGTAATATGAATTCTTTACTTATTTCAAATGTTTTGCTTGTTGAGGGTCTATCTTTTAACTTGCTTAGTATAAGTCAACTTTGTGATGTTGGTTATAGTGTTAAATTTGAAGCATCTAGATGCATTGTTTTCAAAAATGATGAGTTAGATACTATTTTTATTGCAAAAAGATCGGATAATGTTTTTGTAGTTGATCTTGAGAGTCTTATGTGTCAACGTATTAAATGCTGGTCCGTGGTTAATGATAGTTGGCTTTGGCATAGACGTTTAGGACATGCTAGCATGGTTTTGATTTCAAAATTGTCTAGAAAAAATCTTGTTGTTGGTTTGCCTATTTATAAATTTGATAAAGATAAATTATGTGATGCATGTCAACTTGGTAAACAACATCGTTCATCTTTTAAATCCATAAATAAGGTCATCACCGTTAGGCCACTTTAATTATTGCATATGGATCTCTTTGGTCCCGTTGATGTCACTAGTCTAGGAGGATCTAGATATGTCTTTGTTGTTGTTGATGATTACACTAGATATACATGGGTGATGTTCCTTGCTTTAAAAAATCAAGCCTTCAATGAATTTGCAAAACTTTGTAGAAAGGTGCAAAATGAGAAAGGCTACTCTATTACATGCATTCGTAGTGATAATGGTAGTGAATATGTGAATTCTCCTTTTGTGCATTTTTGTGATGAATTTGGCATTGAGCATATTTTTTCGGCTCCTAGAACTCCCCAACAAAATGGGGTAGTGGAAAGGAAAAACCGAACTCTACAAGAAATGGCAAGGACAATGCTAAAAGAACATAGCTTGCCTACATACTTTTGGGGTGAAGTCGTTCATACGGCTTGTTATGTGTTAAGTAGAGTTCTAATTAGACCCCTTATTAAGAAAACCCCTTATGAGCTTTGGAATGGTAGACCACCAACTATTGCTTATTTTCGTGTTTTTGGGTGCAAATGTTTTATCTTAAACACTAGGAATTATTTGGGCAAATTTGATGCTAAATCGGATGAAGGTATTTTTCTTGGTTATTCCACTAAGGGAAAAGCCTTTCGCATTTTCAATAAACGTACTCGTACCATTGAGGAATCTATGCATGTTGACTTTGATGAGACTAATCCTTTTTGTATCAAGAAAGTAGTAGATGTTGATTTACATGAAGATACTCCACAAGATCAATCTTTAGAATCTCCTACTCAAGAATTAAAATCTCATGATGAATCTCTTAAGGAAAATGGTCAACTCTCAAACGAAGCTAGTACGGATTTACCAAAGTGTTGGAAAAACATCAAAGATCACCCAAGTGAATTAATTCTAGGTGATCCAAATGAAGGTGTTACCACTCGTTCTCGTATTATTGCTCTATGTGCTCATGAAGCATTCTTATCTCAAATTGAGCCCAAGAATATTAAAGAAGCCTTGCTAGATGATCATTGGATAAACGCTATGCATGAGGAATTAAATCAATTTGAGCGTAGTAAAGTTTGGACATTAATTGAGAAACCAATTGGCCCTACTATCATTGGCACAAAGTGGGTGTTTCGCAACAAGCTAGATGATACCGGTATTATCACTAGAAATAAAGCAAGGTTAGTTGCTCAAGGATACAATCAAGAAGAAGGTATTGATTTCGATGAAACTTTTGCTCCGGTAGCTAGGCTTGAATCTATTCGTATGTTACTTGCTTTTGCTTGTTATATGAATTTTAAACTTTACCAAATAGATGTCAAAAGTACTTTTTTAAATGGTTTTATAGATGAGGAAGTCTTTGTTAAACAACCACCGGGTTTTGAGGATCCAAAATTTCCAAATCATGTTTTTAAACTTTCAAAGGCTTTATATGGTTTAAAACAAGCACCTCGTGCTTGGTATGAACGATTAAGTAAATTTTTGTTAGATGATGGTTTTAAACGAGGAAATATTGACTCCACTTTATTTATAAAAATGTCTTCTAAAGATATCCTTCTTGTTCAAATTTATGTGGATGATATAATATTTGGTGCTACTAATGAAAATCTTTGTGAGAAATTTTCTAAAAGCATGCATAGGGAATTTGAGATGAGCATGATGGGAGAATTGAATTACTTTCTTGGACTTCAAATCAAGCAAATGAAGGATGGCATCTTTGTCAATCAAGCCAAATACACAAAAGAATTAATCAAAAAATTTGGACTTGAAGATGCAAAGGAAATTGGAACTCTAATGAGCACATCCACAAAATTAGACAAAGATGAAGATGGTAAGGATGTTGATGAGAAAGCATATCGAGGTATGATTGGTAGCTTACTTTATTTAACCGCTTCTAGGCCCGATATTATGTTCCCCGTGTGTCTTTGTGCTAGATTCCAATCCTCTCCTAAAGAATCCCATCTTAGTGCCGTTAAGCGTATTTTTAGGTATTTGAAAGGAACCCTAAGTCTAGGACTTTGGTACCCAAGATTTACCTCTTTTGAACAAATAGGTTATTCGAATGCCGATTATGCCGGTTGTAGACTTGATAGGAAGAGTACTAGTGGAAGTTGCCAATTCTTAGGTCAATCCCTTGTTTCTTGGTCTAGTAGAAAACAAAATAGTGTTGCTTTATCCACGGCCGAAGCCGAATATGTTGCGGCCGAAAATTGTGTGACTCAAATTCTTTGGATGAAACAAACCTTACTAGATTTTGGCCTAGAGTATGATTGTGTTCCCATTCGTTGTGATAACACTAGTGCTATCAATCTTACCAAAAATCCTATTCAACACTCAAGAACGAAACACATAGAAATCCGTCATCATTTTATCCGTGATCACACTCAAAAAGGGGATATTGTACTTGAATTTGTCACTTCGGAAAATCAACTAGCCGATATCTTTACTAAACCTCTACCCCAAGATCTTTTTGAGAAAATTCGTTGTGAGATTGGCATGCAAATTCTCTAACCATCTTTTCATGCCATTATTGTTTAGTGCTTTTTGTGTATATTATCTTGTTGCTAATATTTTCTTGGTGTTATAGGGTCCTTGAAGCTTCTAATTGTTATCCATTTATTTCTTTAGCCTTTGTTTTTACTCAAAATGTATTTTGACCCATTAAAATTTTCAAAAATCGTATCATTAGTTCTTTTTGTTGTTGACAAAGGGGGAGAAATTTTAGTTAAACTTTTTCAAATGCATTTTGTGAGGGGGAGTTTTTATAAAAACTCTAGTGATTAGGTTGAGGGGGAGTTTTTGATTAAAACTTTATCTAAAGCATCTTCAAAAGTTTATGATTTGTCAAACATCAAAAAGGGGGAGATTGTTAGCCTCACCTTGTTTTTATTCCCGTTTTAATATTCGACAAATCATCATTTAAACTAAAATTCATTTGGTATCACTTTTAAAGGTTTTCCAAAACCCCTCATTAGATTAGTTGTCTTTAATTCCTTGATCTTAAGCTTGAGCTTCAAAAGAACAGTGTCGCGGTACACCGGACAAGAGCCGCGGTACACCGCAGTACCACGGACCAAAGGCGCGGTGCACAGGCTAGTCCGACCAGTAAGCTAAGAAAATGTGCGGTACACTGGACTGAGGCGCGGTACACCGGACTGAGGCACGGACCAGGAGCGCGGTGCACAGGCTAGTCCGACCAGTAAGCTATGAAACCAAGACGAGGGATTTCGCGGTGCACCGGACCATACCCGCGGTACACCGCAAGAAAGGGTTTCTGCACTATTAGAAGAGGACAAAGCTTATATCCGTTGGAGTTTAAATATATCCGTTAGAGAGAAGCCTTTTGACCGTTGGAAGCTATTTTCAGCTATAAATTGAAGCTCATTCAAGACACAACTCATCCCTTCCATCTACCAATCTTAAGAGCAATTAATATTATCATTGAAGAAGGTTTTAAAGGAGCATTCAAGTCATATTCACTCTCAAGCTACATAGTTTATATCCACTCATTTAGGAGTTTAATTACAAAGCTTTTATAGCACCCCTAAACACTTTTCCTTTCCTCTTAAGTTCTTGTAATAGATTAAGAGAGTAGTGTGAGTATAGGTTCTATACTTGGTTCCTTGTGTTGGTGATAACACAAGTGTATTTCCTTCAAGGTTTTTGAAGTGGTTGTAATGGGTTTGTAATCTCACCCGGGTTAAAGAGTTACGGAGCTTAGTGAAAAGCTTGAAATCCTAAGGAGGCTTCCTTAGGTAGTGGATGTAGGGAAACCGAACCACTATACATCGTTGTGTATCTTTCTATCCCTACACTCTTTACTTTTCCGCACTCTATATGCTTGATAAAATGCTTACATGAATAGTTTGATAATATTGTCTTATAGGATTATCTAGTTTTTAACTATTTAGTTTACTATAACAATATAATTCAAATTAGCTTTTAATTTTATTTACTTGAAATAAAATTAGCCGATTAATTTCAATTGTCCTATTCAACCCCCCTTCTAGGACGCATATAGAATATCAGTAAGACGTTCTAAAAGACGTTCTTTTTGTGAATTGTATTGTGTGACGAGAAGAAGAGGATGTGGTACAGTTGATCTATAAGGAGGTGATACGATTTTTTTCGATCTCTCTTATGTCGTTATTTAATATGCAATATCCTACTATGATCACGTGTCTTGTTCGGAAAGTTAATATGATTTTGGATGAAGAAGAAACACGTGAGTTTAGAATGAGTAACAATATTGACAATGCTTGGATCATTAAAGTTTTGAGAGTAATTACGCAACTTTCAAAAGAAGGAAAGGAGTACATTATAACACTCCGTGAGCAATTAAAGAAAAATCCAGCAAAATCCTATCTTGGAACGTCAATAAGGCGAGGTAATAGACTCGAAGAGTATGTTTTCTTTCTTCCCTACCATTTCTTAACATGTATGCTAATTTTAAACTTTATGAATGGGCCAATAGTCAAGTGGTACAGAGCACAAATACAAGGCACACAAATGACGATAATACAGATCTGGAGATTCAGACGAATACTGCATTCACTTGCGATGCCTCGTTCGATCAACCACATGCACCAACAGGTATCGGAGTGGTCCAGATTGATAAAGATACAGGACATCGAACCGACTTTTCAATGGTCACTAAATGTAACTCGAGCGTTCAAGGGGAAGCGCAAGCGATTATTTATGCTTTAGACAGGGCAAGTCAAGATACACACGAGGGGGTAACCATCTTCTCGGACAACCTTGAAATTATTCAAGGTATACAGCAAGTGTCGGCTGCTGATTGGCGGCTCAGGCCAGGGATCAGGCACATCAAGAGACGGGCTATGGAGATTGGACCAGTTTTCTTTCAACATATCCCGCGAAGATTCAATGGTCGAGCAGACAGATTAGCTAAAGATGCCAGACACAGGGCAACCACGGAATACGACCCATTGACAACGTTGAAGGAAAGATTCTCGAGACTTGGTGTCGGCTAATATGCTATGTAATTTTAGAAATTTCTTCCGCGTCAAAAAAAAAAAAAAAAAAAAAGAAGCTTGTGTTCTTGTCCAAGAGAAACTTTGGCATTTTAATCGAAGTCCTTTCTTATTGAGTAAATGAGAACCCAACACCAAATTGGTGTGAATCTTTCGTTTAACAAATTTGGATCACCATGATAAAGGTGCCTTAAATAAAACCTCTTAATTGCAAACCATAAAACTCTCTAAATTGCATAAATGAGAACCGAACACCAAATTGGTGGTGAATCTTACGTTGAACAAAGTCCTCGTTTGGTCACCACGATAAGTGTTCCTTTCAACTTATACAAGATAAATGTATAAAACTCTAAATTGCAAATTAAAAGATAAAAGAGGAACATTACTTGCATCAATATTTTAATGTCAACACATACTCGTTTCACGTCACTCTATATACACACTAAAAAGCTCTCATAATATCAAAACAAGATTAATACATAACACATCATACAAACGTAACACCAAAAACCACTCATCCTTACACACATCGCCACAACCTTCCCACCACCCCGACCATGAACACTCAAAAAACACCTCTCCGGCAGTACTATCCAAACTTCCACTATTTTACCACGATCCTGCCAAATATTCCACAAAAAGCACCACAATCCACCGAAGGAGTAGAAGAATCAGTCTTGGACAAGACCCAAATTATCTTTTGTAGCCCCATTCCCCAAACATGTTCCATCCATAGCACAAGAAGTCTAGACTTTTACCACCTAAGCAATCCCTTTGGTTAAATTCCGGGCTGAAATGTACATATCTTTTTGAATAAAGTTAGCGTGACAGATGCTTCGATCACACTCTCACCTAATATGCTCCACGGTTTGTTATTTTCGTTGAGGAAAGCCACGAGTTAATTGCACTATAGGTTTCTATATTAAGCAAAAATTGCACACAGATCTCTATATTATGATAAATTGCAATACAGGGAAGTGCACTACGGTCCCTATATTCAATTGATCTATAAGTCTATATCAATTTTGAGTTATAGTGCACTACGTATTATGCAAAGATTGCAATATAAGACCCTATAGTAAGTTTTATTAAACTAAATTACACAAGTCCATGTATCATTTTTTTTTTGAGTATGATGTTTCATATGCATAAGTGTATATTAGTCGAAACAAATCAAACAATGTATAGTGTCAGTAATCTCAACACAATGCTACAACTATATTCAATTTAGAAAGCTGAGGGCCAATATTAAAATTCTGGAAAATTTGGGGACCATAAGGTATTAGGAGAGAGCAACCTAAATACTGTTTTAAAGATGTTGTGATGTTGCCTAACAGCAAAGCTAAAGAAAGATTCACAGAAAAAAATTAACTCTAAATATTATATACATTAAAAGTATATAATATTTGGAGAATTTGGAGAAGGAAGCAAAGGAGTGACTTGATAGACAGAGATGGCTCAGCGCGTGTTATAGTATATGACTTCTCACCCAACTTATTGCCATGGAAGTGTTAATTGCCATAAAAGTGTCAATTGCCATAAAAGTGTCAATTGCTTGGAAGTTCTTTGGTATGTTGGTGATATTTTATTGGCTATGAAAGCCAATTGCTTGGCAAGGAATATGTCTTACATGGTGTGAAGCAAGCCTCGTCCAAAAAACTAAGTATTTATAACTTTAAAAAGATTTATTTCCCGTAAGGTACTGGTTTCAAATTTCATTCATATTATACCACTTCTCTAAGTCTAAAATCATTGATGGCAAGAAAGTGATTTGACCCTCTCCGTATGTGGGATTATGTGAAGTGTATTACGCCTATGTGGAACATTGACCAAGTCAATACTTATGTGGAAGAAAAGACTTTTACACTTGGCTCGTGACTTGGCTATACGGTGTCGTTTTACTTAAAGAAATGCGGAGCTATTATGGAGCGTTGATCTTATTTCATATGAACGGCTGAGATTAAGTCTCAATGATGTCTCATATATATACCCTCTTCTCTCCTCAACCCTATTCATTCTTTCGTTCACGTTTTAGTTGAAACTCTCTCGCCTCTTTTACGAGACAAACTAGGGTTTGCTCTATATTCTTGATCAATCTGTAATCTCTTGTAATAGTTAGTGTAATCTAGTGATTGTTCCTTGAATCGTGCTGATTCAAACCTAGATATTCAGCGTAGTTGAGTATTGGTTAGATTTGCTGGTTCTATTCATTAGGGTTGATTGATTCAAGTGGATTGTGTAATCGTGAAGATTGTAATCGGTGATTAAACAGTGGTGATAGTGGAATGGCGCTCTCTAATCCGTGGATGTAGACTATTTTGTCGAACCACAATAATATCCTGTATTCTTACTTTTCTGTTTATCTTTAATTCTTGTTTTAAACCTTCTCAAAACTCAATCAAATACTCAACGTATTTACAACAGTGGTATCAGAGCTTGGTTAGAATCACGAATTAGGTTAATTGATTCACAACTCGCCTCTAGGGTTTTGGATCTGACCTAAATTGCGATTTACTTTTTCTTAAAATTGTTGAGTGTTCTTGATTGGCGTTTTGGTTCTTGACCAATTCCTTTAAAGGTTTTAAAATGGTCTTTAGATCGTGTGTAAGACATTAACTTGTTTCCGATCTATATCTTTCACTTTCTTGTGATTGTAAAAGTATTTCTTACTTTGTGATTTTCTCTGTTCTTACTAATGGCTGCAACTCGTATTGAGATGTCAGTCTATGATGGGAAAATTGATTTTGGTGTTTGGCAGAAAAAGATGAAGGCTCTGCTGTCTCATCATAAGGTTGCCCCTGCTCTTGTTGAGGACATTAAAGAATGGCATGAAGGCACTTTGGATAAAAAGGCTGAAATTCTTGAAGAAGCCTATAACATCATCTTCTTAAACCTATCTGACTCAGTGATTAGAAAGGTAGATGGATGTGAAACGACTCTTGATCTATGGAACAAGTTAGATTCTCTATACTCTACTAAATCTTTACCTAATTTAGCTTTCTTGAAAGGGTCTTTGTTCAATTATAAAATGGATAATAGTAAGTCTTTAGATGACAATCTTGATGAATTCTTGAAAATGACTCTTGTGCTAAATAATACCCCTCAGGCCTTAGATGATACTAGTAAGTGTATGATTATTCTTAACTCTATACCTGATTCTTATCAAGCGGTAAAAGATGTGTTCCAATATGCTAGTACTGTCCCAACATTTGAACAAGTTGTTACTGCCTTGAAAACCCGAGAAAATGAGATTAAAATTAGTAGAAGAACTGGTTCTAATTTGTTTATGAAACCTAGAACAGATACTACACAGGTCCCTGAAGTGAATAAACATAAAAAATCTGGTCCTAGCAATAAACCTAAGTGTAAAGAGACTAGGAAATGTTTTCACTGTGGTAAAATTGGACACCTAAAGAAAAATTGTTTTAGATTGAAAAACAAATTAGCTGCTAATGTGAATGAGTCCAATATGGTTAGCATGCCTAAGATAGATGATGATGTTTATGAGGTACTAAACATCACTGATAAAGCTAGTTATGTTAGTTGGATTCTTGATTCTGGTTGTACTTTCCATATGTGCCCCTCTTCTGAATTATTTCATGATTTGATTGAAACATGTAATGAAACTGTTTATATGGGTAATGATCAAACCTGTGATGTTAAGGGTGTTGGAAAAGTAAACTTGAAACTGTATAATGGTAAACAAATTACTCTTACAAATGTGAGATATATACCTGACTTAAAAAGAAACTTGATTTCTTTAGGAGCCCTTGATGATCTTGGTTGTGTTTCTGAGGTATCTAAGGGTAACATAAATGTGTATAGGAACTCCAAATTGCTTTTTACTGGAACTAAGAGTGCTGGCTTATTTGTGTTAAATGGTACTCATATTTCTTGCTTGACTAATGTTGTTTCTGAGCCTAAGCTTGCAGCTACTCATAAATGGCACTTGAGGCTTGGTCATATGAGTCAACAAGGGCTTAACATTCTGTGTAAAAATGGTAGTTTTGGTAAGGATACTTTATGTGATCTTCCATTCTGTGAGAACTGTGTCTTGGCCAAACAACATAGACAACAATTCAAGACTGGAGCTCATTTAGCTTCTCAATGTCTTGAATATGTTCATGCTGATTTATGGGGTCCAGAAAGGTATGATTCTCTTGGTAATTACAGGTACTTTCTCTCTATTGTTGATGATTACAGTAGGAGGGTTTGGACTTTTCTTTTGAAAACTAAAGATGAAACTTTTTCAAAAATAAAAGATTGGAAAGTTTTGGAAGAAAACCAAACTGGTAAATCAGTTAAAGTATTTAGAACTGACAATGGTCTTGAGTTTTGTAATGAACAGTTTGATAATTTTTGTAAAGAAAATGGTATTTTGAGGCATAGAACTGTTAGAAAAACCCCTCAGCAAAATGGTGTTGCTGAGAGGATGAATAGGACTCTTTTAGAAAAAGTCAGATGTCTTTTACTTACCTCTGGTTTGCCAAAATGTTTTTGGGGAGAAGCCCTATATACAGCTACATATTTGATTAACAGGAGTCCCAATAGGTCTATTGAGTTTAAATCTCCTATGGAGATTTGGACTGGAACTAGACCTGACTTGTCCCACTTGAGAATTTTTGGGTGTGATGCATATGCACATACAAAAGAAGGTAAACTTGACCCCAGATCTTTGAAATGTGTTATGATTGGGTACCAACAACAACATGGGGTTAAAGGTTACAGATTATGGGATAAGTCAGTTCATGGTTTCAAGATTCTTATTAGTAGAGATGTTATCTTTGATGAACTAACTTTTCCTTGTAAGAATGTGAGTAATGCAGGTGATAATGCTACAGCTGAACCATCTAGTAACACTAGGGAAGTTGAGTTTGAGGTCGAGCCTCTCAGCCCTGTGCAGCCTCTTGACCCTCCAACTGGAGATCACCAAGTAGAGCAACCATTGCCTCAGGATGATGAAGAAGACCCACCTGATTCTACTGAAAATGAAGAGGCTCAACACTTGGAGGAGTCTACTGTTGGAGGTCTTGAAGGTTACCAGCTGGCAAGAGATAGGCCAAGAAGAGAAACCAGAACCCCTAGTAGATATTCCTATGCTGATCTTGTATATACTGCACTTACAGCTGCAGTTGAGGTTAGAGACACTGAACCTCACTCATATCTTGATGCTATCAGTTGTAAGGAAAAGAAGCAGTGGTGTAAAGTGGTGGTCCTTTGTGTGTTCTAAAAATTAAATGCAAATGCTAATCGAACCACAACCGCAAGTGTACGGTTGTCCCAAGTAGTATGTATGATAATACAGATTCGTTCCAAGGACGGATGGTTGATCACAATGTTTAGCAAGTAGTGATTGATGCACTTATGAAAATAAAAGATAATAATATGTTTGTTTGGTTTTTGTTGATTAAAGCTAATGAATAAAAGACAAATAATTAAATGCACGTAGAAGCTAAGACGCAAGTAAAATAAGTGAAAACGCAATATGAGATGTAGTACTTGAGAACGCAAGGATCCTCCTAATTTTACTTCCTAACTTATGTTGTTTAAGGGCTAAATTGGTCAATTACAATGGTCGGGATTCTAAATTCCTTATACCCCCGTCAGGGTGGACTATAAGGCGATCCTAAAGTGTCACTAGTCCCGTCAGGGTAAATATGATCCACGTTGGATGATTAAGTGTTTTACCTCATTGGCCCTAGAATTAGCTAAGTTCGTCAGAATCAATAGCTTTTATCCTAGATTGAATAATTAATTCTATACCTAAACTCTCCGTCAGGATGATCCACACGCCACTTATGTGGAATAGCTTAGATACTAATACCTAATCTTAGTTCGCGACTCTAAAATCAGTAAATAATCACAAATTATCGAAAAGAGTAAAAGCCCTAATTTAATTTAATTCAATATAAACCCAAATTCAACATTCGTTATTTCATAAAATTAAGATTCACCCATTGTTTGTTCTCAAGCACTATTAAAAGCTTAGCTCATATTAAAATTAAAAACTAAATAAAAAGAAAGGGAATTCATATTGTTTACAAAATTAAAATATAAAAAGAACCTAATTTCCGGAATTGGAATGACTACGAACGGAGCTATAGACCCACTCCAGCTCTTGTAGCTTCTTCTTCTTCCTTCTGTTGCTTCTCTCTGGTGTTTTAATCTTGTGGAATGTGAATTGTGTGAAAAATAGAAGTCCAGACCTCCTTTTATAAGCAAAATTTCGTACTAGGTCTTGGACCAGAAAATAAAAGACTAATTAAATGTCCAAGCCCACTTTCTAAGCCCAAAATCCCGTAACTGCTGATACACCTTCACTAAAACGGCTTTTCCCGATGCGTTATGACTCCGATTGACCTTATTTCAGTTGCTAAAGTTCCGTAACTCGATAAGGAATGATTTCTCTTCAAAGGTCAGCGGCTAAATCATCGCTTAAGCACCTCGAAATCAGCAATCTATAGCCTGGAAAGGGGATTTTCAGCTCTAAAAATAATATCTTCGGGATTTGTCTTCAAGTCTTGACTCTAATTCACGATCTTTGACCTTCTCCTCGGATTCCTCTCCTAGCTAACATCTAAAACCTGTAAACTTTACACTAAAAATACCAATATTACGCGCAAAAGTTTAATAAATAAAAAATGCTAGAAATAAAAAGGTAATTCCGGATTATTGCAAATTTAGTCCAAAAGTCTATCATATTAATCAAATAAACACAAAAAATAATGTCTCCCAAGGGTCTAAAATAAGAACAATTAGGGAGACATCATAAAGCCATGGATGAAGAATATAACTCTTTGATGCTTAATAAGACTTGGAGTCTTGTTCCTAAACCTGTTGAATCAAAGTTGGTGGAATGTAGATGGTTATATAAATTGAAAGAAGGAAGTTCTGAGACTGATCCTCCTAGATTCAAAGCAAGATTAGTTGCTAAAGGTTACACTCAAAGGGAAGGAATTGACTTTACTGAGATATTTTCACCTGTTATCAAGTTTAAAACTATAAGGGTGATGTTGGCTTATGCTGCTTGTTTCAACTTAGAAATTGAGCAGTTGGATGTTAAAACTGCCTTCTTGCATGGTGATTTGGATGAAACCATATACATGAGGCAACCTGAAGGATATGGTGATCCAAAGTTACCTGATCATGTATGCTTACTTAAGAAATCTCTCTATGGTCTGCAACAATCTCCCAGACAATGGTACAAGAGGTTTGATTCTTTTGTCCTATCCCTTGGTTTTCTGAGGTCTAAGTATGATTCTTGTTTTTACTTTACTTGGAAGGAAAAATGTGGTATTTACATCCTATTATATGTAGATGACATGTTGATTATCTGTAACTCTCTATCTTTGACTGATAAGTTGAAAAATGCCTTGAAATCTGAGTTTGATATGACTGATTTAGGGCATGCTAGGAAAATCCTAGGTATGATAATTGATAGGGATAGAGATAATTGCATATTAAAGCTGCACCAGGAACCTTATTTGAAAAAGATAGTTTCAAAGTATGGTAGCTTAAATTGCAAAAATGTGCAGATCCCTTTGGCTGGTCATTTTGTTTTGTCTAAGCAATTGTGCCCCAAGACTCAATCTGATATTTTGAAGATGGAAAATATCCATTATTCTAATGTTCTGGGTTCATTGATGTATGCTATGATTAGTACCAGACCTGACTTGTCTTTCTCTATATCATTGCTTAGTAGATTCATGTCTAATCCTGGATATGATCATTGGTTGGCACTTAAACATGTTTTGGCTTATGTGAATTCCACTTCTGATGTTGGTCTGATTTATGGTAATCATAATTGTCCTTTTGAGCTTGTTGGCTATGTAGATTCAGATTTTGCAGGTTGTAGAGATTCTAGGAAATCTACTACTGCCTACTGTTTCACCTTGGGTAAAAGTTGTATATCTTGGAAATCACAACTTCAACCTTTAGTTGCTTTATCTACAACTGAATCAGAGTATGTAGCTATAACTGATTGTATAAAGGAGGCTACCTGGTTACAAAATTTCTTAAAAGAGGTAAAATTGATAAAGTGTACCTCTACTATCTATTCTGACAGTCAAAGTGCTATTCACTTAAGTAAGAATCCTGTTTATCATGAGAGGACTAAGCATATTGATGTTAAATATCATTTTATCAGAGATATAATTTCAAATAATGAAGTGAGACTGGAGAAAATCACTTCAGAACTTAACCCTGCTGATTTTGGTACTAAATTGGTGACTAACTGCAAGTTCAAACTCTGTTTGGATTTGTTGTGTTTTGGTTAAGTGTTGTGCAGGAACTTTGGGCTATGAAGATTATGACTGTGCCTCCTCTATCACTACAAGCTGGAGATGATGTTCTTGTAGCTGATCCTGATATAGATTACACTTCAAGGTGGAGATGTGGGATTATGTGAAGTGTATTACGCCTATGTGGAACATTGACCAAGTCAATACTTATGTGGAAGAAAAGACTTTTACACTTGGCTCGTGACTTGGCTATACGGTGTCGTTTTACTTAAAGAAATGCAGAGCTATTATGGAGCGTTGATCTTATTTCATATGAACGGCTGAGATTAAGTCTCAATGATGTCTCATATATATACCCTCTTCTCTCCTCAACCCTATTCATTCTTTCGTTCACGTTTTAGTTGAAACTATCTCGCCTCTTTTACGAGACAAACTAGGGTTTGCTCTATATTCTTGATCAATCTGTAATCTCTTGTAATAGTTAGTGTAACCTAGTGATTGTTCCTTGAATCGTGCTGATTCAAAGCTAGATATTCAGCGTAGTTAAGTATTGGTTAGATTTGCTGGTTCTATTCATTAGGGTTGATTGATTCAAGTGGATTGTGTAATCGTGAAGATTGTAATCGGTGATTAAACAGTGGTGATAGTGGAATGGCGCTCTCTAATCCGAGCCCAACGTGGATGTAGACTATTTTGTCGAACCACGATAATATCCTGTGTTCTTACTTTTCTGTTTATCTTTAATTCTTGTTTTAAACCTTCTCAAAACTCAATCAAATACTCAACGTATTTACAACACCGTATTTTGTGAATGAATGACTAAGATCCCGTTTGGGATTGATTTTTTTTGAGGTAAAAGCGTTTTTTATTTAAAATTAAATTATTTGTAAAAAATATTGTGATATCTAAAATCACTTTAAATGATTATTTTAATAATCACTAGATTTTCCTAAAAGTGATTTTCCTAAAAGTGATTTTAAAAGTATAAATATTACTATAGATCTAAAACCACTTTAAGTAATTATTTTGATAAGCAATCCCAAACGTTGCACTAACTAAAAATTGGGACAACTTCTTCATTCGCCAATTTGTTGAGGAAACCTTGCCTTTTTTTCAACTTTGGGATTTGGTTGAGAACTTGAGATTCATTAGCGAGCCTTGACTCAATTATTTTTTTTTTGTCAAAAGCCTTGACCCAGTTTGGTATGTATGTATGTTGGTTCAAGAGAAGCTTGTGTTCTTGTCCAAGAGAAACTTTGGCATTTTAATCGAAGTCCTTTCTTATTGAGTAAATGAGAACCCAACACCAAATTGGTGTGAATCTTTAGTTTAACAAATTTGGATCACCGTGATAAAGGTGCCTTAAATAAAACCTCTTAATTGCAAACCATAAAACTCTCTAAATTGCATAAATGAGAACCGAACACCAAATTGGTGAATCTTACGTTGAACAAAGTCCTCGTTTGGTCACCACGATAAAACTCTAAATTGCAAAAGATAAAAGACCGACTCTAAACGAGGAACATTACTTGCATCAATATTTTAACGTCAACACATACTCGTTTCATATCACTCTATATACACACACTAAAAAGCTTTCATAATATCAAAACAAAATTAATACATAACCCATCATACAAACGTAACACCAAAAACCATTCATCCTTACACACATCGCCACAACCTTCCCACCACCCCGACCATGAACACTCAAAAAACACCTCTCCGGCAGCAGGGGCGGATCCAGAAGTTAAATCGAGGGGGGGCTTGAAATATACAAAAATTTAGGGGTTAACGCTTTTCAAAAAAATTTAAGGTAAAAAAAAGGGATAATTAAACATATAATTAATAATGTCAAAATACAGATATAAAAATTCAATATTTTAATTAAAAATCGCTTTTAGCTCTAAAATAATCAATCCGACTTTCCGAATCATTATATGTATATTTGTCAAAAGTTAGGTTTCAAACACGTGACCTCTAAGATACATTTTAATATGTAATGATAATAAACCACTAAGCTACAATGACTTGTATGCTTTTTATTGCATGCACGTCTCAGATAACTTTTCAGTGAGAGTAAATTATTTTTCGAGTCAAAATTACGTTGACGTATTTTAAAAAATTACAAGTTCAGGGGGGACTTGAGCCCCCCTGGGCCTAAGGTGGGTCCGCCCCTATCCGGCAGTACTATCCAAACTTCCACTATTTTACCACGATCCTGCCAAATATTCCACAAAAAGCACCACAATCCACGGAAGGAGTAGAAGAATCAGTCTTGGACAAGACCCAAATTATCTTTTGTAGCCCCAAACATGTTCCATCCATAGCACAAGAAGTCTAGACTTTTACCACCTAAGCAATCCCTTTGGTTAAATTCCGGGCTGAAATGTCCATATCTTTTTGAATAAAGTTAGCGTGACAGATGCTTCGATCACACTCTCACGTAATATGCTCGACGGTTTGTTATTTTCGTTGAGGAAAGCCACGAGTTAATTGCACTATAGGTTTCTATATTAAGCAAAAATGGCACACAGATCTCTATATTATGATAAATTGCAATACAGGGAAGTGCACTACGGTCCCTATATTCAATTGATCTATAAGTCTATATCAATTTTGAGTTCTAGTGCACTACGTATTATGCAAAGATTGCAATATAAAACCCTATAGTAAGTTTTATTAAACTAAATTACACAAGTCCATGTATCATTTTTTTTTTTGAGTATGATGTTTCATATGCATAAGTGTATATTAGTCGAAACAAATCAAACAATGTATAGTGTCAGTAATCTCAACACAATTCTACAACTATATTCAATTTAGAAAGCTGAGGGCCAATATTAAAATTCTGGAAAATTTGGGGAACATAAGGTATTAGGAGTGAGCAACCTAGATACTGTTTTAAAGATGTTGTGATGTTGCCTAACAGCAAAGCTAAAGAAAGATTCACAGAAAAAAATTAACTCTAAATATTATATACATTAAAGGTACAAAAGTAAACCTCTTCATTATATTTGAATCTTGGAAAATTGCCTTTTCTACCCTTGCTTTATAATAAGTATATTATAGTTGAAGATACAAAATCTAGTCTAGGGTCATTTTCCCCTACTTCCATCTGGTTTGCGGAAACAAAAACAGAGGTATAAAATATGTATCACAAAAACCAAAACCGATGGATAAATAGTAATTTCTATGATAAGATTTCCCCTTCTTCTAGATCCTCATTCATAATTTGGACTTCATCTTCTAAAAAGTCGTCCTTTATGTACAAACCAAGGGGTTGTAAAGCACCAAATGGAGAATCTTTCATTAATCTTTGTAGTTGATTAAAAAACTTGAGATTATCATCAATTTCAACACTTTTCTCCATCTGTTCAAACGCAATTCTAGAAGCTTTTCTTTCAGTTGCAATTTGGGCCTTCTTTTTTTGACTCTCATTCATCTCTTTTGATACAGAATCACTCTTACTACACTGGATAATGAATGAAATTTAAAGTTCAGTACATTATCCACAAACAAACACATGCAAAATTTCAAAGAATATTATTGCATTATTTGCCTGATCAAGGAGTGTGTATTGTTTTGCTTTTGCTATTGTCTTTGCAAATCGACTCTTTAACATAGCAGCACGTTGAGCATGTTTAGGAGTTAGGCAAACATCAACAGAACCTGAAAAAAACATTACTTTTTGTTTAGTACGTGAATAATAATTGATTATTGAATCCTTAAATTAATTAAGTAACTAACCACTTGAATATGCTTGAGATTTACTGCTCTGAAGGCCACATTTTGAGACCCTATTTGCAGGCTTAGGAAGGGAAGATTTTGAGGCCACTGAGCTAATTGCAGGTTTAGCAATGGAAGATTCACAAGAAGAAACTCTACTAGCATTCACTTTCCTTGATAAAGGGGTTACATAACTTTTAGTAATATGAGAACCCTTTACTATGCCAATACACGGCTGATTTCTATTTATATCCATCTTTCTTCTTTTCTCTATTTGAAAACACTGCATATTTTCATACCCACGTTTTTTATTCAGACCTTGAACCAGTACTTCCTCATTACTGTTCATGTTCAACTTCTTGATTTCATGTTTCTCTGAATTAACTCGAACACCCTTTAAGCTTATTTTGACTATAAGCTTCTTTCTAGAAGAATTCTCAGTACTCGTCATAATATTAGGATTTGTTAGCGGCTTTTCAGATACCATAACCTACAAAAATTGGCATGTAATTAGAGATACAATTCACGTTATGTTGCATCTAAGTAGCCACAAATCAAAAGCCATAACATGAAATAATCACTAATTAACCCTAAACACTTTCTAAAAGAACGGACGATAGTCTAAATCTATCCTCTTTACTAAGTACCTTCTTGTTTTTTTTTTACTGTCTATCAATTTTGTCTACAACGCTTAAGAAAAAGATCCAAACGAAGAGTATCACAAGAGATGCCATGATCATAAATAAACGACTGATTTTGATATACTACAAGAACCCTATCGTATTCACAACACAAATAAAGAATTGGTATTTCATACACAAACTGAAAAAACTATTTACCTAGCGGCGAATACAAAGCGAGCAGAAGAAAAATAGATTAGGGTTTTTTTTTTCTTTTCTTGGTTGAATGTTTTGGATTTTTGTACTCTTTCACTTCGTATGTGTAGTTAATATAGTTTTTAACTTTTTGAGGCACACCGACTTAACATTTTTTCTTTCTTAAGTTTTTATTTGGTTTTTTTTTTTTTTGTTCTAAACGCTTATATATTTGAATTTGAAAGTGGAGGGAAGTAGAAGGTTTTTTTTTTATTTTGTCAAGTAAAGGTGCTCTTATCTTAGGGTTTATTTTAACGATATAATACAGAACCAATATTATGATTTTTTTTATTAAAATTAATATTTAATTTATAAGAATTAGATAACATATCGTAGGCCAAACCTAGAGAAGCTAGGTGCTAGTAAATATTGGTATAATATTTATAGCTTATAAAAAAAATCGAGTAATATGTATTGAACATTTTATAGTATATTTGCAAAGAATGCTAAGTATGGAAATTTTGAACAAAAATTTACCTGGGATGAGTTTACAGGAGCCCTTCCATGATACTGCAGCTTAAGTCCTTATTTTTTGAGTTACATAGTACTTGTTAGTGATCAACTTTGAAACCTATTTTTTGGAGATACATTTTCACAGCTTTGTCTTATCGATTCAATAGCATTTGTAACATAAAGAAAGAAAAGTATTAAGTTTAGTCTTATTTGAATATCCAAAACTCGAAATTGATCATACCTTCCTGTGATAAATGTTCACTTCTCATCAAGTAAGTCGTAAGCATAGCCGCACTGCAATAAAAATCGGACAACTAAAAGTTATTACAATATAGACCTTCTTGAGTAAGTTAGACTTAAATTTATCGCATAATCTAAAAGGAGAAGTACTAAATGACAATAAAGTGATACGATCAGTTCATACATAAGATACGATAATACAAATTTACCTTCTTGATACACCAGCAAAGCAATGAACCAAAACTGAGCCATGTTTTTGACTTTCTTCAACAAAATCGAAACAAGTCTCCAAATAAGAGTAAATTCTCACTCTCCATATCTCTTAATGGAACAGCCATTCTCGTAAACTTCAAATCCTTTACAGCATATTCCAATGAGTATCACAAGCTCCGATCTCTAATACTCTAAGATATCCCTTGCGAATAGATTTGGTAGATATTGAAATGTCTTTTCGCCATTTCGAGAAAAATGAAATGAAAATTGAACTACCAATTCTAACTTGGATGTTATACATAGGTAAATCCTAGTGGCAAACAGAAATAACTTTACTACCAATTCTTCATTTTCTTCATTAATCCAATACAGACACTCATATTCCATATCAAATACAAAAGAAATCTAAAATGTACAAATTGCAGTAGAAGGATTACTCAAAAGCAACTGAAACACGTGAATTTTAATCTGAACACATTCAGATGCTTGTATAAATGCTTATTTTAATATACTAACAGAACTAATTTACATTTCGAAAAAGATAGCAAAATTAAAGTAAATCAACGGATAAGAGAATTCTGACCTGAATTGTAGAGGAAGAAAGGAATCTGATTGTCAACGATCTGAACTCTCCTTTTGGTGGAGGCAATTGTAATTGGTAAAGTGAGATGCGAGACCTATGACCTCTCATACTCTTTTCACCTGCTGCCAAATAATCCTCTGCTCTGTGACAACCACTGATTAATTGATTGGAGGAGGCATTGAAGGTGGCGTGGTGGCGGGGAAGAACTGATGAGTGTAAGAGAGAGAGAAATTAGAGATCTTAGATTGAAAGAAAAAATCGATTTGGGGAATCAGGTAATTTTATATGATTAAAGATAGTAATATAGATAATTTTTTGAAGACTGTTTTCTCAGCATTTGCTTATATTATTTGGACAAACAGAAATGCTATTATACCTGGGGATAAAGATTTGAATGAGGTTCATATTGGGAGTGAAATCAAATAAGTAATTTTTGCACATTAATATGTTTTTTTATTACTATGGAGATCCTTAGGTAGGTCGTTCACCTAACAAGTCCACATTATAGACAATCTGAGGTGTCTTCCATCCCATTCTATCCTTCGTGAGAAGCCCCAAATATTCCTTTAATACTAGGAAATCATATCCTTGCAGATTAATATGTTGGATAGAAGGAAGTTCAAGAATAAAGGAGACGGGCATTAATTGCAGCATATTGAAACCTTGTTAATGTTTTTAAAGTTTAGTTTTGGATTAAATGTGTAGAGGAGCTTGATTAGTTATCTGTAACTACTGTTGTAGGTTATTTTCTTTTTCTGCAATGCTGTGAGGATTGTTGAGATTAATAAAGAATTTGGTTATTAATAACGAAATCCAATAAAAATTGGTATTTTATTTTTCAAATTATTCTATAATTTATTTTTCCAAAAGCATCTTGTTTAATAATTTATGATTTCGAATTTATATTTTTTATTGAAAAAATGATTAAATATAATAATATGTAATATCTTTGAAATTAAATTTTTTATTTGAAAATAAAATCTTATATTATATTTTTTTTTCTAAAAAAATTGGTATTTTTTTTACTTTTTTTGAGAATAGAATTTGATTTATAAACATTTATATGAATTATTAAATATTAATCATCATTATTTTTATCTTTATAAATTTAGTTTAGTTTTAATCATTTTTGTGATTAATTATAGATTTTTAAATTATCAGTATTTTGTAAAATATTTTTTAAAATTATGATTTCTAAATTTTTTGTGATTTTAAATTTTGTTGTGAATAGGTTTTATTTTTAAATATTTATATGACTTTTTTATTTATTTTTTGTTTTTAAATATATTTTTGTGAATCAATTATGATTTTAAACATTTTTGTGATTTTTGTATTGTATTTCTTGATAAAATTTAAATTTAAATATTTGTATGCATTTTAAATATTAATCATGAATTATTTATTTTTTAAAATATTTTGTAAATTACATTTAATTTTAAATTATTTTGTATATTTTTAAAATATTTTGTGAATCAATTATGATTTTTAAATATTTTTGTGATTTTTGTATTGTATTCGTGAACAAATTTTGATTTTTAAATATTTGTTTGAATTATTAAATATTAATCATGAATTTTTCATTTTCTTACTAGTTAATAAGTATATTTTTTTTTTAAATTTCAAATATTTAATTAATTTCCAAAAAATTTATTAATAACCACTCTTATTTAGATTTATAGAAAAATATGTTAATGGCCCGGGGAGGGAAATGTTTGACGTAATAGACGACCCTTATGGAAAATTGAGACGGAAATCATTGAACACTTACTTTTAAAGTGTCCATTAAGTAAAGGTGTGTGGGCGGAATCTCAGCTCCAATGTAAAATTGACGAGGATTTTAGCAGATCAATTAATGAATGGATCACTGGAATGATCGAGGGGTATAGTAAAAATGGGTGGGATGCCAGGAAAGCTACGTCAACAATTTTCGCTACTCTCTGGCATATATAGAAAGCAAGGATGAAAGGTTTTTTCGAAAAGGAAAAACGGAATATATGGGAAATTAACAATAGAACAAAAATACTTATCAACAAGCTATTTGGGGGACTTAGCGGAAAGGAAGATGGTAGCAGGAGTGATGAATATAAAAATACGAAGGTTTCTGATAGCGATAACGCTATGCTTATGGATGATGCTGATACGACTTGGTTATGCGATTCTTCTTTCTCAAAGAATTGGGAACCTGCTAGCATGGTAGCAATCGTCGTCAATAAAGAGGGGGAGGTCAAACAGAAGATTGCTAAGAGAGGGAAAGTAAATGAAGTTATAGAAGGCAAAGCCTGGGTGGTTCTACTCGCGATGAGATCCGCCGCATGACTTAATCTTCAGAGTAGCACGTTCTACTCTGACAACCTTGAGTTGGTTCAAGGATTAAACTCTGGTAAAGGGATCAACTGGAGAATCCGTCCGATGGTTAATGAAGCCTGGAGGTGGATAGGTCGATTCCCAAATTGGAAAGTCATTCACATTCGGAGGGACTTTAATGGAGTGGCAGATACATATGCAAAACTTAATCGTTTTAATGTGGATACTTCTATGTGCCCAACTAGGACGGTAGTAGACTTTTATATTAGTATTTGTAGGTCACTTTCATGTAAGAAGTCGTGAATTATGTTTTGCTTTGTTGACCAAAAAAATAGGCGACCCTTATTAGAGGAAGGTGGTCAAATGCAAAATTGATGTTTTTTAACAACTAAATAATGGGGGTAGGGAAAAAGAGTTGGCATATCAGAGTTTTCTTGTAGTGAGGGTTTTCTTTTCTTTTCTTGGTAGAATATTTTGGTTGATTTGTAGGTTATGATAGAATATTGGTATCTCCATAATACACTAGCCTTATCCATCGAATCCCACACTTAATAAGTCAAACTCTTGTTATTAAAGTTATAAGGTTTGCAACCTTGACATGTAAATTGGGAATGATAGTAAGGGTCAATTCACGAGAGCACCAATATTAACCTCGGCCTCATTGAAGTAATCCTCTATCATGTTTTGTTAATAATTTCATATTTCTGTTTCGTCCTTAACTAATTACTCCCCTTGTTCCTAAAAGACTATTTTTAGGATTATGTTTTAAAGAAATATTAAGATATCAAGACACTTTATGAGGAACATTTAGTATTAGAGACTTAAATTATAATATTTCTTAATTTGTGTGAAAAGTTAATGTGGAATTCATAAATTAGGAACGGAGGGAGGAAATAGATTTTTAAATATAGAAAGTACTAATCTAGTTAGAAAATTTGCAATCAAGTTCAAATTATGATACTACATATTTATTGGCCTTAATAAAGTGTTGTGGCAATCACATGGAATGTATTCTACATGAGTATCTAAACAAGTACGTAATTAAACACAATTACAAATGTGATGCACATAACAAGTTGTGGGATAAAATGTCTTAAATTCATATAAGACCACATATAATAAATAAGAGGTCTTACTAGGATGCTTGTTCTCTAATCATTGATACTTGTTTGTATATATGTCTATTTTCACTAATTAAGATATAGTGTGATGACACAGAGGATATCGAAGACTGTAGAAAATAAAAGATAAGATTATTGGCCATGGCATTTCAGTCAAATTAATTTCATACTCATTGTCATGGTAATATTTAATTGCTAAGGTATTAAAACAAAACAAAACCCTTAGATTGTCATTATATTAGATTGATTTATGATTTAATGAGAAAAATTGATTTTGTAGGTATGTAAGTTTGTTAAGTCTCACTAGTTATGATTTGAAATGACCAGTAACTTTTATGCACGAGTGGTATACCGGCCTCAACAAGCGGTATACCATTTGCAAATGAAGACCGTGGGGGTACTTGGTTGACACGGTGTAAAGCATCAGAAGTTTGGAAGGATCGAGCGGTATATCGACCCCAACGGGCGGTAATATCGTTATGCAACATACTGTGGAGACGGTAAGTTGAATCACAATCCTGAGACATGTCTCGAGCTTGAGTTTGGGGTGGTGGGTCCACTTATGGGGAATTTAATGGGTTGGGATTGATGTGCTTTATATTGTAGCACAATTGCAGATGATAAATACTTGTAACCCTTTGCCGGGAATGAGAAAAAATGAAAAATCTTGTAAATTCATACAGTAGGAACCGGGAACCCGCATTTGACAAAATCGGGAACCCGGTTTGCTTCTGTACAAAAAAAAGAGAAAAGAAAAGAAAAAGAAAAATACATATGAATAAACACCCGACGAAGTGGAAATTTTCTGAAAAATCATCTTATCTATAGTGGGTAGACATGCGACGCTAAATTGTTGTGTATATGGGTGAGTGAGAACATCTTTTGAGCGTTAACTCAAGCTCGAGGACATTGTTGATGGTAAGTGAGGAGAGAGCCAAAGCTCACTTCAAATTTACCAAATATACATCCACACCGTCCTTAAGCCATTATTAAAACCATAAAGACCTCGTGATTCTTAAGTACATAGTGAATTTATGATTCTGTTGATAGGGAATATGCTAGGTGGAGCGTTCAAAGCGATTTAGGATTAATGACCACCCTATAGCCATCATACAGAGATGAGTACAAGTGTAACCTTCAAGCATTGCGACTTTAATTTTATGATTGAGATTGTTTATGTTTGATGTTGCATTTTAAATGTATGTGTATATTAGTTTCTATAGTTTGCTATATGTGATTTATCTTAAGACTTGCTTTAGGTGTATTTGCTAGCTTCTACTTGTTTATACGCTTACTTCTACCCCTTTGTTTTGTTTTACTTTGTCGGGATGACAAAGGTTTGAGTTGGGGGTCTTGATGTCTCCCTAATTGTTCTTATTTTCGACCCTTGGGAGACATCATTTTTTTATGTTTATTTGAATATTTTGATAGACTTTTGAGTTAAAAATGCAATAATCCGGAATTCCTATTTTATTTCTAGTATTTTTGATTTATTAAACTTTTGCGCGTAATCTTGTGTATTTTAGTGAAAAGTTTGTAGGTTTTAAATATTAGCTAGGAATGGAATCCGAGAAGAGAGTCAAAGATCGTGATATGGAGTCAAGACTTGAAGATAAATCCCGAAAGAATTTGATATTAGAGTTGCAAATCTGGAAAACAGACCAAAGATTTCTGATTTCGAGGCGCTTAAGAGTTGATTTAGCCACTGACCTTTGAAGAGAATCTATTCCTTATCGAGTTACGGAACTTTTGCAAGTGATTTCAGGTCAATCGGAGTTATAACGAAGCGGTTAGAGCCGTTTTAGTGGAGGTGGTGCAGCAGTTACGGGATTTTGGGCTTAGAAATTGGGCTTGGACATTTAATTAGTGTTTTATTATTAGGTCCAAGGCCTATTCCGAATTTTAGCTTATAAAAAGAGCTCTTGACTTCTATTTTTCACACAATTCACTTTTTACAAGATTAAACATCAGAGAGAAGCAACATAAGGAAGAAATAAGAAGCTGCAAGAGCTGGAGAGGGTCTATATCTCCGTTCTCAGTCATTCCAATTCCGGAAATTAGGTTTTCTTTATTTTTAATTCTGTAATACATTATGAATTCCATTTCAATTAATTTAGTTTTCTTTTCAATTAGTATGAGCTAAACACATTTTAGTGCTTGAGAATGCTTTATGGGTGAATCCCAATCTTATTGAATTTCATATGTTGAATTTGGATTTCTGTTAAATTAAATTAGATTGGGGCTTTTACTCTTTTCGATAAATTAAGATTATTTACTGTTTTTAGAGTCATGAACTAAGAACAGGTGTTAGTATCTAGGCTATTCCAATTAGTGGCGATTGGATCATCCTGACGGAGGGTTTAGGTACGGAAATATTTATTCAATTTAAAATAGAAGCTATTGATTCTGACGAACTTAGCTAATTTTAGGGCCAATGAGGTAATTAACTTAAACATCTAAAAGTGGGTCATATTTACCCTGACGGGACTAGTGACACTCTAGGATAGCCTTATAGTCCACCCTGACGGGGGTATAAGGAATTTAGAATCCCGACCATTGTAATTGACCAATTTAGCCCTTAAACAGCATAAGTTATGAAATAGGATTAGGAGGATCCCTTGCGTTCTCAGGTGCTACT
The DNA here is from genome assembly GCA_029959085.1 of Nemophila menziesii. Classification (NCBI taxonomy): domain Eukaryota; kingdom Viridiplantae; phylum Streptophyta; class Magnoliopsida; order Boraginales; family Hydrophyllaceae; genus Nemophila; species Nemophila menziesii. The sequence continues at coordinate 32,290,730 of JARWIR010000011.1, read as the reverse complement.
TTCTCATACTTGCGTTTCACATTTATTTACTTGTGTTTTAGTATTTACTTGCATTTTCCATTTATTTTTTCATTACTTAGAATTAAAACAAACAACCAATCTATCATTAAACTTTTACTTGCTTTCATAAGTGCAACCATTCATTATTCGATAAGCATTGTAGTTAACCAAACCGTCCCTGCGAACGATCCTAGAATCACTTATTACTACTTGGGACAACCGTACACTTGCGGTTGTGGTTCGATTACTTTTGCATTTATTTTAGAACACACAAAGGACCACCAATGTTATGTAAACTTCAATGGTGTTTCATGGAGTTTGAGTGATTTAGGGAAGAAGGATGCTTAAGGTTTTGTGAGATATAATGAACAAACCCTTCTTCACATCAATAAGTCGCGGCGCTTACGGTATGCCAGCCATCGGACCGGTATGCCGATCCGATTCTTTAATAATTTTGACCTCGAACCATCTCAACCATATATCGCGAATGACGACACCAGTGGTGACTGGTAGTCCGGTCATGGGACCATTATGCCGGTTCTGCCTTTCAAACAATTTGCTGCGAACTGTAGCCAAACCGTCGTGACCCTTCTTCATGGATCGGTAGGACGGTTGGTAGACCGGTATACCGCTCCGGCTTCTATCTTATACTGTCCTGACCCTTCTGTCACGAATGCCGATATGGACGTGACCCATAGGCCGGTGGTGGGACAAGTATACTGCTCCGTTGTGCGTAACCTGGGTATTTTGCGAACATTTTCACCCAAACTCGTTTCTTACTTAACCTGCACATAAAAAACACTTCTACCTTACTCATTACTAAAATACTTATTAAAAACAACTAATCTAACCAAAAATGAAAACATAAAACATAAAAAATTGCGGGTTGTCTCCCAGACAACACTTTTGTTTACCGTGTTATAAAGTTCGACGTGTTACCTCTGTTATTTCTTTTTTATATAGCCTCCCCGGTAGTGAGTGAGGTTATCAACATCTACCATTATTAGTTTGCGACTCTCTTTAGATTTTTTTCGATCACTTTTTTTGAAACAACTCGAGTGATGAAGTATGGCCCTATCCAAGAACTTTTACGCTTTGGGTTGGGAGATTTCCATGCTCCCTCATCTCCCGCCCCAAACTAATCCTTTTCTTTCTTTATCGCAGTATCTTGGGGGCTTATAACATCTGACTTATTGGTCACAACTCTAATTGCCGAGAGTTCCCGTGACTCATTTTTCTTCTTCTTTCCCGAAACATAGAACGTTTCAGATTCATCTTTAATACGGAGAGTCACTGTTCCTTCATTCACATTGACTATGGTGTCGCTCGTGGCTAGGAATGGATGCCTATCTGCTTCATAGTCAAGAACAATGGAATCTGTGGGAATAAAAGATTGCCTACTTGGATGAGCAATTCCTCGATTAGTCTTTACTGATTTGTTGTTGATTGATCCACAAATTGTAAGATTACGGATGTCGGTTTTACGTCTCCAATACCAATCTTTTCTAATACACTTTTGGGCATGAGATTCAGACCTGCACCTATATCCCACATCGCCTTTCCTTCAAATACTAACTATTTTGATTGGGAGATTAAAACCTCCAGGATCATTAAGCTTTGGTAATAACTTTCGCTGAACTTGCGCCGATATCCCTTTGATGAGTGCCACAGTCTTGGATTCTGTGAACTTATTCTTATTGGAGAGCGTATCCACGAAGAATAGATGATAGTATCGCTTTCCCTTAATAGCTTTGAGTAAAGGGATGTTGATTTTCACTTTATTTAACGTCTCTATACACTTATTATATGCATGATCATTCTTCGGATAAGCGACCTGTAATGGATATGGCTGTGGATAATAGCAGTGTAGGACAGCGGTCTCGCACTTCTTTCCACTTTATTTAATTGTTTTCTTTTCTTTCTCTAGTATGAACTAAATTTATTTTAGATTTAGCATATGGGTATGAACCCTAGACTTGTTTTACATCTATTTTAATTTTAGATTATAATTATTTAAATGATTTAGTGTTTTATTCTCTGTTTTATGTGCTTTGATTTATTGTCTGTTTTTCTTGCGGAGGCCTACATATAGTATTACCTTAATAGTAGTTAGATGGTCACGCGGAAGGGGTGTCTAATTATTGAAACACCACATAAACGTCTAGTGTGTGGTAGTGATCCTAGCGGGCTTGCCTAACTAGATAGCCATTAGAGTTTGATTTAACCACCGATCATTATTGCAGGCTAGTCTTATCTAAGAACCTAGTGGCGTAGGAGCACCTTAGTTAAGTCCCCTGGTAATTGTGAGGTCGCCACCTAAGTCCACCTGGAAGGGGGTTAGGAGGAATTTAAAATCCTGGTTATTGCAATTTGGTGGGTCCTGGGGTGTTATAAAATAAAGTGCAAAATAGAGGAACCACTTAACCGCAAGTGTACGGTTGTCCCAAGTAATATATGATAATCAAGTTCGTTCTCAGGGACGGATTAGGTTCAACCCAAATATTAATCAGATAGTAGAGATAATTGCTAAAAAGAAAAATAAAAGATAGAATTTTTGTTTGGTTTTTGTAAAATAAAAGATGCAAATAAAGTAAAGACTAAATTAACTAAACAGAAAAGAAATAAAGCAAATAAAAGACTAACTTCAGATAAGAGAGATACTTGATCCTCGCAAATGAATCCACATAATCAATGTAATCTATGCTATGTTTAAGGGCAGAATTGGAATTATAATATTAGTTCCAATACTTATCTCAATGTAATCTAAGCTTTCCTCTTTAGATGGTAAGATTCTGCTGATTTGATTTGATCATATCTTTTTCAATACTTACCCGTTTGAGAAGTTCCAATATATGAAACTGCTTGTCTTGGAAAGCTCTTTCTATTGGTGCAGACCATTCGTCCAGAATCCATGCCAATCTTTTATTATGATTTAATTCCTAAAACGTGGCTGGATTTCAGATTTCAAAAGGCAGCTTTATCTTTTCCTCCTTTAAATAAATCTTTACCAAATCTTCTTATTTCCATGTAAATCTTCTTTCCTTTCATCTTTATCTTGACTTGGCCTCTAAGTAATTACCATTTATCTCTTTAAAGCTTCACATTAAATAAATAATTAAACCGCATATGCTTAAAAGAATAAATCAAGAAATCGAAATAGGAAAGTGCACTCTAAAAATAGAAACTCGACTAGAAATATTTCCTAACACTCTAAAATACACTAAGACTTTATTCTCACTTCTTCTCCTTGGATTGGTCTTTCATGAAATTCAAGAACCAATTAATTTTGCATTAAAAACAATCAAATTTACGCACAAAAGCTTAGATTCTGCAAATAGTTAATTTCCGAGGGGAGAAAGTGCAATATGATCAAATAAGCCTAAAAGTCTATAAAATAAGTCATTTATTCACCTAAAAGGATGTCTCCAAGGGGCTGATAATTAGAACAAATAGGGAGACATCAAGACCCCAAACTCAAACCTTTGTCGTCCCGACAAAGTGAAATAAAAATAAAACAAGGATCTTTTAGGTGAATGCAGAAGGTAGAAACTAGAAAATACTCTTAAAACAAATTTCATATAGTCTAATCTAGGAATTAATATACACCTACACTTATCATGCAAACTCAAATACAAAACAATATCAATCAAAAATTAATTTCACAATGCTAGAAGGTTACGCTTAATACTTATCTCAAGATGGTGGCTATAGGGTGTTCCTCGATCTTTACTTGTGTTGAATGTTCCACTTAGAATAATCCCTATTAACTCACCGTGCATCTAGGAATCACGAGGACTTTATGGTTTTAGCATAGGCTGAAGGACGGTATGGTATGTATATTTGGTAAATTTGAAGTGAGCTTTTGGCTCTCTCCTCACTTACCATCAACAAAACTGTCCAAGAGCTTGAGTTTACACTCGAATAACGTTCTCACTCAACCCAATTGACGAGCTTAATTAGCGTCCCCAAATTAACCCAATAAGCCCTAAAGATGATTCACTTAAAAATTTCCACTTTGCCGGTCCGAATATGTATAATCTTTTCAAATCATTTGTTTTTTCTTATAGCTATGACTCCCTTTTTGAGGATTGAGATATCATGCTCTTTTTCATAGTTATGCCTATTCATAACTTGAGCTCGAAGCTTCTTTTCCATTCACTATTACCCCGGCAAAGGGTTACAATACAATAAACCTGTGAATCATCATCATGCATAGCACAAAGCATCATTGATAAGCTCAAAAATTCCCAATCCCAATGTAAATTCCCATATGGTGGACCCACCACCCCAAACTCAAGCTCAAGACAGGAAGTCTCAGGATCGTGATTCAAGTGCGGGTCATATGGTCATGCCTAATAATCTAAAGGGAAATTGGCTTATAATGTGGCGACAAAAGAAAGGCTTAAAGGCTAAAAATTTGTCTAAGAAGGATAAAATTAATTCAGGGATAGACGACCAAAAAGGATTCAAAGGGCTAACAAAGAACTGCCTCTATCATCTTCCTATCAACACAATTTGTCTCTAGTTCATACCTAAGTGGGTTCTCTACTCATTTAGATCTCGTGTTCTACAAACCACCTATTATCCTTAAGCACAAGTTTACTTCTTTTGCATTGTTCATTAATTTTTCCTATCAATTACTTCATATTTGCATGCAATTAAAGTTCAGCTTCATACTAACTCCTAATGTTGACTATTTTCTATCATTAATTCATGAAAAGCATGCTTGATGGGGGCATTTAAAAGTCTCTACAGTCATGCAACCCTAAGATTAATTTTATTGAAAGCACGTAAAACACAAAAAATTGGGATGAGGCAACGAACCCCACCCCAAACTCAAAAGTGAGTCGTGTCCCCACGACTCGAAAAAGACTCAATAAAGCAATAAAATTAAACTATCCTACCTAACTAGTGTCTACCATCAATTAAGAAGAAGAATTAGAACGGGGTACCTGGCCATGAAGATCCATAGTGTCCTCCTCGAGAGGGGGAGTATAATTATCAATATCTATGAACAAAGTTACCTCTTCCAGTGTTGACTTAATCTGTGTAATTTCCTTCCAAAGTGCTCCGATGTCTAATCGTAAAAGTTCGAACTCTTGTTGCAAATTGTGAGCCCATGGAGGAATTCCAGAATTAGTTTGAGGAGAAGAAGAACCTTGAACTTGAAATTGTAGCTTGTCTATAGGCTTTGATGATACCCTCATCCTTGCTGTTAATTTCCCGTGTTGTTGTGGTACAGGTGCCTTTTCTTCTTGTGTTTCTTCAGTAGGCTCATCAAGATTGATGGCCTTTTCAACTGTAGAACCAGGCAAATTCTTGTTCTTCCCTAGGATACAACACCTCCTCTTGTAATCCAAGGCATCTGTTCTGTTTGTCATGGTTGAATTGACCCCAAACTCAAGTTTATACCAAGGATAGAATAAAGTTAAGAAAACTTGGTATAGCTTGAGTTTCTTGCTTGGATTAGATGAAGGAGGTTGTTTTCTTGATGAAACTTGGAAGAACTCTTGAAAGCTTGATGATCTTGATTGTGTTTAATGGTGTTTTGTGATGAATTTGCTGAAGAGGTTATGTTTATGGAGGATGGAGGAGATATTTGATGATGTTAATGTGTTTGTTGTGGAGGTTTGATCAAGCTTCGAGGTGTTTTTATAGGGTTGGGAGCTGGAAAATTCGTTTGGAAGAGGCTAGGGTTTATCTCCTTAAGGTTAGAAGTTGACTAGGCTTCAAACTCTTCACAAACCGCCTGGCGCGGTGCATCCCTGCGGTACATGGGTAGTCCGCGGGGGTAGTCCGTGGGGTAGTCCGCGGCGCTGTTGGTTTGATTTTTCTCGCTTCTGTCTTGACCCCATGCTAGCACCCCGTGGTACGGGTTTTTGCCCTGCGGTGCATGGGGTAGTCCGCACATACTCCGTCAAAAAAACCGCGGTACACAACCCGTGGTACGGGTTTTTGAGGCGCGGTATAGGGCGCGGTGCACCACGGCTTTCAGCTTCATTTTTTTTCTTGCTTCTGGATAAAACCCGTGGTGCGCAACCCGTGGTACGGGTTTTTGGGGCGCGGTACATCCCTGCGGTATAGGGGGTACACCGCGGGGTAGTCCGCGCCAGCCTTGAATTCTCCAAAAAATTTCTCCTAGCACCCCAAACTCGATTCCTGCACCATTAACACAATACCCTTCTCATTTCTTTAAAAGTAGACACTAAAACTCGACACTAACTTAGAATTATACACTAGGAATTGAAAAACTGAAAGCAATAAACTAATATACAATGAAATGGCTTTTGTTTAACGTCGTTAAGCTCGACGGGTTACCTCTCGCATCTATTCAGCTTCAAGGAGGTACATGACCTCCCCCGGATGTGGATCAATTCTGCGATTGGTATCCTCGCCTACATGGTACAGTTTTAGACGATGCCCATTCACCATGAAGGTGCGTTGCTCGTCTGGATTCTCGATCTCTATCGCTCCATGAGGCGTAACTTTGGTCACCACGAACGGACCAGACCACTTTGATCTCAACTTGCCCAGATAGTTGCTGAACTTGGAATTATACTTGAGGACCATCTGTCCAACTTTGAATTTCTTCTCACGAATGCGATTGTCATGCCATCTCTTCGTTTTTTCTTTGTAAAGTTTGGCATTCTCATAGGCATGAAATCGAAACTCGTCAAGTTCATTCAACTTCATCATACGATTCTCCGCAGCTAAGGTTGGATCCATATTCATCTCCGCAATTGCCCAATAGGCACCCATTTCAAGCTCAAGAGGTAAGTGACAAGCCTTACCATACACAATACGATACGGAGATGCACCCACAGGCGTCTTGAACGCAGTACGATATGCCCACAACGCATCATCTAATTTCATTGACCAATCCTTGCGTGTGGAACCAACTGTCTTCTCAAGAATGGATTTGATCTCTCGATTAGAGACCTCAGCTTGACCATTGGCTTGTGGATGATACGCGGTAGATACACGATGTCTCACACCATACTTCTCTAGAACTTTCTTCAGATATTTGTTCACAAAGTGTGAACCTCCATCACTGATAATAACTCGAGGTGTTCCATGTCTAGTGAATATGTGTGATTTTAAGAATTCAATCACTACTCGCGAATCGTTAGTTGGTAGAGCTACAGCCTCTACCCATTTAGACACGTAATCAACAGCTAGTAGGATGTACAGGTTTCCGTTAGAAGGTACAAAAGGACCCATAAAATCAATGCCCCATACATCGAATATCTCAACTTCCAGAACATTATTACGCGGCATCTCATCTCTCTTAGATATATTACCAGTAAACTGGCATCTGTGACACTTCTTGACATACTCATGACAATCCTTATGTAAAGTGGGCCAATAAAAACCGGATTGTAGTACCTTTGCAGCTGTACGGTCTCCTCTGAAGTGCCCTCGTATGGTGAATCATGACAACCCATAATAATGGATAGAATATCTTTATCTGGTATGCATCTCCTCACCATCTGATCACTGCATGTTTTGTAGAGGAAAGGATCCTCCCAAAAGAATTGTTTCGCTCGGTGGGCTAGTCTCTTTTTCTCTTGTGAGGTAGCTCCTTGAGGAAAAGAACCATTCACAATAAGATTTGCAATATCCGCATACCAAGGAGTCTCTAATGAATAAATTGAAAACAAACTCTCGTCAGGAAACTCTTCTCTAACTAACTCAGGTCCTCCATTAGACTCAGAACCTTCAAGACGTGACAAATGATCAGCAACCTGATTATCACAACCCTTTCGACCCCGAATCTCAAAATCAAACTCTTGCAACAGTAAAACCCATCTAATCAACCTCGGCTTTGCATCTTTCTTCTCCATAAGGTATTTAATCGCAGAATGGTCGGTAAACACCACAACTTTCGCCCCAAGGAGGTAGGAACGAAATTTGTCAAATGCATACACGACAGCTAGTAATTCCTTCTCAGTTACGGTATAATTTATTTGAGCACTTGTGAAGGTTTTACTAGCGTAGTAGATGGAATGAAATACCTTTTCTTTTCTTTGTCCCAGAACAGCACCCATCGCAAGATCACTAGCATCACACATAATCTCAAACGGAATCTTCCAATCAGGAGGTAAAACAATAGGTGCAGAAATAAGCTTCTCCTTAATCTCGTTGAATGCCTTTATGCAAGCTTCATCAAAAAGGAATTTGGTGTCCTTCTCAAGTAAGTTGCACAACGGCTTAGAGATTTTGGAGAAGTCCTTGATAAAACGTCGGTAAAAACCAGCATGACCTAAAAAGCTTCTTATCCCTTTTACAGAAATAGGAGGGGGAAGAGTCTTGATTACCCCAATTTTCGCACGATCAACTTCCAAACCAGCACTTGAAACCTTGTGACCCAACACTATACCCTCTCGAACCATAAAATGACACTTCTCCCAGTTCAAAACTAAATCCGTCTCCTTGCATCGAATCAATACCTTCTCCAAGTTTCGTAAACACTCCTCAAAGTTATCACCAAACACAGAAAAGTCATCCATAAATACCTCAAGGAAATCATCAATCATATCCCAGAAGATTGCCATCATACATCTTTGAAAAGTAGCAGGTGCATTACATAATCCGAATGGCATCCTTCGGAAGGCAAAGGTACCAAAAGGACATGTAAAGGTTGTCTTGTGTTGGTCTTTTGGATCTACATAAATCTGATTGTATCCTGAATATCCATCCAAAAAGCAATAATATTCTCTACCAGCTAGCTTGTCCAACATCTGATCAATAAATGGAAGAGGGAAGTGATCTTTTCTGGTGGCCTTGTTCAACTTCCGATTATCCATACACACTCTCCAACCAACAACGGTCCTTGAGGGAATGGCTTCATTTTTCTCGTTTAAGATGGTAGTAATACCACCCTTCTTTGGTACGCATTGAACTGGACTCACCCATTCGCTGCTAGCTATGGGATAGATGATTCCCGCATCTAGCAACTTGATAACCTCTTTCTTCACTACTTCCTTCATAGCTGGCATCAATCTTCTTTGTCCTTCAACTGAGCGCGCGTTTTCATCGTCTAGAATGATTTTGTGTTGGCAATAAGAAGGACTAATACCTTTGATGTCAGCAATAGTCCAACCAATCGCCTCTTTATTAGCTCTTAGTATGCGTAAAAGTTTATCTTCTTGAGAACCTGTTAAAGTAGCTGAAACAATAACAGGTAGAGTGTTGTTAGTACCTAAATACGCATACCTCAGGTGTGATGGAAGCGGCTTTTCTTCTAGTTGTGGGGGAGACTCGATAGATGGTTTCATTTTAGATACTATCTCCCCAGGTTCTCGGAACGGCTCGTAGGCGAGATGCCTATGTTTCATAGTTCCGGAATTCAAAGCAGCTACGGTTTCGGTTAGTTCTTCCATCAATTCCGGTAAGTCAAGTGTTAGGGCTGCTCGCAAGGTATCATTAAAATTCATACAGTCAAATGTTTCTTGCGCAGCTAAATCGAGTATATCCATGCGGAAACACTCTTCAGGGATATCTGGAAACTTCATGGCCCTAAACACGTTGAACTTTACCGTCTCGTCTTGGATTCGCATAGTTAATTCGCCGTTTTCTACATCAATAACAGTACGCCCCGTGGCTAGGAATGGTCGACCCAAGATGATGGGGACATTCCTATCCGCGTCGTATTCAAGAATAACGAAATCAACTGGAAAGATTAACGTACCTACCTTGACGAGGACATCTTCGATTCGTCCCTCTGGATGAGCGAGGGATCTATCAGCCATCTGTAGGATCATGGAAGTTGGTCTAGCTTTTCCTATCTTCAATTTTTCGAAAATCGACTTGGGCATCAAATTGATACTCGCGCCCAAGTCACACAACGCTTTTCCTTGCCACTCATTACCAATAGAAATAGGAATCGTGAAACTCCCAGGATCAAGTAGTTTAGGCGGCAACTTACTTTGGCAGATAGCGCTGCATTCTTCTGGCAATCCTATCATCTCATTCTCATGGTATGGTCTCTTGTTGGTAATGGCTCTTTTCAGAAATTTGACGTACTTCTGAACATCGCGTATAGCATCTAAGAACGGAACGTTAATATTGAGACCACGAACCATATTCAAGAACTTCTGATATTCGGCCATGTCTCCCTTCTTCTGAACTCTTGACGGAAAAGGTGGAGGAGGACGGGTTTCTGTAACATCTTTTGATTTTGGCTTCTCCGGAATCTTCTCCACTTCTACTATTTCAGGTTCATCTTCTTTTTCTTCCACCTCTTTTACCGTTTTCTCCTTCATAGTTGTTTCTTTTTCTTTCATAGCGGGAAAAGGTGGGGGTGGAAGATTCTTACCACTTCTAAGGGAGATCGCGTTACATTCATATGGTTTGGGTTCCTCAGTATCACTAGGAAGTTGCCCTTGTGGACGCTGGTTCAGTTGTTTGCTAATTTGATTTAGCTGATTCTGGAACAAACTCATGTTTGCTTCGACTGCGTTTTGACGTTCCGAAGCTTGTGTCTGAAGAGCAATTAAACTTTCAACTGTTTTCTGAAGGGTAACTACTCCTTGTGGATGGGCACGTAAGGCTTTTTGGTTTAAAGTTTCATCATAGGTATCCTGAGGAGCTTGCCTTTGTACATAATTACCCTGATTCTGTCCTCCTTGATAATTGTTGTGTGGTCTTGGATTGTAGTTGTTACCTTGGGGGCGCGGCTGATACCCGTATGTAGGATTGGCTGCCCCATTAGGATTTGAGTATTGAAACCCAGGATTGTTTCTGTTAGGCTGATATCCATTACCACTTGAATTGAAGTTACCTCTATTGGACATAAACATCACGGATTCTTGGTTATTCGGACAACTTTCCTCATCATGATCATCTACTCTGCAAATCGAGCACATATAAACCTCTTGTGCAGCATGCACAACTACTTTCTTACCCGAAAATCCTTCTTTTACAGCTAAAGTAAGCTGCTTCAATTGTTGCTCTATAGTATTCTGAATCTTATTCTCAAGCGTAGCAAACTTTTCTTCCATATCAACATTATTCACTCCTTTAACCGGTGTTCTTACTGAATTCCACCCCACTTCATTCTTGACTGTTCTTTCTAAAATAATTTTAGCATGAGCGGGTTGAACTTGAAGAAAACCTGCACCACATAGCGTATCCAATTTCTCTCTCGAAGTTCCATCAAGGCCTCTATAGAAGATTTTCAGCTGTTGTTGTTCTGACAAGCCATGAGCGGGAACTTTACGTAGACACATCTGAAATCTTGTCCAACTCTTACCCACAGTTTCATCATATTCTTGACGGAAATGCGTCAAATCTAATTCAGCATCTAATCTCATGTTACTTGGATAATACCTGTCAAAGAAAGCTGTCTCTAATTGGTCCCAGTTGGTTATCTTCGCAGGATCTTGCGTATCATGCCATTCACTTGCTCCATCAATCACAAAAAAATTAAACGCAGCAAAGTACATCTGTTCTCTTGAAACTCTTTGTGTGATATAAGAATCACATATTTGCTTAAACTTCTGTACTGCTCTAAGAGGATCTTCTGATGGTCTTCCACAAAAATTTCCAAAATTTTGGAATTGAGCTAACATACCCGAATCTGGACGGAATCGTGGAACATCAATATCTGGAGCACCTACTCCTATAGCAGGAGCACGGAATGGAACTTCTGGTGGACCATTAGTAAACCACGGATCTGGATTCATCACTATCTGGACTTGAGGATTAGGATTTAGTGGTTGAACTTGAGGAATAACGCCTGGAGTTATAGGTTGACCATTTGCATCTAGCTGGCCTTGTCCATTATTCTGTTGATTCTGAAGGTTGAGATTCTCCATTCTGATAACTAACTCTTCTACTTCTAAAGCTTCTCGTTCTCTTCTTCTTTTGTTAGCAAGTCTGATCAACGATTCTGGATTACTAAGGATCGGAGGTGTTGGCTCTAGATCCTTGAATTGCCTTCTTCGCATACACCAAACCAAAAAAAACCTGAAAAAGAAAGACAACCCAAAGCGTAAAACTGAAAAATAAAACTAAAACTAAACTAACAATTAAACTACTAAAGATTAACACCGGGGTCACACGCTACCGTCCCCTGCAGCGGCGCCAAAAACTTGGTGGGTCCTGGGGTGTTATAAAATAAAGTGCAGAATAGAGGAACCACTTAACCGCAAGTGTACGGTTGTCCCAAGTAATATATGATAATCAAGTTCGTTCTCAGGGACGGATTAGGTTCAACCCAAATATTAATCAGATAGTAGAGATAATTGCTAAACAGAAAAATAAAAGATAGAATTTTTGTTTGGTTTTTGTAAAATAAAAGATGCAAATAAAGTAAAGACTAAATTAACTAAACAGAAAAGAAATAAAGCAAATAAAAGACTAACTTCAGATAAGAGAGATACTTGATCCTCGCAAAGGAATCCACCTAATCAATGTAATCTATGCTATGTTTAAGGGCAGAATTGGAATTATAATATTAGTCGGGACTCTAATGTCTCCTAGCCCCCTGTCGGGTGGACCTAGAAGCTATCCTAAAGTATCACAAACACCTGTATGGTCGAATATGGCTTTTCGGATGATATGATTCTACCTCTTTGGCTATGTAACTAGTTAAGCCTGTCGGTCAATAACGGGCATTACACGGGTATTACCTAGATCTGTATTCAAACCCCCCTGTCGGATGATCACTTCGCCACTAAAGTGAATAGCCCAAATACTAACAGCTAATTCTAGTTGTTCCTAAAAGAATTAGTAATGAAAACAAAGTAATATCCAATACCTAAAACTCAATTCAATTTAAATCTAACAATCCCAAATTCAAAACATAGAAAACATTAATTAAGGTTCATCCTTTTTATACGATTCTCAAGTATAAAGAAATTTAGCTCATGATGAAATTAAAAACTAACATTAAATAAAAGGAATTCATGTTCAAAATACAAAAGATAAATACAAACCTAAAGGGTAGAATGACTATGGATGGAAGAACAGGATTCCTCCAGCTTCTAGCTTCTTCTCTCCTTCGTGCTCTGACTTGAAAACCTTAAGCCTCTTGTTAATTCTCTGAAGTGTGTGAAAGTAGGAGGTTAAGGGGTGTATTTATAGGTGTTGGAGGAGTCTAGGTCGAATTTTGCTTGGAGTGGAAGACAAGTCAAAGACTCTCAAATTCGTAGCTCTTTAGAAGGTAAGATTCTGCTGATTTGATTTGATCATATCTTTTTCAATACTTATCCGTTTGAGAAGTTCCAATATATGAAACTGCTTGTCTTGGAAAGCTCTTTCTATTGGTGCAGACCATTCGTCCAGAATCCATTCCAATCTTTTATTACGATTTAATTCCTAAAACGTGGCTGGATTTCAGATTTCAAAAGGCAGCTTTATCTTTTCCTCCTTTAAATAAATCTTTACCAAATCTTCTTATTTCCATGTAAATCTTCTTTCATTTCATCTTTATCTTGACTTGGCCTCTAAGTAATTACCATTTATCTCTTTAAAGCTTCACATTAAATAAATAATTAAACCGCATATGCTTAAAAGAATAAATCAAGAAATCGAAATAGGAAAGTGCACTCTAAAAATAGAAACTCGACTAGAAATATTTCCTAACACTCTAAAATACACTAAGACTTTATTCTCACTTCTTCTCCTTGGATTGGTCTTTCATGAAATTCAAGAACCAATTAACTTTGCATTAAAAACAATCAAATTTACGCACAAAAGCTTAGATTCTGCAAATAGTTAATTTCCAAGGGGAGAAAGTGCAATATGATCAAATAAGCCTAAAAGTCTATCAAATAAGTCATTTATTCACCTAAAAGGATGTCTCCAAGGGGCTGATAATTAGAACAAATAGGGAGACATCACAATTCTACATAATTCTCCTTTACATGATAAGAATAAACAAGACTAGTGGGGAGTACTTTCTATATCTCGAGCTAAACTATCATATTATCTGAATTAACTTTTCTATTAAAAAAACCAAGCAAAAATTCTAGTTGTCTTTTATCTACAGCGTATTATTCTAGCTTTCTTATTTGCACTTGATATTTGCATAAGTTCTCTCTAACTTTCGTAGTCTCTGAGGAACAAATCTTATTTATCATTAAAACTTGCATACGAGCTGTGATACTTGTAGTGAGTAACGTGCTAGGCTAGGGTGTTTAGGCTAGTAACGTGCTAGGCTAGAGAGAAGCTTATGAGAGTTTAGCTCGAGAACTAGCAAGTAGTCCCTACTAACTTTTTTCTACGTTTATTATCTAAGCGAGAATTGTGTGATACATATGCAATAGCCAGGATTCTAAATTCCTCCTAACCCCCATATGGGTGGACTTAGGAAGCAACCTTTACACTACCATGGGACTCTATGCAATGATCAGTGGTTAAATTAAACCCTATTGACTATCTAGTTAGGCAAGCCCGTCAGGTTCACTACCGCACACTATGGTGTGTCTATAACTGAATCCCCTATCAAGGTGTCAACCTAATTACTAATGGCAGTCCTAAGATTGGCCAAATTTAGGGTTGGGAAACATTAGTTCAAAACACATACTACAGAGCTATCACTACTAATTTCAATTATATATATATATATATATATATATATATATATATATATATATATATATATATATATCCCAAATTAAGTAAAAGATAAAATAAGTCTAGGGTTCATACACATATTCTATTCTCAATCTAAATAAAGTAGTTCATAAGAAAGAAATAAGAATAAGGAATTACAAACATGAAGCGTTGGAATGGCATGAACAACAACCAACTCCTTCTTCTATTCTTTTCTCTTGATCTAGGCTTCCCTTGGTATTTTGATGATTAAGGACTGACCAAAGATGATTTCTCTAAGGTAAAAGTGGATATTTATAGTCCTTTGGTTGAGACCTAGAGTGTTATCCAAGTTAAGGAGTTCAAGTTCTACCAAGATTCGTTTTCCTAAATTGTAGGACAGGATAAACCTTTGTAGATTGATTTTGTGATATCTCTTTCGTTACTTACCGTAATTTAATATTTTATATGGAACCGGCCGCAATTCAAATATCTATCTGTTCTGAAAAGGGATCCTCTTATTCGTAACTGATTTTCTACAACTTTACAATTAGTGGATATTTTTCCAGCATGGCAGATTCTTTAACTTCCCAAATATATACAATCTTTCCTTTTCAATTATGACTAAGGGGTTTTCTTTGCTTTTCTTCACTTCTTATCGTTATCCTAAGGTGTGATAGCCTCCAATACCTTCAAGAGGAAATTTATGTTGAACAACCTCCTGGATTTCTTAAGAAAGGTGAAGAAGATAAAGTGTATAAACTCAAAAAAACCTTGTATGGATTGAAGAAAGCACCTCGTGCATGGTATGATAGGATTAATGGTATTTTCTTAAATTTTGGCTTTGAACGTTGTCCTTTTGAGCACACTCTTTATATTAAAAGGAATTCCAAAGGTGGTTTATGGTGGTCAGTCTGTATGTTGATGATCTGATCTTCACTAGTGATGATTTTGAAATGTTGACTAATATAAAATCTTCAATGGTGAAAGAGTTTGAAATGACTGATTTGGGAGAGTTGCATCAATTTCTTGGCATAAATGTGCAACAATCAAATGGAGGAACTTTCATTTCTCAAGAGAAATATGCAACTGAAATCCTAAAAAAATTCAAAATACAAAACTCGAATTCTGTTTCAAATCCTTGTATTACAGGATTAAAATTGAGTAAAGATGGAGAAGGGAAGATGGTGGATCCAACCATGTTTCGAAGTTTGATTAGAAAATTGATGTATCTTACAGTTACTCATCCCGATATAATGTTTGGTGTAAGTTTGATTAGCATGTTTATGGAGAAACCATATTCGAACCATTGGGAGACATCAAAAAGAATTCTTCGATACATCAAAGGAACATTTTATTACAGAATCTTCTATGAAAAAACGATTATGTTAAACTTGTTGGGTATACAGATAGTGATCTTGGTGGAAGTATTGATGATTCCAAAACTACTTTCGGGTATGCTTTTAATCTTGGGAGTGGAGTGATTTCATGGTGTTCAAATAAGCAACCAATTGTATCCCTTACTACTATCGAAGCGGAGTATATCACAGCCTGTTCGTCTGGATGCCAAATCACGTGGTTAAGGGAAATTCTTGAAAGTTTGAACTTTAAGCAGCATGAACCTACAACTCTGTTTTGTGATAATAGCTCGACTATTTCTATCTCAAAAGATCCAGTCCTTCATGGAGAAACAAAACATATTCGACTATGCTTTCATTTCCTAAGGGTGCTTGTTCATGAAGGAGAAATCAATCTTGAGTATTGCAAAAGTGAAGAACAACTTGCAGAAATCTTCACAAAACCCCTTGGAGGTCCTGCTTTCAAGAATAATGTTGAAACTTTGGAAAAAGAGCAGATTCAACTTACGGGTGGCAATGTTGGAATAAATTAGAATCTTGACCATCACTCCCTAAACTTGTTCTCATGCATGAATTCATTTACTAGATACATGTATGACCTTTCATCTTTGATTCATGTATATTGGTAGTTATCACATGTATATTGGTAGCTATCACATGTATCCAGTATTGACAATGCTTTCAGCTCTGTTCTTATTCAAGTCATGACAATTTGAATGCCTTGTGCGAAATTTTAATAAGATCATTAAAACCGTAAAAATAATATATATTACAAAGTCACAAAATATTGTAAGAGTTGTGAAGGGGATTTTATATAGTTGAGGTATGAAATGATATTAGAAAGAAAAAGTTATTGACGAGTACATGCAATTTGAGTTGAGGAGATTTGATATCCGTAAAAATTTGAGGATAACATCACAATATTTAATTCAATATGTGATTTTTTTCACTTATAGGATATTAGGAAGATAATAAAAGTACTCCATAACATGACATTACATTTTCGCTTGAAATAAAAAATGTTAGATTTGTCTTGTAATAGAAACTTACTAAAATGTTGCATGAATTAATATAATGTTGTATAATGGCATGTTAGTATCTTCATAGTTCGTACTATACTTTATTTATTTAAATCATGAATAGTTATATATACAATCTACGTTCATACTACCCAATATATTGACGTGACGTAATTTCGTAATAAATTGAACAGAAATAAATTGTTACTTTTTTTTTTTGATTTGATTGACGATTTACTTTTATCTAAATCACGCTACCTCATGTGTGGTATGAATTTGGGATGGTGTATATCATTACTCTCAAATAATATAACTATGAATTCGATAAAAATAAGTAACCTGAAACACAACTTATATTTCAGATTAAATCGCAACCTTAAACCTTAATGATGACTTTAATCGTAACCTTAAGCTCATCATGATTCTAGATTTGCCTTATTGGTAAATTTGAAGGCATAACATGTTGGTATCAGAGCCTAAATTATGATTTTTAGTCTAAGTTATGATCAATGGAAAGTCTAAGAAGTTTCGGTTATTAGATCTTGATTTGGAGTTAAGAAATTAATTTTAGGTTGTATTTATCGGTCTGAGGAATATCTATTATGACATCTGCATATTTACATCTTAATTACTTATGTATGCATTTATATAGGATGCAATGATGACAACTTGATTGGAGGCAATGTTCCCTTAGCTCAAAATATTAATGAGTGTTGCAATGGTCGAGGTAGACAAGAGAGATTTAGTGAGGGGAAGAGCAAGATTATATAATTTACCTTTAATTTATGCTTCTCAGAACTTTGCAATGTCTAAGGAAACAATATATAGACATGGACCATTTGCATAAAGTGGACATTCCTATTTGGCCATTTCCTGATGTAACACCCATATAGTGGAAGGGTTACAGGCCTCATCCAAATAAAATGCTCGAGTCAAGATCTTGATCATATAATCTGGGATAAAGGTTTAATACCGGATCAAACTGTGACTGCAATGAACTATACGGGTAGACAATCACATATAAAGGATTATCATGTCACCTTAGAGTTAACTCCATATTTTATTTATCTTTCTTCCCATTTTACTAATATATTTATTCAATAATTTGCTAATTCTTTCAGGAGATTCAGAAATTCTCGGTGGACTACCTCATAAACATACTCTCGGAGCATTCTCCACTGCACATCTAATACGCCCAGATCGTGAACCAGACAAAGCATTAAAGAGAAATGTCTGCACTTAGCAAATCTCAACTCCATGGCCGTTGATTTTTCTATAAGAGGAGTTCCAGCTGAAATCCCCACCTTCTAATAACCACGAAAGTTTCCAGATTTCGTGCAAAGATTTGATAAACCTATATACCCATCCCAAGGTGCATTGGGATAGCTTTATCGCACAACAATATTACAACACGTTTCAAGAAAGCTACACTTCGTATTCTCAGAGAAAATGTTTCAAGAAGCGTATGATCAAGAGTTTGTAGTGGATGGTATGAAAGATATAAGGAAATATACTTGAATAAAATAGGTAGTTTATTGAATTGATGAGATTTTGTCGAGGAATATATTATATACGTAAGAAACTACGTATTTGCAGCATGATAATCGGAGATATATTGAACTGGAGGATCAGATTTTGGTGGCGGTGAAGAATTTGGAGAAGGAAGCAAAGGAGTGACTTGATAGACAGAGATGGCTCAGCGCGTGTTATAGTATATGACTTCTCACCCAACTTATTGCCATGGAAGTGTTAATTGCCATGGAAGTGTTAATTGCTTGGAAGTTCTTTGAATTGTTGGTGATATTTTATTGGCTATGAAAGCCAATTGCTTGGAAAGGAATATGTCTTACATGGTGTGAAGCAAGGCTCGTCCAAAAAACTAAGTATGTATAATTTTAAGAAGATTTATTTCCCGTAAGCTACTGGTTTCAAATTTGATTGATATTATACCACTTCTCTAAGTCTAAAATCATTGATGGCAAGAAAGTGATTTGACCCTCTCCGTATTTTGTGAATGAATGACTAAGAGCTCGTTTGGGATTAATTTTTTGGAGCTAAAAGCATTTTTTATTTAAAATTAAATTATTTGTAAAAAATATTGTGACATCTAAAATTACTTTAAATGATTATTTTAATAATCACTAATGTAGTGTTTTTCCTAGAAGTAATTTTAAAAGTCTAAAATATTACTATCGATCTAAAATCAGTTTAAGTAATTATTTTGAAAAACAATCCCAAACGTACACTAAAAATTAAGACAACTTCTTCATTCGCCAATTTGTTGAGGAAACCTTGCCTTTTTTTCAACTTTGGGATATGGTTGAGAACTTGAGATTCATTAGCGAGCCTTGACTCAATTCTTTTTTTTTGTCAAAAGCCTTGACTCAGTTTGGTATGTATGTATGTTGGTTCAAGAGAAGCTTGTGTTCTTGTCCAAGAGAAACTTTGGCATTTTAATCGAAGTCCTTTCTTATTGAGTAAATGAGAACCCAACACCAAATTGGTGTGAATCTTTCGTTTAACAAATTTGGATCACCATGATAAAGGTGCCTTAAATTAAACCTCTTAATTGCAAACCATAAAACTCTCTAAATTGCATAAATGAGAACCGAACACCAAATTGGTGAATCTTACGTTGAACAAAGTCCTCGTTTGGTCACCACGATAAGTGTTCCTTTCAACTTATACAAGATAAATGTATAAAACTCTAAATTGCAAATTAAAAAAAAAAAGGAACATTACTTGCATCAATATTTTAATGTCAACACATACTCGTTTCACGTCACTCTGTATACACACTAAAAAGCTCTCATAATATCAAAACAAGATTAATACATAACACATCATACAAACGTAACACCAAAAACCACTCATCCTTACACACATCGCCACAACCTTCCCACCACCCCGACCATGATTCTTCGTATAGTTCATTGTTGTGTTTGGGTCGGCTACACGGTAGATTCTGTCGATAGCGGCATGAATCTGTCATCATAAAATATTTGTGAATTATACGCCGCTAGTGTTGTTTAAATAAATACATAAGATACAGTATAAATTATACCCATTTTTTAAGTTGTATTCCAAGTGGGCTAAACTCTTGATAATCATCCATGCACATATCTTGTGTCTATGTGGATTCGATATATAGCCTTGTATTAGTACGATACCAAGCTCGTACTTAGAAGTACATGTAATGCCTTGATTTAGAGTTTGTACCAAGTGATATACTATATGCGTCCTAGAAGGGGGGTTGAATAGGACAATAGAAATTAATCGGCTAATTTTATTTCAAGTAAATAAAATTAAAAGCTAATTTGAATCCTATTGTATTAGCAAACTAAATAGTATAAAACTAGATAATCCTAATAGACAATAATATCAAACTATTCAAGTAGGCATTTTATCAAGCATATAGAGTGCGGAAATATAAAGAGTGTAGAGATAGAATACGATACACAACGATGTATAGTGGTTCGGTTTCCCTACATCCACTACCTAAGGAAGCCTCCTTAGGATTTGCAAGATTCTCACTAATCTTCGTAACTCTTAACCGGGTGAGATACAAACCCTTACAACCACTTCAAAAACCCTTTGAAGGAAATACACTTGTGTTATCACCAACACAAGGAACCAAGCATAAACCTATGCTCACACTACTCTCTTAATCTATTACAAGAACTAAGAGGAAAGGGAAAAAGTGTTTAGGGGTGCTTATAAAAGCTTTGTAACTAAACTCCTAAATGAGTAGATAGAACTAATTAGCTTCACAATAAATATGACTTGAATGCTCCTTTGAAACCTCCTTGAATGATAGAATTAATTGCTCTTAAGATTGGTAGATGGAAGGCTTGAGTTGTGTCTTGAATGAACTCCATTTTATAGCTGAAAAGATGATCCAACGGTCATAAGGCTTCTCTCCAACGGATCTATTTTATCTCTAACGGATATAAGCTTTGTCCTCTAGTAATAGTGCTGAAACCCTCTCGTGCGGTGTACCGCGGATATGGTCCGGTGCACCGCATGACTGTTCGACTAACTTTTGAGCTTACTGGTCGGACTATGTAGTGTACCGCATCCCTGCTCCGTGTAGTGGTCCGGTGTACCGTGACAAAGGTCCGGTGTACCGTGCAGATTTCTGAGCTTACTGGTCGGGCCATCTAGTGCACCGTGCTTCTGGTCCGTGACCTGCGGTGTACCGCGTCACTCGTCCGGTGTACCGCGGGGCTGCTATTTTGAATTTCAAGCTAAGTAATAATGAAGTAAGCACAACTAATCTAATGAGGGGTTTTGGAAAACATTTTAAGTGATACCAAAATGAATTTTAGTTTAAATAATGATTTGTCGAATATTAAAACGGGAATAAAAACAAGGTGAGGCTAACAATCTCCCCCTTTTTGATGTTTGACAAATCATAAACTTTTGAAGATGCCTAAGATTAAGTTTTGATCAAAAACTCCCCC
Organism: Nemophila menziesii; assembly: GCA_029959085.1. Taxonomy (NCBI): domain Eukaryota; kingdom Viridiplantae; phylum Streptophyta; class Magnoliopsida; order Boraginales; family Hydrophyllaceae; genus Nemophila; species Nemophila menziesii. The sequence goes on along the minus strand of JARWIR010000011.1, from coordinate 32,269,349 downwards.
TCAACCTAATCACTAGAGTTTTTATAAAACTCCCCCTCACAAAATGCATTTGAAAAAGTTTAACTAAAATTTCTCCCCCTTTGTCAACAACAAAAAGAACAAATGATATGATTTTGAAAATTTTAAGGGGTCAAAACACATTTTGAGTAAAAACAAGGACCAAAGGAATAAATGGATAACAATTAGAAGCTTCAAGGACCCTAAAACATCAAGAAAATATTAGCCACAAAAATATATACACAAAAAGTACTAAACACTAATGGCATGAAAGAAAAGCTAGAGAATTTGCATGCCAATTTCACACCGAATTTTCTCAAAAAGATCTTGGGGTAGAGGTTTGGTAAAGATATCGGCTAATTGATTTTCGGAGGTAACAAATTCAAGTACAATGTCCCCTTTTTGAGTGTGATCTCGGATAAAATGATGGCGGATTTCTATGTGTTTTGTTCTAGAGTGTTGAATGGGATTTTTGGTAAGATTTATAGCACTAGTGTTATCACAACGAATGGGAACACGATCATACTCTAGGCCAAAATCTAGTAAGGTTTGTTTCATCCAAAGAATTTGAGTCACACAATTTCCGGCCGCAACATATTCGGCTTCGGCCGTGGATAAAGCAACACTATTTTGTTTTCTACTAGACCATGAGACAAGGGATTGACCTAAGAATTGGCAACTACCACTAGTGCTCTTCCTATCAAGTCTACAACCGGCATAATCGGCATCCGAGTAACCTATTAGTTCAAAGGAGGTAAATCTTGGGTACCAAAGTCCTAGACTAAGGGTTCCTTTCAAATACCTAAAAATACGCTTAACGGCACTAAGATGGGTTTCTTTGGGAGAAGATTGAAATCTAGCACAAAGACACACGGGGAACATAATATCGGGTCTAGAAGCGGTTAGATAGAGTAAGCTACCAATCATACCTCGATATAGTTTCTCATCAACATCCTTACCATTTTCATCTTTGTCTAATTTTGTGGATGTGCTCATTGGAGTTCCAATTTCCTTTGCATCTTCAAGTCCAAATTTTTTGATCAATTCTCTTGTGTATTTGGCTTGATTGACAAAGATACCATCTTTCATTTGCTTGATTTGAAGTCCAAGAAAGTAATTTAATTCTCCCATCATGCTCATCTCAAATTCCTTATGCATGCTTTTAAAAAAATTCTCACAAAGATTTTCATTAGTAGCACCAAATATAATATCATCCACATAAATTTGAACAAGAAGGATATCTTTTGAAGACCTTTTTATAAATAAAGTGGAGTCAATTTTTCCTCTTTTAAAACCATCATCTAATAAAAATTTGCTTAATCGTTCATACCAAGCACGAGGAGCTTGTTTTAAACCATATAAAGCCTTTGAAAGTTTAAAAACATGATTTGGAAATTTTGGATCTTCAAAACCCGGAGGTTGTTTAACAAAAACTTCCTCGTCTATAAAACCATTTAAAAACGCACTTTTGACATCCATTTGGTAAAGTTTAAAATTCATATAACAAGCAAAAGCAAGTAGCATACGAATAGATTCAAGTCTAGCTACGGGAGCAAAAGTTTCATCGAAATCAATACCTTCTTCTTGATTGTACCCTTGAGCAACTAACCTTGCTTTATTTCTAGTAATGATGCCGGTGTCATCTAGCTTGTTGCGAAATATCCACTTAGTGCCAATAATAGTGGGGCCAATTGGTTTCTCCATTAATGTCCAAACTTTGCTACGCTCAAATTGATTTAATTCCTCATGCATAGCATTAATCCAATGATCATCTAACAAAGCTTCTTTAATATTCTTGGGCTCAATTTGAGATAAGAATGCTTGATGAGCACAAAGAGCAATAATACGGGAGCGAGTGGTAACACCTTCTTTTGGATCACCTAGAATTAATTCACTTGGGTGATCTTTGATATGTTTCCAACACCTTGGTAAATCCGTACTAGCTTCATTTAACACTTGATCATTTTCCTTAAGAGATTCTTCATGAGATTTGACTTCTTGAGTAGGAGATTCTAAGGGTTGATCTAGTGGAGTATCGTCAACAACATCTACCACTTTCTTGATACAAAACGGATTAGTCTCATCAAAGTCAACATGCATAGATTCCTCAATGGTACGAGTACGTTTGTTGAAAATGCGATAGGCTTTTCCTTTAGTGGAATAACCAAGAAAAATGCCTTCATCCGATTTAGCATCAAATTTTCCCAAATAGTCCCTAGTGTTTAGGATAAAACATTTGCACCCAAAGACACGAAAATAAGCAATAGTTGGTGGTCTACCATTCCAAAGCTCATAAGGGGTTTTCTTAATAAGGGGTCTAATAAGAACTCTATTTAACACATAACAAGCCGTATAAACGGCTTCACCCCAAAAGTATGTAGGCAAGCTATGTTCTTTTAGCATTGTTCTAGCCATTTCTTGTAGAGTTCGGTTTTTCCTTTCTACTACCCCATTTTGTTGGGGAGTTCTAGGGGCCGAAAAATTATGCTCAATCCCAAATTCATCACAAAAATGCACAAAAGGAGAATTCACGTATTCACTACCATTATCACTACGAATGCATGTAATAGAGTAGCCTTTCTCATTTTGCACCTTTCTACAAAGTTTTGCAAATTCATTGAAGGCATCACTTTTCAAAGCAAGGAACATCACCCATGTGAATCTAGTGTAATCATCAACAACAACAAAGACATACCTAGACCCTCCTAGACTAGTGACATCAACGGGACCAAAAAGGTCCATATGCAATAATTGAAGTGGCCTAACGGTGATGACCTTATTAATGGATTTAAAAGATGAACGATGTTGTTTACCAAGTTGACATGCATCACATAATTTATCTTTATCAAATTTGTAAATAGGCAAACCAACAACAAGATTTTTTCTAGATAATTTTGAAATTAAATCCATGCTAGCATGTCCTAGACGTCTATGCCAAAGCCAACTATCATTAACCACGGATAAGCATTTAATATTTTTGCACATAAGACTTTCAAGATCAACAACAAAAACATTATCCGATCTTTTTGCAATAAACATAGTATCTAACTCATCATTTTTGAAAACAACACATCTAGATGCTTCAAATTTAACACTAAAACCAACATCACAAAGTTGACTAATACTAAGCAAGTTAAAAGAGAGACCCTCAACAAGTAACACATTAGAGATAAGTAAAGAGTCCATATTACCAATGTTACCTTTACCCAAAACGCGTTTCTTAGTGTTGTCGGCAAAAGTAACTTTATCACCTTTAGTTTTATATAAATTTGTAAATAATGATGGATTTCCGGTCATGTGTCTTGAGCATCCACTATCAAGTAACCATATATTTTGCTTCTTGATGCTCAACCCCTACAAACAAAAAGTAATTTAAGCTTTAGGTACCCAATTTGGATTGGGTCCATGAGGGTTAGTGGATTTTCTTTTTAAGACCCATTTAGGTCTTTTCCAAATTGGCACAAGAGATCCCAAATCTAATAATTTACGATAGTAACAATGAGATGCATCATGACCAAGTTTTTCACAATAGGTGCAAGTGATAGAAGATTTTGAAGAGGATGGAATTGCATTTGAAATTTTTGATTTTACAAAGACATTTTTCAAAGGTTTTTGGTGAGTGAATGGATCATATCCAACACCACTTTTTTCACAAGCCATTCTTTGAGAACCTAAAATCAAATCCAAGTTTTCTTGCCCACTAGTAAATTTTAAAATAATGGCATTTTGATCAACAATCTTTCTCTCTAACAAAGCTTTTTCTTCCAAAAGATTTTTCTCAATAAGATGAAGTTTCTCATTATCATCTATACATTCATCACAAAGATTTTGACAATCTTCCAAAGCTTTCAAAACCTCTTTAGTTCTATTTTTCTCAAATTCTAAATCTTTTGTTAAAACTTTGTTTGTTTCAATAGAATTTAAAAAATCATTATAAAGAGAATCAAATGCCTCATGAATATCTTGTTCACTAGCATCATCATTAGTTAAAGAGAGTTTGGATTTAGGAGTTACCTCATCATGATTTGCCATAAAGGCAAAGTGAGTAGTACCGGTATCATCATCCGAAGAAGCATCTTCATTATTCTCAACTTTTCCCATAAAGGCAACAAGATTGACATTTTCATTATCACTTTCTTCTTCATCCGAATTTTGAGTATCCCAAGTGATATTGGCATGCATAGCTCTTTTCGGTTTCTCCTTTTGAAGAAGAGGACAATAGGTTTTGATGTGACCAACCTTTTTGCAATGATAGCAAGTGGGTTCATCTTGTTTGATAGCTCTATCATTCTTCTTGTAAGGTGAGGAAGAACTTCCTTTCTTGGCAAAGCGTTTGTATCTCATGAATTTTTTCATATCTCTTGCCAACATAGCTACTCCTTCATCTTCACTAGTTTCTTCTTCATGTGAATTTTCTTCTTCACTATCCTTCCTTTCTTTTCGTTCTTTCAACTTTGAACTCATGGCATGAAAAGCAATGGATTTCTTAATCTTTTTCTCCTCATCATCTCTTATCTTTTCTTCTTCAAGCACAAGCTCTTCCGTCATGAGGTTGCAAATGAGTTCATGAACCGTCATTTTTGAAAGATCTTTAGTATCCCTTATAGAGTTGATTTTTGTCTTGTATTTCCTTGGAAGAGCAAATAAGATTTTTCGGCATTGTTCCTTGTTGGTGTACTCTTGACCAAGAGTCTTCAAAGTGTTAACAATGTTAGAAAATCTTTGATGCATAGCATTCAAGGCTTCATCGGGCTCCATACGAAAAAGCTCATACTTAGTGATAAAGAGACCAATCTTGGTTTCCTTAATATCTTCCGTTCCTTGATATGATAGCTCCAAGAGTTGCCACATTTCATGAGCGGAATTGCATTCACTCACTCTAGCATATTCCGTGACACTTAATCCATTTATGAGGATGTTCATAGCTTTGTTGTTTTTGGTAAGTTTGGCTATGTCTTGATCATTGTAATCATCTTCATCTTTTACCTCCGTTGTACTTCCGGCAACGTAGGGAATATAAGGACCCTTTTTGATAGCCATCCATAAAAAGTAATCGATTCCTTTCACATGAATCTCCATCTTCTTTTTCCATCCAAAGTAGTCTTTTCCTACAAAAAGCGGAGGTCTAGTAGAACACGAACCTTCCGGTTGATTAGAATCCATATCGTATTAACTCTAGAAACGATTAAGTACAATAGAGCTAGGCTCTGATACCAATTGATATACTATATGCGTCCTAGAAGGGGGGTTGAATAGGACAATAGAAATTAATCGGCTAATTTTATTTCAAGTAAATAAAATTAAAAGCTAATTTGAATCCTATTGTATTAGCAAACTAAATAGTATAAAACTAGATAATCCTAATAGACAATAATATCAAACTATTCAAGTAGGCATTTTATCAAGCATATAGAGTGCGGAAATATAAAGAGTGTAGAGATAGAATACGATACACAACGATGTATAGTGGTTCGGTTTCCCTACATCCACTACCTAAGGAAGCCTACTTAGGATTTGCAAGATTCTCACTAATCTTCGTAACTCTTAACCGGGTGAGATACAAACCCTTACAACCACTTCAAAAACCCTTTGAAGGAAATACACTTGTGTTATCACCAACACAAGGAACCAAGCATAAACCTATGCTCACACTACTCTCTTAATCTATTACAAGAACTAAGAGGAAAGGGAAAAAGTGTTTAGGGGTGCTTATAAAAGCTTTGTAACTAAACTCCTAAATGAGTAGATAGAACTAATTAGCTTCACAATAAATATGACTTGAATGCTCCTTTGAAACCTCCTTGAATGATAGAATTAATTGCTCTTAAGATTGGTAGATGGAAGGCTTGAGTTGTGTCTTGAATGAACTCCATTTTATAGCTGAAAAGATGATCCAACGGTCATAAGGCTTCTCTCCAACGGATCTATTTTATCTCTAACGGATATAAGCTTTGTCCTCTAGTAATAGTGCTGAAACCCTCTCGTGCGGTGTACCGCGGATATGGTCCGGTGCACCGCATGACTGTTCGACTAACTTTTGAGCTTACTGGTCGGACTATGTAGTGTACCGCATCCCTGCTCCGTGTAGTGGTCCGGTGTACCGTGACAAAGGTCCGGTGTACCGTGCAGATTTCTGAGCTTACTGGTCGGGCCATCTAGTGCACCGTGCTTCTGGTCCGTGACCTGCGGTGTACCGCGTCACTCGTCCGGTGTACCGCGGGGCTGCTATTTTGAATTTCAAGCTAAGTAATAATGAAGTAAGCACAACTAATCTAATGAGGGGTTTTGGAAAACATTTTAAGTGATACCAAAATGAATTTTAGTTTAAATAATGATTTGTCGAATATTAAAACGGGAATAAAAACAAGGTGAGGCTAACACCAAGTACTCTTCAGCATTATCCCACATAGCTATTTTCTTGGCGTATTTTTTTCACCAATTCTTGCCGAACTAACCTTTTCTATTCATTGATATATGATACTTATCCTCAACTTGATCGAGAGAGTCCGAAATATCTTGAACGAAAACAAATTGTCTCAAAACCCGATTTGGAAGATACTACTCGACGTTGGTAAACATTTATCACCAATATAACACACAAATATATGTCGTGCCATTCCAAACAAGTAAGGGTAATCTGGGCATCTTTGTAAGGCATCCAGTTAATCTATAATGATCGAAAAAAATAAATTATTACACTATATTAACAAAATAATATATTTCTTTTTAGTTACAAGTATTTTTGTTGCAAGCATGTCGGGTTCTTGTAAATCAAAATCATCCGGGTAGAATTTGAGGGTCCTGTCACCGTGGTAGCAACAACATAACTTTTCGTCTAAAAGCCGAAATTACAAACCATTTTCTCTTGCGTGCTCCCGACTCAAGGGCTATCTGAGCTCCAGGGGATGGGACAAAAACCCCACCAAATGCTTGTGGTGACTCTTTAATGTTGACTTCAAAGTTCACCAAAAGTTACACTTGAACTTCTCACGCGCCTGTTAGAGTTTTTTGAATCTAAACTCGGTTTTGAATTGACTTTTTACTTCTTCGTGTCATTCGGGATCTCGTATTATCTAAACAAACAATTAACACACAAAATCTCCAAAAGTAACAAAATATCCGAGAATAACGAAGAATATAAACTATGGCGTATAATAGGGAATAATCTCTTAAAGTAGACCAATAACCCCCCAAAAATGATGTCTTGTGGCCCTATAAATCTATCACAAGACACGAGACATCAACAACATATTAATTATCAAAAATCCAATATCTACTTTAATAAAGGTACCCGTCTTCAACATGTGAATGACATTCTTGACATCCTCATTCTACAATGGGAAAATTATATGGGGAAATGTCATGGAATTGTTATTAAGAGTCAAAGATAAAAGGTTGATGCATCTAAGTGGCTCTTGAAAGAATCATAAATATGACACAAGGTCGGAAAGAATTTTTTTTGTCTAAAACTGGAAATGAATTCCTTAACAAAGCAGTGTTTTAGACCATCTAAAATTATGTCATGTTCGTTCAACTTCTCTATATAAAACGTGTGTATCAAGTTTTGCTTCCAAATTCTGGTAAGGGATCAAACAGTATAAAATATATCCATTGAGTGAGTTTGGAACTATCTGGGTCACAAAAGATTTAGGAGGTCTTGAGTTTCAATACGTCTATCATATGAATGTGGCCATTTTGACAAACTTATGCAATCTGATTGCAAAAGCGCTTAAGGGTATCTACTATCACTGAGATTATTTTCTTGAGGCAGAGAAAAAAGGTATTATTCATGGACTTGGTGTAGTATTTTGGAATGACGATATTTGATCAAGTATGGCATGAGAATGAAAGTAGGGAAACATGTTGAATCCTAGCACCTGGAAAAATATTGGTGCTAAGCTTCACATATGAGAAATTGGTACTTTTATGAATATTGGTGCTAAGCTTCAAATATTGTCCCTATACTTGTATGAATATTTATGTATGTGTTGATCGTACTTTTAAAAATAAATATCTTATATACTTGTATATTGTGTATGTGTTGATCGTACTTTTAAAAAGAAATATCCTATAGACTTGTATATTATGTATGTGTGTTAATTTCCCAATTGGATCCTGTATTATGCGAAATATTCACCATCACCGCCAACACTGATACACCATCACCTAGTCGTAATATAAAGGTATACACTATATTTTAATTGCACAATCGGTCCTTCTGTAATGGGAAATTGCCCTTATACTTGTATGAATATATGAATATTTATATATGTGTTTTAATTCCAAATTCGGTCCTACTTTTTATCGAAATAGCCCATATACTTGTATATTGTGTATGTGTGTTAATTGCCTAATTTGTCCCTGTATTATGCGAAATAGTTAAGCTCCGCTCTGAGTATGTCTGTGTCCTTTAATTGTATAATTGGTCCTTTTGCAATGTAAATTACACCTATACTGGTATGAATAACGAAAATAGTAAGACTTGGATTTACTTGATTGTATTTGGATAAACACATAATTGATTTAAAAAATAGTAGTTTGTCTATGACAATCAAATAATTTTATCTTGTTAGAACTATTGATTAACATATATTCTATTAGAAAACCAGTAACATACTTGTATTAATATTTATATATGTGTTTTAGTTTGCAAAATTGTTCCTTCTCTTAAATACATAATCGAGAGTTACATTGGTATATTCAAAGATTTTGTGTTATATATGGACTACTGATAAGTCTCGGATTGAGTCTTCCAAGTCATTTAATGTACCTAATACCTTCTATTCTATTTGCAGTAGTTAAGACCTGTTCTAAGTATGACCGTGTCGGTTAATTGCAAAATTGGTCTTTGTGTTGTTTAATTTAGTTTACATTTGCACAAGAAGTAGCTCACAAGAAGTGTCCTTATAAAACTTGCACAATTACTCTCAATACCGTTGGGTTCTTCAATCTTCCGTATCTCCTCTTTCTTTTGTAGCTGACAGGTGAAGGTCTTAGTATGTGCGCGTTCCTTCAATGGAAGCCGAACAAGGATGTAAAAGATTTAGTTTTACAGACCCTGTTCAGATATTTTTTGCAGTTACTGGATGGAAAAGAATCCAACTGATATCATTACATGCCATTTTTTGGAGTGATTTGCAATATCTTCGACCCAATTGATAACACTTTTGACACGCGTAGAGGAAAAATTCATTGCGGGTTAGAAGATGTTACATATATCACATGCTTGCCAATTTGGGGGAAAGTTGCGACAGGAGAAATGTTTGTTAATGGCAAGAAATATTTAGGGCCCTCCCTAGCCGCCAAATCAACAAGGGTTAAGCTTAGGTGGTTGTCTGACAATTTTGCAATTGTTCCTGAGGACAAGAAGTCTTCAAAAGAGTTGATATGGCAATACGTAATGACATATCTTTTACATTTGATAGGTTGTTTGATGGATAACGAATCATCCGATGACACTGTGATGGTCGGTTACTTGTATCGCCTCACTCATGAGAATATCGAGACCTATGCTTGGGGTTCTGCCCTATTAACAATTTTAATTTCGTCAATACGGGGAGTTCACATGTAAAAAAATTCTGGTGCGATGAAGGGATTTCCTTTACTTTCAGTCAAAACTTCCTGATTCTGCTTCGACGGTCCCTCCTCACCAGCCTCCTCAACAACATTCTCAGTGAGGGTTTGATCATCATCATTCTGTGTACCAGATTGACCTTCCATAATATCTTCATCCACCAGATGATAACCAGATTTTTGTTTCTTCATTACCTTGAGTATATAAGTGGTATCATTAACAAAACTTTCCACAAATTTGACCTCTAATTTAATCTATATACAAAACTACAACACTAAACTTGATAAGTCTTATACCTTTTATTCAAAACTCTCCTTCTCCGCTTTGACGGAGCCTTTTTACCATCCTCGGTAAGACCACATGCTTTGTTCCAAAGGCTTATATAAACTAGAAAAAATTTATAAGTAGAAAAATCTGTAATTCTTCCATTGTTGTGTGATATTTTCGCATCTAGAACGGGAGGCTTATTTGGAGAAGAGTGTATCCCATACTGCATGGGTGCTAACTTTGGTTGATGACATGCAACTTGATTAAAGCAAATTATCGGCACACTCGCCAACCGAAGGTTGGACAATTGATACGCACCCATAACATTATCAGAGAGATTGTACTCCAAATAAGGCTGCAAAATGATATATTTCTGCAAAAAATTGATAACATTTTAAACTCTAGATGCTAAATATAAAGTTATTGAAAGCACAATGGTGTACCTCGTAGAAAATATTCGTGAAAAACTGAATTTTCTCATGTGCACTATCTTTGAATTCTTTCATCATAAATGGCAACAAGTTGTACAACAAAGGAGTCTCAGCTTTATTTCGTGCATTACCTTTAAGGAAGAGTACCTCATCTGGAGTAGAAAAGTAAGGTTGTATTAAGTTACTTTATAGAAAAGTAAATGTGCATATTGATCTTCACGTGATCTGTTTATTTTATCATAGCAGCAACAAATAAACCCTTTTTTTAAGAGTGGATCAATATATTCATGCAAACAAATAAATCAACGCCTCGAGGTAATTTTAAAAAGATAGGGACAAGTGAAGATTTTAAAACGGTACGAAAGGCATAACTTATTAATTTACTTTTTATAAGGTGAAAAACACATTAAAACCCCATGTGGGGCCATGCCCCAAACCTAGGGCTAAGAGTGGCAACGACCCTGACCGTGTCAGCATGTACTAAAAAATAGCCTTAGCATGCAAGCGCAGATGTATGAAATAGTATTTTAACAAAGTCATGCGAAATAGTCAAATATATTTGCGTTTTAAAAAACATAAAATGTACCCAATAGCAAACATACCATTGGTAGATTTACACCACTAATGTAAGACAAGGATAATTTTATTTTCAGATTTTACAATTTAAATATTAATTTAATAATATTTTTAAGATAAAAAACATACTACAACCGAAAACATTGAAAAATTTCGCAACATAAAAACAAAAGAAAAAGTAAATGATGAAAAACAATGAAACGTGTATGTTCGGAAAAAAACAATGAAACATGACCTAAAACCCATCTCTTAACACTCGCATTGGAAAAGAAAAACAAAATTAAATCTCTGCACACACATCTTCCCAAATTGGAGTGAGTAATTTGGTTTACAGGAACTTGATAACACATCCATCAGCCACTTCGTAATGATAGCTTCATTAATAACGAAATATTCAACCAAATCGCATGAGTTGGCCTAGTCTATACTACAAAATTACATCTCTGCTCTGCATACACATCTTCCCAAATTGGAGTGAGTAATTTGGTTTACAGGAACTTGATTACACATCCATCAGCCGCTTCGTAATGATAGTTTTTTTTTGTTCAAATAAAAATACCTCGTAATGATAGCTTCATTAATAACGAAACTATTCAACCAAATCAGATGAGTTGGCCTAATCTATACACTCATTTATATCTCCGCATCCCCAAGAATATAATGTATATCAAAGCTGTTTTTTTTTAATTCATTTAAAAAGTTTTCAAAAGTTTTATATTTAACGTAAATTTAAAAAAAACTTCATATTTAAGATTTTTAAAATTAAAAAAAATAATTGTTTTTAAAACAAATATATATTTCTTTTAATTTGTTGAAAAATTAATTTTTATTTGAATATTTAAAAGGATTTTAATATATTTTAGATATATAATTGAAGAAGTTTAAACTTAAAATTAAATTAAATAATTTTAATAGAAAAGATATATTTTTTAAATTTAATTATTCAGGATTATAATTTAAACAAAAAATAATAATTTAAAAAGCACTATTTAATAAAATTTTAAAAATTAAAGTAATAAATTTAATAATCTTTAAAGAACAAGTAAATAACTTTATAATAATTATCATTATTTATAAAAAAATTATAATCATATTGAATAGGAAAAGAAAGTTTATATAAAAATAATTTATTAAAATAAAGTTTGAATATAAAATATTAAAATTGGGAAGCTGACCGAGCAAAACTGTAACTGCGAGTTAATATTTGATAAAAAGTAGCTATTTGACTTCGATTCTAGGTAAAAAACCGGGAGTTGTTGGACTAAGCCTAGGTAATTCGACAAAACATATATATATATAGATAAATTAACATGTGAAAAACTACTAAATTCTAAGATGAAAAGTTAGAAAAAGTATTATGGTTCGGGGTAGTGCTTTACCAAATAAAATAATAAAACTTAAGATTAAAAAAAATATACTCGTTGAAATTTTTTAGAAAGAAAAATAAAGTACAGATTAAAAAACAACGGAACGTAAAACCTAAAACTCCTCTCCTCAACTTGCATTCGAACAAAGAACAAAAAAAAAATCTCTTCACACTCACACTCACACTCACACCAAGCCGCTCCCATGCACAAGAAAATCATCTCCATTCAGGGACCATTCATTACCATCGTCATCAACTCGGCTTGGTTGCGCCATCAACAATTGAAAAACCCAAATTAAGGTTAAAAAAATAATTTTTTACCATTAGAACTCTAAAAAAATATAATTTATTTTTAACCTAATCTCACAAATGAGTTTAAGTTAAATTTACTTTATAAACTCTATATTTGTGATATGACTAGGATGCTAATTTCAAAGTTAATGCTAAACTTTATATAATGATCTAAAGAAACATAAAAGATGGCCTTTTACGGCTAAATTCTTTAACTTAATTCACATTTGTTAAATGAAAGAGATAAAATTGACTTATAATTAAACAATATAACCACGAATCAAAATAAGTTCATAAAATTCCAATGTCAACAATACAAAATAAACAATTCAAGGTTAAAAGTTCAAAACATAACAAGTTCACATAAGTAACAACTGCAAGTTATCATAATCCAAGCAAACCAAATAAGTCACTTATTGAATGCTGCCGCCTTCCGCTTCCCGGACACAATTTTCTCACACAATCTTTTTGCCTCGTCCACCACAACTTCTTCATAGAGTTTCATTTCAAAATATATATTCTCCTTTCCCTTTTCTACACACAATATCCAAAACACATGTCAAACAGAGGTAAAGAGAATAGCGAGGGAGAGGGAGAGAGAGAGGACTTACTTGTTGGATGTTTGTTAAAGTCATTTACGTCCTCCTCCTCTGCAATATAACCGTAAAGAATATATGCTCCACCAGTTTTTACATAGTCATTCAACGCAGCCTTACCCCCGCCTTGAGCTTCCAAATCGTGGGCTAGACTCTTTACTTTCAAAAAACCAAGTAATGAACTCTCAAATACCAACACACCAATACCTCTATGACCTTGTGGGCCATAAGCTTGTTTTGCAAGTTCCGGACCATAATCTTTGTAAATCGTCTTCAGATCTGGATTTCCCATCCCATTCGCCTAAAAATGTCACAACAAATAAAAAGTAAGAACAATCCATTAATAATAAACTTAACCCAATAATTTATATTCATATGACTACCTTTCCACCATTTCCTTTTATAGGATCAGAAGTATTCCTAACAATAACCATTGGAGGCCATACAATCCTTTTCTTTGCACCACAATTTAAACCTTTCCACTTCTCTATATCAGGTATAGCTGACTTACCTTTTTGACACGCATTAGTCAAGAGATCAAAGAATTCTCTGTGCCTTGAACTTATTTTATGAACATGTTTGGTGTGACTCAAAAGGTTATCTAAATTCTTAGAATTGTAAGAGGATCTGGAAAACCCCTCGCAAACAGGGCAACACAATTTTCCTAGTCGGTCAACATATTCAACACCGTGGGCTTTTATTTTGGCTAACAACTCGTCGCACGCATCTTTATAATCATTATCACGGTTAGTCGCGTCACTGTGAATCGCGTCATAGACCCCTTCCTCAATGTCACTATGGAGTTGCGATGTCATATCCTGTAAATCATCCTCATATATAGCAATCTCTTCGTTTTCCTGAGCAGGTATTTTTCCCATGTTTCCCTGCGAACTCATTATCTTGCATCACAGAAAAACAAAAAGGATTTATAGAAATTTTACAAGCATACAACAATCCTTACAACTTTCCAAATAAAAAGTTGAAATCCAAAACTAAAAGTTTGACAGTACAAAAGATAAATGAAAAGGAAAATATACTTACACTAGTAAGATACTGCAATGCAGAAAACTATGTTGGAGAGCTTAGACAGTTTTTTGAGAAGCCTTAATAGCGTAGAGATTGAGAAATTAGTTATCAGAGTAGGTTTTGTGTGAGGGAAGTTTTCATGGCAGAGAGAAGATGAAGTTCGAGAGACTGTTTTTGGTGAGAAGAGGGAGTTTGCAGCTGTTATAAGGAGACGGTTTATAATGACAAGTTCGTTTCAAACATAGGTGAATTGTTGCTAGTTATAAATATCTATGTTTCATTTTTTTAATCAAATATCTATGAATGTGTATGAGCGTAGGGATGAAAATCAGAAAGAAGAAAAAAATCTTTTTAAAAAATTTCCGATCTTTACTAAAAATACAAAAAAGACCAAATTGGTCATTCCAGCCGCCACATCAAATTATGGGACCCACAAAACTCATACTTTATCAGCGCGTCACTAATTGAGATTGCAAGTTATGTCTTAAGGAGTTAAAAGTATCATGGGGGTGATTCTATTTAATTTTAAAATTTCACATAAATAAGACCTTACCGGTATAGCATAAAGGATTTTAACAAAGAGAAATCTTACATATTTTTTTCCGAACCCCCACATTCTCGATATAACAAATTGATATTTGAAGGTTCCCGGGGAATCCATAGCCATGGTTGGTCTTGTTGCTTGCAAAACAAATTACAGTATAAAAAATACAATTCAAAAAATTGCTTACCATAAAACTCACACGCTATTTTAAGTGTATCACTTATCACTTCTCATACTGTAAAAGGCTTATCATGGTCATAAAATGGTCATTCTAGGATTTGCATAAAAATATAATAAACAATGTTATAAATAAGTTATTTTAAAAAATTGTAAAAGTGATGAGATTAGGTTAAAAATAATTCAACTTTTTAGAGTTTCAATGGTAAAAATTATTTTTTTACCTTAGTTTTGTTTCTTCAATAGTTGATGGCTTCGCCAAGCCGGGTTGATGATGGTGAAGAATGAGCCACGAGTGCAGCGGTTTTCTGTTGAGAGCGGTTGGGTGGAAGATTAGTGTAAATAGATATGTTGATGTATTTTGTTTCAAGTGTGAAGAGATGGGTTTTATTTATAAGACGTTATGTTCATTTACATACGCTATTAAGTTCAATTAATGCAATAAAAAGTGGGGCCTACTAATTACTTACGTTCATTTCCTTTCTCACTTAGTCCATTTCCATTGCATTAGTTTGACAGAGAAAAAAAAAATCTAACGGCTTATTTATAGCCTTTGATTGTTTATAATATAATTGAGAAATTTTTATTTCCAAGTTTTAATATAATTTCTTTACAATATATCATAGAGAATGGGAGAGAGAATCTACGCGACCAGAAACGCAAGCGCGATAGTCGACCAAAAATGAGAGTTGCAAGCTCCTTCAATCCATGTTCCACGATTAATGACCTACCCAAAGAGAAGCCGCCGGCTGATGTGATAGATGACGGAGCAAGTGATGTCGTGGTAACAGATTCACATCACAATAATGGGTATTTTGCGGACCAATTCCCTAGGCTAGCTACAACAAATGAAATCAATCACTTAACTAAACGAGCGAGGTCGACGAAATCTTTGAAGATGCCTGGACTTACAAAGGCCGTTGAAACGAATTCGCAAAAAGAGAACCCACTAGAGAAAATTTTATGAGGGTGGTGGATTTCAGGAAATTACATTGGGAGAGATTTTTATGTGTTTGTATCTATGCGCAATTGTTGATGATATATAAATTGTAACCCTTTGTCGGGGTCTTTGAAAAAAAAGAAAAAAAAATATAAGAGATATGGCCATTCACATCAAAATGATGGTCAGGGATATCTTATACAAAAAAAAATGAAAAAGAAAAATATATTTACATGAAAAAAATATAGTAACCGACAAAGTAGAAGTTTATAATTCATCTTTTGTGCTTATTGGGTAAATGGGTAAATCCGTGGATGCTAAATTAGTGCGTCAAATGGGTTGAGTGAGAACATATTCGAGTGTAAACTAAAGCTATTGGACGGTTTATTGATGGTATGTGAGGAGAGAGCCAAAAGCTCACTTCAAATTTACCAAATATACATACCATACCGTCCTTAAGCCTACGCTAAAACCATAAAGTGAGTTACCTCGGTTATTTTTTTTATAGCCTCCCCAGCAGTGAGTGAGATGATTAACACTTACCAACTTGAGCTTGCAACCTTCAATAGCTTTTATTTCGACCACTCCTTCTGAGATGATTTGCGTGATAATGTATGGACCTTTCCAAGAACTGTTATGTTTGGGATTGGGAGGTTTCCATGCCACCTCGTCTCCTACCCCAAACTCAATCGTTTTCTCCATGGTTTCTTGGGGGCTTATGGGTTCTGGCTTCTTGGTTACAACTCTGATTGGATATTGCTCTTTTGACTCATTTTTATTTTTCTTCTTCCTTGAAACATAGAATGTTTTAGAGTTATCTTCAATACGGAGAGTCACAGTTCCATCATTCACATTCACTATTGTATCGCTGGTGGCTAGGAATGGACGCCCAAGAATGAATGGGACGTTCTTATCTTCTTTATAATCAAGAATAGTAAAGTCTGTGGGAATAACAAGGTTACCTACTTGGACAAGCACATCCTCAAGTACTCCCCACGACTTTGCTGTTGATTGATCCGCAAGTTGTAAGATTATGGATGTCGGTTTCGCATCACTTATACCAATCTTCTTGAATATACTTTTGGGCATGATATTCACACTTGCCCCTAAATCACACATGGCTTTTCCATGAAATATACCACCTATTTTGATTGGGAGGTTGAAACTTCCAGGATCTTTAAGCTTTGGCGGTAATCTTTGCTGAACTTGTGCTGATATCCCTTCATTGAGTGTCACAGATTTGGATCTTGTGAACCTTTCTTTATTGGAGAGTGCCTCCATAAATAATCGATCATAGTTTCGCCTTCCTTCCATAGCTTCGAGTAAAGGGACGTTAATTTTCACTTGTTTTAACGCCTCTATACACTTCTGTTGTTGCTCCTTTGGATAAGCGGGATAGTGGCAATGTATGGGTGGCTTCATTGCTCTACTTATCTCTTCAATTCTTGGTTTATCAACCACTCTTGGCTTCTTAATCTCACCTTGTTCAACTTCTTCAACCCAATCTTCAACAATTATCTCATCTAAGTTCATCCGACTTACGTTTGACTTGTTTGGTAGAACATCTCCTTTTGAGGGAGATGGTAGCGCTTCAACGAGTATCTCGTCGTGTTCTTTAATCTTTTGAGCTCGAAGACTAATAGTCTTAACCTTGTCGTCAACGTATTGGATCTTCTTCATGTTAGATTTTGTATCTTGGGTCAATTGCGAAAGTTGACTTTGCATTTGTTCTATGATTGTAGTGAGCCGCATCACATTCTTCTCTAAAAGTTGATTATGTTGTTTAAGATCTTGATTCTGTTGTTGCAGGCTTTGCACTACTGATGCATCGATCTTTGGCTCAAGTCTGCTCAAATTATCCTTCGAGAAGTTGATGAATTGACTAATAGTCTCTTTTAACTCAGTGATTTCTTCTTGAGGACGTGATTGAGCTTGACTTACATTATGTACATTGTAGCCCGGTGGTTGTTTAGCTTGATTTTCATAGGCTTGTTCTTGTAGGTATAATTGTTGAGGTGGAACTTGGATGCTTTCCTTAACAGTTATAGCGAGTTGTTGTATTTGATCTTGCAAGCTTGAAATCCTCGCTTCTTCTTCTTCGTTAGTGGTAGGAGTTTGTTCTTGTGGCCAGCTCATGTTGTTCTCAATGATTGTTTCCATACCACTATTTGCTTCTTTTGGATCCATAGAGACAAAATTACCACGACCCATATTATCTGCTCTCAGCCTTGACTCTCTATCGAGTCCATCATTAAACATGGATAATTGTAATTGTGGCGTGTATCCATGTAGTGGAAATCTTGCCAACATCTTTTGAAATCTCGTCCATGCTTCGCCAACACTCTCTCCGGTTTCTTGTAATAAATTCATAGGCTCCAATAGTTCCTTCACTCGCATACTTGTAGGATAAAATTTATCAAGGAATCTTTCTTGAAGCTTGTCCCAATTTGTTATTAGCTCGGGAGGTTGATCATCTAACCAATCGCTTGCTTTCCCGGTCAAGAAAAATTGAAGCATT
The DNA here is from genome assembly GCA_029959085.1 of Nemophila menziesii. Taxonomy (NCBI): domain Eukaryota; kingdom Viridiplantae; phylum Streptophyta; class Magnoliopsida; order Boraginales; family Hydrophyllaceae; genus Nemophila; species Nemophila menziesii. Next base: position 32,251,046 of record JARWIR010000011.1, on the reverse strand, counting down.
AAATAATACATATGTTCTTGCATAACACCTTCATTAATGTAGGCATCACAAAATTGCATGAATTTCTGAACAGATTTGACCGGATCTTGATTTGTATCACCATTAAATTTCCCATAGCTCGCGAATTGATTAATTAAACCAGGATCAGGCTTGAATCTAACAACTTGGATAGTTGGGACGCGAATCCCAATGCGTTGAACTCGAAATTGACTAGGATACCCTATCTCTATCCGTTGATTAGCCATCTGAAACCTGAAAAAGACTAAAACAAAAAGAAAGCGTAAAACTGAAAACAAATAAAAACTTCTACACTAAATAAACACAAAATAGATTTAACTTAAAGATAAATCCCCGGCAGCGGCGCCAAAAACTTAAGGTGTGATAAAATAATAGATAAATAAAGACAATAATAAAGAGCACACACCCTTGAGAACCACAGAACTCACTGCAAGTATCACAGATCGTTTGCAAGTTTTAATGATAAGTTAAGTTCGTTCGCAGAGATTTAATCCGTTAGATCTATTTATATTAAATAGGTGTAAATGAATTTATATGTTTAAAATAAAATATAATAAGATAAAATAATATGAATAACTATCTGAAGAGAAATAATAATTAAGAATGCAGATAAATAAATATGGATGTAAGTCTAATAGATTAGGGTCACTAATATGAGTCTATTTTACTAAGTTGTTATTCTAACCCGTCACAGATTAAGCATTATATATTAATCAGGATTCTAAATTCTACCTAGCCTTTTCTAGGCTTAGGAGCAACCTCTCCACTACTATGGATTCCTGAGTAATGATTGATGATTAAATCAAACCTTTATGGCTATCTAGTTAGGTAAAGGATCAAAACTAGACGATTATGTGGTGTTGTCAATAACTAAGAATAATCCTAAGATTGGCCAAATCTAGGGCTGTAACAATAAGTCAAAACACATAATAACAATATACGTCAATCTCAAATCAATTAAAATAACAAATAGTATTAATGAATGTAGACAAAATAATAACCCAACAATAAAAAATAAAACTTACAGAATAAAAGCTTAGAAATATGGTGAAGCCACAATCTATATCTAATTACCCTAAATATAGAGAAGGTGAGATGTAGCAGAGGAGTTTGTCACTCTCCAACTTCTTCTTCTTGTCTTCCTCTATAGGTCAGCTTGCTTCTTGGATGAATAGCTTGATATTAAGGATTAATAATGAATATAAGAACTAAGCTATTATTTAAAAGTGATAAAATACAAGCAAGGACTAAGCCTAAGCTTGAAACTGAGCAAGGACATGTTTACAATGGTATAAGGGTGTATTTATAGGTGTTTAGGGACCCTAATTCGTTTTCTTGAAGGAGAAGGTAAGTAGTGGACTCCAAGCCCAACTCAAATTCGTAACCCTAAAACATGGAATCTGGCCTGTTTTATTTTGTCCTAGCAGCTTCAATACTTATCCGTTTGACGCGTATGAGTAGTCGAAATTCATCGTCTCGGAAAGATATTTAACTTTGCTCTTGACCGTTTCTCCAAATTCCACACCGATTTTGAGATATAAGCTGTTTTGTGGTCGTAGGTGCTGAAATTCAGATTTAAGACGGCTTTTCCTTTTCCATGATTTTAGCTTTTCTTTCCTTATCTCCAATTACCATGCTTATCTCTTTCCATATCTCTTAGTCTTTGACTTGGAATCTAATTAATCTCCATAATTATCTTTAAAGCTTCACACTAAATAAATAATTAAACCCAATATGCTCTAAAAATAATAATTTACTTAATCAAGACTCAAAATAGGAAAGTGTAGTATTTATCAAGAAAAACGATTAGAAAGACTTCTAAATCACTAAAAATGATGTCTCCAACTAATATTAATTCATCACAAATAGGGAGACATCAAAAATAAATATTATTTATTTGGGTTTCAGATGTAAAAGATAATAATGCCAATAAATAATATAATAAAGAATGGAGATGAGAAATATAGCTTAGGGTTGCTAGTATGCACTTATCCTTCTAATCGATATTCTATTTATAAGAGTGATTAAAGCTCTTAGATAAATAGTCAGGATTCTAAATTTCTCCTAACCCCTTCCGGGTGGACTTAAGAGGCGACCTAACAATTACCAGGGGACTTAAATAAGGTGCTCCTACGCCACTAGGTTCTTAGATGAGTCTGGCCTGCAATAATGAGCGGTGATTAAATCAAACCCTAATGACTACCTAGTTAGGCAAGTCCTTCAAGATCACTACCGCACACTAGACGCTTATGTGATATTTCAATAATTAATCACCCCTTACGGGCGACCATCTAACTACAATTAATGGGGTAGTCTGTACTCGTGCACTAGCAAGAACTATGATCAATAAATCAAAGCACATAAAATAGATATATTGTTAAGAAGCTAGAATCAATTTAAAAGGGGTTTTCCCAAATAACGTAAAAACAAATTAAGAATTAGAAATCAAAGATTATACATATGCAAACCCAAGATATGGGAAAATTAGTTCATATCTAAAGACATAGAAATAAACTACAGATAAAAGTAATTAGAAACAAAGATAAGCTAAAGAATCTAATACAAATTACCTTAATGATAGAGGGAGATGGTGGAAAAGAGGAGTTTGTGACTTTCCAACTTCTTATCTTCCTCTCTACAGGTCTTGTTGCTTCTCTTGAATGACTTCTATGATACTTAAGGTTTAGAACTGAGCAAGGACATGTTTACAATAGTTAAAGGGTGTATTTATAGGAGTCTAGGAAGCCCTAATTCGTTTTCTTGGAGTAGGACGCAAGTAATTGGACTTCTAGCCCAACTCAAATTCGTAACCCAAAAATATAGAAAAGGTAATAAACTGTTTTAGTCTTGTTTTGGCCGTAACTTCTTCGATATTGCTCCGTTTGACGCGTTCTTTATATCAAAACTGATCGACTCGGAAAGCTCTACACTTTTGCTTCATACCATTCTTCCAAATTCCCAACCAATATTGAGTTGTGATCACTTTTGTGGATGTAGCTGTTGGTATTCAGATTTACTTGACAGCTTTTCTTTTCCTATTTTATCTTTTCCTTCCTTTATCTCAAATTTCCATCATTATCTTCTTTCCTTTATCTCTTGGAATTGATTTGGCATCTAATTTATTACCATTAACTTTAAAGTTTCACACTAAATAAATAAATTAAACCCAATATGTTCTAAAAATAATAATTCATTAAATTAAGACAAGAAATAAGAAAATGTAATAATATAAATAAAAATCGACTATAACTTCCTAATAATTCCTAAAAATGATGTCTCCAACTAAGTTTAAATCATCACAAATGGGGAGACATCAGTAATAAATTTTTTAAAGTCTTGGAAGTTGATTCCTCTTATAGATTTTGTTGTTGTTATTTTTAACCATGCGATCTAGTGAATTGTTTTGGGGTTTGCATCCCTGGTGGGCGGCAAAGATGTGATAAAATAACAGATAAATAAAAGGACAAACACCTTATTCCACGAGAAACTCACTGCAAGTGCACAGATCGTTTGCAAGTTATAGTTGATAAGTAAAGTTCGTTCGCAAGAATTTAGTTTGATAGATTAGATGAGAAAGAGTAGTAGAGATTAATTGTTAAAATTAAAAGATAGATAAATACAATATTTATTTGGTTTTCAGAATAGGAATAGAAAAGCAATAATTAAACTAATGCGAATAATTAAACTGATAGAATGGAGATGAGATAAAGGCTTAGGTTTGCTAGTATACATCTATCTTCCTAATCATTATTCTAATTATAAGATTAAATTAAGCGGATATATATGTAGCCAGGATTCTATAATCTCTCTAACTCCTGGCTGGGTAACTTAGAAAGCATCTTTAACACTACCAAGGACTTGGGTAAGGGGACCTTGTGTAGAGATCGGTGGTGTAAATTCAGCCCTATTGAGTATCTAGTTAGGCAAGCTTGTCAGGATCGATACCGCACACTTGACGATTATGTGGTGTTGTCTATAAATGAATCCCCTGTCAGGGTGACAATCCAACTACTAAGAACAGTCCTAACATGATCAAGATTAAGGCTAGAATAAGTCAGATCACATAACACAAATATATAATTAAATGCTTATTCAATTAACTATCACGTTCCGAAATAACATTGAATAGAAAATAAGAATCAATGATTATACATAATGCAAACACAAACTAAAAGAAATAAAACTTAGGAATAAATAGATTAGAAACATAGTAATACTAACAAATCTAATACAAATTACGCTAATGGTAGTCGTCAACTTGCTCATCTAGATGATCTCTAAGCGTAATATTGATTAAGGACTGAGAAATGACATGTAAGCATATATATAGGTGCTAGGTTGAAGTCTAGAATGTGGGCCAAGTTATAGAGTCCAAATCCAACTCCAACTCGTTTTCCTTAATTGTAGGACAAAATAACCATTGGAGATTTATATAATCATAGCTCCTTCGTTATAGCTCGAAATCTAGTGATATTTATATAGAAATGACCGCAACTCAAAGTCCTTTCGGAATATCAAAGGCCTCCTTCAAATTCCTTGTCTATTTTCTGATGCATTCAAAATACTAGATGTCTGCATAGCTGGACATCAACTTTTGGCAGCTTTTCCACTTTCCTAAAATAGCTTTTTTTTCATTTTAACTCTTGGTTTCGCCTTGTATAATCTTACCTTAACTCCTTGACATCGATTTGGCATTTAATATAATCATTATACCTAAGAGCTTCACAATTAACACACAAATTATACAAAAAATGCTCTAAAAGTAATAAATCTCAAAATCAAGGTAATAATAAAGAAACTAATGGTAGCCGTCAACTTGCTCATCTAGATGATATCCAAGCGTAATACTGATTAAGGACTGAGAAATGACATGTAGGCATATATATAGTTGCTAGGTCGAAGTCTAGAGTGTGGGCCAAGTTATAGAGCCCAAATCCAACTCCAACTCGTTTTCCTTAATTGTAGGACAAAATAACCTTTAGAGATTGAAATAATCATAATTCCTTCATTATATTTCGAAATCTAGTGAGACCGAAACTCAAAGTCCTTTCGGAATATTAAAGGGCTCCTTCAAATTCGTTGTCGATTTTCTGAAGCATTCAAAATACTAGACGTCTTCATAGCTGGATATCAACTTTTGACAGCTTTTCCACTTTCCTAAATTATCTTTTTTTCCTTTTAACTCTTGGTTTCGCCTTGTATCATCTTTCCTTAACTCATTGACATCGATTTGGCATTTAATATAATCATTATACCTAAGAGCTTCACAATTAACACACAAATTATACAAAAAATGCTCTAAAAGTAATAAATCTCAAACTCAAGGTAATAATTAAGAAACTAACGATTATTAGGGAAAAAATCCTCAACTAATATAATATCACACCTAAAATAATCACTCTAAACTAGATTAAGATCCCCTTTGAGATTGATTATTTTAGAGTTAAAAGCGTTTTTCAATTAAAATTAAAAAACTTATAAAAAATATTAAAAAATATTATGACATCTAAAATCACTTTTAAGTAATTTTTTGTAAGAATCACCTATCTAGTGCTTTTTTTAAAGTGATTTTAAGGGTATAGAGTATTTTTTAGGGATCTAAAATCACTTCAAGTGATTAATTAAAAAGCAATCCCAAATGATCCCTAATTTATCACAACTATGGAGGTATCAAGACCCCCAACTCAAAGTTGTATGGTCACAATACAATCAAGAATAAAAACATAGGGAAGTCTTCAAATATATGAGTACGTCAATTAACCACAATGGAAGAAGATAAAATAATGTGAGTAATAATCCCAAAGCAACGACTTAGCAAGTTTCATGTAACAATATTTACAAACTAAATTATCTATATACACTTATCATACAAACAATCAAAACGGTTTAAATTCAAGATTAGATTAGTTTTGAAATGTAATAAGGATAGGTTTTTCACTTATTTCGATATGGAGACTATATATTATTTATCGATCCTAACAAAGTCTCCAATGATCCATTTAACTACTCTCTATTGGTTCAATTGAATCTAGATCACATAGTAAAGAATCATAAGGTCTTTAAGGTTGTAATGTTAGGCTTAGGTAAGGTATGATCGTATATTCGGATAATGTAGAGTGAGCTTTTGGATTTCTACTCACTAGCCATCAACGAATCGCCTTATAGCTTGAGTTACTCTCATAAATATTCTCACTCAACCTAATGATTATATGCACTAATTAGCATCCCCAAGAACCCTATATAAATCATCAAGATGATAACATAAGAAATTCCACTTTGCAGGTCTAAATCATATAATATTCTTCAATTCATTTTTCTTGCTATGACTCTCTTTTTTATGTGAGCTATCATGCTATTTATTTCTCATCATAATTCTTTTCCTTTCAATTCTTTTTTCATTTTTCTTTTACCCCGGCAAAGGGTTACAATATAATAACGAGTGAATCATCATCAAGAGCACAATACATAAGCTCAAAAATACCCAACAAATAATGTTTCCCATAATGTGAACCCACCACCACAAACTCAAGCTCTAAAACGATCATGTAATAACAAAAAGTTCTTTGGATTGTGACATCTTTTCTTTTGCATACTATGTACAATCCTATAAAAGTAGCAGGTTTTTTTTCTCATACATACTTCTGGTGAGACTTTCCGGAAATAATGCAAAAAAAACATTGTTACAAACACTTGGGATTTCTGCAGGATATTTATTTCAGAAAATATCCTTAAACTAAGTAAATTCGAAATTATTGGGTATCTACATCTCTTAATTAGACCAACTAGATGGTTTGGTGTACGATAGTTAAACTACCAACATTCATGGTTATCATTTTGTGATGACTTATTTTATCTGACCTTTCATTTTCAGAATATTTCTTTTTATTCCACTTCTAGTGGTAAGGATTTTTTCTTAACTAGAAAAAGAAGAGATAAAATAAAGAGAAAATTGTTCTTATATTCCAAATTCACTTGTCATATTATAATAAAAATATCTTATATTTATAAGGGAAGTAAGTGATCCTTTAGTTATCATTTTAAATTGGAAAATAAAGTTTTTTATTTTTTAATACATTCTCTGGATATCAAGTATAATTTATTCCTAATCAATACATTTAGCGAAAACAAAAAATATTACTTGGCTCAGTGACCGTCTCATTAACCGCCTCTCTCATTGTTTATTTTTATGTCAAACTATTGTCTAATGACTCTAACCCAAATTTCCCCCGCTAAACGATCGAACAAAAAAACCACCCCTGACCAGTGCAGCACCACCACCTTGCTCCACCAATGGCTTCTACATCCGGTCAGACCATCAATACCAACACTGAAACTCCATTACCTAGTTGTAATATAAAGGTATACACTATACTTCAATTTCACAATTGGTCCTTCTGTAATGGGAAATTGTCCCTATACTTGTATGAATATTTATATATATGTTTTACTTGCAGAATTGATCGTACCTTTAAAAATAAATAGCCTATATACTTGTATATTATGTATGTGTGTTAATTTCCCAATTGGTACCTGTATTATGCGAAATATTCACCATCACCATCACCACCAACACTGATACACCATTACCTAGTCGTAATATAAAGGTGTGCACTATATTTTAATTGCACAATTGGTCCTTCTGTAATGGGAAAGTGCCCTTATAATTGTATGAATATATGAATATTTATATATGTGTTTTAATTGCAAAATCGGTCCTACTTTCTATCGAAATAGCCCATATACTTGTGTATTGTGTATGTGTGTTAATTGCCTAATTGGTCCCTGTATTATGCAAAATAGTTAAGCTCAGCTCTAAGTATGTTATTGTCCTTTAATTGTATAATTGGTCCTTCTGCAATGTAAATTACACCTATACTTGTATGATAAACGAAAATAAAAAGACTTGGATTTATTTGATTGTATTTGGATAAACACATAATTGATTTTAAAAAGATTTGTTTGTCTATGACAACCAAATAATTTTATCTTGTTAGAACCATTAATTAACATATATACTATTAGAAAACCAGTAAACATACTTGTATTAATATTTATATATGTGTTTTAATTTGCAAAATTGTTCCTTCTCTTAAATACATAATCGAGAGTTACAGTGGTATATTTGAAGATTTTGTGTTATATATCGACTACTGGTACGTCTCGGGTTGAGTCTTCCAAGTCATTTAAGGTACCTAATACCTTCTATTCTATTTGTAGTAGTTAAGACCTGACCGTGTCGGTTAATTGCAAAATTGGTCTTTGTGTTGTTTAATTTAGTTTACATTTGCGCAAGAAGTAACTCACGAGAAGTGTCCTTATTAAAAGTGCACAATTACTCTCAATAACGTTGGGTTTTTCAATCTTCCGTATCTCCTCTTTCTTTTGTAGCTGACATGTGAAGGTCTTAGTATGTGCATGTTCCTTCAATGGAAGCCGGACAAGGATGTACAAGATTTAGTTTTACAGACCCTGTTCAGATATTTTTTGCAGTTACTAGATGGAAAAGAATCCAACTGATATCAGTACATTCCATTTTTGGAGTGATTTACAATATCTTCGACCCAAGTGATGACACTTTTGACACGCGTAGAGGAAATATTCATTGCTGGTTAGAAGATGTTACGTATATCACAGGCTTGCCAAATTGCGGGAAAGTTGTGACAAGAGAAATGTTTATTAATGGCAAGAAATATTTAGGGCCCTCTCTAGCCTCCAAATCAACAAAGGTTAAGCTTAAATGGTTGTCTGAAAATTTTGCAATTGCTCCCGAGGACAAGAAGTCTTCAAAAGAGTTGATATGGCAATACGTTATGACATATCTTTTACATGTGATAGGTTGTTTGATGGATAACGAATCATCCGACGACACTGTGATGGTCGGTTATTTGAATCGTCTCACTCATGAGAATATTGAGACCTATGCTTGGGGTTCTGCCCTATTGACAATTTTAATTTCGTCAATACGGGAAGTTCACATGTAAAAAAAGTCTGGTGCGATGAAGGGGTTTTCTTTACTTTTAGTCGAAACTCCATGATTCTGCTTCGACGGTCCCTCCTGACCCGCCTCCTCAACAACATTCTCCGTGAGGGTTAGATCATCATCATTGTGTGTACCAGATTGACCTTCCATAATATCTTCATCCACCAGACGATAACCAGTTTTTTGTTTCTTCCTTACCTTGTAAGTGGTATCATTAACAAAACTTTCCACAAATTTGGACTCTAATTTTAATCTATATAAGAAACTACACCACTAAACTTGATGAGTCTTATACCTTTTATTCAAAACTCTCCTTCTCCACTTTGACAGAGCCTTCTTACCATCCTCGGTAGGACCACATTATTTGTTCCAAAGGCTTATGTAAACTAGAAAAAATTTGTAAGTAGAAAATCTGTAATTCTTCCATTGTTGTGTGATATTTTCGCATCAAGAACTGGAGGCTTATTTTGAGAAGAGTGTAGCCCATACTGCATGGGTTCTAACTTTGGTTGATGACATACAACTTGATTAAAGCAAATTATCGGCACACTCGCCAACCGAAGGTTGGACAATTGATACGCACCCATAACATTATCAGAGAGATTGTACTCCAAATAAGGCTGCCAAATGATATATTTCTGCAAAAAATTGGATAACATTTTAAAATCTAGATGCTAAATATAAAGTTATTGAAAGCACAATGGTGTACCTCATAGAAAATATTCGTAAAAAACTGAATTTTCTCATGTGCACTATCTTTGAATTCTTTCATCATAAATGGCAACAAGTTGTACAACAAAGGAGTCTCAGCTTCATTTTGTGCATTACCTTTAAGGAAGAGTACCTCATCTGGAGTAGAAAAGTAAGGTTGTATTAAGTTACTTTATAGAAAAGTAAATATGCATATTGATCTTCACGGGATCTGTTTATTTTATCATAGCAGCAACAAACAAACCTTTTTTTTCCAAGAGTGGATCAATATATTCATGCAAACAAATAAATCGACGCCTCGAGGTAATTTTAAAAAGATAGGGACATGTGAAGATTTTGAAAAGTTACGAAAGGCATAAATTATTAAGTTACTTTTTATAAGGTGAAAAACACATTAAAACCCCATGTGGGACCATGCCCCAAACCTAGGGCTAAGAGTGGCTACGACCCTGACCGTGTCAGCATGTACTAAAAAATAGCCTTAGCATGCAAGCGCAGATGTATGAAATAGTATTTTAACAAAGTCATGCGAAATAGTCAAATATATTTGCGTTTTAAAAAACATAAAATGTACCCAATAGCAAACATACCATTGTAGAGAGGTAGATTTACACTACTAATGTAAGACAAGGATAATGACAAGTTCGTTTTAAACATAGGTGAATTGTTGCTAGTTATAAATATCTTTGTTTCATTTTTTTATCAAATATCTATGAATGTGTATGAGCGTAAGGATGAAAATCGGAAAGAAGAAAAAAAAACTTTTTGAAAAATTTCCGATCTTTACTAAAAATATAAAAAAGACCAAATTGGTCATTCCAGCCGCCACATCAAATTAAGGGACCCACAAAACTCATACGTTATCAGCGCATCACTAATTGAGATTGTAAGTTATATCTTAAAGAGTTAAAAGTATCATGGGGTTGATTCTATTTAAGTAAAATTTCACATAAATAAGTCCTTACGAGTATAGCATAAAGGATTTTAACAAAGAGAAATCTTACATGTTTTTTTTCCGATCCCCCACATTCTCGATATAACAACTTGATTTTTGAAGCTTCCGGGGGAATCTATAGCCATGGTTGGTCTTGTTGCTTGCAAAACAAATTAAATTATAAAAAAACAATTCAAAAAAATTGCTTACTATTAAACTCACACGCTATTTTAAGTGTATCACTAATCACTTCTCATACGGTAAAAGGCTAATAAAATGGTCATTCTAGGAGTTGCATAAAAATATAATTAACAATGTTATAAATAAATAAGATATTTTAAAAAATTGTAAAAGTGATGAGATTAGGTTGAAAATAATTCAACTTTTTAGAATTTCAATGGTAAAAATTATATTTTACCTTAGTTTTGTTTCTTCAATTGTCGATGGATTTGCTAAGCCGGGTTGATGATGGTGAAGAATTAGCCACGAGTGCGGCGGTTTTCTGTTGAGAGCGGCTGGGTGGAAGATTAGTGTAAATAGATTTGTTAATGTCTTTTGTTTCAAGTGTGAAGAGATGGGTTTTATTTATAAGAAGTTATGTTCATTTACATACGCTATTAAATTCAATTAATGCAATAAAAAATGGGACCTACTAATTACTTACGTTCATTTTTTTCTCACTTAGTCCATTTCCATTGCATTTGTTTGACAGAGAAAAAATACTAACGGCTTATTTATAGCCTTTGATTATTTATAATATAATTGATTAATTTTTATTTCCAAGTTTTAATATAATTTCTTTACAATATATCATAGAGACTGGGAGAGAGAATCTACGCGACCAGAAACGCAAGCGCGATAGTCGACCAAAAATGAGAGTTACAAGCTCCTTCACTACATGTTCCACGATTAATGACCTACCTAAAGAGAAGCCGCCAGCCGATGTGATAGACGACGGAGCAGGTGATGTCGTGGTAACCGATTCACATCACAATAATGGGGCTTTTGCGGACCAACTCCCTAGGCTAGCGGCAACAAATAAAATCAATCGCTTAACTAAACGAGCGAGGTCGACGAAATCTTTGAAGATGCCTGAACATAAAAAGGTCGTTGAAATGAAATCGCAAAAAAAGAACCCACTAGAGAAAATTTTATGAGGGCACCCCGCCTTAACAGGTACGAATGTAGTTATCCCTACTCTAGTTGATTTTAATGAAAATGGGGGTAGGAGGAATTTAATTGAATAAGAGAGGGACTTTACTTCAATTATTGTAGATGATGTTTTTATTGAGGATTGTAAATATCCGCAAGTTGTGAGACCAAGAAAGGAAATTATCGAGGGTATTGAGTTGTTGGGTAACACTGTAATAATTCGTCTCTTGGGTTTTAAAGTGAGTTATAATTATTTGGCGATGAAATTGAGGCAAATTTGGAGCCCGAATGGATTATTTGAACTTGTGGATGCTGGTCATGGTTATTTCATGGTGAAGTTCTCTAATAGAGATGACTTGAATTTTGCTTTGGGGGTGGCCCATGGATGATTTACGACCACTACTTGGTGGTGCAGGAGTGGACACCTGATTTTAAATCCCATGAAGTGTCGATTACCACCACTACTACTTAGGTTAAAATATCAAACGTGGGAATGCAAAACTATACGACTCAGATATTGAGAAAGATGGGAATTATAATAGGTAAGATAGTTCATATTTACCAACTTACTAAAACTAGAAAAAGAGGTCATTATGCGAGAATAGTTGTAGAGCTTGATCTTGACAAACTGTTAATTCCTAAAATTCACATAGGGGTAGGTTTGCAAATTCGAGTATGAAGGGTTAGACAAGATATGGTTTGAATGCAGACGTTTTGGCCATCATAAAGATAAATGTCCTATGAATAATCATCAAAAAGAAATTGCAGAGAATTTCATATATGGGGAACAAAAACTCAATATATCATGAGGAGGTTAGCCCGATCGTAGAGGAACAACCTACGTATGTGATGTCTCCATATTTTTTATATATTAACTGAGACATCATTTTAGGTGTACTTGATTAATTGTTATGGGATTTTTCCCCGTTATTAGATAATTTCTTAATTCGTGTCTTGATTTGAGAAGCATATTTGGTATAATTTGTGTGTTATTTGAAGCTCTTATGGTTTATGGAAATATTTAGATGCCAAATCAATTCCAAGGAGTTAAGGAAAGAAGATCTAGGAGGAATCGGGAGATTAAAGAAAACAGAGCTGAATTAGGTTAGGAAAAGCTGTCAGATAAATCTGCAAAATCTGCAGTGACGTCCACTAAAGTGAAGATAACTACGAATCAGTTGCGATTTTGGAAGAGCCTTTAAAGGGTCAGATAGATCTTTAAGTTGCGGTCGTTTTGATATAAAGTACGCTGAATTTGACCCAGTAACGAAGAAGATATAATTAAAACAAGTATCCGTGTTTATCTTGTCGTATATTTTAGGAAACAAATTTGAATTAGAAAAGGATTCCAATAACTTGACTTCCACTACAAAATTTCGACCTAACACCTATAAATACAACTATTTTCCTCTGTAAACATTTTCCTTGCTCAATTATTCATTGTCCTTGCTTGAATATTAGTCCTTAGTCTTAAAGTTTTATCATCCATAGAAGCAAGACGGCTTAGAGAGGAAGACAAGAAGTTGGAGAGTTGCAAAGTCCTCTTCTCCATCGTATCCCTCGATCATTAGGGTAATTTGTATTAGATTCTTTATCTTATCTTTGTTTCTAATCTCTTTTATCCTTAGTTTATTTATATGTCTTTAGTTATGAACTAATTTTCCTATAGCTTGGGTTTTCATATTTATAATCTTTGAATTCTACTTCTTTATTTGTTATCACGTTATTTGGGATTAACCTTTAAATTGATTGAGCTACTTAGTTACTTTATATATCTGTTTTATGTGCTTTGACTGAATGATTGTAGTTCTTGCGGTGTATAACGTATAGGATTACCATAGTAGTTAGATGGTCAGCGGAAGGTAGGGATGGCAATGGTTACGGTTAAAACTAGAACCGATGATAACCGAACCGATTGAAAACCGAATTATATAACCGTGGTTAAAACCATTAGGTTATGGTTTTGAAAAGTGTAACTGATGGTTAAAACCGTTAGGTTATGGTTTTTGATATAAATAAAACCCAAAAACCAAAAAACCGTTTATTAACATATAAATTTTCAAATTTTTATAATAATTTAGATTAAATTAAATATATTGAAATTCTAAAAGCAAAATCAAAATATTAGATTTAACCAATTAAATAATAAATATGCAATTTAATCAAATACCAACACTATTTTTTATAAACCTTGGAGATTTCTTTTATATGTGTTGTTTTATTTTATGAAATTTAATTTATTTATTAAATTATCATTTGAATATGGTTAAAAACCGCAAAACCGTTTTAAAAAACCGAAACCAAATAATACGGTTATGGTTTTGAAAAGTGTAACCGATGGTTAAAACCGTTAGGATATGGTTTTTAATTATAAAAACAGTTATGGTTATGGTTTTTAGAATTTTTACAAAAAACCAATCTGTTGCCATTCCTACCAAAAGGGGTGTCTAATTATTGAAACACCACATAAACGTCTAGTGTGCGGTATTGATCCTGACGGGCTTGCCTAACTAGATAGTCACTAGAGTTTGATTTAACCACCAATAATTACGCGGTCTAAGCCCCCTAGAAATTGTTAGATTGCCACCTAAGTACACCTAGAAGGGGGTTCAGAGGAATATAGAATCCTGACTGTTTACAAAGCTCAGTTCACCCCTTATAACTAAGAGAGTACTGAATAAAATTCAGTTAATTCGTTTGTTTTTAGTATAAAGTTCTTAGGTACATGGATGCTATGGAGAACCAAGATGAGGAGGAAAAGTGAAGTTTAAAGTCTTAGATCAAGAGGAGAGGTCAAAAGAGAGAAAGTACCACTCAAAGAGTTGAAGAAAAGCATAAGAATCTGAATAATTGTTACTTCTTGCTGATTTAGAACCAAAATGGTACTGATTCAGGTCTGGTGATTCAAAGTAGAAAGCTGCGACTCTGAGTTAGCTCGAATTGAGGACTGAAATCAGGTGATTTGGACTTAAGACGCATAAGTTACGGCTGTTTTACTAAAGTGTGTACAACAATTACGGGATTTACTAATTGGGCTTGGGCCTTAATAACTTAATTAGGCCCAAGCTAGACCTAATCCATTTTTACTCTATATATAAGCTCCTTTAGACCTCATTCTTTAGTACTTCTCTTGATGGCGCAATGTGTATTTGATGTTACTTATTAGAGGAATTGTGAATTGTTTGATCCTACCATTATATATTGTGTAATTAATCTTTAAAGTAGGTGAAAAATTGAGTTGGGGGTCATCCAATAACATGAAGGTAGGAGAAGTTATGAAGAACATGACGAGAAAAGAGAGTTTGGTGTTAAGGGAGGATGATGTAAAGGGGAAACATGAGGAGATGATTAGCTAAGGGAAATATGAGTTCGGGTTGATGAGACATACTTTACAAAAAGATGGATTCCACGGTGTATGATCTATACATCGTGACTTAGAAGACTTCACAACCTCGACGCAATACTACATGTAATCGGCCTAGTGCCGATCCAGATATGTATCCTTAGCCCTTTTCTCATTCAGTAGTTTATATTATTTTTATTTGTTTTATAGAGTCTTTTCGAGACATGGGGACACGACTCATTTTTTAGTTTGGGGTGGGGTATCGTTGCCTCATCCCAATTTTATATGTTATGTGTTTTTACCGCCTTTCAAAAAAAATTAAATTCAAATAAAAATTAGTTTAAGGAATGATTTGACGGTAGAATTTGTTGAATGTCCACATAAGCATACTTTTTGTAAATTTATGATAGAAAATAGTAGACCTTAGGAGTTAATGTAAAACACACCTTAAATGCATGCAAACACTAGATGGTAGGTAGGAATAATTGATGAACAATGCAAAAGAAGTAAGCTTGTACTTAGTGGAATGAGTGGTGTGTAAAACGTGAAATCTAAATAAGTAGAGAACCCACTTAATTATGAAATAGAGGTAAAAATGGAGTGAAACTGTGTAACTAGGAAAATGATAGAGGCAGTTCTTTGATACCCACTTGAGACCTTTTTAGCTTTCTAACACGTGATTGATTATATCCTTCTTAACCCCATTTTTTAGCCTTTAAGCCTTTCTTTTGAAGCCACATTATAAGCCTATCCTTTAGATGTTAGGATTATACCATATGACCCGCACGTGAATCACGGTTGCTTAAGACTAGTTGTCCTTGAGCTTGAGTTTAGGGTGAGGGAATTTGTTATTACATCTGTTGGGTAGTTTTGTGATGTGCATTAATGATTATGCATTTTATTCTAAATTCCTTTGCCGGTTTCTAAAAAGGAACAATGAAAAAAAATATGATAAAATAAGTTAGCATGACAATTGACATCAACATGAATGGCATGTTTAACTTACAAAAAAAAGATTGAATAAATGTTGAAATAAAAGAAACGGCAAAGGATTATTTTTATTGTAATCATGTTGATAGGTTTGGGTTTATTTGGGGACGCTAAATTAGTGCGTCAAGTGAGTGAGATCATATGTGAGTGTAAACTCAAGCTCATGGCAGTTTGTTGAAGGCTAGTGAGGAGAGAGCCAAAAACCCACTTGTCATTATCCAAATGTACCATACCATCCCTAAGCCACGCGAAAACCGTAAAGACCTCGTGATTTCTAGGTAAATAGTGGAATAATATTTTTGCTAATAGGGAGTAAGTTAGGTGGAGCGTTCAAAGCAAGTAAGGATTGATGAACACCCTATAGCCACCATCTCGAGCTAAGTATCAAGTGTAATCTTCTAGCATTGTGAAGTTAATTTCGGAGTGATGTTATTTATGTTTGATTTTTCATGATAGGTGTATGTGTGCATTAATTCTTAGGTTGCACTATATGGAATTTATTTTGAGTTTTGCTTTGGGTTTATTCTTTAGATTCTGCATGTTGCTTCTTACCAAAGACCTCTATTTTGTTTTACTTTGTCGGGACGACAAAGGTTTGAGTTTGGGGTCTTGATGTCTTCCTTTTTGTGATACATACATACATATATATATATATATATATATATATATATATATATATATATATATATATATATATATATATATATATATATATATATATATATATATATATATATTCCCTTAGAAGACATCATTTTAGGTAGAAATTGGAGATATTTGATAGAATTTTGTGCTTATTTGATCATATTGCACTTTTCCCCCTTGGAATTATATTATTTGCATTTTTAGAGCTTTTGTGCGTTAATTCGTTTGTTTTTAGTATAAAGTTCTTAGGTACATGGATTCTATGGAGCAAAAAGAGGAGGAGGAAAAGTGAAGTTTAAATTCTTAGATCGAGAAAAGAGGTCAAAAGAGAGAAAGTACCACTCAAAGAGTTTAAGAAAAGTATAAGAATCTAGATAGTTGTTACTTCTTGCTGATTTCGAGCCAAAACAATACTGATTCAGGTTTGGTGATTCAAGGGAGAAAGTTGCAACTCTAAGTTAGCTTGAATTGAGGACTAGAATCAGGTAATTTGGACTTAAGACGCAAAAGTTACGGCTGTTTTACTGGAGTGTGTACAGTAGTTACGTGATTTACTAATTAGACTTGGGCCTTAATCACTTAATTAGGCCCAAATTAGATCTAATATGTTTTACTATCTATATAAGCTCCTTTAGAACTCATTATTCAGTACTTCTTAATTATTCTTCAAATTACATCATCTTTAGGGAGAGAGACAAGAGGCGGAAGTAAGAGCAGGAGCTGGAGAATTCTTTTTCTCCAACAACAGCTCAAGTCATTCACCTAATTAGGTTCTTTCTATTTTTATTTTTGTTTTTAGGAACCTTGTATACTTCTAATTTATTTTCCTTTTTGTATTTAAATATGAGCTAAACCTTACATTCTTGAGACTCGTATTTTGGTGATGAACCCTAGTTTCTATTTTAGTATTTTTCTGATTTGGGACTAGTTTCTAATTTAATTTGAATTGGGTATTTTTATGTTGACTATTATCTTGCAATTATTTACTATTTCTGACTTATCTAATTAGGAATAGGTTTGAGTAATTAGGATATTCACTGAGTGGTGAGTGATGATCTGACATGGGGGGTTTAATTACGGACCTAGGTAATAGACGTATGGTATTCGTCAATGACCGACAGGCTTAATTAACCACATATCCAATTGGGTAAAAGACTTCAACATCCGAAAGTAGATATAATCACCCGGGAAGGGGGCTGTAGTACCGTATGATAGCTCCTAAGTCCACCCGGGAGGGGGTTAAACAGTAGAGTCCTGGCTTAAATAAAATACAATTTTTTCCCTTAAACAAAATCACTAGGTATATAAACTTAGGTGATTCCCTAGCGAGACTCAAGTATAGCTCATATCTGCGTCTTAATCTTTTTAGTATTTAAATTAGTTTGTTGCGTCTAGTCTTTTCATAAAAAAACAAAACAAATATTATATTTATTTCTTTGCGCAATTAATTCTACTTATCCTTAATCACTATTGTCATGCCTCGCAATCCCTATGGAGACGAATATCCCAATTTACTTACTTAACGTAGGACAACCTGTACACTTGCGGTCAGTGGATCCTTTTATTTATCGGTGATTTTATCACACCCTAGGACCTACCACTTGGGTTCACGTAGAAATATCATGCCCAAAAATATGTTTTAAAAGTTAGGCATGAGAGATGCCTGCTCCTAGATAAATCCACGATAAAGACAGGGGGAATCATTGAGGACGTGCTTGTCCATGTAGGTACTTTATCTATTCATACAAATTTCATTATTCTTGATAGCATTGCAATTCAACGCGTTCCATTGATACTTGGACGCCCATTCACGACGACAAGTCACATCATAATAGATGTTCATGAGGGAACCGTGACTCTCAAAACTGAAGAAGAATCCAAAACGTTCCACTTTGTGGATGAAAAGAAAGAGGAGATAAGGGAATGTGGAATTGGTGATACATGAAGTTTACTTACAAGAAAAGAATTGCACACTATCTTAGGTATTGATCATGCGAGGCAATAGCCTCAAAGAGTATGTTTTCTCTCTTCCCTACCATTTTTCTGTACTTGCAATATATGTTTTAGTTTTTAATTTCTTATCGAGTTGTGGGGACACGATTCATTTTTTAGTTAGGGGTGTGGGGATTTGTTGTCCCTCATCTCCATTTTTTGTTATTTACTATTTTTTTAGGAATAAATTAAAAATTTTGATAGATGGGATTAAATGTAGATTGTTTTATAGCTCGAAAGCATAAAATTAGTGAGTTAATAATAGTAGGTAATATGTTTATGAGCTGGTTATTTTGTATGCTTACAGTATTTACATGAAAACACACATTATAGTAAAGAAAAGATTAGTAAGCAATGTGGTAGAAGTATGTTTGATCTTAGGGCGCCTTGAGGGGTGTGTAGGCCGTGAGATCCGATCTAGTTGATAAACCCATATAATGAATGTGCTAGAGGTGAGAAAGTAACAAAATTACAAAGTTTAGAAAGTGATTAAGGCGATTCTTCGATAAGCCACTTGAAGCCTTTTAGCTTTTTCCCCATATATTATATTTATATCCTTCTCAGCCCCTTCTAGCCTTTATAAAAGCCTTTTATTAGCCACATTATAAGTCATACCCCTTAGATTATATGACTTTTCCATATGACCACCATTCGAATCGCGATGAATAGACAGTCGTTTTAGAGCTTGAGTTTGGGCTGGTGGGTTCACCTTATGGGAAATATTATTGGGTTGGGTGTTTGAGCTTATGTATTTGTGCTCTATATTTGATGATGATTCACTATTTAATATTGTAACCCTTTGTAGGGGTAAAAGTAAATGAGATAAGAATTGAAAAGAATTATATTAAAAAAGAAGTAGCATGATATCTCACATCAAACAAGGAGTCATAGCTTGCTTAGAAAAAATGAATTGAATTGAAAAGAATATAAGATTTGGACCGGCAAAGTGGAAGTTTTATGTGATCATCTTAAAGCTTTATATTAGGTTATTGGGGATGCTAATTAGTGCATCAAATCGTTGGGTTAGGTGAGAACATCTAATTAGAGTAACTCAAGCTCTAGGGCGTTCGTTAATGGCTAGTGAGGAGAGAGCCAAAAGCTCACTCTAAATTATCCAAATATATAATCATACTGTCCCTAAGCTAATATTACAACCTTAAAGACCTTATAATTCTTTGCTATGTGATCTAGGAATAATTGAACCAATAGAGAGTAGTTAGATGGATCATTGGAGACTTATTTAGGATCAGTGAACAATCTATATCCTCTATGTTAAACTAAGTTAGGAACCTCCCCTTCGTGCATTGCAAAGCTAATATGATCTTGAATTTGAATTGTGTTGATTGTTTATATGATAAGTGTATAGGTAATTTAGTTTGTAAATATTATTACATAAAACTTGCTAAGTAGTTGCTTTAGGATTATTATTCATATTATTCTATCTTCTTTATATTGTGCTTAATTAACTTAGGTGTATTTAGAGACTTCCCTATGTTCTTATTCTTTATTGTATCGGGACGATACAACTTTGAATTGGGGTCTTGATGTCTCCATATATGTGATATATTAATCTAGGATTGAGACATCATTTTAGGTGTATTTGATTGATTGTTTAAGGGATTTTTTCTTGTTATTAGATAATTTTTTAATTTGTGTCATGATTTGAGGATTTATTACTTTTAGAGCATATTTGGTATAATTTTTTAATTAATTGCAGCATGATAAGTCCCTTCACTGATTTTGTAATTTAAATGTACTATAGTCCTTATATTATTCAATTGCTATAGGCCCCGATATATTATGCAAATTTGCATGATAAGTCCCTATATAATATATTTTAGGCCCTTATATTATGCAAAAATTGCACTATAGGTCCTTATATTATGTAAAGATTGCACTATCAGTTATTATTTTATGCAAAAAATGCATTATAGCTCCCTAAATTAATTTTTGCACTATAGGTCCTTCTATTACACAAAATTCCCTAAATTAATTTTTGCACCACAGGTCCTTCTATTACACAAAATTACACAAGGAAACATTGCAATTTTCTGAACTTTTAAAATAGTATAGCATAACAAATTAAATTTCGGATCCTTTCCACACCTTATTTGGTCAAAACACGCAAAGTCTTTATGAGGGACCTATGCTGCAAATTAAGTTAACACGTTGAAAAGTAAATTTCTATAGAAAGACTTGAGAGTTAACAATAAAAACAAGTTAGAACTTCCATAATGCAGTTTAATTGCTTAAAAATGCATACATCTAAGACAAACTACAAACTGAACAATCCATGTAGATAGGCATAGCCATCTTTCATTATAAGGCTCTAACACCCAAAACATTACAACATACTAGCAGAAAGAAAACTGCAACTACTAAATAGCTACTAATCATAACTATTAAGCAAGTTTTGGTAAGGAGATCTTGAAGATGAAGGATGAAGATAGGCGGGGAAGAGGATAAGCATTAGATAGGGTAAAAGTCTTTGTAGTATATTAAATTTAAATTTTAACATAAATTATGTATAGGTTGTGCATGTAAATCTCATACAATTTTTCACTAGACTTTACAATTTAGTATTATATATATAAAATTACAGGTGGTTGGATTCTATATATTTTACCGTAAACAAAATATAATAGAAACATTCAAAATGAAATTACATAAGATCTATAAGAATAAGCGATCGAATTACTGCTAGTTTTATTCTGTACAAGTCATTACAGGACAAATATAAGAGAAAGGATAACACTTCTAAATAAACATAACATAAAACACTTCATTAACCTCCATCATCGATCGAATTTAGACAACCATCTCAGCAAGAAACACTTCTAAACACTGTCATTTGGATGAGGAAGATACTTGAAGTTGAAAGCCGCATCATAGAAATGAACGGCCTCGTTCATTCTGGATTCTTCTACATCTGCACGAGTATGCCGCTATTTGAGAATTAAGAAGAGAGAGAGAAAATATAACAAATGTACACGGGAAAAACATACTCTAAAAATTGAAAAAACACAATAGGGAATGAAAAGAAAAAAACTTGTATTGTTGAATAACGTAGATCTTAAAAGCGAAACTGACTCTCGTATGCCGATTCTATCCGCTACTCAGAATGCTCTCCCTCTTCGTGCTCTAACTTCTCTCTAAAATCTCCTTTCTCTCTCCTCATGAAGATTCAACTTAATGATGTCTCCCTTCTCTCTCCAATCCCTAGTTTATCCTGCTTCTTTCTCTTGATTATCCCGTTTACTTGTAACTCTAACTTTCCCTCTTCACGCTTTAATCATTCTCCTTTCTCGTTTACTGTTGATTGTCTTGTTTATTGTGTTCTTTGTATTATATTAACTATTGTTTATTTCCAAGGCGTATTCCATACGCATCCCAATCCTTCTTATCCCTTATGCTTTATCAGCTCATTTCATTCTCACTTCCTTCTCCATCTCCACTCTCTCCTAAATCTATTCTCTCCAACCCACCTTCTGCTATGGCTAAAGCTCCGACTATCACCATGAAACTTACACCCTCATTCAAACAAGATGAAATCCTTTCTAGGCGGTTCATGCTCCTCTCTAAGATACTCTCGAAAACAGAAGTGTCCTCCTCTATGGTAGAATCCGCTGCTAACAGATCTTGGGGCCTTAGAGCTCGTATGCATGTCACTTCTGCTGGTTTCAATACCTTTTTCCTCAGTTTTGAGTCTCGAGATTATTGAATTTCAAATAATTCCTTATTCTTGATGGAAGATTAATAGTTTTCTTTTATATATTTGTGGTTATGGGAGTTACAAAAATTTGATAAAGAAAAAAACGGCTAGCATTAAAGAGCATTGAAGAGGCATTTATGTGACGGTTTTTTTCCCCTTTGTCTCATCATTTTCTCTATAAATAGTGACTTTGTCACTTGCTTTTGAAGAGAAGAGAAAAAATGTAATTCTAGAGAGAATGGAAAAATGTTATTATAGAGAGAATAGGAAAATACTTTTAGTGAGAAAGAATATTATTCTAAAGAGAATAGAATATTATTCTAGAAATTCAGAAAATGGAACACTCCATTCTCAATGATTAGTCAAATCATTTTGACATAGAGATAAGAGTATAAGAGGGATACGATTGTTGGAGATACCGGTACTCGCGGAATATCTTTTTCAACGATGCACGTTTTGTGTAATCGTATCTAGTAATTTTTTTGATATTTCCATGTATGTTCTTTTCCCATTTCTTGTAATAGTTGTTGTATTACGTTTTGGGATACCTTTATATTCCTTTTTTCCATTGTATTGTAATAGTTGTAGTATTACATTTTTTCTAAATATTTTTATATGAAAACAATTTTTACTGTATCGGTGATTGTTAGTTTTTACCAACAATTTGAAAAAGATATTTTCATATCACCGATTGTAAAATAGTTTTCCTATTTCGGAGGCTGCTTCATCCTTGAATGCAAAAGCCATTCCCGACGTGATTATGTTGGATCCTTTCAATGGTTCCAACTTCAAACGTTGGGCACAAAAGCCACTGATATTCCTTGAACCATATGAACTAGATCTTGTTGTTTTCGAGGTACTCCCCGCCATTGAAGGCAATGTGGAAATTACCAAAGAACACTATGATAGGATCCTAGCTCTTGTAGTTGGGTTCAAGAAAGATAATTCAGTGGTTAGTGGATTGATCTTGGATAATGTGACGAACCCCGCCTTTATCTGTGTGCCGTTGAGAAGTCAATAAAGACTATTTGTGAAACGGTTTAGAAAAGGTACAAGGGTGATGAGTCTGATGAGAAGAAATACATCACTTGAGAATGACCCAAAAAGATCCAATCGGTCCCATACGAGTCAGAAAAGTGAATCGGCTCAAAGATAAGTCCTTAATTTTCCATGTTTATATAAGTTTAAGGAATACTTTTCCCCTTTCTATTACAACTATTTAACTCTTGATGCATTAAATATCATTCACAGATTATATATCAATTGGATATTAAATCTATGTGTGAATGAAGATCTATATGAAGATATCTATATGTTGCAACATGAAGGGTTGGTGGTTTTGGATTAAAGGGATAAAGTATGAAAACTTAGAACATCGTTTTGTGTTGTTAAACATGCACCTTGTTAATAGTACCTTAATAAAAGATAGATCAGGTTGTGTTACACTTTTTTCAATAGGTGTATGACATGATTGTCTTTTGGTACTCCATTTCATGGGGCTTACTGCTTCCAATCTTCTTTTTATATATAAAAGATGTGGGGGAAGCTGATCATAAGGATGAAATTCATTAGTCAATAATGGAATTTACTTTAGTTAGTTTCATTTTTGGTGGAAATGTTTGACTCTCTTGATATAATGTATGGTAAAACTCCTTATAATACAAATATTCATGAATAAGAGAATTGTGGGGGTGTGCACCCCTTGATGAATATGAAATAATTATAAGGACTATGATGTTATAAATGAACTTGATGAATTCACCGTTGAGGTTGTTGTATATTTCTCAAACTTAATGAATTCATATCATGCGTGGTGGTCCTATTGAGATGGACTTGATGAATTCACCGTTGAGGTTGTTGTACATATATCAAACTTTATGAATTCATATCCATGTGTGGTAGTCCTATCGAGACGGATTTGATGAATTCACCGTTGAAGGTGTTTGTATATTGCTTAAACTCAATGAATTCATAGCCATGTGTGGCGGTCCTATTGAGATTAAATTGATGAATTCACCGTTGAGGTCGTTGTATATTGATCATAATATGACTTTAAGGAGACGTCCTTGATGTTCTCAAGGGATGAGTTTTTAAACTCACCACAAATTCATAGCCCATAAGGGTGGTCCTAAAGAGAAAGGACTTGATGAATTCGCGAGACACATAATGAGGTTGGGCTTTATTGCTCTTAATGATCTTGAAATCCGAGAGGGGTCGGCTAATGAGACTAGACGCTCTTGGAGATCACCTATGTGTAAGAAAAAGGTGATGTTTGAGGAATTTGTAACTATCAGCCGGGTAGAGTATGTGCTGTGAGGGTCTCGATCGAAAACCGTCAAGTTCAAGAGTACGTTCACTTGACAGGAATTTGGTGGTTGCCTCACTTCACTACGTGTCAATTCAAATCGAAAGATATTGCCACTTAAGTACAATTCACCCATATGCTGATATTTATAAAAACCTGTTCACTTTCTCTCCCAAAGACCTTGAGTGGGGGATTGTTGGAATTATTTAATAAAAGACAATTTATTTTATTATTCTTTCATGCTCTTGGGAGAAGTGGAAAAGACTATTAGTGTACTAATAGTCCCACATAAAAATTTGAGAAAGAAATTGTTGGAATTAGTAAAATTAAAGAGTTTTATTTTATTAATTCTTTCTTTCTCTTAAGAAAAGTGAGTAAACTTTATATGTGTTAAAAAATCCCACCTAGAAAATGAAAAAGAAAAACCATTGGAATTATTGAATTTCAAATAATTCCTTATTCTTGATGGAAGATTAATAGTTTTCTTTTATATATTTGTGGTTATGGGAGTTACAAAAATTTGATAAAGAAAAAAACGGCTAGCATTAAAGAGCATTGAAGAGGCATTTATGTGACGGTTTTTTTCCCCTTTGTCTCATCATTTTCTCTATAAATAGTGACTTTGTCACTTGCTTTTGAAGAGAAGAGAAAAAATGTAATTCTAGAGAGAATGGAAAAATGTTATTATAGAGAGAATAGGAAAATACTTTTAGTGAGAAAGAATATTATTCTAAAGAGAATAGAATATTATTCTAGAAATTCAGAAAATGGAACACTCCATTCTCAATGATTAGTCAAATCATTTTGACATAGAGATAAGAGTATAAGAGGGATACGGTTGTTGGAGATACCGGTACTCCCGGAATATCTTTTTCAACGATGCACGTTTTGTGTAATCGTATCTAGTAATTTTTTTGATATTTCCATGTATGTTCTTTTCCCATTTCTTGTAATAGTTGTTGTATTACGGTTTTTGGGATACCTTTATATTCCTTTTTTCCATTGTATTGTAATAGTTGTAGTATTACATTTTTTCTAAATATTTTTATATGAAAACAATTTTTACTGTATCGGTGATTGTTAGTTTTTACCAACAGAGATGACCTCCTTAACATTTGGAATTTTAGGCCTTGGTCCATTAATGGCCATCTCCTCCTTCTTCAAGCTTGGCACCCAGAAATGTCAATGAGCGAGGCTGATTTCTCTACTGCTACGTTCTGGGTTCACTTTCAAAACCTTCCTCCAGCTTTCGCTACTCCTGATAATGCTAAGGATATATGTAAAAACCTTGATTGTACTCTTCTAGCTTATGACATTAATGAAGTTAACGAAACTACTAAGCTGCTCCGTGTTCGTGTACTTTGGAAGATTGATAATCCCCTCATCCGATCCTTCAACATTGAAAGACCTTCGCTTCCCTCTTTGGAAGTTGATGTTAGGTTTGAAAAGCTTAGCAAATTCTATTTTTTCTGTGGTATGATTAACCACACGGCTGGTGATTGTGGCCTCTATAAAGAGGAACAAAAAAGGTTACGTGGTAGAGCCCCCTTCGCGTTTGGAGACTGGATGAGTATCAATCCGGTTAAAGGAAGAGGTAGGAATATACACGTTGTTGATGATCTTGATGATCCATCACATATTATAAGTGGTAGTGATGACTCTTATTTTCCCTCATCTGATGATGTTACATCCAAACCGAGACAAATTGCTGGTCCCTCATCAGTTAATACTAAAGACATTGAGAATGTCAGTGATATTAATAAAGACAATATTCACCCTTTTCTACAAGGTTGCTCCTCGGAACCAGAACAGGCGTATGCTTTGGTTGTTAAAGAGTTATTAAAAGATGTTTCCTCGGATCCGACCGGGGTTGACCATATTTTTAAATCTGTTAAGAAACAAGATTCAGCTCAATCCTCTGGTCATAGATCCCCAGTGATTAAAAATAAAGATTCTAGGCCCATCCCCCATCAATACAAACAAAGATCCTCTTCGAATTGGTCTGGATCTAAGAGAAAAGTTAGTGGTGAAACTTCCAAAGACAAGTGGCCAGCTTGGCCCATTAAGAAGGAAGGCTCTGATAGTGGCAAGCCTGTGTTTGGCAATAGGTGGTCCATCCGAACCTGGTCCAGATCCAACCCTACTCATGGCAAGACAAATCGTCAGTGGGTCAACCCAGATTTTAACTCTAATAATAAACAAATTTCTTTACCCTCTCCTCCTCCCAGTATACCCTCATCTCCTCCTACCCCGTTTAATACCCCTCTTCCATGCACCCCTACTCCATCTCCACCTCCCACCGAGCCTATCCCTATCCAAATTTCATCTTCACCTTCTCTTGGTAATGAGGAAACAGCGTCCACTCAGATGGTGGATACTACGATGGCTGACTCTGATTTGGTTACTTATCCGGTGTTGGTTGACAACCCTAAGTCCTCTGACTCAAACTCTTCTACTCCTATGGTTTCCCCAAGCTCATATTTGGTTCCAGATACCCCCGTTCATGATAGTTCCTTGGTCCTTACTGATATCCCTATTTCAATGGAACATCCAGAGAAGGAAAAAGGTGGTCCCAGCGCTAAGAAGCGTAAACTGGTACATACAGAAATGGTTGACTTTAAGGAAGGTGAGGACGGTCTGGTCGAGGTCCCTCTTCTTGATATGGCGGTAGATGCTGTTCCCCTGGTGATGATTGAGCCTGCTCCTGTGGGTGGTTGCATTGAGCAACCCCCACATAACCCATGATCGGAATTTTCTGGAACTGTGATGTCTCCCTAATTGTTCTTATTTTAGACCCTGGGGAGACATCATTTTTGGTGTTTATTTAATTAATTTGATAGACTTTTGTACTAAATATTCAATAATCCGGAATTACCTTTTTATTTCTAGCATTTTTAATTTATTAAACTTTTGCGCGTAATATTGGTATTTTTAGTGTAAAGTTTACAGGTTTTAGATGTTAGCTAGGAGAGGAATCCGAGGAGAAAGTCAAAGATCGTGAATTAGAGTCAAGACTTGAAGATAAATCCCGAAGATATTATTTTTAGAGCTGAAAATCCATTTTCCAGGCCATAGATTTCTGATTTCGAGGTGCTTAAGCGATGATTTAGCTGTTGACCTTTGAAGAGAAATCATTCCTTATCGAGTTACGGAACTTTAGCAACTGGAATGAGGTCAATCGGAGTTGTAACGCATCAGGAAAAGCCATTTTAGTGAAGGTGTATCAGCAGTTACGGGATTTTGGGCTTGGAAATTGGGCTTGGACATTTAATTAGTCTTTTATTTTCTGGTCCAAGCCCTAGTCCGAATTTTTACTTATAAAAGGAGGTCTGGACTTCTATTTTTCATACAATTCACATTCCACAAGATTAAACACCAGAGAGAAGCAACAGAAGGAAGAAAGAAGAAGCTACAAGAGATGGAGTGGGTCTATAGCTCCGTTCGTAGTCATTCCAATTCCGGAAATTAGGTTCTTTTCGTATTTTAATTCTGTAAACAATATGAATTCCAAGTCTTTTAATTTAGTTTTTAATTTTAATATGAGCTAAGCTTTCATTAGTACTTGAGAACAAACAATGGGTGAATCCTAGTTTTATTTTATAACGAATGTTGAATTTGGGTTTCTGTTAAATTAAATTAAATCAGGTCTTTTACTCTTTTCGACAATTTATGATTATTTACTGATTTTAGAGTCGCGAACTAAAATTAGGTATTAGTATCTAAGCTATTCCACATATGTGGCGTGTGGATCATCTTGACGGGGGGTTTAGGTACAGAATTAATTGTTCAATCTGGGATAAAAACTATTGATTCTGACGAACTTAGTTAATCCTAGGGCCAAAGTGGTAATAAATCTTAATCATCCAACGGTGGATCATATTTACCCTGACGGGACTAGTGACACTTTAGGATTGCCTTATAGTCCACCCTGACGGGGGTATAAGGAATTTAGAATCCCGACCATTGTAATTGACTGATTTAGCCCTTAAACAACATAAGTTAGAAAGTAAAATTAGGAGGATCCTTGCGTTCTCAAGTACTACATCTCATATTGCGTTTTCACTTATTCTACTTGCGTCTTATCTTTTACTTGCATTTAATTATTTTTCTTTTATTCATTAGTTTAAACAACAAAACCAAACAAACATTTTATTATCTTTTATTTTTCATAAGTGCATCAATCACTACTTGCTAAACATTGTGATCAACCATCCGTCCTTGGAACGAATCTGTATTATCATACATACTACTTGGGACAACCGTACACTTGCGGTTGTGGTTCGATTAGCATTTACATTTAATTTGTAGAACACACAAAGGACCACCAAGTTTTTGGCGCCGGTGCCGGGGACGGTAGCGTGTGACCACGGTGTTTATCCTTTAGTGATAAGTGCATTTATTTTATTTTATCAGTTTTACGCTTTTTGTTTGTTAGCTTTTTCAGGTTTTTAGGTTTGGTGTATGCGAAGAAGGCTATTCAAGGATCTAGAGCCAACACCTCCGATCCTTAGTAATCCAGAATCGTTGATCAGACTTGCGAACAGAAGAAGAAGAGAACGAGAAGCTTTAGAAGTAGAAGAATTAAGTAACAGAATGGAGAATATCACTATTCAAGGTCAACAGAATGGACAAGGCCAGTTAGATGCAAATGGCCAACCTTTAGCTCCAGGTGTTATTCCTCAAGTTCAACCACTAAATCCTAATCCTCCAGTCCAGATAGTGATGAATCATGATCCGTGGTTCACTAATGGCCCTCCAGAAGTTCCATTCCGCGCTCCAGCTATAGGAGTAGGTGCTCCAGATATTGATGTTCCGAGATTCCGTCCAGATTCGGGTATGCTAGCTCAGTTCCAAAACTTTGGAAATTTTCGCGGAAGACCATCGGAAGATCCTCTTAGAGCGGTACAGAAATTCAAACAGATATGTGATTCTTATATCACACAAGGGGTTTCAAGAGAACAGATGTATTTTGCTGCTTTCAAATTCTTTGTCATTGATGGAGCAAGTGAATGGCACGATACGCAAGATCCTACGAGGATTACCAATTGGGACCAATTAGAAATTGCTTTCTTTGACAGGTATTACCCAAGTAACATGAGGTTAGATGCTGAACTAGAATTGACACAATTCCGTCAAGAGTATGAGGAAACTGTGGGTAAGAGTTGGACAAGATTTCAGATGTGTTTGCGTAAAGTTCCTAATCATGGCTTTTCCGAACAACAACAGTTAAAGATCTTTTATAGAGGCATTGATGGAATTTCAAGAGAGAAATTGGATACGCTATGTGGAGCAGGTTTTCTTCAAGTTCAACCCGCTCATGCCAAGATCATTTTAGAGAGAAGAGTCAAGAATGAAGTTGGGTGGAGCTCAGTAAGAACACCAGTCAAGGGAGTAAATAATGTTGACATGGAAGAGAAATTTGCTACGTTTGAAAATAAGATCCAGAATACCATAGAGCAACAATTGAAGCAGCTTACTCTAGCTGTGAAAGAAGGATTTTCGGGTAAGAAGGTAGCTGTGCATGCTGCACAAGAGGTGTATATGTGTTCGATTTGTAAGGTAGATGATCATGATGAGGAAAGTTGTCCGAATAACCAAGAATCAGTGAATTTTATGTCCAATAGAGGTAATTTCAATTCAAGTGGTAATGGATATCAGCCTAACAGAAACCATCCTGGGTTTCAATACTCAAATCCTAATGGGGCAGCCAATCCTACTTACGCGTATCAGCCGCGCCCTCAAGGCAACAACTATAATCCAAGACCACATAACAATCATCAAGGAGGACAGAACCAAAACAATTATGTGCAAAGACAAGTTCCTCAGAATACCTACGATGAGAATTTAAACCAGAAAGCTCTACCTGCCCATCCACAAGAAGGAGTAATTACCCTTCAGAAAACCGTTGAAAATTTGATTGCTCTTCAAACACAAGCTTTGGAACGTCAGAACGCAGCTGAAGCAAATATGAAGATTTTCCAGAATCAGCTAAGTCAAATTAATAAACAGCTGAATCAGCGTCCACAAGGGCAACTTCCTAGCGATACGGAAAATCCAACACAACGTGAAGATTGCAAGGCTGTTACATTAAGAAGTGGTAAGAACCTTCCTCCACCTCCTTTTCCCGTTATGAAAGAGAAAGAAGTTCCAAGAAAAGAAAAGGAAGTGGGTGAGAAAGAGAAAGAGAATGAGAAAGATAGTGAGGTTGAAGAGATAGAAAGACCAAGAGAAATTCCGAAAAAGAGAGATGAAATTGTAAGCAATCGCCCTCCACCACCGTTTCCATCGCGAGTTCAGAAAAAGGGTGATATGGGTGATTTTCAGAAATTCTTCAATAGAGTGAGGGGTTTGAGTATTAATATTCCGTTACTTGAGGCAATTCGAGATATTCCTAAGTATACGAAGTTTTTGAAGAGGGCCCTCTCTAATAAAAGGCCCTACTGTGATAATGAGATGATTGGCCTTCCTGAAGAGTGTAGTGCGATTTGCCAGAGTAAATTACCTCCGAAGTTAGTTGATCCGGGGAGTTTCACGATTCCCATATCGATTGGAGAAGAATGGAAAGGAAAGGCGCTATGCGATTTAGGGGCAAGCATCAACTTGATGCCCAAGTCAGTCTTTGATAAGCTTAAAATTGGAAACGCAAAACCTACCTCTATGGTCTTGCAAATGGCGGACAGGTCTCTTGCTCATCCTGAAGGCCGTATTGAGGATGTCCTTGTTAAGGCAGGTACACTTATATTTCCTGTTGATTTCGTAATTCTTGAATACAATGCAGATAGAAATGTCCCCATTATTTTGGGTAGACCCTTCCTAGCTACAGGGAGGACATTGATCGATGTAGAGAATGGCGAATTAACAATGAGGATACAAGATGAGGAAGTGAAATTCAATGTATTTTGAGCTATGAAATTCCCAGATTCTCAGGAAGATTGCTTCAGAATGGATGTAGTAGAGCGAGCATCGCAAGAGGTATTTAATTGCTTAAATTTTGATGATATCTTGCAGGCTGCTTTGACATTAGATTCACCTGAGATGATGGAGGAGCTTACTGAAACAGTGGCAGCTCTCAATTCTGAAAATCCAAAGTATAGGCGTCTTGCCTATGAACCTGTGAGAGAACCGGGGGAGATTATTCCTAAAAAGAAACCTTCAATTGAATCTCCTCCGGAATTGGAAGAAAAACCATTGCCAGCACACTTGAGGTATGCTTATTTGGGTACTAATGAAACTCTACCTGTTATTGTTTCAGCTAATTTAACAGGTCCTCAAGAAGATAAACTGTTGCGTGTGTTAAGAGCCAACAAAGAAGCAATAGGTTGGACAATTGCTGATATCAAAGGCATTAGTCCATCCTATTGTCAACACAAAATCATACTAGAAGATGTTAATGCACGCTCAGTTGAAGGTCAGAGAAGATTAATGCCAGCCATGAAGGATGTGGTGAAGAAGGAGGTGATTAAGCTTTTAGATGCGGGGATTATTTATCCCATTTCGAGTAGTGAATGGGTGAGTCCAGTTCAGTGTGTACCGAAGAAAGGAGGAATTACAACAGTTCTTAATGATAAAAATGAAGCGATTCCTTCAAGAACGGTAGTTGGATGGAGAGTTTGCATGGATTACAGAAAGCTGAATAAGGCCACCAGAAAAGATCATTTCCCTTTTCCCTTCATCGATCAAATGTTAGATAAATTAGCCGGAAGAGAGTACTATTGCTTCTTGGATGGTTACTCCGGGTACAATCAGATTTACGTGGCTCCAGAAGATCAACATAAGACTACCTTTACATGCCCATTTGGTACTTTTGCATATCGCAGAATGCCATTTGGGTTGTGTAACGCTCCAGCTACTTTTCAAAGGTGTATGATGGCCATCTTCTGGGACATGATAGATAATTTCCTTGAAGTGTTCATGGATGATTTCTCCGTGTTTGGTGATGATTTTGATATATGTTTGGATAACTTGGAGAAAGTGTTAGTGAGATGCAAGGAAACAGATTTGGTGCTCAACTGGGAGAAGTGTCATTTCATGGTTCGCGAAGGTATTGTTCTGGGTCACAAAGTTTCGAGTGTTGGTTTAGAGGTTGATAGAGCAAAGATAGAGGTAATTAAAACTCTTCCCCCTCCTGTTTCTGTTAAAGGGGTAAGGAGTTTTCTTGGCCATGCTGGCTTTTATAGGCGTTTCATTAAGGATTTTTCTAAGATTGCTAAACCGTTATGCAACTTACTCGAAAAGGATTGCAAATTCCTTTTTGATGAAGCTTGTTTGGCGGCCTTCAAAGCAATCAAAGAAAAGCTTATTTCTGCTCCTATAGTGTTACCTCCAGATTGGAATTTACCGTTTGAAGTTATGTGTGATGCGAGTGATTTGTGTATGGGAGCTGTACTAGGACAGAGGAAAGAGAAGGTTTTTCATTCGATTTACTATGCTAGTAAAACTTTTAGTGGTGCTCAGATTAATTACACAGTTACAGAAAAAGAGTTGCTAGCAGTTGTATATTCGTTTGATAAATTTCGCTCTTATCTTCTTGGAGCGAAAGTTATTGTTTATACAGATCATTCCGCGATCAGATTTCTTATGGAGAAGAAAGATGCGAAACCAAGGTTAATCAGATGGGTGTTATTGCTTCAAGAGTTTGATTTAGAGATCAAAGATAGAAAGGGTTGTGAGAATCAGGTTGCAGATCATCTATCGCGTTTAGAGGGTTCAGAGATGAATAGTGGTACTGAAGCAGTTAGAGAAGAGTTTCCTGATGAGGGTCTATTCGTTGTTCGAGATTATGAGGCTCCGTGGTATGCAGATATTGCGAATTTAGTGGTGAGTGGTGTTTTTCCTGAAGGTTCTACTTATCAAGAAAGAAAGAGGTTAGCTCATCGTGCTAGACAGTTCTTTTGGGAGGATCCGTTCCTCTATAAAGTTTGTGCTGACCAAATGATACGAAGATGTGTAGCAAGGGAAGAGACTCAAGCCATTATAGCTGGATGCCATGATTCATTATATGGAGGACATTTCAAAGGAGACAGAACTGCTGCAAAGGTATTTCAATCAGGTTTTTACTGGCCTTCTCTTATAAAAGATTGTCATGAATATGTTAAGAAATGTATGAGATGCCAGTTTACCGGAAACATATCCAAGAGGGATGAGATGCCGCGTAATAATGTGTTAGAGGTTGAGATATTCGATGTGTGGGGCATAGACTTTATGGGTCCTTTCGTTCCTTCAAATGGTAACCTCTACATCTTATTAGCAGTTGATTATGTGTCTAAGTGGGTAGAAGCGGTGGCTTTACCTACTAATGATTCACGAGTGGTGATTAAGTTCTTGAAGTCACATATTTTCACTAGACATGGCACACCTAGAGTGATTATTAGCGATGGAGGATCTCATTTCGTTAATAAATATCTGAAGACTGTTCTAGAGAAATATGGAGTTAGACACCGTGTATCTACTGCATACCATCCACAATCCAATGGTCAAGCTGAAGTTTCGAACCGTGAAGTCAAGTCAATCCTAGAGAAAACCGTTGGTCCTACAAGAAAAGATTGGTCAATGAAGTTAGATGATGCGTTGTGGGCCTATCGTACTGCGTTCAAAACTCCAGTTGGTGCATCTCCCTATCGTATGGTGTATGGTAAGGCTTGTCACTTACCTTTAGAGCTTGAAATGGGTGCCTATTGGGCTATTGCGCAGTTGAACTTAGATCCTATCTTAGCCGGAAAGAATCGTATGATGAAGCTTAATGAACTTGACGAATTCCGATTGCATGCTTATGAAAATGCTAAACTTTACAAAGAAAATACAAAGAAATGGCATGACAATCGGATTCGTCCAAAGAACTTTGAAGTGGGGCAAAAAGTATTAAAGTATAATTCAAAGTTCAGCAATTTTCCGGGTAAGTTAAGATCTAAGTGGTCAGGTCCATACATAGTGACCAAAGTTACACCTCATGGGGCGATAGAAATAGAACATCCGCTAGAGAACCGTACCTTTATGGTTAACGGTCACAGATTGAAGATATACCATGGAGGTGAAGATACCAATCGCTCGAAAGATCCACATCTCGGGGAGGTCATGTATCTCCTCGAGACTCCTTAGAAGCGTGAGGTAACCCGTCGAGCTTAACGACGTAAAACAAAAGCCAATTACTTGTATATTAGCTGAGTTTTTACATTTTTGCAATTTAGATTAGTTTTAATTTTCGTAATTTCATTGTTTTTATTAAGAAATGAGGAAGGGTAGTTGTTTTTGATGATTTCAGGGGTAAAAAGGACTTGAGTTTGGGGTCGATTTGGCGAAAACAGAAGAAAAGTTGGTTGGATGTCCAGGAGAAACCGGGAACCCGGTTTCGCAAAACCGGGAACCCGGTTTTGGAGCTGGTACCAACCATTTTAACGCAACACTTGGCGTTTTTGGGTAATATCACAGCGTCGGAACCGGGAACCCGCAGTTGGCAAAACCGGGTACCCGGTTTTGGTGCTGTGATTTCTGAAAATCCCTGACCCAGCGTCTTGGTGGCTTGCGTTTTCGTGCGTTTTAGTTCGCGCCATCGACACAAATCCGGGTACCCGCATTTGGCAGAACCGGGTACCCGGTTTCGGAGCTGTAAACACCCAAAAGTTCTGATCCAGCGTCTTGAGGTGCTGCGTTTTGGCGCGTTTTGACTCGCGCCATCGAGAAAATCCGGGAACCCGCATTCCACAGAACCGGGTACCCGGTTTCGGCGAGTAAAATCCCTGACCCCGCGTCTTGGGGTCCAACGTTTTGGTGCGTTTTGAAAAAAAAAAAAAAAAAAAAAGAGTCCACATTGTTTTTCCGCGCCGTCACAGCGACGCGGAACCGGGAACCCGGTTTGAAAGCTGTGAGAGGCGGTTTTGAGGTGTTTTAACCTAGTTTCTTAGCCTCTTTTCCAAGTCTTTACCTAAAACGCACCAATAGCCTCCCCACCTCCGAAATTCATCAACCAAAACACTATATATCATCAAATCCTACCCTCTTTCACCACAAAAACATAAGATCAACTCACCTCCTCTCCAAAATAACATCAAATCCTTAGTTTTTCCCAAGATTCTTCTTCACCCAATTCCTTAAATTAAACCCAATTCTTTCTTCTCCCATACAAATTAAACAAGACCCATCTCATATTTCACCTAGTTCTTAAATTCTTAAACCTCAAAACATCAAAATTCTAAACTTTTCCCTAAGTTTTTCATTATTTGAAGTTTTGAGTTTGGGGTGAAAAGAGATGACTAACAGAACCGGTGATTTCCGAAGAACTGCTCCTAGAAGAAAGACCACCATTGGTGGTTCTCAAGAACAAGCTATTGAGATTCCTGATTCGCGTCCTAAACGAAAAATTGACGAAGTTAAGCTTGATTCTAACAGAAAAGAAATCACAGGTCTAAAGAGAAGATTGATTGATGAGATTGAAAGTGAGAAGGAACCAGAAGAGGAAATTGCGAAGAACATTGAGAAGGAAACTGAACAAGAGATTCCGGATGCACCCGTTCAAAAACCTCCGCGTATGAAGATGTGGGCCCACAAGCCTAAGAGGGTTTACACTTGTTGGAATACTCAGGTTCGTGAAAGAATTGAATTTTTGAAATTTGGTGAGGAGACGAATTTTCCTAAGGGTATTATGAGTAGTGATTACAAGGAATATGCTGTGACATGTGCTAAGTTTGGTTGGAAAGAGTTACAAGAAAGGAAGCTTGAGTTTATTCCTACTTTTGTGCGAGAATTTTACGAAGGTTTAGCTACCTCACATGATGCCATTGATATCCGCAAAAAGGTAGTTCCTTTCTCTATTGAACGTATTCGGAAATCATTGAAACTACCCAACTTTTCTGGAACATGCCCCTTCCAAGAAACTCTTAATGACCCTTCTTTTGATTTTGAATCCCTTTGGGGGACCGTGCTTGTTAATGGGACTAGCCCAATTCCTGAAGGTGAAAGGTATCCTGGACAGTTTTACAGCAGTAGTTTGACACCTCGTGCTAAGGTTTGGTCTCGTTTCATAATACCCACTTTCTTTGGTATTAAACACACTTCCGAGTTGAAGAAAGAGCACATATTTTTTATTAAGTGTATTTTGGAGGAGAAACCATTTGATGTTGCTAAGATCATTTATGATACGATCATGGAGTTCGCGAAATCACCAATGAAACAACAAAATCTGAAGTTTCCTTGTACTATTACTCAGTTGTGTTTAGACGCAAAGATTCCGCGTAAGGACGCAGATATTGATACTGTTTCAGTTGGTGTGAGTATAGCTTTGAGCACAATCAAGAACATCCATGAAGAAGCAACACGAACTACAAGAAGTCCGAGAACTCCTCAATCAAAGAAAGTAAAAACTGTACCTGAGTTGGAAGCAAAGATTCAGGTGTTGGAAGAGAATCAGGAGAAGATGATTGCTACCTTGGGAAACGTTACCAAAGAATTGGACCTGCTTCGAAATTTAATCCTAGGCGTAAATACACTTCAAAACGCGATTTATGATGCTGTTACGCGAGATAAAGGTCCAGAACGCAACACCGATAACCAGCCTCGCGCTGGTTAAGATACGTTTTCTAAACTTTCCTCTTAGTGTATATTAGTTTAAATGCTTTATTGAGTCTTTTCGAGTCGTGGGGACACGGCTCATTTTTGAGTTTGGGGTGGGGTTCGTTGCCTCATCCCAGTTTTTATGTGTTATTTGCTTTATTTGCTTTCAATAAAAGAATTTTCGGAGTTGCGTTTGACTATAGAAATTTTTAAATATCCCTTTAAGCATACTTTTGATGAATCCATGATAGTAAATAGTGGACTTTAGGGATTGATATAAAACGCACTTACAATTGCATGCGAACATATGTAATTGATAGGAAAAATTAATGAACAATGCAAATGAAGTAAGCTTGCACTCATGGAATATGTTTGGTGTGTAGAACGTGAAATCCTAATTAGTAGAGAACCCACCTAGATATGAACTAAAGACAAGCTATGTACTTAGGAAAATGATAGGGGCAGTTCTTTGTTAGCCATTTGTGCCTTTTTAGCCTTCTATCCCTTGTATTAATTATTATCCGTCTTAGCCCACTTTGAGCCTTTAGCCTTTTCTTTGTAGCCACGATATAAGCCATTATCCCTTAGATTATTAGGCATGACCATATAACCCGCACTTGAATCACAATCCTGAGGCATGTCTCGAGCTTGAGTTTGGGGTGGTGGGACCACATATGGGGAATTTAATGGGTTGGGATCGATGTGCTTTGTATTGTAGCACAATTGCAGATGATATATACTTGTAACCCTTTACCGGGAATGAAAAAAAAAAAGAGTGAAAAAGAAAAAAAAAATGAAAAATGAAAAAATACTTACAGTAGGAACCGGGAACCCGGATTCATCAAAACCGGGAACCCGGTTTGCTTCTGTACAAATAAAAAGAAGAAAAAGAGAAAAGAAAAGAAAAAGAGAAAAGAAAAGAAAAAGAAAAAAAATATATGAATAAAACATCCGGCAAAGTGAAATTTTCTGAAAATCATCTTGTTAATAGTGGGTAGACATGGGACGCTAAATTGTTGCGTATATGGGTGAGTGAGAACATCTTTTTGAGCGTTAACTCAAGCTCGAGGACACTGTTGATGGTAAGTGAGGAGAGAGCCAAAAGCTCACTTCAAATTTACCAAATATACATCCATACCGTCCTTAAGCCATTATTATAACCGTAAAGACCTCGTGATTCCTAAGTGCATAGTGAATTTATTATTCTGTTGATAGGGAATACACTAGGTGGAGCGTTCAAAGCGAGGTAGGATTAATGACAACCCTATAGCCATCATACAGAGATGAGTACAAGTGTAACCTTCAAGCATTGCGACTTTAATTTTATGATTGAGATTATTTATGTTTGATGTTGCATGATTAGTGTATGTGTATATTAGTTTCTAGAGTTTGCTATATGAGATTTATTTTGAGAATTGCTTTAGGGTTTATTTACTAGCTTCTATTTGTTTATACGCTTACTTCTACCCCTTTGTTTTGTTTTACTTTGTCTGGACGACAAAGGTTTGAGTTGGGGGTCTTGATGTCTCCCTAATTGTTCTTATTTTAGACCCTGGGGAGACATCATTTTTTGTGTTTATTTAATTAATTTGATAGACTTTTGTACTAAATATTCAATAATCCGGAATTACCTTTTTATTTCTAGCATTTTTAATTTATTAAACTTTTGCGCGTAATATTGGTATTTTTAGTGTAAAGTTTACAGGTTTTAGATGTTAGCTAGGAGAGGAATCCGAGTAGAAAGTCAAAGATCGTGAATTAGAGTCAAGACTTGAAGATAAATCCCGAAGATATTATTTTTAGAGCTGAAAATCCATTTTCCAGGCCATAGATTGCTGATTTCGAGGTGCTTACGCGATGATTTAGCTGTTGACCTTTGAAGCGAAATCATTCCTTATCGAGTTACGGAACTTTAGCAACTGGAATGAGGTCAATCGGAGTTGTAACGCATCGGGAAAAGCCGTTTTAGTGAAGGTGTATCAGCAGTTACGGGATTTTGGGCTTGGAAATTGGGCTTGGACATTTAATTAGTCTTTTATTTTCTGGTCCAAGCCCTAGTCCGAATTTTTACTTATAAAAAGAGGTCTGGACTTCTATTTTTCATACAATTCACATTCCACAAGATTAAACACCAGAGAGAAGCAACAGAAGGAAGAAAGAAGAAGCTACAAGAGATGGAGTGGGTCTATAGCTCCGTTCGTAGTCATTCCAATTCCGGAAATTAGGTTCTTTTCGTATTTTAATTCTGTAAACAATATGAATTCCAAGTCTTTTAATTTAGTTTTTAATTTTAATATGAGCTAAGCTTTCATTAGTACTTGAGAACAAACAATGGGTGAATCCTAGTTTTATTTTATAACGAATGTTGAATTTGGGTTTCTGTTAAATTAAATTAAATCAGGTCTTTTACTCTTTTCGACAATTTATGATTATTTACTGATTTTAGAGTCGCGAACTAAAATTAGGTATTAGTATCTAAGCTATTCCACATATGTGGCGTGTGGATCATCTTGACGGGGGGGTTTAGGTACAGAATTAATTGTTCAATCTGGGATAAAAACTATTGATTCTGACGAACTTAGTTAATTCTAGGGCCAAAGTGGTAATAAATCTTAATCATCCAACGGTGGATCATATTTACCCTGACGGGACTAGTGACACTTTAGGATTGCCTTATAGTCCACCCTGACGGGGGTATAAGGAATTTAGAATCCCGACCATTGTAATTGACTGATTTAGCCCTTAAACAACATAAGTTAGAAAGTAAAATTAGGAGGATCCTTGCGTTCTCAAGTACTACATCTCATATTGCGTTTTCCCTTATTCTACTTGCGTCTTATCTTTTACTTGCATTTAATTATTTGTCTTTTATTCATTAGTTTAAACAACAAAACCAAACAAACATTTTATTATCTTTTATTTTTCATAAGTGCATCAATCACTACTTGCTAAACATTGTGATCAACCATCCGTCCTCGGAACGAATCTGTATTATCATACATACTACTTGGGACAACCGTACACTTGCGGTTGTGGTTCGATTAGCATTTACATTTAATTTTTAGAACACACAAAGGACCACCAAACTGTCAAGGTTCGGGGTCACCCTTGACAGCCCAAAACCTTAGAGACTTAATTTCTAAGGAGAATCCCCGGGTTATTGGTCTTTCAGAGACTAAAACCAAGAAGAAGAAGTTACTAGTTTTTGCGAAGAAGTTAAAAATAAGACTGCTTTGGAGTGTTGACCCGGTGGGTATATCTGGAGGCCTTGCTATTTTCGTGATGGATGATTGGCATGCTGAGGTAATGTCTTCTTCCATTAACCATATTTCCCTTTCTATCCCTGCTAGTTTAAATTCTGTCTGGTATCTTCATTTTATCTACACTCTCCCTAATGCTGATAGTAAAAAAAATCTGTGGGATTTTATTGAGAAAACTTCTAAAGATGACCCCCTATCCCCTAACTTGTTTATTGGTGATTTTAATGATATTCGTAATGCCCAGGAAAAGGTTGGGGGGCTGGGGAAGAATCCTTCGGAAATTAGACTATTTAATAATAACATTACCCTTATTGATCTTAATGAAATCCCATCTAAAGGCTGCTCCTTTACTTGGAGAAATAATCGTAGTGATGATAGCCTAATCCTTCAGAAACTGGATAGAGGATTAGGCTCGGCCTCTTGGTTCACTCTTTTCACTGATGCTTGGATCCATAACTATCCCCCCATTGGGTCAGATCATTCGCCGATGGTTCTACACTGGGATGATCCTCATATCTTTACCCCTAGGCCAGCGTTTAAACTTAATCCCTCTTGGCTCGATATTGAGTCCTGTTCAGCTGCTATAGATAACTGCCTTAGCTCTTCTCGATTGTTTGCTGGTCCCCCCTCATCCCGGCTTCCTAAAAGATTGATTAGGTGCAAAAAAACTATTCTTCGTTGGAAGAAAACCAATCTTAGGAATAATACCACCATCATCAATTTTCTTTCAAAAAAACTTGAAGCCCTTATGCATGCAAACCCTAGTGGTCTAGATGGATCTTTGAAGGAGCAATTTTCTTCAATCTCGAAAGAGATTGAACATTATTGGTCCCTTGAAGAAAAATATTGGGCTACTAGGTCTAGGGTCCTTTGGCTTAGGCTTGGTGACCGTAATTCAAAATTTTTTCATCTGTCCACCTGCCTTCGTAGAGCCTCTAATAAGATGACTTCCTTACTTAGAGATGATGAGACATGGACCTTAGGAAGGGCTGAACTCAATAACCACGTTATTGGGTTCTTTCAAGATCTTTATGCAGATCCTGGATCTAGACAAATTGATCCCATTATCAATAATATCTCCCCCATCATTTCCCAGAGTCAAAATGACATGCTTCTTTCTCCCATTACCCCTGAAGAACTTAAAAAAGCTACCTGGTTATTGGGTGCTTCCAAAGCACCTGGTCCTGATGGCTTTCCTGGTTCCTTCTTTCGTAAATA
This sequence comes from Nemophila menziesii, assembly GCA_029959085.1. NCBI lineage: Eukaryota > Viridiplantae > Streptophyta > Magnoliopsida > Boraginales > Hydrophyllaceae > Nemophila > Nemophila menziesii. The sequence goes on along the minus strand of JARWIR010000011.1, from coordinate 32,209,243 downwards.
TTGGGAGGTTCTGAAAGATGATATCCTGGCTGTTTGCAATGAAGTATTGGTGGGCTCCATTCCTCTAGGTCACATTAGCGAGACCAATATTGTCCTTATCCCGAAGTGTAAGAATCCTCAAAGAATTGGGCAATATAGACCTATCTCTTGTACTAATTTCCTTTACAAAATCCCGTCCAAAGTCATTGTCCCTAGACTTACTTGTATTATACCCCACATTATCTCTCCCTGCCAATCTGCTTTTATTAAAGGGAGGCTTATCCAAGACAATATTGTTATTGTTCATGAGGTTATCCATAAGCTTAAACATCTTAGAAGAATTCTAAGGATAGCTTCTCTATTATCAAGGCTGATCTTCATAAAGCCTATGATAGGGTTAGATGGCCCTTCTTATTCTCTATCCTTCGTAAGCTTGGTTTCAACGAAAATTGGATAACCCTTATCAAGGAATGTGTTACCTCTGTCAGGTTTAATGTCCTTATCAATGGTAATAAAGTTGGTAGCTTTATCCCTTCTCGTGGGCTCCGTCAAGGAGACCCTCTTTCACCCTATCTTTTTACCATTGCTTCTAATGTCCTCTCTTTACTCATTGAGAAAGATTTTCTAGTTGGGGACATTAAAGGAATCCAGCTTAGTAAACAGGCCCTCACATACATCATCTTCTTTTCGCTGATGACTCCATTTTCTTCCTGAGAAATTCCATTTTGGAGATTCATGCGTTTAAAGAAACATTATATAGATTCTGCTTTGCTTCTGGTCTCTCTATTAACCTTAATAAATCTTCTGTATTTGTGAGTCCTAACTGCTCTCCTAATATGAAGATTTTAATCTCTGATTCCTTTCGTATGCCTATTACGGATGACCTTGGCCTTTATCTGGGGTTACCTACTGAATGGGGCAACTCTAAGACTAAAGCCATGGACTCGTTAATTGCTAAAACTGCTTCCAAATTGAGTGGTTGGAAAAAATCCCTTCTGTCTATGGCTGGGAAAGCTGTTCTTATCTCGACTATCATCCACGCTTTCCCTACATACTTCATGCCCCTCCTAGCCATCCCAAAAGGTGTCATTAGTAAAATCAATTCTTTGACATGTCATTTCCTTTGGGGTAACGAAGATGACCAAGGAATCCATTGGATAAATTGGAATCGAGTTGCTTCTCCCAAGGAGTTTGGGGGATTAGGCATTAAGAATCTTGAAGCCTTTAATCTTGCCCTTCTTTCCAAACAAGCTTGGTCTATTCTGAATCGCCCCTCCTCTTTAGTCCACCGTGTACTCAAAGGAATTTATTTCCCTGAAAATGATATGTTGAACACTAAGGATTTCAGGGGAGGCTCCTGGATTTGGAATAGTATTCGCAAAGGGTGTGCCTTTCTTAAGCCTCTACTGATAAAACCTATTGGAGATGGGCATTCAACACTCATTTGGGATGATAACTGGACTGGCACTATTATTGGCAGGCCTAATTTTTACTCTGAAGAACCCTCTTTTCCTAAATTTGTTGTTGATCTATTTCATTCATCTTCTAAAGTTTGGAAGATGGATTTGTTGAATTCCCTCTTTACTCCTGAGAATGTAGCCATTATCTCTTCGCTTAATATCCCTTGGACACCTCAGGATGATAAAATGGTTTGGCCCTTTACTTTTGATGGCAATTTTACTTGTAAATCTGGGTATTCTTCAGCTGTTAAGGGATTGTTAGTTCCCTCTCATCACCCTGGTCCTTCCATATTTCCCAACTCTGATCTCTTTAAGCTTAATTGGAACACTAATGCCCCCCCAAATTCAAATTCTTTTTCTGGCGAATCTTCATGAATGCTCTTTCTACTGAACAAAATAGATTTAATAGAAGATGCTCTTCTACTGATCTTTGTCATATTTGCCTTAAAGAAGAAGAATCTCTTGAGAATTTATTCCTTAGATGTGAATGGACCAGGAAATTTTGGTTTTTATCCCCTCTTCACTGTCATATTCCACCTTTCTTTGACTTTGGCATTAACACTTGGATAGGAAATATTGTACAATCTGGTAGTAATATGAAAGATAGAATGAACCTACTCTGTAACGTGATCCTTTGTCTTTGGGTTATCTGGTTGACTAGGAATAATTTTGTTTTTAATGCTATCCCTATAAACTATGAATCTTGCAGTAATCTTATCAATATCTTTCGCAGGCAAGTTTTTTTATGTTGATGATTCCAGCAAGGTTATTCCTTCTTCTAATCCCAGTAATCTTTGTGACGAATGGCTCTCTACTATCCCTGTTTGGTCACATCCTCCCCAGCAGTCTCTTAAGATGAACGTGGATGCTACTTTTAAAAACGGAAAAGCCACAGCAGCAGCAGTGATCCGCAACTGGAAAGGTGAAGTAGTTAATGGCTTTGCCATGGATATTACTGCATCCTCTAGTTTTGAAGCAGAAGCTAAAGCAATTCGAAGTGGCATTCTTTTTGCTATTGATCATGCTCCCCTATGCAACAGAGTTGAATCTGATGCTGAAGTTGTTTTGAAAGCCATTTATTCCTCAAGCACGAACTGTCCATGGAAGAACAGGGCCATCCTTGAGGATATCAAAAATCTGGCTAAGGACCACACTCATTTACGTATTTGTGGTATTAGAAGAACAGCTAACAAGGTCGCTGATTGGCTCGCTAAGGCTTTTTCTAGTTCTATGCTTTGTCCATCTTGGATTTGTAATATTCCTAGTGATTTAAATTCCTTTTTGTGTAATGATGTACCAAACTTTGATGTGATAGGAGTTGGTTAACTCCTTCTCCTTCTAATTTTAATATAAGTCCCCTTGTCTAGAAAAAAATAAAAGCGAAACTTAAAGAGATAAAAAATTGTAATGAAGAAAAAATGTCTTTTTGGAAAATGACGGATTTTTTTACAGAAAATACAGTATATGACCGAATTGCTCACTCCAACTATGTGACCCACTAAACTCATACGGCAAATTATGGGACCCACAAAACTAACAAAACTCAAATTGCAAGTTTAGACTTTTTAAATTACAAGAGAGCAGATACGCTATTTTTATAATCTATATTTCATTATACCGTATCAAAATATATCTACTCTATAAATTTACCGTATCAATTTCCAGTTTTACTATTTTAGTTACTCTATAATTATACTTCATATTAAATATTCATTTATAATTATAATTTATAATTTTTTTTGTTGCAATACCATAAATAAAAATAATAATTTTAAATTTATTTATTATTTAATCTAAATAATATATTAAATCAATTTATTTTATCTTTATTTATATATATTAATTTTATAACATTTTTTTAATAAATGTAATAAATTTTTTATTTTATTTTTACTTACAATATATATTTATAAATTACTTTTATTTAATATTTGATTTTTTTTATTTAATAACTTAATTAAAAATATATATTTGATTATAAAATTAATAGGGTCAATGCCCCTAAAAATCAAAATAATATTATACTTGCCCCAAAGAATCATCCATTAACTTACTATTATAAGATTACATATTTACCCTTACACCATAAGAACTATTCCCGTCACGGACGATTCCCGTCATGAACGATTCCCGTCACGGACAATTCCCGTCACCGACGATTCCCGTCACGTACGATTCCCGTCACGTACGATTCCCGTCACCGACGATTCCCATCACCCGACGAATCCCGTCAACGCGACGAATAATGTATAACATAAGTAGGGATAGTATAGTCAAATAATGTATAAAATAATTCAATTGATGATGTTATTGGGCAGAAATTTTGTCATTGATGTTATTGGGCTGAAAATAATATTATTTTGATTTTTTGGGTCATTTTCCCAAATTAATATGGAATTTTTATTATTGACATTCAAAAAGATAAAAAAAATATTGACTCCCCTTCATATAATTTTAACATTATCTTTACAATTTTTATATAAAAAAAAAAAGAAAAACTTTATACCGTATGAATATTGATGCACCAAGAATAGCGCATGAAGGTAAACATATACCGTGTGAATTGTGTGGGCCTCATAATATACAGTAGCAGCTGGAGTGAGCAATTTGTCCATTTACGCTATTTTCTAACTTTTTTTGGCGTAAATCCCTCTTTGGCGTAACTGCTGAAGATGGTCTTAAAGAAAGAGCTTCTTAAAGAGGTTCATGAGGGTAATGATAAAATTTAACTTACTTTCGTCTACTAAAGTCTTAAGTTTATATTTGTTTAAATAATTTCACATATATAAAACCATAGGTTTAAATAATAGCATAAAGGATTTTAATAAAGAGAAATTTTACATGTTGTTTTCCGATCTCATACATTCTCAATACAACTACTTGAATTTTGAAGCTTTTCCAGGAGAGTCCATAGCCATGGTTGGTCCTCTGGTTGCTTAATTTACTGCAAAATAATTCAAAAAATACAGTATAAGACTCACTCGAATAGCCACGGCAAATCATGGGACCCACAAAACACACACGCTCTTTTCAGCGCATCACTTCTCATACTTTAAAAGGCTTTCAATGGTCTAGGATTTGTATAAAAATGTAATAAATTATTATACATAAATCAAATAATTTTGAAAAATAGTAAAAGCGATGAGATTAGGTTAAAAATAAGAGTACAGTTTTTTAGAGTTTTGAGTTCTTCGATTAGATCAAACACCATTTCCCAACTACTAGGGCCCAAACGAACATCCCAAAATCTTGGGGACCAAAACAATATTGAGCAAACTATGAAGGACAGAGATGGTAAATTCCAAAAATGTTGCTTAATTTACCAACATTAACTTGAAATTAACGGGTATGTTGAAAATAATTCAGTATTTAAAGTTTCAATGGTAAAAATTAATTTTTTACCTTGATTTCGGTTCTTCACCTAACCGGTTTGATGATGGTAGAGAATGGTAAACGAGTGGAGGCGATTTTCTTGGAGTTTTTTTTATTTCTAACATTTAAAAAAAAAAAATTACAAGATAAACTTGTTTGAAAAAATAATTGCAGAGATAACATATAGGCGCTCTTCGAGGAGCGCCTCACAAAATTAATCAGCCCATTAAGCTAATTGGGCCATTAGTAAACTTAATTGGGAGGCGCTTCCTAAATAAATTAATTAGTCCCTCCTTCATTTCTAGTCATTACAATTAATTAAAAATTTACCTAAACTGCATTAAGAACTTTGGAATGATAAACAACTACAGGTGATACTGGGAGCTAGTATTCTGTGTACTTGGAACATTAAAGATACCATGTTGCCAATGTCCAGATTGAATTTCTTCGCTTCTAAAAGTATACATTCTTTTTCCTTCATGCCATGCTTCTTCATATCTATGACCATTTTGCAAAACAATACATTCCAAATTTGTGCATTTTATCCGCAAAATATTCACCAGCGTATGTAATACCGTTCCTGATTTAATCAAGTTTCGTAATTTAATATTTAATTTAAAAATATACCAATAATGGTTTGGTACCTGAAGTGATAGTGACCTAATCCATGTTTAACGTTCCGTTTAAATTCCGCATCTACTACCATCTTCACAAGTATTTTGAGCGTGGATTTGGTACACAAAACGGAATTGATATTAGACCTTAACCAAAAGCTTTTCAAAAAGATTAACAAAAGCTTTAGTTGAATTAAGTAAAGGCTAATGAAGATCGTTGGCCTAACAATTCTTTTTTTAAAATAAAGGCGCTTCTACGATCTTTCTTTTTCTCTTTCTAAAAACACGCCTCTCTCCCCTCTCTCTTCTCCTTACGATTTTCTGATCGAAAAATCTCTGATTTCCTCATTACCACCGTGTAATCGGGGGCTTTCTTTGTCTCTATTACGCGTGCTTACAAAATCTACACATCTCCTTCTTGTTTCAACTGATATAGGGGTCTCGTCTGATGGACCAAGAAAGCTAGGGTTAGGGCTCAATCAATTTGTTTTGGGGGAAAGGGTTTTGGATCGGAAGCAAATGAAGATCATTGGGCAAATACAAATCAAATGGGGGTTTGAAGGAATCAAGGGTAATAATGAGGACCTAAAGCACGGACTAGAGCCACCGATCGAGATTACCAAGACAAAAATTGCTGCAGACAATCATATTTCGTGTATCGAGGTTAAGCCTTTCCCAAAATTTCTCTTTTTTTCTTTCTTTTATCCTTGCGTGCAGGATTTAATTAAGAAAAGGAAAAGGATCCGGTTAAGAAGCCGAAGAGACGAACGATATGATGCTAGCACAAGACGTCAAAGAGATGAAACCAAACAAGGCCTCAGTAAATTGACATTTCCAAGAGTAATTATTACTGCAAGTAATAATCTTGATGGGAAGAACAAAGTAGAAAGAAGCGTGGTAATCTCCTCCACTTCTCAAGACTGGCGTATTAATCGTGCTCCTTACACTAACAGATTAAAGGAAGATATCAAAGAAGACAAGTTTCAACACCTATATAATACCTGCCGTCTCTCTCGGTTTGCTACTTACCTCCTTCACTTCTTCAATAACTCGTTTCTTTGCTGTCTCCTTCTCTCACTCTGTTTCTACCTTTCATTTACTTGTTTCATCTCTTCGTGTTTCTGGTTTGCTGGTGTGTGTTCTGTGCTTGGTTTTTCTGTGTCTGTAGGTACTAAAATGGCTTCTAGAGAACATAACGCTCTCCCTATTATCCCTCTCAATGATCACAAGGCTAGGAAACTGGGGGTTATCAATATTGGCTCAAAAGCTAGGCTCTCAGAAAGCATGAAGGAGGAGAAAGCTATTCTCATCAAAGCAATTGGAGCTTCACCTATCTACGCAGTTCAACTAAGGAATTACATAGAAGATAGATGGGGTATCCAAGGGCACTACAGATTAACTGACGTGAAGAATAACATGTTCAAGCTGGAGATTTTCAATGAAAAAGAATTTAAAAGAGTGTGGGAAATGAGGTCGGGCCTGTACCAAAAACTTCACCTTAGCTTGACTATGTGGCCACTAACAGTTGATTTCAATGATCTTAATACAGATTACTCATCTATTTGGGTGCAGGTTAGAGCTTGGCGTTTAAACAGAACAACATTGAAACTGTTAAAGCTCTTGAAGTTTGCTTCATCAGAATCGAAGCTGTTGATCTCCCAACTACCCAGAATTGTGATGTGAAGGTCCTAAGATTCAGAGCAAGGATTAACACCAAACAACCCTTACCACCAGGTGCTTACCTATATCAAGAAGAAGGTGCTGCATGGGTTCTCTTCCAATATGAGAATACGGGTCTTTTATGTTTCAGATGTGGTAGAATTGGTCACCAATATGGTGAATGTCCAGTAAAGGTCATAAAACAAACTGAAGACATTGATGAGCGCAGGAAAATGTCTTGGAGCATAGACAACGTGGCGAAATTTCCACCCTTCAATCCTATTTACGGATTACACATTAAAGTTAATGGCGAATTTTCTAACTTTGTATATGGTGAAAATTATGTTAAAAATGCAGGCTCGAGTGTCAGGAATAACAACCATATCAGAGGGATACAATCACAAGAAGGAGAAGAGGACATTCTCAGTAAGTTCAATTACACCAAAAGAGGGGGTACTAGCAGAATAAACAACCAAGCACAGAGTGAAGAAGAAAAAGAAAAAGAGAACTTGGATTGGGAAAATTGGAATAAGCAGATGTATGACATTCGTAATGAATTGCATGAATCTACACTTAAGATGGAAGCTTTTAAAAACACTCATGGTCTAATATCACATGAAGAAGAAGGCAATGAAGGAGACATACGAGCAGCGCTATTAGCTTTCGAAGAGGAAATGAAAAAAATAAAGGGCAAATATGTAGCGAGTCATAGCAACACGACTGACCAAAACATGGACACTTCATCTAACTCTCAACAGAATGTCAAAAGAAGAAGAGATGGCAGGGGAATTCGTATCGAGACTGGAAGTGGAGAGATCAGTTCCAAAGTGGCAGGCAATTTCAAAAAACTCAGAGTAGTTGATCCCATTGAGAATTTTGTTAACAACAACCAGTTCAGTTTGTTGGAGAATGAGAAAGAAGGGGAGGAAGGGACTTACGTAGTGAAGAGCAAAGGCAAAGAATTGGGCAACACCTCTAAACTTAATGAGGAATATGATTCGCAGTTTGAACCAGAAGAAGAGGAGGAAGGAAATTTCGAGAGAAGCGAAAATTATTTCGAAAAAGACTATGAAGGAGGAGGAGATGACCATGACATGAATTTCCAATATGAAGACGCTCTGGAGGAGGGCGAGGAGGTTTTTGAGAAGAAGAATGGAGGCGGCTACTCCAAAAAAGCCGCGAAAGCAAAGTGACGACTATCTTTTGGAATGTTCAGGGTCTTCGAGCGCCCTTAACATTATCCAAAGCAAGCTCGATGTTGGCTCAATTTCGACCTGGTGTGGTGGCATTTTGTGAAACGATGATGAGAGAAGTGGATTCTCAGAATGTTTTGGCTCGTCTTGGCTTTGAAAACTCCTTTTTTGTGGAGCCCTCTGGGAAAGCTTTCCATTCCGCGGGGTTCTTGGTTTTGTGGCACTCCTATGTGCGTTTGCAAGTTATTTCTAGTTGTAGTTCTTTTGTTATTGTCTTGATTAATGAACTTTCGTTTTCGTATTATTTAGTCTTTCTACATGCCCCTAATGACTTTAAGCTTAGACTTGATACTTGGAAAGAAATAACAGATTGGAGCAAAGATATTGACTTACCATGGGTTATTATGGGTGATTTTAATGAGATACTGAATATTACGGAGAAACAGAGCAAAAACCCAGTAAATATGGACCATATTAACGCTCTCGTTGACTTTACTATTATTAATTCTTTAGTGGAAATTGATTCTAATGGGTGTTTCTTTACTTGGTCAAACAGGATGGAAGGAGAGAAAAACGTCAAAACAAGAATAGACCGAGGACTTGCAACATATGATTGGATGAGTAGATACCCAAGATCTCAAATTCATATTCCCCCGGCAATTGGGTCGGATCACTCTCCCTTAATCCTTCATTTTGATATTAATATGAGAATTGGGGAAAAGCACTTTAAATTTGAGACTAGGTGGCTTGATAACGAAAATTGTAGGAGAATTATAGATGACAATTGGAAAATTCCACACGATAGTATTCCCATTCCCAACTATTTAAAAAAAAAGGGAATACACAAAAAAGAAGCTTAAAAATTGGAGCGATAAAAACTTTAAAAATCACGAAAAAACCATTAAAAAATTACAGGATAAACTTATTAATCTTAACAGGGCCAATAATGATATAGACTCCACCAGAGAAGAAACTGAAATTAAAGAAAAAATTAAACAAGAGTATGATAAAGAAGAAAAATATTGGAGCGATAGAGCAAGGCAAAATTGGCTAGTTTATGGAGATAAGAATACTAAATTTTTTCACTTAGCGACTATTAAAAGAAGGAAATTAAATAGAATTACCAGAATTAAAAACGAAGAAGGGACATGGATAGAAGACTCTGAGAATATAAAAAATTGTTTCCAAGATTTTTACCAAAAACTTTTTAAGGATAATGAAGTTGACGAATATATTACCGATAAAGCTATTGATTTCATAAAACCCCGAGTCACGGATAGCATGAATGAAGAGTTAACAAAAAAACCTAGTGTAGAAGAAACAGAAAAGGCCGTTAGGGAACTTTCAGCATCTAAGGCACCTGGACCTGATGGTTTAAATGGGAAATTTTATAAAGAATTCTGGGATATTATTAAAGAAGATGTTATACAGGTCATTATGGATTTTTTTGAAAACAACTGCTCAGTAGAAACTATTAACGATACTTTGATAACACTTATCCTGAAGGGTATAATACAAGAAGACCTAGGGGACTTCAGACCCATTTCATGTGTCAACTTTATTTATAAAATTATTACGAAAATTCTATCGAATAGGTTGAAAGGAATTATGAATCAAATCATCTCTCCCACACAATCGGCTTTCATAAAGGGGCGAGCTATACAGGATAATATTATTATAGCACAAGAAATTTCTTTTTTTATGAGGAGGAAAAGGAAAAAAGACAAATATATGGCTGCTATAAAAATAGATATGGCAAAGGCTTATGATCAGGTAAGATGGTCATTCCTCTTAAAAGTTTTGAAACAACTAGGGTTCAGTGATATTTGGATAAAATGGATGGAGAACTGTATCACTTCGTCTTCGTTCTACATTAATATCAATGGAGAGAGACTTGGAAATTTTAAACCGGATAGAGGAATCAGACAAGGTGATCCACTCTCTCCTTTCCTCTTTTCTATAATGACTGAGTCTCTTATTAGGTTAATTGACCACTACATCGACAATAAGCTTATTAATGGCATCAAAATAAATAGAAACTGTCCTACGATATCTCACCTTTTATTTGCAGATGACTCTCTTTTCTTTATTGATCTAGAAAATACAGACATTAATAATTTTAAAGAATGTTTAGATACTTACTGTTATATCTCTGGACAAAGAATAAACTTTCACAAATCGGCGATGATTTTTAGTAAAGAGACTCCAGATGACACCAAAAATGATATAATTGGGAAAATGGACATCAAGGAGACAGAAGATTTGGGTTATTACTTAGGGATTCCCCTATGTCACAAAATATCAAAAGTGGAATCACTTGATTGGATAGCAAAAAAAGTTTTCAAAAATACAGAAGGATGGAAGGCAAAGCTTCTCTCAGAAGGAGGGAAGGAAGTACTCATAAAGGCTATCTTACAGGCTATTCCTAACTACTATATGTCAATTTTCTCTTTTCCAATTTCCTTTTGTAACAAACTTGTTTCAGCCATTGCTAATTTTTGGTGGAATTCAGGCAAAAGAAATAGAATACACTAGGTAGCATGGGAAAAGATTACTGTTAGCAAGCTTATTGGTGGATTAGGTTTTAAAGACTTCAAAAAAAATGAATATGGTTCTCCTTGCGGCCCAAGCTTGGCGTCTAATGCATAATCCAAATAATCTTGCTACGAAACTTCTCAAAGGTATTTATTTCAATTAATCTAATTTCCTAACGTGTAAATTGAAACAAAGTAGGACGTGGAGTTGGGCAAGCCTAATGGAGGGGAGAGACTTCATTAAAAAAACATGGCATTAAAGTAATAGGAGATGGGAAAGATACAAACATATGGAACGAAAGATGGATTGATACAAAATGGGAGTTAGAGAAACCAGTAGGATCAAGTATAATGAAGGTCAATGAACTCATGAAAAAAGATAAAGAAGAATGGGATATGGAGATTTTGGATAACCTATTTCCAACACCTATTATACAACTCATCAAGAAAACAAAAATTAAAGAACACGGTATATACGACAAGTTTATTTGGCCCTTTTATAAAGACGGGAATTATGATACAAAAACAGGTTACAAAGTGATGATAGAGGAGCAAAACAACAATAGAGCCACAACAATAGAAACTAAAGCAATGCAAGAATCGGAAATATGGAAAACTATATGGAAGTCAAACATTCCAAAAAAAATTAAATTATTCATGTGGCGACTAATAAACAACGCAATCCCGACCAGAGTTAACTTATACAATAGGAAATGTGCGGACGCTAAAAACTGTTTATGGTACAATCACGAGAAAGAAGACGCCAAACATATACTTCTCCACTGCACAATGTGCAAAGATATTTGGGCGGGCTCCATTCTACATATCAAAATAATGGATAAACAGGACGATGAGATTGAGGATTGGTTCTTGAAGGTTATAAAATCTTACACTAAAGGAGGATGGGACGAGAATGTGATACGAGACTTTTTAATGATAAATCTGTGGAACATATGGAAGGCAAAGATGAAAGCAACACATGAAGGAACCGCAATGGATGGAACGGGGATCAACATTGCTTCTAAGAAACTTATGCAAGAAATTCATGGGATCGATTGGGTTAGGCAGGGTTATAAAGGACTAAATTACAGAGAAGAACCAAACGGGAACACAATGAGCGAAGAACAGGAACAAGATATTACTTTATCCTGCGATGCATCTTTCTCAAACAAATGGGAACCAACGGGGATAGCAGTTATTGGATATCAAAAGGAACAAAGCATGCCCATCAAACATAGTACAAGTATTGACTGCAATTCGGCCCTGGAAGGAGAAGCGAAGGCAGTCCTTAAAGCAATACAGATCGGAGCTTACTTCCCGGGGAAAAGAATTACAATCCAATCAGATAACCTTGAGATTATTCAAGGTATAAAGCAGGTGTCAGCGGCTCGTTGGAATATCCAACCCATCCTACAAAAAATTATCCACAAGGCTGAAGAGCTTGGGCATATTTCTTTCAAACACATCAATAGGAAGCTCAACAGGAAAGCGGATAAGTTGGCGAAGGAAGCTAGACATGCAGCAACTTTTGTTAATCGGAATACGTGTAGTATTTTCGATTTATCTTCGGCATTTAGTAAGTTAGGGATAGGATAATTTGGTTTATTTTTTTCGGGTGCTTATGCACCCTTTCAACGTCCAAAAAAAAAAATAAAGGCGCTTCTTAGAGAAGCGCCTTATAATAACTTTGTTAATGGACTCTGTACTTCAGTGGGCTGATTAAATTAGTAAGGCGCTCCTTGAAGGAGCGTCTATAGGTTACTTTTCCAAATATTTTTCCAAATAAGTTTTTTATGCAATTATTTTCTTTTAAAATGTTATAAATAAAAAAAACTCATTTTCTTGTGCAGAAGACTGACTTGGTGGGAAGGTAAGAGTGTAAAGAGATTTCCTTTTGTTTTTCTTCCAATAAGAGTTTGAAGAGAAGGTTTTAGTTATACTAAAATGCGATAAAATTCATAAGCGTAAATAAATAACTTTCACTCCAGCAAAAAGTAGATTTTTTTTTATTTCTGACATTTTTTAAAAAAATAATTGCATGATAAACGTAAAAGAAAAATAATTGCAAAACTAACGTCTAGGCGCTCTCTCGAGGAGCGTCTCTCCCTTAAGTTTTTTAATGACGGATTAGAGAGGCGCCTCCCGAAGGAGCGCCTCCCCTAATAATTTACATGGGTTATGAGGCGCTCCCCGGCTATCAGTATATGTACCCCTACCCGGAAATTAAACCCTAACCCCCCTATTCCACCATTTTCTTTCCTTTTTTTTCTCCAAAAATCTCAAAAATCAAACCAAATAATCAACCAACTCACTACATTCACCTTAATCTTCTAATAAGGTAATAATTTTATCTATTACAACTATTAGTTATTTCAATTCTACTATAAGTTTAATTTTTTTTTTGTTTAAATGTGATATAATTAGTTGCTTGTTTATCAATTTTTGTATATATAATTCATGTTGGTATAACTAATAAATGTGAGCATTTTGTTATTGAAGCTTATATTGTTTGGAATAATAATTTTTTTTTTTAAAATTATGGTAAATTATTGAAGTAAATTTTATATTTTAGGTTGGATAATATGGAATTTAATTGGTTATATCATTACGGTGGAAGATTTTCGAATGGTAGTAACGGTGCGAGAGATTATATCGGTGGAGAAAGTGGTATGTTTACGACGAAAGAAAATACAACTCTTCGGGAACTTAAATATAAGATATGCGCAAATTGTAATTGGATTGAAAGAGAGGTTAGTTTTAATATACTTTGGCGTTGTCTTATTTCCTCGAATCCTCCACGTTATCATGTTTTAGTTATAAAAGATGATATGCTTTATTCCATGATTAATGGTTTAAAGAACGGGCACTACTATTGTGTTGAGGTTTATGTCGACGGTAAAGAAAAAACAAAAGTTCCGGATGCTTATCGACGCGAAAAGGGTAAACAATGTGCGACTGATTCAACCTTTGCATCTACCAGTCATTTGACTATGCGTGATATGGTTCGTGATAGTGGTAGTGACAGTGACGATGACAGTGAGAATGAGAGATATAGTGATCGTGATAGTGATTCTTTTCAAGAGAATGAAGAAGAAGGCTCATATCATAGTGCTACTAGCTCGGACGATGATAATTTAAATGGAGATTTTGGTATGCGACATTTTGGAGATATTGATACGGATTTTATGGCAAAATCCACCGATTGGTCAACAAGTCAACCTAAATCATTTGGGGTAGAAAAGGAGCTTATGTTAAATGCGTTGTATGCAACGAAAGAAGAGCTTTTGATGGATGTGGATATGTGGCATATTAAGAAGGGTAAATAATATAAGACTGATCGGACCACAAGTACATTGGTGACACGTAAATGTGCATATGCTAAAGATGGTTGTAAGTGGCACCTTCGTGGGGCATTCATTTCAGGTAGTAAAATGTGGGAGATTAGAAAGTTAGGGATACATACTTGTCTAGTCGGAATTCTTATAAATCACCGTCAACTCACTTCCAACTACGTGTCAAGACGTGCATACACTATGGTGTTTAGTGACATAGACACCAAAATTGCATCGATTAATCGTTGATACATTCTGAAACTGGACACCATATTTTGTATGGGAAGACGTGGCGTGCTAAGCAGAAAATTCTTGAAGAATTATTTGGAACCCATGAGGGGGCTTTTACCGCATTACCGAGACTTTTTGGTGCGTTGGTTAACAAAAACCCGGGTACCATTGTCGAGTTTGAATACAAGAGAATAATCGACAACAGAGCAACTTTCAATATGGTATTTTGGGCATTTAGGGCTTCCATAGTAGGGTTCCAATGTGTGATGCCCATTGTTAGTATTGACGCGACTCATTTAAAAGGTAAGTATGATGGAAGGTTACTTATTGCGGTTGCGTATGATGGGAACAATCAGTTGTTTCCGTTATGTTATGCCCTGGCCGATAGTGAATACACACGTTCTTGGACTTTTTTTCTTGAACGTCTTAAGAGATATGTTACGATGCAACGTGAAGTATGTATACTCTCTGACCGACATCCAGGTATCTTGGCAGCAGTTGCAGATGTATATCCAGAGCCTATTGGAGCCCATCGATGGAGCATTCGTCACTTGGCGAGTAATCTAAATAAAAAGTTCAAAGACGCTTGTGCAAAAAAAATGCTCAAAAAAATCGCATACAAGGCTATTAAGGGTGAGTTTGATTTTCATTATAAACAATTTTGTGCTATGAAAAAGGGTATACATAGAGAGTGGATCGGAGAAAAACCCTTAGAAAAATGGGCCCTTGCTTATGATGGAGGGTATCGGTATGGTAACATGACCACTAATTTATCGGAGATATACGATTCCGTGTTAAAAGGGGTAAGAGGGTTGCCTGTAACGGCCGTTGTGGAGTTAACATTTTGTAGAACAGCTGAATATTTCGAGGATAAGAGAACACATAAAGTAGCTAAGGAATTAGCTTCTAACAGTTTATGGCCACCACAAGTGACGATCCGTATAAGCGTCACTGAAACAGAAGCTAAAAACTATGCTTGTTGTGTTTATGATAGAGCGGATGGTATATGGCACGTTCAATATATACGTGGAAGGATGTCCCAAAATAATAGAGTAACTTTTATAGTAAATTTGGTGGAGCAAACGTGTACGTGCAGGAAATGGCAAATGTTTCATCGTCCTTGTGAACACGTAATTTGTGTTACACAATATGATGATAAATCGTATGCACCCTATGTGTCACCGTATTTAACTCTCACAAATTACATGTTATCGTATGCGGGAAAGTTTAGACCACTAATGGAAAAGCTAGACTATCCGATATATGACGGAGTACAAGTTGTGGCGTGCAAAAAAAAGAATTATTACAAGGAGTGGACGGAGAAGATCATCACGCATACACAACGAGATGGATGCTATAGAAATCCGTGGTAAAAACCAATGTGGTAAATGTCATCAATATGGGAACAATCGTAAAACTTGTAAGCCGTGATTCGAAAGGTGTAATTTTATCTAACTTGTACGCACAATCGTAAACAATGGATGATTTTAATTAATTTGTAATGAATATCAAACTTAAATGATGTTTTTAATTTTTACCAAACTGTGTAATTAGTGTGTTATTTTATATAGTGGAATGTTTTGTAAATATATAGTGGAATGTTTTATAAATATATGCAGCAAGAAATGTCTTGAAGTGAGACGCTCCTTGGAGAAGCGCCTCCTCATGAGGCTCTCCTTGGAGAAGCGACTCTCATCCTTAGGAGCTCTCGACAAAAAGAAGCGCTTCTTAGAGAAGCGCCTCTCATACCCCTTTTTTTTTTGAAAAATCAAATTAGCCTATTTTATTTGAGGATTAAACAAACTACTTTAGATTAAAAAACTACTTTAGATTATATAAACTAATTTAGATTAAAAAAAACATTGTATATTACTAAAAGCAATAAAAATCGTGCAAGTTCGATTACTAGGTAATACTGTTCGCATCCTAATATCGATTACAATCATTCAATTTCTTCTTCTTCTTAGTTGGCGACTAGATGTCTCAGGATGGGTATCATCTGGTGGAGTATACCCTGGTGACATATTAGATATATAAGTATTCCGAATGTTCTCGCACAATTGAGATTGACCGGCATGCCCCATCATTTCCACCATATAATCTCTCCAACCATCGGCTGTTGCATCATTACTAAATGCTAGCTCACATCCTCTAATCGTACCGTCAATCTATCAATAAAATTTTAAATAAGTAAAAGTAAAATAAATGAAAATGAATTATATGAAGCCTTAGATTTACCATTTTTTGAAGTTCGCAACCACGAGGAATATATCCTTGTTCGACTTCGGTGGACTCGCTTTTTGGTTTTGGTCGACCAACTAATTTCCACGTATTACGATTATACCACTCAAAGTAACCATCGCCGGTAGTAGGGGTGTTTGATAATTCAAGCTCGTTAATATCCAAGACATTTTGAAGACGATTTTCCCACAATTGAATATAGTTGACTTGACGTACCTCCCAAGGCTCATGTGCCGCTCCTCTCCTATTTGTAGTCTCATGTGTAGCGTCGTCATTTTCCCTAATAGCCGGAGGTATATGTTGAACATATCCAAATTGTCTCAAAACCCTATCCGGACGGTACCACTCGACTTTAGCAAAGTGAATCAAAGGTACCACACTCAAATAAAGATCTATGCCCTCCATGCAAATTCCCGCCACATGAACTAATCGACTAGCATTATATGGTGTCCAATTAACCTACACACCACAAGAATACTACATTAAAATTTAAAACTAAATTGGTGAAAGCAAACATATTGAATAAAGTTACCTGTCTCTGTTCCAATTGATCCAACTCATCCCGGAAGAATGGAGTAACATTTATGGATATACTTTTCCAAGACTTAGGCCCGCTCCAACTACAACCAATTCATTCATTTCCATAATTGTAAAACAAGTGTTTTATAACAATAAAAAATATACTTTTACTTACAACGCAGACACGGGGGCATTCGCAAGCAACAACGGATCAACACTTCTAACGGTTGGTCGCAAATGTAAATGCTCCCAACACCAAATCTGTTTCAGAATATCAATGATTAGGGCCTAAAAACTCGGCAACCAAAACAATAGTTAAAAAACAAATACCTGTAGGAGTGGAACACATCCTGATAAGTATGTAGTGCTTACAGTTTCGGCACAATGACACAACACACTATACAAATGCGCCAGAACAGCTGAACCCCAACTATAAGTACTCGTATCATTAAAAATTCCTAGAAAACTGAGATATAGGGCAGACACCTCAGTCTTCTTTGCAGTTGGGAGGAGATAACCGCCAATGACAAACAAAATGTAACCCCTAGTAAACTGCCGCAATGTCTCAGGATCAGCATTTACAGGCGGTCGTACTAAAGCAAAAAAAACAATAAAAATAATAATATATATGACAAACATATTTAATATTTAAAGAAAACTTACCATCGCCTAAACACTCCCTAAGCCACGACAACAACAAAACATTTTTCGTCCAACGCTGCACTGGAATTCCATTCACTATAGGTACAGGACTTCTGCCAAGTAGTCGCATACACTCCGTATGTAGGTCAATAAAATCGTCATTACATATAACGGGTTCGCCATCAATGCGTAACCCTAGAATCATGGCGACATCCTGTAAAGTCACTGTCATCTCACCGACCGGCAAGTGAAATGTGTGGATCTCTCGCCTCCATCTTTCTACCAAAGCGGTGCATAAGGCTCGATCAGTAACAACTTTGGGTATTTTTGGAATACACCCAAAACCGGCTTCTTGAAGAAATGACAGGATTTGCGCATCGGGCTTCCATAAAGTCGCAAGGACAGTCCAAACTTTGTAATCGTCCTGTGCCATCTTAATTGTAAATTTCAAACAAATAAAACATTGAAAAAATTTGACGTTTAACTTACATCGCCTTTCCAAAATTTTTCGCTCCGTTGCCATCTTTGACGACCAAGGACCTCAGAGGAAAAAGCAACATCGTAATCTATTTGGCTTAGTCCGGCCATTGATTCGTCCTATAACATAATTTAAAGGCACAATCATAAAATAAAATAATTTTAAGGTTATACGGTACAATAAAATTAATTTAAGAATTTACATAACAATGTAGTCATAAAAGGGACTTATAGTGCAATATAGTCCTTAAAGGGGAGAATTCAACAATTTTCCTAATATAAAAAGCCTTTAGAGAATTTGTTTAAATTTAAGGGATATATGGTGCAATTTACTACATCATATCCGAATATTTTAAATTTTAGGGTCAAAAGTTAAATAAGATTGTTTAAGGGACCAATAGTGCAATTTTCTAATATAGAGATAGCAATTTCAAATATAAAAGGACTAATAATATAATTTTATAGAATTAAGGTACCTAGAGTGCAATTTCTAATATTTTAAAGGACCTCTATCGCAATATAAAATTAATTGTCATATAACATCATATAATACTATTTAGACAGGGACCTATAGTGCAATTTGATGAATTTCATAACCCTAAAGTGCAATTTCAAAATTAATAGCACCTATATTGCAATTTTTCCAACTATAAACAAAATTCATATCTAGATATCAAGAACACCAAAATAACAACTAATTCTACACAATTTTACACCTAAAATCAATATATAACCAATTTTACACCTAAAATAATAAGCTTTAATATATATATATATATATATATGATTATATTAAATAAAAATATGATAGAAATTACCTAGAAGATGTGAGGATGAGGAGGCGGCAGGCGGCGGCAGGCAGCAGGCGGCAGCGGTGAAGGAGGGGAGCCGAGCAATTTTTTTTTCCTGTTTTGGTTATATGACGACAGACAGAGGGTTGGGGAAATTTAGCAGAAAGAGAGGCGCTCCTTGGGGGAGCGCCTCACTATCCGTATCCACGTTTTAAGTAAAGGCGCTCCTTCGGGGAGCGCCTATATCTAATTACTTCTAATTAGTCACTAATTCTTGACCGACGAAATAATAAATTAATTAAATAGGAGAAGCGCTCCTCGAGAGAGCGTCTAGGCGTTAGTTTTGAAATTATTTTTTATTTTACGTTTATCATGCAATTATTTTTAAAAAAAAATGTCAGAAATAAAGAAAACTCCAAAAAGTAAATTGGGACCTACAAATTAGCTACATCATTCCATTTCTCACCTATTCCATTTCTATTGCATTTGTTTGACATGGAAAAGAATTCTAGGGAAATTCTTAGTTAGTCTGTGAGTACGTAGAGATAGCTGGTTTATTAATAAAATATTGATGCTCAAGAGAGAAAAGCTATAACATTTAATTTGTTCTTTTTTTTTTACAAGGAAGAGTAGTTTTTTTAACTTAGCATGTAGAGCTCGTATTTTTTTAGTGAAAAGCATAAAATCGTTATATATGAGATTTCTAAGATTATATATATTTCATAACAAAAATTATTGAATTTTTTCTTTTTCTTTTAAAATCACTCGTATGTTTTACATTATTCTAAATGGCGTTATGCGTTAGGCGGGTGGTCGCCCACCTTCGAGCGCCTAGGAGACTAGGCGGGAGCCTAAACGTTTTCTTGTTAGCAGTTTTAATTTTTTTTTTATGAATATTATATTTTATTAGTGTATTTATCAATGATAATCAATTATATTTGAATTTTTTTTGGTTTATATAATTTTCAAAATAGGTTTATATAATTTTTTGTGTTGAATAATTGAATTTTTCAATTTTTGTATTAGAATTGGATATTTTAAATCTTTTATTGGTCTCCAGACCGCCTAGGCGACCCGTCATGGACCTTCTGGGACCGCCTGAAGGTCGCGTGCGCCAATTCTGGAAGTTGCACTACATTTTAGCGCCTAGGCCTCGCCTAAGCCGAATTATAGAACATGGGTTTTAATATTATCATATATATATATATATATATTAAATTGCATAAATTCTACTAAATCTCTAGCGAGATGCACAAATTGATCATAGGCGTGGATTACGAATTAATCATAGGTGTGATAAGGATATGTATCCGGTTATAAACTAACCTAAAACTAGATGGATTGTTATTATATTGAGTAGGTTGCGCTTTGAACTTTGTATAAAATTTACATATTTTTGCTGGTTGCAGATTTTCTAAAAACTAAAACCCGCAAACCTGTACAACTCGATTATCCTTTATTAAATTATTTGTTGAATAAACAAATGAAAAATTAACGAAAAATATAATTTAAGATCTCCAATTTAAACTAAAATAGGCTTCAATTATATAATTATAACTTGAGATATTAGAAAAAATAAAGTTCAAATTTTAGAAAAGTTGAGATAATGTCAAACTACAATACAAAGTTAAATTTATTAGATGGAAATTTTTTGAAATTTTGAAAAAAATTAAAAAGAAGGGAAGAAATAATAAGTATTGAAGAAGAAAAATGTGATCCCTATAAATTTTTCAAGTAAAATAAACAATATTTATTTCCAGGTTTCGTATAACAAAGGATAATCGAGTCGTGCAGGTTTATGAGTTTTAGTTTTAAAAAAATTTGCAACCAGCAAAAATATGTAAATTTTGTAAAATTTCAAACCGTAACCCACTCAATCTAATAACAATCTATCTAGTTCCGATTACTTTATGCATGTTGATTGGGTTTTCTAACCCGATACATACCTTTATCCACACCTATGATTAATTCTTTATTTACACCTATGATTAATTTGTGCATCTCGCTAGAGATTTAGTAGAATTTATGCAGTTTAATATATATAATAATATTAAAACATATGAGTAATTTCAAAAAAAATAAAAAGAAAAAAATTCAATTATTTTTGTTATGAAAAGAAAGATATATGTTTATATATAATATTAAAAATCCATATGCTTTTATCTTAACTGAAAAAAAAAACATAAGCTACTTCTTTTTATTTGCTAAATAAAAAAATTACTATATACTCGATCAGACAAAACAATTCATGTCAAAAAAAAAAAAATCAAACAAAATAGATGTTATAGTTTTTCTCTCTCTTAACCATTACTACTTTATTAATAATCCACCCATCTCTTGTAGTCAAAGACTACCCAAGAATTTCCCAGAATTCTAAGGGTTATATTTATAATCGTTGGAGAAATTGTTTACAAAATAATCGATTAATTTTTTTAATTTAAAAGTAATAAATCTCCAAATCAAGGTAAGAATTAAGAAACTAACAATTAGTAGGGAAAATCCCTTAACTAATAACATAACACACTCAAAATCCCGTTTAGGATTTTGATTATTTTAGAGTTAAAAGCGATTTTCAATTAAAATTAAAATATTTATAAAAAATATTTTGACATCTAAAATCACTTTAAATGGGTTTTTTAAGAATCTTCTATCTAGTGTTTTTTTCTAAAAGTGATCTTAAGGGTCTAGAGTATTTTTAGGGATCTAAAATCACTTCAAGTGACTATTTTAAAAAGTGGTCCAAAATGAATCCTAATTTATCACAAATATGGAGATATCAAGACCCTTAACTCAAAGTTGTATCATCCTGATACAACAAAAAGTAAAAAGATAGGGAAGTTTATGAATATATGACTACATCAATTAAGCAAAAAGGGAAGAAGATAAAATAATGTGAGTGATAATCCTAAAGCAACTACTTAGCAAGTGTTATGTAACAATATTTATAAACTAAATTATCTATATACACTTATTATACAAATCATCAATGCGGTTTAAATTCAAGATTAGATTAGTTTTGCAATGTAACAAGGTCTTTCACTTATTTCGATATGGAGACTATATATTGTTTGTTGATCCTAATAAAGTCTCCAATGATCCATTTAACTACTCTATGTTGGTTCAATTGCTTCTAGATCACATAGTAAAGAATCATAAGGTCTTTAAGGTTGTAATGTTAGGCTTAGGTATGGTGTGATCGTATATTTGGATAATGTAGAGTAAACTTTTGGCGCTTTCCTCACAAGCCATCAACGAATCGCCCTAGCGCTTGAGTTACTCTCATAAATGTTCACACTCAACCCAATGATTTGATGCTCTAATTAGCATCCCAATAACCCAATATAAAACATCAAGATGATAACATAGAAATTCTGTTTTGCAGGTCCAAATCATATAATCGTTCAATTCATTTTTCTTGCTATGACTCTCTTTTTTATGTTACATATCATGGTATTTCTTTCTCATCATATTTCTTTTCTTTTCAATACTTAGGTTCTTTTTCTTTTACCCCGGCAAAGGGTTACAATATGATAACAAGCGAATCATCATCAAGAGAACAATACATAAGCTAAAAAATACCCAACCTAATAATGTTTCCCATAATGTGACCCCACCACCCCAAAGTCAAGCTCTAAAACGTTCATGTAATAACACAAATTTCTTTGGATTGTGACGTCTTCTCTTTTGCATATTGTGTGTATCATCTGCTTTATTCTGTAAATAATACAATCCTAAAAAAGTAGTAGTTTTTTTTTCTCATACACACTCCTGGTTACACTTTTAGAAAATAATGCAAAAAGAAACATTGTTACAAACACTTGGGGTTTATACAGGATATTTATTTCGGAAAATATCCTTAAACTTAGT
Organism: Nemophila menziesii; assembly: GCA_029959085.1. Classification (NCBI taxonomy): domain Eukaryota; kingdom Viridiplantae; phylum Streptophyta; class Magnoliopsida; order Boraginales; family Hydrophyllaceae; genus Nemophila; species Nemophila menziesii. The sequence goes on along the minus strand of JARWIR010000011.1, from coordinate 32,186,332 downwards.
AAAAAAAAATTCAGATTTACTAAAAATATAATGCGTTAATTATGTCAATCTTGTACTACAAGTATCAAAATGTTTGGGTATCCAAAACTTTTAATTAGATCAGCCAGATGGTTTGACGTACGATAGGTAAACTACCAATTTATAGTTCTATTGTATTGATAACATTCATGGTTATCATTTTGTGATGGCTTATTTTATGTGACCTTTTACTTTTAGAATATTCCTTATTTTCTAATTCTGGTAGTAAGGATTTTTCTTAACTAGAAAAAGAAGAGATAAAATATAAAAAGATAATTGTTCTTATATTCCAAATTCACTGGTCATATTGCAATAAAAGGATCTTATATTTATATGGAAATGAGTGGTCCTTTAAGTGTCATTATAAATAGAAAAATAAAGCTTTTTTTAATACACTCTTTGGATATCAAGTATAATTTATTCCTAATAAATACATTTAGCAAAAACAAAAGGTATTAATTGGCTCAATGACCGTCTCATTAACCGTCTCTCTCATTGTTTAAATAAATATAAAACTATTGTCTAACGACTCTAACCCGAATTTCCCCTGCTAAACGATCGAACAAAAAAAAACCACTGCTATTTAGTGCAACACCACCAAGCTGCTACACCAATGGCTTCAATATCCAGTCAGACCATCACTACCAACACTGATACACCATTACCTATTTGTAATATCTGAAGGTATACACTATATTTCAATTGCACGATTGGTCCTTCTGTATTGTTTGAATATTTATATAAATGTTAGCCCATATACTTGTATATTGTGTATGAGTGTTAATTGCCAATTTGTCCTTGTATTATGCAAAATATTCACCATCACCGCCAAGACTAATACACCATTACCTAGACATAATATAGAGGTATACACTATATTTTAATTTCACAAGTGGCCATTCTGTAATGGGAAATTGCCCAATACTTTTATGAATATTTATATGTGTTTTAATTGCAAAATCGGTCCTACTTTTTATGTGAAATAGTCCATATACTTGTATATTGTATATGTATGTTAATTTCCCAACTGGTCCCTATATTATGCAAAATAGTCAAGATATGCTTTGAGAATGACTGTTTCCTATAATTTCATAATTGGTCCTTCTGCTATGTATATTACACCTATACTTTTATGAATAACAAACATATTTTTATTATTTGATTGTCTTTGGTTAAACAAACTAATTGATTTAAAAGACTTGTTTGTCTATGACAACTGAATAATTTTATCTTGTCAAAACCATTTATTTAAATATATCCTGTAAGAAAACCAATAAACATATCCGTATTAATATTTATATATGTGTTTTACTTTGCAAAACTGATCCTTCTTTTAAATACATAGTCGAGACTTACGGTGGTATATTCGAATATTTTGTGTTATATATGGGCTACTGGTAAGTCTCAGAGTCTTCCCAGTCGATTAATTTACCTAATACCTTCTATTCTATTTGCAGTAGTTAAGCTCTATTCTGGGTATGACCGTGTCATTTAATTGCAAAATTGGTCTTTGTGTCGTTTACTTTAATTTACATTTGCGCAAGAAGTAACTCACAAGAAGTTTCCTTATAATTACTACTCAAAAACTTTGGGTTCTTCAATTTTCCGTATTTGCTCTTTCTTTTGCAGATGACAGGTGCAGGTCTTAGTATATGCACCTTCCTTCAATGGAAGTCGAAAAAGGATGTAAAAGATTTAGGTCCTGTTTGGTTTACGAAAACATTTTCTGTTTTTGTTTTCAGAATATATTTTCTAGAAAATGATTTTCGTTTTCAGTTTCAATATTTTTTGAAAATATGGAAAACGTCGATTTCACGTTCTCTAATATAGCACTGCTTTCATTTTATTTTCTAGAAACTGTTTTCCTTTTCTTTAGTCAAACACGTTTTCATTAGCATTTTAGAAAATATAGAAAATGAAAACAAGAAATACCTATTATTTTCACGAACCAAACAGGGCCTTAGTTTTGCAGACCCCGTTCAAATATTTTTTGCAGTTACTGGATGGCAAAGATTCACTTCAATGGCAAAGATTCACTTCTTAAACAAAATATATATATTTTGACAAAAAAAATTGAAAAAGAAAAATAAAATATTACTTCTATCAATATTCATTACAAAATGCTTCCATTAATATCTAAATTTAATTAACCTAGTTTTTATAACTACAAGAAAAAAAACTTAGTTTGTTTAGTAAACCCTTCATATGAGCCTTCAATTTTTTCAGTTATTTTGCACCCTCATTAGAACAGAGTTATGCCAAAACCAAAGGAGCCTCGCTAGTGCAACTCTTGATAGTCATAGAAAATCTTCCTCTCCGCTAGAAATTTTAAGTGTGTGCGTCAATTTTAAGAACGTCCAGAAAGCCTTTTACGTGGTTAGAAGGCCGATCCTCCATTTCACCTGGAAGAAGCAATATACCATCATTCAATATGATTTATAAAAAAACTATATCATTACAAAAATACAGAATTATCGAATCTATGAGGCCTCACTTTTGAGATTTACGCCCAAATTTGCATTTTCAATAGCTTCACTGTTCAAGACATGTCCAAAGGATACAATTTATATTTCATAACCAAAAAGGTGAACCTATTTCTGGTATTCTTTGTGTAGTTTGCAAGCCTCCTAATACAGGTAACTTGGAAGATGGTGGTGCAGACCCCATTTATCTCTTCCATGAATATTTTGAGAAAACTTTGTATATAATAGTTTTTTAGAATGAAGTGAAGAAGTTCGGGTGTAGTAAAGTTTATCTACTTTTCCATGAATATTTTGAGAATTTTTTGTAACATTTTTTGGGAAAGTGAAGAGATCTGGGTATAGTTATGCAATTCAAGTTTAGTTTCTTGTTGTTATCATATGATTAGGTGTATTAAATGATAGTCACTGCTCATGTAAGCATTGTGAAAGAAAAAAAAAAGAGGCTTAGCAAATAAAAAGGAAAAACAAGAAGAATGAGGGAGAAAACTCGAAGAAGTGGATCTGGGCGATGCAAGTGAAGCCGCGGAGATTACTACATGTTCACCTACATTAGAAAAATCATAGTCTATAATATTTATAATATTTGCTCAAGGTGTATTTCGTTTCTCACAATGGATCTTTATGCTTTAAATCTCAGTACCTGGATAAAGGACATAAGGTGGAGAAGACCCTTGACGGTGGAAGAAATAATTATCCCAAGGTGGAGAAAACCCTCGACGCTGGAAGAGGAATCAATGGTCACGAGGTGGAGAAGACCCTTGATGCTGGAAGAAAGATTTTACATGTTGCTTTAATACATAATTATCCAAGACATTATTAATGCTATAACTGTAAAAATTGTTACACCAATTGTTTCAGGCACTAATAATCCTATTATCAATTTCTCCATTCTGTCAAAAGAAAATCAATTTTTCCAATAATTCTTCCATTGTTGGTTTTGGCCTAATTTTAGTCGTATACAAGTATATGATAGAGAACCGTTGTAAAAAGAATTTGAATAAAAAAAATATAGATGCAAAAAGGTAAAATCCTATCCACTTTTTTTAAAAAATATTCTTTTTCTATTTTATATTTTATATTAAAATAAACTATAAATTTAGCCATATGTCTTATTTCAATATCTTATATTTTAAATAACAATATATATTAAAAAGATCTAGTAATAGTTGAGAGAATAGCCAAGTGATTTGGGATACAAGAGAGTTTTGGACGAAATATTTTAATAGTTGTTAATAGTAGGTTATTTTTTGCATTTATAACCCTACAATACTTGTCTAGGATGCCAAGAACCTGCACTACACACTGCTTTCTCACCCATTTTCTTTTAATGGTTTAAATGAATCAAATTTAGCTTTCTTTGAACAAAAAAAATAAAAAAATCAAATTTAGCTTCTTTAGGGGTGTTTTTTTATGAGAGGAAGTCTTCTTGTAAAATGTCGAAATAGTGCTCCCAAAATACAAAATACAAGAATATTTTTGACAAATTTGTATATTTTTAAAATTATTCTTTATATTTTGTTATATATTTTATTTTAAGAAAAAAAATTACAAATTTATTTTAATGTTAAACAAATTTTATTCTTTTTAAAAAATATAGTTATTATAAGAATAATTAAAGTCAAATTTAAAAAATAATACTTAAATTTCTTTTTATGATCATCAGCCAAGCCAACGTGGATCTATTATTTCTTTTTTTTTTGGTTGAAATTTTTTTGCCAGATGAATATTGTTTTTCTATTTATGGAGAAAAATATAAAGATATTGAAGGAGTTTCTATTTTGCAGGCAATTATACCACACCACTAAAGCAGGATTTTTTTAGTAATGTGACTTTTTCTCCAAACTTTTGCAAATAACGGTTATTTGCTCTAAGGTTCTTCCAATTTCTAAATTTCTAAACCAAACTAATGTTGATTAGTTTTTGTCATATATTTTTTTAGACAAATTCTCTCATTACATTACATGATAAAAATAGAGTTAAACACGATTGATTACTTAGTAGGAATTAGGAAATAGGACCTTGGAGTTGGAGTTAGATAGATGAGGAATTAGAAAATAATCCTTACAAAACAAAAGTTCACTTATAACAAATTAAACTTGTTCTTTAGCATCTGATCATAAGCTTATATGTGAATGTAGTCTTTGAACAATATATTGAGATAATTCGGTTGAATTGGGGGCACTCTGTAGGGCCTTGAATTTCCTTACAGAGAATCGCCATAAATAGCCACAAAACATCATGTGCATCCCCTTAAGGCTAAAAAAGCTCTTTTATGCTTTTGAGGATAAGTTTCGCGTAGGTACACGCCATGTACTGGAGTATCTCCTGAATGCTTGTGGTTGTGTGCATAGAGCCATGCAGCTTGACCAGTTTTACACCAATAGGTGTATGAGTTATCAGCAATAGTTTTGAGTGGTTCAACAAGAAATTCATAGGCTTTTAGTAAAGCATAAAAGGCTTTAAAGTTATGTCCCTGTTGAAAGACCCCTTCAGCAATCCCTTCAATGTCATCATGGAATTTATTGTACATAGATCTTAAAGTGAACACTTTCAGCGGGAAAGCCGCCTTTGATTCTTCTTTAAACACCAACGGGTGCTTTAAAAGTAAGAGCATGTAGTACCATGCGAGATTCGTAGTTGGAGCATAGATACACAAGTAATACAACTTCATAAATAAGTCGAGCAATCGAAATCGCATAGCAGAAACTGGGTGATATCCGGGGGGTGGACTAGCGGTGACTAGTTGTTCAAGAAGTGCTGCTCTGACAAAGCCTAGATCCTTCTTAATCCAGTCCATATAGTCATCATCGTTAGTTCCTCTTTGCCATTGGAAAATACGCGCTGGGCCGGTTACAAAAGTTCTCGTTGCTCTGTTAAAACGACATCCTTCATCGAGATTTCCATGGATGTTACCTAGTGAGTATTGATCGAAAAGTCGAGTGAGAAGTGAGTTTATCATATCCTTAGTAATGTCGTTGAATCCGTCACATCTACGAGTAACATTGCGTGACCATACGCCTTCCTGACTCGTTCTCCTTTCAACAGCCCACTCCGGTATTGAAAGCAGCTGTGGAGGAGGATTCATGATAGGAGGCTATTTGCTACTTTTTGTCATATAAAATGATATGTTCAATTAAGATTCCTTTAAAGCGTAACTATGAGTATATGAAATGGAAAAATCATACAACACAAGTCAATGATGTTACGTAAAAAAACTTTGAGCATTTGTTACTTTCTCGTCTAATAAAGTTTTAATTTTATATTTTGTTTAAGTAAAATTCTACATAAATAAAATTCAACGGGCATAGCATAAATGATTTTATAAAGAGAAATCTTACCTTTTTTTCCGATCTCCCACATTCCCGATACAACAACTTGATTTTTGAAGCTTCCCAGGGAATCCATAGCCATGGTTGGTCTTGTTGCTTGCAAAACAATTCAAAAAACACCGTATAAAACATACAATTCAAAAAAAAATTAAAATATTGTAAGCGAGATGACGTTAGGTTAAAAATAATTCAATTTTTTAGAGTTTGAATTATAAAATTTATTTTTTTACCTTGGTTTGGTTTCTTCTATTGTTGATGGCTTCGTCAAGCCGGGTTGATGACGGTGAAAAATGGGCCACTAGTGGGGCGGTTTTCTTGTGAGAGCGGCTTGGTGGAAGGTTAGTGTAAAGAGATTTGTGTTAAGTGTGAAGAAATGGGTTTTATTTATAAGAAGATACGTTATTAAATTCAAGATATGCATAAAAAGTGGGACCTACAAAATATTTATGTCCATTCAATGCATTTGTTTGCAGAAAAATATTTAACACCTTATTTATAACCGTTGTTAGTTTATAGTAATTGATTAATTTTTTTATAAGTTTTAATATAATCTCCTTACCCAAAAACATTTATAATATATCATAGAGAGTCGGAGGGGAAATCTATGCAAGCGAGGGAGGTGACCAAAAACACGAGTTGCAAGCTCCCTTCAATCCATGTTCCACGATGACTGAACCCATCCAAAGAGTAGCCGATGGCCGGCGAGATAGACGACGGAGCAGGTGATGCGATGAAATCCGATTCACAACACGATAATGGGGCTTTTACGGACTAGTTCCCTCACCTAGCTGCAGCAAATGAAATCAATCGCTTAACGAAACGAGGTCGACGAAATCTTTGAAGATGCCTGAACATACAAAGGTTGTTGAAACGAAATCGCAAAAAGGATACCCACCAAAGAAACATTTTGCAGCTCCGTCTTAATGGCTACGAATGTAGTTATCCCTACTCTAGTTGATTTTTATGAAATCACGGGTAGGAGGAATTTAATTGAATAAGATAGGGACTTTATTTCAATGATGGTAGATGATGATTTTATTGAGGATTATGAATATCTGCAATTGTGAGATCGAGAAAGGAAAATATCTAGGGTATTGAGTTGTTGAGTAACACTGTAATAATTCGTCTCTTGGGTTTTTAAAGTGGATTATAATTATTTGGCGACAAAATTGCGGCAAATTTGGAGTCCGAAGGGATTATTTGAACTTGTGGATGTTGGTCATGGTTATTTCATGATGAAGTTCTCCATTAGAGATGACTTGAATTTTGCATTGGGGGTGGCCCATGGATGATTTAAGATCACTACTTGGTAGTTCGGGAGTGGAGACCTGATTTTAAATCCCATGAAGCGCTGATTACCACCACTACTGCTTGGGTTAGAATATCAAACATCGTAATGCAAAACTATACGACTAGGATATTGAGAAAGATGGGAAATATAATAGGAAAGACGGTTCAGATTGATCAAATTACTAAAAATAGAAAAGAGGTAATTATGCGAGAACAGATATAGAGCTTGATCTTGACAAACCGCTAATTCCTAAAATTCACATAGGGGGAGGTTTGCAAGGTCGAGTATGAAGGGTTACACATGATTTTTTTTGATTTGCGGATGTTTTGACAATAAAAAAGATAAATGTCCTATGAACAATTATCAAAAAGAAGTTCCATAGAATTCAGAGATGAGGAACAAAAACTCAATATATTGTGAGGAGGTTAGCCCGATCGTGGAGGAACAACCTACGGCTGGTGAGTGGATAACAGTGCAAAGAGGGAGCGGGAAGTCGGGGATGCAAAAATTTAATGGTAATAATCCTACTGTTAATAAAAAGGGCCAGGCTCGGAACTTGGATCAAGGATTAAGGCTCCCTTAATAGAGAAGAGTGAGGCTAATGATGTTGGGTAACATAGTGGAACTAGGAACCATATCATAAGAGAAAAAAAGGTTAGGACATTTAAACAAATGGGTCCTAATGGCGCAAATAACAGAAACTCCAAGGGAGGTAACTCGAGCCATAAAATCATTACAGGTAGAGATTTTGAAAAAATCTAGGAAGCTTGATATTAGCGCAGAGGTGGGCAATATATTTAGTATGGAGTTGGATGTGGAAAGTGTGAGGTTTCGAGCTGGTGAGAAGAATTTAGATGGAGCAAATAAAATTATGGGGAGCAATAGTGTTGTGCGTGAGAGTTCAGGGATGGAATTGCAAATATTAGGATATGGCTGGTTTAAGAAATGAAAGTTTAAAGGGCACATGTGGTATTTTAGTAACTACATGGGCGAATAGAAGCATTTAGCAGAGGTTAAACATTGAACAAGTTACAGTTCCATCTACTATAATATTATAAGGAGGCGCAACACCTGTTGTGAACTTACTGGAAATCGACCTAGGACACAAATGAGATGAACGCGCTGGTGCAGACAGGTGCAGACCAATACCAAGCTAAGGACAAGATGATGAGCGATTCCCAGTTTTGCAGCCGAGTCAAGGAAATGTCTCGTGTAGGTGGAGAAAACGATGCACATGGTCAAGGGATATCCAAGGATGTCTCGTACATGAACGTGGATTCTTAGTATTTGAACAAATTATTTCTTTTCACACTTTTTACGTTTTAATGTGTACACAACCTAATATTGTGCAGGGGAGGTTGACCCATTCGCTGAATATTTTAATATGGAATTGTCATGGTGCGGTACCTAGTAACTTCAGACGAGTGGTACATTAGTTGATGAGGGTACACAAGGGCTAGTTAACAGTTATTGTGAAACCGAGAGCTAGTGGCACAAAAACGACTAATATAGTTAGAAGTCTTGGCAAATCGAATTATATAAGGGTCGAGGCTGAAACATACAAGGGTGGTATTTGGTCGATTTGGGATGACAGTGATATCGACATTAAAGTGTTATCCACAAGTCGGCAAGTCATTAATATTAAAGTTTCGAAATATGGGTGTGAATCTTGGATTTTTTCAGCTGTCTACGTGAGAACTCAATCGGCAGGGAGAGAAGAGTTGTGGGAGGCACTCAATTCCGTATTTCATGAGATTGGAATTGTTAGGGGTGGTTGACCCATTCGCTGAATATTTTAATATGGAATTGTCATAGTGCGGTAGCAAGTAACTTCAGACGAGTGATACATTAGTTGATGAGGGTACATAAGGGCTAGTTAACTGTTATTGTGAAACTGAGAGCTAGTGGCACAAAAACGACTAATATAGTTAGGAGTCTTGGCAAATCGAATTATATACGGGTCGAGGATGAAACATACAAGGGTGGTATTTGGTTGATTTGGGATGACAGTGGTGTCGACATTGAAGTGTTATCCATAGGTCGACAAGTTATTAACATTAAAGTTTCGAAATATGGGTGTGAATCTTGGATTTTTTCAGCTGTCTACGCGAGAACTCAATCGGCAGAGAGAAGAGTTGTGGGAGGCACTCATGTCCGTATTTCATGAGAGTGGAACTATGTGGTTGACGGTAGGTGATATTAATCATGTTGGAAAAGAGGGGGGATAAAAGAGGAGTATGGGTGTAACGAGAAGAATGGAAATGTTTGAGAAAATAGAGACATGAATGTGGGTTAATTGACATGTGATTTGAAGGACCTAGTTTCACATGGTGCGACTCGTGGAATACATGTCAACAAATACTAAGGCGGCTTGACAAGGCTTATTGGAACACACATTTACACATTTTTTTCGGCAAACGGAAGTGCCACATTTGGATCGGGCACATACAGACCATGACTCGGTTCTAATTCAACTCAACGACGATAGAAGGAATTTACATAGGGTGAATCGGTTTAGGTTCGAATTTGCATGGTGTATCCATAGTGATTTTCAGAATTTTGTTCAAGAGAATTGGAATACGAATCAATCATAATTGGGGGGGGGGGAACATCGAGGATGTGAAAAAGCATCTTAAAGTTTGGAAAACATAAATTTTTGGGGACATTAACAGAAAGAAATGCCATCTAATTGCGAGGCTTAAAGGAATTCAAAGATCCATTGAAGGTAAATATAACAATTCACTTGTAGGACTTGGTAAGAGATTCAGAGAGGAATATCTAAGTGATCTGGAGGAATAGGAAATTATGTGGTTTCCGCGTTCAAAATAAAAATGGATACGTTCTAGGGAGAGGAATACGAATTTTTATCATCTTTCCACTATCTACAAGAGAAAATCCGCGAGAGTAGTAAGGATTAGAGATGAGAATTATCTTTGGGTAGAGAATGAGGAAGATATCAAGACTATAGTTCGTAACTTCTATCGAAGATTATATTCAACTGAAAAGGAATTTATCGGGCCTTTTTCACTTCCAAATATTAATCGCTTAGATGATATTGAGGTGGAGGATTTGTTGGAGGAATTTTACGATGTAGAGATTCGGGAAACGGTCTTCCATGTAAGTCAGTCGAAATCCTTGGGGACGGTTGGAATGTCACATCTTTCGACCATAAGTGTTGGTTTTCAGTTGGGCCAGCAATTTGTTGAATGGTGAGGCAAAGTATCGATACTAGTGAGCTAGACAAGAGACTTAATGTAACGCCGATCCATTTAATTCCGTAAATAAAATGCCCAGAAAAGGTTAGCCATTTCCGTCCTATCAGCTTATTTATTGTACATCTTAAATTTATCATGATAGTAATGGTGAATAGACTCCGGCCGCTTCTAGTTGAGCACGTTGGACCAAACCAAACGAGTTTCTTACCGGGACGGTTCACTACAGATAATATTATTCTTGTTCAAGATATAACCTCTAAGATGTACAGGAAAACAGGTCAGAATGGCTTCATGGCGGTAAAAATTGAACTATCTAATGTGATGATAAACTAAGTTGGAGATTTCTGGAGGCCACTATAACAAACTTTGGTTTTCCGCCACTTTGGGTACGTCTGATTATTTCAGCTATGCGCACTAATTCAATGCAGGTTATTTAGAATGGTGAGCCCTTGGAATCATATACACCAGAGAGAGGAATCCGGAAAGGGGACCCCTTTTCCCTATATTTGTTCATGATATGTATGAAGCACTGATTTTATTCTAATTCAAAATCTTTGTGCGACTGGAAAATGGGCCCGGAATAATATCCATAGGCAAGGACCACCGATTTTCCACGTGTTCTTCGTAGATGACCTAATTTTTTTTGTTAAGGCTTCGGAAGTACAAGTGGATCTGATGAAGTGTGTTATGAAGTACAATTGGATTTGATGAAGTGTGTTATGAAGTACTAAAATTTCTGAAATATCCAAAAATTTGCGAATTCGGTTTTTTTTTATCAATTTCGATTTTTTTTATCAGCATTCCCAAAAGAAAAATGAAACAATTCTTAATTGCAATCAATTCCATCTGATTTCCACCCCTACTTATTGTTACTTATTGAGTACAATATGGATAATGGGGATTGAATTGGATATCATTATTCAAGAAGTAATATGCATACGGATGTCAATGAGGAAGGTTTGGGGAGGCTTTACTAATCCTCTCACCCTGCCCCGCAAAAGAAAACAAGCCCCACAACCCATCCCGCCCTGCATCGTTCTTCTCGACGGCCTGATCCTCCCCGCTCTTTGAATTCTCATGGGTGTTAGGTTCTACCCGCGGGTTACGAGACAAACAAAAACAAGAATACAATAAAAAAATACGAGTCAAACATTATATGACTATCAAGAAACACACGAGTACTAAAATTAAGGTTGCCATGATCTTAGATAATCTAGCATGGAAGGCTAAGAAAAAGTATAGGGGAGGATAATCTTAATATATCAATGATGAAAATGATTCATTGTTATGTTCAATCGCTTAATTTTTAAATTTATGTGGGAGTAATTGTGCAATAAAGATAATAAATTCGTGATCTCAATGCAATGCTACAACACTTTAATTTTATCGAATATCATGTCAATGTTTTGATCTAAAGTGTTTAATAATTTAATGAATAAATATAAAAATTCAAAGAGATAAAAAGTGATACATACTATTTGAATTTCAACCATAACAAATTACTATTAACTTTGATAAAAAAAAATCTCATATTTACACTATCTTTTAAAGTTTTAGATCTTATTTAGTTAGATTTTGTACTTATTTATAATTTTAGATTATATATATATATATATATATATATGTGTATTTTATATTTCAAAATATACTATTAATTATATATTACATAAATGTGGGAGGGTTTGCAGGTTGAGGAATACTTATCCCCAAAAATTAATCCCCAGAACCCGCCCCAACCCCATTGACATCCCTAATTCTACATGAATGTGAATTTTAAAGTAGTTAAAATATACGGAAAGACAATTAATTGTGTAGATTGGATAGTTAAGCGAAAATTTCACCTTTTTTGGTGTTCATTATATATAGAGATCAACCAAAAAAATTATAAAATATATTAACACAACATCATTGTTGGTGTCGCCTAGGTTGTGATAAAAATATGATAAATAAATACGAAAAACAATGCACTAATCACCCTAGACTAGCACGGTACTACAAGTATTACAAGACGTATGCAAGTTTTAATGATAAGAAGATTCGTTCCTCAGGCACTTAAATGTGTTAGACAGATGGGTAAATAAATCAGAGTAGCAATTAATAATCAAAAGACAGAAAATAAATATAATTGATTAGGAGATGAGATTAACAACTAAATAAAAGTAAAGACAAATAATTAAATACGAGAGAAATAAGATGAGATAATATAGCTTAGGTTTTGCTAATATGCACTAATCCTTCTAATTATTTCTATCAGTTCAGTTTATAAGGGAGATAATAGCTCTTAGATAAATGTTTAAGATTCTAAAAATTCCCCCTTATCCCCGGAGAGATAACTAGGGTGGCGACCTCACAATCACGAGGGGACTCAAATAGGGTGATCCTGTGCTACTAGGGTCCAAGGTGTAGTCTGGCCTACTAATGATGATTGGTGATTAAAATAAACCCTAATGACTATCTAGTTAGGCTGGTGTTGTCAGGACCAATTCCTTACACTAGACATTTATGTGGTGTTTCAATAATTAGACACCCCTTCTAGGTGACCATTGAACTACTGTTAGCAAAGCTCTAAATTGATTAGGTTTAAGACAGACAATAAATCAAAGCACATAAAACAAATATATGGTTAAGTAGCTAGAATTAATTTAAAACATATAATTCCCAAAGAAACTTAAATATAAAGAAAATAGAATTCATAGATTATACATAATGCAAAACCCAAGCTATAGGAAAATTAGTTCATACCTAAAGTAAATAAACTAAAAGAATGACATAAGTGTCATCTTGCTCTCTTCAATAACTCTAATGATATAAAACTTAAGGACTAACTTATGGGAGACAAAGATGATTTTACAAAGGTTAAAGGGTGTATTTATAGGTGTTTAGAAGACCTAATTCGTTTTCTTGGAGTGGAGACAAGTAACTTGGACTCCTAGCCCAACTCAAATTCGAAACCCTAAAACATAGAAAAGGTAATAATCTGCCACTGTTTTGTTTTGGCCATAACTTCTTCGTTTCAACTCCGATTGACGCGTTCTTTCTATCGAAACTAATCGTCTCGGAAAGCTCTATACTTTTTCTTCAAACCATTCTTCCAAATTCCTATCCAATCTTGAGTTATGATCACTTTTATTGACGAAACTGCTGGAATTCAGATTTACTTGACAACTTTATCTTTTCATACTTATCATTTATTTCCTTTAACTCCAATTTCCATGCATATCTTCTTTCTTTTATCTCTTTAGACTTTATTTGACATCTAATTAATTACTATATATCATTAAAGTTTCACACTAAATAAATAAATTAAACCAAATATGCTCTAAAAATAATAAATCATTAAATCAAGACAAGAAATAGGAAATTGTACTAAATCATATGAAAATCGACTAGGAGACTTCCTAAAACACTAAAAATAATGTCTCCAATTTAATATTAAATCATCACAAATAAGGAGACATCAATTATGATATCATCAAACTGATCTAAGGTGATCTACTGAGGTGCAAATTAAATCTGAACTAAGGAATTTCAATGTATAAAAACATATCTCATTAGAACCTCCTTAATTAAAAGACTCAATCATACTGGATCTTTTTTTTTTAGTTGATATACAAAGTTTTTTCTCAAATGTATTCATTTTAAGTGCCCTTTTTCAAAGAAAATATACGTGGCAGGGTAATTATATTCCACATGCAAATTTTCAATCAATATCTTCAAGTATGCCGGTTAGAATTCTTGACCATCAAATATTGATAAAGGTTCAGGCTACATCCCAAAAAAAATATTATCTCTATTCTTCCAATACACATATAAATACATTATCACTTTTACTTACTCAGGGAATTAGTTTTGCCTAAGAGCATCTCCAGCACTCCTCTATACCTTACCTTATCTGCATATTTTACAAAATAATCTACTGTAAAATAGAAAATGCTCTCCAGCACTTTTCTAAATGAATACTGTATAATAGAATACCCTTTAAATTGCTACAGTCATTTGCTAAAGATAGAGAATTACTATTCATTCTGTAAACATTCGTAATTCATGAAAAAAAATATAAAAATCAGCAAAGTACACCAACGGCTTTATTTCACAGAAAATCAAATCCAATCTGTAACGACTCTATTTCAACACATCAATCTTCTATCAAAATTAAACTTCTACTATGCCTATATATACATCCATGGTAAATAAAAATTACTACAACCAAATCATTTAAATCACAGCAATCTGAGAGGTAAGAAAAAATTCCTTTTTGTTTTTTACTTACTGAAAAATTAATACAAACCTGTTATTTTGTTGATGGAGAATAGAAAGATCAGTAGCGGCTGATATTTTGTTAAATAATAAGTTTTCTGATTTGGATGAAAGAATCAGCCTAGCCATCGATCTCTTTGTTTCAAATACAATTTTTTTTATTTGGGTGAAAGATCAGCGGAGGAAGATCAAACCTCTAATTCATCTTTCTAGGCTTGGGGTGGGTGGTTTGGCTTTTGGCTTTTTTTTAAACGTGAGTTTTTAATGGGTTTAATGGGCTGGGGGATTGGGTTTTACATTAATGGGTTTTAACAAAATTTTATTTTTTTAATATAATGTAATTATATTTAGTTTTATATATTTAATAGCCAATTTATAAATTATAGTCTTAGCTTATTAATTAATCTTTTTTCCAGATATGGATCCAAATATCTATACGCAACAAGATTTTGAACCTTATTCGAACTTACTGAGGAGCGATTCGATCGAAGATCTTACTATTATTGAAGAAGATACTACTATGGTTGACGACGATGTCATTGGACCACATAGTCCAGACGTAGTTTTATCTGAAACAAATAATAATCATGCTGGGCGACGACAAAATTTTTCAGTAGATGAGGATGAGGTTTTGTGCAAAGCATGGTCAATGTGTTCCACCAACTCAGTTGTTGGAAACGAGCAAAGAAGTGTACAATATTGGGATAGTATTTCACGTGAATTCAACTCATACAAAGACTTTCTAGGTGGAACACGCTCAATTAAATCTCTACAATCGCGAATGAATGTGATCAAGCTCTCCCTTGGCAAATGGAATGAGTGTTATACTAAAATTGTGAATATTAATCAGAGCGGAGTAACCGACAAAGATAAGGTATATATTATTTTACTTAACAATTTTTTATTATTCTGTATGAAATGTGACTAAATTAATATAATTTTTGTATGTAGATCGATCACGCTCAGCAATTGTACCGTAAATTGAATGAGAAAGGTAAATCTTTTGCTTTATTTCATTGTTCGGAATTGTTGAAGAATTGCGAAAAAATTAAGACCGTGGTTGCAATTACACACCATGCGAAGAAACAACCCAAAAGGTACAAGCATAAAACACCAGGGGCATCTTCTCGACAATGTCCGGATACCATAAATTTAGATGGTGCTGACGATGATATTGTTACAACAACTCCGAACGACGTAGTGAGACCCCTTGGTAGAAACTCCGAACGACGTAGTGAGACCCCTTGGTATAACACAATTCCGAACGACGTAGTGAGACCCCTTGGTATAACACAATTCAATCACACACGCTATTCATTTTTCTACTTTTACATAAGAGTTTTTCACGTAATGTCACATTTAACTTGAATATCAAGAACTCATACTGAAGTATTAAAAGAAAAAACGTTTAATTAAAACTATTTGTGAACGTGTCTAAAAGGAAACATTGTGTACTACTATCACTAAACCATATTAACTTAAACTATCGGATTTATCTATGTTTTATGTGTCCACCGACCATACACCATACACCATGTTAATGTTTAACAGTTGAAACCATATGTGATTTGCTAGAAGTATATAGAAAAGCTATGATATTTGAGTAATTATATATATATCACTTATTTTTGTTCCACGCTTAATTAATCTTATATGTATCATTTTATGTGGTCTTAAACGAGAATAATATAAAAGATAAATAAAATCTCCAATAATTTGGTGTTATAAGGATGAAATAAAAAATGGTAATATATCTGGTCCAAGGAGCCACCTTGTAAAAAGCTAAACTTATAATATAATTTCATTACTTTGTCCAATAATACTATTCAAAATACATTATATTAAAAAAAAACTACATAAAAACAATATTTGATTAAATTTACTTCAAAACCATTCTCAAATTGAATAAAATATATTAACTTCATACATTGAACCAAAACCAAATCTAATCTTTTACGTTATAGATTTTTTTTTTATTGAAAAAAAACATTATTTTGAACCCTTTACATATAAGCTCCTAAAAAATTCAAAGGTAAAATATGGGGAGGGGGGGGGGG
Organism: Nemophila menziesii; assembly: GCA_029959085.1. Lineage (NCBI taxonomy): Eukaryota > Viridiplantae > Streptophyta > Magnoliopsida > Boraginales > Hydrophyllaceae > Nemophila > Nemophila menziesii. Next base: position 32,169,682 of record JARWIR010000011.1, on the reverse strand, counting down.
GGTGAGGGTAAAATTATAAATCTTAACAAAATTTTAGCAAGAATAAGTATTAATTTTACCATCACTCTCCCCCCAAAAATTTTACCTTAGAATTTGCAAGTTTGCATATATCTTCGAAAGGCTGAATAAATTATCAAAAGGTTTGTGTTTCCATATTTTCTTTTTTTTTTAGCTTTTTCACGTTTCTTTTCATCATGGAATAAGGAAAATGATAAGACCTGTAATTATTGAGATGTTTGCTGAAAAGAAGCGGGAAATGCAGATGGGCTTGAGTTTTTCTTTTTCTTTTAGACAATAATGGGTTGTAAATGGAAAGATTCGTACGACAGTGTATTGGGCCCACCATAACCAATATCGGTGTTGTTATTGTGGGTCCGCTGAGATAGAATACTACTCATCTAGTCTGCCTTGGAATTTGAAGCTCTTCCATTTCTTCTATGGTGTCATCAACCATCACACGTTTTCTTTTCTTGATTTGTTTTTACCTTTTCTGTAGGCAACTGGATTATCAACCTTTTCTATGATGTTATAAACCATCAAATATTTGCCTATCGCAAAAACCAGTCTTTCAAACTGATGTCTCCTCATTTGTGATAGATTTATATTAAGATGAGACATCATTTTTAGTGATTTAGAAGTCATAAATGTCGATTTTCTTGATAAATAGTGCACTTTCCTATTTTGAGTCTTGATTTAGTAAAATAATATTTTTAGAGCATATTGGATTTAATTGTTTATTTAGTGTGAAGTTTTAAAGATAATTATGGAGATTAATTAGAGTCCAGGTCAAAGACTACAACATATGGAAAGAGATTAGCATGGTAATTGGAGATAAGGAAACAAAAGCTAAAAAGATGGAAAAGGAAAAGCTGCCTAAATCTGAATTTCTGCAGCAACGCCTAAAGAAGTGGTAATTACTCCTACAAGGAAGACGATTTTGGTAATTTCCTTTCGTAGGGACGTATATAATTCGCTGAGGATTCTTTTGGTATATTATGAAGCAAAAACCGACCAATAACGAAGAAGATATGCTCAAAACAGTTCAGCAGAATTTATCTTTATTTCCATACGAATTTGAGTTGGGCTAGGAGTCCAATAATTTATCTCTTCCTCAAGAAAACGAATTAGGTCTTCTAAACACATATAAATACACCCTTATATCACTTGTAAAAGCACACCCTAGCAATCCTTGCCTCATAGTAATTAGTTCTAAGGTTTTATTCTTCCAGTTTATTGTAGAGAGCAAGATGATGTCTTTTGTAATTTCTTTTAGTTTATTTCCATCAGGTATGAACTAAACCTCCCATAGCTTGGGTTTTGCATCATGTATAAACTATGAATTCTAATTCTTCTATCTAAGTTTCTTTGGGAATTATATGTTTTCATTTGATATTAGCTACTTACTTTATATTTGTTTATGTGTTTTGATTTATTGTCTTTCCTAGAACTGATCACTTTAGGATTGTTTTAATAATAGTTAGATGGTCTCCTTAAATGGGTGTTTAACTATTGAACCACTACATAATGTCTAGTGTCGATATTAGTTCTGACAAAACATGATTCTAACTAGATAGTCATAAGGGTTTGTTTTAATCACCATATCACCAATTGATTGTAGTGTCGGTTTAGGGCCTTGGTAGCGCTTGATAACCCTATTTGAGACCTCGTCTTGGTTGTGCCGTATCCCCCTTAGTCGCTCTCAAGGTCTAAGGTATGGGAATTAAGAATCCTGACTAAGTATACCAAGAGTTAATATTCTCCCTTATTAACTAGATTTATAGATAGAATTAGAAGGATTAGTGCATACTAGCAAAACCTAAGCTATATCTCTCATCTCATATTCTTAGTATTTTATTTTATTGTCTCTATTTTCCTAGTTTTAATTAGTTTTAATCTTGAATTTCGAATATCTATTGATTTTATTTTCTGTCTTTAATTATTTACTTTTACTCGTTATTCCTACCTGCGCGTATAACACACTTAAGTCCCTGAGAACGAACTCAACTTACTAACTAAAACTTGCATACGTCCTGTAATACTTGCAGTACTGTGCCTGTCTAGGGTGAGAGTGCGTAGTTTTCTTGACCTTATTTTATCATATTTTTATCACACCCTAGGCGACACCAAGTTTTTGGCGCCGCTGCCGGGGACTTGTGTCTCGTTAGCGTGTGGGTTATCTATTTCGAGTAGTAGTTTTTAATTAGTTTTTATTTTTCAGTATTTAGTTTTTGTTTTTCCGGATTTACGCTTATGGTTTGCTTTAGTCTTTTTCAGGTTTCACATTGTTTAATTCTTGGCCTCTTTTATCAGAGACTGAGAGGAGCTTCATACCTTACAACAAACGAGTTCGTGAGGAAAGAGCCTTAAGAAGAGCAATGGCAGCCCAACTGAATCCACCACTTGGAGGGCCTCAACAACATACTCCACTTGGTGCTCAAGAGAATCCACCACTCGGTGGACAACAACAAGATCCACCACTCGGTGGACAACAAGGACAACAACTACCACCACTAGGACGAGGTAACAACGTTAATAATCAATAGAATCAAGCACAGCAAGATCTCCCTGGTCTTCATGTGCCGTTTCATGTTCAACCAATCGGTTACCGTCCTCCAGAGATCCAAAACATCAAATTTAGACCCGATCCGGGTATGCTCAGTCAATTTCAAAGTTTTGGACTCTACACTGGTACAACAATTCAAGATCCGGTAAGATTGATTCAGAAGTTCATGCAGATTTGTGATGCCTACATTACTCCTGGCATTACACGCGAGCAACTGTATTGTCACATGTTTTCGTTCTTCTTGACCGGTAGGGCTAGCGATTGACTAGAAAGACAACCACCTGGAACAATTCATTCTTGGAGAGAACTTCAAGCCGCGTTCTTTAACCGCTTTTATCCAAAGAACATGAGACTCAAAGATCAAACCGAGCTTGCAAGATTTTGTCAAGAAGATGGAGAAACAGTAGGAGAGGCATGGACAAGGTTTCAACAAAAATTAGCTAGATGTCCGCTCCATGGTTATACCCCTGCTCTACAACTTGCCATATTCTATGAAGGTCTTAATGATAAAGGTAGAGAGAAGGTGGATAACATTGGAAAGGGTAATTTTGTGTCCATGAATCATAATGAAGCTTCCGAGGTTTTGGAAAATATTATGGAACAAGAAAGGAGTTGGCCCTCAACGCGAGCTTCTGTAGCAAAGACCTGAGGAACACTTCGTTTAGACGCAGAAACTGCGAACTCAGCTCAAATATCCGCGTTAGAAGTTCAAATCAAAGAGCTGAAGTTAGAGATGCAAAAGAATTTAGCCGCTGCGAACGTAGTACAAGAAACACAAGGTTGTCAACAATGTGGGGTCAACAATCATACATGGGAAGAGTGTGAATCAAATCCACAATCTATTTACTTTATATCCAACCGAGAAGGCTATCAATGGGGTAACCGAAATCATCCGGTATGCAGTGTTCAAATCCACAAGGGGCTGCTAATCCTGGTCATTATCAACCGCGCCCCCAGAACAACTCTTTCCACTCGAGAGGTCAGTACCAAAACCAATATCAGAATAGACCTGCTCCCCCTCAACAACCTGCTGAAGATGCCTATACTGATTCATTAGATCAGAAAGCTTTACCTCAGTATCCTCAAGAAGGATCTATGGATAATCAACAGATAGCACAAGCTCTGGACCGTTTGACCACGAGTATGAACGCTCAGGAAGAGAAAGTCCGAGGACAAGATGCCATACTTCACATGTTAGGTACTCAAGTAGAACAATTAAACAAAGTGTTAACCAATTTAATGGAACAAAAGGAAGTAAAGGCAATCGAAGGAGGTGAAAACAATGTTGGTTCGAAGCTTGCAAGGCTATTTGCCTTGAAATTGAAGAAGAAAAAGAGGAAGTACCGCATGCTGCCGTTAGTGCCGTGGAAGTTCCGAGTACCGAAGAAGAACCAACCAAGTCTAGCCCCGTGGAATCTGACTGTTCTGAGGTTTATGTGGAGGACGATCAAGAGAAAGCTGAATTTATACAGCTTTTGAGGAAGATGCAAGAGGAAATTCGATCGGTTATGGATTACCAAGCTGAGCTAAATTCGAAGGAGAAAGAAGATGAAGTTGCACCTGCTGTGCAAGAAGAGAAAGAAGAAGAGAAGGTGGAATCTCCACCTATTGTTCAACCAGTGTCATCAACTATTCCTAATACAAATCCTAGGGATGACACTGTGCTCAAGACATTTGTAGATGCGTACCAACCTGAAAATATCAACGCCCAAATGCTTGAGATCGCGAAGAAAGGGCTCACACCGCAACAAGTTTTTATGCAAGTTATCCCTGAGAAAGAGGCGAGTGTGGAGATCCCAAGAGAGAACCTGAGGGTTTCTAGAAGAAGTGAATGAGAGCTACCAACAAAGCTTAAAGATTCGGGAAGTTTCAACCTTCCTATTCAATTACAGGGTATGCTCAAGGTGAAAGCTATGTACGATGTGGGTTCTGGTGTGAATCTTATACCTAAGTCCGTGCTCGAGAGACTTGGACTTCAGAAATCAGAGAAAACTCCAGTGAAGTTGCAGTTTGCTGACAACTCAGTTAAAAGGACATGGGGAACAGTGGAGGACGTCTTAGTCCGTGCAGGTAATATCGCCATCCCTACTGACTTTGTTATTCTTGAGTTTGATACAGATAAGCAGGTTCCAATCATACTTGGACGGCCTTTTATGGCCACAAGTCAAAGTGTCATCAACTTCCAAGAAGGGACCATCACCCTTCATGCAAAGAATGTATCCGAGACCTTCTATGTCTTGGGTAAGAAACCAAGGAAGTTAGATCCCACCGTTCCTGTCATCCACAGCCTTTCACATCACAAAGTCCCTCCTGAGAAGATCCACTTAAAGCCTGTGGATACTGAGCCAAACATTGAGTTCGGGGTTGGCCATGAAGTTCTATGGAAAGCTCACAAACGCGAGAATAGGCCACGAAGTTTCAAAGACTCGTGGATGGGACCATTCATTGTCACTAAGGTTGTTTCAGCCAAGGTGATAGAAATTCGACCCAAAACTGGGGTCAAGCGCAGATTAGTTGACGTTCATAGCCTAACTCGTTGTTGGGGAGGCTATATTCGCAAATCTTGATAAAGGTAACACGTCTAACTTTGAAAGACGTTAAATAAAAGCAATTTTTTTATGTTTTTATGTCTTTTATGTTTAGTTTAGTTGTTTTTAGCTGATAATGCATATTTGAGAAAGGTATTAGTGTTTTTGGTGTTTAAGAATTGGAGAAAACGAGTTAGGGAAGCGAACAAATTTTTTTTTCGGAAAAGCTGAAGCAGGGGGCGGTATACCGGACCTCAGCCCCGGTATACCGCAGGTGAAGAAAACCCGTGCCACGGGGTAGGTACCACGTGTATTTGGCCGAGGCAAAAATTTTGGAGTAACAGAAGCTGCGGTGTACCCCTGCGGTACACCCATGTATCGCGTCTATGGTCCGCACGGCGCCGCCAGAGAGAGAAAGTTACGGGATTTGAGTGTATAAAAGAGGTATGAAGCCATTATTCCGAATTTTATAAACCTCAAGCCTATTTCTCCTCTCCAAAACTCTCCCAACTCCATTGAAGCTCATAAAAACCTTCACCAATCATCAAAACACTACCCAATCATCAAGAATAACACATCTAATCTTCTCTCCACATCATTACAAGAGAAATTCAAGCACCCAATCCTCACCAAATCCATCAAATTGAAGAATCAAGAGCTCAAAATTAACAAATTCATCATACAATTTCTTAAATCCAAGCCTACCCATTACAAGTCCACCTCACCCACATAAAGATTCATCATCAATTCACCTATCCTAAGCCAAATCAAGCTTGTTCAACAAAAATTTCACAAGTTCAAATTTCAAGGGTTGCTAAAGCTTTGAGTTGGGGGTTAATTGAGGATGACTAATTAAACAACAATATTAGCTAACAAGAGGGAGGTGAATAAAAGCAAGGGATTGGATTTAATCAAGAAGAAATCAAATACCAAAGGTTCTAGTTCTAATTCAAAGGGTAAAGATAAAGTTGAAGAAGGTGCAATAACTTTGTGTGATCGTAATGGTAAAAATCTTTACTTTTATGCAAAGGAGAAAACACAACTTCCACAAGGTCCTACACCCAAGGAGAAAGAGGAAGCTTCAAGGGCCCTGAAGGCTTCTGCAGAGAAACAATTGAAAGAGCTACCTTTTGCGTATGAGAAAGTATTCAAGGAAGAGGTTGGTACATGAGAATACAAGAGATTCTTAGAGCTTGGCGAGAAATTGGGTTGGTCTACGTTCATGGTAAGACGTTCTGAATTGTGTTATGAGTTAGTTTTGGAATTCTATTTACGCCTCTTTAGCCGAGATAGTAAAGGTTGTGTTCCGATTAGAGGAAAGTTAGTTCCTTTCACAGTTGAGGAGATTAGAAACCACTTCAAGTTTAAGAAATTGAAAGGTTATTGCAAATTTGAGGAAGCGGTTTCTAAACGAAAAATCTTTGATGAGGAATTACTTTTTGAGCATGTATTAGACAAGGAGAAAGTGCAATCACATAAGGGAGAATTGAAGGCACCTTGGCCTTACAAATATCTTCAATCGGATGCGAGAATTTGGCACAATTTCCTTATTCCTAATGTCTTTGAGAACATACAAACTTTGGATGTGACTATGAAGTACGCTCTACTTTTGGACTGTATTTTGAGAGGAGAAGAAGTAGATGTGGCGCAGTTGATCTATGAGGAGGTGATACGATTTCCGGTCTCTCCTAAATCAGTTTATAATGTTAAATTTCCTACTATGATCACGTGTTTTGTGCAAAAAGCGAATGTTACATTGGGTGAAGAAGAGAAACTCGAGTTTAAGACGGGTTATATTGATAATGCTTGGATCAAGGATATCTTTCGAAGAGCGGGTTAAGTCTCGAAAGAAGAAAAGGAGCAAAGTTGGCAAGAGAAGATGGAGGAGCGTTTAACGAAATTCGAAGCAGCTCAAACTTCCTTAGTCAACGATGTGGCACAAATCAACGCTAATCAAGTGCACATCATGAAACTCCTTGAGCAATTAACGAAAGATCCAGCAAATCCAACCTTGGATATCAATGATGCGAGGCAATAATCCTCGAGAGTATGTTATCTTTCTTCCTTACCATTTCTATAAATGCTTTTATCTGCTAATTTTAATTTCTGTTTCGAGTTTTTTTTTCCGAGTCGTGGGGACACGGCTCATTTTTGAGTTGGGGGTGTGGGGATTCGTTGTCTCTCATCTCCATTTCTCTGTTTTTAGGTAGAAATTAAAATTTTTGATACATGGGAATTAGATGTAGAGTGTGTTTAATAGCCTGAAAGCATAAGTTCAGTGAATTAATGATAGTAAGTAATATGTTTATGAGCTATGTATGCTTTGAGCATTTGCAGGAAAACCCACGTTGATAGTAAAGAAAAGATTAGTGAGTGATGTCTCCTCATTTGTGATAATAAAATATACTTCTGAGACATCATTTTAGGCTTATTTATTAGTTTATAGGTTGATTTTAGCTTAGTTTAGTGCACTTTCCTATTTTGAGTCTTGATTTAGTAACATAATATTTTTAGAGCATATTGGGTTTAATTGTTTATTTAGTGTGAAGCTTTAAAGATAATTATGGAGATTAATTAGAGTCCAAGTCAAAGACTACAACATATGGAAAGATATTTACATGAAAATTGGAGATAAGGAAACAAAGGCTAAAAATTAGGAAAAGGAAAAGCTGCATAAATCTGAAATTCTGCAGCACACACCTAAAGAAGTGATGATTACTCCTACAAGGAAGCCGATTTTGGAAGATTCCTTTCTTAGGGTCATAGATAATTCTGTTACGATTCTTTTGGTATCTTATGGAGCTCAAACCGACCAATAACGAAGAAGATATGCTCAAAACGGTCCAGCAGTGTTTATCTTTATTTCCAAACGAATTTGAGTTGGGCTAGGAGTCCATTACTTAGAGTTATCTCCAAGAAACGAATTAGGTCAACCTATACACTATAAATACAGCCTCTTAACACTCTTAAATCATCCTTGGTGAAACCTTAAGCCAAGAGGAAGCTTACAATACAAGAGAGAAGTCTGGAAGGAGCTATCATCAACAATGTCTTCTTCTACCTTTAGATTTGTAATTTCTTTCTTTTCTTTCATGAACTAAATTTCTTTAGCTTGAGTTTTAGCATATATGTATGAACCCTAGTTTTGATCGACATCTATCTAATTTGGGAACTTAATGTTTTAAATTGAATTATAGTTTTTATTCTCTGTTTATGTGTTTGGATTTATATTATGTGTTCTTGTGGACGGCCGCCATTTAGAATTACCATCTAGTAATTAGGTCACCATTGACAACGGTGTTTAATTGCATGTTTAGCACATAACGTCTAGTATTAGGTCTGATCTGACAACCCAACCTAGCTAGATAATCACTATGGTTTAGTGCTTGTGACTATTTACCAATTACAGGAAAAGTTTGCTTAAGAAGCCTTATTGACACAGGTAAATCCTATTTGAAACTACCGATAGCGAATTGGGACCGATTAGGGAAATACTACATAATTCACCCTTACATGTTTATAACGGCAAAACTAGTGGGGATTGCATGCTAATAACTCGAGCTATATTCTCATATCACTTCTCTTTCATATTTAATTTCCTGTCTTTTAATTCTTAGTATAAGTTAGTTAATTAGAAAATCAAACAAAAATCTATTTGTCTTTACTTTTATCCGCGTTTAGTTATTCCAGCTTTAATTATTTGCACTGGGTATTTGCATAAGATTCTCCTAACCTTCGTAGTCTCTGCGGAACGAATCTTAATCTAAAACTTGCATACGATCTGTATACTTGCAGAACCGTGTAGTTCTAGGGTGTTTTTGCACGTTATTTATATCTTATTTTATCACACCCTAGGCCCCACTAGTGAGCAATGCGATAGAAAGTATGTTCGATCTCAGGGAACCTTGAGAAGTGTGTAGGCCGTGAGATCCAAGCTAGTTGACAAAACCATTTGATGAAAGTGCTAAAGGTAAGAAAATAACGAAATTACATAATGTAGAAAGTGATTAAGGTGGTTTTTTCATGTTTGAAGCCCTTGAAGCCTTTTTATACCTTCTCACCTTGTTATTTTGATTTTATATGCTATATCCTTCTCAGCCCCTTCTAGCCTTTCTACAGCTTTTTATTGAAACACGTTATAAGCCATATCCCTTTAGATTATAGGACTTTTCCATATGACCCGCACTCGAATCGCGATGCATAGACAGTTGTTTCAGAGCTTGAGTTTGGGGTGGTGGGTCCACCATTATGGGAATTGTTATTGGGTTGGGATTTTTGAGCTTATTAATTGTGCTTTGTGCGATTCACAGATTTTTATTGTAACCCTTTGCCGGGGTAATAGTGAATGAAAAAGAAGCTACGAGCTAAATTTGCCAACAAGGGCATTAAAAGAAAAATATATATATGAGAAAATAGCATGATATCTCAACATTAAAAAGAGAGTCATAGCTAAAGAAATCAATTTGAAAAGAAAAGAAAATATATATATTCGGACCGGTAAAGTGGATTTTGATGTGAACATCTTATGCTTTAATTGGGTTATTGGGATGCTAAATTATGCATCAAGGAATTCATTGGGTTGAGTGAGAAACGTTTTATGAGAGTAGCACAAGCTCTAGGGCGATTCGTTGATGACTAGTGAGGAGAGAGCCACAAGCTCACTCCAAATTATCCAAATATACTATCATACCGTCCCTAAGCCTAAATTACAACCTTAAAGACCTTTTGATTCTTTGTTATGTAATTGAGAAGTGATTGAGCCATTAGAGATTAGTTGAGTGGATCTTTGAATACTAGTGCGGTTTGATGAACAATCTATAGCTTTTTTGGGGAACTGAGTAAAGTCCCAATCCTTCTTACATTGCGAAACTAATCTGATCTTGAGTTCAAGCCGTGTTGACTGTGGATATGAGAAGTGTACAGGTATGTAGTTTATGAATATTATTGCATGAAATTTTCTGAGTTGTTGCTTTAAGATTATTCTGTATATTCTGCTATGTTCTTCCCATTGTGTTGAGAATTTTATAAGTGTGTATTTATAGACTTCCCTTTGTTTTTATCTTTGTATCGGGACGATACAACTTTGAGTTGGGGGTCTTGATGTCTCCTCATTTGTGATAGATTTATATTAAGATGAGACATCATTTTTAGTGATTTAGAAGTCATAAATGTCTATTTTCTTGAGAAATAGTGCACTTTCCTATTTTGAGTCTTGATTTAGTAAAATAATATTTTTAGAGCATATTGGATTTAATTGTTTATTTAGTGTGAAGCTTTAAAGATAATTATGGAGATTAAATAGAGTCCAAGTCAAAGACTACAACATATGGAAAGAGATTAGCATGGTAATTGGAGATATGGAAACAAAAGCTAAAAAGATGGAAAAGGAAAAGCTGCCTAAATCTGAATTTCTGCAGCAACGCCTAAAGAAGTGGTAATTACTCCTACAAGGAAGCCGATTTTGGTAATTTCCTTTCATAGGGACGTAGATAATTCGCTGACGATTCTTTTGGTATATTATGGAGCAAAAACCGACCAATAACGAAGAAGATATGCTCAAAACAGTTCAGCAGAATTTATCTTTATTTCCATACGAAGTTGAGTTGGGCTAGGAGTCCAATACTTTATCTCTTCCTCAAGAAAATGAATTAGGTCTTCTAAACACCTATAAATACACCCTTATATCACTTGTAAAAGCACACCCTAGCAATCCTTGCCTCATAGTAATTAGTTCTTAAGGTTTTATTCTTCCAGTTTATTGTAGAGAGCAAGATGATGTCTTTTGTAATTTCTTATAGTTTATTTCCATCAGGTATGAACTAAACCTCCCATAGCTTGGGTTTTTCATCATGTATAAACTATGAATTCTAATTCTTCTATCTAAGTTTCTTTGGGAATTTGGTGGATCCTGGGGTGTTATAAAATTAAGTGCAAAATAGAGGAACCACTTAACCGCAAGTGTACGGTTGGTCCAAGTAATATATGATAATCAAGTTCGTTCTCAGGGACGGATTAGGTTCAACCCAAATATTAACCAGATAGTAGAGATAATTGCTAAACAGAAATTAAAAGAAATAGATTTTTGTTTGGTTTTTGTAAAATAAAAGATGCAAATAAAGTAAAGACTAAATTAAATAAACAGAAAGGAAATAAAGCAAATAAAAGACTAACTTCAGATAAGAGAGATACTTGATCCTCGCAAAGGAATCCACCTAATCAATGTAATCTATGCTATGTTTAAGGGCAGAATTGGAATTATAATATTAGTCGGGACTCTAATATCTCCTAGCCCCCTGTCGGGTGGACCTAGAAGCTATCCTAAAGTATCATAAACACCTGCATGGTCGAATATGGCTTTTCGGATGATATGATTTTACCTCTTTGGCTATGTAACTAGTTAAGCCTGTCGGTCAATAACGGACATTACACGGGTATTACGTAGATCTGTATTCAAACCCCCCTGTCGGATGATCCATACGCCACTATATGGAATAGCCCAAATACTAACAGCTAATTCTAGTTGTTCCTAACAGAATTAGTAATGAAAACAAAGTAATATCCAATACCTAAAACTCAATTCAATTTAAATCTAACAATCCCAAATTCAAAACATAGAAAATATTAATTAAGGTTCATCCCTTTTATGCGATTCTCAAGTATAAAGAAATTTAGCTCATAATGAAATTAAAGACTAACATAAAATAAAAGGAATTCATGTTCAAATACAAAAGATAAATGAAAAACCTAAAGGGTAGAATGACTATGGTTGGAAGAACAGGATTCCTCCAGCTTCTAGCTTCTTCTCTCCTTCGTGCTCTGACTTGAAAACCTTAAGCCTCTTGTTAATTCTCTGAAGTGTGTGAAAGTAGGAGGTTAAGGGGTGTATTTATAGGTGTTGGAGGAACCTAGGTCGAATTTTGCTTGGAGTGGAAGACAAGTCAAAGACTCTCAAATTCGTAGCTCTAAAAGATAAGATTCTGCTGATTTGATTTGGTCATATCTTTTTCAATACTTATCCATTTGAGAAGTTCCAATATATGAAACTGCTTGTCTTGGAAAGCTCTTTCTATTGGTTCAGACCATTCGTCCAGAATCCATGCCAATCTTTTATTATGATTTTATCTCTAAAATGTGGCTGGATTTCAGATTTCAAAAGGCAGCTTTATCTTTTCCTCCTTTGAATAAATCTTTCCTAAATCTTCTTATTTCCATGTAAATCTTCTTTCCTTTCATCTTTATCTTGACTTGGTCTCTAAGTAATTACCATTTATCTTTTAAAGCTTCACATTAAATAAATAATTAAACCGCATATGCTTAAAAAGAATAAATCAATAAATCAAGAAATCGAAAAAGGAAAGTGTACTCTAAAAATAGAAACTCGACTAAAAATCATTTCCTAACACTCTAAAATACACTAAGACTTTATTCTCACTTTTTCTCCTTGGATTGGTCTTTCATGAGATTCAAGAACCAATTAACTTTGCATTAAAAATAGTCAAATTTAGGCACAAAAGCTCAGATTATGCAAATAGTTAATTTCCAAGGGGAGAAAGTGTAATATGATCAAATAAGCTTAAAAGTATAACAAACAAGTCATTTATTCACCTAAAAGGATGTCTCCAAGGGGCTAATAATTAGAACAAATCGGGAGACATCAAGACCCCAAACTCAAACCTTTGTCGTCCCGACAAAGTAAAATAAAAACAAAGGATCTTTTAGGTGAACGCAGAAGGTAGAATCTAGAAAATATTCCCAAAGCAAAGCTTAAAACAAATTTCATATAGTCTAACCTAGGAATTAATATACACCTACACTTCTCATGCAAAAATCAAATACAAAACAATATCAAATCAAAATTAATTTCACAATGCTAGAAGGTTACGCTTATTACTTATCTCAAGATGGTGGCTATAGGGTGTTCCTCGATCTTTACTTGTGTTGAATGTTCCACTTAGAATAATCCCTATTAACTCACTGTGCATCTAGGAATCACGAGGTCTTTACGGTTTTAGCGTAGGCTTAAGGACGGTATGGTATGTATATTTGGTAAATTTGAAGTGAGCTTTTGGCTCTCTCCTCACTTACCATCAACAAAACTGTCCAAGAGCTTGAGTTTACACTCGAATTACGTTCTCACTCAACCCAATTGACGCGCTTAATTAGCGTCCCCAAATTAACCCAATAAGCACTAAGGATGATTCACCTAAACTTTTCCACTTTGCCGGTCCGAATATGCATATTCTTTTCAAATCATTCGTTTTTTCTTATAGCTATGACTCTCTTTATGATGTTGAGATATCATGCTATTTTTCATAGTTATGCCTATTCATAACTTGAGCTCGAAGCTTCTTTTCCATTCACTATTACCCCGGCAAAGGGTTACAATACAATAAACCTGTGAATCATTATTGTATAGCACAAAGCATCATTGATAAGCTCAAAAACTCCCAACCCAATGTAAATTCCCATAAAGTGGACCCACCACCCCAAACTCAAGCTCAAGACAGGAAGTCTCAGGATCGTGATTCAAGTGCGGGTCATATGGTCATGCCTAACAATCTAAAGGGATATTGGCTTATAATGTGGCGACAAAAGAAAGGCTTAAAGGCTAAAAATTTATCTAAGAGGGATAAAATTAATTCAGGGATAGAAGGCCAAAAAGGATTCAAAGGGCTAACAAAGAACTGCCTCTATCATCTTCCTATTTACACAACTTGTCTCTAGTTCATACCTAAGTGGGTTCTCTACTCATTTAGATCTCACGTTCTACAAACCACCTATTATCCTTAAGCACAAGTTTACTTCTTTTGCATTGTTCATTAATTTTTCCTATCAATTATCTCATACTTGCATGCAATTAAAGTTCAGCTTCATACTAACTCCTACAATCAACTATTTTCTATCATTAATTCATAAAAGGCATGCTTGATGGGGGCATTTAAAATTCTCTACAGTCACGCAACCCTAAGATTAATTTTATTGAAAGCATGTAAAACACAAAAAAATTGGGATGAGGCAACGAACCCCACCCCAAACTCAAAAGTGAGTCGTGTCCCCACGACTCGAAAAAGACTCAATAAAGCAATAAAATTAAACTAAACTACCTAACTAGTGTCTACCATCAATTAAGAAGAAGAATTAGAACGGGGTACCTGGCCATGAAGATCCATAGTGTCCTCCTCCGAAGGGGGATTATAATTATCAATATCCATGAACAAAGTTACCTCTTCCAATGTTGACTTAATCTGTGTAATTTCCTTCCAAAGTGCTCCGATGTCTAATCGTAAAAGTTCGAACTCTTGTTGCAAATTGTGTGATGTCTCCTCATTTGTGATAGATTAATGTTAGGATGAGACATCATTTTAAGTGATTTAGAAGTCAATAATGTCGATTTTCTTGAGTTTTAGTGCACTTTCCTATTTTGTGTCTTGATTTGTAGAATTATTGTTTTTAGAGCATATTGGGTTTAATTGTTTATTTAGTGTGTAGCTTTAAAGATAATTATGGAGTTTAATTAGAGTCCAAGTCAAATACTACAACTTATGGAAAGAGATATGCATGGAAATTGGAGATAAGGAAAGAATTGCTAAAAAAATGGAAAAGGAAAAGCTGCCTAAATCTGGGATTCTGCATACATGTTCAAAGATAGGCGTTTTTACCTAAGAAATAGGCCGAATCTGATGATTTCCTTCTAAACGGTCTAGATAATTCTGTTGCGATTCTTTTGGTATCTTGTGGAGCAAAATCCGACCAATAACGAAGAAGATACACTCAAAACAGCGCAGCAGTGTTTATCTTTATGTCCATACGAATTTGAGTTGGGCTAGAAGTCCATTACCTTAACTCTTCCTCAAGAAAACGAATTAGGTCTTCTAAACACCTATAAATACACCCTTATATCACTTGTAAATCATCCTTGCCTCATAGTAATTAATTCTTAAGGTTTTATTCTTCCAGTTTATTGTAGAGAGCAAGATGATGTCTTTTGTAATTTCTTTTAGTTTATTTCCTTCAGGTATGAACTAAACTCCCCATAGCTTGGGTTTTGCATATGTATAATCTATGAATTCTAATTCTTATATCTAAGTTTCTTTGGGTATTATATGTTTTAATCTGATATTAGCTTCTTACTTTATATTTGCTTATGTGTTTTGATTTAATGTCTTTCCTAGAATTGATCACTTTCGGATTGTTTTAAGAGTAGTTAGATGGTCTCCTTGACAGGGTGTTTAACTATTGAACCACCACATAATGTCTAGTGTCGATAGCAGTTCTGACAAAACATACTTCTAACTAGATAGTCATTAGGGTTTGTTTTAACCACCGTATCACTAAGAATGCAGTATTTGCTTAGGGCCTTAGTGGCGTTTGATAACCCTATTTGAAATCACTTCTTGGTTGTGACGTAGCCCCCTTAGTCGCTCTCAAGGTCTAAGCTTGGGGAATTTAGAATCTTGACTAAGTATTACCAAGAGCTAATATTCTCCCTTATGAACTAGATCTATAGATAGAATTAGAAGGATTAGTGCATACTAGCAAAACCTAAGCTATACTTCTCATCTCATATTCTTAATCTTTTACTTTATTGTCTTTATTTTCCTAGTTTTAATTAGTTTAATTGATAATTTTGAATTATTATTTGCTTTAATTTACTGTCTTCTAGTTATTTACTTTTACTCGTTATCTGTTCCTACGCGATTAACACACTTAAGTCCCTGAGAACGAACTCTACTTATCATTAAAACTTGCATACGTCCTGTAATACTTGCAGTACTGTGCCTGTCTAGGGTGAGAGTGCGTAGTTTTCCATACTTAAATTGATCTTATTTTTATCACACCCTAGGCGACACCAAGTTTTTGGCGCCGCTGCCGGGGACTTGTGTCTGGTTAGCATGTGGGTTATCTATTTCGAGTTTTAGTTTTTAGTTAGTTGTTACTTTTTATTTTTAGTTTAGTTTTTATTTTTCCAGATTTACGCTTGGGTTTGCTTTGGTCTTTTTCAGGTTTCAAGGTGTTTAATTCTTGGCCTCCTTTATCGGAGCCTGAGAGGAGCTTCAGACCTTACAACAAACGCGTTCGTAAGGAAAGGGCCTTGAGAAGAGTTATGGCAACCCCACCAGTAGGAGGACAGCAATTACCAGGAGGAGATCCTCCACTTGGAACACCTCTTGGTCAACAAGATCCACCACTTGGACCACCACTCGGTGGAGTGCAGAATAACCAACAAGGTGGACAACAACATGAGCCACCACTTGGTGGACTAGAAGGAGTGCAGCTACCAGCAGGAGGAGGTAATGGGAATAATCATAATAATCAACAAAACCGAGTTGAACAAGATCTGCCTGCCCTTAACATACCATTCCACGTTCAACCAATTGGTTACCGCCCTCCTGAGATTCCGAATATCAAATTTAGACCCGATCCGGGTATGCTCAGTCAATTTCAAAGTTTCGGACTCTATACTGGTACAGCTATTCAAGATCCGGTAAAAGCGATTCAGAAGTTCATGCAGATTTGTGATGCCTACATTACTCCTGGTATTACACGCGAGCAACTGTATTGTCATATGTTTTTGTTTTTCTTGACCGGAAGAGCCAGCGATTGGCTAGAGAGACAACCACATGGAACCATTCACTCTTAAAGAGAACTTCAAGCCGCATTCTTTAACCGATTTTATCCGAAGAGCATGAGACTTAAAGATCAAACCGAGCTTGCAAGATTTTGCCAAGAGGATGGAGAAACAGTGGGAGAAGCATGGACAAGGTTTCAACAAAAATTAACTAGATGTCCGCTCCATGGTTATACACCTGCTCTACAACTTGCTATGTTTTATGAAGGTCTTAATGATAGAGGGAGAGAAAAGGTGGATAACATTGGAAAGGGTAATTTCGTGTCCATGAATCATAATGAAGCTTCCGAGGTTTTGGAAAATATTATGGAACAAGAAAGAAGTTGGCCTTCAACGCGAGCTTCTGCAGCAAAGACCCGAGGAACGCTTCGTTTAGATGCAGAAACTGCGAACTCAACTCAAATATCCTCATTAGAAAAGCAAATCAAGGAGCTGAGAATCGCGATGGAGAAGAATTTAGCCGCCACAAAGGTAGTACAAGAAGCACAGGGTTGTCAACAATGTGGAGTTAACGATCATTCATGGGAAGAGTGCGAATCAAATCCACAATCTGTTTACTTCATATCCAACCGATGGGGCAACCGCAACCATCCGGGTATGCAGTATTCAAATCCACAAGGGGCCGCTAATCCTGGTCAATATCAACCGCGACCCAAGAACAACTCTTACCAACAGAGAGGTCAGTACCAAAACCAATATCAGAATAGACCTGCTCCTCCACAACAACCTGCTCAGGACGCCTATACCGATTCATTAGAGCAGAAAGCTTTACCTCAGTATCCGCAAGAAGGATCTATGGACAATACACAAATAGTACAAGCTCTAGACCGTTTAAACACAACTCTTAATGCTCAAGACGAAAAGGTTAGAGGACATGATGCCATACTTCAAATGCTAACTACTCAAGTAACACAGTTAAACAAAGTGTTAACAAGTGTTGTAGAACAAAAGGAAGTAAAAGCAATCGAAGGAGGTGAAAACAAGGATGAATTCGAAGCTTGCAAGGCCATGTGTCTTGAGATTGAAGAAGCGAAAGAGGAAGCACCACATGCTGCCATTAGTGCCGTGGAAGTTCCCAGTATTGAAGAAGAACTAACCGAGTCTAGCCCCGTGGAATCTGAATATTCTGAAGTTTCTGATCAAGAGAAAGACGAGTTCATAGAATTACTGAGGAAGGTGCAAGAGGAGATTCGATCGGTAGTGGAATACGCAGCTGAGTTGGCTAAAGAGAAAGAGGAAGAAGCCTCAAGGGAGGAATCGAAAGATGAAGTGGCACCTGCTGTGCTAGAAGAGAAAGTAGAAGAGAAGGTGGAATCACCACCTAGTGTTCAAACAGTATCATCAACTATTCCTGATACAAATCCTAAAGATGACACTAATCTCAAGACATTTGTAGAGGCGTACCAACCTGAAAATATCAACGCCCAAATGCTTGAGATTGCGAAGAGAGGACTTACACCGCAACAAGTTTATACGCAAGTTATTCCTGAGAAAGAGGCGAGTGTAGAGATCCCAAGAGAGAACTTGAGAGTTTCGAGAAGAAGTGAGAAGGAGCTGCCAACAAAGCTTAAAGATCCGGGAAGTTTCAACCTTCCTATTCAATTACATGGTATCCTCAAGGTGAAAGCAATGTACGATGTGGGTTCTGGTGTGAATCTTATGCCTAAGTCCGTGTTCGAAAGACTGGGACTGCAGAAATCAGAGAAGACTCCAGTGAAGTTGCAGTTTGCTGACAACTCAGTGAAGAGGACATGGGGAACAGTGGAGGACGTCTTAGTCCGTGCAGGTAATATCGCCATCCCTACTGACTTTGTTATACTTGAGTTTGATGCAGATAAGCAGGTTCCGATCATACTTGGCTGGCCCTTCATGGCCACAAGTCAAAGTGTGATCAACTTCCAAGATGGAACCATCACCCTTCATGCAAAGAATATATCCGAGACCTTCTATGTCTTGGGTAAGAAACCAAGGAAGTTGGATCCCACCGTGCCTATCATCCACAACCTTTCACATCACAAAGTCCCTCTTGAGGAGATCCACTTAAAGCCTGTGGATACTGAGCCAAACATTGAGTTTGGGGTTGGCCATGAAGTCCTATGGAAAGCCCACAAACGCGAGAACAGGCCACGAAGTTTCAAAGACCCGTGGATGGGACCATTCATCGTCACTAAGGTTGTTTCAGCCAAGGTGATAGAAATTCGCCCCAAAACTGGGGTCAAGCGCAGATTAGTTGACGTTCATAGCCTTACTCGTTGTTGGGGAGGCTATATTCGCAAATCTTGACAGAGGTAACACGTCTAACTTGAAAGACGTAAAACAAAAGTGCTGTACGGGAGACAACCCATAGTTTTTTTTATTTTTTATGTTTTCATGTCTTTTACGTTTTTAGTTTAAGTTTATTTTAGTTGTTTTTAGCTGATAATGCATATTTGAGGAAGGTATTAGTGTTTTTGGTGTGTAGGAATCGGAGAAATCGAGTTAGGGAACGCGAGGAAAATTTTTGGAGCAAAGGAATGCACCCCGCGGACTACCCCCACGGACTACCCTATTGTCCGTGCCCTGGTCCGCGTGGCCAAAAAACCCGTACCACGGGTTGCTACTACGGGTTTGATCCAGAAACCAGAAAAATTACCACGGACTACCCCCCGGTACACCGCACCATGGTCCGCGCCCCAAAAACGCGTACTACGGGGTGGGTACCACGGGTATTTTGACGGAGTTAACAACAGAAGCCGCGGTGTACCCTCCGGTACATCGGACCCTAGTCCGCAAGCCAAAAACCCGTACTACGGGGTCCTACCACGGGTTTCATCCAGTGAGCAAAACATTTTCGAGCATCAGATGTCGCGGACTACCCTGCGGTGCACCCCATGGTCCGCAGGGGTAGTCCGCAGCGCCGCCAGAGAGAGAAAAAGTTACGGGATTGATTTATAAAAGAGGTATTAAGCTTATTATTCCGAATTTATGATACCTTAACCCTCTTTTTCTTCTCCACAACCATCCTAACTCCATTGAAGCTCATCAAAACCTTCACCAATCACCAAAACACTACCCAATCATCAAGAAAAACAAATCAAACCTTCTCTCCACATCATTACACGAAGAGAATCAAACACCCAATCCTCACCAAATCCATTCAAATTGAAGAATCAAAGAGCCAAATTTTCAAAATTCATCCTACAATTTCTTAAATCCAAGCCTACCCATTACAAATCATCCTCACCCACATAAAGATTCATCACCAATTCACCCATCCTAAGCCAAAATAAGCTTGTTCAACCATTAATTCAAGAGTTTAATTTCAAGGGTTGCTAAAGCTTTGAGTTGGGGGTTAATTGAGGATGACTAATAGAACAACAATCTTAGCTAACAAGAGGGAGGTGAAGAGTAACAAGGGATTGGATTTAAAAAGAAGAAATCAATTGACAAAGGTGCTAGTTCTAAATCAAAGGGTAAAGAGAATGTGAAGAAGAGTGGGAAACCTTCGTATGATCGTAATGGTAAAAAGCTTTATTATTATGCAAAGGAGAGAACACTACCTCAACAAGATCTTATACCTATAGAGAAAGTGGATACTTCAAAGGCCTTGAAGACTTTTGCGGAGAAACAATTAAACGAACTACCTTTTGCTTATGAGAAAGTATTCATGGAAGAAGTTAGAGATGGAGAATATGCGAGATTCTTTGACCTTGGTGAGAAATTGGGTTGGTCTACGTTCATGGTAAGACGATCTGAATTATGTCCTGAATTAGTTTTGGAGTTCTATTTAGGCCTCTTTAGCCGAGATAGTGATGGTGTTCCGATTAGAGGAAAGATAGTTCCTTTCACAATTGAGGAGATTAGGAACCAATTCAAGTTTAAGAAACTGAAAGGTTTTTGCAAATTTGAAAAAGCAGTTGCTAAGCGAAAAATCTTTGATGAGGAATTACTTTTTTAGCATGTTTTAGATAAAGAGAAAGTGCAATCACATAAGGGAGAATTGAAGGCACCTTGGCCTTACAAATATCTTCAAGCGGATGCGCGAATTTGGCACAATTTCCTTATTCCTAATGTCTTTGGAAACACACGAACTTTGGATGTGACTATGAAGAACGCACTACTGTTGGGCTGTATTTTGAGAGGAGAAGAAGTTGATGTGGCACAGTTGATCTATGAGGAGGTGATACGATTTTCGGTCTCTCCTAAATCAGTTTATAATGTTAAATTTCCAACAATGATCACGTGTCTTGTGCGAAATGCGAATGTAATATTGGGTGAAGAGGAGAAACTCGAGTTTAAGATGAGTTATATTGATAATGCATGGATCAAGGAAAGTCTTTGAAGAGCGGGTTCTACGCAAGTCTCGAAGGAAGAAAAGGAGGAAGATTGGCAAGAGAAGATGGGAAGCGTTTAACGAAATTTGAATCAGCTCAAACTTCTTTAGTCAATGATGTGGCACAAATCAACGCTAATCAAGTGCACATCATGAAACTCCTTGAGCAAATAACGAAAGGTCCAGCAATTCCAACCTTGGATATCAATGATGCGAGGCAATAGCCTCGAGAGTATGTTCTCTTTCTTCCTTACCATTTCTGTAAATATGTTTTTATCTGCTAATTTTAATTTCTGTTTTTCGAGTCTTTTTCGAGTCGTGGGGACACGGCTCATTTTTGAGTTGGGGGTGTGGGGATTCGTTGTCTCTCATCTCCATTTTTCTGTTTTTTTGGGTGAAATTAAAATTTTTGATACATGGGAATTAGATGTAGAGTGTGTTTAATAGCTTGAAAGCATAAGCTCAGTAGATTGATGATAGTAAGTGATATGTTTATGAGCTATGTATTTGTATGCTTTGAGTATTTGCAGGAAAACACACATTGATAGTAAAGAAAAGATTAGTGAACAATGCGATAGAAAGTATGTTCGATCTCAGGGAACCTTGAAAGTGTGTAGGCCGTGAGATCCAAGCTAGTTGAAAAAACATTTGATGAAAGTGCTAAAGGTAAGAAATTTTATAAATTACATAGTGTAGAAAGTGATTAAGGCGGTTCTTTCATATTTTGAAGCCCTTGAAGCCTTTTTATACCTTCTCACCTTGTGATTTTTGATTTTATATGCTATATCCTTCTCAGCCCCTTCAAGCCTTTCTAAAGCCTTTTATTGAAACACGTTATAAGCCATATCCTTTAGATTTTAGGATTTTTCCATATGACCCGCACTCGAATCGCGATGCTTAGACAGTTGTTTTAGAGCTTGAGTTTGGGGTGGTGGGTCCACCATTATGGGAATTATTATTTTGTTAGGATTTTTGAGCTTATTAATTGTGCTTTGTGCTTTATATTGATGATGATTCACATGTTTTTATTGTAACCCTTTGCCGGGGTAATAGTGAATGAAAAAGAAGCTTCGAGCTAATTTTGCCAACAAGGGCATAAAAAAAAAGAAAAAATATATATATGAGAAATTAGCATGATATCTCAACATTAAAGAGAGTCATAGCTAGAAAATTGATTTGAAAAGAAATGGAAATATATATATTCGGACCGGCAAGGTGGATTTTTATGTGAACATCTTAAGCTTTAATTGGGTTATTAGGGATGCTAAATTGTGCATCAGGGAATTAATTGGGTTGAGTGAGAAACGTTTTATGAGAGTAACTCAAGCTCTAGGGCGATTCGTTGATGGCTAGTGAGGAGAGAGCCAAAAGCTCACTCCAAATTATCCAAATATACTATCATACCGTCCCTAAGCCTACATTACAACCTTAAAAGACCTTTTGATTCTTTGCTATGTAATTGAGAAGTGATTGAGCCATTAGAGATTAGTTAAGTGGATCCTTGGATACTAGTGAAGTTCGATGAACAATCTATAGCTCTCTTGGGGAACTGAGTAAAGTCTCAATCCTTCTTACATTGCGAAACTAATCTGATCTTGAATTCAAGCCGTGTTGACTGTAGATATGAGAAGTATACAGGTATGTAGTTTATAAATATTATTGCATGAAATTTTCTGAGTTGTGTGCTTTAGGTTTATTCTATATATTCTGCTATGCTTTTTCCATTGTGTTGAGAATTTTATAAGTGTGTATTTCTAGACTTCCCTATGTTTTTATTCTTTATTGTATCGGGACGATACAACTTTGAGTTGGGGGTCTTGATGTCTCCTCATTTGTGATAGATTAATTTTAGGATGAGACATCATTTTAAGTGATTTAGAAGTCAATAATGTCGATTTTCTTGAGTTTTAGTGCACTTTCCTATTTTGTGTCTTGATTTGTAGAATTATTGTTTTTAGAGCATATTGGGTTTAATTGTTTATTTAGTGTGTAGCTTTAAAGATAATTATGGAGGTTAATTAGAGTCCAAGTCAAAGACTACAACTTATGGAAAGAGATATGCATAGAAATTGGAGATAAGGAAAGAATTGCTAAAAAGATGGAAAAGGAAAAGCTGCCTAAATCTGGGATTCTGCATACATGTTCAAAGATAGGCGTTTTTACCTAAGAAATAGGCCGAATCTGATGATTTCCTTCTAAAGGGTCTAGATAATTCTGTTGCGATTCTTTTGGTATCTTGTGGAGCAAAATCCGACCAATAACGAAGAAGATACACTCAAAACAGCGCAGCAGTGTTTATCTTTATGTCCATACGAATTTGAGTTGGGCTAGAAGTCCATTACCTTAACTCTTCCTCAAGAAAACGAATTAGGTCTTCTAAACACCTATAAATACACCCTTATATCACTTGTAAATCATCCTTGCCTCATAGTAATTAATTCTTAAGGTTTTATTCTTCCAGTTTATTGTAGAGAGCAAGATGATGTCTTTTGTAATTTCTTTTAGTTTATTTCCTTCAGGTATGAACTAAACTCCCCATAGCTTGGGTTTTGCATATGTATAATCTATGAATTCTAATTCTTATATCTGAGTTTCTTTGGGTATTATATGTTTTAATCTGATATTAGCTTCTTACTTTATATTTGCTTATGTGTTTTGATTTAATGTCTTTCCTAGAATTGATCACTTTAGGATTGTTTTAAGACTAGTTAGATGGTCTCCTTGACAAGGTGTTTAACTATTGAACCACCACATAATGTCTAGTGTCGATAGCAGTTCTGACAAAACATACTTCTAACTAGATAGTCATTAGGGTTTGTTTTAACCACCGTATCACCAAGATTGCAGTATTTGCTTAGGGCCTTAGTGGCGTTTGATAACCCTATTTGAAATCACTTCTTGGTTGTGACGTAGCCCCCTTAGTCGCTCTCAAGGTCTAAGCTTGGGGAATTTAGAATCCTGACTAAGTATTACCAAGAGCTAATATTCTCCCTTATGAACTAGATCTATAGATAGAATTAGAAGGATTAGTGCATACTAGCAAAACCTAAGCTATACTTCTCATCTCATATTCTTAATCTTTTACTTTATTGTCTTTATTTTCCTAGTTTTAATTAGTTTAATTGATAATTTTGAATTATTATTAGCTTTAATTTACTGTCTTCTAGTTATTTACTTTTACTCGTTATCTGTTCCTACGCGATTAACACACTTAAGTCCCTGAGAACGAACTCTACTTATCATTAAAACTTGCATACGTCCTGTAATACTTGCAGTACTGTGCCTGTCTAGGGTGAGAGTGCGTAGTTTTCCATACTTAAATTGATCTTATTTTTATCACACCCTAGGCGACACCATTGTGAGCCCATGGAGGAATTCTAGAATTAGTTTGAGTAGAAGAAGAAGAACCTTGAACTTGAAATTGTAGCTTGTCTATAGGCTTTGATGATACCCTCATCCTTGCTGTTAATTTCCCATGTTGTGGTGGTGCAGGTGCCTTTTCTTCTTGTGTTTCTTCAGTAAGCTCATCAAGATTGATGGCTTTTTCAAGTGTAGAACCAGGCAAATTCTTGTTCTTCCCTAGGATACAACACCTCCTCTTGTAATCCAAAGCATCTGTTCTGTTTGTCATGGTTGAATTGACCCCAAACTCAAGTTTATACCAAGGATAGAATAAAGTTAAGAAAACTTGGTATAGCTTGAGTTTCTTGCTTGGATTAGATGAAGGAAGTTGTTTTCTTGATGAATCTTGGAAGAACTCTTGAAAGCTTGATGATCTTGATTGTGTTGAATGGTGTTTTGTGATGAATTTGATGAAGAGGTTATGTTTATTGAGGATGGAGGAGAGATTTGATGATGTTAATGTGTTTGTTGTGGAAGTTTAATCAAGCTTCAAGGTGTTTTTATAGGGTTGGGAGCTGGAAAATTCGTTTGGAAGAGGCTAGGGTTTATCTCCTTAAGGTTAGAAGTTGACTGGGCTTTGAACTCTTCACAAACCGCCTAGCGCGGTGCATCCCTGCGGTGCATGGGGTATACCGCGGGGTACACCGCAGCGCTGTTGGTTTGATTTTTCTCGCTTCTGCCTTGTACCCGTGGTAGCACCCCGTGGCACGGGTTTTTGCCCTGCGGTGCAGGGGTGCGGTGCATGGGGTAGTCCGCACGTACTCTGTCAAAAAACCCGCGGTACACACCCCGTGGCACGCGTTTTGGGCGTGCGGTATAGGGCGCGGTGCACCGCGGCTATCAGCTTCATTTTTTTCTTGCTTCTGGATAAGACCCGTGGTGCGCAACCCGTGGTACGGGTTTTTGGGGCGCGGTACATCCCTGCGGTATAGGGGGTACACCACGGGGTAGTCCGCACCAGCCTTGAATTCTCCAAAAAAAAAATTCCTAGCATCCCAAACTCGCTTTCTGCACAATCAACACAATACCCTTCTCATTTCTTTAAAAGTAGACACTAAAACTTAGAATTATACACTAGGAATTGAAAAACTTAAAGCAATAAACTAATATACAATGAAATGGCTTTTGTTTAACGTAGTTAAGCTCGACGGGTTACCTCTCGCATCTATTCAGCTTCAAGGAGGTACATGACCTCCCCCGGATGTGGATCAATTCTGCGATTGGTATCCTCGCCTACATGGTACAATTTTAGACGATGCCCATTCACCATGAAGGTGCGTTGCTCGTCTGGATTCTCGATCTCTATCGCTCCATGAGGCGTAACTTTGGTCACCACGAACGGACCAGACCACTTTGATCTCAACTTGCCCGGATAGTTGCTGAACTTGGAATTATACTTGAGGACCATCTGTCCAACTTTGAATTTCTTCTCACGAATGCGATTGTCATGCCATCTCTTCGTTTTTTCTTTGTAAAGTTTGGCATTCTCATAAGCGTGAAATCGAAACTCGTCAAGTTCATTCAACTTCATCATACGATTCTCTGCAGCTAAGGTTGGATCCATATTCATCTCGGCAATTGCCCAATAGGCACCCATTTCAAGCTCAAGAGGTAAGTGACAAGCCTTACCATACACTATTCGATACGGAGATGCACCCACAGGCGTCTTGAACGCAGTACGATATGCCCACAACGCATCATCTAATTTCATTGACCAATCCTTGCGTGTGGAACCAACTGTCTTCTCAAGAATGGATTTGATCTCTCGATTAGAGACCTCAGCTTGACCATTGTCTTGTGGATGATACGCGGTAGATACACGATGTCTCACACCATACTTCTCTAGAACTTTCTTCAGATATTTGTTCACAAAGTGTGAACCTCCATCACTGATAATAACTCAAGGTGTTCCATGTCTAGTGAAGATGTGTGATTTCAAGAATTTAATCACTACTCGCGAATCATTAGTTGGTAGAGCTACAGCCTCTACCCATTTAGACACGTAATCAACAGCTAGTAGGATGTATAGGTTTCCATTAGAAGGTACAAAAGGACCCATGAAATCAATACCCCATACATCGAATATCTCAACTTCCAGAACATTATTACGCGGCATCTCATCTCTCTTAGATATATTACCAGTAAACTGGCATCTGTGACACTTCTTGACATACTCATGACAATCCTTATGTAAAGTGGGCCAATAAAAACCGGATTGTAGTACCTTTGCAGCTGTACGGTCTCCTTTGAAGTGCCCTCCATATGGTGAATCATGACAAGCCATAATAATGGATAGAATATCTTTATCTGGTATGCATCTCCTCACCATCTGATCACTGCATGTTTTGTAGAGGAAAGGATCCTCCCAAAAGAATTGTTTCGCTCGGTGGGCTAGTCTCTTTTTCTCTTGTGAGGTAGCTCCTTGAGGAAAATAACCACTCACAATAAGATTTGCAATATCCGCATACCAAGGAGTCTCTAATGAATAAACTGAAAACAAACTCTCGTCAGGAAACTCTTCTCTAACCAACTCAGGTCCTCCATTAAACTCTTCAAGACGTGACAAATGATCAGCAACCTGATTATCACAACCCTTTCGATCCCAAATCTCTAAATCAAACTCTTGCAACAGTAAAACCCATCTAATCAACCTCGGCTTCGAAGCTTTCTTCTCCATAAGGTATTTAATTGCAGAATGGTCGGTAAACACCACAACTTTCACCCCAAGGAGGTAGGAACGAAATTTGTCAAATGCATACACGACAGCTAGTAATTCCTTCTCAGTTACGGTATAATTAATTTGAGCACTTGTGAAGGTTTTACTAGCGTAGTAGATGGAATGAAATACCTTTTCTTTTCTTTGACCCAGAATAGCACCCATCGCAAGATCACTAGCATCACACATAATCTCAAACGGAATCTTCCAATCAGGAGGTAAAACAATAGGTGCAGAAATAAGCTTCTCCTTAATCTCGTTGAATGCCTTTATGCAAGCTTCATCAAAAAGGAATTCGGTGTCCTTCTCAAGTAAGTTGCACAACGGCTTAGAGATTTTGGAGAAGTCCTTGATAAAACATCGGTAAAAACCAGCATGACCCAAAAAGCTTCTTACCCCTTTTACAGAAATAGGAGGGGGAAGAGTCTTGATTACCTCAATCTTCGCACGATCAACTTCCAAACCAGCACTTGAAACCTTGTGACCCAACACTATGCCCTCTCGAACCATAAAGTGACATTTCTCCCAGTTCAAAACTAAATCCGTCTCCTTGCATCGAATCAATACCTTCTCCAAGTTTCGTAAACACTCCTCAAAGTTATCACCAAACACAGAAAAGTCATCCATAAATACCTCAAGGAAATCATCAATCATATCCCAGAAGATTGCCATCATACATCTTTGAAAAGTAGCAGGTGCATTACATAATCCAAATGGCATCCTTCGGAAGGCAAAGGTACCAAAAGGACATGTAAAGGTTGTCTTGTGTTGGTCTTTTGGATCTACATAAATCTGATTGTATCCTGAATATCCATCCAAAAAGCAATAATATTCTCTACCAGCTAGCTTGTCCAACATCTGATCAATAAACGGAAGAGGGAAGTGATCTTTTCTGGTGGCCTTGTTCAACTTCCGATAATCCATACACACTCTCCAACCAACAACGGTCCTTGAGGGAATGGCTTCATTTTGCTCGTTTAAGATGGTAGTAATACCACCCTTCTTTGGTACGCATTGAACTGGACTCACCCATTCGCTGCTAGCTATGGGATAGATGATTCCCGCATCTAGCAACTTGATAACCTCTTTCTTCACTACTTCCTTCATAGCTGGCATCAATCTTCTTTGTCCTTCAACTGAGCGCGTGTTTTCGTCGTCTAGAATGATTTTGTGTTGGCAATAGGAAGGACTAATACCTTTGATGTCAGCAATAGTCCACCCAATTGCCTCTTTATTAGCTCTTAGTATGCGCAAAAGTTTGTCTTCTTGAGAACCTGTTAAAGTAGCTGAAACAATAACAGGTAGAGTGTTGTTAGTAACTAAATACGCATACCTCAGGTGTGGTGGAAGCGGCTTTTCTTCTAGTTGTGGGGGAGACTTGATAGATGGTTTCCTTTTAGATACTATCTCCCCAGGTTCTCGGAATGGCTCGTAGGCGAGATGCCTATGTTTCATAGTTCCGGAATTTAAAGCAGCTACGGTTTCGGTTAGTTCTTCCATCAATTCCGGTAAGTCAAGTGTTAGGGTTGCTCGCAAGATATCATTAAAATTCATACAGTCAAACGTTTCTTGCGTAGCTAAATCAATTATATCCATGCGGAAACACTCTTCAGGAATATCTGGAAACTTCATGGCCCTAAACACGTTTAACTTTACCGTCTCGTCTTGGATTCGCATAGTTAATTCGCCGTTTTCTACATCAATAACAGTACGCCCCGTGGCTAGGAATGGTCGACCCAAGATGATGGGGACATTCCTATCCGCGTCGTATTCAAGAATAACGAAATCAACTGGAAAGATTAACGTACCTGCCTTGACGAGGACATCTTCAATTCGTCCCTCTGGATGAGCAAGGGATCTATCAGCCATCTGTAGGATCATGGAAGTTGGTCTAGCGTTTCCTATCTTCAATTTTTCGAAAATTGACTTGGGCATCAAATTGATACTCGCGCCCAAATCACACAAAGCTTTTCCTTGCCACTCATTACCAATAGAAATAGGAATCGTGAAACTCCCAGGATCAAGTAGTTTAGGTGGCAACTTACTTTGACATATAGCGCTACATTCTTCTGGCAATCCTATCATCTCATTCTCATGGTATGGTCTCTTGTTGGTAATGGCTCTTTTCAGAAATTTAACGTACTTCGGAACATCGCGTATAGCATCTAAGAACGAAACGTTAATATTGAGACCACGTACCATATTCAAGAACTTCTGATATTCGGCCATGTCTCCTTTCTTCTGAACTCTTGAGGGAAAAGGTGGAGGAGGACGGGTTTCTGTAACATCTTTGGATTTTGGCTTCTCCGGAATCTTCTCCACTTCCACTATTTCGGGTTCATCTTCTTTTTCTTCCACCTCTTTTGCCGGTTTCTCTTTCACAGTTGTTTCTTTTTCTTTCATTACTGGAAAAGGAGGTGGAGCGAGTTTCTTACCACTTCGAAGTGTTACTGCATTACATTCTTCTCTCTGCTTAGGTTCTTCAGTATCACTCGGTAATTGTCCTTGCTGACGTTGATTTAATTGCTTATTTATCTGTGCCATTTGAGTTTCCATCAACTTAAGTGCTGCTGTGGTAGACTGTTGAATGTTGATTAGTGTTGTCAAGGTTTGCTGAACATCTAGAGCACCTTCTTGAGGTTGAGCAGGTAAAGCTTTCTGGTTCATGGTTTCGGTGTAGGCATCTTGAGGAGGTTGTCTCTGAGCTTGATGTCCGTATGCTTGTCCACCTTGATAGTTGTTCTGAGGTCTTGGTTGAAAGTTGTTTCCTTGGGGGCGTGGTTGATATGCATAAGTTGGATTAGCATCCCCATTTGGATTTGAATATTGGAAACCCGGATGGTTTCTGTTCGGTTGATAGCCTTGACCATTTGAATTGTAATTTCCTCGGTTGGATACGAACATTACGGATTCTGGATTGTTTTGACAGGTCTCCCAATCATGATCTTGTGTACCGCAGTTAGAACATCCACAAACTTCTTGTGTAACATTAACATCTGCTCTTCTACCAGTAGCACCTTTTGTAACAGCTAGAGTAAGCTGTTTCAGTTGTTGTTCGTGTTTGTTTTCCATGGCGGTGAATTTTTCTTCAATTGACGCAGTATTTCCACCTCGAACAGGTGTTCTTACAATGTTCCAACCAAGTTCATTTGTTACAGTTCTATTCAAAATAATCTTCGCATGAACTGGTTGTACCTGTAGGAATCCACCACCACAAAGCAAGTCTAGATCCTTTCTTGAAGAGCCATCAAGTCCTCGGTAAAATATCTTCATTTGTTGAACTTATGTGAGGCCATGATCAGGGACTCTTCGTAAGCAAATCTGAAATCTCTTCCAACTTCTACCCAAAGTCTCGTCTTCCTCTTGTTTGAATGATGTTATTTCAACTTGCGCATCTAATCTCATGTTCGCTGGGTAGTATCTATCGAAGAACGCGGTTTGTAATGCGTCCCATGTTGTAATTGTTCCGGGTTCTTGAGAATCATGCCACTCACTAGCTCCATTAATAACAAAGTATCTAAAATGAGCAAAATACATTTGCTCTTTAGTTACTCCTTGCGTAATATACGAATCGCAAATTTGCATGAACTTCTGTACAGCACGGATTGGATCTTCGGTAGGTGCTCCTCGGAAATTGCCATAACTCTGAAACTGAGATTACATACCAGGATCGGGTCTGAATCTCTCGACATTAATATTTGCAGGGCCAATTCCGAGGGCAGGAGCTCGAAACGGAGCTTCTGCAGGGCCATTGACGAACCACGGATCATTGTTTCGAGGAGCAGCTGGGTTGAGTTGACCAGGCATTGTTTCTCTTGCTAATTGCTCCTCTGACTCTTTTGCTTTAGCGTCTCTCTTTCTTTTGTTTGCTTCACGAACTAGGCTTTCAGGATTTGCAAGAATCACGATATCTTCACGCATAAACCAAAACCTGTAAACCTGAGAAAGAAAGACAACCCAAAGCGTAAAACTGAAAAATAAAACTAAAACTAAACTAACAATTAAACTACTAAAGATTAACACCGGGGTCACACGCTACCGTCCCCGGCAGTGGCGCCAAAAACTTGGTGGATCCTGGGGTGTTATAAAATTAAGTGCAAAATAGAGGAACCACTTAACCGCAAGTGTACGGTTGTCCCAAGTAATATATGATAATCAAGTTCGTTCTCAGGGACGGATTAGGTTCAACCCAAATATTAACCAGATAGTAGAGATAATTTCTAAACAGAAATTAAAAGAAATAGATTTTTGTTTGGTTTTTGTAAAATAAAAGATGCAAATAAAGTAAAGACTAAATTAAATAAACAGAAAGGAAATAAAGCAAATAAAAGACTAACTTCAGATAAGAGAGATACTTGATCCTCGCAAAGGAATTCACCTAATCAATGTAATCTATGCTATGTTTAAGGGCAGAATTGGAATTATAATATTAGTCGGGACTCTAATATCTCCTAGCCCCCTGTCGGGTGGACCTAGAAGCTATCCTAAAGTATCATAAACACCTGCATGGTCGAATATGGCTTTTCGGATGATATGATTTTACCTCTTTGGCTATGTAACTAGTTAAGCCTGTCGGTCAGTAACGGACATTACACGGGTATTACCTAGATCTGTATTCAAACCCCCCTGTCGGATGATCCATACGCCACTATATGGAATAGCCAAAATACTAACAGCTAATTCTAGTTGTTCCTAAAAGAATTAGTAATGAAAACAAAGTAATATCTAATACCTAAAACTCAATTCAATTTAAATCTAACAATCCCAAATTCAAAACATAGAAAATATTAATTAAGGTTCATCCCTTTTATGCGATTCTCAAGTATAAAGAAATTTAGCTCATAATGAAATTAAAGACTAACATAAAAGAAAAGGAATTCATGTTCAAATACAAAAGATAAATGAAAAACCTAAAGGGTAGAATGACTATGGTTGGAAGAACAGGATTCCTCCAGCTTCTAGCTTCTTCTTTCCTTCGTGCTCTGACTTGAAAACCTTAAGCCTCTTGTTAATTCTCTGAAGTGTGTGAAAGTAGGAGGTTAAGGGGTGTATTTATAGGTGTTGGAGGAACCTAGGTCGAATTTTGCTTGGAGTGGAAGACAAGTCAAAGACTCTCAAATTCGTAGCTCTAAAAGATAAGATTCTGCTGATTTGATATGGTCATATCTTTTTCAATACTTATCCGTTTGAGAAGTTCCAATATATGAAACTGTTTGTCTTGGAAAGCTCTTTCTATTGGTGCAGACCATTCGTCCAGAATCCATGCCAATCTTTTATTATGATTTTATCTCTAAAACGTGGCTGGATTTCAGATTTCAAAAGGCAGCTTTATCTTTTCCTCATTTGAATAAATCTTTCCTAAATCTTTTTATTTCCATGTAAATCTTTTTTCCTTTCATCTTTATCTTGACTTGGTCTCTAAGTAATTACCGTTTATCTTTTAAAGCTTCACATTAAATAAATAATTAAACCGCATATGCTTAAAAAGAATAAATCAATAAATCAAGAAATCGAAAAAGGAAAGTGTACTCTAAAAATAGAAACTCGACTAAAAATCATTTCCTAACACTCTAAAATACACTAAGACTTTATTCTCACTTTTTATCCTTGGATTGGTCTTTCATGAGATTCAAGAACCAATTAACTTTGCATTAAAAATAGTCAAATTTAGGCACAAAAGCTCAGATTCTGCAAATAGTTAATTTCTAAGGGGAGAAAGTGTAATATGATCAAATAAGCTTAAAAGTCTAACAAACAAGTCATTTATTCACCTAAAAGGATGTCTCCAAGGGGCTAATAATTAGAACAAATCGGGAGACATCAGAATTATATGTTTTAATTTGATATTAGCTACTTACTTTATATTTGTTTATGTGTTTTGATTTATTGTCTTTCCTAGAACTGATCACTTTAGGATTGTTTTAATAATAGTTAGATGGTCTCCTTAATTGGGTGTTTAACTATTGGACCACCACATAATATCTAGTGTCGATGTTAGTTCTGACAAAACATGATTCTAACTAGATAGTCATTAGGGTTTGTTTTAATCACCATATCACCAATTGATTGTAGTGTCTGTTTAGGGCCTTGGTAGCGCTTGATAACCCTATTTGAGACCTCGTCTTGGTTGTGCCGTAGCCCCCTTAGTCGCTCTCAAGGTCTAAGGTATGGGAATTTAGAATCATGACTAAGTATACCAAGAGCTAATATTCTCAATTATTAACTAGATTTATAGATAGAATTAGAAGGATTAGTGCATACTAGCAAAACCTAAGCTATATCTCTCATCTCATATTCTTTGTATTTTATTTTATTGTCTTTATTTTCCTAGTTTTAATCTTGAATTTT
Source organism: Nemophila menziesii (assembly GCA_029959085.1). Classification (NCBI taxonomy): domain Eukaryota; kingdom Viridiplantae; phylum Streptophyta; class Magnoliopsida; order Boraginales; family Hydrophyllaceae; genus Nemophila; species Nemophila menziesii. Next base: position 32,136,184 of record JARWIR010000011.1, on the reverse strand, counting down.
GAATATCTATTGCTTTTATTTTCTGTCTTTAATTATTTACTTTTACTCGTTATTCCTACCTACGCGTATAACACACTTAAGTCCCTGAGAACGAACTCAACTTACTAACTAAAACTTGCATACGTCCTGTAATACTTGCAGTAATGTGCCTGTCTAGGGTGAGAGTGCGTAGTTTTCTAGACCTTATTTTATCATATTTTTATCACACCCTAGGCGACACCACGAACCAATGGATTTTCAAGTAAACATGGGTGAGTTCAACCAGGGGAGCATCTTTAATTTGAACGAAAGTTGCTAATGTGAGAAAGAAAAGGTGATTGATAGTTTCACCTTCAAAGACATTTTTCTGCAATCGATGGAAAGCGAACGTCTAAATCAACAACAACTGCAAAAGAAAATTCTATCAACCCATACTGATAAAAGTACAACTACAGTCGTAACCAGCTATTTTATTTCTAATGCTAGCAAAGCGAATGATTATTCATTGGTACATAACCAACAGTTAATGGAGGAAAACAAAAGTGAAGACTTATCCTTTACGTCTGTAAAATAAAAATGAAAAATATAAAGAATCAAATGTGGAAGCATGAACCTTTTGATCACTGCTTCAGCCTTTTAGAGATATATGCAAACTTAAAAATTCTAAGGTGAAAATATGGGGGAAAATTGAGGGTAAAATTGTAAATCTTAATAAAATTTCAACGAGAACATGTATTAATTTTACCCTCACTCCCCCACCCCCCCTTCCCATATTCTTACCTTAGAATTTTTAATTTTGCATATATATCTTCAAAGGCTAAAACAATGATCAAAAGGTCCGTGTTTTCCATATTTTATTTTTTAACTTTTCTTTTTGTCATGGAATAAGGAAAATGACAAGGCTCGGAATGCTGAGATGTTGGCTGAAAAAAAAGTAGGAAATGCGGATGTGCTTAAGTTTTTCTTTTTCTTTTGGACAATAATGGAATGTAAATGAAAATATTTGTACGGTCGTGTATTAAGCCCACCATAACCAATAATGGTGTTGTTTTTTGGGTTCGTTTAGACACAATACCACTCATCTAGCCTAACTTGGGATTCAAAGCTCTTTCATTTCCTCTTATAGCTTCATCTACCATCACATGTTTGCCTTGTATGATTTGATTTTACCTTTTTTACAAGAAACTGAATTATCAACCTCTGTTATGGTGTCATCAACCATCATATGTTTGCCTTTCGCAAAAATCAGTTCTTCGAACCGGTGGATTTTCAGGTAAAGATGGGTGAGTTCAATCAGGGGAGCAGCTTTAATTTGAATAAAAGTTGTTGATGTGCGAAAGAAAAGGTGATTGAGATTTTCACCTTCAAAGCCACAAACCATTCCAATTACCCAGCGATTTCTTCTGCAATTGATGGAAAGCGAATGTCTAATAAAAAACAATTGCAAAATAAATTTCTATCAACCCATATTGATGAAAGTACACCTACATATGTAAGCAACCATTTTGTTTTTAATGTAGTAGAGAGAATGGTTATTCGTTGGTCAATAACCAATTGTTGATGGAGGAAAACAAAAGTGAAGACATATCCTTTAAGTCTGTAAAAAATAAGTGAAAAAGCTAAAGAAGAAAATATGGAAACACATACCTTTTGATCATTGCTTCAACCTTTTGAAGATATATGCAAACTTAAAAATTCTAAGGTAACATATAGGGGAAAAATGAGCGTAACATAAAAAATCTTAATAAATTTTTTGCAAGAAAAACTATGTAACCTGATCAAAAAGAGAAAAAAATGGAAAAAAACATAAAAATTTATGATCATAAGTGGATTTGTAATAATTTACAAAATATAAAACCCAAAACATCTGAGTTCATGTGGGTAAATCAACTTATAAAAGAAAATAATACTTGGAACTTATACTTCCTTAACAATCTTTATCCTAGTAATATTAGAGAAAAAATAAAAATACCTAACTTCAACCATGAAGACGAAATGCGTGGGGATTACTGTAAAAATGAGATATTTTTAGTAAATGAAGCATATCATGAAATAAAGATAAATGACTATAATATCCAATTAATCAAAAATCAAAATAATTCAACCATATCTATCAATAATGAAAATCAGTTATGGAACTTAATATGGAAAATGAGAACTCCCCTAAAAATTAAAAACTTCATGGGGAGAGCGGTAAGAAGTTTTTTACCTACTGAGAAAAGTTTAGTAAAACATAAATGTAGTAATAGTAATATATGAAAAATATGTAATGACTGTATTGAAACAGCTGAACATATACTATTTAGATGCATGTTGGCTAATGTGTTTGGTTTGCTAGTCCACCAAATATCAACCGAAATTGAAACACCATCTTTTTTTTGGGCAAGGGAGAGGTACGCATTACCCAAAAAATAAATAGATATAACCAATTCCTATCTTATTAAAAGACTTAAGTAAAGATAGACCAGGGTCAAGCCCAAGATGAATCCGAGTTTCATGCCTAGCACTCTTTGCAAGTTGATCTGCTCTTTGGTTAAGTTTCCGAGGTAGGAAATAAAAGGAAAATGCTTCTTCTTCTTTCGCAATCTGCTTAATCCTAGAAATAATAGGTTTAATAAGCCAACTGGCTGACATCTTCTATATACCTTGAATAACTTCAAGGTTATCGGAGTAAACTCGCTTCCTTACATTTGGAAATCTTGTACCGATAGTAGTTGCGTTAAAGACTTCCCAAACTTCTCCAATGAGACTCGAGTTACAATGAACTGCATCTTTGAAATCTCTTATGAAATTATTGTTCTTGCTTCTAGCAGTAACTCCTATCCCCGTTGGTTCATAAGGAAAGTTGAAGGAAGCGTGCAATGAATGATTAAGTCCTCTCCCACAGGAACATGAGTAGCTTGAGTGTGCCTCTCTTCCTCCTGGATGTTTCCATGAGTATTATTATTAAGATTTATTGACCAATTTATGCCATGGAGTTCCTGCATGAGATTGTTCGTAGACCAAATCACTTGATCACAGTCAAATTTTACATTCTCGTGAAGATATTTCATTTTCGCATTCCAAATGTTTTAGACAGAGATCGTTATAAAATCGGTAACCTTCTTTTATCATATCCTTGTTCAGAATAGGAATCAATTGTTTTGAGAAACCAATCTCCCACATTAAGATATTCATCTGTTGAAGCATGAATCTGCAGTGTGGATCCTTCCCAAACAATACAACAAAGTTTAAAATATATCCGTATCCACCTTATTAATGCACCATATGCAATCATTCGTACCTGAACAATTTCGAATATAAAGATTGTTATTCGTGGGAATACCATTATTGCAAGCCTTCCACATGAAAACCCGTATCTTGTTGGGTATATTAGACCCACACACTGTTTTCCAGAGTAAGGTATTGACATTCGCTACCATATTAATCTGTGGATAATTAAAGAAATTCTCGTCAGTAAGAACCTTATAACCTGTTTTTGTACTATACTAACCATCCTTGGAAAAGGGCCAGATGATAGTTCTATTAATGTTCAAAATGATAGGGCTAGGGAAATTTTCATTGAGCACTTCATTATTCCATTCAAAGGAGCCAAGTAAGAAGAGTTGACTTACAGTTTCAAATTTACAATTGCCAAGTTTCTCAATTTTCAGGCATGATCCAATCCATTTGAATGTCCAAATTGAAGTATTCTTACCATTGCCGATTTGGTTGAGGACATGCTTCTTAAGTAAGCCTCTTCCTTCTATGATACTCGCCAAACTCCACGTGCGACTTTGCCTCAGAATAACCTCCATAAAGTTGTTTTTAGAGAAATAAATATCTTTAAGAACTTTGAAGGCCAAGCTATAGGATTGTTGAGTAATCTCCAAGCCTTCTTGGCAAGTAAACCAATATGTATACATTTGAAATCACGAAACCCCAAGCCACCAAGAAGTTTCCCAATAGCCGCTTTCTTCTAGGAAAACCAGTGAATACTCTTTTTCCTACCAGAATTCCACCAGAATTTGAAAATGGCATGGATAAGATTTTTGCAAAAAGAAATAAAACATCTAGACTAGATCAATAAATATTAAATCATTTGTGAGAAATGGTAAAAAACTAAAAAAAAAAAAATAGAATACTTGAAGTTACCTGCATAATTACATGTCAAATTTGGAAGGATATAAATAATTTCATCTATAATAGTAAAAACTGTGAAACACTCAATATTATTAACAAAGTAATAGTAGCATGGAAAGAATATTACAAGATTTCAAACCCTAATGATTTTAACTTTCCTGATAAATTGTTAAGGTTAAGCATAATAAATCATCAAATCCTTAGTAATAATCCAGAAAATCGACATGATATAAATAAAAACCCAAAATTTACAAAAAAATAGAAAAACCCACCCTTGAATAAATTTAAAATTAATTGTGATGTTGCTTTCTCCGATACAGGTATAGCATGCTTAGTAAAAAATTCTAATGGTGAATTTGTATCAGATATAAGTTGAAAAAACGAAACAGATTCAGTATTGGAAGCAGAAGCCACGGGTATCTTAAATCGATGGAAATGGTAGTAGAGTTCCCTTTTGGAAGTATTATAATCGAGAATGATGCCGAGAAAATTATGAAGCCCCTATCATTTAATCTAACATTTTTAGTCATTCAATCAAAAATATAGTTTGTAATATCTATTATTTTGCTGATTATCGAACCCTAGTTTTATTCTTATTTTCTAGGATTAGAAACATGACAGCTGTATCCAAACAGAAGTTTTTAAACACACTGTTTGGCAATTGGAGTATTTGTATTCCTCTCCACTAGGCTAACATCTTAAATAGTGATAACAAGTTTATAGAGATAGCTAATTTGTAACCTATGTTTTTAAAAAAAACAAAAAACAAAATTACCATTTTTTTTTTTGTCAACAACAAAAACCGTTATGATATTTGTATGCATTGTCTTAAAATTAGTTAATGGTTTATTAGTAATTCTATCTACAAATTACTTTATTTACTTTTTTGCACCCAAACAATTTTTGAGATGATTTTTACGCTTCATTAACATATAACATCTCCATGCAATTTTACTTTTCTAATTTGTTTAACAAAAAAAAAGAAATACTTTTCTAATACAAAAATATATTTTTTTGAATAATTTTTAGATTTTGAGAAATATAAATGTTGATACATCATACATGGCAGGTGATACGGCTATTTCTTCATCATGCCAATAAAGTAACTGACTACGCTGGGACCCACAAGTGTAAAGTCGTTTCAGCTACATCACCTTTGACTACAATTATCTGCTTTTGTGCTCTTCACTGTTGGCCCTTTCGCGTTTGAGCCATTCAAGAAACTGCCATGCAAAAACAGTGGACGGACGATTAGCCTAAATTAACATTTAACTCCAAAGTTTACATAATTTTTTTTTCATACTTTAGATTAGCCTAAATTAAATTTTAACTTCTAACCTCACAAAACTAAATCTATATAGATTTGGAGTCCTTCTTCCATGCATACCGGGTATGCAAAATAAATAAAAAAAATCAAAAAGTTAAATTATGTAATTACTTTCTTACCCTTGAGGTGACATGATTTTGTGGCAATCAAGATAGATTTTGCAGAAAGTAGCTTTATTACTATTAGTTAATTAGGCTACAGTGTAAATTTTCGTTTCAAAACAAATAAATAATGAAAAGTTTTCGTTTTGATGTCGTATTACTATTTTACCCTTAGTACCTAGTGTATTTTTTCGTTCATTAGTATGCGTTAGTTTTCGTTATTTCGTCGTTGTAGTGCGTTTTTTGTTTTGAAAATCTCAGAGTTGGATTTCATCATATTTTGGTCTTAATGCCACGTGTCTGATCGATGGAGTTTTGAATTTTTTTTTCTTTTCTTTTCTACCTTACACACGTGAGACGCACGTGACCTAGGTGGGTCACCTCTCTCTCCTTTGTCCGATCAACATCATTTCACTCCCTCTCTCCAAAATTTCCTCTCTCTTTCTCCCCTTTTCCTCTCTCTATTTCGCCGTCCGCCACCTCCACCGTCACCTCCGGTTTGACTCACAACCTTATACCTCTCCTCGCCTCACTCTCTCTTCGGCTCTCTCACCATTTCTTCCCCTCTCCTCGCCTCTCTCTCTATTTCTTCACCTCTCGATCTAAAACGGCATTCTTAATCGCCCTCACCACCATTACACCGGTCACCGCCGTCTCCATTGATGTTCGCGGAAGGATATTTACCTCCTTACCGTTAGTGAAAGCAAGCGAAACAACCATCATCTTCATTACCAATTTGGGTACTACCAAAACCGAGCTGGAATCATGTCTTCTTCATCATCGAAATCGAAGAGGAGGAGCTCATCTTCGAAAAAAAGGTAACCCTCTAATTTCTATTTTTTTTAATTACCGAAAATGGGTTAGGTTTTATTATGTATTTAAAAGGTTAATCCGAAGTTATTGGCTATTAGGTTTGAGTCAATTGCTATTATTATTGATTTAGTGAAATGGTTGTGATGAATTAGGTGTTATTGTTGTGAAATTGTTACCGAAAATGGGTTTAGGGTGTAATATATCTTTAATTCGTTTGATTTGTCTAGCATTCTTTGTTGAATTTGGTGATTTTATTGTAACAGTGTAATGGTTATAGTGAATTAGGGTTTTTTTTCCTATTTTAGTGTAGTATTCTTAGTTAAGGGTGTGTAATATCGAATTTACAGTTATACTCGCTTGTGATTAGTGGTGTGTAATCTCGAAATTACTTTGATTTGTGTAATGTTGTATTTTAAATAATTGGGGAATTTAGTGTACCTATTCAAGTGTTTAAAAGGGTTTTTGTTGTGCACTAATTGTATTGATTTAACTTCATGCATGTCAAAGAATCAAGCCAAAGACTTCCATATTAGCGGGGTTGATTATTATGTGTAAGTTTATAGCTTATTTACTGTGTTGTTATGTATATGTTTGGTATTCTATATTACACCTACTTATCAATTTTTTTTCTTGTTTGTATGTATTAAGACCGTACATGTTGTAGAACATGTATGCTTCCTAACCCCAAATCCTAAAGCACGACTGTACATGTTGTAGAACATGTATGCTTCCTCCTCGGACGAAAACCGAAGTTCCATGACATTTGCCCTGGTGAGGGATCTCAGCGCCTCAGCCCCACCAAAATCAACCTTCTTATCTGTATCTACCTCTACACTCGGAGCACCTACAAAAATGAGTTATTCGTAAAAATAAAGTTTAGTCTTACGTATAGTTAGTTAACCATTATATTTAACAATCATATACTTTAAACCTATACCACAAATCTTATTTAGAGTCAAAACCACACGAGTTTGACCAAAAGTCAACTAACCTTGCCGAAAGTCTCCTAACCTTCCCTAATGGCCATTTAACTAGTAAACACCTTATTTAGAGTCAAAACCACCCGAGTTTGACCAAAAGTCAACTAACCTTGACCGAAAGTCTCCTAACCTTCCCTAATGGCCATTTAACTAGTAAACACCTTATTTAGAGTCAAAACCATACGAGTTTGACCAAAAGTCAACTAACCTTGACCGAAAGTCTCCTAACCTTCCCTAATGGCCATTTAACTAGTGAACACCTTATTTAGAGTCAAAACCACCCGAGTTTGACCAAAAGTCAACTAACCTTGACCGAAAGTCTCCTAACCTTCCCTAATGGCCATTTAACTAGTAAACACCTTATTTAGAGTCAAAACCACCCGAGTTTGACCAAAAGTCAACTAACCTTGACCAAAAGTCTCCTAACCTTCCTCAATGGCCATTTAACTAGTAAACACCTTATTTAGAGTCAAAACCACCCGTGTTTGACCAAAAGTCAACTAACCTTGACCGAAAGTCTCCTAACCTTCCCTAATGGCCATTTAACTAGTAAACACCTTATTTAGAGTCAAAACCACATGAGTTTGACCAAAAGTCAACTAACCTTGACCGAAAGTCTCCTAACCTTCCCTAATGGCCATTTAACTAGTAAACACCTTATTTAGAGTCAAAACCACACGAGTTTGACCAAAAGTCAACTAACTTTGACCGAAAGTCTCCTAACCTTCCCTAATGGCCATTTAACTAGTAAACACCTTAGTTTGAGTCAAAACCACCCGATTACTTCACTAATGAATCATAAACCATAACTCTAACCCGTAATCCTTTAACAATTAACTATAAAACCTAACCATATCGAATTAACCTAGCCTTATCCCCTAACCATATTACTTTAAATTTACATATATCATGCGATATATTAAATACTAGCCAAACACTAACGTAAATAATCATTACGAGATCTTCAAATTTAAAACATGCACTCGTAAAATATTAACATACCTAGAAGATTAAGCACGTTCATCGTAAAATTTACAACATGCAAAACGAGATTATAAAGTAACTAACCGTATAGCCTTACTTGTAACCGTAACTCTTACCCGTAACCCTTTAACGTATACCTTTACCATATAAAAACACCTAACTATATACCATTAACCTTGACTTCGTAATTCAAATTTATACATTTCTAAATCATAACATAACATAGAATCATTACGATAACTTCAAAACATCATATGTCATGCGATAAATCAAAGACTAGACAAACAATAATTTAACTTAATATCAATACGATAAGTTCAAATTTACAACATGCAATCGTAAAATATTAAAATAACTATAAGATTAAAAACATTCATCGTAAAATTAACAACATGCAAAAACGAGATTAGATAGTAACTAACCGTTCGAGTCCATCTCGTTTGCTCGTAACACTCCCGGTTCACGATCTCCTGACTATATTAACCCGAGTACTACCGACTATAAAACTTAACAACGAGATTGGATACTTCTTCAAATGAACCTCTCCACCCTCATTTTATAGACTCGGATTTAAGCGGTAGGTGATATACCATTAACAAAACTAAATAACTCCTAACTACTACTTCAACCATCAACCATATCTTTCTTATCACCATTAATGAATCTAAATTCTTTTTTTTTTTTAAAATTAAATTTAAATTATCATCTTTACAAGGTGTTTAAAATCTATCCTACTTTTTTTTCGAAAAAAAAATTAACCGTAGTTAAAAGTGGGGGGTTTTATGCCCGGTCTAAATAAAAACGATAATTTACACTACCGTCCACAACAAATAACAACGAAAAATTACACTATCCCATTAACACCACAAAGAGGAAAAGTAAGCTTGGACATGACATTTAATAAAGTATTCCAAAATATTCTGGTGATGACACGTTGCAATCTTTCAAAACTGGAGCATTTTCTACGTTTGCAAAATTCACAACGAAAATTACACACAGCCGCCTTTCACAACGAAATATTGAACACGAAATTTACATGGAAAACAATTCAATAACGAAAAAAGAAAATCTGGAAACTAATTGCCACACTATTCATGATTAGACAACACACTAAAAGTAGCTTTATGTCTAACTATTCAATGAATGACCCCTACTTAAATTGACGGTAAGGGCAAAACGGTAAGATCCTTCATTCAATAAAAAAACAATATAATCTTCTGCGGCTATGATTCTTCCACGTCACCTTTCCCTCGCCACGTGTCTTCATCTCCTTTGGGCGCACCTACACGGCGGGTATGGGAGAATTACGCCATAGATTTGTCCATTTCCGATGGTTGGTCGTACTCAATTAAACTCATCATTAATTAATTAACTGGTTTTTATTTAATTTAATTTAGATATAAATATGAATTGCACTTTATATATTAACTAAAATACAAATATTTTTATTTTAGAAGATACATTTGCATGTTCTTTTTAATTACATGGATACCCGGATCAGCTTTCGCGCACCACAACTCGACCTGGCAATCAGACTCCTACCGGTCCTACAGAGCGGACCAGACCGTCCGGTTCCAGGAACCGTAACGAACCGGAACAATAGTAACGGTACGGACCTGAACGAACCGATATAGATTAAATGGTCCGGTTCTTAAAAATAAGGACAAGGACCTGTCCAGACCGGACCAGACCGGACCAGACCGATATCGTTATATATATATTTTTTCTTTTTTTTTATTATTGTTATATCACTCACCAAACCCACCGACCACATTACTCTCCCCTCTCTCTCGTCTTTATTTATTTCACCAAACCCAACGCCCCCATTCATTACCCTTCTGATATCCGATCTAATCTCTAATCTTATCGTCTGAAAATCATTGAAGAAGCTTTGATCATTGGTTATGTTGGTGGTGATCTTTTGTGTAATATTCTGTTATTTTTCTTCTACTTTCCGAGATTGTTTAAATCAAAATTCAAATTGGAAAAATTGGTTTATGGGTGTGGTTTTGTGTTATATCAATACTCTTTGGGTATGTAAATCTTAGCTCTTTGTTTTCGATGAGCTATTTGTTTCTGATTTGTGAGGAATTTTGGTTACCTGATGAGTTATTTGATTCTATTTTGTGAGGAATTGATATTTCTAGATTTCATTTCTCTTTATCATGGATTGAGTACAGTTTCAAGCAAGTAAGTTCACAAATTATATTATCAATTGAATATCTTTTATTATTGTTGTAGATTTCTAATTGTAATTTACCTTGTTTATGTTTGCATGAGATTAAGGTGTGGAAATGATGAAGAGATGTGAAAGTAGTGAGTGTTTAAGGCTTGTTTCATTGGGTAAGATGATGGCTTTGATCCCTTAAGTTTTTGAAAAATATATTTCTGGTCCCTGGTTTATGTGATTTATGTGATGTTGATGTTATTCAAGTTGTTCCATGTAGTTTTATTGAAGTTGATACTAGTAGTCCCCCAATCTATACGTAATTTGTACATGGTTATGTGATTTATGTGATGTTGATGTTATTCAAGTTGTTCCATATAGTTTTGTTGAATTTGATACTAGTAGCCCCTCAATCTTTGCAAAATTGGTCCTTGGTTTATGTGATTTGTGTGATCTTGATGTTATTCAAGTTGTTCCATGTAGTTTCTTTGACTTTGATACTAGTAGTCCCTCGGTCTTTGCAAAATTGGTACGTTGAGTCCCCATGTTTAGAGAATTTATGAAGTGGAGTCCCTATGTTATGTGAAATTCCAGCCACGTTTCAAAGATTAATTCATAACTTAAGATTGGCTAGGAATCTGGACGAGTGGTCTTCACCAATGGAAAGCTCTTTCCGAGGCAAGTGGTTTCATATATTGGAACTCCTCAAACGGATAAGTATTGAATGAGATATGACCAAAACAAATCAGCAGCAGAATCTTACCTTTCCTAGATTTTAGGGCTACGAATTAAAGAGTCCTTGACTTGTCTTACACTCCAAGTAATTCGACCTAACACCTATAAATACCAGCTCTAAACCTTAGAAAATCATCCCTTGGCTGCATAAGCTTAATATACACAAATAATTCATCATAGAAGCAATCAAGAGGATCTAGATGAGGAAGAAGCAAGAAGCTAGAGCTTAATTTCATCAATTCAACACTTCTTCATCTCTATTCTTTGGGTAATTTAGTATTAGATCTATTTTGTCTATGAGGTATTTCTAAGCTATTTATTCAAGAAGATTTATTATGCATAATTTCTCTTTAGGATTGTAATTATATGAACCTTTGATTATTGTTTTTCTGTTTTACTTTGAATCTGGGATTTTAGTATTTAATTGAATTGGTTCTTAATTTCCATTGACTATATTCTTGTGCTTGTTCACTATTTCTGACCTAGCTAATTAGAAATAGGTTTTAGTAATTAGGCTATTCCATATAGTGGCGTATGGATCATCCGACAGGGGGGTTTAATTACAGAACTAGAATATAGACACGTGGTATCCGTTATTTGACCGACAGGCTTGACTAACCACGTAGCCAAAGAGGTAAAGTAGTATTCATCCAAAGAGGCATATTCGCCCATACAGGGGTTTATAATATTTTAGGATAGCTTCTAGGTCCACCCTGACGGGGGCTAGGAGATATTTGATTCCCGACTAGTGTGAGATTTCTCATTCACCCTTACTCTTAGTAATCATAGATTCAATAAGATAGATTCATACTTGCATTGCATATCCTTATCTTTCTTGCATAATTATTAATTGTTTGTTTTATTGTCTATTTTATTATTTAGTTAATTAGAAAACAAACTCCTTTATTATTTATCTTTAGCAATTAAAACTACCTATTTTGATATTGAACACATATTTAGAATAACTACTTAAATCCCTGTGGAGACGATAATCCCTTTTTACTTATCTATTACTTGGTACGACCCGTACACTTGCGGTCTGTGGATCCTTTATTCCTTTGCTTTTATTTCATTATTTTATAACACACAAGGACCCACCAAGTTTTTGGCGCCGCTGCCGGGGATTTAAAACGGTTATTTTATTTTGTGTTTAAGTTAGGTTAGTAGTTTTATTTGTTTTCAGTTTTACGTTTGTTTTGTTTTAGTCTCTTTTCAGGTTTTTCTTTAGGTATGGAGATTTCCCTCTATTAGGAGCCAAATCCAAAATAGTCCTGTTATATGCCAGTACACAAATTCATGGACTTGACATGCAAGAGCTTGACTGATCATTATAATAGGCTCAGGAATTTGGAAGACTCCCTCAGTTATTTCATGAAGGACACAACGGATAATATAATAACGAGTAATGCGAAAATCGATGCTATCATATCAGTAGTGCAAGTCATGCAACAAAGCCATCAATTAATGGAGCAGTGATTAACGCAACGCACAGAAACAATTGAGAAATTACAACAAGGACCATCTATGCAAACTGGCCAAAGTATAAATTTAGATGATGAAGCCATTCAAATTGATAGCGATGTTTGGTTCGATGTAGCTACAAAGTTTAGCCTTCAAGAAGAGGTGGAAGTAGGATCGCCGCAAGTTGCACCTAGTGAACTAGAGATTCCAACAATAGAAGAATCAACCACGCTAAGCATAGATGAGTCAATTGTTGGTAATGGAGTTGAAGTTGAAATTAAATTCTGTGAAGGGAAGATTACACCCATGGAAAATCCAGCCAAGCCGCGTTTAGAGGAATCAAACATTGAGGTCTTGGTTAGAAAAGAGATTGAAGAAGAAGATACTAGGATGGATTCACCACCTAGCACTCCATTGATGTCACCTCCCAATCCAATAACGACGAATCATTCAACGGTGATATTGATAAAGCATTTGTAGAGGTGTGTAAAGACAAAACCTACACCCAAATGCTTGAAAGTAATACAAAAGAACTCCCACCGCAACAAGTATTCATAGAAGCTATTCCGGAAACAAATGAAAATGCGAGTGTAGAGATCGAGGTTGAAAGCGTGGCCCTCATAACAAAAGAAAGTTCAGAAACATCTCTTGTTTTGGACAAAATTCTAGACGAGGATCCACGGGAGTTCCCCATTGTTCCTGAAGTATCTAAAAAGTTTAAAGAGAAGGACCACCACCATTAACCCTTGAAGAAGAAAGCTAAAGATGAGTTTGGGGTCGGAACCACGGTTGCTTGGAAGGCCTCCAAACAAGAGAATAGACCACGAGGTTTCAAAAACGCGTGGATGGGACCATTTGTTGTTACTCGAGTGGTGACACCAAAATTAATAGAGATACAAGCTTCGAGAGGTCAAAGAACGCGAATTGTAGACATACACAGCCTTACCCACTGCTGGGGAGGTTACATAATCAAAGGATAATGGAGGTAACCCGTCAAACTTTAAATGACGTTAAATAAAAGTGCTCTTGGGAGACACCCCAATCTTTAATTGCTTTATTAGTTTAGTTTTTTTTAGTGTATATTATTTAGTTTACATATTTTTTTTAGTTGATAGTGCATTATTGAGGAAGGTATTAGTGTTTTTGATGTTCAGGTACTAAGAAAATTGAGTTAGGGAGAAAAAGAAAAAGATTCGGAGAAAATCTGACCCTCTCACCGGTATACCGGTGCGGCTACGAAAAGAACACGTGCCACGTGTTCGTGTCACGGGTTTTGTGCAGAGAAGAAAAAAAATCAGACCCTTAGGTCCGGTATACCGGGCCCTACGACCGGTATACCGCCCAACACTGCTGGAGAGAGGAAATTTTCGCGTTTTTTAGGTTATAAGGGAGAAGAGGTTGCTCTATTACGAATTTTTCAATCCTTAAGCTTCTCCTTCTTCCCCAAACCTCTCCCAACTCCATTAAAGCTTCAACAAACCTTCACCCAACATCAAAACACAACCAAATCACCATGAATTCACATCCAAATCCTTCCCTACATCATTACAAAGAAGATTCAACCATCCAAATCATATCAAAACATCTAGAATCCAAGAATCAAGAGCCTAAATTTTCAAAATTCATCCAAAATTCCTTAAACCCATATCATCAAAGCTTGATTCCATCACACCCACATAGAGAATTGTCATCCTAAGACCTTTCATAACCAAATAAAGCTTGTTCCACATATGATCAATAGTTACAAATTTCAAGAGTGCTCAAAGCTTTGAGTTGGGGGTCAAAAGAGATATTGTTAAAGGGTATGAAGAATCGAAGCAAGGAATTGGGTAAGATCAAGAAGAATAAAATCGACTGAGATGGGTACTAGTTTGGGAACAAATCACAAGGTAAATCGGATCAAGAGAATAGAGGAAAGCATGCAGTGGTGAAATCAAAGAGCAAAAAGGTTCGAATTGCATAAGGAAGACACCACAACCTCTACAAATCAAGCATCCTTTTGACCAAAGATGAGCAAAGCTTCTGGGACGCTAGTAGTTGTTGCCACAACAAAATATTCCTGGATAAACACCTTCACATGAGAGATTATTCAAAAGCGAAGTTGGAGGATGAGAAACAAGAGATCTCTAGAGTGTTATTGATAGGGGTGGAGCACAAGAGGATGTAAGAGAAAGCGAAATTGGTGATACATGGAGTTACATACAAGGAAATCACTGCATCCTGTCTTGGGTATTAATCAAGCGAGGCAATAGCCTCGAAGAGTATGTTTTCTTTCTCCCCTACCTTTTCTTTATATGCACTATTTGCTATTTTTATTTTTACTGAGTCTTTTCGAGCCGTGGGGACACGACTCATTTTTGAGTTGGGGGTGGGGATTTGTTGTCCCTCATCTCCATTTTTATGTGATTTACTGTTTTTTTTAGAAAAAATTGAAAAAATTTGAAATTTTTAAGAGATGGATTAGATGTAGAATGTGTTTAATAGCTTGAAAGCATAAGCTTAGTAAGTTTATGATAGAAAGTAGTATGTTTATGAGCTGCTTTATTTTGTATGCTTTGAGTATTTGCAGAAAAAACATATATTGATAGTAAAGAAAAGATTAGTTAGCAATGCGATAGAAAGTATGTTCGATCTCAAGGAACCATGAGTGGTGTGTAGGCCGTGAGATCCAAGCTAGTTGATGAACCCATTTAATGAATGTGCTAAAGGTAAGAGAATGACGAAATTGCATAGTTTAGAAAGTGATTAAGGCGGTTCTTTAATAAGCCCCTTGTTGCCTTTTAGCTTGCTGTCCATTTTATTATTATATATCCTTCTCAGCCCCTTCTAGCCTTTCTAAAGCCTTTTTATTAGCCACATTATAAGCCATATCCCTTTAGATTATAGGACTTTTCCATATGACCTGCACTCGAATCGCGATGCATAGACAATTGTTTTAGAGCTTGAGTTTGGGGTGGTGGGTCCACCATTATGGGAAATATTATTGGGTTGGGATTTTTGAGCTTATTAAGTGTGATCTGTTCAATATATTGATGATGATTCACAGGTTTATTATATTGTAACCCTTTGCCGGGGTAATAGTGAATGAAAAAGAAGCTACGAGCTAATGTTATGAAAAGGCATAATTTATGAAAAATAGCGTGATATCTCAACATAAAAAAAGAGAATCATAGCTATAGAAAAGAAAAAGAAAATTGATATGAAAAGAATATATATTTGGACCGGCAAAGAGGAATATTTTTACGTGAACATCTTATTGCTTTAATTGGGTTATTGGGGATGCTAATTTGTGCATCAAGGAATTCATTGGGTTGAGTGAGAACGTTTTACGAGAGTAACTCAAGCTCTAGGGCGATTCGTTGATGGCTAGTGAGGAGAGAGCCAAAAGCTCACTCTAAATTACCCAAATATACTTATCATACAGTCCCTAAGCCAACATTACAACCCTAAATACCTTATGATTCTTTGCTATGTAATCTAGAAGTGATTGTGCCGTTAGAGAATAGTTAAGTGGACCTTTGGATACTAGTGAAGTTCGATGAACAATCTATAGCCTCCTTGGTGAACTGAGTAAAGATCCTCTCCTTCTTACCTTGCGAAGCTAATCCAATCTTGAATTCAAACCGTGTTGATTGTGGATATGACAAGTGTGCAGGTATGTAGTTTGTAAATTTTATTACATGAAATTTTCTAAGTAGTTGCTTTAAGTTTATTCTATATATTCTGCTATCTTCTTCTCCCCTGTGCTTTGACTTAGCTGATATTTTCGAGACTTCCCTATGTTTTTGTTTTTATTGTATCGGGACGATACAAGTTTGAGTTGGGGGTCTTGATGTCTCCCTTTTTGGTCTAAATATAAGCCCTTAGGAGACATCATTTTAGGATGAAAATGGTCTTTTTATATAGACTTTAGTGCTTAAAATGAAATATTGCACTTTCTCCCCTTGGAATTAGACTATTTGCATTTATAAAGATTTTGTGCGTTAATTTACTTATTTTTAGTGCAAATTTAGTAGGTTTATGAATTTCATGAGAAACCAATCCAAGGAGGAGAAGTGAGGATTAAAGTCTTAGAATATTTCTAGTGTGCTTAGTCGAGTTTCCTGAATTTAAATTGCACTTTCCTATTTCTATGTCTTGATTTAATGATTTATTATTTTTAAAGCATATGCGGTTTAATTATTTATTTAATGTGAAGCTTTAGAGATAATATGGAAATAAATTAGATGCTAAATCAATGATAAGGAGATAAGGAAAGAAGATCTTGAAGAAATCTGGAGATAGGAGGAAGTAGAGTTCAATTAGGAAAAGGAAAAGCTGCCTTATGAATCTGAAATTCCAGCCACGTTTCAAAGATTAATTCATAACTTAAGATTGGCTAGGAATCTGGACGAGTGGTCTTCACCAATGGAAAGCTCTTTCCGAGGCAAGTGGTTTCATATATTGGAACTCCTCAAACGGATAAGTATTGAATGAGATATGACCAAAACAAATCAGCAGCAGAATCTTACCTTTCCTAGATTTTAGGGCTACGAATTAAAGAGTCCTTGACTTGTCTTACACTCCAAGTAATTCGACCTAACACCTATAAATACCAGCTCTAAACCTTAGAAAATCATCCCTTGGCTGCATAAGCTTAATATACACAAATAATTCATCATAGAAGCAATCAAGAGGATCTAGATGAGGAAGAAGCAAGAAGCTAGAGCTTAATTTCATCAATTCAACACTTCTCCATCTCTATTCTTTGGGTAATTTAGTATTAGATCTATTTTGTCTATGAGGTATTTCTAAGCTATTTATTCAAGAAGATTTATTATGCATAATTTCTCTTTAGGATTGTAATTATATGAACCTTTGATTATTGTTTTTCTGTTTTACTTTGAATCTGGGATTTTAGTATTTAATTGAATTGGTTCTTAATTTCCATTGACTATATTCTTGTGCTTGTTCACTATTTCTGACCTAGCTAATTAGAAATAGGTTTTAGTAATTAGGCTATTCCATATAGTGGCGTATGGATCATCCGACAGGGGGGTTTAATTACAGAACTAGAATATAGACACGTGGTATCCGTTATTTGACCGACAGGCTTGACTAACCACGTAGCCAAAGAGGTAAAATAGTATTCATCCAAAGAGGCATATTCGCCCATACAGGGGTTTATAATACTTTAGGATAGCTTCTAGGTCCACCCTGACGGGGGCTAGGAGATATTTGATTCCCGACTAGTGTGAGATTTCCCATTCACCCTTATTCTTAGTAATCATAGATTCAATAAGATAGATTCATACTTGCATATCCTTATCTTTCTTGCATAATTATTAATTGTTTATTTTATTGTCTATTTTATTATTTAGTTAATTAGAAAACAAACTCCTTTATTATTTATCTTTAGCAATTAAAACTACCTATTCTGATATTGAACACATATTTAGAATAACTACTTAAATCCCTGTGGAGACGATAATCCCTTTTTACTAATCTATTACTTGGTACGACCCGTACACTTGCGGTCTGTGGATCCTTTATTCCTTTTCTTTTATTTCATTATTTTATAACACACAAGGACCCACCACAAGGTAACGTTTAATTGTCAAGATTTTGTACTTTAAGTTTTTGAAAAATGAATTTAGGGCAAATATTCTGATTTGTGATATTAATTAGGGATTGTTTTGCATTTTTTTGATTTGGTATTGAATTCACTAGTCCAACTGCCCCATTAATTAAAGTTGATTCTTGTCACTTCACATTGAGTAACAATCTTTCCCCCTTTTAGTTTTGTATCAAACAAAGTGACTCTTTTCAGTAAAGCTTTTATTCTCTTTTAAAAACGTCACATCTAATCTAAATACAAACCACCCTCTTTTTACCAATTGATTTTGCCTACATAAGTGGTGCTCTTAGTTGTATTCCTACATCTTGCAATCTGAAAACTTCTTACGAACATCTTTCTTCAAATTCTCTATTCACTACTTTTTAATTTTAAGTCAACTTTCAATTCAACTACTTCAAAGATGCAATTTATTGTAACCCGAGTCTTATTGGAGAAGTTTGAGCGTTTTTCAAAGCCACCACTGTTGGCACAAGGTACCCAAATCCAGAAAGCGAGTGTACTCTTATAACCTTGAAGTTATTCAAGGTATAAAACAGATTCAACAACAAGTTGGGCTATAAAACCTATTATTGCTAGGATTAAGCGAATTACGGAAGAAGTCGGAGCCTTTTCCTTATGTTTCCTACCTCAGAAGCTAAGTAAAGAGCAGATCAACCTGCAAAAAGTGTTAGGTATGAAACTCGGAATCTTCTATGGCTAGACCCCTAGCCTATCTTTACTAGAATCTTTAAACAAGTTAGAAATTGGTTGAGTGTTGTTTGTTTTTCTTGGGGTACTGCATACCCTTTCTATGTAAAAAAAGGGTATTCACTACTTGGATTACAAAGCTTATCCACTATTTCAAAGGCATTCACTACTTCTTTAGCAGGTATACTCAAGTTAAAGTTTTTAATTATTTTAATTATTTCGGATAGTTTGTAATAATTACTTTATTTGTCAAGTTTTTTTTAATTGTATTTTACATTTATGCTTTACCTTGTTTATATTGTTGTAGCATATACATACTTTCGTCTTTTAGATTCTTAGGTTGCGTCTATTAGAATAAAATGCAAAAACATCAACAACAAATATCAATTAATCAGGAATTAAAAAACAGATTAGTTTGGTAAAATTGAATACTAATTTTTTGAAATAAAGATTAAACTTAAACCAAAATAATATCAATGAAACAGATTTTTTGTAAATCAAGATACATTTTTTGAACAAAAAAAAAGAAATATGATTTTAGATTTTTTCTATTGCCACAAATCCTAACTCAATACAAAAAACACTTAATAAAAAAATTTAATACAAACAAAGAAGAATAATATACAATACAAACAAATAATTATAAAAAAAATTACTAGAACTTGTTTGGAACCGGTAAAACCGGATCGGAACCGGTCAAACCGGTTCTTCTTACCAGTTCGTAACATAACATTAGTTAGGCTGTAATTTATATTTTTTAAGAGTTTGTTTTTTAAAGTTTGTGTTAGGTACAGAAAATGTCAGGACCGGCCTTGAGTCATTATTTAACCCCCTAATAATGATATATATCATCTAAGATTATACTACATAAATATTATTAAAACATAATATGATCGATTAGAAAGTGAAATAAGGAAAAAGAAAATTAGATTATGAAAATTAATAACAATATAATTTAGTTTAATCATAATATATTAAAATTATATTTGGATAAAGTAAATGTTGAAGGGTATATATGTAATATATGTTCAGGAGTACTATATTTTGCTTACTAAAAAAATAATAATTAGATTTTTAATGATTAAAAGTTTTAATGGAGGGTAAGAGAGAGAAAGGGAGAACCTCTTCTCTCGACTCTCTCTAACCTAATCTTCTGACACTGACATATCAGTTCTTATCCATTTTTCAATCTCCATAGCTAAATTTCTCCATACTAAATAATCAAAGGAGTGTTAAATATCCAATAATCACTGAAAGGTAGGAAATTTCATTGGATATGACATCCATGAATGAATCTTCAGATGGTACAGGCGTGCTTCAAAATAACATGGAAAAGAATCTCTCGAATACAACTGGAAGAGAAGGAAGAAGGGTAGCAGGCTCTCAATGATTGGGTTTCCATGGGTTAGCCAAGATATGGTTAGGAGGACCAATAAAGAAAGGAACAAAAAGGGAATGAAATTGCAGGGAATTGAAAGCGAAAAGAATTTGAGGAATTCAGAGAAGTTGCAACAAAGGCTTCAGCATGGACGAAGGTTACTTCGGGAAGACGAATATACAGAACAAATGGAAAGAAGTATAATAAAGATAGACAAGTTGCAGGGGAAAGAATTTATTAATACTGGACAGAAGGACACATATATTAAGAACATAGAGGGGCAACAGAAAATGATACGGAGAACAGACGGTAAAGGTCGGGAGCAAAACAGCGATTTACAGAGACAAAAGGTTCAGTTATACAATTACAGGCTATTAGGTGCAAACTCACACAATAATAAGAAAATCATTAGGAATATGACAAGTTACAGTGATGATAAGCAAAATCAGCACAACCTAACAGGTACACCTAAAATCCAATGTAATCGCTACTCTCTCTATTTGGGTTTTCAAGTTTATTATGAAATTACATACAAAGAGAAGAGCACAGACTATGGGTCTATGATGGTGAGTTTTAACTTTTCTAAGAAAATGAACATGGTGGGGAAAAGTCTCGATATAAATATTAAGTATAAAATGAAGCATCTACCTTTAGTTTATCAGTATCATAAGGAACATAGATGTCTTCTTGTAATAGAGCGGAAACAACAATTGGCAGGGAGATAGCGGAATTAGAAGAATATTACAAGTATTTTGACAATTAAAGGGAAGGACCAGGAGATGACGATTTGGAGTAAAGGGGCGAATTGGGCCAGACTTTGTTGGGTATTGTTCCAAGTTAGGATAGTGTGTGGGATAACAAATAAAACTGATACTTTTCAGGGCAAGTATAAGTACCACCCTCGGCCTGTCCTCACCTCCGTGGTTCAAACCCAAATTTGGGTTTTGCTTATTTGGGAGGATTTCTGCTGTTTTACACTGGGACAAGTCATGGTAGCGAGGCTAATCATGATTAAGTACCTCCTTCTGGTTCTTGGTTTTTGTGTGTGTAGTGTTGTTGTTGTTCCTTTCACGGGGATTCGGAAAGGTGCGAGGGGTTATAAGACTTGCGATATACAGACGAGTTGGTGTTATTACTTGACGACTAGAATATCTTGCAATCTCATTTAATTCACATAAAATATAATTTCTGTCAACCTCACCTTTGCTAGGAAAATTATTCTCTAAGAATGTGACATCTCGTGATTCAATTTCAGTAAAATCCCCATCGTTATGTTAACCAATAAACACATATCCTTTAGAGTGAGCTAGGTATCTAATAAATATACACTTCTTACCTCTTGGACCTAACTTCCCATATTTATGAGATAGATCGTGAACATAGTCTGCCGACCCTAGGGTCACAAGTAGTTCATAAGGAGTTTGATGGAACAGTCATTGTGGGTATTTGGTTAAGTATATAACTAGCAGTAGGCAAGGCATCTCCACAGATTAGCTTGTGCCATCATAGACTTAACCATTTCTAGGAGAGTTCTCACTTTTTCATCACACAGTTCTTTCAAGTGATCCAATAGATATTCACGTGATTAAGGTTTTCATTTTCCTCTCTAACTGATTTTCTACTTCATTGAAATATATCATAAGAAAATTTCAATGCTACAGATGTATGAAAAATTAGGTAAACATAACCAAAACTAGTGAAATTATCTATAAAGTATTAAAATAAAGTCCCCCTGTATATTTTGAACATTCATTGGGTCACAGATGTCTACATGAATTACTTGCAATGGGTACTCGACTCGTTTAGCCTTTTCAAAAATGGTTTCCCTTTGCTTTATCTGCTAGACAATTTTCATAAGTTGGCAAGTTGACTCTAGTCAATGAACCCAAAAAGTTCGCCTTAGCCAACAAATTCATATGGTCTTGTCCAATATGAACTAGTCTAGCATTCCATACTTTTCTTCTTCGTTAAAATTACTAGAAGACGTATTAGTAGAAAAGCAACTACTTACATAATAACTATTAAATGAGTTATCATCATTTAGTACTACTAAAACATGAGAAATAAAACCAAAAACTTAATACTTAGCGTCATAATAGATGTCTACTTGATTGTTATGAAAATGCATATTAAAACCTAATCCTAGAAGAACAGTGACCAAGACCAAATTCCTTCGAATTCCAGGTGCGTAAAGTGCATTATCCAGCTATAAGGTTTTACCACCTTGCAAGTTCAACTTGCAAGTGTCAAATATGTTGGCTTCAACCTTGTTGTTGTCTCCTACCTCATATCCATCACGTTTCCTCTGGAATTAGATGGTACTCTATATATGCCTCTTGGTCTTAGGATACATGGTCTGTCACTTCTGAATCCACAATCCACAAAGGATTAGAATCAACTAGCGAACAGTACTGGTAACATTTGTAAAGTTATATGAAGTAAATGATATTGCTATCTTTATCCTCACTCGCGAGCGAAGTGACCTATCTTGTCACAATTATAGCATTTTACTTTACTCTCGTCTTTCTTTAAAAAAAAACGTTGTTACCACCATTCTTGTTCTTCTTGGAAGCATGCCCATTTTCGTTTCTCTTCCCATTGTTCTTGCACTTAATGCCAGAATCTTTGTGGGAACTTGACTCAGCAATATATAGGTCTGACCCAGAGACTTAACTGCATCAAGACGTCCATCTTCCAACGTCACATGATGAGCAACATCATCAAAAGTTATGTTATGGTCATTCTGAGTCAAGTTTATCTTCAAATGCTCCCACTTATTTGAAAGAGATTGGATCACAGCTTGAACCTGATGTTCATCAGCAAGGTTATGACATGCAGTCCAAGTTCCCTAATCATATTAGACATCTCCCAAAGATGTTTGGTTTGATTAGGCTTCCTCTTGTAAGTGTCAAACTTAATGATCAATTTACTCATCTTAGTCATAGTTGTACCCTTGTACTTTTCATTAAGAGCGTCCCACATCTCGTGAGCAGTGGAGTATTATTGACATTCATGAACAAGATCGTCATACATGGAGCTTATCAAGATGCCTCTTGTAGTGGAGTCTCTTTTTCCACTTCTCATAAGCCTTCATGTCTATTTTTGAGCTGTGATACCTTCCTTAGGTTGAGCCATGACATTGTTAATAACCTCAAGAGTTCTTGTTCCTCTAGAACATAATGTATTTTGAGTTTACCATGGTATAGTTCTCACCATTCATTATGTCTCCATTGAGATCATCAATGACGGTTGTCATTTTCTTATAAAGTAAGAGATTTTTCATTAGTATACATACAATTATTTAACTACCCAATGCTATTAATGCAAATAGAATGAATAAGAAAGATAACAAAATAAGTGATAAAGAAAGTTCAGTATGTTCCCAATCATGAACCACCATATTTTGTTTGTCTTAATGATTCAATCAATTTCATTAACTGCAAAAAATAAGTTCTCCAAGAACTCCCACTTACTCTAACATAACTAGAGTGAAAATGTATGAATATAAACAACTAATAACATAAAAACAAAGAAACTAGTTGAATTCATACATAAATGAAATACATGTTCATTAAAGAAATAACTGAATTAAAACAACTAATGCAATTCCTAACAAACAGGGATTAAAAAAAACATTGGAAAACCAAACCACTAAGCAAACTACCTATTGCAAGTTCTAACTAGCATACGCCTTTCATATCCAAAACCTTAATTTAGGAATTGACTGCTCAAAGTTCACTTCCTCATAGAGTCTAATTGGAAAATAATTATCAACCCTAGTAGTTCAATAATGCATTCCACAGTTGCACTGATCCAACCTAGTGGAATTATTATAGTGCCTCCACAAGTGAGATTCAGTCAAAGCATAGACTAGCCACTCATATGTAGCTTGTCTCCTATGAACATAGTTCTCCAGAAAATCATACTCCCATAAGATTTCGATATCCCTCTTCATCTCTCTTGGTAGAGATTTGTAAAGAACTTCAACCTTATGTCCTTCACATATGATATCACCCCAATTTATGACATCCTGAATCAACCTATTGACAATTGCCACATGTTGCACTAGGGTGTGATGAGGTTTCTTCTTATAACGGAGTGCTTTGATACTATTTCTCAAAGACTGTTTTTCTTTCGGAGTCCTTGCAACTTTTGGTCTATGGATCTCTGATGATCCATTATGATTTCTTACGTTCCTATTGAGCCATATGTACATTGCCAGTTGCTCAAGCCTTGCTGCTCGTGATCCCCTGGATCGTGTCAATACCATTTTTCTACATATAGAAAAAATTAAGAACGGTAAAAAACAATACACCAAAATTGATTAGGAAACATGAAAAAATAATAATAGTATCTTTCCAGAAACTCTATTCATTAACAACAAGTTAAGGTAAGTAATCTGGTAAGTCTACTAGTCACTGGACCTAATGGTTCAGGTTCAAATTCCCTCAACATTCATTTCATTCAAAAAATATAAGTCCGAAAAAAACAATAAAATAATTTCGGCGGCCCAAAAAATCTAATAAAGACAGTCAGCCCAAAAATAATTTCATATAATCGGCCCAAAAAAAAAGATACTTGTGACCCAAACTAATTTAATAAAATTTGGTCTAAAATTAATCCAATAAAAAATCAAGACTCAAGTTAATCTAAGAGCCAAAAAATAAAGTATGGATCAACAATATATGGCTAACCTAATGAATTATATCTATTGGAGCGTAAAAAAAATAAACAGAACACAGCAGATTCACTTTCTTCCTTTTCTAATTTTTTTTTTACACAAAAATAAAATGCTCAAAAAAGATACATTCATATATTCAATTGAGTAACATGCTCTGATACCAATTGTAACTCTTGAATATAAACAAGAAGGTTTATCAGACAAACCTTATACGCAGCGGATTGGAATGAAGAGTCCTGAATTTTAGCCTTATTGTAATTGATTGAATTGGAATGAATCGCTTCTGCTACCTGGTCGTAAGTTTAATTACTAGAACTAAACTCTTTGTTTTCACCACCTAAATGTCTCAGGAGTATCTATGTGTGTTATTGATTTGTAGAGAAATATTGTACGCTTAGGTTGTCTGTGTTGTTGTGATTTTGTGAGAAAGATAGGTTCTATTTATAGAACTGGAGAATTGGTTTATTGCCTGTAAATAAACCACTCTCCCACTTCCTCCACCATCTAAGTGGGAAGTTATCAACTTCCCTGTACGTTCATATCTTTCCCATCATGGGTGACATGGGATAAAAATAATTTTTTATCTCTTTCATTCTCCCACTCGCACATGATGGAGTTACAATCATTACCTTTAGGTACATGCATTTCAATGCACCATACATCAATATTTCTCATATCTTCTCATATACACATTTCTAGAATAATTCATCATACTTGACAAAATAGGACGTGCGACCGACAAGCATACGAGCATACGTTACTAATAACCTGTTAGGGTACATAGTTGCTCAAATTAAACCTCATTCCTTACGTATCTTGTAGTACCCCAGACTAATAATTTGTTGTAGAATATTCAGTAACTCTGACCCCTTCAAATTTATATCACATCGTTTATGTGATCAAAAGAGTTCACTGACATAACTTCATGTGTCTCACTATCATGTTATGGTCCAAATTGACTTACATGATCGGTACCTGCAAGCACACACTTTGATACAGAATTTTAGTCTTCCCTTTACACTTATATCCTTTTACGTTGATTAGGTTGCTTTCCCAAACATACCCCATTAGACCGAATCATTCATGATCATTGGTAGTATGTTCAAAGTAGCATACACCTAATCAAAATATCAAGACATAGTCAAAAGTAATAAGGGCACAATTTTGAAGGTATCACACAATGACGAGACAGGGATCGACTCTTCATTTCCTTCTGGTCGAAAGCACACGTGGTATGACACACGTGTTATGGTATTATTCATATAGCTCCAATTGTATGTCACAATTTTATAAATACCATACAGATATATAATTAGACAAGCCTCGTTGCCTAAGATGAATTCTTCGATTGATCAACCCTTCTATGAAATCAATCAAGCAACTCATATCTGGCTCTTACAGACTAAGTAGATAGTGGGATTCTACTTCGATCATAATATAAGCTTAACATGGTTCATCCATGTTTATGATCTCATCTTAACACTTAGTTAAGGCGACTATCTTAACTCAAGTTATCTTAAGGGTTCTTCACTACTATGAGTTAGTCTCACCTTTGCGCACTTCTTGTGCCAAAGGCGATTGCCCGTGTGATAGTGCCAATCTCAGTCTATAGGACATACATACTTCAAAAATACACGCATTGTAATATATATCAAACATGATATTATTAAAAGACACAGTTAAATAAACATACTAATGAAAATATATACATGAATTCACATAAACTCGCAATATTATATCATGCTTAATCATATAGATTTCACATATCCATAAATATATCCCTTGGGATATCCTTTGTGAATGGATCAGCAAGCATATTGCGTGTGTGTATGTATTGTAAATCAACATCCTTTTGTGCAATAATATCTCTAACAACTTTATACTTTATATCAATGTGTTTGGTCATACTGTGATACTTAAAAGCTTTCACACAAGCCTTTTCAGCTTGACTATCACAATGTATAATAACGGGACTCCCACTACCTCCTGAGAATCCTAAATGTTCAAAATAACCTTTTTAACCAAACAACCTCTGGAACCACATCTGAGCATGCTAAAAACTCAGCTTCCATTATGGACAAAATTATACAGGTTTGTTTCTTGCTACTTCAAGAAAATGAGAAATTATTCGACATGAATACATCACCTGAGGTAGATTTACCCCCATATATATTACTACCCCAAATAGCGTAATATATCCTTCCAGGTGTAATCTATTTCCTCGAAAGCATAAGGCATGATCCACAGTGCCTTTTAGATATCTCAATATCTTTTTCACAGCTTTCGGATTTTCTTGTCCTGGGTTCAATTAAAAATGACTAACTAAATCTACCACATAACATATGTCTGACCTAGTTCACATCATAACATATATAAGACTATCCATGCAACTAGAATATGACACTGTATACATTTTCTATTTCTCTTCTGAAGTACTAGGACACATGTCGAGAGTTAGGTTTATTCCATTTGCTACAGGAGTGTCAATGGTATTGCACTTAGTCATGCTAAACCGCTCAATTATATTCATGATGTAAGGTTCTTGAGACAAAGATAATAGTCCTCTAAACTTAACACCAAGAATATAATTTGCTTTTCCCATATCTTTCATATCAATTTGAGAAGCTAGCTACTCCTTATTAGCTTGAATAAACTCTTTATCATCCCCTGCTAATAGGATGTCATCCACATATAGAGATAAGATTAAAAAAATTCTTGGAACATTTAACATAAACACAGTGGATTTCACTTATCATCTCAAATCCATTAGATGAAATGACTTCATGAAATCTCAAATTCCACTATCTCGAGACTTTCTCAAGATCATAGATTGATTTTAACAATCTACATACCTTATTCTCTTGATCTTTTGTAACGAAACCCGAGGGTTGTTCCATGAAAATAACCTCTTCTAAATCTCCATTTAGAAATGTAGTTTTAACATCCATTTGGTGCAACTCCAGATCAAGATGCACCACAATAGCTAAAAATAAGACGTATTTAGGTAAATCTAACAACAGGAGAAAAAATTTCCTCAAAATCTATTCCTTCCCGTTGAGTTTAGCCTTTCGCTACCAAGCGAGCTTTATACTTGTCAATGGAATTGTCAGGTTTCCTCTTTATTTTGAGAACCCATTTATTCCCAATCGCCTTACGTCTTTTCAGGAGATTAACCAGTTCACATACCTGGTTTTTCTTCATCGACTCCATCTCTTCTTCCATTGCTTTCTTCCATTCATTCTTAGCAGGACATGAGAATGCTTCATTAACCGATCGAGGTTCTTCTTCGTCTTGTGGAGTTATCATGAAGACTTCTCCTTCGATTTCAAATCGACGACGAGGAACTAAACCTCTAGCACTTCTCTTAAGTTGAGAATCCTGAGAAATAGGTATACTAGATGATGCAATGGTTTCTTCCATCTCAAGATTTAGAGGAGTGTCTGTCTCTATTTCTTGAGTATGCGTTACCTCATCAGGTGTTACATTTGTTTGCATATCATCTTCCTGAATCTCATTTAATTCACATAAAATAGAATTTCTGTCAACCTCACCTTTGCTAGGAAAATCATTCTCTAAAAATGTGACATCTCGTGATTCAATTTCAGTAAGATCCCCATCGTTATGTTCACCAATAAACACATATCCTTTAGAGTGAGCTAGGTATCTAATAAAGATACACTTCTTACCTCTTGGACCTAACTTCCCATATTTATGAGATAGATCGTGAACATAGTCTGCCGACCCTAGGGTCACAAGTAGTTCATAAGGAGTTTGATGGAACAGTCATTGTGGGTATTTGGTTAAGTATATAACTAGCAGTAGGCAAGGCATCTCCACAGATTAGCTTGTGCCATCATAGACTTAACCATTTCTAGGAGAGTTCTCACTTTTTCATCACACAGTTCTTTTAACTGATCCAATAGATATTCACGTGATTAAGGTTTTCATTTTCCTCTCTAACTGATTTTCTACTTCATTGAAATATATCATAAGAAAATTTCAATGCTACAGATGTATGAAAAATCAGGTAAACATAACCAAAACTAGTGAAATTATCTATAAAAGTGATAAAATAAAGTCCCCCTGTATATTTTGAACATTCATTGGGTCACAGATGTCTACATGAATTACTTGCAATGGGTACTCGACTCGTTTAGCCTTTTCAAAAATGGTTTTCCTTTGCTTAATCTGCTAGACAATTTTCATAAGTTGGCAAGTTGACTCTAGTCAATGAACCCAAAAAGTTTGCCTTAGCCAACAAATTTATACGGTCTTGTCCAATATGAACTAGTCTAGCATTCCATACTTTTCTTCTACGTTAAAATTACTAGAAGACGTATTAATAGAAAAGAAACTACTTACATAATAACTATTAAATGAGTTATCATCATCTAGTACTACTAAAACATGAGAAATAAAACCAAAAACTTAATACTTAGCGTCATAATAGATGTCTACTGGATTGTTATGAAAATGCATATTAAAACCTAATCCTAGAAGAACAGTGACCAAGACCAAATTCCTTCGAATTCCAGGTGCGTAAAGTGCATTATCCAGCTATAAGGTTTTACCACCTTGCAAGTTCAACTTGCAAGTGTCAAATATGTTGGCTTCAACCTTGTTGTTGTCTCCTACCTCATATCCATCACGTTTCCTCTGGAATTAGATGGTACCCTATATATGCCTCTTGGTCTTAGGCTACATGGTCTGTCACTTCTGAATCCACAATCCACAAAGGATTAGAATCAACTAGCGAACAGTACTGGTAACATTTGTAAAGTTATATGAAGTAAATGATATTGCTATCTTTATCCTCACTCGCGAGCGAAGTGACCTATCTTGTCACAATTATAGCATTTTACTTTACTCTCGTCTTTATTAAAAAAAAACGTTGTTACCACCATTCTTGTTCTTCTTGGAAGCATGCTCATTTTCGTTTCTCTTCCCATTGTTCTTGCACTTAATGCCAGAACCTTTGTGGGAACTTGACTCAGCAATATATAGGTCTGACCCAGAGACTTAACTGCATCAAGACGTCCATCTTCCAACGTCACATGATGAGCAACATCATCAAAATTTATGATATGGTCATTTTGAGTCAAGTTTATCTTCAAATGCTCCCACTTATTCGAAAGAGATTGGATCACAACTTGAACCTGATGTTCATCAGCAAGGTTATGACCTGCAGTCCAAGTTCCCTAATCATATTAGACATCTCCCAAAGATGCTTGGTTTGATTAGGCTTCCTCTTGTAAGTGTCAAACTTAATGATCAATTGACTCATCTTAGTCATAGTTGTACCCTTGTACTTTTCATTAAGAGCGTCCCACATCTCGTGAGCAGTGGGGTATTATTGATATTCATGAACAATATCGTCATACATGGAGCTTATCAAGATGCCTCTTGTAGTGGATCTCTTTTTCCACTTCTCATAAGCCTTCATGTCTCTTTTTGAGCTGTGATACCTTCCTTAGGTTGAGCCAAGACATTGTTAATAACCTCGAGAGTTCTTGTTCCTCTAGAACATAATGTATTTTGAGTTTACCATGGTATAGTTCTCACCATTCATTATGTCTCCATTGAGATCATCAATGACGGTTGTCATTTTCTTATAAAGTAAGAGATTTTTCATTAGTATACATACAATTATTTAACTACCCAATGCTATTAATGCAAATAAAATTAATAAGAAAGATAACAAAATAAGTGACAAAGAAAGTTCACTATGTTCCCAATCATGAACCACCATATTTTGTTTGTCTTAATGATTCAATCAATTTCATTAACTGCAAAAAATAAGTTCTCCAAGAACTCCCACTTACTCTAACATAACTAGAGTGAAAATGTATGAATATAAACAACTAATAACATAAAAACAAAGAAACTAGTTGAATTCATACATAAATGAAATACATGTTCATTAAAGAAATAACTGAATTAAAACAACTAATGCAATTCCTAACAAACAGGGATTAAAAAAAATATTGGAAAACCAAACCACTAAGCAAACTACCTATTGCAAGTTCTAACTAGCATACGCCTTTCATATCCAAAACCTTAATTTAGGAATTGACTGCTCAAAGTTCACATCCTCATAGAGTCTAATTGGAAAATAATTATCAACCCTAGTAGTTCAATAATGCATTCCACAGTTGCACTGATCCAACCTAGTGGAATTATTATAGTGCCTCCACAAGTGAGATTCAGTCAAAGCATAGACTAGCCACTCATATGTAGCTTGTCTCCTATGAACATAGTTCTCCGGAAAATCATACTCCCATAAGATTTCGATATCCCTCTTCATCTCTCTTGGTAGAGATTTGTAAAGAACTTCAACCTTATGTCCTTCACATATGATATCACCCAAATTTACGACATCCTGAATCAACCTATTGACAATTGCCACATGTTGCACTAGGGTGTGATGAGGTTTCTTCTTATAACGGAGTGCTTTGATACTATTTCTCAAAGACTGTTTTTCTTTCGGTGTCCTTGCAACTTTTGGTCTATGGATCTCTGATGATCCATTAGGATTTCTTACGTTCCTATTGAGCCATATGTATACTGTCAGTTGCTCAAGCCTTGCTGCTCGTGATCCCCTGGATCGTGTCAATACCATTTTTCTACATATAGAAAAAATTAAGAACGGTAAAAAACAATACACCAAAATTGATTAGGAAACATGAAAAAATAATAATAGTATCTTTCCAGAAACTCTATTCATTAACAATAAGTTAAGGTAAGTAATTTGGTAAGTCTACTAGTCACTGGACCTAATGGTGCAGGTTCAAATCCCCTCAACATTTCATATAATCGGCCCAAAAAAAAGATACTTGTGACCCAAACTATTTTAATAAAATTTGGTCTAAAATTAATCCAATAAAAAATCAAGACTTAAGTTAATCTAAGAGCCCAAAAATAAAGTATGGATCAGCAATATATGGCTAACCTAATGAATTATAACCCAAACTATTTTAATAAAATTTGGTCTAAAATTAATCCAATAAAAAATCAATACTTAAGTTAATCTAAGAGCCCAAAAATAAAGTATGGATCAGCAATATATGGCTAACCTAATGAATTATATCTACTGGAGCGTAAAAAAAATAAACAGAACACAGCAGATTCACTTTCTTAGGGTGAAGAAACACGTTATATGAAATACACAGCAGATTCACTAGGAATACTTATTTATAACGTGTTTTTTTTTTTAAATTTAAAAATAGCAAGTCGCGCGCTGCCTCAGCGTGCGACTGATGACATGGCAGCTACACTCCGATTGAAATGAAATTTATTTTGCTGGAATCTTAACATTTACTTTTTGACCGAATAATTTGACCCCATTTTTTTCTTTTGTTTACTTTGACCCCAAAACTCTATATAAACCCCACTTTTCTTTACTTATTCATTCCTACTCTTACCATATTAATCTATTTCTTTCATCTTCTTTCAAGCTCTACAAGAAAAAGGTATGTTTTTTTTACCAAGCTTATTATTTGTTAAATTTAATTATTAATTTTCATATATCTCTTGATTAATTCTTTTGCAATTATTTGATATAAAATTTTTAAATGATTGTTACATAAAATACAAAATAGTAATTTTTTTTTGATAAAATGTAATATATTATTGTGTTATAGTGTTACAAATACATCATTAGATATATATAATAAATAATAGGTTAAAAAATTGTCTAATTTTGTATTATAATTTTTTTAATACCTTATATATATTTATTTAATTATATCTTTTTAAATTTTAAGAGTAAAATAAATTATATAGTAGTTATATAAAATATAAAAGTATTCCTATAAAAGACAATGGGTGAAGAAATATTTTTTTATAACATTTCTAGTGGTAAATATTGTAGACTTTTGTTGAAAAAAATACTATTAGCTATATTGAAAATAAATTATTACAAAAAATTTAGCTATATGAAATACACTAGTCATATAAAATACAATGGGTGTAGAAATATTTTTTATAATATTTTTAGTGGTAAATATTGTAGACTTGTGTTGAAAAAAAATACTATTAGCTATATTGAAAATAAATTATTTTAAAAAATTTAGTTATATGAAATACACTAATAGTCATATAAAATAAAATGGGTGCAAAGAAAAAAAATTATTACATTTGTAGTGGTAAATATTGTAGACTTATGTTAAAAATACAATTACTTATACGGAAATAAAATTATTAACAAAATTTAAGATATTAAAATACACAAATAGTTATATAAAATAATGGGTGTAGAAATATTTTTATATAACATTTTAGTGGTAAATATTGTAGACTTGTGTTAAAAAAAATATTACTAGGTTTTCACTAGTTCACAATGCCAAGGAGGACTAATGTACATGATGGAAGCTCTTCATCTAATGTCCATGGTGATACGCATTTCACCGGACCAATTAATGGTTCAGTCTTGTGGCAACAATTGACGCATAGGAGTACAAAGGTGTGGAATAATGAGGTAATTATCATGTATATAAATAAATTTTTTTGTAAACGTTGCTTATATAGTTAGTTATTTATGCAAAATAGGAAATCACACCAATGGTGTGTAGATGTTACAAACCTTGGAATCTTGACAGCTGTGTTAGTTATTACGTCCACGAAGCAGGATTTGGAGGCATTTCAGACGTCGCGGGAATAAGGTTGTACCCCTCATTGATCCAAGCATTGGTTGAGCGGTGGAGACGTCAGACACATACTTTTCACTTTCCAATGGGAGAGATGACAGTGACGTTGCAGGATGTTGCAATGTTACTTGGCTTGCCTATTGATGGGATGGCTGTGACATATAATCAAATCCTTTCGACAAACAATTTAGCTGAAAAATTTGAGCAACTACTGGGAGTTGTTCCCCCTCCGATCATAACAGTGAAAGCAAATATAGAGCAGAAGGTTGATAGTAGTCTTAAATCTATTAACTTGACTTGGTTACGTGAAACTTATTCAAACCCGCTACCCGATAATGCAACTGACGAGGCAGTGCGACAACATGCAAGGGCGTATATTTTGTACGTTATTGGTGGGGTCATATTACCGACCTTACAAGGTGCTTTATTTTCAAGCATGTATCTCCCACTACTCGAAAACTTTGATGACATTCGAAGATACAGTTGGGGTTCTGCATGCCTTGCTCGTTTATATGCAGGATTATGTAGTGCATGTGCCATGATATCATCTAATATGGGAGGTTGTGCCCTTCTTTTACAGGTATGTCTGTGTTATTTCAAATACTATCAAATTTATACTCAGCACGTATAATACTTATTTCAAATTGTGGACTTTGGTACAGTTATGGTCGTGGGAGAACTTTCACGTGGGTCGCCCATCGATGGAATTAAGAGAAGATATATCCAACAAGCCGTTAGGCTGCTAGTAAGTAAATATTTGAAATTGGTAAAAAGTATTTTGTATGTTTGTTATGTTATTAACAAAAAATATTGGTTTTTTAGTTGGAAAGGACCAAAAACTTTTAGACGGAATCCTAGATCATGTCTTGAATTTTACCGTGATGAGTTTGATTCGCAAGAGTATAACCAAGTTATTTGGGCCCCATACACACAAGATCGCGTTTTTGTAGCTGATCCTATATGCACAGAGGCTATTGATATATGGTTGGCATGTGTTCCTTTAATCCAATTTCACGAGGTAGAGTGGCATCGTCCAGATAGAGTTATGAGACAATTTGGGTTTAACACACAACATATACCAAGTGATATAGATATGGATGAGGACAAATATCATGGTCAAAGTAGGAGAGGGTGGATAACCCAACCATGGGCGACTAAATTTAGCAAGGAAATCATGATGTGGAATTCTCGTCGTGCCCGTGTTGTACCACTGCCTCTTCCACCGCAATCATTTGAAGATTATTTTAATTGGTATTGGAGTATTACTCGTAGGTATATGTCTTGTCCGTGAACACGAGTGCAACGCGAAGAACAAGCATATTTGGGCTATTTAGTGTACCATCCTAGAGGCAATCAAAATCGAGCGATGCTAGCTGGTTTAATACGGGGAGTTGTCAAAGCAATAAATGCTAGTCACAAATATAACGATCAGGGATCTAGAGAATGGTTAGAAGAAATGAAAAACCTATTTACTTTAATTGGTGAACCAGAGATTTATACCCCTTTCTGAACCATAAATTTCAACTCTGCACTCCCCCGCCTTGGTCCTTGCTTTTTTGACTTTGTTATCCACATTAAATGGCCATAGAAATCCACGTTTAAAGAATTTCTCTCCCTCTTTTTGTCTTTCAACAAAGTATTGATTTGTTCGATAGAATGTTAATAAGACAAGGGCAGTTACCGGCAACCCTCTAGCGCCTCGTAGGACATTATTGAATATCTCAGCCATATTCGTTGTCATGTTACCAAACCGGTGTCCAGTATCGTAAGCAAGTGCCCATCTTTCTTTTTGTACGCCTTCAATCGAATCTTTGTATGCACCCCCCTTCATCGTACGAAACTGGTCATACCAGACATCAAACTGTAACTTGTTAGGTTCAGTTGTCATTTTGTAGAAACTATCCTTTACCGCCTTGTTTTTGAAATGATGGTTGAAATTACTTGCTAAATGACGTGCACAAAACCGATGAAACCCATATGGCTCTAGAAACACTTCATCCACCTGACTCTTAATGGCTGCATGACGATCAGATATGATGCATATCCTACGTCCCCGTGTAATATAGTGTCTGAGACACTGAAGGAAAAATCCC
This sequence comes from Nemophila menziesii, assembly GCA_029959085.1. Taxonomy (NCBI): domain Eukaryota; kingdom Viridiplantae; phylum Streptophyta; class Magnoliopsida; order Boraginales; family Hydrophyllaceae; genus Nemophila; species Nemophila menziesii. The sequence goes on along the minus strand of JARWIR010000011.1, from coordinate 32,100,414 downwards.
CAAGTATGGTTCGATTCATTTTCTGCCAATGCATAACATAAAGGATATAATTGATTGTTGGCGTCGTAGGCGACTCCAATGAGTAATTTTCCTTGATATTTTCCGTATAAATGAGTTGCATCTATACTAACCAACAGTATACAATACTGAAACCCTTCTATGGATGGTTGATATGCCCAGAACACCATATCAAAAACATTTGCTGACCCAATCATAGTATCCTTAAATCGAAACTCAACCACTATGCCCTGGTTGGATCTTTGTATTTCTTTCAAAAGTTTTGGCAATTTGGGAAATGCTTCCTCATGCGTCCCAAATAGTTTCTCGAGTACTGCCTGTTTCGCACGCCATGCCTTCCCATACGATATTTCGTATTTGTATTGCTGCAATACAAAGGCTTGGATCAAACTGATCGATATACCTAAATCAGCTTCTACTAGGTGAAAAATTTGGTCAGCTACAAACGAGGAAGTTAACTGAGGATGATTCTTAATTAGAATTCTGTTAACACACCTATGGGGATGCCGATTTTTTGTTATTTTCCAAATATTTGAACTTGCAAGCAAAGCTCCACGCAATTTCCACGGACAATTAGACTCTTTGGAGCTACATTTATAATTCACATATGTAGTAGTTGATCGCTCCACACTATATCGACTGTGATGTTTTATGTGCCATTTCTCAACTGCCCTTTGAAGGTCATTTTTAGATAGATATGTTGAACCCTCTACGATATCACCTTCTTCGTTATATGTACGTGCACTACCCGTCGCCCAATCAGTACAAACCATATCATCAAGTGAGCCAATATTTGTAAAAAAATCTTCCACAGGGGAGCTTCATCCGATGATCAACCTCTGGTTGATTCTGTACAAAATCTGTCTCTTCATCATCACTTGATGAATTTACCACCTCATTCCTATATTCTTCGTCTTCCTCATTATTGGTACGAGTAACATTTTCATCCATATCACGATTATTATTCTCTAAAATTCTTGGAAGGTGGGATAAACTTGGAGTAATGTTACGCATCGTAGAACAAGTTGGAGACATCATTTCTACGTTTTAAAAAATATTTACAAATTAGTTATTATTAGGCGAAAGTTAGTTTAGAATCTAATAGAGTAATAGTGCATTTTATATAACTACTAAATCATTAAAAATAAACTTTTGTATTTTATATAACTAATGGTGCATATTTAACACAAATCTAGAACATATACCACTTCAAGTTTTATCACAAAATAATTTATTTGGAAATTATTATTTCATATGCCTAATTGTATATGTTATATAATATTTTATTATATTAACATCAATTAATCAAAAATGAATTATTTATAAGAAATATACATATTATATAGGGACAACGCCCAGTTAATTACGCGGAGAGCGTAAGTATTCCCAATTAATTACAAGTTGGACTTAATTCCCAATTAAGCACAAATTTTAAACTGATTACAATATTACCCTTTTAGCTTAATAGTACACAAGAAAAAAGAAAAGAAAAAAGATAATGAAAATATTATAAAAATAAAACTGCTCATAACTACACACACTAGAACACACACAAAACACACGCACCACTAACTCCACTCTCCACTCTCTACACACGATCTAAAACTCTCTCTCTCTATCTCTCTCTATATATGCCATTAAAAACGATTAACCAAAACGCATAACGGAACTCGGAATCCATAGCACAAACTGTTACACAAATCACACTAACTGAATCATCAAGTAAGAATCACTGAAACAATTAGAAGAATCAAAGAAGAAACAAGTTTATTCAAGAGTTAAACACTCGAAGTTGAAACCCTAGGTATGAACGACAACTCGTATCTTCAAATTGCAATTAATTCAGTTTTTAACAATCAAATGTTGTTTTGGTTTTTCAGTATACAGATATGGAAAAGACAAAGGATGAACAAGTCAGGCTGCCACGGCTTCCAAAGACTCTGAAGATTGAAAAGAAGAATCAAAAGAAGAAATCAGGAACAAAGCGTAAGAGGAAGACCGCAAAAGAAAGATTCAAGTATAGGTCTACAATGTATGGCCTATATTCAATAATAGTATTCAAATCAATGACATATGAGTTCATAGAAGGGTGTGGAAACACACCTTTCTACTACCTGTACAAAGGAATGTGGGATATGAGGAAGGAATATGGAAAACTGAAGAAATACGACATTATTATAAGAGACATCATAAGATGTTATGTGCCAAAGAAGAATGCATTCCAACTTGGGAAAAAACTAGTAAAGTTGGAAGCAAGCGAAGTGAAGTTGATATTCGGAATAATTGATGGGAATGAAAACTTGCCTACTTACACAAACGAGGATTACGAGGGGGAGTCAGACTGGAAGGCTAAGCATTTTAATGTGAATGACAACAGAATATCAACAACAAAAATACAGAGGGCGATAGAGAAGGTGTTGGCACTGGGTCATGATCATCCGGGAGCAAAAGAAGACTTTGCAAAGCTAATCACACTATACGCGTTTGTTTCACTATTTCTGTGCACAACAGGTGACATAGCAAACCGCAAATACATGAAAATGGCAGAGGACCTGGACAATCTGAAGAATGTGAATTGGAGCGCTGTGATAACGGATTATCTGATGGAATCTGTTAAGGAAAATCACAAAACCGAACCTGAGAGAGTTATCGGATGCGCAACTGTATTCGTGGTAAGATGAAATGTTTATTTGTTAAAGTGTAAAAAAAATGGAAAAAAAGAACAACAAAAAATGAACCAAAAACAATAATCGTTTATATTTTCATTTGTTTCAGCCATGGTTTTACGAGCACACGAGAATCGCTATGCCTTGGAAGGATGATAAATTCCCAAAATGTATAAGGTGGAGACACAACGAAAGGCCAACGGGATTCAAATCAAAAATAATCGACAAGCTGAAACGTGTGCAGGTGTGTGATATGTGTGTAGCAACAAGACATTAATGTCTTGATTGTGTGTAACAGCAACACATAACTGTATTGGTTGTGTGTTAAACAAACACACAACTTCACTGATTATGTGTTGCTGCAAGACAAAACATCTATGCATAATTTAATATTTTGAATGTACTAAAAAATCTAACAACATTCAAAATCATTTACATTGATATCTCAGGTTAGGAGTAAGCTGAAATTAAAGAGAAACGACAAACAATTCCTGAAGGATGGAACGATGTTCAAAACAGCTACAAAGGCGGTCACTGATGAGGTGATAAACGATGAGACGCTAGAGGTGGTCCAAGTGAGAAGGTGGTATCAGACCCGCAAGGAGATGAAGAAATCGATGCAGAGTTTTTGACGGTGAGTGAAGAATCTGAGAACGAGGATGAAGAAGAGGATGACAAGGAAGAATGAAAGTCCTAGATGCGTCCTAGAGGGGGGTGAATAGGATTACTAATAAGATAATGCCTAATTAAAAAACTTTTGGACAATTATAAGTTAAAGAAAGAAACTTCTAAGTCAACTAATATATCAAACTCTTAAGGGATCATGCAATGGATAAGCTAAGAGGTTCAATATATAATTGATACAAGTAAAACGAGTTTCTAATCTCTAACTACTCTAGATGGCAATATGTTAGATAAACTAGATAATTAATAACACAATATTCATGCTAGCATATTATCAAACATATAAAGTGCGGAAAGTAAATAGAGTAGGGATAGAAAGATACACACGATTTATAGTGGTTCGGTTTCCCTACATCCACTACCTAAGGAAGCCTCCTTAGGATTTCAAGCTTTTCACTAAGCTCCCGTGTCTCTCTTAACCGGGTCGAGAACACAATAACCCTTACAACCTCTTCGATAACACGAAGGACAAACACTTGTGCTATCGCAACACAAGGACACCAAGTATACTCCCGATACTCAAACACTTATGCTATCTCAACACAAGGATACCAAGTATACTCCCTATACTTGAATTCTCTCTTAATCTATCTATTACAAGACCTAGACTTAAGAGGATAGATACAAAGTGTTTAAAGGGGTGCAAACAACTTTGCTAGATAATCTCCTAAAGAGTAGATATGACTATAAGCTTGTAAACTCCTCTTTGAGTAGATAATAACTTTGAAGCTTATTGGTTTAAGATCTTGATCAAGCTTGGATAATTAACTTTGATAGCTCCTTGGATTAACTCCTTAATTGAGTGGATATGAACTATGAAGCTCTTGACACCTTCTTGGATGATAACAATTAAGCCCCTAAGTGTATATGGGTTGAAGGTGTAGTTGTAGCCTTGAAAGACCTTCAATATATAGCTGCAAAATGCTCCCAACGGTCATATAAGCTTCTATCTAACGGATCTATTTTCTCTCAACGGATATAAGCTTTGTCCTCTAGTTATAACGCAGAAACCCTCTCTTGCGGTGTACCGCGGGTATGGTCCGGTGCACCGCGTGAATGATTGTCTTCAATTCCAGCTTACTGTTCGGACTATGCCATGTACCGTGATCCTGGTCCGTGCGTTGGTCCGGTGTACCGCGCTTCTGGTCCGGTGTACCGCGTAAAACTTCTTAACTCTCTGGTCGGACTAGTCTTGTATACCGCGCCTCTGGTCCGTGGCTTTGCGGTGTACCGCGTTTCCGTCCGGTGTACCGCGTAGAAACTTAGCTCTCTGGTCGGACTGGTCTATGCACCGTGCTTTGGTCCGTGGTATTGCGGTGTACCGTAGGTGTACTCCGGTGTACCGCACCAAAGGTTTAAAACACCTTCTAGTGAGTATATCTTTTTCTATGATGCTTGGATTAGAAAGCTTTCTTCACGAGAGTTGTAGAGGACATCATTCTTATACACTTTGTAGTTGTTCACTAAAGCTAATTCTCAATGTACACAAAGATAAAGTTAATAGCATTTGTATGAGAATTAGTTTCTTAAGATAAAACAATAAAGATGCTCTTTTTGATGAATTAGAGTGCAAGATAGAATGTATATAACAAAGGTAATTAGCACACTAAACACAAGAGGATTTGTCACATTAAAACAACCTATTAAGGGAGGCTATATGCCAACAATCTCCCCCTTTTTGATGATGACAAATCCTTCACTAGAACACCTTAGGAATGATATGAAAGTATAAGCTCTTATCAAATTTAGCTCCCCCTCACAAAAAGCATTTAAGTAAAAATGAATATAAGATATGAAATGCATTTGTGAGTATTAAGAAGTGCAATTTTGAAAGTTTTAGTGCACATATTTCTCCCCCTTTGTCTTCATCAAAAAGACGGGATAATAAGATCAAGCAAATAATCAAAGAAGAGCTAAAAACTCAAGTGAATAGATTTTTGAAAAACAACATAGAGAGATCAAAGGTTAAAGAGCAATTAAAACATTTTAATTTTAGATGCACAAAGATCAACAATTGCAAAGCATAAAAAAGATAAGGGATGGAGACATTTTACCAACTTCTTGATCGATAGGTTTTCATCTTATAAGCTTTCTAACAATGCAAACGATTAGTGCAATTATAAGATAAACGATTAGTGCAAACGATTAATCTAGCATTTTAGTTTTTAAAGATAATTTACTAAAAACTCCCCCTCACGAAATGCATAGAGTGTTTGTTTCAATTTTGAAAAGTTTGACCAATAATTTCTCCCCTTTTTACCAATAGGAATATTTGAATCAATTTTAAGAAATCATGGGGTAAATTGTCATTTTTGAAAAGCAAAAGGGTCAAGATGAATTTTCAAAAAGTTTAGGGACTAAACGCAATTTTGAAAAACTTCAAAGGACCTAAATGCAATTTTCAACCATATGAAGAACTAAGACTAATTGAACAAACTAAAGGGACTATAAAACAATATAGAATAAGATCAAGGATGAATGATGCAATAGTACCTATATCATCAAAGAAAATGTTAGCACCATTAACACATTTAAATAAAAATCCGAAACATAAAGAATAAGCATCTAACATATAACATACATATCCAATAAACCAAGTTAGACACATAGCATCCTAAACCAATTATCCAAATATAGCCAAGTAGCAATAAAATCCTAAATATCCAAAACAACCACAATAATGACCAAGTAGGATAATATGAAGATTAAAAACACCCAAAGAAAAATTAATGATTTTAAGAAATCTATGGGTAAAATTTTAAACTTTGAAAAGTATGGGGGTCAAAATGCATTTTTCAAATGTTTAGGGACTAAATGCAATTTTGAAAACCTTCAAGGACCTAAGTATAACTTTCTCAAGACAATAGGGACCTAGGTCTAATTTACAAGCATAAGAAAGCTAAATGCAACTTGTTCAAACTATAGGGATCTAAAAACAATATTTTTCAACCTATAGGGATCACAATGCAATATTTTAAGCATGAAAAGGTCAAGTTATACAAGATATTTGCACAATAGGGAATAAACCATATAAGCACATAATGAAGCACAACATATAGATAGTAATGCAAAGCACAATCATGCAAACGAGCTAATGACCAATAATGGATAAATTTCCCATAATACTATGCATAAAAACATTTTTGAAATGCTATGGAAAATGCAAAAGATTATCGGAAAAATATTTTGAAAAGCAATTTCGTTAAAAACTCACCCATATGAAAATGCAAGTTTGTGATCAAAGATAAAATAAGATTTGAAAGAGTAAACTAATATCTTTGATCTTTTTCCCTTTTATCAATCAAAAGGCACTTTTAAAAGGATATAAAAGCTAGTAAGAATAAAAAGTGCAATTTATAAAAGTTGAGGGACTAAAAAGCAATTTCACATAGTAGGGACTAAAAATGCAATTTTTCAAAGATATGAACTAAAATGGCAAATTTTACAAGTGAAAGATTATGAAGTCCAAACTATGACACTTTGGAGAATATAATAACTATGAGGGGTCAAAGTGCAATTTTGAAAATTTTGGGGACTAAAAATCAATTACCAAAATTCTAAGAGCTAAAGTGCAAAAACATCATTCATGAGAATTAGATGCAATAACACTAATAACATTTAAAACAATGATAAGAATCACAAGATAATATCCCAAGTTAAAACATGATAAACACAACTAATCAAATCACAACCCAAAACATAATTAAAAACGCAAGCCATAAGGAGGAAACGCAATATAATATACGAGATAAAGAAAAGAAATAACCGGATTTTCCTTTTTCGAGATTTAAGCGTTCTTTCGTATATTAATTCTTCCATTTGTTTCCTCCAAGCAAAGTAACGATTACCTACAAGAAAATGGAGGTTGTGTAGAAAACAACTCTTCCAAAAGATTAGATTCCAAATCGTTTACTCTACTAACGGTTAAGCTATTCACGTAGAGTTAGGCTCTGATACCAATTGAAAGTCCTAGATGCGTCCTAGAGGGGGGGTGAATAGGATTACTAATAAGATAATGCCTAATTAAAAAACTTTTGGACAATTATAAGTTAAAGAAAGAAACTTCTAAGTCAACTAATATATCAAACTCTTAAGGGATCATGCAATGGATAAGCTAAGAGGTTCAATATATAATTGATACAAGTAAAACGAGTTTCTAATCTCTAACTACTCTAGATGGCAATATGTTAGATAAACTAGATAATTAATAACACAATATTCATGCTAGCATATTATCAAACATATAAAGTGCGGAAAGTAAATAGAGTAGGGATAGAAAGATACACACGATTTATAGTGGTTCGGTTTCCCTACATCCACTACCTAAGGAAGCCTCCTTAGGATTTCAAGCTTTTCACTAAGCTCCCGTGTCTCTCTTAACCGGGTCGAGAACACAATAACCCTTACAACCTCTTCGATAACACGAAGGACAAACACTTGTGCTATCGCAACACAAGGACACCAAGTATACTCCCGATACTCAAACACTTATGCTATCTCAACACAAGGATACCAAGTATACTCCCTATACTTGAATTCTCTCTTAATCTATCTATTACAAGACCTAGACTTAAGAGGATAGATACAAAGTGTTTAAAGGGGTGCAAACAACTTTGCTAGATAATCTCCTAAAGAGTAGATATGACTATAAGCTTGTAAACTCCTCTTTGAGTAGATAATAACTTTGAAGCTTATTGGTTTAAGATCTTGATCAAGCTTGGATAATTAACTTTGATAGCTCCTTGGATTAACTCCTTAATTGAGTGGATATGAACTATGAAGCTCTTGACACCTTCTTGGATGATAACAATTAAGCCCCTAAGTGTATATGGGTTGAAGGTGTAGTTGTAGCCTTGAAAGACCTTCAATATATAGCTGCAAAATGCTCCCAACGGTCATATAAGCTTCTATCTAACGGATCTATTTTCTCTCAACGGATATAAGCTTTGTCCTCTAGTTATAACGCAGAAACCCTCTCTTGCGGTGTACCGCGGGTATGGTCCGGTGCACCGCGTGAATGATTGTCTTCAATTCCAGCTTACTGTTCGGACTATGCCATGTACCGTGATCCTGGTCCGTGCGTTGGTCCGGTGTACCGCGCTTCTGGTCCGGTGTACCGCGTAAAACTTCTTAACTCTCTGGTCGGACTAGTCTTGTATACCGCGCCTCTGGTCCGTGGCTTTGCGGTGTACCGCGTTTCCGTCCGGTGTACCGCGTAGAAACTTAGCTCTCTGGTCGGACTGGTCTATGCACCGTGCTTTGGTCCGTGGTATTGCGGTGTACCGTAGGTGTACTCCGGTGTACCGCACCAAAGGTTTAAAACACCTTCTAGTGAGTATATCTTTTTCTATGATGCTTGGATTAGAAAGCTTTCTTCACGAGAGTTGTAGAGGACATCATTCTTATACACTTTGTAGTTGTTCACTAAAGCTAATTCTCAATGTACACAAAGATAAAGTTAATAGCATTTGTATGAGAATTAGTTTCTTAAGATAAAACAATAAAGATGCTCTTTTTGATGAATTAGAGTGCAAGATAGAATGTATATAACAAAGGTAATTAGCACACTAAACACAAGAGGATTTGTCACATTAAAACAACCTATTAAGGGAGGCTATATGCCAACAATCTCCCCCTTTTTGATGATGACAAATCCTTCACTAGAACACCTTAGGAATGATATGAAAGTATAAGCTCTTATCAAATTTAGCTCCCCCTCACAAAAAGCATTTAAGTAAAAATGAATATAAGATATGAAATGCATTTGTGAGTATTAAGAAGTGCAATTTTGAAAGTTTTAGTGCACATATTTCTCCCCCTTTGTCTTCATCAAAAAGACGGGATAATAAGATCAAGCAAATAATCAAAGAAGAGCTAAAAACTCAAGTGAATAGATTTTTGAAAAACAACATAGAGAGATCAAAGGTTAAAGAGCAATTAAAACATTTTAATTTTAGATGCACAAAGATCAACAATTGCAAAGCATAAAAAAGATAAGGGATGGAGACATTTTACCAACTTCTTGATCGATAGGTTTTCATCTTATAAGCTTTCTAACAATGCAAACGATTAGTGCAATTATAAGATAAACGATTAGTGCAAACGATTAATCTAGCATTTTAGTTTTTAAAGATAATTTACTAAAAACTCCCCCTCACGAAATGCATAGAGTGTTTGTTTCAATTTTGAAAAGTTTGACCAATAATTTCTCCCCTTTTTACCAATAGGAATATTTGAATCAATTTTAAGAAATCATGGGGTAAATTGTCATTTTTGAAAAGCAAAAGGGTCAAGATGAATTTTCAAAAAGTTTAGGGACTAAACGCAATTTTGAAAAACTTCAAAGGACCTAAATGCAATTTTCAACCATATGAAGAACTAAGACTAATTGAACAAACTAAAGGGACTATAAAACAATATAGAATAAGATCAAGGATGAATGATGCAATAGTACCTATATCATCAAAGAAAATGTTAGCACCATTAACACATTTAAATAAAAATCCGAAACATAAAGAATAAGCATCTAACATATAACATACATATCCAATAAACCAAGTTAGACACATAGCATCCTAAACCAATTATCCAAATATAGCCAAGTAGCAATAAAATCCTAAATATCCAAAACAACCACAATAATGACCAAGTAGGATAATATGAAGATTAAAAACACCCAAAGAAAAATTAATGATTTTAAGAAATCTATGGGTAAAATTTTAAACTTTGAAAAGTATGGGGGTCAAAATGCATTTTTCAAATGTTTAGGGACTAAATGCAATTTTGAAAACCTTCAAGGACCTAAGTATAACTTTCTCAAGACAATAGGGACCTAGGTCTAATTTACAAGCATAAGAAAGCTAAATGCAACTTGTTCAAACTATAGGGATCTAAAAACAATATTTTTCAACCTATAGGGATCACAATGCAATATTTTAAGCATGAAAAGGTCAAGTTATACAAGATATTTGCACAATAGGGAATAAACCATATAAGCACATAATGAAGCACAACATATAGATAGTAATGCAAAGCACAATCATGCAAACGAGCTAATGACCAATAATGGATAAATTTCCCATAATACTATGCATAAAAACATTTTTGAAATGCTATGGAAAATGCAAAAGATTATCGGAAAAATATTTTGAAAAGCAATTTCGTTAAAAACTCACCCATATGAAAATGCAAGTTTGTGATCAAAGATAAAATAAGATTTGAAAGAGTAAACTAATATCTTTGATCTTTTTCCCTTTTATCAATCAAAAGGCACTTTTAAAAGGATATAAAAGCTAGTAAGAATAAAAAGTGCAATTTATAAAAGTTGAGGGACTAAAAAGCAATTTCACATAGTAGGGACTAAAAATGCAATTTTTCAAAGATATGAACTAAAATGGCAAATTTTACAAGTGAAAGATTATGAAGTCCAAACTATGACACTTTGGAGAATATAATAACTATGAGGGGTCAAAGTGCAATTTTGAAAATTTTGGGGACTAAAAATCAATTACCAAAATTCTAAGAGCTAAAGTGCAAAAACATCATTCATGAGAATTAGATGCAATAACACTAATAACATTTAAAACAATGATAAGAATCACAAGATAATATCCCAAGTTAAAACATGATAAACACAACTAATCAAATCACAACCCAAAACATAATTAAAAACGCAAGCCATAAGGAGGAAACGCAATATAATATACGAGATAAAGAAAAGAAATAACCGGATTTTCCTTTTTCGAGATTTAAGCGTTCTTTCGTATATTAATTCTTCCATTTGTTTCCTCCAAGCAAAGTAACGATTACCTACAAGAAAATGGAGGTTGTGTAGAAAACAACTCTTCCAAAAGATTAGATTCCAAATCGTTTACTCTACTAACGGTTAAGCTATTCACGTAGAGTTAGGCTCTGATACCAATTGAAAGTCCTAGATGCGTCCTAGAGGGGGGGTGAATAGGATTACTAATAAGATAATGCCTAATTAAAAAACTTTTGGACAATTATAAGTTAAAGAAAGAAACTTCTAAGTCAACTAATATATCAAACTCTTAAGGGATCATGCAATGGATAAGCTAAGAGGTTCAATATATAATTGATACAAGTAAAACGAGTTTCTAATCTCTAACTACTCTAGATGGCAATATGTTAGATAAACTAGATAATTAATAACACAATATTCATGCTAGCATATTATCAAACATATAAAGTGCGGAAAGTAAATAGAGTAGGGATAGAAAGATACACACGATTTATAGTGGTTCGGTTTCCCTACATCCACTACCTAAGGAAGCCTCCTTAGGATTTCAAGCTTTTCACTAAGCTCCCGTGTCTCTCTTAACCGGGTCGAGAACACAATAACCCTTACAACCTCTTCGATAACACGAAGGACAAACACTTGTGCTATCGCAACACAAGGACACCAAGTATACTCCCGATACTCAAACACTTATGCTATCTCAACACAAGGATACCAAGTATACTCCCTATACTTGAATTCTCTCTTAATCTATCTATTACAAGACCTAGACTTAAGAGGATAGATACAAAGTGTTTAAAGGGGTGCAAACAACTTTGCTAGATAATCTCCTAAAGAGTAGATATGACTATAAGCTTGTAAACTCCTCTTTGAGTAGATAATAACTTTGAAGCTTATTGGTTTAAGATCTTGATCAAGCTTGGATAATTAACTTTGATAGCTCCTTGGATTAACTCCTTAATTGAGTGGATATGAACTATGAAGCTCTTGACACCTTCTTGGATGATAACAATTAAGCCCCTAAGTGTATATGGGTTGAAGGTGTAGTTGTAGCCTTGAAAGACCTTCAATATATAGCTGCAAAATGCTCCCAACGGTCATATAAGCTTCTATCTAACGGATCTATTTTCTCTCAACGGATATAAGCTTTGTCCTCTAGTTATAACGCAGAAACCCTCTCTTGCGGTGTACCGCGGGTATGGTCCGGTGCACCGCGTGAATGATTGTCTTCAATTCCAGCTTACTGTTCGGACTATGCCATGTACCGTGATCCTGGTCCGTGCGTTGGTCCGGTGTACCGCGCTTCTGGTCCGGTGTACCGCGTAAAACTTCTTAACTCTCTGGTCGGACTAGTCTTGTATACCGCGCCTCTGGTCCGTGGCTTTGCGGTGTACCGCGTTTCCGTCCGGTGTACCGCGTAGAAACTTAGCTCTCTGGTCGGACTGGTCTATGCACCGTGCTTTGGTCCGTGGTATTGCGGTGTACCGTAGGTGTACTCCGGTGTACCGCACCAAAGGTTTAAAACACCTTCTAGTGAGTATATCTTTTTCTATGATGCTTGGATTAGAAAGCTTTCTTCACGAGAGTTGTAGAGGACATCATTCTTATACACTTTGTAGTTGTTCACTAAAGCTAATTCTCAATGTACACAAAGATAAAGTTAATAACATTTGTATGAGAATTAGTTTCTTAAGATAAAACAATAAAGATGCTCTTTTTGATGAATTAGAGTGCAAGATAGAATGTATATAACAAAGGTAATTAGCACACTAAACACAAGAGGATTTGTCACATTAAAACAACCTATTAAGGGAGGCTATATGCCAACAAAGAAGACGAGGAAGAAGACAACAGTGAAGAAGATGATGATGAATCAAGTGGACAAGAAGACGATGATAGTGACGGTGACGGCGATATCGACAATAAACGACGCACAAAAAGAAAAATCGATAGTGACAGCGACTTCGATATAGGTAAGATGAAAAAAAATCATAAATAAGATTGTTTTTAATATAGCACAAGAGTAGGGTGAGTGGTGTGTTTATTGAACACGATATTGAAATGTTTGTGTATTTAATCAACACAAAACTGACTAATTGTGTGTTGCAAAAAACACAAAAACCAATGACAGTTTTGTTGATTAGAGACTAACAAATCATATATGTCGTGTTAAGTAAACACACAAAATGACGAATGATGCATTGTGTGTTGCATATTGTGTGTAGCCGCAACACAAAATTATATAATTGTGTGTTGCATCAACACAATATTTTTTAATTGTGTGTTGCTTCAACACGAAATTATATGATTGTGTGTTGCACAAGTAGACAACATTGATATTTTGTGTAGTTATGACACCTACCTAATGTGTATACACATAAGTTAGTTTGTTGTACCAACACAAAATACGAATGATTGTGAGATACTACAACACACAATCTGCAACACACAATATATTTATACGAATTGTGTGTTGTGAAAACACACAACCACCTGGGTGTTGTGTGTTACAGTAACACACAATTTACGGGTCTGAGATGATGCAACACAAAAAACTTCTAAATCGTATACCGAAACATATTACGCAACAACAAACTAACTGAATACATGTGTTTTTTGCAGTTGACATAGATGATGATGATGATCGCGGAAGAAAGAAGAAAAAAGGAAAGGCAGTTGATCAAGATGTTCCTGAGAAAACTAAAAAACAGAAAAAAAAAAAAAAAAGGGCGAAACATCAGGAGCAGCGGAGCCCGAGCGAGACGGCCACCATCAAGTAATGTTCGATATGATAAAAGATCTTGTGGCACAGAACAAAGTTCTTATGGCATAGAACGAAAAGAATAAAGTTAAGAAGAAGCAAAAAGACACTGAGATCGAAGAATTGAAGGCATCGCTCGCTGGTTCAACCTCAGGATCACAAGGAAAAGATGTAGGTGGCTTAGAAGAGAAGATCAGGGAGAAGGACCAACTAATAAGAGACCTAATGGCACAAGTGGACAGTTTAAATGCTGAAAAAAAGAAAGACAAGAAAAAACTAGATATATGTGAACTGAAACAATACGAACTTGAGTTGAAGAGCGAGAAAGAGGAAGTTAAGAAGCTGAAACAAGAAATTAAAGAACTTGAAAACGAAACTATCACAAGAGGGATTGATTCGGCATTAAGAATGGGTCAAACAAGCAAATTTCAGGCTGATATTGTGAAGGAAAAAGGTAAACACAGAGAAGCAAGGAAGGATACCGGGTCAGAAAAGGACACAGAGAAAGAAACACTGGTCGAGACCGAGTTAGACAAGGAGGACGAAATAGAGGACAGCAGTACTGAGAGTGACGATGTGTTTGAAGAAAACCGAGAGGATTTCGAGGAGGCGGCAAAGTCCGTACCTAAAAGGAAGAGAAGACCAGTTAGAAAAGAGTCAGTCGTGTCGGAGGGAAGCACAATTGCAAAGAGAGTCAAACGGTCAAAAGCGGTACAAACCAAGCCAAAAATGAGTGATGAGACCGAAAAGACAAGGGCAGATAAGGAAAGAGAACTCAAGACGAAGAAAGCCGAAGATAGAAAAAATAAGGAATTGGAAGCTAAGGAGAAGAAAGCCAAAGAAGATAAAGAGAAAAAAGAAAAGAAGGAGAGGGAACAGAAGGAAAAAAAAGAGAGAGAACAGAAGGAACAAAAAGAGAAAGAACAAAAAGATAAAAAAGAGAGAGAGAAAAGGGAGAAAGAAGAGAAAGAAAGAAAAAAGAAAGAAGACAAGGACAAGAAGGAAAATGCAGAAAGGGAGAAAAGAGAGAAGAAGGACAGAGATGAGAGGGAGAAAAGGGAGAAGGCAGAGATGGATAAAAAAAAGAATCAAGAGAAGGAGAAGAAGGAAAAAGAAGATAAAGAAAGGAAGAAGAAGGAAGATAAGGAGAAGAAGGAAAAAGAAGAGAAGGAGAAGAAAGAAAAGGAGGACAAGGAAAAGAAGGAAAAAGATGAAAAAGAGAAGATAGAAAAAGAAGAAAGGGAGAAGAAAGAAAGAGAAGAGAAGGAGAAGAAAGAAAGGGAGGACAAGGAGAATAAGGAAAAAGAAGAAAAGGAGAAGAAAGATAAAGAAGATAGAGATAAGCAGGAAAGAGAAGACAAAGTGAAAAAAGATAGAGAGGACAATGATAAGGAAGATAAGAATGACAAAGATGATAAGGGAAATGAGGATAAGGAGAATACGGGTAAAGAGGACCAAGAAGACGGTGGAGCTGGGCAAGAAAAGGAAGATGGTGACAGTGGGAAGGATAAAAAAGACGACGAAGATGTAAACAAGTACACTGACGGTGGGATAGACGAGGCAAACACAAAAAACAAACACTTCAGGGTCCGGAAAAAACGAGGAAGAAAAAGGGAAGAAAGAATCAGAAAAAACAGAAAATAAGGAGATGACAATTTCAACACCAAGAATTAAGAGGACAGCTGAGAGACGTAAAATAAAACGCGATCATCCATTAATACCACGGCATATAGGAGGCTCATCAAGATTGGACAGTGATGAACAATCGCCCACGTTTGGAAGAAAAACGATACCCGAGACCCCCGTGGACAAAAGGATAGGGTAAGTAGTATAAATGATAGTTTTACAGATTATTTTATATAGGTAACGATATACTAATAATTCATTAACAATGTATACAGGAAACACTTCTGGAAGTCTCAGTATCGTGATGTGATTGTCACGTTTAATGACTTTGACGACTTGGATCACGGGAATGAAATAAGGATGGAGGTAAGGGCATACGTGAAGGTAAAACCAGAATATCACGATGTACGATTAGTATATATGAAAAATGGTGTGTTAGTGCAACACAACATCATATGTGTTATGTGTTGCATCAACACATAATAGTTATGGTATTATATTGCTGAACACACATAAATTATAAATTGTGTGATGCAGGAATACAAAATCAGATAGTCATAGTACTTGTACACAAAGTTATAAAAAAATGATGTACAGGTAGGATGATCATCTGGTGATGTGTTCATGCAACACACAATTTCATGAATTATGTGTTACAGTAACACACAACATGGGTGGTTTTGTGTTGATAAAACACACAATTTGTTTATTCATTCACAGTTTTGCCCAAAAACAGTTATGTGATAATGTAACACACAACTGTATGATGTGTGAGTTGCAGTAACACAAAACTGTATGTATTGTGTGTTCCTATAACACAACAAAGTAATATAACATATTAATATTTGACTCGTTTATCGAATCAGGTGATGAAGACATGTTTCGAAATAATGGAATTCGACCACATGGTTGAGTGTCAGATGGGGCCCCCGCATGAACGTAGACTGATAGAAGTCATGCACTTCAGTCCGGATTGCATGGTAAGGTTTTAAATATAGATATATATATATAATATTACACATCGATCATTGGAAAAAATTAATAACACGTAATTGATTGATGTACAGTATGACATACTATCAAAGGACAAAAGCAGGGCAAGAGACAACATATATAAGCTCTATATCAGTATTCTTAAAGACCCCTCGGCTTGTGTGCTCTGTTATTCCCGATACACACACCAAGTGAAGACGCAAAAGGGAATGAAAGCACATCACACTGGTCCCTACTAGTGTGCGATCTGAGAAACAACAAATGGGCACACTACAATCCAGCAATATACAAAGGTCCAAACTCAATCGCGGATGCAAGCGACAAAAATGCACAACTATTATACAACTGCATACGAGAAAACTGCAAGGAGGTCGAGGGTTATGTGCAAGCTCCTTACGGAAATATTCATCACGGGGTGTGTCATAAGCAGAAAAGGAAGGAAGATGCAGGTGCATATACACTAATGTACGCACAAGATATCTACAAAAAGCTTGAGGTAGAGCACAGATACATCAAAAGAACAGCACATACAGACTTCCGGGTCAGGATGAGAAAGAAGATTATCATGGATGAACAAAACTGGATCGACAAAAGAACGGTTTCTACGAAATCCAGTTGTGCAAGAAAAGGATATTGATATATAAGTTTGATGATTATGCTTAAGGTGGATTCAAATTGTTTGTTTTAGGTCAAATGTATGTTGGGACTTTTATGTTTGTAGTTTAAGTATTATGTTTAGTTTAAATTTCATGTCAATGAACAAATTAGGTTGATGTTTTTGAATTGGTTTATGATGAATTGGGTTAAATGATATGTTGTGTATGTTTTTCAATTGTTCTGTATTGCAGCACATCAAAATTTGTATGTGTTATGTGTTTCAGCAACCAAATGTATGTGTTGCATCAACAGACAATGCACGAGTTGTGTGTTCCAATAACACAATATTATATAAAATAAGAAAAAATAAGACAGAAAAACAACTAAACATTAAAAAAAATCACACACACACACACACACACTGAATTCAAGATCAAACCATTAGAATGAACAACACAATCACAACAATAACACAAGATTAATACATAACAAAAAAATATGTACAAATAATAACAGGATAGGCATGTTAGGTTGTGTGTTTCTGCAAGTCATAATCAATAGGCTTATGTGTTGAAGCAACCCACAATCATTAAAAAATAATTAGCAACAAAAAGTAGATAAATAAATATTTAAGTTAATACATATAAAGTAACAAAAAAGAAAGGAGATCAGAATAGGTATCTTGATAAACAATTCTAAATCAGTAGAATGGTGTATTATATTAACACAAGCTTAAGTATCATTTGTGACGAAAAGGTTTAAGGATGGTATAAGTTTGTGTTAAAGTAACACACAAGACAACAAATTGTGTAAAGCTGCAACGCAAACTAACTAATGTTGTGTGAAGCTACATCACACAACCCATCAAAAACTGATGAAACAATAGGTGAACTGACTAACATGTATAAGAATGATATAATTATGTGTTATAGCAACACACAAGAAGTAAAATTGTGTAAAGCAACAACACAAAAACATTCATATTGTGGAAAGCTGCAACACTAAAAATCAGAACACGAAAGGTAACATAATGTTTGATTCAGAAAGATAAGCATCCATTACAAAAATCAAAACAAAAAACAAAAAAAATCCAATTGGTATCAAACGATTTATAATAAAAAGTAAAGCATATGATAACTAAAAGTATTAACGTAAATCATATGATCGCGCGACACGACTTCTTATTGTGATGACCGTATTGCTTACAACGACCACACCTCATGCGTCTAGGCATACCCTCGCCTTGACTTTTTATCCGCTTAGTACGTGGCCTTCCAGGTTGTACCGTGCAGGCAGGAGGAAGAACGCAATATGACCCAATATGGTCAAGTATAGGAGCATCGAAAGTAGATATAGCAGGAACATTAGTAGAATAGCACTTCCTGTATTCGTCCGCGTGGAAATAAATCTCGACATGTTGATAACGAACAGAAGGATGCTGAGTAGCTGACAAAACCATAATAGCATGAGCACATGGGAATCCCTTAGTTTGCCAATGGCAGCAGGAACATGTACCTTTCACGATGTCAACTACCATAGGAGGGTTCGAATCAACCTCATACACACTATCGGTACATCTATGACAAAACCAAGGACGCCCTACATTAAAGTTTTCGTTGAAATTCAAAAGCTTCTTCGGGCAAAGAGTTTATGTCCATTTACGAGATTCGGTTAAACGCTTTGATATTAGGTCCATCGTTCGTACACGGATAAGATTCACAAGTTCCAAGACAGGACGATCACAGTAATCCTTAATCATAGAATTAAACGACTCCGCGGCGTTCGAGGTCATTTCACCGTACCGTTTACCCTTAAAATAAGCGTTGGCATAATTCTCCCGGGGAAGATTGTCCATGAAGGTTACACCGCGATGGTCGGAATCTTTTAGGAAAGACTCCAGGCATTTCTCATAATGATGGACTGTCATTGCACTAGCACAAGCATTGAGCTTCCCGACCATCATCTCCCTATACGGACCGTCACCACGACCTATTAAGGCAGCTCTCAAATTGTTACCAACATGATACATGCAGAACGAATGATGGTCGTAAGGGAATACAGTGCGAACTGAGTTCAGTATGCCCGGATGACGATCCAATATAAATGTCAACTTCCGATCACTTATAAACGATCTCAGGAACTTAAGGAAATCAGTCCAATTCTCCGTGTTCTCTGAACGTACAATACCAAATGCAATAGGGTAAATACCTGAAGACAGGTGTAAGAAGTACATAAGAAAAATAAACGATACGTAAGGGCATACGGGACAGAAAAAAAGATAAAGATAAAATAATTAAATACAACAACATGACAGATTGTGTGATGCTTTTAAACACAAACTATACGATTGTGTGTTGCATTAACACACAATAACATAGATGATGTGTTACAGCAACACACAACTTACAAGCATTCATACACAACAATTAAGAACATATAATATTGCGTTCATACAACACACAACAACACCACATGTGTGTTGCAGCAACACACAACACACATAAAAAAGCATATAAACAACAACACATACAATACATACACATATCACAAAAAAAAAAGCGTACCGTTGTTGCCATCCTTGGCAGTAGCTGACAGTAGATTGCCCTTGTATTTGTTAATAAGGAAAGTTGCGTCTAAGAAGACCATCGGGCGACAACACTTGAAACCTTTCAAACATCCACCGAAAGCTATGAAGCAATGCTCAAACTGGTTGGTTATTGCATTACTCTGGAAGGAGTACTTGGATGAGGGATCGGCCGCCTTAAGGTTAAGCAGATACGAGCGTAGCCGGTTATAGGATAGGTCCTCGTCTCCGTAAATCGTGTCTTTAGCTTTATTCAAGGCATGCCAGGCGATTTTATACGTAATATCGTATCCGTAACCTTTACGGAGCTCGATAACGAGATCATTTCCGGCCATGCTAGGACGAGATCTGACGTCTTCAAGGACGAGATGGGAAACCAACTCGGCTGACATGTATTTACTCGTGGCTGATTTCATCAACGACCCACATGTATGTTCCGATACAAACTTCTTAGTATAAAAGTACCCAGTTGACTTTTGGATAGCTGCATATACTCTCCATAAACATCCAGAAGTTTCAGAATAGACACAGTGCGCGCCTATTCGGTCAACACAATTACATTCGAGTGTAAACTCGAATCCGAGCTCGCTAGCGTATTTCCACAAGGTGTAACGGAAATCCTTGGCTCCACCGTAAAAACATTGGCCAATACTGTGCAAGGAAGTGTCCCATCCGTTGCTTTTGAGAACCGTCATAGTGGCAAGTGCAGTTGGGTCCTCTTCGGGGTGAACAACTGCGGAACTAGTCGAAGAAGATGAACTGGCAGAAGGTTGATGACAAGCAGATTCGGAAAGAGCAACGGTCAAGGAAGGATCAGGACGAACATATCTACAATCCGTGACAGCAATTTCGAAAACCGAGACTGGATTAATGGTCAACATAGTGAGCATGTTGCAATAAGCATCGTCGTCGTCTAACAACAAGCGTCCCAACTCTCCGATTGAGTAATGAAGTGAGATGTAGTCGGAATCGAGACATGGCCATTTCGAAGCGACAAAGCTAACCAAGGAACCTAGACAATTGAAAAGATCGAATCGTTGGACGGACTGAATCTGCCCAAACTGGAAGATAACCATGAGCGGAGAAGACATCTACAACGAACAAAACAAAAAACACAAAAGTAAAGGTAATAAGGCAGTAGGACAGAAAAAGTCTTATAACACACATAGCAAATGTGTGTTGCAGCAAGACAAAAACCATCCAATATTGTGTTAATGCAACACATAAAGAAAGCAGTATGCAACTAACATAGCGTGAAAAATTTAAAAAATAAACAAATAAAAAATATATACACAACATAAGAGAGTTATGTATTGCAATAGGACACAATCTCCAAAATATTGTGTTCATGCAACACAAAATGTTGCACCCTGCAACTAACAAAAACACAGAAAAAAGCGATATAAAGCATACAAACACTTTTATAATTGCATCATAGGTCCCTGTGTTAAATCAGGAGAGATCGATACATAAAGATTCCAATAAATTGCAACTATTGTACAAAAAAACGTAATATAAACAATACAATATATTCATGTAGATAACAAAGCATACACAATAACGTGTGGAGAATTTGTAGAATATAATTGCACCAAAGGTCCATAAAGTGTTCATACTCAAACAAAACATGAAATTAGCAGAAAGTCTTATGAAGTTTCATGACAAAGACATATAGGTAGAAATGGAGTTATAAACATCAAGGCAATCCAAGTAAGTAAATAGAAAATGATCAATTGTGATAACAACACCTCATATAAACACAATTCATATAGTGAATCAAAACACATATAATGAATCAAAGCAACTAAAAATACATGATGAATGAACTACCTGCAAAAAACTAGAAATAAAGACAGCAAAAAATCAAAAAATTATACAATAATAAATGTGAAGCAACACTTGAACAAGCAAAAGGTAGTGTATAACATCTATACGAAATTGAGACACGAAAAATCAAGACCAAAATTATAAGCAAAACATCAAATTATAACTGTGAAATACAGTAAAGATAGAAAAATTTCATGGATGTAACATAAGCGTGAATCAAATGAATAATACAGAGTTATTGACGAGATAAAACATGATAAAAATCAAATTCGAACAACAAATCATCATCAGCAACTCATATTATCAAAAAAAATCAACGATTAAATGCATAAAAAATTAAGAAAAAAATGCGTCGAGTTAACAAAACTCATACCGTGTGAAGTAGTAATACAATATGTATGAATGATTAGAGCAAAAATCAAGAGAATTCGAGAATTAATTTGAAGCAGAAATTGAAAATCAAAGTGAGCTTGCCGCGAGAGAGATGAAGGTGAGAAAGTAGTTATGGTGTTTGACTTTAATGGCAGCGTTGAATTTTAGAGAGTAATAAAGAGAAGAAAATGAAAAATAGTAAATTATTAAATGTTAGGGTTTCAGCATTAATGATATAATTAAGATATAAAGTAGGTATTTATAAGGGGTAAAAATGGAAGCTAAAAATGCCAAAAGTTATTAATTGAGAATTAAGTTGATTTTTTGTGAGTAAGTAGGAACTAATTTCCTCCTTCCTTTTTTTTGTGAATGAAAAGTGAGCAATTGTAATTAAGTGGGAATTATCTCTATTATATAGTTATAAAGTTTGTTAAATATAAATTATTTAATAATCTAATATTTATTTTATATACTTAATAATACATTTTTAAAACAACTTTAGAATATTTACCATTTTAAATTTCATCATAAAATTATTTATAACCTAATACTTATTTTATATGGCTAGTTGGAGTTTTTTATATAACTTTTATTTGATTTTTTTAGTAAGAAATAATTTACAACGAATTATTTAAAACATATATAAATATAATATTAAAGATTATTATTAGTAAAAACTAAAATATGTAGTTCACTAATAAATATTTTATTTAGCTATATATGCATTTTAACACAAATTTATAATATTTTTGTCACTTAAAACTTCATCATAATATTTTTATTTTACACAAATAATTATTATTTAGGATTAATTGTACATTTTCTATAACTATTAATTAATTTTTATAACACATACTATTAAAAAACGAATTAATTACAATTTATATAGAATATAATAATGTAATTTAATACAACTTTATATAAATTTTATTACAATCCTATAATTATATTCATTAATCTATCATTAAATTAAAATATTTTTATAAATATCTCTTATTCATACAAATAACAAAAAATAATGTAACATTATATATTTCTAAAAGAACAGCAATAAAAATGCTACAATAAATTTAACATAAGTAATAATATTAAAAAAAAAAACTTACCTTAGTAATTTTAGGAGTGGAGGAAGATGATGGAGTTTGCAGCAAAATTTTTTTGGAGTATTCTTTAGAAAAAATATGGGACAAAATGGGGGTTTAAATAGGTGGTTGGGGTCAAAATGTTAGTTCCCGTAACAATTGGGTCAAAAGATTCCGTCAAAAAGCAAAAGCATTCTGATTAAAAAGGGGGATGGGACACGTCATCACTTGCTATATTTAAAAAAAAAATTAAAACGTTACTGCTGCAATTACTTTGTGTTAGTAGGTTAGATGTAAAATTAGAGTCGGTCTTCCATGCAAAGTGCGTATGTACGCAGGCAAAAAGTAAACGAAAAAAGCATTATCGATTTACTATTATACCCTTAAAAGCAAGTATATGTTGAGTGGCTCGATGCAAATCCTGTTTTTTTCTGTTTTTTTTTTATTTTTTTTTTAATTGGATATTGTTCCCGAAAAACCCTGGTCTTTGTTAGTTATCGTTACACGTAAGCGTTAAATGTTGTTCCACGTTAGGTTTCAGTGTATTTTGTTGTTTTTTTTGAAACGTAAATCACTGTTGGAGAAAGACACGTGTCACCCATGCGTCATTTAGATTTTATTTTATTTGAAAAAAAAAGTCAGGAAAACACTTTAGCGTTTCGTGTGCCCCACCTCTGTAGTTTGGAGTTGTCCCTTCAGTCTCTTCGTTGCCCCACTCTTCTCCTCCGTACATGCATCTCCTTCACCACCATTGATGCTTCCTAGAGGTAATGTATACACATCTTAGCAAAATTTAGCATAATAATAAACAAATTTTCGTAAAGAGGTAGTATTTTCTAATCGGAGTTGATTATTTGAGTTGCTAGAGTAAATGAAGAATTCGGCGAAAAGAAACGCAAACAAATTAAATGGGTAAGGGTATTTGGTATCCTTTTGAATTGAAATGTAATTTTGCTTAAATTGAATCATTTCCAGGCATTAAAATGGTTTTTCCACTTTTTTTCTGTGTTGTTAGGCGAAGAACACGAGATGATGATGTCAATCGATCACGGTCGTCGGTGCCGTCGAACCCAGCTCAGTTTTATGCGTAAGTTATCCAGCACAAGTATTCTGTTTTTGTGATTTTCAAATTATAAATATTTTGGGGAAATTTTATTTACATTTGAAATTTTTTTTGGATAGATTATGTATTGGGCGTGAGATATTAGAAAAATGTCTGAACGCTTTACTAGATTGGGAAGGACTAGCGGAACAGTTTCATACTTTACCTGTTGTTCGAAAAGCCGTGTATGAAGATCGTTATTTAGAGAGCAAAGAAGAATTTCAAAAGGATGGATATTTGCAGGGTAATTCGGTATGTAACTATGTTAATGTCGTTGTTAATTAGGGCGTGTGTTGGTTGTAGTAGACATTGTATGGCATGGTTTTTTTTTTTAAAGACATTTGATATAGTCATGTTTTTCCGTATTGAATAGGCTGAAGGGGTAGAAGGGGTTTGATCTGAATGTTGTGTTGATTATGTTTAACAATTTATAATTTATGGTATGTGGAAATAATGCAATTGTTGATGCTCAGATAAAGTAAATTTTTTTATGTGAATCTTACTGGATTTTTTAAAAGGCTAAGGATTATTTGTTATTTATGGCAAATATCTTATATATTGACTGTGTATTAGACTACTTGTGTATTGTTTTTGGTAGTTTTTAAATCCAATCACATACAAGATGATCATAAGCTTTCATGCCCAAAGTCAAATGAATTATATAATATCCTGCTATATGTATTTTAATGCTTCTCTTAACAGTATAATTCTAAACTTGTTTCAAGTAACAACAAGTTAATTCTAAACTTGTTTTGAATAACAGGATGTTATTTTGTTTTATTATAATGTTATGATGACATAATTTAGTATGGTTACACCATGGGTTTGTTTAAAAAGTATTTAATCTAGAATACTTAGTGATTTACTCATACAAATCCATTTGTCTTACGTATTTAGGGTTCTTCTGCAGGTCAAAATGCAATCTAAATTATCGTTAAATAAGATATTAGATATTTCTAAGAATCTTAGTATTGGTCAAAGGAATGCGGTGATGGAGATCGGTTTTGGTGGACTTTTGGATTTTCCAAGGACTCATCTTAAGCATGATGTTTGTCAGTTAATGGTTGAGTCATTTGACCCAGTTTCAAGTACATTTGTTTTATTCGGTAGTACCCTTAGGTTTTCTTACCTTGATGT
Source organism: Nemophila menziesii (assembly GCA_029959085.1). Classification (NCBI taxonomy): domain Eukaryota; kingdom Viridiplantae; phylum Streptophyta; class Magnoliopsida; order Boraginales; family Hydrophyllaceae; genus Nemophila; species Nemophila menziesii. The sequence continues at coordinate 32,075,206 of JARWIR010000011.1, read as the reverse complement.
GCATAGAGTATTAGGCATACCAAAAGATGGGCCTTTACCACCACGTGAAGGAGTTGATTGCCCTAAAGTGAAGGCCTTAAGAGATTGCTGCCGCAAATATGATTTTAAGTGTAATACTGTTGATCTAAATTACATAGAGGACAGGTTTATTGGTTGTAAGACTCGTGGTGATTTGTTTAAAATATTTTTCATGTTGTATGTACTCGGTTATTTTCTGTGCACGCCAAATGTCCATGGCGTGGACAAGTCATTCTTCTATGCGGTTAATGATGTAGAAATGATTCCTAAATATAATTGGTCTCTTTTGGTGTACGAAGAATTATGTAATGGCATTCAAGTCTTTAAATCTGCGGGGCCCAATGTTAAGTCCAAGTACATCCTTGGATGCGTTTATGTGCTGCAGGTTATGATTTACTTTTTTTAATTTGATTTTTTATTATATTAGATATGTAGTATTTTTTAGTTTCATGTTTGTGGCATAATTAGTTAATCAAATGCATTACTTGTAGGTTTTGTTTCTTCAATACGTGCAGCGGTTAAAGAAACCTGTACCGGTTCCTAAAACATTGCCGTTTTGTCGAAACTGGGACGGTGAGCAAACATCTACGAAGATCAAGGAGCTAACCAAATATGGAGCGAAGGATTATGAGAAGTGCAGGTTTACTGAGCTGGTTTTGGAAGAAGAAGAGACTGAAGATTGTGTGATGCAGGAAGTGGAAGATGGCTTAACGGATGAGCACTTGGAAAAGGTGTTTGGTGGAACACCTGTGAGTTCCAATGTTAAAGGGAGTGGAAGTTTATCTAGCAATTACAAGGATGGTGTTAGTAGGGAGGAGTTTGATGCTTTAAGGGGAACGGTTGAACAATTAGCCGGTGTTGTTAGTGTGAAGAGAAAGGATCCTGTTGATGGGAAAGGTGTTGAGTCATGTAGCCTCTTTGCTTCTGAAGAGGTTAATTTGTTTTCAAATGAGGTGGACAAAGCCTGTGATACACCAGGGCCTCATGTCCAAGTTAGCCAAACATCAAGTAAGAGGACCAAACGTTTGGTAGACAAGTCCAAATACGCTGAAGCAACCCAAACACCAAAGAAGTCGAAGTCTAAACCTCGTACCGTGATAGTATCCAGTGATATCAGGACCCCATATCCTTCAATTGAAAGGCCATATGCTTTAAGGAGGGGTATTCAAAATGGTTGGTCGGACTTTGCACGAAAAATAGACAAGGAAGACAAGGCGTTGTTCGACTATCTGATCAACCCTAAAGCGGATCCTGGGTGGGGCTCACTTCTTTATCTGTTTGGGTTGTATTTTTAAATTGTATTGAATACTGTTTTTAACTAGTTTTAATTTATTTCAGTGAGGTGATTGTATCTTTTCCAAAGTTTAGCTTGAGTCGGAAAGAGATGAAGAGTTTGTTGAACCCCGCAGAATGTGTCTCTGCTGATGTGAGTGTATATGTTGACTTTAGCGTTCGTTGTAATCGAAGTAAAATGTTTATAGTTTAACATTTGTATTATGTGAATCTCACAGGTGATAGACCTGTTTGGGGAGATCTTGTTTGAAGACTCGAGGCGTAAGGACCCTAAATGCAAGTACTGGTATTATCCAACCTATTTCGTTGTAAGTGTAATTGTATACCAGAATTATAAATTGTAACCTTGTTTCAATCACTAACAAATATAAGTATTTCTCTGCAGACACACCTACTAAATGATACTAATAAATTAATGGATAACGTACGCGTATACTACAGATTAAGAGGCTACAATGGGGATGTAAAGGATGTTAAACGGGTAATATCTTATTAATCTTGTCACATATTTTTTATTTAAATTAAACTATAATACCTAATCAACCAATCTTATTATAGATCTACATGCCAATGAACGTGAAAAAGAATCATTGGATCTTGTACTACTTAGATTTTGAAGAAGAGAAGATTTTCTTTTGCGATTCAATGCTGCCATCCAATCCTCCCCGTGAAAGTCATTTGAGACATTACAACACTGTGGTATGTTGATTGTATGATTGTTTGTTTTGTCAATTGCATTAATTCCAACATTTTAATTGATATTGTAGATTCCAAAATTTATGGAATGGCTAGAGGTGGTAGATAAAGATAAAATTCTACCTATTATAGATTATTTTCCACCAGATTTTCCAAGATGGGTTCCCACTCAACAAGGTACAATGGATTGTGCCTTACATGTTTGTGACATGATGAAACACACTGGGAAGTCTATTAATTGGGGTTCAAAAGAGTCTGCAAAAAAGCGGTTTGAGATGGCGAAGTTCTTGTTTAGGTCACCACATAATCAACTTCGCTACTATATTGAACAAGTTTTGTAATTATAATAGACTTGTAAAGTTTGGTTGGAAGATTATGGATTTGTGATTTGACTGTAATATTTTGATATAGTGGTTTGTGGCTTTTTTATAGTACTAATTCTGAGTTTTGACTACTGATAATTATGTTTTAAACTACTATATGTCAACGGATGAATGGGATGTGTGTAAAACTATTTGTCGATGGTTTGATTGTTTCATATGAACTGTGTGTATTTTGTGTATATGGATATCTGGACTTATAAGTTTTTGCAGGGTCCAGTTGTTGCAATTAAAAAATAAATTATGCAGGGGAATTGCAAATATTCTATTTATGCAGGGACTTTTCCTTAATAAAAGTTTCATAATAGCTTATACAATGTAACAATAGTAGTTGTTTTTGCAGGGACCTTTTAATTCAATTTTAAATTGCAAACCAAATCATAAAAGAGCAGCTACATATATACCTTAATCAATTTGATGACAAATAAACCACAAATTAATCAAAACCTTTTTCCAGGGAAGACAACAGAAACAAAAAAAATCACACCACAATTCAATTAACAACATAAACAAAAGCTTTGACCCAAAGTAGTATGTTCTCAACTTAAACAACAAGATGAGACACCACTGCACAAAAGTTGCAGTTTTGTTTCGAAACAACACAACTAAAAAAATTTGTACTCCTTAATATTACCCAACCCTACTTCATTTTCATAAATCTCTCGCGTATTTGATTCAACCCTAGTCAACCTTTCTTCAATCCTCTGAGCCACAAGTCGAAGATCTTTGTTGCTCTCAAGAAGTTCATTCATAGTTCTGAAAATACGTTCAACATCAAATGGATAGTTCTTGTGCTGAGATCTGGTTGCATCTTTAGTGGCGAATTTTTCAAAAGAAGGGTATTTTTCGTGTGAAGGGTGAAGTGGAATAATTGTTTGATTCACCCTTCCACGTTTAGATTTTCTGGGCAAATTACATGTTTTGGATAAACGAGGGACACATTGACTGGGTTTATTTGTTTTCATGATTTTAACCCTACCGTAAGAGGTTTGGAGGAGAGTAGTTGAATGGGAATGAAAGTGGAATTTCTTATACCTCTCAGCTAGGGTTGGAGACAATAGTATATTTTATTTTATTTGTTTTTGGGATAAAAACTTAAAGGTTTTATTGTAATGGGTGGTCTGTAATTTGTTTCGTCCTTCACAAAATTAATAATTCATGCGTTAGTCCTTTTTAAATTTTTAATGTATTAATTAGTCCCTTTGATCACTAGTCAACTATTTAATCAAGTATAATATACAACTTTATCCTTTGTTATTTTATATAATTAATTTTAATTGTCCAACAAAAATAATCACTGAACAAACTCAAATAAATTTTCCTACCAAATATGACAATAGTTAACAATTTGTAGCATAGTAAATTTTTTAAATAGATTAAAGATCTAAATAAATTTTTTTTAAGGAGTAAAATATCGCATTCTGAACTATTCGAGCTTACTAATTTACCCGAAAGAGGACACTTTCATATGTAATGTAGTTAAACAATTCAATAAATATTTTTAGTTTATTAATTTTTATTTGACATATTTGTACTCTTTGTTTACGATGTGTTTTTATGAATAATTTTTCCATAATTATTTTTTTTCGTGGGATTACGGTTCTCATTTAGCTTGCACTAAACCATTGTATGTACAATGAAGGATTAACAATTGATTACTTAAATAATATCCTGTACTACACTTACGATATGAAAATCTTGAACTAGGTGAGGTCTAGAACATTATACTATGATCAACAGTTAGTCAACCTAAAATTTTTAGATATACCTTGAAACACAGTACTAGGTACCTACATAATCAAAATTCAACAGCCTCTATCTCCGATTATTGTTGAACAAAACAACAATAACCTATTGTAGATATATCAAAACTTTAAAACATTAAAAAAACAAGATGATTATTGTTGAGATAATATTATTTAATTAAAAAAATATTGAGATATTATTAAGGGACAACGCCCAGTTAATTACGCGAAGAGCGTAAGTATTCCCAGTTAATTACAAGTTCGAGTTAATTCCCAATTAAGCACAAATTTTAAGCCGATTACCATAATACCCTTTTAGCTTAATAATACACAAACAAATAAAATAAATAATAATATTAGATAATGAAAATAGTATAATAATAAATTGTTCATAAGTGAACACACTAAAACACACACAAAACTCCCGCACCACTATCTCCACTCTCTACTCACACAATCAAAACCTCTCTCTGCCATTAAATTCAATAAACCATAACTGAACTCAAAAACAATATCATCTACTGTTACACTATCATCGTAACTTCAACATCAAATAGGAATCACAAAAACAAGTAGAAGAATCGAAGCAGATACAAGTTTATTCAACAATTAAACATTCGACATTGAAACCCTAGGTATGAACGAAGAATTATAACATCAAATTGCAATTATTTCAGCAATTTTTGCTTTGATTATGCTTCTATTGTGTTTCATATTTGAATTTACAACATATTATGCACTAGAATTTACAGTTATGAACGAAGATTTGTACGACAGCCAGTGAAACCCTAGGTATGAACGAACAATTATAACTTCAAATTGCAGTTATTTCAGCAATTGTTGCTTCGATTATGAATCTATTGTGTTTCGTACTTGAATTTACAACACCTTTTGATGTTAAATGAGTATTTTAATAGAATATTTATAAAAGTACATGTTTAATGTGAATAGTTGCTGGTAGATTAGTATGTAAAAGTGTTAATAGATGATAATAGTGTAATATTAGAGTAATTTGTTTCTTGTTATGTTGTATATAGAACCGCAGATGATAATTAAGTGTATAAATGGTTAATTTGTGTGGAATTGAATAGCATAGAGTAGAAACTCAGGCGTATGTGTCAATTGAGAATGCGTTTATGAGTGTGTTCGTAGATTGATATAATTTATGCAGGTTTGTGTGTTACAGCTACACACAATGAGACAGTGTGTGTGTTGCAGTAACACATATTTTATGTTGCAGTAAGTCACAACGAGTAGGTGTTAGTCAATATTTATGATTAGAGTGGTTTAAACATATTTGATAAAGTGTATAGACTGTTAATTTGTGTGGAACTGAGTATTATAAAGTAAAAACTCAGGCGTATGTGTAAATTGAGCATGTGTTTATGAGTGCTTGCGTAGATTGATATGATAAATGCAGAATTGTGTGTTACAGCTACACACAAACACAATATGTGTGTGTAACAGTAACACAAAAATTACTGGATAGATCAATTCATGACACACAAGTACTTATGACATATATATGGACATTTGTGATAAGATGAAACACATATTTTGTGTTGCAGGTACTCAAAACGAGTAGTTGTTAGTCAAATTGTATGATTAGAGTGGTTTGAACATATTGCATAATCTGGATGTGATAAATGGAATGTTGTGTGTTATATTAACACACAAAAAACAAAATTGTGTGTATATGAAACACCTATTTTGTGTTGCAGTAAGTCAAAACGAGTAGGTGTTAGTCAATATTGTGTGGTTAGAGTGGTTTGAACATATTTGATAAACTGGATGTGATAAATGGAATGTTGTGTGTTACATAAACACACAATCAAACAAAATGTGTGTATGTGTAACACATATTTTGTGTTGCAGCAAGTCACAACTCATGAATCTGACGTGTTCATCAGTTTTTATCATTCAATGTGATTTTGGTTTTTTAGTAATAATCTTATCTTTATACATATACAGTTATGGAAAAGACAAAATTCAGAGAGACAAAGGATGAACGTGTTAGGCTGCCCCGACTTCCAAAGAGTCTGAAGGTTGAGAACAAAAAGTCAGGAGGACAACTGAAAGATTGTGACAAATTTGGTTGAATGATATTATGTTTATGTTTTTGAATGGTTTTGTGACAAATTTGAATAAATGATATTATGTGTATCTTTTTGACTTGTTTTGCGTTCCATCATATCAAAAGTTGTTTGTGTTAAGTGTTTCAGCAACCTGTGTATGTGTTGCATCAACCCACAATGCACGAGTTATGTGTTCCAAGAACACAAAAAAAAAACAAAAAAACAATTAATCAGAAAAAAATATCTAAGATGTGTATTACAAAAAGCACACTAAATCAAGATTAAACCATTATAATAAACAACAAATCACAACAATAAATAAGCATCATATACAACAATAAAGCATTATTAAATAATAACAGAATATGCATGATAGATTGTGTGTTTATGCAAGTCATAATCAATATGAATGTATGTTGATGTAACACACAATCAATAAATAAGAAAAAGACTAAATAAATAAATAAGTAAATACGTAAAAAAAAAAAAAAAAGTCAGAACAGGTAGTTTGATAAGCAATTCTAACTCAATAGAATTGTGTGTTCTATCAACAAAAAAACAAACAATATTGTGTAAAGATGCAACACAAAAAACATTACCAAAAAAAATGACAAAATGTTAATGTTTGTGCATGTAAGATTGTGTGTTATTACAAGTCATAATCATATGTATTCTGACAATAGGTATAAGATTCGTAGAATTGTGTGTTACAGCAACACACAAGAACACAAACTGTGTAAAGTTGCAACACAAAAGAACACATATTGTGGAAAAATGCAACACACAAAACAATACATATTTAGGACACAATAGGTAATTTGACAATAAGTATACGATTAGTAGAATTGTGTGTTATAGCAACACACAAGAACACAAACTGTGTAAAGCTGCAACACACAAGAACACAAACTGTGTAAAGCTGCAACACATAAGAACACAAACTGTGTAAAGCTGCAACACAAGAGAACACATATTGTGGAAAGCTGAAACACACAAAACAATACATAACATAACATAATGTTTGATTCAGAAAGTTAAGGATCCATTACATAAAAAAATCAAAATCACAAACAGTCAAGTGGTATTAAACGATTCATAATAAAAAGTTATGATACAAACTTCTTTATATAAAAGTATCCAAATGACTTTTGGACAGCTGCATATACTCTCCATAAACATCCAGAAGATTCAGAATGGACACAATGCGCGCCTATTCGGCCAACACAATTACATTAGAGGTTAAACTCGAATCCAAGCTCACTAGCGTACTTCCACAGTGTGTAGCGTAAATCTTTGGCTCCACCGTAAAAACATTGGCCAATACTATGCAAAGTTGAAAGATAACCATGAGCGGAGAAGACATCTGCAAAGAAAAAAACAAAAAACACAGAAGAAAAGGTAAGAAGTCGGTTAGACAGAAAAAGTCTTATAACACACATAACAATTGTGTGTTGCAGCAAGACAAAAACCATCCAATATTGTGTTCATGCAACACATAAAGAAAGCAGTATGCAACTAACATAGCGTGAAAAAATTAAAAAATAAACAAATAAAAAAAATATACACAACATAAGAGAGTTATGTGTTGCAGCAAGACACAATCTCCAAAATGTTGTGTTCATGCAACACAAAATGTTGCACCTGCAACTAACAAACACACAGAAAAAAGCGATATCAAGCATACAAACACTTTTATAATTGCATCATAGGTCCCTGTGTTAAATCGGGAGAGATCGATACATAAAGATTCCAATAAATTGCATCTATTGTACAAAAAATCGTAATATAAACAATATAATATATGCATGTAGATAATAAAGCATACACAATAACATGTGGAGAATTTGTAGAATCTAATGCACTATAGGTCCATAAAGTTTTCATACTCAAACAAAACATGAAATTAGCAGAAAGTCTTATGAAGTTTTATGACAAAGACATATAGGTAGAAATGGAGTTATAAACATCAAGGCAATCCAAGTAAGTAAATAGAAAATGATCAATTGTGATAACAACACCTCATATAAACATAATTCATATAGTGAATCAAAACACATATAATGAATCAAAGCAACTAAAAATACATAATGAATGAACTACCTGCAAAAAACTAAAAATAAAGAAAGCAAAAAATCAAAAAATTATACAATAATAAATGTGAAGTAACACTTGTACCAGCAAAAGGTAGTGTATAACATCTATACGAAATTGAAACACTAAAATTCAAGACCAAAATTATAAGCAAAACATCAAATTATAACTGTGAACTACAATTAAGATAGGAAAATTTAATATATGTAACAATCAGAATGAACAAATAAATTATACAGAAAAATATAGACGAGATAAAACATGATAAAAATCAAAAAACACGATCAACGAATCATCATCAGCAACTGATATTATCAAAAAATCAAGCATTAAACGAAAAAAAATTAAGAAAAAAATGAGGTGAGTTAACAAAAATCATACCGTGCGAAGTAGTAATACAATATGTATTAATGATTAGAGCAAAAATCAAGAGAATTCGAGAATTAATTTGAAGCAGAAATTGATGATGCCGCGAGAGAGATGAAGGTGTGAGAGAAGATAGTGACGTTGACTTAGTTAAGCGTTGAATTGTAGAGTAATAAAGAGAAGGTAATGAAATATAGGGGATTATTAAATGTTAGGGTTTCAGCATTAATGAATTAATTAAGATATAATGTAGGTATTTATAAGGGGTAAAAATGGAAGCTAAAAATACCAAAAGTAATTAATTGAGAATTAAGTTGATTTTTTGTGAGTAAGTAGGAACTAATTTCAACCTTCCTTTTTTTTGGGAATGAAAAGTGAGCAATTGTAATTAATTGGGAATTATCTCTATTATTAATTCATTAAATAAAAGATAAAATGAATATGGGATAAAATGTTACTAGGATTGTCTAATTTATTTATAAACGATGGTATTATGTCCGGTTTAAATAAGAGGATTTATTGTGCAGGTCAAAATATTACTCCCCCACAAAATTGGAGTTAGAGCCTTAATTTTTATACAATCTTTAGCATCCTCAAACAAATAATAACTTTTGAAATAATTATGAACAGATGCTATATAATTTCACTAAATATATATTTTATTTATAAGGTTTTGTTAATTAAATTAAATTACAAAAAGTACAGTAGTATAATAACTAGGCATAATAGATAATTGGTAAAAGATGGGGACTACTTTATCTCCTTACAAGTTTCAAAGGACTAAATAAATATTTCTGCCTTTTAATTGAAAGCCGTTAACCTGCAACGGCTATATTCTTGTTTTGATTTATTTAAATACCACACCCATTATCATTTTTAATTTCACACACCACTAATACAAAACAGAAAGTAAAATTTTGAGGCTAGAAGTTGAAGATGGGTGGGCGTAAGAAGACTAGCAAGGGCCATATTTTTGTGGCACCAGTGAAATGTCATTGCAAACATCCTAATGATTTAGATCCTATAATCACACGGGGCGACTTCAAAGGTAATTTCGGAGCACTCTATTTCTATTGCAACACATGTGGTTTCTGGAGATGGTGCGTTCCTATCAGTGACGAGGATAGGTCAGCTTCAGTTGGTGAGACGTCTTCAACAATTTTTAACTCCACCGATGGTCAAAGAAGTCCTTCTGAATTACACACCATACTAGCGGAGTACAAGATTGGTCTTAAAATAGTTTGCCTTCTTCTATTCGTGTTGGTTTTAGTAGTTGGTTTTAAATAATGCTAGAATTTGTTTCTTAACAATGTATGTGTTACATCATAAAGCTATGTTAAGCCTTTCGTGATTTTATTCCCTTTTTTACGTTTTAGGTCTTGATTCTAAGTTTAGTTTTAAGTAGTGTTGTATTCATGGTGGTGAGAAGAAGTGGGTGACGATTTTGGATGTAACTGTTGCTATTAAAAGTTGTCTTTCTTAATCTATATTTACTAGAAAGAATTAAATCTATATGTATCATATTTTTCATTTAGTATTCAAGCTTTCTTATTTATTTGTGCATGGTGATGGTTAGATGTTGAAGACGAAGGAGATGTATTTGATGATTACACTCGATGCGGCGTTGACGTGATGCTTGTGTGTAGTCATGTCCTACAACCTACCGTTAAGAAGTGACTTGTTCGGCTATAAAGCAACAAGCTAGAAATATTGACTTTTTGACATGATTGTTTAAAGTTTTTTTTGTTTTTTTTAAGATCACATGTGATTGAAATCTTTTTTATTCCTTTTTTTATGTATGAATGTAGAACATAGTTCATCCCATTTCTGGTATGTGTTAGTCAACTCAATGATTTTTTCCGTTTTTGTTTGAACTATCATTACTCCAATTCTTAGATTACGTAGAATCTCTAGTATCAAGTAGAAAAATTAAAAATGGTACATTAATAGGATACCATTCGCAATACATAGTAAAACATTTATTCGAATAGAAAATAAATAATATATCCATGAAGGACTCATCCAAAAAAGAAAAAACTGGTTGTGCAGATTCAACTTTTGAGCTGGTAAACTAAGTAACACAAGAAGCATATTACCAAGAACATGACTAAGATAATGGCATTTTTTCCGTAACGTTGAAATGGACTCCTACTGATTTTTATGCTATGTGGGGATGCCATTTTTACATAACCGTGTCTTGGACAATCATGATATAGCTTGTCTTTTTTGCTGTGAAGATGGAATGAGTAGCAGCGTATTATACATGGACGATAACATCTGTCTTTTGGGCATAAAATTTCACGATAACGTAAATCTAGGTTTGGTTCTTCTCCGTCGTCTCTTGAGTCACCTAAGCAAATAACTTCCCCAGAAATATTTGATGCAGAAGACTCACTTGTCATATCGTAAATCTATAAGATTAGAAAAACAAATTAAAATAAGGTATGTAGTTGATGCAGAACAAACAAAATATCCTAGAACATGTACGCGTTATAAAATGCATAAAAAGAGAGATTTGAGCTTACCACCATTGTTGGATGACACAGAACTTTCAAAGACTTGTATGGGTATAGAGTAATTGCCTCAAATGTGATGATAAGAGGTTTAATTGTGTTCATTTTGTAGGAGAAGCATAGCTTTTTAGGTTAAAATGGAAAATGGGGGGTGTAAATGTAATTATGCGTATAGTACAGGACATTGGGAATAAATTGTTTCTTATACACGTTATTCTTGCATACCTGAAACGATAAGGCACCTAAAAAATACAATTGAAGAACCATTTTGCAGGAGTTTTATTACAATAAACATTAAGAACATTCGTATATTTTAGTCACTAGATTCAATGATATATTAAAAATCTCACAGATAACTTGGCAAACAAATCAAAACATTCAAATAATTCCAATTCAAAGACAAACAATTCCTTAATGTTAATATACAAGGTCGATTACAAGCCATATCAACCTTGAAATGGTAACATTGATGTTGTCTTAATCATGTGACACAATACATCTGTCACACCAAAAAACAAATCCATCACTAGAACAACACCACAAACATAAAAGTTATTGAACAAACCAAAGCAAAATACACAAGATAGGTCATTGGTTGTCCGTTCTAGACAAACACAAGTTTTTGATTAGAGAAATTTGTGCTCCATGTTTCTTTGAGAAAATTCGCGAGCTTTCGCCTCCAGCCTTTGTTCCATAGTAATCATCCTCCACTCCAAGTCTAACAGTTGCTTTCCAAGTGAGCAATTTTTTTCAACCAGATCCTTTATCATACATAAAAGCGCGTCTTCAGACCTGCGTTGTGATCCCCACTGGGATGATGACCCATGATAGTCGTTGAACTGTGTGTAGGTGCTGGGGAACATTTGAGTTACGGGTTGGTCATTGAAGAAAGGTGTGACTGCTGGGGCTATCCTTTGAAGATGCTGTTTATGTAAGACATAATAACCGTTATAAACTCTTTTGTTTTCATAAAACCTAATCTTAGTACATAAATCATGCAAGTTCAAGATCTATGTGATTTCTTTTGATAATAAAAATATGTAAAACTTTTTAATTAAAATGGGTTTTTTTCCTTACCCTAGTGTAGCCAAAAGGGCGCCTTTGCTCGGGCTCGTTAGTCTGAGGTTGGTTAGAAACCGCTAACCATCTACGTGAGTGGGTTGGTTGGCATATCCTTTTTCGTCCATCGTGGCTTATCTCTTCTTGTGTTTCCTGTTGTCTACTGAAAAGCTTTTCAAGTCTCTCTAGACACATGTTGTCCGCCATTGATACAGAATATGTGACTGCTCAGTAATGTAGAAGAGGTGAAGCGTTTTTTAATGTGGACATAGTGGAGTTGATGATACTCATTATATAGGGTTTTGTGTTAATACATTACGTGTAGATATTTCAATTTCTAGCCCCTATAGGCATTGAATACCTCTGCAGTTGTAATGATGCTTATCATGAATTAAGTGAGATGATTACTGTTCAACTATAAATACTATTATCAATATAATTAAATGACACTTCTAATCCTCAAGTATATACTTAAGTCCAGTATATTTAATACACTCTTGTTCTTATATTATATCAGTAAAGTCCAATTAAAATATGAAAATGTATAACAGATAATTTAATCTAATTAGATGGATAGATAGAATAAATTAAATGATTATGTAGCTTATATTATGGATGTTTTTTTAGAACCATTGTCCATTGTAATTTAGCCGTGTGGTACTAAAATGTAGTGACAAAGTGAAAATGAATAATTAATATGTAGCAAATTTTGACAATAACAATAGAAATACTAATACATGATAGTTTCTTAATCTAAAATAGAAATAGAATACTAGGAACAACATCAACACTGCATAACATTACATAGTAGGTTTTTCCACTTGAATTCTTGTAAATTTCGTTAAAAATTCGTCCCCTTTGATTCCCAATTCTTCATATGAAGTCAATTTCCCTGGTTCTTTTTCCCAATGTACTTGAGCCTGTGATTTGATCCCTAGCATTAAGTTTACCTTCTACCTGCAGCTGTCGTTCACCGAATTCTTCACATTTTCTTTCTAAGAAGAGATTCCTTTTAATCATCTCGTTAAGTTTTTCTAGAATCTGCTCCTCGAGGAAAGACATCCGACAAGGAGAACAAGGGGGTCTTGAGGGCTCGAAAACGGGTAGTATTGAACTATTGTCGCTACCAGAGCTTCCATTATTCTGCAGTGTTCTTCTAACATAAACTCGAAGGGGAGGTTTGTTTGACATTTGTGTATGCGTTTTTCAATTATAGCAATTATGGGAATAGTGTTAACATATATAGGAAAACATTAGGGTTTGACCACATTAGTATACAAGTTCTGATTAGTATTATTAAACTAACACAAAATCTATGAGAATAATCTTAAACGAGCCACAAAACAATTTAATTTCCACTCACATAAAGGAAAATATTGTTAAGAACATTAAAAGAAAAATGAGAAACACTTTTACAATATTTATGACCTAGTAAATAATCTTTTAGCGCAAATCATACTCCCTTTAGCATGAAAAACCTTAATTAAGCAACACATATCAGCTTTAAGGAAGTTATATTATTGTAACTACTAGGTCTCATCCAAACCTGTTCTGAAATTTCATATGGCGGGCCATTACGAGTGCTCTGTGTTAACTTCATAAACGCGTCCCTGATTGTACTGTCGATGGTTGGCCTAGATTGGTGTACACGAGAAAGGTTTGAATGTTGTTGCGAGTCAGCAGTTTCACTGCCTTGAATAAAAAATGGTGTAATAGGATAACCATAAATTTCATCTTCCATACTATTAGCGACCTTTAGAGGTTTACAGAAGAAAAAATATGGTGATTGTAGCGGTACAAGATGATCAAATTGGCGAGTTAGTGTGATTAGATGGTAGGGGCCAATAGGGTGGTTAAAATACTCATAACCTAATATCTATAACGTGTCTAGCTAAGGGTGACTCACCCTACCGCCCACTAGCGAAGAAAAGTAAACCATCGTCCCCACTAACATCCCATCATGGTATTATATATAAATATATATGTTGAGATCAAAATTGTTTTATAAAAAACCAACTTACCGTATTATTTGCCACAATTTTTATCCCATTTAACGGATTATCATCTCACACGATTCATAATATTAGCAATATTATTTCAGCGGTTAATGAAACAAGATCAAAAAAATAATTCAGTAACGTAATCATATTAAATGTAACTTACTCGACATAAAGAGAAAAAAATATATTCTTTGAACTAATTATATCAACATCTAAAATTTACCCACTAAGAACACCACTAACCCACTATCGTTTTACCATCAACACTTAAAAAAACCACCTACGTTGGTTTTTTTAGCCCATATATATATATCACCTAATAGTCCCTGATATTGTCATGCAGCTTAATTCATTCTCTCATTATTATAAAATTCTTTCTCTATAAATTATATTACAATGTTTCCCTTTCAAGAAGATTTACCTGATAATGTTATTGTTCTTATTTTGATAAATTTATCTGTCATGCAACTAATGCGCATGAAGTGTATTTGTCAAGGGTGGCGCCAGCTAATAGAGACTCCGTATTTTGTCAACTTACATTTCCATGCAAACAAGAACAATAGTGATTTCTTCTTAGCTACGCACCCTTTGTTTAAACAACCTTACACCAGCTTTTCTATTTACCGTTCAGAAACACTAGCTTTATATTCGTCCGTAGATATCCCACGAGGCATTTTTCCTTTTTCTCCTACGATGTCATGGTCGGCTCGTGGACTATTTGGTTTTTATGTCAATACAGTTATCGTCTTGTGCAACCCCGCAACAAGAAGGTACAATGTGATCCCTCCGGTAACCGAATTCTTGTCGAATAATGAAGAAGGCAATGAATTAAAAAGGAAGGCGAAAAAACAGAAAGGAATGGACGGCTTTGTTGCTGTGAGAACAATCGGGCTAGGTTATTCATCGGTGTCGAATGAGTTCAAATTATTTGTATTTGTACAGGTAGAACGAACATTCGCCCCCTGCGTGTATAATTTGACAACACGAACGTGGTCCAGGCTAAATTTCGAGTTTCCACACTTAACGGGTACAGGAGTGCCATGTAACGGAGCCCTACATTGGACGGCTAGGCCGAGAGACGGTACTTTTCAGCCAATAAACCCATCAGAAGTATTTGGAAAAAAATACACCATCGTAACTTGTGATGTCACAAAACATGCATTTGGAGACATGTCCTTACCGGCGGGGGTGTTTGGTAACAATTTGGGTTTGGTAAATGGCAACTTAGCCGTGTTTGATAGAGTGGCTAACGATGATTACGGAGCTCACGCATGGTGCATTGATGTTTGGTCGATGCAACAATATGGTGATGCAGATTCTTGGATGCAACTATATCGGGTTGGTCCTTTAGGGTATAATTACTGTCAATTCTATTGGCGAGACCAAGCGCTATTATGTGGAAGCGACCACTACAACATGGAACACCGGTTCGAGCAAGAATTGATCTCATGCGATCTTAACCATGTAATTATAGGTCGTTTGAGAATTTATTACACAAACATCAGATCGTTCAAGGAGAGTCTAATTTCCGTTGACCAGCCTAGAATGTGAACAAGAAATGCAATTTGCTAATAGTTACTACTTTGTTTAAATTTTAAGAACGTTAGAATTTTTAGTTGGTAGGCTTGTCATTTAATTATTTGTTACTGTAATGGATTCCTAGGGTTTTTAGCACTTTCTGCAAGTAGTTTGTACGATAGGTTTGTACTATTTGTAATGATTTGGTTAATGGAATATTATTTGTTTAACAGTTACGTTATTATAAACAAGGTATATTTTTCTAAAACTCCAATTTTTATTATATAAGGTTCAATGTTTGACCCGGTATCGACTTAGTTTGACCAATAATCAAAGTTCACTGATTTTTGTCTTTTCCTAGTAAAATATCACTGCTTTTACAAGGAATTCTGAATGGTTGACCGACAGTAAAGTAAGTTTGACCAACAGTCAAAGTTCACTGATTGTGTCTTTTTATAGTCAAATATCACTGTTTTTACAAGGAATTCTGAATGGTTGACCGGCAGTAAAGTAAGTTTGACCAATAGTCAAAGTTCACTGATTGTGTCTTTTTATAGCCAAATATCACTGTTTTTACAAGGAACTGTGAATGGTTTACCGGCTGTACACTAAGTTTGACCAAAGGTCAAAGTTCACTGATTTTGTCTATTTATAGCCAAATATCACTGTTTTTACAAGGAACTGTGAATGTATTACCGATTGTACACTAAGTTTGACCAACAGTCAAAGTTCAATGATTGTGTCTTTTTATAGCCAAATATCACTGTTTTTACAAGGAATTGTGAATGGTTTACCGGCTGTACACTAAGTTTGACCAAAAGTCAAAGTTCACTGATTGTGTCTTTTTATAGCCAAATATCATTGTTTTTACAAGGAACTGTGAATGGTTTGCCGTCTGTACACTAAGTTTGACCAATAGTCAAAGTTCACTGATTTTTGTCTTTTATAGCAAAATATCACTGCTTTTACAAGGAATTCTGAATGGTTGACCGGTAGTAAAGTAAGTTTGACCAACAGTCAAAGTTCACTGATTGTGTCTTTTTATAACCAAATATTACTGTTTTTACAAGGAATTCTGAATGGTTGACCGACAGTACACTAAGTTTGACCAAAAGTCAAAGTTCACTGATTTTGTCTTTTTATAGCCAAATATCACTGTTTTTACAAGGAACTGTGAATGGTTTACCGGCTGTACACTAAGTTTGACCAAAAGTCAAAGTTCACTGATTTTTGTTTTTTCCTATCAAAATATCACTGCTTTTACAAAAAATTTCTGAATGGTTGACCGGCAGTAAAGTAAGTTTTTGTCCTTTTATAACACAACATTGCTTTTACAAGTAACTGTGACAGTTTGACCAAGAGTCAAATGTGTTTGACTAAAAGCCAAATGTCACCGGTTAGTTCATACGGATTACATAAACGTTGAGTTAAATATATATTTTGTATTATCAACAAATAACACACAACAATAAAACAATAGTACGAAAACATAAATAGAAAAAAGGTCTCGCCACAACCTTTTATTCAACATCGAACATTACACGGAATGAAAAGAAGGAAAAACCACACAATTATTCAGGACGTACTTAAAAACCAAAGTATAGTACAGTAACACACCAATAAAACCTACAAGATAAAATTGTAGTACACTAATGTATCTTCGTTACTCGGTGGGACGTATGGGACTTTATCGATGTATAAGATTAACTCAGTGTCACCCCTAGACTTAATACCATCACACATCGGGATTAGATCTTCTTCACTTTTGATTTCAACCAGTCCTTCAGTAATGGTTACGCCTTGCGGCACGTAATAATACTTTGGAAGAACAGGACTAGTATAACCAAGATCTTGAAACATGTGATAAAACCCCATAAAAGATAATCCAATAGTGTTGTCGAGGACTACGTCGGCTATACCCCCTCCCATATATTTTACCTCTTCCCCGAACTCGAAATGCCCACCGTAAAAGCAAGTGCAGTCTGTAATACGTGGATGATTACGAGCCACCATTTTATCTATTTTAGCGATAAAAGACTAGTTTATGAAATTTATACAACTATATAAGGTCGGGGATTCCATTTACAGATGGAATAAGGAGATAAGTTATTGGTATTACTTCATATATATTAAAGTATTGAACTGAATTATTGGCCTACGTATGATCATTTTTTATAATGCAAATAGTGTTACCTTTAGACATAGCTGGAAAGGTGATAGATAACAAAAAAACAATAGTTGCCTACTATTGAATTATTGGAGTAGGCTATGACGTTTTTTAGCTCCTTCTTGTGTGTAGTCCATGTCATCTAGGTAAGTGTGCGTCTATATTTTCTTTTTAAAAAAAATAAATTACTATTTTTCACTATATAAGAAACATATTCCTCACTACTCCAAACACACCAAATATAACTAATACTTTAGCAGCTTAGATTAATGTCTTATGATGGCTCAGGCGATAGTAACGGATGGCAAGACAGTCCACCAAGAAGCCCGGAGTACAGACCGAGTGATTTCGCCGACATTGTTATAAGGCCTTCTCCCCTGATGGAAAGTGCACCGGAGAACTACTCGGAAACAGTTGTATGTGATTGTTGCTTGCCAGCGCTGAAATACAGTACCTTAATAGACGACCACAGGGTACTACGCTCTCTCCGATGTCATTTTGAGAATTATCGTAGGCAAGAGTTTTGTAAGAAATTAAAGGGTTCTAGACAAACCTTTTAGGCGGAATTAAGAATCGAAATGCTCCGGTATTGAATCCACTTACATATCGAAGAAGATTGCTATTCCACAACCTAAATGCCGCTGAATCTTCTATTATATGTTAAAGAGATTTTTGAGAGAATTTGTAATAGTTTTGTTTCTCTCAAGTATAAGGCAGAGAGAAAGAAAGAATCGTATATGAAAATTGTGTCTGATCTATTCAAATGAAATAACTTCCATGAAGTTATTTATATACTAGTTATTAATGTAATAACTACCACAATTTTGGGCCGGGCTAACCCATCATGGGCACCACAATATGGGCTAGGCCCAAACCAATTTCTTTCATTCTCCCACTTGCACATGATGGGTTTTCTCCCACACCCATGTTATATGCATCAAGGTACTCTTTCTCTTATCTCAAACATATCCACATAAAATCCATCATACTTGGCAAATAGGTCGTGCGACCGGAAAGCATACAAGCATTCCTTTTGCTATTAACCTGTTAGGGTGGATAGCTGCTCAAACGATTCATAAATCCTTTCGTATCTTGCAGTTCCCTAGACTAAAAATTATAATATCAATATCATAGTGACTCTGACCCCTCATATTCCATATCACATCATCTTTGTGATTGGAAGAGTTCACTAGCATAACATCGTGTGTCTCACTATCATGTCATAGTCCTTGATGACTTACGTGATTGGTCGACCTGCAAGCACACACTTTGAAATCCATTTTAGTCTTCCTTTTGCACTTGACATTTTCTATAATGACCTGGTTGCTTTCCCAGACATACCCCGTTAGGTCGAATCATTCATGACCATCGATAATATGCTAAAGTAGCAAACACCAGATCAAAATATCAAATTCAGTCAAAAGTAATAAGGGTACTACTCAAAGATCTCACACAATGAAGAAACAGGGATCAATTCTTCACTTCCTTTTGGTCGCAAGCACACACGGTATGACTCGTGTGCTACGATATTATTCATTTTTTATGTCATATGTCATGTATCCATTAATATCGTACAGATATATAATTAGACATTCCTCGTTGTCCAAAATGAATCCTTCAATTGATTAACCCTCTCTGAAATCAATTAAGAATTGCATATCTGGCTTTTATAGACTAAGTAGATAGTGGGGATCTACTTCGATCACAAATTAAAATTAACATGTTGCGCTACATGTTTGTGATCTCATCTTAACATGTGTTAAGGCGACTTTCGTAACTCACGTTATTTACATGAAGGGTTACTCTTTTACATGAGTCAGTCTTATCCTTGCGCATCCTCTAATGTCAAAAGCGATTGCCCGTGTGAGAAGGCCAATCATAGTCTATCTGACATACTTATCCACACGTATATATTACCACTCAATAATGGAAATATATCATTGCATATTATTTTGCAGTATACATAACAATATAGATCCAACATGATCTGGAATTGCATAACTTGCACTTTTTTTCAAAAATATATTCACAAGAATATCACGTGTGGATTTTAACTGCAAATTCTCATAATATTTTGTGCAATAATGTCTCTTATCACGATATACTTTATATCAATATGTTTGGTTATACAGTAATACTATGTTCCCATCACATAAGTCATTGCCATTTCTTTATTACAGTATTTCAAAACTGGACTCCCACTATCACTTGAGAATCATAAAAAGTATAAACAAACTTTTTAAACCAAACAAACATTTTGAATTTTAGTTGAGTAAGCCACAAACTCAACATTCACAATGGACATAGCAATATATAGGTTTGTTTCTTGCTACTCCATGGATATAACACAATATTTCAGCAAGAATACACAACCTAAAGACATTTACACTCATCCATTTTGTTTAACCAATTAACATATGAATATACTTTAGGTGTAAATGTTATATTTGAAAACATATAACATGAGCCCTAATCCTTTTAAGGCATCTCATTGCTTATATTTCAGGATTTCAATACTTATGCCCATAATTCAATTTAAAATGGACTAATTAAACCCACGACATAACTAATGTCTGGTCTAGTAAACATCACTGACAAATGGATAACTAAACCCAAAGCATAACAAAATGCATGGCTTAGTACACATCATGACATACATAATACTATCATCAAGTATGTAACTACTAATATGACATTGTTTACCTTTTCAATTTTCATCGATAGAGTACTAGGACACATAAGAAGATTAGAGCTTATTCTCTCATCTATTTGGAGTGTTAATGACATTAAAGTCTGACATGTAAAAGCGTTCACATCTCTTCTTGATGTATAATTCTTTAGACAAGGACTACATAAATTCAAACATTCTTTATGAATCATAACATCAAGAATAGAGCTCCCATTTCTCATTCCTTTCATGTCAACAAAGATTTGATAGATAACAACTCTTTAATTTTGACGAATCACATGTCATTCCTAGCTTGTATAATATCAACTACATAGAGATATAAATTCATAAACTTTCTTTGTGGAACTTTTGATATGTAGACAAAGTGATTTTCACATATCATTTCAAAAACTACTTATCGAAATGACTCATGAATCTCAAGAAATCACTGTCTTTGGGGTTGTTTGAGACCATATATTTTCTTCTTTAATCAACACACAATGTTTTCTTGGTCTTTAACATCATAGCTTAAATATTGTTCCAATGAATTTACTCTATTCTTTTATTCTCCACTGAGAAAAATAGTGTCGAAATCAATCTAGTGCAGATCATAATCAAGATGCACCACAACAGTTAGTATATAACCAAATGAGGTAAATCTCTTAACAATGGATAAAATGTTAGTCCCAAGAAAAATAATTTCTTCCTTGTAATATAGCCTTTTTGCTATTAGACGAGATTTGTACTTCTCAAATGAAGTGTCTAGTTTTCTTCTCATTTCAAGAATGTATTTATTCTCAATCACATTGTGTCCTTGGGAAGATCAACCAAGTTTTTTAAATTGATTTCTCTTCATTAGCTCCATCTTTCCTAGTAGGATATGAAGAGATCATGTACTCTCTGAGGTTCTTCTTTGTCTTATGGATATATCATATAGATTTATCCATGGATCTTAAATCGACAACAAAAAATATCCCTCGATGACTCCTTCTAGGTGAAGTTATTGTGAAACAAATTCACTAGATGATGCAATAATATTTTTTTCGAATCAAAATTGAGGCAATCTTGCCTTTCTCGTGCATGTGGTACCTTATCTAATAACACATTTAATTGCATACATCTTTTCCAACCTCATTCAATTCATGTAAAATGAGATTTTCAACAACCACACCTTTATTTAGGAAAAATATTACTATCCAAAAGTAACATCGTGTAACTCAGTCTTAACAAATTCCATCATTATGTTTAACCTTGAACACATATTCTTTAGAGTCTTTGAACATCTTCCAAAAAAAAATCATTCTTACCTTTTGTGACCCAACTTTCCATACTCATTGGATAAGTCACAAACATACCAACCCCCAGGAGATCAAGTATGAAAGGTGATATTTCTTTTGTCCATAGTTCGTACGGAGTTGATGGAAGTAACTTTGTGGGTACACGAATAAGTATATGAGTAGCAATGAAAATTTATCTTCCAAACATATATTGAGAGATTAATTTGAGCAATCATACACATTAATCAGGAGAGTTACATTCCCCCTTTTACCTACTATTCCATATTGTGGCATGTGAAAAATCATAAACTTATTTATGATCCCATTATCATCACACCCTTCTTTAAAATCCCTCAAATAGATATTTGTGATCACGGTTTCTTCTCGAGGTTTTACCCTTCCTCTCTATCTGATTTTCAAATTTCTAATCAAAAAATATATGAAGCATCTCAGTGCTTCTAATTTGAAAGAAATCTTATAGATATCACTAAACCGTGTGAAATCATCTATCAGGTGATGAAATAGTATACCACACATCTTGTTAACTCAATGAGTGTACAGATGTTAGAATGAATCAATTCCAAAAGATACTGAAACATTTAGTTTAAGCTTTCCAAAAAAAGATACATTACTTTCATTACTAGGAAGTATCCACAGTTTGGTAAAAGAATTTCATCAAGTGAATAAAAAAATGAATATCCTTCACCAACAATGTGGTTCTGGTCATAACTATTATGACATAGACAAATATTTCGTAAAATTTTTGAATATCTTTAGTATTATAAAAGACATTCATAGAAAATCAACTACTATCAAAATAATAGTTCTTGTAGTCAACCTTTTGCCAAATATCAAAGAACCATTTGTTCTAAAAATAGATCCATATTATGAAGAACACTTATTGTTTGTCATGATCATGGGTACTAGATTTAATCACAGAAGAACAATGATTGAGACCAAATTGTGTAAAATTTTTGTACACCTAAGATATTATGTAGATTCAAGGTTTGACCACTTCGCAAACTCAACTACTTGTGCCAAACCATTGACTTCAACATTATTGTTGTCATCTACATATATTCATCTTATACCAACTAAAATTTTCATTCATGGTACACTATATAGATCTCTCAATCTCTTGTCACAAGGTCTATTGATCCTAAGTCCATAATCCACATAGGAAAAGATCAAATTAGCAACATTGTGCTAGCAATAGATGAAAAAGAAAATCATAAGAAAAAGATAATACTACCATCTTGAGCTCGTAAGCTAAGTGACACAACTTGTCATAGATGTAGTATCTCATCTTACTCTTTTATTTCTTATGATCATACTCTATTTCCTTGTGACTAATTATCTTGATCTTCTTAGAGCCAGATATATCACCCTTTTTCTTTCAATCCTCTTGCTCTACACTGCAATTCTGTATGAGAGCTAGACGCAGTAATATATGTTCAAGTATGAAGTTAAGAAACCTCAAATATACTCATTCCTGAGTACAACACAAGTAGCATCATCAAACGTATTGATGTTATTACGAGTCACTCACTTTCTAATACTCTCAACTAATTGAAAGAGATTGATGATTACTTGAATTTGTTGTTCTTAATTGAGGATATCACCAGATGTCTAGACTGTCCTAGTCACTTTAAAACATCACCCTTAGATGTATTAAATGACATGACTAGGTGTCCTTTTATGAGTATAATCGTTCATGTCTTCTAACGCAACATCGACATGGTAGTATCCTTGATCATCTCCTTAAGAGTATACACACATATCATAAGTGGTAGGATACTTGTGATACTCATAAACTAATCCATCCATATAACTTATCAATATTTCTCAAATAATAGAGTCTTTATACCTCAAAAAACTTGATAAGTCCATATGCTTCTCATGTGATGAATTGGAAGCCTTCCTCAAGCTCAAGCATCACATTATTAACAACCTCAAATTCTAGTACTCAATGTAATTCGAGTTCTCTTAGGGTATAGTTATATCACCATTCATCTTTGTCCTTCTTTAAAAGTCTAAAAGATGTTACTCATAGCCATTTCTAGTATATCTAGAGACTTTCATTAATATATATAAAATATATTCAATGATACTATTGTCTTCCAAATGCAAATTGAACTCGTAAATAGAAAACAAAAGAAGTGAAACAGAAAGTTCACTATGTTCCCAATCATGAATCACCATACTTTTGTTTATCTATTTATAATTCAATTTCATCAAGACAAAATACTAAGTTCTCTACAGAACTCCCACTATTCCAATACAATCAATTAAGATGTAATGCATTAGACCCGTATGATTTAGTGGTTATGAAATCAAACTTATCCATAAAATAACCCAAGTTTTTGATATATACATATAGAGTTCACAAAAACACAATATATATACACCAGCAAATCATGTATCAAATGCATTTAAGATACACTAATTAACTCATAAAAATCTATCTAGAGTGTCACATTTATCGGGTTACATGAAAGTATGGTCAACTTGTTCTATACACAAAACAATTTCATGTTTAGCATAATAAGACCATAAGTACACATGCTTATAAGTTAAACATATAGGTATATACTTCAAACATGATAAAATAACCTTTTAGTCATACTACATCACTCTCGAGTTTGAAATAGTAGTATAAAAATAATTATTTTATTCCATATATTCTTGAAAATCAAATATAAAAATAATAGAGCCAATGGTGAACATGAACGAAATATATGGTTTATTGGTTGTAAAGATTCTCAACAAAAAATAGATTAGAATTAACATCTCCTTGTAAATTCTGTTTTCTTTCTCATAATCTTACAACTTGACCAAATATCAACATGGTTTATTGGTTTGATATGAAGTTTGAAGATTGCTACGTGGATACGTAAAACTTCAAGATCGAACCACCCAACTCGTGAACATTTCGCTTTTCCTTTTTTTTTTAATTTAAAAAAAAATCGTAAAAACAAAATAATAATAACATTATTATTTAAGGAAAAAACGAATTGTGTTCAAAAGGAACAAGTACACTTAACAAAATGTTGCTCACAGCCTAGTGGTTGGTGTTGAAAAGTTTAATGAGTATAGAGGTTTGCTGTTCGTATCACGTTACTGTCAAAATGATTTTAATTTTCATAAACAAATCCCAATTGTTTGAAAGTAATCATTTCGCCATTTACACTAAAAAGATCAAGTAGCGTAGCGGAACTACGTTTATACAATTGAGCAGAAGGTCTCTTGTTCAAGACACGGCAGTTACAATTTTTTTTTTTTTTTTTAATACGAAAACCAAAACGACGTCGTTTCGAACGTCTTCCCCACCAGTCCAGGAACCGATAAACTCCATTAAAAATTTCAAAAACTCATATCTTATTCGTTTTAAATCCAAATTTAACGAAATTTTCACCATTGCGTTCCTTATTTTAAATAGAATCTGAATCTATACATTTTATTTGATATAAAAGACTTTCAAAAAAATATCCATATAATCAAAAATCACAGATCTTATACATATATATATGCAAACAGATATATACTTCATAAAGAACATTTCAAATACTAGCAACCTGGCTCTGATACCATTTGTAAGAAATTAAAGGGTTCTAGACAAACCTTTTAGGCGGAATTAAGAATCGAAATGCTCTGGTATTGAATCCACTTACATATCGAAGAAGATTGCTATTCCACAACCTAAATGCCGCTGAATCTTCTATTATATGTTAAAGAGATTTTTGAGAGAATTTGTAATAGTTTTGTTTCTCTCAAGTATAAGGCAGAGAGAAAAAAAGAAGCGTATATAAAAATTGTGTCTGATCTATTCAAATGAAATAACTTCCATGAAGTTATTTATATACTAGTTATTAATGTAATAACTATCACAATTTTGGGCCGGGCTAACCCATCATGGGCACCACAATATGGGCTAGGCCCAAACCAATTTCTTTCAAGTTTCCAATAAGGGAATGTAACTATTTTCGTTCTCTTCCAGAACAGGCGATAATTCCTGCTCTAGCCCGTACTCCAAAGACAGATATGTCTACCATGGACAGGCGTGGTAAAGGTCCACCGTTACCGTAAGTTCGCCATCGAAATCTGAATAACGAACAAAAGGCGGAGTAAGGTCATCTTTACATGTGGTGTACTAGAGTCAATGTTGTAGTCCTCATGTTATGTTGTTGTTGTCATGTTTATTTGATATTTAAGTTTTCTGTTATTGCGAGAATAAGTATTAGATCTATTGAACTGTCGTGGTCGTGGTTGTAGATGTCCTCGTGTTCATTTGGGCCCGTTAGTAACTGTGAAATTGTATTTGAGATGAATTTACTAATCTTCATTATTGAGTTACCGTGTCATTTGCATAATATAGGGGTACATAGTGCAAATTTGGCAAAATATAGGGACTTGTAGTGCAATAAAATTGAAAATGATATAGGGACTTGTAGTGCATTAACTAGAAAATGAATAGGGGCTTATAGTGCAATTTACTCAAAAAGATAATAATATAGGTACTAGAGTGCAATTTTTGCATAATATAGGGACTTACAGTGCAGTTAACTTTCAAAAATAATATAGGGGCTTATAGTGTACTGGACAAAAAAAAAATTTATAGGGACTGTAGTACAATCTTTGCATAATATGGGGTCTATAGTACACTTTTTGCATAGTAGGGGCCATAGTGCAATTTATGCATTATAAAGGGACATATAGTTCAATTAACTAAAAACAATATATAGGGGCTTATTGTATGCAATTAACTCAAAATTTAAGATGTAGAGAACTGTAGCGCAATTTATGCATATATAGAAGCCTTTAGTGCAATTAACTCAAAAAACCTAATATATGGGCCTATAGTACAATATTACATAATATAGGGGCCTAAGTGCAATTGTTGCATAATTTAGAAAAATAATATAGTGACTTGTAGTCAATTAACTCAAAATTTTTAATATGGAGACCTTAGTGCAATTTTTGCATAATATAGAGCCCTATAGTGCAATTAACTCAAAAAAACTAAAATGGGGACCAATAGCGCAATTTTCAAGTTAATGTTGGCATTTACCATCTCAGTCCTTCGTAGTTTACTTTATGTAGTTGTGAAATGGTGTTTGATCTAATCAAAGAACCCAAATGAAGGTAAAAATTAAATTTTTTTACCATTTAAACTCTAAAAAATTGAATTATCTTTAACCTAATATAATCATTTTTACAATTTTTCAAAACATTATCTGATTTAAGTATAATTACAGTCGTGATGATTATTATATTTTTAAATTGCTTATTCTTGAGAAGATCCGCCCAAATCCACCGTATAATTGTTTATCTTTTTGAGTTTCTCTTTTTAAGATCTAAGTTATTCAACATGCACAAGTTCTTTTTTTCATTTTCTATTGTGTGTTTTTTTTTTTTTTTTTGTGTATATTTGTTATATTTTCATTCTTAGGCTAGTTCTACCATCTTAAAACTTGTTTTTTTTGTTTCTTTAGAACTTTTAGATATCGTCATTTATGTATTATTTGAGAAATTGTAGAAGAATCAGTCTTGGACAAGACCCAAATTATCTTTTGTAGCCCCAAACATGTTCCATCCATAGCACAAGAAGTCTAGACTTTTACCAACTAAGCAATCCCTTTGGTTAAATTCCGGGCTGAAATGTCCATATCTTTTAAAGTTAGCGTGACAGACAGATGCTTCGATCACACTCTCACCTAATATGCTCGACGGTTTGTTATTTTCATTGAGGAAAGCCACGAGTTAATTGCACTATAGGTTTCTATATTAAGCAAAAATTGCACACAGATCTCTATATTATGATAAATTGCAATACAGGGAAGTGCACTACGGTCCCTATATTCAATTGATCTATAAGTCTATATCAATTTTGAGTTCTAGTGCACTACGTATTATGCAAAGATTGCAATATAAGACCCTATAGTAAGTTTTATTAAACTAAATTACACAAATCCATGTATCATTTTCATTTTATTTTATTTTGAGTATGATGTTTCATATGCATAAGTGTATATTAGTCGAAACAAATCAAACAATGTATAGTGTCAGTAATCTCATCTCAACACAATTCTACAACTATATTCAATTTAGAAAGCTGAGGGCCAAAATTAAAATTCTGGAAAATTAGGGGACCATAAGGTATTAGGAGAGAGCAACCTAAATACTGTTTTAAAGATGTTGTGATGTTGCCTAACAGCAAAGCTAAAGAAAGATTCACAGAAAAAAATTAACTCTAAATATTATATACATTAAAAGTACAAAAGTAAACCTCTTCAATGTATTTGAATCTTGGAAAATTGCCTTTTCTACCCTTGCTTTATAACAAGTATAATATAGTTGAAGATACAAAATCTAATCTAGGATCATTTTCCCCTACTTCCATCTGGTTTGCGGAAACAAAAACCGAGGCATAAAATATGTATCACAAAAACCAAAACCGAGGCATAAATAGTAGTTTCTATGATAAGATTTCCCCTTCTTCTAGATCCTCATTCATAATTTGGAATTCATCTTCGAAAAAGTCGTCCTTTATGTACAAACCAAGGCGTTGTAAAGCACCAAATGGAGAATCTTTCATTAATCTTTGTAGTTGATTAAAAAACTTGAGATTATCATCAATTTCAACACTTTTCTCCATCTGTTCAAACGCAATTCTAGAAGCTTTTCTTTCAGTTGCAATTTGGGCCTTCTTTTTTTGACTCTCATTCATCTCTTTTGATACAGAAACACTCTTACCACACTGGATAATGAATGAAATTTAAAGTTCAATACATTATCCACAAACAAACACATGCAAAATTTCAAAGAATATTATTGCATTATTTGCCTGATCAAGGAGTGTGTATTGTTTTGCTTTTGCTATTGTCTCTGCAAATCGACTCTTTAACATAGCAGCACGTTGAGCATGTTTAGGAGTTAGGCAAACATCAACAGAACCTAAAAAAACATCACTTTTTGTTTAGTACGTGAATAATAATTGATTATTGAATACTTAAATTAATTAAGTAACTAACCACTTGAATATGCTTGAGATTTACTGCTCTGAAGGCCACATTTTGAGTCCCTATTTGCAGGCTTAGGAAGGGAAGATTTTGAGGCCACTGAGCTAATTGCAGGTTTAGCAATGGAAGATTCACAAGAAAAAACTCTACTAGCATTCACTTTCCTTGATAAAGGGGTTACATCACTTTTAGTAATATGAGAACCCTTTAATATGCCAATACACTCCTGCTTTCTATTTATATCCATCTTTCTTCTTTTCTCTATTTGAAAACACTGCATATTTTCATACCCACGTTTTTTATTCAGACCTTGAAGCAGTACTTCCTCATTACTGTTCATGTTCAACTTCTTGATTTCATGTTTCTCTGAATTAACTCGAACACCCTTTAAGCTTATTTTGACTATCAGCTTCTTTCTAGAAGAATTCTCATTACTCGTCATATTAGGATTTTTTAGCGGCCTTTCAGAAACCATAACCATTGATTTCTCCAATTATTACCTACAAAAATTGGAATGTAATTAGAGATACAATTCACGTTATGTTGCATCTAAGTAGCCACAAATCAAAAAGCCATAACATGAAATAATTACTAATCAACCCTAAACACTTTCTAAGAACGGACCTATTTACTTAAAAAAAAAGATCCAAACAAAGAGTATCACAAGAGATGCCATGATCATAAATAAACGACTGATTTTGATATACTACAAGAACCCTATCGTATTCACTACATAAATAAAAAATTGGTATTTCATACACAAACTGAAAAAACTATTTACCTAGCGGCGAATACAAAGCGAGCAGAAGAAAAATAGATTAGGGTTTTTTTTTTTCTTTTCTTGGTTGAATGTTTTGGATTTTTGTACTCTTTCACTTCGTATGTGTAGTTAATATAGTTTTTATTGAGGCAGACCGACTTAACATTTTTTCTTTCTTAAGTTTTTATTTGGATTTTTTTTTTGGTCTAAACGCTTATATATTTGAATTTGAAAGTGGAGGGAAGTAGAAGGTTTTTTTTTTTTTTTTGTCAAAGTAAAGGTGCTCTTATCTTAGGGTTTATTTTAACGATATAATACACAACCAATATTATGATTTTTTTTATTAAAATTAATATTTAATTTATAAGAATTAGATAACATATCGTAGGCTAAACCTAGAGAAGCTAGGGGCTAGTAAATATTGGTATAAATATTTATAGCTTATAAAAAAAATCGAGTAAAATGTATTGAATATTTTATAGTATATTTGCAAAGAAAGCTAAGTATGGAAATTTTGAACACAAATTTACCTGGGATGAGTTTACAGGAGCACTTACTACCATGATACTGCAGCTTAAGTATTATTTCTTGAGTTACCTAGTACTTGTAAGTGAAAACACTCTATATATATAGAGCTACCATGATCAACTTTGAAACCCATTTTTTGGAGATACATTTTCACAGCTTTGCCTTAACGATTCAATAGCATCTATAACATAAAGAAAGAAAAGTATTAAGTTTAGTCTTATTGAATATCGAAAACTCGAAATTGATCATACCTTCCTGTGATAAATGTTCACTTCTCATCAAGTAAGTCGTAAGTATAGCCGCACTGCAATAAAAATCGGACAACTAAAAGTTATTACAATATAGACCTTCTAGAGTTAGTTAGACTTAAATTTATCGCATAATCTAAAAGGAGAAGTACTAAATGACAATAAGGTGATACAATCAGTTTATACGTAAGATACGAATAATACAAACTTACCTTCTTGATACACCAGCAAAGCAATGAACCAAAACGGAGCCATGTTTTTGACTTTCTTCAACAAAATCGAAACAAGTCTCCAAATAAGAGTAAATTCTCACTCTCCATATCTCTTAACGGAATAGCCATTCTCATAAACTTCAAATCCTTTCCAGCATATTCCAATGAGTATCACAAGCTCCGATCTCTAATACTCTAACATATCCCTTACAAATAGATTTGGTAGATATTGAAATGTCTTTTTGCCATTTCGAGAAAAATGAAATAAAAACTGAACTAAGAACTGAGAGTATATGTGTAATTTGATCACTTCCATTTTTGAAAAACTCAGCTGCACCACTTATGTTTCCAATGAATAAATGCTCGCATACAAGATACACCATCTTTCTGTCATATGTAATTTAGTAAACACATTCAATATCTTACTTGATAAACCTTACCAAAGTAATTTAGTGTCAAATGAAACTGTCTCATGCATCTTATTAAGTTACTGAATCATTTAAAGAGCTATTAGAGAGACTTATGTAAAGATTGTACATCAACAAGCCCCCTGAAGTGCATACAATAATCAATTTAAACTTAGCATGTGGACAATTCAAATGTTCTATAATGAGGGTGACTAAAAAAATTTCAAAACCTTCTAGCTTATACCATATTGAGATATTAACTAATCTTAAAAGATAAGTAGGTTGAGAAAGACCCTAACTTGGATGTTATACATAGGTAAATCTTAGTGGCAAACAGAAGTAACTTTACTACCAATTCTACATTCCCACTAAATGGACTTCCCACAAAGTCTTGGAAATTTACAGCTCTTCTTAATTATTTATACATTAAATCCAATACAGACCCTCCATATTCCATATCAAATACAAAAGAAATCCAAAATGTACAAAATGCAGTTGAAGGATTACTCAAAAGCAACTGAAACACGTGAATTTTAATCTGAACACATTCAGATGCTTGTATAAATGCTTATTTAGATATACTAACAGAACTAATTTACATTCCGAAAAAGATAGCAAAATTAAAGTAAATCAAGGGATATGAGAATTCTGACCTGAACTGGAGAGGAAGAGAGGAATCTGATTGTCAACGATCTGAACTCTCCTTTTGGTGGAGGCAATTGTAATTGGTAAAGTGAGATGCGAGACCTATGACATCTCATACTCTACTTCACCTGCTGCTTCTGCTGAGAAATAATCCTCTGCTCTGCAACATCCACTGATTAATTGGAGGAGGCATTGAAGGTGGCGTGGTGATGAGAGAGAGAGAGAGAGAGAGAGAGAGAGATTAGAGTTCTTAGATTGAAAGAAAAAATCGATTTAAGGAATAATCTAATGCAGGTAATTGTATAGGATTAAATATCGTAATATAGAAACATTTTTTTAATTACTGTAAATACGATTTTATCTTAAAAAAAATTAAGTAATATGAAAAGTATTAGTGGATTTAGGAAAAAAGGAAAGTATTAGACAAAGACATTGATTTTTCTAATATGCTCTTTCTAAGTCTAAACGCTCCACAAAGTTGGGAATAGAAAATTTCTTTTCAAACGGTAACAAATGACTGCACCGCCACCGCCTATGGTCGGCGGCCACATCCCGCCGGAGATTCCGCCTGCCCTTTCAGAAGATGCTGTGATGGAGTCCAACGATCAAAGCTTGGATAATCTGTCTCATGATACTGCAATAGCCAGAAACACAAATGAACAACTAAGGGATGAATTCCCTGATTCGAACGAAGTTCTTAAGGATCAACGTGGAGGCAAACGCCCTCGCTCTAATGCAACAGTGACTGCAATGGCGACATTAACAGGCGCGGCAACAGCAACACCAAAAGGACCCATCACAGGCGCAAATCCAGTGGCAGGAGGAGGCTTCAGAGGTAATAATCCTAAACCTTTTATCAGGCCTAATTTGAGTGGTTGGAAAGGAACTGTTACTGGAAATAATGTAGTAATACCAATTATGGAAGATATAAATGAAACTAAGGCAAATTATGGAAGATATAAATGAAACTAAGGCAAGTACTGGTATGGGGGGGATGGATTTCATGAATTAGAGGGTTTAATTGAAGATGATGAAGAGATTGCAAATGATTCTATCCCTACTGTTCTCCGCACAAGAGAGGAAATACAAGATGGAATCCGTCTTTGGCGCAACACCGCGGTAATTCGGTTACTTGGGAGGGAAGTAGGGTTCACATATTTATCAACAAAACTAAAGCAAATTTGTAACCCAACTGGACCATTGGAATTGGTAGATTTAGGACATGGCTACTATATGATTAAATTTGGCGAAAGAGAAGATTTCGATTTCGCGATCTTGGGAGGACCGTGGATGGTTTTGGACCACTACCTTATAGTAAGGGAGTGGACTCCGAGCTTCAATGCTGTAACTAATTCAATAACAACAACGACAACTTGGGTTCGGATATCGAATGTGGGTATGCACAATTATACGACAAAGATATTGAGAAAGATTGGGGACAAACTTGGAAGGACGGTCAAAATCGATCCTATCTAAGGCAAGACTCCGGGGTAATTACGCGCGTCTAGCTATTGAATTAGATTTGGAAAAACCGTTGGAACCGGAAGTTAGAATTGGTTCGGAAGTTTGCAAAGTTGAGTATGAAAGGATTCGCCTAATATGTTTTGGTTGTGGAAGGTTTGGACATAGAAAAGAGAACTGTCCTCCGAATGCGACTAATATGACAGTAGGAAATGAAAGCGGGGTAACAGAAAGGGTGGCTACAAATATTATTAGAATGGAAAGCTCAAGCTAATAAAGTAAAATATGGGGAATGGATGACAGTTAGAAGAGGTAATAGGACTAACGGGAAACAGGCTCGAATAATGCTAACAAATCCGTACAACAAAATGGTTTGGGCTCTCGTTTTGAAGCATTACGTATGGAGGAGAGTGCGTTTGAAGGAGGTAATTTTTCTCAAAGTATTTATAGTAAAGGGCAAAGTTCGGGAACAAAATCGGGTAACAATAAAGGGAAAGGTGTAAGTTGGGCTAATTCTAACAACAAGGGTGGGAATAGTGCTAAGGGACATCATGTGATAACAACCCCGAATTTTGAGCAAAGTAAACGCTTAGAGGATGTAGTAGAGGTTGCCGATTTCGGGGCGGAAGAGTTGGTTAAGATAAGTAATATGGCGTCTCGAGGAAAAAAGATAAATGGGGCTAAAGGGAGCAAGAAAAATTCAAATAGGAAAGGAAATAATAATGTAACAGAACAGAATTCAGTGGAAATAATTAGGGGCGATGGAGGGTCAATGGCTAATGAGCCAGAAGGGAGCTTGGTGGAGGTTATAGTTTAGGAAGATAGGATTGGTAATGGGGGCCAAACTGCAATAATTGATAGTATAGGGGCAGCCCCTATTGATACCGAGAGGGTACCTGCTGCAGTACCGCATGAAGAAACAGCAGCTCCAGAAATTATGCAGCAACAGATTGTTATGTACCCTGCTGCATTACCGCCTGACTCGGTTTGGGAGGATGACACGCGTACTGAGAAGGGTGATTCCATGTGGCTGGATAGCCAAATCGTGGAGTCTCCGAAAGCGCGGCAGCAGCACACTAAGCAACACGAAGAGGGCAAGGATGATGACACGGCTATGGACTCTCGCGCCTGATGCGCCAATCAGGTATAATAATTAAATTATTTTATTATTAATGAGTTGTTCAATGGATGAAGATAATTCAAAGGGGATTATGAAACACCCCCTAAATATCTTAGTTTGGAACTGTTATGGTGCAGCAAACCTAGGTTTCGCCGCGTATTGCGTGACATGATGATAAGTAATCGGGTATGGCTCACGGTAATAGTGGAGCCCCGTGTTAGTGGAGTCACCGCCAACAATATAATTAATTCCCTTCAGAAGGATAACTCGATTAAAGTAGATTCAGAATGCTACCGTGGAGGTATCTGGTTAATATGGTATGATTCTAATATATTAGTAAAAGTCTTATCCGCGGGTAGGCAAGTAGTGAATGCTCGCCGGTTTAGATTCAAGACAGCTTGGTGCCTCCACAAGGACTTCCGAGACTTCGTGAGTAGCAAATGGGAAGGTAATAACAGTGAGTTGGGGGACAGTTTATTAAATATTACGTGTTAATTGAGAAAATGAAAAATGGATGTCTTTGGTGATCTCAACTAGAGAAAGAGAATTTTGAATGCGAGAATTAGGGGTATACAGAAGTCACTGCAAGGGTCATACAACTCATCACTACGTCAGCTAGGCATTCAGTTAATTAATGAATATGAAAGTGTGCTTGAACAGGAAGAGATTATGTATTTTCAAAAGTCAAAGGAAAATTGGATATATTCGGGCGATAGAAACACTAGGTTCTATCAACTGGCGGTTTCTATTAGAAAGAAAAAGGAGTATTGTTCGAGACTTTTGAATGATCTAGACATATGGGTAGAAGGGGAAGAAGATTTGAAAGATTTAGTTCGTGAATATTTTGAGACATTATATGAGAAACCGGAAGATCGAATTGAAGGTTTTACGCTACCGCAAGTGGGCCCAATTGAATCGGAGGTAACCCGCGATTTGGAGAGACTATTTTCTGATGAAGAGATAAAAGAAGATCAAATCCGACGAAAGCTCCGGGCCCTGATGGAATGTCAGCGGCCTTCTATCAGAAATGCTGGGACACGGTGGGACCCTCAGTATGTAAAATGGTACGAGAAGCAGTAAGCACTGGTCATTTTCATTCGGGTCTGAATGGTAGACTTATACACCTTATCCCGAAAGTGTCAGACCCGAACCGGGTACGTTTATTTCGTCCTATTAGTTTAATTAACTCCCCTGTTAAGTTTACAATGAAGGCAATGGTCAATAGACTTAGGCCTATACTGTCTAATATAATTGGTCCTTGTCAAAGTAGTTTCTTACCAGGTCGATCGACGATTGATAACATAGTACTTGTACGTGAGATTGATCATAGGATGCGGCATCTTCAAGGAAAGAACGGCATCATGGCGATTAAAATAGATCTTGCAAAAGCCTATGATAAAATAAGATGGGAGTTCATTGAAGACACAATTAGGCATTTCGGTCTTCCGGGATCCTGGATATATTTGATTATGTCTAGCATGAAGGAAAATGAAATGCGTATCTTGTGGAATGGTGAACCATTAGCACCGTTTAGACCCTTCTGTGGTATCCTCTAAGGAGACCCCCTCTCTGCGTACATATTTGTTATGTGCATGGAGAGACTCTCCCTCCTAATTCAAGAGCTGTGTGATGTGGAAAAATGGGAAGCGATTAAGATGGGTAGACAGGGCCCAAAGCTATCTCATTTGTTTTTTGCTGACGATCTAATATTGTTTCCTGAAGCATCCTTATTGCAGGTACAGTTAATTCAGGAGACGATGACAAAATTTTGTGAAGAGGCTGGTCAATCTGTTAGTGTCGAAAAGTCACTCATCTACTTCTCGAAGAATGTTACGAAGCAAGTACAACATGATTTAGCAGAGGCGAGCGGGTTCTGTCACAGTGATTCTTTTGGTACTTACCTAGGGACACCTATCCTATCGCGAAGATTACCAAAAGGGTTTTATAAGAGAATCGTGGAAAAGATGCGAGGAAAGCTCACTACATGGAAAACCAAGACTTTGTCGCTAGCGGGTAGAGTTGTTTTGGCTCAATCCATACTTAGTGCAGTTACGGTCTACCAGAT
Source organism: Nemophila menziesii (assembly GCA_029959085.1). Classification (NCBI taxonomy): domain Eukaryota; kingdom Viridiplantae; phylum Streptophyta; class Magnoliopsida; order Boraginales; family Hydrophyllaceae; genus Nemophila; species Nemophila menziesii. The sequence goes on along the minus strand of JARWIR010000011.1, from coordinate 32,038,875 downwards.
GCAAGTAATGAAACTCCCAAAGTACGTGTGTGGGGAAATTGATATGGTCGTTAGAAACTTCATATGGGGGTCATCAAAATCGGAAAGAAGATTACATTGGGTCGCGTGGGATCAAGTTTGCAAACCGAAAGAGATGGGAGGTTTGGGAATTAGAAAGGCAGAAAGTTACAATTTAGCGTTGCTAGCAAAGCTCGGTAGGAAGATTTTACAGAATGTACAGAACGTGGCATGGATTGATGTTTTTAAAATACGGTATTTCAAAAATGGAGTGTTAAATCGGGAACCAAAAGTTACTGACTCTAGCATTTGTAAAGCCATTCAAGTTGGACTCAAGGTCCTCCAGGATGGAGTTATTGAGTTAGTTGGACAGTCAGGGGCGAAATTCGTATGGCGTCTTGAAGCTTCGGGGGTTTTTCGGTCAAATCAGCCTATGGTAAATTGGAAAGCAATGTAGAAGATATGTCGTTTAAATGGGAGCTCGTGTGGAAGCTAAAATGCTCACAGAAGATCCGTTTTCTCCTATGGCGAGTAGCCTTGAATCGCTTCGCTTCTATGGAAAATTTATACAGGAGGAACATTATTAATTGTAGCCTGTGTGCTATATGCGGGACTGATATAGAGGACACGAAACATTTGCTTTTAAATTGCAGAATTCTATCACTGATATGGCGGTTATTCGGTTTAGAAGCTGCTGCAGAATTGCACATGGGACCTGCTGGACAGTCTTCGGAAGTCCTGGTCTTACCAGCAGCTGAGCGAAACACCATATGGAGGGCGAACAGGGGCTGGAATGAAGCGCCAGCTGCTATCTCCTCCACGGCGGGAGCTGCGATTATTGAAGCAGCTACAGACCCGGTTGTTGTTGCTACTGGAATGGCTTTTTCTCGGGTTACAGTGGATTTTAAGTCATGGATAGATTGCCACCTTCGTTCGAAAGCAAAGGTTCGGGGCCTTGAATGGCCGCTTGTTTTTGCGGTAATAACCTGGACAATCTGGATAAAAAGAAACAAGCTACTATTCAATGAGTTGCAGAGTTTACCACATATTAATGAACTTAAAAGAGATATTTTTACCTTAGCTAGTAATTTTGTACTAGAATGGGGGAAAGAATATGACGGGGGAATAATTAAATCAGCATCGAACAAAATGATTAAATGGATTAAGCCCCTCGATAGAGTTAAACTAAACATAGATGGTAGCTGTGAGCCTAATAAGAAAATTGCGGGTATTGGCAGAATTCTGAGAGACAAAAATGGCTCATGTGTTGCCGGCTTTAATGGGCCATGTATTTTTGATTCACCACTTATATCTGAAATTCTTGCACTTCATTTCGGGTTATGGTGGATGATTAACAAAGGCATTACGAAAGTTTACATTGAAACAGACTCGAAGGAACTCCATACGCTAGTGAAGGGCGGTGGGAGTTCAAGAGATCGTGATTTCATGGACTCGAGGGAGTTCCATGTGCTAGTGAAGGGCAGTGGGAACTCAGGTAGTCAACGTGATGCTATTTTATGTGAATGTCGAGAGATGTTACGAAGATATCCTACTTTTGAACTAAACCATATATACCGGGAAGCTAATTTGTGTGCGGACAAGTTAGCGAAGGAAGGTGCGAATATGATTTCTGGTCCTTTGATATTTGAAGACCCCCCGGACTATTTGTGGAGATATATTACAAAAGATAGGAGTCGTTGTGCAACTGCTAGAGTTGTACTGAATTGTTAAATAAGTTTCTGTTAAGAAACATTGTAATCTTTGTGTAACTGGCTTATAAGCCTCTCTTGTATGCAAAAAAAGGAAAGTATTAGTAGACTAAAAAGAAATTCAACAAAAATTGGTAATTCTTTTTTTTAAAACAAAGGAAGGTGCCAAGGCACCGAAAGCAAATACAAAGTCAATTAGCCAATTCCTAATTTTCAAAACCAAGCCGATACGTCGGAAAGACTTAAAATCGATCGACGTTGAAAAATTGCCCCGTGTCTAGCTTTCTTTGCAATCTTATCAGCTCTGCTGTTGAGTCGCCGATTGATGTGGCGAAAAGAAACCTACCCAATCTCTCCAGCTTTGTGGATAATCCTACGAAGAATAGGTTGGATATTCCACTGTGCGGCTGAAACCTGCTTTATACCTTGAATGATCTCAAGGTTATCTGAAAATATGACTTTCTCTTTTTCTTGAAATTCAACACCAATTTCTGTGGCCTTCAAAACTACATATGCTTCACCCTCTAATGCCGAGTTACAGTCTAAATCACCGATGTGTGTGAAAGATGTTTCTGTGTCTTTGTTAACCCCCACCACAGGAATTCCCGAGGGATCCCATTTGTTTGAGAAAGATGCATCACAATAAAGGGAAATTTCTGAGGTTCCATTGATGAATTTTATTCTTCTACATCTATATGTTTTTGGAGACCTTCGTATTCTTTTTTATTCCAATCTATGCCATGTATTTCTTGCATGAGTTTTTTTGTTGCTAGGTTGATTCCCGTTCCGCATACTTTTGTGCCTTTATGTACCGCTTTCATCTTCCCTTTTCAGATATTCCAGAGATTAATCATGATGAGATTCCTAACTACATTTTCCTCCCATCCCCTTCAACAAAACTTTTAATAATCTTAAGGATCCAATCTTTGAACTTTTCGTCGAAGTTGTCTTGAATTTTTATTTGAAGAGGTGATCCGGCCCAAATGTCTTTACACATATTACAGTGTAATAATAAGTATTCAACGTCCTGTTTCGGGTAATTGCAACAAAGACAATTAGTAGAGTCTGCACATTTCCTTCTATAAAGATTCCCTCTAGTTGGAATTGCATTGTTTGCTATTCTCCATAGAAATAATTTTATTTTTTTGGGAATATTGGATTTCCATATTGTCTTCCAGATCGGAGAGTCGTGTGTGGATATTGATTTTGCTGTTGTAGGTTTGTTCATAATTTGATCTGCTGTTATAACTTTGTATCATGTTTTCGTATTAAAAGTTCCGTCTCTCGAGAACGGCCACACAAATTTGTCTTTTGCATTGATATTAGTATCTCTAATTTTCTTTATTAATGGTATTAAAGGTTTCGGAAACAAGTTATCCAATATTTCAAGATCCCATTTTGTAGTTCCTTGTTTCATAAGCTCGCTAACTTTAGTAATCGTGACCCCTTCTGGCTTATCTATCTTCCAATTTGTATCAATCCATTTTTCATTCCATATATTTGTATCTCTTCCATTTCCTATTATTTTGATTCCATGTTTTTTTAAGAAATCCCTACCTTCTATTAGACTTACCCAACTCCATGTCCTACTTTGTTTAATTTTACAAGTCATAATATCAGATTTGTTATAGTAAATACCTTTCAGAAGTTTAGTAGCTAGGTTGTCCAGGCTATTCATTAATCTCCAAACCTGTGCTGCCAATAAATTTGTATTCATTTTTTTTGAAATATTTGAAACCTAGACTCCTAAAAGCTTGCTGATCGCGATCTTTTCCCAAGCTACCCAGTGGATCATGTTCTTTTCACCTGAATTCCACAAAAAATTAGAAATGGCGGAAATAAGTTTGTTGCAAAATGAAATTGGAAAAGAGAAAATAGACATATAGTAATTAGGAATAGCCTGTAAAGTTGCTTTGATTAGCACTCATTTGGCTCCTTCTAACAACAGTTTTGCTTTCTAACCCTCTGTATTTTTGAAACTTTTTTTCCTATCCTTTCTAAAGATTTGATTTTTGATCTTTTGTGGCATAATGGGATTCCTAAGTAGCATCCTAAGTCATTTGTTTCCTGAATATTTAGTTCCGTGATAACTATATCTTTAATATCTTGAGGGGTTTCTTTACTAAACATGATTGGCGGTTTATGAAAGTTAACTTTTTGCCCTGAGCCAAGACAGTAAAGGTCAAGACATTCTTTAAAATGAGCTATATCTGTAGCCTCCAATACCTTCAAGAGGAAATTTATGTTGAACAACTTCCTGGATTTCTTAAGAAAGGTGAAGAAGATAAAGTGTATAAACTCAAAAAAGCCTTGTATAGATTGAAGCAATCACCTCGTGCATGGTATGGTAGGATTAATGGTTATTTTCTTAAAATTTGGTTTTGAACGCTGTCTTTTTGAGCACACTCTTTATATCCAACATAATTTCAAAGGTGGTCAGTCTTTATGTTGATGATTTGATCTTCACTGGTGATGATTTTGAAATGTTGACTACTTTAAAAGATTCAATGGTGAAAGAGTTTGAAATGACTAATTTGGGAGAGTTGCATCAATTTCTTGGCATAAATGTGTAACAATCAAATGGAGGAACTTTCATTTCTCAAGAGAAATATGCAACTGAAATCCTAAAAAAATTCCAAATTCATAACTCAATTTCTGTTTTAAATCCTTGTATTATAGGATTAAATTGAGTAAAGATGGAGAAGGGAAGATGGTGGATCCAACCATGTTTCGAAGTTTGATTGGAAATTTGATGTATCTTACAGCTACTCGTCCCAATATAATGTTTGGTGTAAGTTTGATTAGCAGGTTAATGGAGAAACCATATTCAAACCATTGGGAGACATCAACAAGAATTCTTCGATAATCAAAGGAACAGTTTATTACAGAATCTTCTATGAAAAAAACGATTATGTTAAATTTGTTGGGTATACAGATAGTGATCTGGGTGGAAGTGTTGATGATTCCAAAACTACTTTCGGGTATGCTTTTAATCTTGGGAATTGAGTGATTTCATGGTGTTCAAAGAAGCAACCAATTGTATCCCTTACTACTTTCGAAGCGGAGTATATTGTAGCTTGTTCGGCTGGATGCCAAATCACGTGGTTAAGGGAAATTCTTGAAAGTCTGAACTTTAAGCAGCATGAACTACAACTCTATTTTGTGATAATAGCTCGACTATTTCTATCTCAAAAGATCCAGTCCTTCAAGGAAGAACAAAACATATTCGACTATGCTTTCATTTCCTAAGGAAACTTGTTCATGAAAGAGAAATCAATCTTGAGTATTGCAAAAGTGAAGAACAACTTGAAAAAATCTTTACAAAACCCCTTGGAAGTCCTGCTTTCAAAAATAATGTTGAAACATTGGGAATCAAGAGCGGATTCAACTTACAGGAGGCAATGTTGGAATAAATTAGAATGTTGATCATCACTTCCTAAACTTGTTCTCATGAATGAATTCATTTACTAGATACATGTATGACCTTTCATCTTTGATTCATGTATTGACTAGTTCAATGTCATCTCTTTAAATTCTAGTTCATGTATTAGGCTAGATACATGTTAGTATTTCTTCTATAAATAGTCATGTAATATTGACATTTGTAACCAAGCAAAAAGTTAAGAAAAGAGAGAAAAATAGAAAAAGGCTTAAGGCTGAAATTCCAAAAAGTGTGTAGTCTGTTCAATCTCATTTTTCTACAAATCTGTACCTAACTATAACAATCTTTAACCTACAAATTATCAACATTATTTAGAGGGTCATTAGAATTCGTTTGTTCTCGCAATATTGTTTCATGGAGCCTTACTTTTGTAGTGAAAAACAAAACACAATGCAAGTCTTATTGAGAGGGTCTAAAGAATAATTAAAGATTTCTTTGGTCAATAAATGTTTCATATATCAATTTCATTTTAAGATAAAGATAAGTTACTCACAAAGGATATATAATAGACAATAATATGTTAAACAAAGTTGTACATGGTGAAAAAAATCAATTAAAAAGAAATACATGCGTAACAGCCTCAATAATCGATCTTCTAATCAATAATCCAATAAATATGAACATAAAGGTGCTCAGTAGTTATGAGATGTATATTTGTAGCTATCACATGTATCCAGTATTGATAATGCTTTCAGCTCAGCTCTTATCCAAATCATGACAATATGAATGCCTTGTGTGAAATTCTAATGAGATCATTAAACCATAGAAATAATGTATATTACAAAGTCAAAAAATATTGTAAGAGTTATGAAGGGGATTTTATATAGTTATCGTGTGAAATGATATTAGAAAGAAAAAATTATTGACGAGTACATGAAATTTGAGTTGAGCAGATTTGATATCTGTAAAAATTTAAAAGATAACATCACAATATTTACTTCAATATGTGATTTTTATTCATTTATAGGATAATAGGAAGATAATAAAAGTATTCTATAACATGACATTACATTTTCGCTTGAAATAAAATGTTCGATTTGTCTTGTAATAGAAACTTACTAAAACCTTACATAAAGTTAATATAATGTTGTATAATGGCATGTTAGTATCTTCTAACTATACTTTATTTATTTAAATTATGAATAGTTATATATACCATCCACATTCATACTATCCAATATATTGAGGTGACGTAATTTCGTAGTAATTTGAACAGAAATAAATTGTTATTCTATTTTTTGTCAATTTGATTGACGATTTACTTTTATCCAAATCACACTACTTGATGTGTAGTATGAATTTTGATATAGGAGAATACAAGAAGATTCATGGAGATTTGGAAAGATTGGTTGATCTACGTTAATGGTAAGACGTTCTAAAAGACGTTCTTTTTGTGAATTGTATTGTGTGAGGAGAAGAAGAGGATGTGGTACAGTTGATCTATAAGGAGGTGATACGATTTTTTTCGATCTCTCTTATGTCGTTAATTAATATGCAATATCCTACTATGATCACGTGTCTTGTTCGGAAAGTTAATATGATTTTGGGTGAAGAAGAAACACGTGAGTTTAGAATGAGTAACAATATTGACAATGCTTGGATCATTAAAGTTTTCAGAGTAATTACGCAACTTTCAAAAGAAGGAAAGGAGTACATTATAACACTCCGTGAGCAATTAAAGAAAAATCCAGCAAAATCCTATCTTGGAACGTCAATAAGGCGAGGCAATAGCCTCGAAGATTATGTTTTCTTTCTTCCCTACCATTTCTTTATGTGAAATATGTATGCTAATTTTAAATTTTATGAATGGGCCAATAGTCAAGTGGTACAGAGCACAAATACAAGGCACACAAATGACGATAATACAGATCTGGAGATTCAGACGAATACTGCATTCACTTGCGATGCCTCGTTCGATCAACCACATGCACCAACAGGTATCGGAGTGGTCCAGATTGATAAAGATACAGGACATCGAACCGACTTTTCAATGGTCACTAAATGTAACTCGAGCGTTCAAGGGGAAGCGCAAGCGATTATTTATGCTTTAGATAGGGCAAGTCAAGATACACACGAGGGGGTAACCATCTTCTCGGACAACCTTGAGATTATTCAAGGTATACAGCAAGTGTCGGCTGCTGATTGGCGGCTCAGGCCAGGGATCAGGCACATCAAGAGACGGACTATGGAGATTGGACCAGTTTTCTTTCAACATATCCCGCTGATGTCTCCTCATTTGTGATAGTAAAATACACTCTTGAGACATCATTTTAGGCTTATTTATTAGTTTATAGGTTGATTTTAGCTTAATTTAGTGCACTTTCCTATTTTGAGTCTTGATTTGTAGAATTATTATTTTTACAGCATATTGGGTGTAATTGTTTATTTAGTGTGAAGTTTTAAAGATAATTATGGAGATTAATTAGAGTCCAAGTCAAAGACTACAACTTATGGAAAGAGATTTGCATGGAAATTGGAGATAGAAGGAAACTGAGTTCAAATAGGAAAAGGAAAAGCTGCCTAAAATCTGAGATTCTGCAAAGATAGGCGTTTTTACCTAAGAAATAGGCCGAATTTGGTAATTTACTTCTAAAGGGTCTAGATAATTCTGTTGCGATTCTTTTGGTATTTTATGGAGCAAAATCCGACCAATAACGAAGAAGATACACTCAAAACAACGCAGCAGTGTTTTCCTTACGAATTTGGGTTGGGCCAGGAGCCCATTACTTGAAGTTATCTCCAAGAAACGAATTAGGTCAACCTATACTCTATAAATACAGCCTCTTAACACTCTTAAATCATCCTTGGCCAGACCCTAAGGCCAAGAGGAAGCTGCAACACAAGAGAAGAAGTCTGGAAGGAGCTGTGCAACAACTATGTCTCCTTCAACCTCTTATTTTGTAATTCTTTCTTCTTCTTTTCTTTGTATGAACTAATTCTCTTAGCTTAGGTTTTGCATAATGTATAAACTATGAATTCTAGTTCTTTTATCTAAGTTCTTTGGGAATTATATGTTTTTAATCTGTTATTAGCTACTTACCTTTATATTTGATTATGTGTTTTGATTTAATGATTGTTTCCCTTACGAATGCATGCGTATAGGATTACCTTAATAGTAGTTAGATGGTCACCGTAACTGGGTGTTTAACTATTGAACCACCACATAACGTCTAGTGTCGATAGCAGTTCTGACAAAACATACTTCTAACTAGATAGTCATTAAGGTTTGTTTTAACCACCATATCACCAAGATTGCAGTATTTGCTTAGGGCCTTAGTGGCGTTTGATAACCCTATTTGAAATCACTTCTTGGTTGTGCCGTAGCCCCCTTAGTCGCTCTCAAGGTCTAAGGTAGTGGAATTTAGAATCCTGACTAAGTATACCAAGAGCTAATATTCTCCCTTATGAATTAGATTTAATAGATAGAATTAGAAGGATTAGTGCATACTAGTAAAACCTAAGTTATATCGTTCATACTATCTTCTTTTCTTTTCTGTTATTTATTTTCTGTCTTTAATTTAGTAGTTTAGTTTTCTTATTAAAAACCAAATAAATATCTATCTTTCTCTTCTTTCTACTTGCGTATTATTATCTATCTTTAATATCTGCACTTGATAATTTGCATAAGTTCTCTCTAACTTTCGTCAGTCCCTGAGGAACGAATCTTCTTATCATTAAAACTTGCATACGTCCTGTAATACTTGCAGTACAGTGTTAGTTTAGGGTGTGTATTTGCACTTATTTATATCATTAATTTATCACACCTTAGGCCACACCACCCGCGAAGATTCAATGGTCGAGCAGACAGATTAGCTAAAGATGCCAGACACAGGGCAACCACGGAATACGACCCATTGACAACGTTGAAGGAAAGATTCTTGAGACTTGGTGTCGGCTAATATGCTATGTAATTTTAGAAATTTCTTCTGCGTCAAAAAAAAAAGAAAAAAAGAAGCTTGTGTTCTTGTCCAAGAGAAACTTTGGCATTTTAATCGAAGTCCTTTCTTATTGAGTAAATGAGAACCCAACACCAAATTGGTGTGAATCTTTCGTTTAACAAATTTGGATCACCATGATAAAGTGCCTTAAATAAAACCTCTTAATTGCAAACCATAAAACTCTCTAAATTGCATAAATGAGAACCGAACACCAAATTGGTGAATCTTACGTTGAACAAAGTCCTGGGCTCATGTGAAATGTACAACCAGAATCTAAAATCCAATTAGACTTACAAGCAATGTCTGAAACATTTAGGACCTCACAATTATCATCAATCTTATGGGGCATACATGCAATATTGGTTTCATTGTTACTATTGTTATCTTTGTTCTTAAGCGCATAGCAATTCTTCTTAATATGGCCAGGTTTTCCACAATGATAACATTTACGAGTTTCCTTATTCTCATTTCCCTTATACTTTTTCTTATTCTTAGTATTTTTAACATGCTCATGATTTTCATTTTTATGATTCACAAACAAATTATTTCCAACACGTTTAATATTCTTTAATTCAAGTTCCCTAGTTTTCAGGAAGGCAACAATTTGATCAAATGTAGGAATAGCAGTAGAATATTGAAACGCATCTTTAACTACTTGATAAGAGTCAGGTATAGTATTCAAAAGGATCATGCATTTAGAGGTCTCATCTAAAGCCATATCAGAACCTTTAAGGACAAGATTAAGTTTTAAAAACTCATCAACATTTTCATCAATTGTTTTAGAAGAATCCATTTTATACGAAAACAAATTTCCTTTCAAGAAGGCAAGATTAGGAGCAGATTGAGAAGAGTAAAGAGATTCAAGCTTACCCCATAGTTCAAGTGCAGTATCTGCTCCATCTACTTTTCGTATAACATTATCAGAAAGATTCAGGAACAAGAGATTATACGCTTCTTCTCTGATTTCGTTTGTTCTTTTCAAAGATTCTTCGGACCATTTTTCAAGATCAGGCTCAAGAGCATTTATGACCTTGTTATGTGAGAGTAATACTCGCATTTTCTTCTTCCATACACTGAAATCACCTTTTCCATCGAAGACCGATATTTCCAGCCGTGTTGTTGCCATTCCTTAAATTCTGTATATAAGAAACAAGAAGAAACAACACATGCAGCACACTATTAAGGTTAGTTAAATCGAAAAAACCCTAGAAAAATTTATTCAAGGATTTTTAAGTTTCGAAAACCCTAAAGAATATTAGATCTGTGAGTTACAATACAAGATAAAGAAATTGTATTGTTAAGGAAAGATTTTCAGAAAATTTTAAGACGCCAAAACACAGATCTGTAAAGAATTGAAACAAATCTTTTCACAAAACGTTTTAAAGTTTAATCGAACAAAGCTCTGATACCACTGTTGTAAAAACACTTAGTAAAATGTAATAAATCTTTGGCGAAAATAGATCAAACAGATCTAAGGTTGAAAAGCTAATCAAACCCCGAAAAAGAAATTGCAGAAAAATAAAGAACACAAGGATATATCGTGGTTCAGCAATAATGCCTACATCCACGTTGAAGCCGCCCTCAGATGATGCTTCGCACACTATAAGAACACGGTTACAACTTCAGATTACAGGATTACAAGAATAGAACACCACAAGAGTTTCAGCGTGAAACCCTAAGAAACAATCGAGAAATCTACTCAATACTCAAGCAATAAACTTGATATATTCTATTCAAATTAACAATCTTTATAGATTAGATTGTTAATGTTACAAGAAACCCTAAAGACTATCTGAAGAACAAGAGAGAGAAGAGAGCGAAGAGTCAAAAGACGAGAGAGTGAATTATGACCAAGTCTGAAGACTTGCGTCTTTTATATGACCTTTAGAGGGTTTTAATATGAGCCGTCCAAAGTGGTATTTGATCAACGCATAAGATTAAGCCACATAGATAAGTCGGTGTAAGTTATAACCCGAGAAAGTAACCCACTTCTAATGCTGAAGTGTGTTTCCACATAAGCTGCCAACTCATCTCTTTGACCAACAGCTTTGACTTTACCAAATATCAACAGATAGCAAAATTAAAGTAAATCAACGGATATGAGAATTCTGACCTGAATTGTAGAGGAAGAAAGGAATCTGATTGTCAACGATCTGAACTCTCCTTTTGGTGGTTACACTTGTAATTGGTAAAGTGAGATGCGAGACCTATGACCTCTCATACTCTTCTTCACCTGCTGCTTCTGCTGACAAATAATCCTCTGCTCTGTGACAACCACTGATTAATTGATCGGAGGAGGCATTGAAGGTGGCGTGGTGGTGGGGAAGAACTGATGAGTGTAAGAGATAGAGAAATCAGAGTTCTTAGATTGAAAGAAAAAATCGATTTGGGGAATTGTATATATTAAAGATCTTAATATAGATAATTTTTTGGAGGCTGTTTTCTCAGGTTGGTTAACAGCATTTGCTTATATTATTTGGACAAACAGGAATGCTATTATACATGGGAATAAAGTGTTGAATGAGGCTCAAATTGAGAGTGAAATCAAGTAATTTTTGTAGAGTAAGATGTTAGATAGAAGAAAGTTCAAGAGTACTCATTCCCATTTTTTTTATCGAGTAGGCAAAAAATTAAAAGTATATAGATCACCAGCTACAGTATACCTAGTAGTGCTTTATAGTTTGTAAAAAAAAATGCAACTTGAGAGTTGGATTTTCCTATGGATGAGAGGGGTCTCATGAAGTCCATTATGAATTACAGTTTTGAGACGTGCATCTTTAATATTTGTAGCACTCAACAGATGCCAAATTATATAACAAGTGGTAGTTTACTAACTTTCATGGCCAAATTACATAATTTCGAAGACAAGATACTTTTCATTCAAAAGGACAATTAAGAACGGTACACAATAAAAACAAGATAATATAGATCACGATAGAACGTCGTGAGTAAAAACACACAACATATCATCTCAGTTTGAGGAACAACCACCCTACTCGATTCTTTCCATGGGTACGCTTAGAATCTCTCGTTGGACTTCTTCGAATCGAGTGATGACGGCTGTAGGACATGTCAGATTAGCCTCCTTACAACTCACGAATTAAACAAGCAGACACCTCCTCCAGGATCACGTCATCAGTTACATTCTCTAGTTGAGATTTTAGTTTGTCTTTCTTTTATGCCAAGCTCTTGACCTTGGCATTGGTTCCGACTAACTCCCCCTCAGGGAGAACGATACGGTCCTCAACCTTCTTCACCTTTTTGTGGAAAGAAGTGGACTCTTCCCTCAAAGTAGCGATGGTTGAATGCACCTTCTTTAACTTGCCATTAAGAGCGTCAATTTCCGTTTTCAGGAAAATAAGAGATTCAAGACCATGTAGAGTCCGTGAGAGTCAAAATTTAAAAAAAAGGAATCAAAAGCCAAAAAACTAAGAAACAAAACCTGAAAAAGACAAAGCAATCCCCAATCACCGACATTGTTACTATCCTGAGTATTGAGCAGAGGATCATCCTCCAGCAACAACAACTTTTCGATAGCTCGGATGAGATCCTTGGTGTTTGTCTGGGAGCACGAGTCCTCAGGAAACCCGACAATGTGAGGACCCTCAAAGTAAGAAGATGAGCTCTGGGCACCTTGACCTTGGGATGGAATGGCAGACCTTCGCAAGTTGATAGGGCCAGCGCCGCACTTTGGTATGATTTTTTGCTTCTCTTCATATGCGCATTCTGAATACGTCGCTTTGCTAAGTCTTCTCTAGGAAGAAGCTTGTAAGTCTTCACGTGAATTACAAAAAGACATGGGAAAATGGAATTGTGGAAAAGCTGGTCTATTATTTAATCAGGTACATGATGTCTCCCCATTTGTGATGATTTAATATTAGTTGGAGACATCATTTTTAGTTTTTAGAAGTCTAAATACTCGATTTTTCTATGCATTAGTGCACTTTACTATTTCTAGTCTTGATTTAATAATTTATTATTTTCAGAGCATATTGGGTTTAATTATATATTTAGTGTGAAGTTTTAAAGATATATATTGAGATTAATTAGATGTCAAGTCAGTTCTAAGAGATAAAGGAAAGAAGATATGCATGGAAATTGGAGATAAGGAAAGAAAAGCTAAGATATGGAAATATAAAGTTGCCAAATAAATCTGAATTCCAGCACACACGACCTCAAAAGGGCTCATAGCTCACGGTTGGCTATGAATTTGGAAGAATGGTCTGAAGAAAAGTTAAAGAGCTTTCCGAGACGATCAGTTTCGACTATTGGAACACATCAAAAGGATAAGTATTGAAGCAGTTATGAACAAAACAAAACAGCGGCAGATTATTACCTTTTCTATATTTTAGGGTTACGAATTTGAGTTGGGCTTGGAGTCCAAGTTACTTGTCTTCCACTCTAAGTAAACGAATTAGGTCTTCTTAGTCACCTATAAATACACCCTGAAACACTTGTAAAGTAATCTTTGCCTCACATAAATTAGTCCTTAAGTTTTATATCATTAGAGTTATTGTAGAGAGCAAGATGAAGTCTTTTATTCAATCTTTAAGTTTATTTACTTCAGGTATGAACTAATTTTCCCATAGCTTGGGTTTTGCATCATGTATAATCTATGAATTCTATTTTCTTTCTATCTAAGTTTCTTTGGGAATTATATATTTTAATCTGATTCTAGTTTCTTAACCTTATATTTGATTTATGTGTTTATAATTATTGTCTGTCTTAAACCTGATCAATTTAGGGTTATGCTAATAGTAGTTAGATGGTCGCCCGGAAGGGGTGTCTAATTATTGAAACACCACATAAACGTCTAGAATAAGGAATTGGTCCTGACAACACCAGCCTAACTAGATAGTCATTATGGTTTGTTTTAATCACCATATCACCAATTGAAGGAATTGTTTGCTAAGGGCCTTGGTAGCGCTTGATAAACCTATTTGAAACTGCCTCGTGGTTGTGCCGTAGCCCCCTTAGTCGCTCTCAAGGTCTAAGGAATGGGAATTCAGAATCCCGACTAAGTATTTAAGAGCTGTTATCTACCTTATCAACTGAAATTGATAGGAAGAATTAGAAGGATTAGTGCATACTAGCAAAACCTAAACTATACTCTCTGATCTCATATTTTCTCATATTTATTTATCTGTCTTTTATTTTAACTAGTTAAATTAATTATCTTGCAATTATTCATCTTTATTTCTTGTCTCTCTTAATTATTAATTACTACTCCTATTTATTTGCTCATTCGTATAACACACTAAGTCCCTGAGAACGAATCTAACTTATCATTAAAACTTGTATACGTCCTGTAATACTTGCAGTACCGTGCCTGTCTAGGTGATTAGTGTATTGTTTTCTGGCTTAATTTTATCTTATTTTTATCACACCTTAAGCGACACCAAGTTTTTGGCGCCGCTGCCAGACACTTGTGTCTCGTTAGCGTGTGGGTTATCTATTTCGAGCAGTAGTTTTTAATTAATTTTTATTTTTCAGTTTTATTTTTATTTTTCTAGATTTACGCTTGTTGGTTTGCTCTAGTCTTTTTCAGGTTTAAACAGTGAATATTTGGCCCCCTCTCCTGGAGCCCGAAAGGAGCTTCACAGCTTATAATAGACGTATCCGAGAAGAAAAAATCCAAAGAAGAGCTATGGCAGAAAATCAACATGGAGTAGATCCACCACTTAATCCTATAGATCCATCACTTGGAGCTGTAGGCCAACAACAACTACCACCAGGAGGTAACGAAAACAACAATAATCAGAACAGAGTTGAGCAAGATCTCCCAGGCTTGAGAGCACCGTTTCATGTTCAAACATTAGGTTATCGTCCTCCAAAGATCCTGATCATCAAATTCAGGCCCGATCCGGGCTTGCTCAGTCAATTTCAGAATTTCGGACTCTATAGTGGTGCAGCAGTTTAAGATCCGGTAAGAGGGATTCAGAAGTTCATGCAGATTTGTGATGCCTATGTTACTCTAGGCATTACACGCGAGCAACTGTATTGTCACATGTTTTTGTTCTTTCTGGCCGGTAAAGCTGGTGAGTGGCTAGATAGGCAACCACCAGGTACTATTAATACATGGGAAGAACTTCAAGCCGCATTCTTGAACCGTTTTTATCCAAAGAGTATGAGACTCAAAGACCAAAGCGAGCTTGCGAATTTTTGTCAAGAGAATGGAGAAGAAGTAGGAGACGCATGTACAAGGTTTCAACAGAAGTTAGCTAGATTTCCACTCCATGGTTACACCCCGTCTTTACAGTTAGCTATATTTTATCTAGGTATCAATAGAGAAAGTAGACTGAGGGTAGATAATCTTGGGAAGGGAAATTTTGTGTCCATGAATCCTGCAGAAGCCACCAAAGGTATGGAAAACATTATTGAAACAGAAAGGAGTTGGCCACTTTCGCGAGCTCCTATTATAAATGCCAAAGGTACGCTTCGATTAGATGCAGAAACTGAAAATTCAGCTCAGTTGTCCGCATTAGAAAATCAAATCAAATAGATTAAGCTTGAGATGCAGAGGAACTTAGCCGCAACGAACCTAGTGCAAAAAGCACAAGGTTGTCAACAGTGTGGGGTCACAAATCATACATGGGAAGAGTGCGAAGAAAATTCAACATCTGTTTATTTCATATCTAACCGAGGAAATTATTAATTTGGTAACAGGAATCATCCGGGTATGCAGTATTTAAATCCACAAGGGGCCGCTAATCCAGGTCATTATCAACCTCATACCCAGAATAACTCTTTCCAACCAAGAGGTCAAGTTCCATATCAAGGAAACCAGAATTATAATTGATTTATTCCTCCACAACGACCAGTTAATGATGCATATATCGATGCTTTAGCTCAGAATGCTCTCCCACAGTATCCTCAAGAAGGAGCTATGGGTGATCAACGATTGAAGAATTTTATGGATCTTATGACCACTAATATGCATTCACAGAATTAAGAGAACAAGAAGCTGCAATTCAGATTTTAGGTACGCAAGTAGAACAAATGAGTAAAGTTCTTACTAATATTATGGAAGCAAAAGAATTGAAGGCTATCGAAGGAGGTGATGCCAATGTTGGGTTCGAAGCTTGCAAGGCTATTTTCCTTGAGATTGAAGAAAATAAGGAAGCACCGCATGCTGCAGAAAGTGCCGTGGAAATTCCTAGGTACGAAGAAGAACCAACCAAGTCTAGCCCCGTGGACTCTGACTGTTTTGAAGATGAGGATAAAGATTCAGAAAAGTCTGAATTTATACAGCTTCTGAGAGATATGCAAGACGAGATTAAATCGGATATGGAGTTGCAAGATGAGAAAGCTAAAGAAAAGAGGAAGAAGCCTCAAAAGAGAAAGTAGAAGTTGCACCTGCTCTGCAAAAAAAGAAAGAAGAAGAGAAGGTGGAATCGCCACCAATTGTTCAAACAGTGTCATCAACCATTCCTGATACAAATCCAAAGGGTGACATTGAACTCAAGACATTTGTATAGGCGTATACTCCTGAAAATATCAACGCCCAAATGCTTGATATTGAAAAGAAAGGGCTTATACCGCAACAAGTTTTTTCGCAAGTTATTCCTGATAAAGAAGCGAGTGTAGAAGCCAAAAGAGAGACTGTGAGAGTCTCAAGAAAAGTAGAGAAAGAGTTACCATTAAAGCTCAAAGATCCTGGAAGCTTTAATCTTCCTATACAAATAAATGGTGCACTTAGGGTGAATGTTATGTGTGATGTGGGTTCAGGTGTGAATCTTATGCCAAAGTCTATGTTCGATAGACATGGACTTTAGAAATCAGAGAAAGCTCCAGTGAAGTTGCAGTTTGCTGACAACTCAGGTACCAAGACATGGGGAACAGTGGAGGACGTTCATGTCCGATTAGGTAATATCACCCTCCCTACTGACTTTGGTATACTTGATTTCGCTGCAGATAAGCAGGTTCCAATCATACTTGGAAGGCCTTTCATGGCCACTAGCCAAAGCATAATCAACTTCCAAGAAGGGACGATTACCCTTCATGCTAAAAACATATCCGAGACATTCTATGTCTGGGGTAAGAAACCAAGGAAGTCAGATCCCACCGTTCCTATCATCCATAGCCTTTCACATCACAAAGTCCTTAAAGAGAAGATCCATGAAGAAACTGTGGATAGTGAGCTAAAGATTGAGTTTGTGGTCGGCCATGAAGTTCTATGGAAAGCCCACAAACCAGAGAATAGGCCACGAGGTTACCAAGACTCGTGGATGGGACCATTTATAGTCACTAAAGTTGTTTCAGCTAAGGTGGTCTTTGATTCATGTTTAATTTAGTTGTTTTTTTAGTTGATATTGCATATTTGAGAAAGGTATTAGTGTTATTGATGTTTAGGTATTAAAGAAATCGAGTTAGGGAGAAAAAACTGAATTTTTAGGCATATTCTGACCTGACCACCGGTATGCTGGCTGTACGACTGGTAAGCTGGCGGGTCAAAATGGGGTGCCCACGGGTTCTTGTGTCGGGTTCTTTGCCGAGAGGTGGATTTTCAAAACTTACCGCACCGGTATGCCGATCCGACAAAAAGACGTGCCCACGGGTTCGCGAATCAAGTTTATTGCCGAAGCAAGATTTTTTCGAAGCACCACCGGTATGCCGGCCATACGGCAGTATGCCGGCCCGCGCCGCTGGAGAGAGAAAAATTCGAGTTTTTTTTAGGTTATAAAGAAGAGGAAGGCTAGTATATTACGAATTTTACGATCCTTAAGCCTCTCTTTCTTCTCCAAACCTCTTCCAACTCCATTAAAGCTTCATCAAACCTTTCCCAAACATCAAAACACTACCCAATCACCATAAAAACATCCAATCTTCTCTCCACATCATTACAAAGAAGATTCACCCACCCAAATCTATCCAAAACACATTGAATCAAAAGCCTAAATTTAAAAATTCATCCAACAATTTCTTATATCCATACCAATTCATCAAGAATCCATCTTACCCATATAGAGAATCATTATCAAAACACCTTTCCTAACCCAAATAAAGCTTGTACAACCAATAATCAAGAGTTTCAAATTTCACGAGTGGTTAAAGCTTTGAGTTGGAGGTTAATTGAGATGACTAAGAGAAAAGAAACATTATCTACTAAGAGGGAGATGAATAAAAGTAAGGTATTGGGTTCTATTGGGAAGAAATCAAGTGATAAAAGTTCTAGTTCCATCACAAAGAGTAAGATAGATATTGTAAAGAGAGGTGAGCTAGCTGCGTTTAATTCAATGGGCAAAAAGGTTCCACTTTTTGTAAATAAGAAAACGCAACCTCTCCAATTCAAAGGTCCTACACCCTAAGAAAAAGGGAAAGCTTCAAAGGCCGTGATAGCTTCTGCAGAGAAACAATTAAAGGAACTACCTTTTTCTTATGAGAGAGTATTTGATGAAGAAGTTGGTAAAGGAGAGTACAAGAGATTCTTGGAGACTGGTGAAAGATTGGGTTGGTCTACATTCATGGTAAGACGTTCTGATTAATGTCATGAGTTAGTTTCAGAATTCTATTTAGGTCTCTTTAGCCGAGATAGTGAAGGTTGTGTTCCAGTTAGAGGAAATTTAGTTCCTTTCACAGTTGAAGAAATTAGAAACCACTTCTAGTTTAAGAAATTGATTGGACCATGCAAGTATAGAGAAGCGGTGGATAGAAAAAGAATCTTCTATTGGAATTTACTTTTTGAGCATGTTTTAGACAAGGAGAAAGTGCAATCACATAAGGGAGAATTAAAGGCACCTTGGCCTTACAAATATCTCCAACCGGATGCTAGAATTTGGCACAATTTCCTTACCCCTAACGTCTTTGGAAACACAAGAATTTTGGACGTAAGTAAAAAGAGCGCTATCTTGTTGAATTGTATTTTGAGAGGAGAAGAAGTAGATGTGGCACAGTTGATCTTTGAGGAGGTGATGCGATTTTCGGTCTCCCCTATCTCGGTATTTAATATGAAATGTCCTACTATGATCACGTGTCTTGTGCAGAAAGCAAATGTGATTTTGGGTGAAGAGGAGAAACTAGAGTTTAAACGAGTAACAATATTGACGATGCTTGGATCATGAAAGTCTTGAGAGGAGCGGGATTTACGCAAGTCTCAAAGGAAGAAAAGGATAGTAGTTGGCAAGAGAAGATGGAGGATCGATTAAATAACATTGAAGCAGCTCGTACTTCCTTAGCCGAAGATGTGGCACAAATCAAATCCAATCAAGTGCACATCATGACACTACTTGAGCAATTAAAGAAAGATCCAACAATTCCTATTTTGGATGTCGATAATGCAAGGCAATAGCCTCGAGAGTATGTTCTCTTTCTTCCTTATCATTTCTGTAAATGCTTTATCTGCTAATTTTAATTTCTTTTTCGAGTCTTTTTTGAGTCGTGGGGACACGCCTCACTTTTGAGTTGAAGGTGGCGATTCGTTGTCCTCATCTTCCTTTTTGTTTTTGCATAAAATTTAATTTTTTTTATGTTTGAATTGGCATAGAATATATTTAATGTACCTATTTGAGCATGATTTACTTAGTTTAATGATAGTAAGTAGTATATTTTTGAAAGGTGTCACAAATATGTTTAATATGCATGTATGAAAACGGGAAATAAAAGATAGGGAAGATTAATGAGCAATGCATAAGAAGTGTCAAGTTGGAGCTTAGGGAGAGTTATTTGGTGTGTAGAACGTGAGGTTTGTAATTAGTTGAAAACCTGCTTATCTATGAACTGGTAGTGAAAAAGTAACGAAATCTGGTAGTTAGAAAAGTGAATAAGGCAGTTCTTTCATATTGAAGCCACTTGAGCCTTTAACTTTCTCACCCTTTTGTTTGATTATGATTATTATTATTTACCCGTCTTAGCACCCCTGAGCCTTTCTAAAGCCTTTTATTTAAACACATTATAATCCATACCCCTTAGTTTATAGGACTTATCCATATGACACGCACTCGGATCGCATAACCTGAGACAAGTCGTTTTTGGAGCTTGAGTTTGGGGTGGTGGGTTTCATCATTGGGAAACATTGGGTTTGGGAAATTG
Source organism: Nemophila menziesii (assembly GCA_029959085.1). Classification (NCBI taxonomy): domain Eukaryota; kingdom Viridiplantae; phylum Streptophyta; class Magnoliopsida; order Boraginales; family Hydrophyllaceae; genus Nemophila; species Nemophila menziesii. The sequence continues at coordinate 32,018,761 of JARWIR010000011.1, read as the reverse complement.
TAATTGTGATAATATTGATGATGAAAGTTTTTATTGTAACCCTTTGCCGGGGTAAGAGTAAAGGAATAAATCTGAAAAGCATTGAAATGAAAAGAATATATGAGAAAAAATAGCGTGATATCACAAACATCAAAAAGAGAGTGATGGATATACAAAAGAAAAAAATTGATATGAAAAAATTTAAAAATATTTGGACCGGCAAAGTAGAATTTGTTATATCATCATGAAAAGGTTTTACTTGGGTTAGTTGGGGATGCAAATCAAGGCATCAAAAATTGGGTTGAGTGAGAACATCTTCGAGTGAAACTCAAGCTTTAGGGCGATTCGTTGATGGAATGTGAGGAGAGAGCCAAAAACTCACTTTTTCATTATCCAAATATACCACACCGTCCCTACGCCACATTATAACCATGAAGACCTTAGGATTTATAGCTACTTGGTGGAGGAACAATGGAGCTATTAGGTTGTAAGTGAGTGGACCATTGGATGCTATATTAGGGCCTATGAACAACCTATTGCCGTTAACATGAACTGAGTTGAAGACATCTCATTCTGGCATTGCGAATCAATCTGGACTTGAACTTATGGAATGTTGGATATGTGTATATTAAGCGTACGTGTGCATTATTTCTTTAGCATTACTACATGAGACCTTTTAGATATTATTCCCTAGAATCATCCATTGTGTTCTATTCTTATTCTCCCCCTACTTCTTCTCACTGTTTATTATTTGACTACGCTACAGTTCTTTATTTTTATTGTATCGGGATGATACAACTTTGAGTTGGGGGTCTTGATGTCTCCCTATTTGTGATAAATTAATCTTAGTTGGAGACATAATTTTAGGTGTATTTAATAATATAATTGTCGATTTTTATTTATATTTTTTTATTTTCCTACTTCTTGTCTTGATTTAATAATATATCATTTTTAGAGCATATTGGGTTTAATTGTTTGTTAATTATGAAGATTTAAAGATATATGGTAATTAATTAGATGCCAAATAAATTCTAAGAGATAAGGGAAAAAAGATAATGATGGAAATTGAAGATATAGGAAGGAAATATAAAAAAGGAAAAGATAAAGTTGCCAAGTAAATCTGAATTCTAGCAGCTACGTCCATTAAACTGATCATTACTAAAAAACGGCTACGAATTTGGAAGAATGGTTTGAAGAAAAAGTGTAGAAATTTCTGAGTCGATCAATTTCGATATAAATAATATGTTAATCGGAGCTATATTGAAGAATTTACAGCCAAAATAAAACAACAGCAGTTTACTACCTTTTATATATTTTAGGGTTACGAATTTGAGTTGAGCTAGAAGTCCAATTACTTGTCTTCCACTCCAAGAAAACGTTTTAGGGTTTCCTATACACTATAAATACACCCTCTAATCAGTATAAACACATCCTTGGCCAACCCTTAAGCCAATAGGAAGCTTACAACAAGAGAAGAGAAGTCTGGAAGGAGCTGAACATCAAATTATGTCTTCACAAGCCTCCAAATTTGTAATTGTTTTCTTTTCTTTCTCTTGTATGAACTAATTTACTTTAGTTTGATATTTAGCATATGGGTATGAACCCTAGACTTGTTTTACATCTATTTTAATTCGGGATGTCATTTAGGTTTAATTTGAATTAATGTTTTATTCTCTGTTTTATGTGCTTTGACTTATTGTCCGTTTTCCTTACAAGGGCCCGCATATAGGATTACCTTAATAGTAGTCAGATGGTCTCCCGAAAGGGGCGTCTAATTATTGAAACACCATATAAACGTCTAGTGTGCGGTAGTGATCCTGACGGGCTTGACTAACTAGTTAACCATTAGGGTACGATTTAACCACCGATCATCATTAGAAGGCCAGTCTCATTTAGGAACCTAGTGGCGGAGGAGAACCTTATTTAAGTCCCCTCGTGATTGTGAGGTAGCCACCCTAGTCTACCCTGACGGGGATAGGGAGGAATTTAGAATCCTGGTTATTTCAATTCTACATAATTCGCCCTTACATGATTAGAATAAACAAGGCTAGTGGGGATTACTTGCAATATATCGAGCTAAACTCTCATACTCTTTGTTTCTCTTATTTACGTTTCTGTCTTTAGTTTATTTAGTTAATCTTTTATTCTCAAAAACCAAACAAAAATCTATATAGTCTTTTATTTCCTGCGTATTTTATTCTAACTTTCATATTTGCACTCGATATTTGCATATCTCTGAGGAACATATTATCTTATCATTACAACTTGCATCCCGTCCTGTAATTGTTGTCTCCTCATTTGTGATAATAAAATTTATTCATGAGACATCATTTTAGGCTTATTTATTAGTTTATAGGTTGATTTTAGCTTAGTTTAGTGCACTTTCCTATTTTGAGTCTTGATTTAGTGACATAATATTTTTAGAGCATATTAGGTTTAATTGTTTATTTAAGTGTGAAGATTTAAAGATAATTATGGAGATTAATTAGAGTCCAAGTCAAAGACTACAACTTATGGAAAGAGATTAGCATGGAAATTGGAGATAAGGAAACAAAGGATAAAAATATGGAAAAGGAAAAGCTGTCTAAATCTGAAATTCTGCAGCACACGTCTAAAGAAGTGGTAATTACTCCAAGAAATAATCCGATTTTGGTAAATTCCTTTCTAGGGACATAGATAATTCTGTGAGGATTCATTTGGTATCTTATGGAGCAAAAACCGACCAATAACGAAGAAGATATGCTCAAAACGGTCCAGCAGTGTTTATCTTTATTTCCTTACGAATTTGAGTTGGGCTTGGAGTCGATTACTTGGCCTTTTCTCCAAGAAACGAATTAGGTCAACCTACACACTATAAATACAGCCTCTTAACACTCTTAAATTATCCTTGCCCAAACCTTAAGGTCAGGAAGAAGCTACAACACAAGAAGAGAAGTCTGGAAGGAGTTGTGCATCAATTATGTCTCCTTCAACCTTCAACCTTCAATTCCGTAATTCTTTTCTTTTCTTTTCTTAGTATGAATTAAATAAATTAAGCTTGAGTTTTAGCATATATGTATGAACCCTAGTTTTGATTGACATCTATCTAATTTGGGAATTCTATATTTTATATTGAATTATTGTTTTTATTCTCTGTTTATGTGTTTGGATTTATATTCTGTGTTCTGTGGACTGCAGCCATATAGAATTACCATCTAGTAGTTAGGTCACCATTGACAACGGTGTTTAATTACAAGTTTAGCACATAACGTATAGTGTACGGTTTAGATCTGACAAATCAACCTAACTAGATAATCACCATGGTTTAGTGTATTGCTATTTTACCAATTGCAGGAACAGTTTGCTTAGGACTCCTTATTGACACATGTAAACCTTATTTTAAACTACCTAGCGCAATTGGAACCGATTATTGAAATACTACATAATTCACCCTTACATGTTTAGAACGGCAAAACTAGTGGGGATTACATGCTATTTACTCAAGCTAAACTTTCATACTATCTTCTTTTCTTTTATTTATTTGCTGTCTTCTAGTTTATTAGTTTAATTTTCCTTTATTTAAAAATCAAATAAAAATCTATCTTTCTCTTCTTTACTCTTTCATATTATTATTCTAACTCTCATATTTGCACTTGAATATTTGCATAAGTTCTTCTTAACCTTCGTAGTCTCTGAGGAACGAATTCTACTTATTCATTAAAACTTGCATACGATCTGTATACTTGCAGAACCGTGCTCAGCTTAGGGTGTTTATTTGCACTTATTTTATACATTATTTTATCACACCTTAGGCGACACCAGTAATACTTGCAGTACCATGCTAGGCTAGGGTGTTTATTTTTCACTTATTTACATCTTATTTTTATCACACCCTAGTCGACACCATGAAGCCACTTGAAGCCTTTTTAGCTTTCTCACCCTTTTGTTTGATTATAACTATTTATCCGTCTTAGCCCCTCTGAGCCTTTCTAAATACTTTTAGTAGCCACATTACAAGCCATACCCCTTAAATTATAGGACTTATCCATATGGCACACACTCGAATAGATTAACATGAGACAAGTTGTTTTAGAGCTTGAGTTTGGGGTGGTGGGTTTCATCATTTGGAACACTGGGATTGGGAAATTAATTGTAATTGTGATATAATTGATGATGATGAGTTTTATTGTTGTAACTCTGGCGGGGTTAAACTGAATGAAAAAAAGTATTGTAAAGAAAAAAAGTTATGAAAAAGTAGCATGATATCTAACATTAAAGAGGGAGTCATAGCTAGCTATCAAAAGAAAAAAAGGAAATATGAAAAAGATTGAGAAGATTTGGACTGGCGAAGTGGAAATTTATATGTAATCATCATGAAATGGTTTTACTGGGTTATTTGGGGATGCAAATCAAAGCATAAAAATTGGGTTGAGTGAGACGAGTGAATCTCAAGCTCTAGGGCGATTCGTTGATGGAATATGAGGAAACAACCAAAAGCTCACTTTTTATTATCCAAATATATCATACCGTCCCTAAAAAACGTTAAAACCATAAAGACCTTAGGATTTCTGGCTAATTGGTAGAGGAACAATGGAACAATTAGGGAATAGGAAGGTGGACCATCAGATACTATATTAGGACCTATGATCACCCTATAGTCGTTAACAAGAACTGGGATGAAGACCTCTCCTTCTGGTATTGCGAAATTAATCTGGACTTGAAATTATGGTTTGTTGATTATGTGTATATTAAGCATATGTCTGCATTATTTCTTTAGCAATACTACATGATACTTTTTTATAGATATTTAACTCTAGGATCATTTATTGTTTTCTATTCTTCTTCTTCCTATTCTTCTATATTCATTAATGACTACCCTAATGTTCTTAACTTTATTGTATCAGGACGATAAAACTTTGAGTTGGGGGTCTTGATGTCTCCCTATTTGTGATATAATAATCTAGGTTGGAGACATCATTTTAGGTGTATTTGAGCAATTAATTATAGATTTTTATTCATATTTTGATAAAAAAAAAATCTTGTCTTGATTTGATGATTTATTATTTTTAGAGAATATTTGGTTTAATTTTTGTTTTAATGTGAAGCGTTAAAGATATATGAAAATTAATTAGATGTCAAATCAATTCTAAAGAGATAAGGAGAGAATATATGGAAAGAATTAAGAGATAAAAGGAAGTAGAGATAAAATAGGAAAGGAAAAGTTGTCAAGTAAATCTGAAATTCTGCAGCTACGTCCATTAAAGTGAAGATAACTTCAATCGGCTGGGAATTTGGATGATCAATCAAAATATAAAGTGTAGATCTTTTCTCTTTGGTCGTTTCGATATAAAGTAGGTGAAAATCGGACGAATAACGAAGGAGATACGATTAAAACAAGAGGAAAATACGTTTGAAGGCCTCTTTTTTGGCCACTTTATGTTTTAAATCCAAACTAAAAAAACCTACTTTTAAAAGCCTTTAGTTACTTTCTGATGGAATTACTTTTACTATTTTACCCCTATCCAGTCCAGCGTGAGGGTACAGACCCACGAGGATTGAACGGGTTGTACCCATGACCCCTTTTTTAAGTCTAGGTACTATTTTTTTTATGTAGGTTTTTTTTGTTAAGTACAAATACAAGGAGGGGCATGGCCCCATAGTTTTTTACTTCATGGGTACGACCCATAACGAGTTTTATTTTCATTCAGTTTTAATTGATGTCTTTTATTCAAATTTTTTGACTGTATTTTTATTACCTATAATGGAAAAGAAAAAAAACCACAATGAAAAAAAAAACATTTCTCACACAACAGGGCCAGCCCCATTACCAACAACAATTATTTTTTGGGCTGGCCCCATCAGCAGACACAACAACAACAAAAATAGCACACAATCCAAACCCTATAGTGGGTTGGACCATTGCCTCGCAACAAGAAAAAACACCAGGAAACCATACAAACTAATCTTCAACGCATCAAGGGTCTGTACCATCAGAACTGGACGTGCGAATGGTCTGGCCCCATCATGACCAACCCTTCTGAGGTCTGGCCCCACCAAGACAGAACACAAAACAAAAACAATGGGGATGTACCTCTGTCGCTTGAAACCAGTCGAGCATTCCTCTGAGCACTTGTCGGTAGTGGTGTTGTATCTAGTCACAGAGCAAATTTGGTGGTGATGGGTTTTGTTTCTCAGTACTGGTGGTGGGGTTCGGAGATCTGGTGGTCTTGGATGGTGGATCTGAACAAGGCGGTCTTCCAGCATCGGGATGGGTTCGTCGGCTTCTTCTACAGCAGCGGCGCGGGTTAGTCAGCAGCGGCGGTCCTTCATGGCGGCGGCTTCATGAAGCTTCTTTGGTGCGGGTTTCGTTGCTACAGCTCCAAGATGAAGGTGATTATGGTGGTGAGGCTCGTTGACGGTGATGATGGAGGGAAGGGTGGTGGTGGTGGTGTTTCTGTGTTAAGAGGGGTGGTGAGGGTTTATTGGGTTCGTCAGATCGGCGTAGTGGGTTCGTCAGGGGTGGTGGTGGATCTGCTCGACGGGGGTGGTGGTGGATCTGCAGATCAGCGTAGTGGCCATTCACGGCGGCGCTGCTCGATGGGGGTTGGGTGTGGTCATGAAGATGATGGTGGTGTTGGTTGTGGTGCTGTGACGGGGGGACGGGGGTGGGTTTCAAGCGCGGAGAGAGAGCAGTGGTGGTGGTGAGTGATGGTCAGTGGTGGCCATGGTGATGTTGGTGGTGGGGGCGGTGGTTTGGGTAGTTTACAGAGAGGATAGAGGGAGTGCAGAGTGGAGAGAGAAGGAGTGCAGAGTGAATAATGGGATGGGGGAATGTTTTTTTTTTCACTGTAAGAAAGGGGTTGGGGGCATTGGTGTCTTTACACACCTTCTACCTAACTACTAACCACCCTCCTAACTAAAAGGACTTTATTTATAAAGTGTATGTGGCTCTAGGCCTTTGAAATTAATGGCCCTTAAAACAAAACATAAGCAGTTTTTCCCTTTTCCTATATTTTAGGAAACGAATTTGAGCTGGACTTTGACTCAAATTACTTTCCCTCTACTCCATGATTTCGACCTAGGGTCTTCTAAACCCTATAAATACATCCTATTTTCATTAGAAACACATCCTTTGTCAGCATTTAAACTAAGAGGAAGCTTACATCAAGAGAAGAGAAGATTAGAATGAGTTGGACAAAAAAATTATGCCTTCCCAATCCTTCAAATTTGTAATTGTTTTCTTTTCTTTCTCTAATACGAAATAATTTTATTTTAGCTTGAGATTATCATATGGGTATGAACCCTAAACTTGTTTTACATCTATTTTAATTTGGGATGTTAGCATTTAAATTGGAATTAGTATTTTATTATCTACTTTTATGTGTTTTAATGGTTACCCGGAAGCGGTGTCTAATTATTGAAACACCATATAAACGTCTAGTGTGCGATAGTGATCCAGAAGGGCTTGCCTAACTAGATAGTCATTAGGGTTTAAAAGTTACCACCGATCATTACTTAGGGTTTCCTTACCCAAGTCCCCTGATAATTGTTAGGTCGCCACCTAAGTCCACCCGGTAGGGGGTTCAGGGGAATATAGAATCCAAGCTATTGCATATTGAGTCGTGTCCCCAGAAATAAAAAAGAATCTATAAAGAAACTTAAACTAATTTACACTATTAATGATAAAAAGGGATAAGGAAAACATATCTTAATCAGCACTAGGCTGATTTCTTTCACTCTCGCGTCTAGGTTGGGTTTTCTTCTTCATCATAGTGTAGGTGGCATGTTGCGATGATCTCACCCTATCAAGTATGTTCTTCATAAGAACCATCTCTCGTGTAACCTTTCCCAAAGCTGATATCATCTTTTCATGTTTATCCTCTAATTTTTCATTCTTACCATCACCTCATTTTCTTTGACAGTTTTCTTTTTACACATGGGAGGCCTAGCACTTCTTTCTTCCTCAAAAGGCTTATCCAAATCTATACCCATTTTCTTGGCATCTCTATGAACATTAGAAATTGATATTATGGTGACGTCTTCTCCTTGAACTAATGGATCATCCTCAAGGTCCCTGCTTGGTACTTTTGCTTTCAAATAGATCACGAAAATTGAGCATGGGAACACGAGGTTCTTCTCAGATATAGGAGATTTCACGAAAGACATTATATGCTCATAGAGTACGCAAGCCACATCGGTTTCTTCCTTTTTAAGTATACACTTAATTAATATGAGTTGCCTGCGAGTTACCTTGGATATGTAATTATTGACAAAGAATGTAGGAATAATGAAACAAGGCCATACTCGCACGCATGGTAAAAAGTCGCTACTTAATACCTGACTAGCATATCTTTCTACTTCAGGTATGGGTTTTCACCCACGAATCAAGACTTGATTGTAAAACGACTCCCACTCAAAGGTCTTATCATTGATTGTTGCATGGTATTTGAATGGACCCTTCAAGTTTGGAAATTTGAATAACTCACGAATACGCTTAACTGAAAAAGGAAAAATCTTTTTATGGACTTTGATAATCCAAAGTTACAAACAATAATACCTAAACTTCTTCAATTTGATTAATCCAAAGTTTCAAACAATAACACCTAAATAATAAATAAATGACCGGTGAGAAGAAGGCCAAGGAGGATTAGTGATGCTCCTAGGATACTTTGAAGAGTCCACATATATCCAAAGCTTAACGCCTGAGGACCTCGTTATCTATTGGGAATAAATAAAATAATAAATGAAGAGACTAAGAAGATCTAAAACATTTAGTAGTGAGAGATGTCAATCTATAACAAAAGCAACACGTATGTATAGCCAGGTGAGTAATATTTCACCTTTCCAAGACCATTATTCCAAAATGCCTAAAATATCCTCTAACAAAGCACAAGGCTCATATAGGATATCGTATCAATCATGATCTCTTTACCAATATCATATCGACACCTGTCCTACTTTAACAAATAGGTTCTCCTTAACCATCAACCTCAACCGAAAGCTCAAGATGGGTGAACTCTCTGGCCAGACTTTCTGGAAGCTATTAGGACTTCCCTTTCGAGTTCAAGAGAGTATCGATAGGCTCGGTCGCGTTCTACCAAAAGCGATGGTTATGACTCAATTGTGATATTATTGCCAAAAGACTACCCCAAAATTCGAGGAGAGTATAAACGAAAGTTTGATCCCAAAGGGCTTCGAGTAGCTTTGTTGTTCATTCGAGTCTCTAGTTACCCGACACTCCCTTGGATAATATGACAAAAGCCCATCCATGTAAGCTGAGCTTTTCGTACCTATATATACCCATGCCATTAGCTAAAGTATGTATTCCTTTTATTTCTATATTGTTCATATTTACAGTCAAACTTAAATATTAGTATTCTCCTTACCTCTTGGCCTTAATACTAAATTGACCAATCAGAGTACCATCGTCAGTCAACCCTTTTTTTGGTCTTGCTTTTGTCCAATTTTAGGTCACCTAGTTTACCCGAATATATATTCACCTTTGACAACCATCATTAGAGGTTTTGGATATCCATCGATCGCGTGTTTGTATTGGCCAGACCTTTCACAATCTATTAACTAGAATACTATGGTGCAATTAACTCTTAATATAACGATTCAGGGATCTTGTTGACTTTTTTTGCGTAACTATGCGATTAAACACCTATATAAGATGTTCTACCATTTTGGGTTTTGATAAAGATAAATTTTCAAGGGAGCAACAAAAACGAACATGCCGATTTCTAGTATAAAAACATATATTTTATCAGTTATACTTTTAGGTAATTATGAAACTTGCAACAATGTGTGTGTATTTTAGTGTATTTATTATGTGTACCAAGTAAATTAAGGTTTAAAAGTGTATATGAAGATGATATTATGAAAATGATGATGATTCGATGGAAAAAAACGTGATGTGCATGGTGTGTGGAGGTTTAGGGGGTAAAAGATAAGAAAAGATGTTATAATTTTTTTTAATGTTATAAACACTTCTCAAATTAACCCTATATGTTTCCTTCACATGTCTTTTTTTTCATCCGAATACTAATCAAAAAATAATCTTGGCCCAAATTGGGTAAAAATGTGAAACATTGGTCATCAGTTGAGTACTTGTTGTTCATTCAACCCATTTTAGAATAATTAGTATCGAAAATGGTCCAGTGTAATAATTTACCTTAAAATGATTTTATCATAACCTTAAAGTTACGTATCTTACAAATTTGTACAAAATAGTGGTGTTGGTTAAAATATACTCGTACGGACTCGGTGTCATTGACACGGTTCGAACCTGTACCACCTAGAAGGATAACCAAGGCTCTAGCTAGTTGAGCTAACCCAACTAGTTAAAATGCTCATTTTAAGACCAAAGGCATTAAAAATGTTCATTTTTAAGCCAATCATTAATTCTGTGAGATATTTTATAGATTTGAAGGGCAATTTGGACATTTTAATTCATCTATATTTTTAGTTGGCTACGTCATTAATTAGGAATTCTATTTGAAATGTCCAAATTACCCTTAAAAATTATGAAATATCTCACGAAATTAGTGAAATAACCTAAAAATACATATATTTAATACTTTGGCCTGAAAATAAATAGTCTGAAGCATTTGGGATATATTATATTTAACCGACCTATAAATAGAATTTACTCTATGTCTTAATACAAAACTATACAGGTTAATGGACTCTGATGATCTTTAATATAGAGTAAGATGATGGGTTTGCAATTATTATCATCTTTAAAGAACGTTGATATTTTTTTATCTATGTTTAGTTAGCATATAAACTATCTCGTTTTTAAAAACTTAAGTCCATTTAGCTAACAACATCAATTAATAGTTATATTGCACTACACCGCGTCCTTCTTTTTGCGACTACATTTGTAGTCGCCAAAGAAGGAAAAAGTAGTCGTGGATGCCAAATTTTGGATTTCCCAACTACTTGTAGTCGTTAAAACTTAGTCATGGAAAAGTTATCGTTAGAAAGTATATTTAACGACGAAAGCCTATAAGTAGTCGTAAATGATCAAGTGACTTTAACGACTACGTTTGTAGTCGTAAGTAACTTCTATCATTGCCGACTACATTATGTTCTCGTTAACTAATATATTTAACAACGACATGGTAGTCGTTATTTATTGACATTTACGACTACATATTTATTAATAACGAGTAACTATGTAGTCGTTCATAACAAAGTATTATCGACTACTTCAGTAGTCGCTAGAGGTTGATAATTAGCGACTACTTTTTATTGTCATTGAAGACTACATGTAGTCGTGAATGACCTTTTTTCTTTAAAAATAAAAAATATGTTCCTGATATATATTTTATTGCAATTTTTATTAATTATTTCAATTAAATATAATTCAAAAAACATATTTTAAAAAAAATAATACAATTAATAATTAAAAATACCAATAAAAAAATTAATTAATTAAAAATACCAATAAAAAAATAATTAATTAAAATATCCATAATATATTAATTCATCGATTCAAACCAAAAGTCAACGAAAAGTCAGAATAAAAGTCAACCAATTATCAAACATAGTCAAAATCCGATTAGATAACAAAAATAATAACCAAACCACCAAAATAACCAACATAGCATAACCTGGCGGCTATATAAACGAGACTCTTCCTCTCCTCCAGATTCATCACCACCTTCAGAATCACTTTCTTTATCCTCCTCTTCATCACCTCGACTCTCAGATGCACTACCTGTTGGAGGAGTAGGGTTTTGTGGCATAGGGTGGAAAGGGGTTAAACCCTGTTGTACCCTCATCTGATTAATCCAATCTATCGCGTTGGTCACAACATCCTGAGAGTAAACCGGAGGAGCTGTGCTAGTAGAGGCTATAGTGGGGGTTAATAAGGTGTCAGTCCTTGGGCTACCCGAATCTCGTTTATGTTTTCCATCATATGCGCAATCTGTCGTCTTGGGCCGGGGTAGTTGAAGGACCCGAGACACGCTTCTTCTTTCTCGGCTGGCCCACACCCGGTGTCCAGCTCCTCTTTGGCGAGCCCATAACCTCCTTCACCGTCTCCACTTGCATCTTCATGGTCAACTCACGAGTTTTGGTTGAGCCAGATTGACTCTGGGTCACTTTCTCTTTTCTTTAACACTTCCTGTTTAATTAAAGACATGTAAAAAAATAAATTAAAATTAAAGTTAAATAATTAATAAAATTATAATTAAAAAATATTTTTTAAAATAAACTTACATCTGCTTTCTTAAAATCATCCGACCTGCACTGCTTTATCTTTTTGCTTTTGACTACAACCTTGAAAAACTCACCCATTTGTAGAATAGGGACTTGTTCTTAGTAGCCTCATCAAGCACTGTCATCATCTCATATGGGGTCGCCTGTAGAACACCATGTTTCATTAAAGAAAATCAGTTAATATTCTAAATATTGTAAACACCTATATAAAAAATTAACTACCTCGTAAAGAATATCCCTAGTTATGGAATATTTTCGAGACCTAGCCCCACTTTTATTCTTTTGCTTCTTTCGATTGCCTTTATTCATTTTAGCCCGGTGCTGGTTTAATGAAAATACAAATATTAATAACATTATCTAATTTAAATAATAAAATAAATAAAGAAATACAAATATACCTTTGCGGCAGGTGAACCCCATGACTTACAACAGTTCACCCATTTCTCATCGAACAAGTAACTCGGTTTCTTTCCCAACAAGTAATCCTTCTTCACATTATACTTGTAGTCCTTGTACCTGTATCGCATTGTGTCACCGAAATTCCCGACAATATCTGCCCAGTCGGACCTTTTCCTCCAATTAGCAATATCGAAAAATTCCTATATCCAACATTTTAATTAAATTTAAATAAAATTAATTAATTATCCCATATATGTATTAATATTGGGGTAAAGTTTAGAAATTACAGCTAGTCGCTTGACAACTGCTTTTTTATCTGTTTGGGAAACTTTATCCCATGCTTTGTAGCACGGTGGTATCCTCTCCCAAACAGTTAGCCCGACCACTTGGCTAACGTTTTAACCGTATTTACCCAAGGGATTCCACGTATCATCGAGAACACAGAAGTTCACAGACAAAGGATAGTCAACTGCCTTTATTGCTTGAATAGCAAGCTTTGGTGATGCAGTCCCCTTTTTCTACGCTTAATTTTTTCTACTTTAAATCATAGTTAATTATTGTAAATTTAAAACAAAAATATGTTTGGTAAAAAAACTTGTATATGTACAAGGTTGGTTGTTACATGTGGACAAGTTTCTGTTTAGATTTTGGTTTGGATCGCGTCCTCCACCGTCCCCATCATGGTTCCTACTTAACACATCAGCTATCTAGTTTGCAATCTCAAATGACGAATAAATATATTTAAAATACATAATTAAAAATAAATTAAAGAACTAATATTAAATTATTACATTACCAAATTAATTTCATAAATATAAAATAAAAACTATTAAAATTATACATCACCAAACTAAACAAATATAAATTTAATACAAAATAAATAATACATTACCAAATTAAATTAAATTAATAATCTCAATCCACTTACAATTTGTGTTACACAAGAAATATATTAGTCATATTATAAATAAAAGAAATATATAATTACTAATAGGGATAATTCTCAATTAATTACAATATCACAAGTTTCATTCCTGAAAAAATGAAGGAGAAAATTACTATTTACTTACTCACTAACTAAAAACTTAATTCTCAATTAATCATTTTTGACATATTTATTTTACATTTTTACCCTTATATGAGATAATTCTCAATCAGTTACAAATGTACACTTTTCATTCTCAAAAAAGGAAGAGGTTTTGATTTCCTACTTACTCACAAGTTAAAGAAATTAATTCCCAACTAAACCAATCACCAACAACTTCCATCACACGCGCGCGTTCGTGAATTTTTTTAAATATGCATAACCAATTCTAAAAAAATAAAAAAGAAATAAAAGATTTACATTTTTGGACGAATCAAATTAAGATTTACGTCTATAAATTTTTTTGATTTTTTTTGAATTTTTTGACTTTTTTTTAATATTTTAATTTTGATATTCTGTTTTATGTGTTTCTACAATACATAAAAATATATTAATGTGTTAATGTGATACACAAAATCATATAATCGCTCTAAAACATTAAATTCTTTAACAAAATTAATTTTTTCTCTTTATTAATCACATATATCCTATTTTTACTTGTTTTTAACATATTGATATAATATCTTTTTGACCAACTGATGTCTCCTCATTTGTGATAATTAAATATACTTCCGGGACATCATTTTAGGCGTATTTATTAGTTTATAGGTCGATCTTAGCTTAATTTAGTGCACTCTCCTATTTTGAGTCTTGATTTAGGAACATAATATTTTTAGAGCATATTTGGTTTAATTGTTTATTTAGTGTGAAGCTTTAAAGATAATTATGGAGATTAATTAGAGTCCAAGTCAAAGACTACAAGATATGGAAATAGATAAACATGGAAATTGGAGATAGAAGGAAACGTAGTTCAATTAGGAAAAAGAAAAGCTGCCTAAATCTGAATTTCTGCAGCACACGCCTAAAGAAGTGGAGATAACTCCAACAAGGAAGCCGAGTTTGGTAAATTCCTTTCATAGGGATGTAGATAATTCGCTGAGGATTCTTTTGGTATATTATGGAGCAAAAAGAGACCAATAACAAAGAAGATATGCTCAAAACAGTTCAGCAGTAATTATCTTTATTTCCATACGAATTAGAGTTGGGTTTGGAGTCCACCACTTACTTCTCCTTCAAGAAAACGAATTAGGTCTTCCTATACCCTATAAATACATCCTCTTAACATTAGAAAATCATCCTTGGTGAAATCTTAAACCAAGAGGAAGCTTACAACACAAGAGAGAAGTCTGGAAGGAGCTGTTCATCACAATGCCTTCTTCTACCTTTAAATTTGAAATTTCTTTCTTTTCTTTCATCAACTAAATTTCTTTAGCTTGAGTTTTAGCATATATGTATGAACCCTAGTTTTTATTGACATCTATCTAATTTGGGAATTTTATATTTTAAATTGAATTATAGTTTTTATTCTCTGTTTATGTGTTTGGATTTATATTCTGTGTTCTTGTGGATCGCGACCATATAGAATTACCATCTAGTAGTTAGGCCACCATTGACAACGGTGTTTAATTGCATGTTTAGCACATAACGTCTAGTATCCGGTTTAGATTTGACAAATCAACCTAACTAGATAATCACTATGGTTTAGTTCTTGTGACTATTTACCAATTACAGGAAAAGTTTGCTTAGGAAGCCTTATTGACACAGGTAAATCCTATTTTAATACCGATAGCGAATTGGAACCGATTATTGAAATACTACATAATTCACCCTTACATGTTTAGAACGGCAAAACTAGTGGGGATTACATGCTAGTGACTCGAGCTATACTCTCACGTTACTTCTCTTTCATATTAAATTTTCTGTCTTTAATTTCTTAGTTTTAATTTAGTTAATTAGAAAATCAAACAAAAATCTATTTATCTTTACTTTATTTGCGTTTAGTTATTGTAGCTTTAATTATTTACACTTGATATTTGCATAATATTTCCCTAACCTTCGTAGTCTCTGCGGAACGAATCTTAATTATTTAACTAAAAATTGCATACGATCTGTATACTTGCAGAACCGTGTCAGTCTAGGGTATTTATTTGCACTTATTTATATCTTATTTTATCACACCCTAGGCCCCACCAAGTTTTTGGCGCCGCTTCCGGGGACTACATCGTTAGTCCTTGTGCATATATCTTGTGCTTTTATTTTTAGTTAGTTCTATTTTACGCTTTTGTCTTTTAGTTTTTGTTTTTCAGATTTATATATAGATGGAGAACCCAAGGAGACTTGAGCTACCCATCGAGTTTAGAGAGGAGCCACGAGGAATTCGCGCTCTAGAGATTCAAGCCGCAAAATTTAAACCTGATCCAGGGATGCTAACTCAGTTTGCAACTCATGGATTATTCAGCGGCGCTGCACATCAAGATCCGATCCGATATATTCAGAAATTCATGCAGATCTGTGATGCTTATATCATAAGAGGAGTGACTAGGGAACAAGTGTATTACCTGATGTTCCAATTCTTCTTGACCGGATGTGCAAGCGATTGGTATGATACCCAATACCCTCATGTTATTCCAGATTGGGACAAGCTTCAAGCCAGATTCCTAGACCGTTTCTATCTGGTTAGTAGACGTTTAAAAGATATGTTGGAGCTTGAACAATTTATACAGGAAGACGGAGAGAGTTTGGGTGAAGCATGGTTACGATTTACAGAAAAGAAAGCCAGATGTCCATATCATAGATCCTCGCCGGAATATTACTTAACCTTGTTTTATGGAGGCCTTAATGACAAATCAAGAGAGAAAGCAGATTCGTTAGGAAACACAGGTTTCGTGTTATTAGATCCTGAAGAGGCTGAGTTGGGGATGGAAAGAATTCTTGAGAACGAGAGAAGTTGGCCAAAGAAACCAGAAGAAGAAAACACTTCAGAGTCTCTGAAGCTTAAAGAATTGGCTCAACAACTCAAGGAGCTACAAGAACAAGCCCGAACAATTGCTCAGGTGAATGTAGTACGTGCAATTCCTTCGTGTCCTGGTTGTGGATCAAGAAATCATGTGTGGGAAGGATGTATGAATAATCCAGCAGTAGCTTCCGTTACATATCCTCGAGATAACTATATTTCTAATGGTTATACTGATCCTCAAGAAAGCTACACTAATTATCAACAACCTCCACAACAAAGAAGTTGGGTCAGAAAGCAAGAGAATTATCAGCAACCCCAACCTCAATCCTATAATCCACCACAACCTATTCAGACAGAGGCACCCATTGTTAAGAAAGCTTGTCAAGAAACAAAGAAAGATCCACCTAAACAATCAATGCAATTGGCAAAACAAGAACAACTCCAGAGCTTGAATACGAGTATGGCTAAATTAATGTAAACAGTTGGAAACAACATGAGTCGTAGCCAACAGAAGATTCAAGCCCAGCAGAAGATTATCAAGCAACTACAGCATACTCTATCACATATGGCGAGTACATTACAAAATCGGCCAACAGGGCAACTGCCTAGTGATACTATTGCTCCTAGAGATGATATTTGCCATGCAGTTGAGTTACGAAGTGGAAAACAACTACCTCCACCTAGACCAGAAACAGAACCAATCCCTATTCCAGAAACCAGGGGGAGGAAACAATCAAAGATACAGTGGAGGAGGTAGTTGAACCAAAGAGTGTCCAAATCGAGACACCTGAAAAGACAAGAAAACCAGTGGAACTTAATACGCGCCCTCCACCACCATACCCTTCACGTGTCAGAAAGAAGGACAATGACCTGGAATTCAAGAAGTTCGTTGACATGTTGAAGAAATTGGAAGTTAATATACCACTTGTTGAAGCTCTCAAGAGGATGCCAACCTATCTTAAATTCATGAAAGACATTCTCTCCAACAAGCGAAGTATAGAAACTGGGGAAACAATTGGATTACCTATGGAGTGTAGTGCTATATGTCAAAGTAAGTTACCACCAAAGCTAGAAGATCCTGGAAGTTTTACGATTCCCATCGGCATTGGAGATAGTTGGACCGGGAAAGCATTATGTGATTTAGGCGCGAGCATCAATCTCATGCCTAGATCTCTGTTCGAGAAGCTTAATATTGGAGAAGTAGTACCCACATCTGTGGTATTACAAATGGCGGATCGCTCCCTCTCACGACCAATAGGTAAAATCGAAGATGTTTTAGTTAAAGCTGGCTCTTTTATTTTCCCTTGTGATTTTATTATTCTTGACTACGACGCGGATAAGAATGTCCCCATCATCTTGGGTAGACCATTTTTAGCCACGGGGCGTACACTAATTGATGTTGAGAATGGTGAGTTGATCATGAGAGTACAAGGCGAACATATACGATTCAATGTGTTTCAGGCTATGAAGTTACCAAATTCAAAAGATGAATGTTTCAAAATAGATGTCATCGGAAAAATTGCGCAAGAAGTCTTCAATGGAGCAAGCTTAGATGATGATCTTGACGAAGCCTTAGCACTTGAATCACCAGAGGAACTCGAGATTCCCCCTGAAGATGTTGCTGCATTAGGATCAAATGTACGAGAACTACTCCGAGAATCGGGTGACATTGAACCAATGAAACAACCATCTATAATATGTCCACCTGTTCTCGAAGAAAAACCACTTCCAGATCACCTACGCTACGCATATCTAGGTACGAATAAAACTTTGCCTGTTATTATTTCTGCTAACCTTTCAGGTCCTCAAGAGGAGAAGCTACTTCATGTACTCCGAGCAAACAAAGAAGCAATCGGATGGACTATTGCCGACATCAAAGGAATTAGTCCTTCCGTTTGCAAACACAAAATCATTCTTGAGAACGAAGGTGGGCGATCTATAGAAGGACAAAGAAGACTCATACCAGCTATGAAAGAAGTGGTGAGGAAGGAAGTTATCAAGTTGTTAGACGCAGGAGTTATCTATCCGATTGCTAGCAGTGATTGGGTCAGTCCAGTGCAATGTGTTCCAAAGAAAGGAGGTATCACTACTATCCTTAATGATCAAGGTGAAGCTATACCATCAAGACCATTTGTGGGGTGGCGAGTATGCATGGACTACCGAAGACTCAACAAAGCTACAAAGAAAGATCACTTCCCGCTACCATTCATTGATCAGATGCTAGACAAACTCGCAGGGAGAGAGTATTATTGTTTCCTTGACGCATATTCGGGTTATAATCAGATTTGTGTAGATCCCCTTGACCAACACAAAACAACTTTTACTTGTCCGTTTGGTACTTTTGCTTATAGACGAATGCCGTTTGGTTTATGCAATGCACCTGCCGCGTTCTAGAGGTGCATGATGGCGATATTTTGGGACATGATTGATAAATATTTGGAGGTTTTTATGGATGATTTTTTGATGATTGTTTGAATAATCTTGAGAAAGTCCTTGTGAGATGTAGAGAAAAGATCTTGTGCTTAATTGGGAAAAATGCCACTTCATGGTTCAAGAGGGAATTGTGTTGGGACATAAAGTTTCGAAGGCAGGGATGGAGGTTGATCGTGCTAAAATTGAAGTTATCAAAACATTACCACCTCCAGTTTCTATAAAAGGAGTGAGAAGTTTCTTGGGCCACGCAGGATTTTATCGAAGATTTATTAAAGATTTCTCTAAGATCGCCAAACCGCTTTGTTCTTTACTTGAAAAGGATACTCCTTTTAACTTTACTGAAGAATGTCTTCAAGCGTTTTTGACGATTAAGGAAAAACTGATCTCTACACCTATTGTTATACCTCCTGATTGGAAAGCTCCGTTTGAACTTATGTGCGATGCTAGTGATCACGCTATGGGTGTTGTGTTTGGACAGAGGAAAGACAAGATTTTCCACACGATTTATTATGCAAGCAAGACTTTCAACGCTGCCCAGATGAATTATACAGTGACAGAGAAAGAGATTTTGGCCGTGGTTTATGCTTTTGATAAATTTCGTTCCTATCTGATTGGGAAGAAAACTGTTGTATACACGGACCATTCTGCTATCAGGTACCTTATGGAGAAAAAGGACGCTAAGTCGCGTCTTATTAGATGGGTACTGTTACTTCAAGAATTCGACATAGATATTCGAGACCGAAATGGATGCGAGAATCAAGTTGCTGATCATTTATCAAGTCTCGAAGGATCTGAGGCAAACAAAGAACCATTGTTGGTTAAATAGGTATTCCCTGATGAATAACTTTTTGCTATTAAACATGCGTTTGTGACATGGTATGCAGATCTAGTCAACCTCATTGTGAGTGGTGTCTTTCCCAAAGATATCCACCCACAACAAAGACAAAGATTAACTCACCAGGCCAAACAATATTATTGGGATGAACCATACCTCTGGAAGATTTGTAATGACCAAGTGGTCAGAAGATGTGTACATGAAGGTGAAATGGAAAAGATCATTGAAAGTTGTCATAGTTCACCTTACGGAGGTCACTTCAAAGGCGATAGAACTGCAGCTAAAATTCTTCAATCCGGATTCTATTAGCCTACCATACACAAAGATTGTCATCCTTTTGTCCAGTCATGTCAAAGATGCCAGTTCACTGGTAATATATCAAAAAGAGACGCGATGCCGCTTAATAATATTCTTGAAGTTGAAATCTTTGATGTATGGGGAATAGATATCATGGGACCTTTCATCACTTCCCATGGAAATCTTTATATTTTGCTTGCGGTAGATTATGTATCAAAATGGGTAGAAGCAGTGGCAACACCAAAGAACGATGCCCAAACAGTGATTAAATTCTTAAAATCAAACATCTTTTCAAGACATGGTACGCCACGTGTTCTAATCAGTGATAAAGGTACCCACTTCATTAATGCTCCCCTGAGAAATTATCTTCGTAAGTTTGGAGTGAGACACCGTACTTCAACCGGTTATCACCCACAAACTAACGATCAAGCTGAAGTTTCCAACCGGGAAATCAAATATATTCTTGAGAAGACCGTGAACAAATCGAGGAAAGATTGGTCTTTAAAGCTAGATGATGCTCTCTGGGCTTACAAAACAGCATTTAAAACACCAGTTGGAGCATCTCCATATCGCATGGTCTACAGCAAAGCGTGTCATCTACCGATTGAACTAGAAGCTCGAGCCTACTGGGCTATTACAACTCTGAATCTAGACCCATAGTTGGCCGGGAAACAAAGGATGATGCAATTGAACGAGTTGGAGGAGTTTCGTTATCTTGCCTATGAAAATTCACGCCTCTACAAAGAGAAAACAAAGCGATGGCATGATAAACGGCTCCGTCCAAAGCATTTCGAGAGAGGACAAAAGGTTTTATTATACAACTCTCGATTTTCGAACTACCCGGGAAAGCTTAAATCCCGTTGGGGAGGACCTTACATTGTTACGAAAGTCACACCTCATGGAGCGATTGAAATTGAACATCCAACCGAGCAACGGACATTCATGGTGAATGGCCAGCGTTTGAAGAGATACCATGATAGTGAAGACTTTGGGCGAGAGGAGATAATCCATCTCGTAGAATGCGCTTATCCTGAGGTACACGTCTAACTGAAAGACGTTAAACAAAAGTGCTCTTGGGAGACACCCCTTGTTTTTATTGCTTTTTAGATTAGTTGTTTTTGCTTTGTAGTGTATAATATTAAGTTAGTGTATATTTTTAATTGTGTTTACAAGCTAATAGGAGAGAAAGGTAGTGTTCGATTGTGCAGGAAACGAGTTTGGGGTTAGAAGGAAAAAGTTGGAAAAATTTGCAAGGCTGGTGCGGACTACCCATGCGGTACACCCATATACCGCAGGGATGTACCGCGCGTGAAAAACCCGTACCACGGGTCGGGCGCCACGGGTTTTATACCGAGACGAAAAAATGGATGGCTGAAAGGCGCGGTGCACCGCACCCCTATACCGCATGCCCAAAACGCATGCCACGGGGTGATGTACCGCGGGTTTTTTGACGAGGATGATGCGGTGTACCCATGCACCGCAGCCCTATACCGCACGCCCAAAACGCGTGCCACATGGTGCTACCACGGGTCTATTGCCGAGGCCAAAATTTCAACAGCTACAGCGCGCGGTGTACCCATGCGGTACACCCATATACCGCAGGGATGTACCGCGCCAGGCGGTTTGTGAAGAATTTGAGGCCTATTCAACTTCTTACCTTAACAGGATTAACCCTAGCCTCTCCCATACGAATTTTTCAGACCCAAACCCTACATATACATCTTAAAGCTTGTACAAACCTTCACAATTAACACAACAACTCAACAAATTCTCTCCTCCATCCTCCATAAACACAATCTCTTCATCAAATTCATCACACTACACCATTAAAACACCATCAAATTCAACAAGCTTTAAAGAGTTCTTCCAAGATCCATCAAGAAACCTTTCTCTTTCATCAATTCCAAGCAACAACCTCAAGCTAAACCAAGTTCTCTTAAACTTTTAATACATCCTTGGTATAACTTGAGTTGTGGGTAAATCAAGCATGACTAACAGATCTGAAGCTATGGAATACAAGAGAAAGTGCTCTATCCTTGGGAAGAATAAGAAATTGCCTGGAGCCACCATTAAAAAACCCATCAATCTTGATGAGGTTACTGAAGAATCAAAAGAAAAGGCACCGGCACAACCACTACCAAAGAAGTTAACTGCTAGAATGTCCATACCATCAAGGAGGCCTTTGAAGAAGATAAAAATTCAGGACCAAGGTTCTTCTACTTCTTCCTTTGAAATTGTTCATGATCTTCCTCCTTGGGCTCTCAAGTTATAGAACAAAATCGAAAGATTACAAGAAGATAACAGAGAACTTTGGACGGAAGTCATACAGATGCAATCACAGTTGGAAGATTTTACCTTGGAAAGAGATATTGATAGTTATACCAACCCCTCTACTTCGGATAAGGATGAGGATATAATGGATCTCTATGGCCAGCCAGTTAAGTCATTCTAATTTTTCTTAAAAAGCTTGTATGCATTAGGTAGTTTAGTTAGTTTTCATTTTAAATTTTATTCCAGACTTGAGTCTTTTTCGAGTCGTGGGGACACGGCTCACTTTTGAGTTGGGGGTGGGGATTCGTTGTCCTCATCTTCTTTTCGTTTTTGCATAAAATTTAAAAATTTTAGGTTGAATTAAGGCATAGAATATCTTTGAATGTACCTATTTGAGCATGATTTTATTAGGTCAATGACAGTAAGTAGTATGTTTTTGAAAGATGCAACAAAATTGTTTAGGATGCATGTATAAAAACAGGATATAAAAGACATAAGAGTTAATGAGCAATGCTAAGAAGTTACGTTGAAACTTAGGGATAGTTAGTTAGTGTGTAGAACGTGAGGTTTAAAATTAGTTGAAAACCCGCTTATCTATGAACTAATAATGAAAACGTAACGAAATCCGGTAGTTAGGAAAATGACTAAGGCATTTCTTTCATGATAAAACACTTGAAGCTTTTATACTTTCTCACCCTTTTATTTGATTATGTTATTATTTATCCGTCTTAACCCCTCTGAGCCTTTCTAAAGCCTTTTATTGAAACACATTATAATCCATACCCTTAGTTTGTAGGACTTATCCATATGACCCGCACTCGAATCGCAAAACCTGAGACAACTCATTTTAGAGCTTGAGTTTGGGGTGGTGGGTTTCATCATTAGGGAACATTGGGTTTTGGGAATTACAATTGTGATTTTATTGATGATGAAATTGTTATTAATTATAACCCTTTGCCGGGGTAATAGTGAATGAAAAAGAAGCTACGAGCTAAATTTGCCAACAAGGGCATACAAAGAATATATATATGAAAAAATAGCGTGATATCTCGACATCAAAAGAGAGTCATAGCTATACAAAAGAAAAATTGGCATAACAAGAATATATATTCGGACCGGCAAAGTGGATTTTATATCATCATAAAAGGTTTTCTTTGGGATTATTGGGGATGCACATCAAAAGCATAAAAAATTGGGTTGAGTGAGAACATCTTCGAGTGGAAACTCAAGCTCTAGGGCGATTCATTGATGGCTAGTGAGGAGAGAGCCAAAAGCTCACTTTTCATTATCCAAATATATCATACCGTCCCTAAGCCAAGTTATAACCAAAGACCTTAGGATTTCTAACTACTTGGTGGAGAAACAATTGAGCTATTAGGTAATAGGTGAGTGGACCATTGGATGCTATATTTGGACCTATGAGCACCCTATAGCCATTAACATGAACTAAGTTATCATCCTCTCCTTCTATCATTGCGAAATTAATCTGGACTTGAATTTATGGATTGTTTATTATGTGTATATTAAGCATACTTGTGCATTATTTCTTGAGCATTAATACATGAGACTTTTTAGATGTTTATTCTCTAGGATCATTCATTATGTTCAGTTCTTATTCTCCTCCTACTTCTTGTTTATTTGACTACCCTTCTGTTCTTTACTTTTATTGTATCGAGACGATACAACTTTGAGTTGGGGGTCTTGATGTCTCCTCATTTGTGATAATTAAATATACTTCCGAGACATCATTTTAGGCGTATTTATTAGTTTATAGGTCGATCTTAGCTTAATTTAGTGCACTCTCCTATTTTGAGTCTTGATTTAGGAACATAATATTTTTAGAGCATATTTGGTTTAATTGTTTATTTAGTGTGAAGCTTTAAAGATAATTATGGAGATTAATTAGAGTCCAAGTCAAAGACTACAAGATATGGAAATAGATAAACATGGAAATTGGAGATAGAAGGAAACGTAGTTCAATTAGGAAAAGGAAAAGCTGCCTAAATCTGAATTTCTACAGCACACGCCTAAAGAAGTGGAGATAACTCCAACAAGGAAGCCGAGTTTGGTAAATTCCTTTCATAGGGATGTAGATAATTCGCTGAGGATTCTTTTGGTATATTATGGAGCAAAAAGCGACCAATAACAAAGAAGATATGCTCAAAACAGTTCAGCAGTAATTATCTTTATTTCCATACGAATTAGAGTTGGGCTTGGAGTACACCAATTACTTCTCCTTCAAGAAAACGAATTAGGTCTTCCTATACCCTATAAATACAGCCTCTTAACATTAGAAAATCATCCTTGGTGAAACCTTAAACCAAGAGGAAGCTTACAACACAAGAGAGAAGTCTGAAAGGAGCTGTTCATCACAATGCCTTCTTCTACCTTTAAATTTGTAATTTCTTTCTTTTCTTTCATGAACTAAATTTCTTTAGCTTGAGTTTTAGCATATATGTATGAACCCTAGTTTTGATTGACATCTATCTAATTTGGGAATTTTATATTTTAAATTGAATTATAGTTTTTATTCTTTGTTTATGTGTTTGGATTTATATTCTGTGTTCTTGTGGATCGCGACCATATAGAATTACCATCTAGTAGTTAGGCCACCATTGACAACGGTGTTTAATTGCATGTTTAGCACATAACGTCTAGTATCCGGTTTAGATCTGACAAATCAACCTAACTAGATAATCACTATGGTTTAGTTCTTGTGACTATTTACCAATTACAGGAAAAGTTTGCTTAGGAAACCTTATTGACACAGGTAAATCCTATTTTAAACTACCGATAGCGAATTGGAACCGATTATTGAAATACTACATAATTCACCCTTACATGTTTAGAACGGCAAAACTAGTGGGGATTGCATGCTAGTGACTCGAGCTATACTCTCACATTACTTCTCTTTCATATTAAATTTGCTGTCTTTAATTTCTTAGTTTTAATTTAGTTAATTAGAAAATCAAACAAAAATCTATTTATCTTTACTTTATTTGCGTTTAGTTATTCTAGCTTTAATTATTTACACTTGATATTTGCATAAGATTTCCCTAACCTTCGTAGTCTCTGCGGAACGAATCTTAATCATATAACTAAAACTTGCATACGATCTGTATACTTGCAGAACCGTGTCAGTCTCGGGTGTTTATTTGCACTTATTTATATCTTATTTTATCACACCCTAGGCCCTACCACCAACAATCTTTTATTATATTGTGTGTTGTAGTAATACACAAAACAATTATTTGTGTATTACAGCAACACACAAATTTACCTTTTCTCTTCCTGTCAAGCCCATTCTTTTTTTGTTCAAATCGTCAAGCCCATTCCCAGTTAACCATTTGTGTCCTACTTGAATACACCACCTTCGTAACTATGTGTTGCATCAACACATTATTTTGATTATTACGTGTTTCTGCATCACACAAATTGTTTCTTGCGACTTTTAGTATCACACACATTGACTTACACACTTGTGCTAGTCTTACATCCCTTTCGATGTGATCTATTTGTATCATATACACATAGTTTTAGAGTTTAGCGTTTAGTATGGTTTTTTGTGTGTTACTGTAATACACAAATTACTGTTTTGTGTAATACAACAACACACAAAATAACAAAAAAGGGTTGGACAAAAAGTTAATACATCAAAATAGTTACAAACGAGTAAAAATATTGTATATGTGACTAATAAAGAGAAAAAACGATTTTGTTAAAGAAAAGAATGTTTTAGATTGATTTTATAATTTTGTGTGTTACAGGAATAAATAAATATAATTATGTGTGTTGTTTGAACACATAAATCTGAATATCAAAATTTAAAAATAAAAATAAATCAAAAAAATCTCTAATATAGATATGACCTTGCCTCGCCAAAAATACAATTTTCTAATTTTTTTGGATTTAATTATGATTTTATATAAAAAAAATCACGGACGTGCACGTGTTGTGGAATTTGGAAAATCTGTTTTGTGTTTCATAACAACGCATAAAACAGATTATCGAAATTAAAAAATTAAAAAATTTAAAAAAATCCATAGACGTAAATATTAATTTGTCTCGTCCAAAAATGCAAATTTTTTATATTTACGATTTTTTTAGAATTAGTTATGATTTTTTTTTTTAAATTTCACGGACGCGCGCGTGTGGTGATGTTAGTTGGTGGTGATTAGTGGTGGAAGTGTTGGGGTGGTTCTGGGGGTGGGTGGTAGTGGATGGTGGTGGGGGTGGATGGTGGTGGTGGTGGTGGTGGTGGTAGGGGTAGGGATGATGGTGGTGGTAGAGGGTGGGAGTGGTAGTGGGGGTGGTAGTAAGGGTAGTAGTGAAAGAAAATAAATAAATATTGAAGATATAAGAATTAAATGGTCTATATAATTAAAGTAACTAATTAATAGGCTTTTGGGTATTTTTGTAATCTTCCAATTTTTTGTGCTTAAATAGGAATTAAGTTGAAGTTGTAATTAATTTGAAATTCGTATGCTCCCTGTGTAATTAACTAGGCGTTGTCCCTTACTAATATTTCTAATTATTTTTTAAATATTAGTCTTTCTAATTTTATTTACTTTTTTTAATTGCAAATAGGTTCTTGTATTTTTTTAAAAATTAAAAATATTTCTAATTAAACCTAAAACTATAAAATAGTAATAATTTTTAAATTTTCTAAAATTGCATTTTAGTCTTTATAATTTTAGGTATTATTTTTTTATTGCAAAAAGATACCTTTATTTGTATTAAATAAAAAAATATTTCTAATTACACATAAAACTATAAAATAGTTATAGTTTTTAAATTTTTTAAAATTATATTTTAGTCCTTATAATTTTATGTATCATTTTTTTATTTTAAAAAGGTCCTTGTATTTTTTTTTTAAATTATAAAACCCCCTAATCATATTACTAACAAGCCTATGCATAAATCCTAAACACCAAATCCATAAAAAATCAATTATTAATTTCTTCAATTGTTTTTTTTCAATTCTAACCATCAAAATATGTTACAACTAACCTAAATCACACCCATAAACACTCAATTAAATTCGGATTTCATTAACATCACAAAAGAAAAGGAAAAAATCTTGTATAAATTTGACAAAAAATAATATTCAATTTTAACATCTAAAATGTGTTAAAACTAACATACATCACATCCTAAAACACTCACAAACATTCGGAATTAACAATAACAAGAAAAAAAAATCAAAGAACAAAAAAAATTGAAAAAAAAACATCATGAAAATTATAGCACAAATAGGTGATGAAAAACATACCTTTAGTGGTGAAATACTAGCTCCTTTGATGTAGAAACCATGTCAATATAATTTGGAGTTAAACACAAAGCAAAAAAAATTAGGTTAGACAAAAAATATTTTGTAAAATCATATAAAATCTTAGGAAAAATGGAAATGAAGGTTTAAATGAGGATTTTTATTACCTTTGGATGTGATTTGTGGTTTAAAATTGCTCCAATTGTTGGCAAAAATGGAATATTTAAAGAGAGTTGCGTTTTAATATTTTGGAGTGTTGAGAGCGTGAGATAATGGCTTGGCAGGAAGTACATATAGGACAATGTTTTACGTGACTACAACTTAGAGTCGCGAATTATGAGTTTGACTGACACGTGTCGGTCTTGGCTTATTCTAGACTACTAAGTAGTCGCGAAAGCTAAAAATGAAACGTGTGGCCACCAATGGGTGGGAAAGTGGACCTCCATTAATTAAATGAATATTAAATTCACGATTAACGACTACTTAAGTAGTCGTGAATGACCCACACTCATTGGAGACTAGTTCTTCATCTCTAGCAACTACAATGTAGTCGCTAATAATAAAATTAAATTTTTTTCCTTTTTTATATAATTGTAAGGAACAATTTTAATTTTTAAACACCTGTTATACAATAAAAAGTAGTAACGTAATCAATTCCACATAATTGAAAACATAATCATAACAAGTAATCAAACTTAAATACCAATGTTTAAAAAAAAATACAAAATTGACTACAAAAAGAAATAAAGATATAATAAAACACTCTAATCAGTTTCGTAACCACTCGTGTCAACAATTTTCTCATCACTATCAGCGTAGATTGGTTTCTCTATTTCATCATTGGCATACTCGTCCACCGTGTCATCCAACAACTCATCCTCTTCATCAATAATCAAATCTACATGCAATAGAGAAGGGTCAAACTGGATCTCCTCACCAGTTGTCAAGTTTAGCTATGAGTAATATGTCTCCGAGTTCACCAAAAGAATCGTGATACTCTCGTTTTCAGTAGGCAGTGATTCTGCACCTCATAAATCGGGACTCTATCCATGTCGATCATTGATTTCTCAAACTTTCCACCCTTTTTGTGTTTTCCTTGAATTAATCTCATCAATGTAAAACACTTTTTTTTGCTTGTGTCGCTAAGATGTATGGTTCATCTCTCCAAAAAAAACTAGACGTGTTAATAAAGGTTACCCCATTCTCTGTCCTCGCAGTGCTCGTGTTATACCAATTACACTCGAATAACACAACAAAACGACCACCATCAAATGTTACCTCTACAATCTTTACTAATTCACCGTAATACAGTTTCCCTTCATTCGTGGTACATACCCCGTAATCCCGAGTCACTCTTTTTTCTCCTTTTTCACGAGTAACCCATTTGACAACGTTCACAACACATGATTCATATTTATAAACCGCACCATGAGACTTACTAGACAATGAAATTATCTCACTAGTAGCGAATGCATCACCGACATTTTTCATTTCATAAACCTACAAACAAGAACAATTATAACAATATTGTCTAACATTGAATCTTACTTTGATATTTGAATGGATCTATACTTTATGCATAAACCAATCTTGGAAATTTTGTCGATGTTTCCTCTTTTTATCGGCTACAGGGTCTGATAGCATGGCTTTGTGTTCTCTGTACATTTGAAGACTATAATCCATACTTTTTTCATAATGAATGCAGAAAAATGAAATACAAATTATCAACTTACGTCATTAAATGTTGGATTTCGTCGCAATCAAGTAGGATGTACCAGTTCATTTGCTCCTTCTCTACGTATTGCACAACACCAAACTCTTTTAACCTAGTGGAGTACACTGGCTCTTAAATACGAATAAATCTTTAGGCTGAGATACAGTCTCTGTATATCTACTCGGTTCAATGAACTTTGTTTTTTCTTCTTGTAGATAATGCGATATGAAAGTCAAAGTCTCCTCTACGGCGTAACCATCCGGCCTAGCCAGGTTTCTTATGTATTCCTTTAAATTCTTTAAATACCGCTCAAATGGGTACATCTAACGCATCCGAACTAGTCCCCTTAACAAAGCTTCGTCGTATAAGTGTATAACTAGGTAGATCATTATATCGAAAAACGCGGGAGGCAAAACATTTCTAGTCTACACATAACTTCAACCACTCCCGCCTTACCCGATTCTAACTCTTTCCTACTGATATTTTTCTTACAAACACGTTAGCTAACCTAATAATCGCATCACTAATCGATTTATCTTCAATAAGCCAGGGGATACTAGCCACGAAAAAAATACTACATCATCACGTGACAGTCGTGAGATTTCATTCCGATAATCTTGCCTATATCACTTTGAACATTATTTCTCAAACTAGATGCAAAACCATCGGGAAACTTCAGTGCCTTCAACTAGTAAAGAAATATTTTCCGCTTTTCCGCTTGACGAAGTATACTTTTCTCGCTTGAATATCGCTTTACCTCCTCTTGATATCAACCACAAATCTTTCCTAATGTTCATATACTTAATATTCATTCTCGCTTTCACGTTATCTTTGTTTATTTTCCCATCAAGACCTATAATTGTACCGAGCAAACTATCACACACATTCTTCTCGCAATGCGTAACATCAATATTATGTTTCAACAAATTTTTGGACCAATAAGGTAAATGATAAAAAATACTCTTTTTCTTCCAATTGAATAGACAATGACCAGTTTTCTTCAGGGTCTTGCCCCCAACATCTTTGTGTTTACCGGGAAACACAATGGGCAACCCATCTAAATATGTTTGAATATCCACATGAGTATGTTTCTTGGTGGGCCCCTATGATACGTACTCGGGTACAAAACCTTGTCTTTTCTAAATCGATGTCTGGGAGGTAATAACATCTATGGTCAAAGTAAACGACACTTTCTTCACCTTCTTCGACAGAGTATAATCCATGCATTCTGGGCAAGCTAAGTAACCTTGACCCGACCATCCTGAAGTGTATGACCTAGCGGGGTAATCATTAGTCGTGGACAACAAACAAACCTTCATTGTAAACTCTTACTTCGTGTGGGCATCATACGTAAGGATCCCTTTCTCCCACAACTCGTCCAACTCATCCATAACAAGCTGAAGAAAGACATCCATGATCTTACCGGGTGAACATGGTCCCGGAATCAACAAACAAAGCTGAAATGTGGTTTCCTTCATGAATTCCCACGACGACAAGTTGTAGACGGTCAATATAACCAGCCACACGTTGTAGGAGTTGTTCTGCATAGAGAACGGACAATAAACCATCGATACCCAGACCCAAGATTACATTCCAAGGTTTGCTAGCAAACTCAGGATGTAACTGTACAAATCTTTTTCAACTGTCACCATCAACCGGGTGACGCAACACATCTGGGTGGTACTCTTCCTTGTACGGTGCCAAATCATATTTTTGGCAGTGTGTCTCGAAGTATAAAGTCGCTGCAACCTCGTTGCAATCGGAAACTATCGGAGTTTCTTATGCGCTACTTTCTGACCCTTCTTCGGGTCCCATCTGGATTTACTACATACTGGTCACTTGTCGAGGAATTCGTTCTCATTGTAAAATAAAGCACAATCGTTCACGTAAACATCGATGATAGTGTTCCCCATACCTAGACTTTTTAAATTTTGTTGCACTCCTCGTAAGGTTCGGGCAAGGTATGAGGTTTGGGCAACACGCGACAAAACAGTTCAAGAAGCTCGGTGAAAGATGTGTTAGTCTTCTTGTTCTTCATCTTCACGTGCATTAGCTTCACAATGAAATTAAATGAACTCATTACTGTACATCCAGGGTATAATTCAGTCTCCAATTCCTCGAACATAGTTTCGAAACTCCCACGTGTTGAATTGTTCGAGTCTATCATCTATGTGCCCCCCGAATGACCACCACACCCGAAATTAGGTCTCAAATTTTCATAGATATTAAACATTTCATTTTCTACATATCGAGTCTCGGGAATTTCTAAATTCTCACCATGCTTTGTTTAAATCTCTTACGTGGAGAAAAACCTGAATTGTAAAAGATGTGACCTAACCTTGTTCACATTAAACCGGCGATTATTCGAACAACCATTACACGGACCAAACAAAGTTTTATTAAGTTCCTCTTGTTTTTTAGCAAATATGAGACATTCTCTACCCCCTGACCAAATTCACGAGAAACACGATGAGCGGAATCAATCTAACTCTTATCAATACCCGAAGCCATCATCTATTACCAATATAATCAACTACAACAATATAAAGAATACAAAATAAATATTCAATTTGTTCATTTTATTATCATACAAAACTATAACATGTAGATTAGAATAATAAAACACGTTTCTAACATTATAATCATACTATATAACATTAAATAAACAATTATAGTCAAACAAAAGAATTTTTAAAAAGTTTTAATGAAGAAAAAATACATACTTTTGGGCAAATTTGGTTGGAGAAAGTGAGAATTGTGTAGGTTCCACTTTGTTGATTGGCCTCGGAAAGATTTTACACGTGTTAAAATAATATTTGATAACGATTAAGGGTAAAAATTAGGGAGGATTTTAAGAGAATAGTGGAAAAGATATAAAATTGTGGGTTTTAATGAATTCAATTCGTAACTCACTGTTATAAATACGATATGAGCTTTCGCGACTACAAAATTCATCACTAAAGATGTTTAAGTAGTCGCTATTAATGACTACTAGCGACTACAAAAATCGACGTAAAAAGAAACAAATATTTTGCGACTACTTATGTCGGTGAACAAAAAAATAAAAAATAAAAATATATAGTAGCGACTACACAAAGCTCATTAACGACTACTTGGTTTAGTCGCTTATTAGAAAACTTATTAACGACGACTTGTGTAGTCGTAAAAGAGAAAACGTAGTCGTAGGTAATAAGTATTCGCGAAAGATGTATCTTTAGCGACTACAAAAAAGTAGTCGGAAAAGATTTAGTCACTAAAAAACCATACTATTATAGTAGTGTTGATAGAATGGATTTGACATTTAACATTTAATGCATGTCCAATATAGATGAATAAATTTTTAATATAAGATCTCTAACACGATATTTAGAGACATGTTTTACATTATTTTGCTTTATAAAAATTAAGTCTTATTATATTGGAGATGACAATTTAAGTTTTCGACCAATACAAAAATATAATATATGTAAGCTTTTGAAAATAAGTTTAATTATCTGTTATCTTATGAAAATTGACTTAAAGTTGTACGGTAGCTTCATGTTTTTTACTAGGGTCGATTAGAAAAAGAATATATAGGTAAATTAAGATTTGATATTAGAAATTTGAAATGGGTTTTGTTTTAATACATCCTAGAGCCATCTCGAAATTAGTTGATACTTGCATGGTACCTTGCATGGTAAATGATTCTAATTTCACGCGTCTTTACCAGAATAAGGAAGGCTCATGAGAGCAAAGTTTGTTAGAATGTTGAAATCATTAAGTTTAAGATCAAAGTATTAAGTCCATTCGAAGTTCGTTTCTAGATTCCATAATATTCGAGTATGACAACGTAAGGTGGATTTATAAATACTAATAATCTCAGATTCTGGATTTTTAACAACATTAAATAATCAAGAACTAATAGAAGTGATAAAACTTAAGTAAAGAACTTCTTTTCATATTGATTAACATAAGGTAAAATACAATGGGAATATGAATATGAAGATAAGAAGTTAATTACTGCTAAAGATATGATGAATCATTGCTAATATAACTTTATCTAGCTGTTTCAAAATCAAAAAATCAAACAAAGTTGGTTTCTTTTAATCTAAAAGTGAAGGAGAAATTCTCTAAAATACTAATAAGACACTAAGAATATGAATATGAAGATGGTTAAAGAACCAAGAAGTTAAAGAAGCTGGAGAATGGAAAGCTGAAAAGAAAAGTAAAAGAGAAGACATTAGCTAGCTAGTTACGATATTCTTCAAGGATCTATGGGATTCCTCTGAATGATATGGCAAATTGGGCAATCTGAGCGCCTTTGGAACAAATCATCAGTGCAACGTATGTGGAAATAATGTCTGCAAATCGTCAAAACTCGGAGTTGATCTCCGTGTTCAAAATCTACACCACAAAGGCTGCACTGTTGAAGGTGTGTGATGCCTTGGATTGGGTACTCCATTAATGGAAGTCCTTGACGTATCATTGGATCCAACGGTCTCTCCCCTCTAGGACGTTCAAGATGAAGGCATGCACACGCTACTCCAGCACTGAATCCAATTAAAGCACAAGCCATCGCAGCTAGGTAATTAAAAGTCATCACAGAGATTCTTTGTAAGTTCTTGATTTCTTTATGATCAGAATTAATAAGAGATTAAATCTTGGAACATTTGATGATGCCGAATACCATATATTAGATTGATCAGCTACTTGAAGGGTAAGGTTTCTGACTTTCTGTATGTATGTATTTGGTGTGTGTGTTTATGTGAAAAAGAGATAAAGAGAGTGCTAGAAAGAATATGACTTTTTCTGAGAAGATACTGATTCTATATATTGAGAGAGGGAAAGAGTAGAGAGACTATATATAGACAAGTAGTTGAAGAGAATCTGGTGTATTGAAAGCCACTTAATCGATTTTCAAATGAGTATATGCATAATACTTTGGGTGAATTATCTATAGGGTCTTAGGAGCACTATTTTTTCTCTATAGAGTAGTGTCTTGAAAGTTGTTATTCTTAGGGACCTCATTTTTGACAATAGTCTTTCCTACCCTTACTAACACTAAAAGACAAAATAGTATGATGTCACTGTTTCTCTCTCCTCTATCACTACCCACCTACCACCTACCCACCTACCACCCATCTCCGACCTCCGGCCACCGACCTCCGACCACCGACCACCGATCTCCGACCACCGACCTCCGGCCACCAGTCAACTGAAAAAACATAGAGTATCGGAAAAAACTGAGAGTACTCTATGAAAAAGGGAGAGTACTCACAGTTTTTTCCGATACTCTATGAAAAAGAGAGAGTACTCCGAGAATTAAAAGAATACTCCGACAATTTAAACGAGTACTCTATAAAAAAAGTCGGAGTACTCTATAAAATAGAGAGAGTACTCTATGAAATAGAGAGAGTACTCTTTGAAATTATATAAATACTCTACAAAAATCATGTGTAGCAATTTAAATACATTTCTATTCAAATTTAAACCCAATTACAATAGATAAATAAAAAAAAAACCAAATTAATTACAAGTTGACCAGTGGTCAAACCAGATCTGAAATTAAAAAAAAAAAAAAAAAAAAAAAAAAAACCTAAAGCTAACGCGTACACAGTACGCAAGTAAAAAAAAAAAAAAAAAAAAAAAGCTAGCAGTCCGGCGAAGCTCAAACCGGCGAAGCACAATGGCTCCACTGCAGCTCCACAGCAACCGTCGCGCCTCCACTGCGCCTCCACTGCAGCTCCACAGCAACCACGAGCTCTTTCTTCTCCAACATTCTCCTCCGGCGAGCTCTTCATCATCCATGGCTGCGGCGCCGAGCTTACCTGCAACTCCGGCGAACAGCAATCTGGAGAAGAAATAGGCAGCGAGACAAGCACCGACGAGTGCTTTATCTGCCATGGCTGCCATGGCGAACAGCTTCCCCTCAACTGCGGCCTGCAAACTCCGGCGAACAGCTATCGAGTAAAATCCGGCGAAAAGCTAGCGAGTAAAACCGGCGACACCTTCATGTACAGATCTGAAGAGATAAGATCCAGATCTGGTACGCAGCTAAACTAGATGCTGTGGTGGTGCTTCAGTGCTAGGTTTTACAGTGGTGGTGGTGTGCTCGGCGGTGGTGGTGGCCATTTCGGAGGTGGTGGTGGTTGTTGAGAGGAGAGAGGAGAGAGGAAAGAGAAGCTGTGAGGTGAGGGAAATTAGAACGTGAGTGAATGAAATTAGAAATAGCAATTAGTATATATAGGTATAGAAA
This sequence comes from Nemophila menziesii, assembly GCA_029959085.1. Taxonomy (NCBI): domain Eukaryota; kingdom Viridiplantae; phylum Streptophyta; class Magnoliopsida; order Boraginales; family Hydrophyllaceae; genus Nemophila; species Nemophila menziesii. The sequence continues at coordinate 31,983,241 of JARWIR010000011.1, read as the reverse complement.
AAACAAAAGAAGGGTAGTCTAGTAATTGGGATTTTGGGGTTCATGTGTTAAAAAGTTCCAGAGGTCTTTAGTAAGAAGAGGCTCTAGATGGGGGTGCTAACTCGAAGAGGGGTGTGTTTTCAAGACCCTAGAGGTAATTATCTCTAATACTTTTTCTACTTGCTTGAGGATGATTGCATGTACTCGGGTATATTTGTAAATATATCGCTAAATTTGAAAGGGAATGTGATCTTAGTGATTCATATAGACATTTTTAGCCTTTAAAAAAGTGCAAAGCTAAATATTACAGCTCAATCATCTCTCCTCTCTGGTAAAATTCTTTGGGGATGTTATGACAGTTTATAAGCAGCCCGTTAGGTAAAAATTTGTTAGACAAATTATATTTTAATATATAGGAGTATGTGATTTTTTTTTTGGTTGGTATAGGAAGAGTATGGGATTAATATTAAATGAAAAAAAAGAAAAAAAACAAAAAGAAACTAACATCGATTTCTAATGCACCACGAATATTCCTACTAATATTAAAATAAAACTCTACTAGAGATCCACAAGAACAATTAGATATATCTAAATTATTTCTGACGCATTTGACGAAGGTGTCTGCCATTCCATTAAATTTCTTTTTGACATGATTAACCTTCCACTCCGGGAATCTTTCTATCCATCTCCATGCTTCTGAAATCATGGGGTGGATCCTCCAGTCGATCCCTATAACACGAATAATAACTTGAACTACCTCAAGATTATTCGAGTAGAACGAACTACTCTTAACATTAATAATATGGAAATTCTTTTACTTCTTATTTAGTTGATTGTTTAATGTTATGATAAATTTGTTCATTGGGCATAATTATTGATATAAAATTTATTTTCATATACAAGGTAAATTGAATATATTCTTTAAAAATTAGGAAGGTGTGATTTAATTTGAGAGACAAAATATTCAACTAAAAAATGGTTAGTTGGTGTGCATGTCTTAAAAACCATATAGTTTCAAAGCGTATGGGTTGTCGTTAGGGGTAGAAATTAGATCCGAAATTTCTGATTTTCGACTTTTCCGATTCGAAAATTCCGATTTCGGAACAGATTTTTAAGGTTTCGAAATTTCGATTTCTGATTTTTCCGAAAAAATCGGATCGGAATCGGAACTACATATATATTTCCGAAAATCCAGGTTTTCCGATCCAATTTTATTTCCGATCCGGTTTTATTTTCGAATTATATTGCCGAATTATAAATTATATTTCAAAATAATATTTCATGGAGTATTTGAAACATGAAAATCGATGGTCTGTTTCTTTAGTCCTTGAAATATGTAATATTGTAGGATCATTTTCCAAAATATTTTTTCAATATTTGTTTTTTCATATAATTCAAAAAAGTAAATGTGGTTTAGTTTTTAACTACTGTTACTCTTCGTGTAACTTTTATAAGTTTAGTTTTTTGCTACGGTTACTCTTTGTGTAAGTATTAAACTACTGTTTCGATTTATAACTCTTAGTTCCATAATTTCCGAACCAAAAGTTCTGAAATTCCAACCCAAATTTCCGTATTTTCCGATCCAAAAGTTCCGAGTCGAAATTTTCGAATTTACGGTAAATTCCGAAATTCCGAAATTCCGAATTAGGAATCGTTTTTCCCAGTTCCGAAAAGTTGGATAGGAATCGGAATGGAATAAATCTATTCCGAAAAGAATTGAAATTTTTCCGAAATACCCTTTTCCGATCCGTTTCTTCCGATTTCCACCCTAGTTGTCGCCAAGTAAAAATATGATAAGCCTTATGGATATAGATATTCAAGGACTACTAACGCTGTAATAAGTACGTTTTGAGTGTAATGAAATGCTGAGTTGTAGGTAAAACAATAATAAGATAAAGGATTTTGTATTTGGTTTTTATTAAAAGGACTAAGTTGCAATCAAACAAAGATTAAACTAAAGTGAAATTAAAGAAAATCCTAAGGAGAATAAAAAGATATAGATTTTTACCCAACGAGTTTTGAAGCCACTCACTATGTCATTTCCCTACCCCATTTAGCTTTTTTTTTTCTTACTAAAGACCTCAAATAAAATTTTACACTATAGTCCAAATTTCCAATGACATTTTAACCCCCTTTTGTTTTTTATTTTCCTATGTAAACATAATTTTCGGATTTTAGTTTAAAACCCTAAATTCTTTCGTCTTATTTTCTCTTTCTTCACCTCACGTTTACCACATCTCTCCAAGAGCAACAAACTTCCATCTCTAGTGAGATCCAGCCATGAAATATCTTCTATGCAATATCTCTTTTTAAGTTAATAAACGAAGAAGCTAAAGTAAAGAAGTAACACGGAAAAACTGTACATATTACCGGTAACATCCATGAACCTCATAGCAACAACTATATAAGTAAGCATCACGAAATTCGTAAGTCCACTAATAAGAAACGATGCAGATTCAAATCCAAGGCATAGGTTTGATAAAAGTACAGTAACTCCCACTTGTTTGAGAACTTGGGGAGTGTAGTACATGTCTCTAACAGTGGAGCTTCGAGATGTTGCAAAGAGCAAGAAAAATGGTGTGAAATCGACGAGTTGGAGATCTATTTTCCAGTGAAAAGATCTCGTCAGAGAAGAATAACTCAGATTTGTCCCAAAGCTATGAAAAATAGATTCCTTAACCACCCGCGAACGAACTCCGTGAATCAGACTGGTCACGTAATAGTGAAGAGAAAGCTCGAAAATGGAGCTCCGGTCTTTTGTGTTGGTGCTCCGTTCGAGTAGTACCGGAGTTGCTGTAGATCCATGGCGGGGAGCGACGACGATTCGGAGTGGTGATGGTGGTTCAGAATAGTGATGGTGGTTAGAGTAATTGCAGTCCATTCTTTGCACACGAGAATGGAGACTTTTCATGATCCAAATTATTCACATTAATTTCTGAAAATTCGAGCTTTTTACATTAATTTTTCTTCTGTAACACAATAGAACACCTTGAAATCACACTTAGGTACGACTTTCTTCAATACTAACCTTGCGATATCTTCTTGTGCCACGTGCGCACCGTCCTTTTCAACCAACACTACTGCGACGATCCTCTCATATCCTCTACCTTCACCGGTATAAAGGGTCAAGGTTGCTTGATTTATTTTCTTTTCTTTTTGTTAGAAAATGTAATACTCTTTATTTTTTTAGTTAGTGGTTAAAATAATGTATATTATTTTGAAAAGTTAATAAATTATAATTGTGTTTGGTTATTAATCTTTATTTTGTTTTTGATTAATCTATATTTGTATGGAGTACTCATTTTTTTCATGGAGTACTCCGCATTTTTTGAATATTACTCTGCATTTTTTAATTGAGTACTCAACAATTTTATCGGTACTCATTGTTTTAATTTCTGATACTCTATACTTTTTTCGATACTCTAGTTTTTATCTCGTTACTTTATAATTTATTTTGGTACACATAAAATTTAAAATATAGAGTATCAGAACAAATTATAGAGTCCCAGAAAAATATAGAGTATCGGTGGCCGCAGGCTAGAGATGAACAGTGACAACCCTCAACAATTTTTTTGTCTTTTAGTGTTGTTTGTATATATAAGTGTATTTTAGTATATCCTTGAGACCTCATTAAAGACATAAGATTCCCACTAGTTTCTATAGGACGAAAATCTAGTCTCCAAGATCCTATATGTCATTCACCCAAAAAGATGTGAAAGATATAAAAAAACAAAAGCAATGCTTGATTCTTGAGAGTAATCCTCCTAATCGATAATTATCATGATTATGGTATAAGGGTGAATTGAATATTTTGCATTAATTTGGATTCAAATGCATCTAAGTCCCCGCCCGGGTGATCTTAGCATTGTACCTTATACACCTCTCAGTTTTCGGGTAGGCTTAAGTTCCTGACCCTATTGAATACCTAGCGTGTAAGAATCGTCTGATTCAAGGAACTAGACATTTATATATTATGTCTGAAATCACGACCCATCCGGGCTTTAGTCGAAAAGTCTCAAACTACCTATATTGGATCAAGATATAAATAGGCAACAAGCACAAATATGATAAACAATGGAATAATTAATTCAATCCAGTTCAACAAAGTAAATTATCCCAAATCACCAAAACCATAAATAAAAATTAATTAGGGTTCATTATTGGAGTCGATTAGGGCATGATAAAAATATAATAATAAAAGATGCAACTAACACCTTAACCTAAACATGTTACTCACTGCAAGTATCACAGATCGTATGCAAGTTTTAATGATAAGTAAGATTCGTTCCTCAGAGAATGTGAAAGCTAGGATAATTTATGCAATATAATGTGCAAATAAGAAAGCTAGAAGAATAATACGCGGAAAATAAAGGATTATGGAATATTTGTTTGGTTTTTAAGACTCTAAACAATTAACTAAATAAAATAAAGACTGGAAAATAAATAATGAGAAACAGATAGTATGAGAGTTTATCTCGAGATATAGAAAGTAATTCTCATTAGCCTTGTTTATTCTAATCATGTAAAGGAGAATTGTGTGATATGCAATAGCCAAGATTCTATATTCCTCCTAACCCCCTTATGGGTGGACTTAGGTGGCGACCTAACAATTACCAGGGGACTTGGGTAAGGGGACCTGCGCAATGATCAGTGATTAAATCTCAAACCCTAATGGCTATCTAGTTAGGCAAGTCCTTCCGGTTCACTACCGCACACTAGACGTTTATGTGGTGTTTTAATAATTAGACTCCCCTTCCGGGTGACCATCTAACTACTATTAAAGTAATCTTAAACATTTTCAACCGCAAGAACTACAGACAATAAATCAAAATACATATAATCAAAAAATAAAACACTAATTTCATTTAAATGCAAACATCCCAAATTAAAATAGATGTAAAACAAGTCTACGGTTCATACACATATGCTATTCTCAAGAATTATTTCATACTAGAGAAAGAAAGAAAACAATTACAAATTTGAAGGATTGGGAAGACATGATTTGTTGTTTAACTCCTCTGATCTTCTCTTGATGTAAGCTTCTTCTTGGTCTAAGGGATGACCAAAGATGCGTTTCTAATGATAAGAAGGTATATTTATAGGATTTTCCAAACCCTAGGTCGAAATCTTGGATTAGAGGGCAAGTAATTTGAGTCAAAGTACAACTCAAATTCGTTTCCTTAAATATATGATAAAGGGATAAACTGTTGCTTTCTTATTTTGGTCGTAACTCCTTCATTATTAGTCTGATTTTCACCTACTTTATATCAAAACGACCGCGACAAAAATATCTATACTTTTCATTTAGATTGCTCATCCAAATTCCCAGCCGATTTTAATTTATTTTCACTTTAGTGGACGTAGCTGCAGAATTTCAGATTTACTCGACAACTTTTTCTCTCCTATTTTATCTCAACTTCCTTTTATCTCCAATTTCCGTCCATATCTTCTTTCTTTATCTTTTTAGAATTGATTTGGCATCTAACTAATTATTATATATCTTTAAAGCTACACACTAAACAAACAAATTAAACCATATGCTCTAAAAATAATAAATCATTAAATCAAGACAAGAAATAAGGAAAATATTAAAATATGAATAAAAATCTAAAATTAAATGCTCAAATACACCTAAAATTATGTATCCAAACTAGATTAATTCATCACAAACAGGGAGACATCAAGTCCCCCAACTCAAAGTTGTATCGTCCCGATACAATAAATATAAAAACAGTAGGGTAGTCAAATAATAAATAGAGAAGAAGAAGAAGAAAAATAAAAAACAATGAATGATCCTAGAGAAACATATCTAAAAAGTCTCATGTAGTACTTATAAAGAAATAATACACACATATGCTTAATATACACATAATCAACAATCCATAAATCAAGTCCAGATCAACTTCGCAATGCCACAGGGAGAGGTCTTCAACTCAGTTCCTATTAATGGCTATAGGGTGATCATAGGTCCTAATATAGTATATAATGGTCCACTCACCTATTCCCTAATTGTTAAATTGTTCCTCCACCAAGTAGCTAGAAATTCTAAGGTCTTTAAGGTTATAATGGGGCTTAGGGACGATATGATATACTTGGATAATGAAATGTGAGCTTTTGGCTCTCTCCTCACATTCCATCAACGAATAACCCAGGATCTTGAGTTTCACTCAAAGATGTTCTCACTTATCCCAATTTTGATGATTCAATTTGCATCCCCAAATAAAACCTTTTATGATGATTACATAAGAAATTCCACTTTGCCGGTCCCAATCTCTTTAATTTTTTCATATATCTCTTTTATTTTCTTTTGATAGCTAGCTATGATTCCCTTTTTAATATGAGATATCATGCTACTTTCATATATATATATATATATATATATATATATATATATATATATATATATATATATATTTCATAACTTTTTACATTTACTTTTACCCCGACAAAGGGTTAAAATAATAAACTCATCATTAATAATATCACAATTACTATTTTCCAATCCCAATGTTTCCCAATGATGAAACCCATTACCCCAAACTCAAGATCTAAAACAACTTGTCTCAGGTTTTATGATTCGAGTGCGAGTCATATGGATAAGTCCTATAAAATAATGGGTATGACTTGTAATGTGGCTAATAAAAGGCTTTAGGAAGGCTCAGAGGGGCTAAGACGGAAAATAATAATATCAAATAAAAGTGTGAAAAAGCTAAAAAGGCTTCAAGTGGCTTAAATATGAAAGATCTGCTTTATTCACTTTTCTAACTAACGGATTTCGTTACTTTTTCACTATTAGTTCATAGACAAGCGGGTTTTCAACTAATTTCAAAACTCACGTTCTACACACCAATTATCTCTCCCTAAGTTCCAACTTGACACTTCATACGCATTGCTTATTAATCTTCCGTATCTTTTACTTCATGTATTCATACATGCATACTAAATATATTTGTGACACCGTTCAAAAACATACTACCTACTATCATTGACTTAATTAAAACATGTTCAATTGGTACATTCATCATATTATATGTCAGTTCTAACCCTAAATTTTTTAAATATTATGCAAAAACAAAAAGAAAAATGAGGACAACGAATCCCCACCCCCAACGCAAAAGTGAGTTGTGTCCTCACGACTCGAAAAAGACTCAATAAAGCAATAAAATTTAAACTAATACAAATTTTGCACATAAAGAAATGGTAGGGAAGAAAGACAACATACTCTTCGAGGCTATTTCCTTGCGTGGTCAACACCCAAGATAGGGTGCAGTGATTTTCTTGTATGTAAAGTTCTAGTATCACCAATTTCGCATTCTCTTACCTCCTCTTATGCTCCATCCAAATCAATCTTCCAGCTCTAAAACTCTTTTGTACCCATCTTCTCCAATTTCTTTCTCGAATAATCTCTTATGTGAAGGTGTTCATCTAGTAATCTTTGTTTTAACCATAGCTAATAGCGTCCTATAAGCTTCGATTCATCTTGGGTATAGAGATATTGATATAAAGAGGTTGTTGTGTTTTCTCCTTGAAAGATGTAATTTTTTTGCTCTTTGATTTCACCACTGCATGCTTTCCTCTTATGTCTTGAATCGATTTACCTTTTAATTTATATTTTGAACTAGTACCCATCTCAATTGATTTCTTCCTGATCTTACTAGTGGGGCCTAGGGTGTGATGAAATATGATATAAATAAAGTGCAATTAATCACCCTAGACTGAGCACAGTTCTGCAAGTATACAGATCGTATGCAAGTTTTAGAAAATAAGTAAGATTCGTTCCGCAGAGACTACGAAAGTTAGGGAATCTTATGCAAGAATCAAGTGCAGATAATTAAAGCTTTAACAAATAGAACGCAATAAAAGTAAAGACAAATAGATATTTATTTGGTTTTCTAATTAAACTAAATTAAAACTAAGAATTTAAAGACAGAAAATTAAATACGAGAGAGAAGTAATATGAGAATATAGCTTGAGTCAATAGCATGTAATCCCCACTAGTTTTGCCGTTCTTAACATGTAAGGGTGAATTATGTAGTATTTCAATAATCGGTTCCAATTACGCTAGGTAGTTTTAAATAAGATTTACCTGTGTCAATAAAGCTTCCTAAGCAAACTGTTCCTGTAATTGGTAAATAGTAACATGTACTAAACCATAGTGATTATCTAGTTAGGTTGATTTGTCAGATCTAAACCGAATACTAGACGTTATGTGCTAAACATGTAATTAAACACCGTTGTCAATGGTGACCTAACTAGTAGATGGTAATTCTATATGGTTGCAGTCCACAAGAACACAGAATATAAATCCAAACACAAAAACAGAGAATAAAAACAATAATTCAATTTAAAACATTAAATTCCCAAATTAGATAGATGTCAATCAAAACTAGGGTTCATACATAAATGCTAAAACTCAAGCTAAATAAATTTAGTTCATGCAAGAAAAGAAAGAAAATACAAATTTAAAGGTAGAAGATGACATTGTTGATGAATAGCTCCTTCCAGATTTCTCTCTTGTGTTATAAGCTTCCTCTTGGTTTAAGGTTTCACCAAGGATGATTTAAGAGTGTTAAGAGGTTGTATTTATAGTGTATAGGTTGACATAATTAATTTGTTTAGAGATAACTTAAGTTAATGGACTCCTAGCCCAACTCAAATTCGTAAGGAAATAAAGATAAACACTGCTGCGCTATTTTGAGTGTATCTTCTTCGTTATTGGTCGGATTGAGCTCCATAAGATACCAAAAGAATCGCAACCGAATTTGGTGATTTCCTTGTAAAGGGCCTAGATAATTCTGTTGCGATTCTTTTGGTATCTTATGGAGCTCAATCCGACCAATAACGAAGAAGATACACTCAAAATAGCGCAGCAGTGTTTATTTTTATTTCCTTACGAATTTGAGTTGGGCTAGGAGTCCATTAACTTAAGTTATCTTTAAACAAATTAATTATGTCAACCTCTACACTATAAATACAGCCTCTTAACACTCTTAAATCATCCTTGGTGAAACCTTAAGCCAAGAGGAAGCTTACAACACAAGAGAGAAGTCTGGAAGGAGCTGTACATCAACAATGTCTTCTTCTACCTTTAGATTTGTAATTTCTTTCTTTTCTTTCATGAACTAAATTTCTTTAGCTTGAGTTTTAGCATTAATGTATGAACCCTAGTTTTGATTGACATCTATCTAATTTGGGAATTTAATGTTTTAAATAGAATTATAGTTTTCATTCTCTGTTTATGTGTTTGGATTTATATTCTGTGTTCTTGTGGACTGCAGCCATTAGAATTACCATCTAGTAATTAGGATACCATTGACAACGGTGTTTAATTACATGTTTAGCACATAACGTTTAGTTTTAGGTTTGATCTGACAACCCAACCTAGCTAGATAATCACTATGGTTTAGTCTCTGTGACTATTTACCAATTACAGGAAAAGTTTGCTTAGGAAGCCTTATTGACACAGGTAAATCCTATTTTAAACTACCGATAGCATATTGGAACCGATTAGGAAATTCTACATAATTCACCCTTACATGTTTAGAACGGCAAAACTAGTGGGGATTACATGCTAATAACTTAAGCTATATTTTCATATCACTTCTCTTTCATATTTATTTTCTGTCTTTTAATTCTTAGTTTAGCTTAGTTATTTAGAAAATTAAACAAAAATCTATTTGTCTTTACTTTTATTTGCGTTTAGTTGTTCTAGTTTTAATTATTTGCACTTAATATTTGCATAAGATTCTCCTAACCTCTGTAGTCTCTGTGGAACGAATCTTTATCTAAAACTTGCATACGATCTGTATACTTGCAGAACCGTGTAGTTCTAGGGTGTTTTTGCACTTATTTACATCTTATTTTATCACAACCTAGGCCCCACCACTCACGTTCTACACACCAATAACTCTCTCTAAGTTTCAACGTGAATTCTTAGCATTGCTCATTAACTTTTCTATCTTTTATTTCTTGTTTTCATACATGCATACTAAACAATTTTGTTGCATCTTTCAAAGACATACTACTAACTATCATTGACCTAATAAAATCATGCTCAAAATAGGACATTCAACATATTCTATGCCTTAATTCAACCTAAAAAATTTAAATTTTATGCAAAAACGAAAAGAAGATGAGGACAACGAATCCCCACCCCCAACTCAAAAGTGAGCCGTGTCCCCACAACTCGAAAAAGACTCAAGAAAAATAAAATTTAAAATTAAAACTAACTAAACTACCTAATGCATACAAGCTATTGAGAGAATTAGAATGACTTACCTGGCTGGCCATAGAGATACATTATATCCTCCTACTCATCTGAAGCTGAGGGATCGGTATAACTATCAATATCCCTTTCCAAGGTAATATCTTCCAGCTGTTATTGCATCTGTATTACTTCCGTCCAAAGTTCTCTGTTATCTTCTTGTAATCTTTCGATTTCGTGTTGTAATTTGAGAGCCCATGGAGGAAGATCATGATCAATTGTAGAGGAAGAAGTAGAAGAACCTTGGTCATGAATATTTATCTTTTTCAAATGCCTTGATGGTATAGACATTCTAGCAGTTAACTTCTTTGGTAGTGGTTGTTGTGGTGCCTTTTCTTTTGATTCTTCAGTAGCCTCATCAATGGTGATAGGCTTTTCAATGGTGGCTCCAGGCAATTTCTTATTCTTCCCAAGGATGGTGCACTTTCTCTTGTATTCCATAGCTTCAGATCTGTTAGTCATGCTTGGATTACCCACAACTCAAGTTATACCAAGGATGAATTAAAAGTTTAAGAGAAATTGGTTTAGCTTGAGGCTGTTGCTTGGAATTGATGAAAGAGAAAGGTTTCTTGATGAATCTTTGAAGAATTCTTTAAAGCTTGTTGAATTTGATAGTGTTTAATGGTGTAGTGTGATGAATTTGATGAAGAGATTGTGTTTATGTAGGATGGAGGAGAGAATTTGTGGAGTTGTTGTGTTAATTGTGAAGGTTTGTACAAGCTTTAAGATGTATATATAGTGTTTGGGTCTGAAAAATTCGTGTGGGAGAGGCTAGGGCTAATCTTGTTAAGGTAAGAATTTGATTTAGGCAAGAATTCCTTCACAAACCGCAACTGTGCGATATACCGGGCCTATTCCGCGGTATACCGGACCCATCAGCTCTTCATTTTTTTGTCTCGACAAAGACCCCGTGGTATATAACCCGTGGCACGGGTTTTTGCCACTGTTCAATTTCTCATCTCCGTCAAAAAACCCGCGGTACCTATCCCGTGGTACGGGTTTTTGCTTCTTGTGGTATACCGGACATGAGGCGCGGTATACCGCAGCCATCATGCTTCGAATTTTTTCGTCTCGGTATAAAACCCGTGGTAGCCAACCCGTGGTGAGGGTTTTTCCAGGCGCGGTATACCGGGCATGAGGCGCGGTATACTGGACCTGCCTGCGAATTTTTCCGAAATTTTTCCTTTGACCCCAAACTCATTTCCTCCACAATAACACACTACCTTTCTCTCCTATTAGCTTGTAAACACAATTAAAAATATACACTAACTTAATATTATACACTACAAAGCAATAAACTAATCTAAAACGCAATTAAAACAAGGGGTGTCTACCAAGAGCACTTTTGTTTAACGTGTTTGAGTTAGACGTGTACCTCAGGCTAAGCGCTTTCTACAAGATGGATTGTCTCCTCTCGCTCAAAGTCCTCACTATCATGGTATCTCTTCAAACGCTGGCCATTCACCATGAATGTCCTTTGCTCGGTTGGATGTTCAATTTCAATCGCTCCATGAGGTGTGACTTTCGTAACAATGTAAGGTCCTCCCCAACGGGATTTAAGCTTTCGTGGGTAGTTCGAAAATCGAGAGTTGTATAACAACACCTTTTGTCCTCTCTCGAAATGCTTTGGACGGAGTCGTTGATCATGCCATCTCTTTTTTTTCTCCTTGTAGAGGCGTGAATTTTCATAGGCTAGATAATGAAACTCCTCCAACTCGTTTAACTGCATCATCCTTTGTTTCCCGGCCAATTCTGGGTCTAGATTCAGATTTTTAATAGCCCAGTAGGCTCGAGCTTCAAGTTCAATAGGTAGATGACACGCTTTGCCGTAGACCATGCGATATGGAGATGCCCCAACTGGTGTTTTAAATGCTGTTCTGTAAGCCCAGAGAGCATCATCTAGCTTTAAAGACCAATCTTTCCTTGTTTTATTTACAGTCTTCTCAAGAATAGATTTGATTTCCCGGTTGGAAACTTCAGCTTAACCGTTAGTTTGTGGGTGATAACCGGTTGAAATACGGTGTCTCACTCCAAACTTTCGAAGATAGTTTCTCAGAGGAGCGTTAATAAAATGGGTACCTTTATCACTGATGAGAACACATGGCGTACCATGTCTTGAAAAGATGTTTGTTTTTAAGAATTTAATCACTGTTTGAGCATCGTTCCTTGGTGTTGCCACTGCTTCTACATATTTTGATACATAATCTACCGCAAGCAAAATATAAAGATTTCCATGGGAAGTGATAAAAGGTCCCATGAAATCTATTCCCCATACATTAAAGATTTCAACTTCTAAGATATTGTTAAGCGGCATCGCGTCTCTTTTTGATATATTACCAGTGAACTGGCATCTTTGACATGACTGGACAAAACGATGACAATCTTTGTGTATGGTAGGCCAATAGAACTCGGATTGAAGAATTTTTGTTGCAGTTCTATCGCCTTTAAAGTAACCTCCATAAGGTTAATTGTGATAACTTGCAATTATCTTTTCCATTTCACCTTCATGCACACATCTTCTAACCACTTGGTCACTACAAATCTTCCAGATGTACGGTTCATCCCAATAATACTGTTTGGCCTGGAGAGATAATCTTTGTCTTTGTTGTGGGTGGATATACTTGGGGAATACACCACTCACAATGAGGTTGACTAGATCTACATACCATGGCACAAACGCATGTTTAATATCAAAAAGTTGTTCATCAGGGAATACCTCTTTAACCAACAATGGTTCCTTGTTCGCATCAGATCCTTCGAGCCTTGATAAATGATCAGCAACTTGATTTTCGCATCCCTTCCAGTCTCGAATATCTATGTCGAATTCTTGAAGCAACATTACCCATCTAATAAGACGCGGCTTAGCGTCCTTTTTCTGCATAAGGTACCTGATAGCTGAATGGTCCGTGTATACAATAGTTTTCTTCCCAATCAGATAGGAACGAAATTTATCAAAAGCATAAACCACGGCCAACATCTCTTTCTCCGTTACTGTATAGTTCATCTGGGCAGCGTTGAAAGTCTTACTTGCATAATAAATCGTGTGGAAAATCTTGTCTTTCCTCTGTCCCAACACAACACCAAAAGCGTGATCACTAGCATCGCACATAAGTTCAAACGGAGCTTTCCAATCAGGAGGTATAACAATAGGTGTAGAGATTAGTTTCTCTTTAATCGTCAAAAACGCTTGAAGACATTCGTCAGTAAAATTAAAAGGAGTATCCTTTTCAAGTAACGAATAAAGTGGTTTGGCGATCTTGGAGAAGTCTTTAATAAATCTTCGATAAAATCCTGCGTGACCCAAGAAATTTCTCACTCCTTTAACAGAAACTGGAGGTGGTAATGTTTTGATAACTTCAATTTTAGCACGATCAACCTCCATTCCTGCCTTCGAAACTTTATGTCCCAACACAATTCTCTCTTGAACCATGAAGTGGCATTTTTCCCAATTAAGCACAAGATCTTTTTCTTTACATCTCACAAGGACTTTCTCAAGATTATTCAAACAATCATCAAAACTATCTCCAAACACCGAAAAATCATCCATAAAAACCTCTAAGTATTTATCAATCATGTCCCAAAATATAGCCATCATGCACCTCTGAAACGTGGCAGGTGCATTGCATAAACCAAACGGCATTCTTCTATAAGCAAAATTACCAAACGGACAAGTAAAAGTTGTTTTGTGTTGATCAAGGGGATCCACACAAATCTGATTATAACCCGAATATCCGTCAAGGAAACAATAATACTCTCTCCCTGCAAGTTTGTCTAGCATTTGATCAATGAATGGTAGCGGGAAGTGATCTTTCTTCGTAGCTTTGTTCAGTCTTCGGTAATCCATGCACACTCGCCACCCCACAACTGTTCTTGATGGAATGGCTTCGCCTTGATCATTAAGGATGGTAGTGATACCTCCTTTCTTTGGAACACATTGTACTGGACTAACCCAATCACTGCTAGCAATCGGATAGATAATTCCTGCGTCTAACAACTTGATAACTTCCTTTCTCACCACTTCTTTCATAGCTGGCATGAGTCTTCTTTGTCCCTCTATAGATCGCACACCTTCGTTCTCAAGAATGATTTTGTGTTTGCATACGGAAGGACTAATTCCCTTGATGTCGGCAATAGTCCATCCGATTGCTTCTTTGTTTGCTCGAAGTACATGAAGTAGCTTCTCCTGTTGAGGACCTGAAAGGTTAGCAGAAATATTAACAGGCAAAGTTTTATTCGTACCTAGATATGCATAGCGTAGATGATCTGGAAGCGGGTTTTCTTCGAGAACAGGTGGACATATTATAGATGGTTGTTTCATTGGTTCAATGTCACCTGATTCTCGAAGTAGTTCTCGTACATTTGATCCTAATGCAGCAACATCTTCAGGGGGAATTTCTAGTTCCTTTTGAGATTCAAGTGCTAAGGCTTCGTCAAGATCATCATCTAAGCTTGCTTCATTGAAGACTTCTTGCGCAATTTTTCTGATGACATCTATTTTGAAACATTCATCTTTTGAATTTGGTAACTTCATAGCCTTAAACACATTGAATCGTATTTGTTCGTCTTGTACTCTCATGATCAACTCTCCATTCTCAACATCAATTAGTGTACGCCCCGTGGCTAAGAATGGTCTACCCAAGATGATGAGGACATTCTTATCCGCGTCGTAGTCAAGAATAATAAAATCACAAGGAAAAATAAAAGAGCCATCTTTAACTAAAACATCTTCAATTTTACCTATTGGTCGTGAAAGGGAGCGATCCGCCATTTGTAATACCACAGATGTGGGTACTACTTCTCCAATATTAAGCTTCTCGAACAGGGATCTAGGCATGAGATTGATGCTCGCACCTAAATCACATAATGCTTTCCCGGTCCAACTATCTCCAATGCCGATGGGAATTGTAAAACTTACGGGATCTTCTAGCTTCGGTGGCAACTTACTTTGACATATAGCGCTGCACTCCACAGGCAATCCAATTGTTTCCCCAGTTTCTATACTTTGCTTGTTGGAGAGAATGTCTTTCATGAATTTAAGATAGGTTGGCATCCTTTTGAGAGCTTCAACAAGCGTTATATTCACCTCTAACTTTTTCAACATGTCAACGAAATTCTTGAATTCCAGGTCATTGTCCTTCTTTCTGACACGTGAAGGGTATGGTGGTGGAGGGCGTGTATTAAGTTCCACTGGTTTTCTTGTCTTTTCAGGTGTCTCGGCTTGGACACTCTTCGGTTTAACTACCTCCTCTACTGTATCTTTGATTGTTTTTTCTCCCTCCTTTTCTGGAATAGGGATTGGTTCAGGTTCTCTTCTAGGTGGAGGTAGTTGTTTTCCACTTCGCAACTCAACTGCATGGCAAGAATCATCTCTAAGAGCAATAGTATCACTTGGAAGTTGCCCTTTCGGCCGATTTTGTAATGTACTTGCCATATGTGATAAAGTATGCTCTAGTTTCTTAATTATCTTATGCTGGGCTTGAATCTTCTGTTGGCTACGACTCATATTGTTTTCAATTGCTTGCATCATTTTAGCCATACTCGAATTCAAGCTTTGGATTTGTTATTGCTTTGCCAGTTGCATTGATTTTTTAGGTGGATCTTTCTTTGTTTCTTGACAAACTTTCTTAACAATGGGTGCCTTTTTCTGAATAGGTTGTGGTGGATTATAGGATTGAGGTTGGGGTTGATGATAAGTTTCTTGCTTTCTGACCCAACTTCTTTGTTGTGGAGGTTGGTAATTAGCGTAGCTTTCTTGAGGATAAGTATAACCATTAGAATAATAGTTATCTTGCGGATATGTAACGGAAGCTACTGCTCGATTATTCATACACGTACTACATTTATCTGAGCAATCATTCGGGCTTGTTTTTGTAGTTCTTCGAGTTGTTGGGCCAATTCTTTAAGCTTCAGAGATTCTGATGTGTTTTCTTTTTCTGGTTTCTTTGGCCAACTTCTCTCGTTCTCAATAATTCTCTCCATCCCAAACTCAGCTTCTTCAGGGGCTAGTAACACAAAACCTGCATTTCCTAACGAATCTGCTTTCTCTCTTGATTTGTCATTAAGGCCTCCGTAAAACAAGGTTAAATAATATTCCGGCGAGGATTGATGATATGGACATCTCGCCTTCTTTTCTGTAAATCGTAACCATGCTTCACCCAAACTCTCTCCGTCTTCCTGTATAAATTGCTCAAGCTCCAACATATCTTTTAAACGTCTACTAACCGGATAGAAGCGGTCTAGGAATCTTGCTTGAAGCTTGTCCCAATATGGAATAACATGAGGATATTGGGTATCATACCAATCGCTTGCACCTCCGGTCAAGAAGAACTATAACATCACGTAGTAAACTTGTTCTCTAGAAACTCCTCTTACGATATAAGCATCACAGATTTGCATGAATTTCTGAATATATCGGATCGGATCTTGATGTGCAGCACCGCTGAATAGTCCATGAGTTGCAAACTGAGTTAGCATCCCTGAATCAAGTTTAAATTTAGCGGCTTGAATTTCTGGAGCGCGAATTCCTCGTGGCTCCACTCTAAACTCGATGGGTAGCTCAAGTCTCCTTGGGTTATCCATCTGTAACTATCTATAAAACAAAAACTAAAAAAGACAAAAGCGTAAAATAGAACTAACTGAAAATAAAAGCACAAGATATATGCACAAGGACTAACGATGTAGTCCCCGGCAGCAGCGCCAGAAACTTGGTGTGTCCTAGGGTGTGATAAAATATGATATAAATAAAGTTCAATTAATCACCCTAGACTGAGCACGGTTCTGCAAGTATACAGATCGTATGCAAGTTTTAGAAAATAAGTAAGATTCGTTCCGCAGAGACTACGAAAGTTAGGGGAATCTTATGCAAGAATCAAGTGCAGATAATTAAAGCTAGAACAAATAGAATGCAATAAAAGTAAAGACAAATAGATATTTATTTGGTTTTCTAATTAAACTAAATTAAAATTAAGATTTAAAGACAGAAAATTATATACGAAAGAGAAGTAATATGAGAATATAGCTTGAGTCAATAGCATGTAATCCCCTCTAGTTTTGCCGTTCTAAACATGTAAGGGTGAATTATGTAGTATTTCAATAATCGGTTCCAATCACGCTAGGTAGTTTTAAATAAGATTTACATGTGTCAATAAGGCTTCCTAAGCAAACTGTTCCTGAAATTGGTAAATAGTAACATGTACTAAACCATAGTGATTATCTAGTTAGGTTGATTTGTCAGATCTAAACCGAATACTAGACGTTATGTGCTAAACATGTAATTAAACACCGTTGTCAATGGTGACCTAACTACTAGATGGTAATTCTATATGGCTGCAGTCCACAAGAACACAGAATATAAATCCAAACACATAAATAGAGAATAAAAACAATAATTCAATTTAAAACATTAAATTCTCATATTAGATAGATGTCAATCAAAACTAGGGTTCATACATATATGCTAAAACTCAAGCTAAAGAAATTTAGTTCATGAAAGAAAAGAAAGAAATTACAAATCTAAAGGTAGAAGAAGACATTGTTGATGAACAGCTCCTTCCAGACTTCTCTCTTGTGTTGTAAGCTTCCTCTTGGTTTATGGTTTCACAAAGGATGATTTAAGAGTGTTAAGAGGCTGTATTTATAGTGTATAGGTTGACCTAATTCGTTTCTTGGAGATGAGGTTAAGTAATGGACTCCAAGCCCAACTCAAATTCGTATGGAAATAAAAATAATTACTGCTGAACTGTTTTGAGCATATCTTCTTCGTTATTGGTCGGTTTTTGCTCCACAATATACCAAAAGAATCCTCAGCGAATTATCTACGTCCCTACGAAAGGAATCTTCCAAAATCGGCTTCCTTTTGGAGTTATCACCACTTCTTTAGGCGTAGCTGCAGACATTCAGATTTAGGCAGCTTTTCCTTTTCCATGATTTTAGCCTTTATTTCCTTTATCTCCAATTACCATGCTTATCTCTTTCCATATCTTGTAGTCTTTGACTTGGACTCTAATTAATCTCCATAATTATCTTTAAAGCTTCACACTAAATAAAAAATTAACCCCAATATGCTATAAAAATATTATGTTACTAAATCAAGACCCAAAATAGAAAAGTGCACTAAACTAAGCTAAAATTAACCTATAACCTAATAAATACGCCTAAAATGATGTCTCAGAAGTATATTTTATTATCACAAATGAGGAGACATCACTTACCCAATACCTTGCTTTGATTCTTCATCTCCCTTGCCACTTGATAATATCTCTATTATCTTCATCATCTCTTTTGAACCCCAACTCTAACATTTGAACACTCTTGAAATTTTTACCCCTTGAATTTGGGTAAGTTAAAGTGTTATTTGGGTTATAAGGTGTAAGGATGATGATTTTCTATGTGGATATGATGGTATCAAGCTTTGATTATATGGGTTTACGGAATTTTGGAAGAAGATTTCGCAAATTTTGGTTTTGATTCTTGGATTCTAGATGTTTTGGAATGATTTGGATGTTTGATTCTTGTTTATAGAAAGGTAGGAAAGGATTTGGATATGAATTCATGGTGATTTGGTGATGTTTTGATGTGAGGTAGAGGATTGGTGAAGCTTTCATGGTATTTCAATGGAGTTTGGGACTGAAAATTTCATGTTGGAAAGGTTGGAAGAGGCTAGGATTAGGTTTGACATCTTTAGAGACCCTGAAATCTCAAAAATAAGCTCTTTTGGCTGCCTACAGGCTGGTATACCGCTCATATGGCCGGTATACCGGTCAAACTCTTGGCTCTGGGCCCTATTTTGGTACTGTTGTGACGGTTTTGCGCGAATGACGACATGGTTGACGAACGGGTACCCGAATAGCAGAGAACGTGCACGCAGATAGTGAAACTTTTCCAGTGGATAGATCTTGATAAAATACGTGGTTTAGGCTCAAGAAAAAGTTAATTCTGACTTACAAGGGCAAAGTTATGGTCCTCCAAAGTTTTTGTAACTTTTGCTAACCTCTTCTATTCAAACCCTTATAAGAATTTTCTGGCGGCGCCGACTAGTATACGGGTGATTTCGCCAACTAGCCGGTCCCAGATTGTGGTCACAAGTGATGACACGGTTTTGTCCAGTGGTCCTCGACATTGTACCTGATTTTTTGACCATATCAACGGTTTGGCCCCCACAGGCATATACCGGTGAATTCGGCCAGCTAGCCGGCGGGGAGGTCAGATTTTCTCCAATAATTTTTCTTTTTATCCCGAACTTGATTTTCTTAGTATCTTAACATCAAAAACACTAATACCTTCCTCACATATGCTATATAAAAAAACAACTAATCCAAAATATAAATTAAAAACTTATAAACATAAAAATATTGCAGGTTGTCTCCCGTACAACACTTTTGTTTTACGTCTTTAAAAGATAGACGGGTTACCTCGGTGGTCATGTATGAACATCATCTCCCCAGCAATGAGTAAGCTGATTAATATCTGGCACGCAAAATTTGAATCCCTTGCCTTTCACTCCTACGAACTTCTCAGATCTATTCTTTGTAACCATGAACGGTCTTATCCAAGAGTTCTTGGATGTAAGTGGTAACTTGCTTTGACATATAGAATTACACTAGACATATCAATTCCTTAGGTTCTAACCTTTGTTTGTTAGAAAGAATGTCCTTCATGAATTTAAGATATTTTGGCATTCTCTTAAGTACGTCTACAAATGGTATGTTGATATCTAATTTTCTCACCATGTAAAGGAAATTATTGAATTATTTTTCATTGTTCTTAATTTTTACACGCGGTGGGAATGGTGGAGGAGGACGTGTATTGTTCACCACTGAGCTCTTCTTCTTTTCTGGTGTCTTCTCTGGGACACTCTTTGGTTCAATTACCTCTTCGACTTTATCTTTAACTTTTTCTTCAACCACCTCTTCAGGAGTAGGGGTTAGTTCTTTTGGTTGTCCTGTTTCTTCCACTCTAGGCGGAGGAAATTGCTTCCCACTTCTTAATTTCAACCGCATGACAAGCATCATCTTGAGGAGTTATAGTATCACTCAGAAGTTTCCCTTTTGGCCTGCTTTATATTGCACTCGCCATCTGTTATATAGTATTCTCGAGATCTTTAATAACCCTCGCTTGTTGTTGAAACCTTTGTTGACTCACCTCCATGCTTTCCTCAAGAACTTTCATAAATTTATCTAGACTTTGATCAAAACATGAAGGTTGCTCATGTGTAGCTTGTTGCGTTGAATATGAATGTGGTTCTTGATAATAATAATCATTCGTTGGCACTTGTTGATAGATTGGTTGTGGTTGATAATAGTTGTGAGGTCAAGTTTTATAATAATTACTTTGGTGGTACCCAATTTTGATTCTATGGGGAATAATAATTAGCGTGACTTCCTTCAGACGATAATAACCATTCGAGTAATGGTTTCTTTGATGAGATACGAATGAAATCAAAGCTTGATTATGATTACAATTCTCCCATGAATGATTTCTTGTTCCAAAACCAGGACATGGAGGTAAAGTGTATACTAGATTTACCCAAGCTACTGAGCTGCTCTCTAAACGTGATTGTTCTTGTAATTCTGTAAGTTGTGGGTTTAATTCTTCAATCCTTAGAGCTTCTAATGTATCTTCTTTTTTTTTTCTGATTCTAATGGCCAACTTATTTCGGTATCAAGAACCCTTTCCATGATAATTTAAGCGTCTTCATGATCTAATAACACAAAACTTCCATCTCTTAATATATCCGCCCTTGCCTTGGACTCGCTGTTGAGTCCTCCATAGAACATGGTCAATTGATATTCTGGCGAGGAGACGTGTAATAGACACCTCGCTTTCTTCTCATTAAAACGTAACCATGTTTCACCAACACTTTCCCCTTCTTCTGACATAAATTGTTCTAACTCCACCATATCTTTTAAGCATCTATTATTCAAATAGAATCGATCTAGAAATTTGGCTCGGAGTTTATCCCAATCTGGAATTGAATCAGGGTGTCAGTAATCATACCAATTGCTTGCACTTCCTATTAAAAAGAATTGGAACATAATATAGTACATCTGTTCATGTGTGACACTGATGTCTCCCCATTCGTGATGATTTAATATTTATTGGAGACATCATTTTTAGTGTTTTAGGAAAGTCTTTACTCAATTTTTATATATATTATTCTATTTTCTTTTTTCTTGTCTTAATTTGATGATTTATTATTTTTAGAGCATATTTGGTTTAATTATTTGTTAATTGTGAAGCTTTAAAGATATCTGGTAATTAATTAGATGCCAATTAAATTGAAGAGATAGATGAAAGAAGATAATAATGGAAATTGGGGATAAAGGAAAGAAAAGATAAGTATGGAAAGATAAAGTTGCCAAATAAATCTGAATTTCAGCAGCTACGACCACAAAAGTGCTCATAACTCAAGATTGACTAGGAATTTGGAAGAATGGTCTGAAACAAAGTTGTAGAGCTTTACGAGACGATCAGTTTCGACATACGGAACGCTCAATAGGAGCTATATCGAAGAAGTTACGGCCAAAACAAAACAACGGCAGTTATTACCTTTTCTATATTTTAGGGTTATGAATTAGAGTTGGACTAGAAGTCCAATTACTTGTCTTACACTCCAAAAAACATTTTAAGGCTTCCTAAACCCCTATAAACACACCCTTAAACTATTGTAAACATGTCCTTGCTCAGTTCCACGTATAGGCTTAGTCCTTGCTTGTATTTTCTCAGTTTTAAATATTAGCGTAGTTCTTAATTACTATTCATCCTTAGTATCAAGCTATTCATCCAAGAAGCAAGATAACCTGTAGAGGGAGACAAGAAGAAAGAAGTTGGAGAGTGACAAACTCCTCTTCTACATATATCCTTCTCTATATTTAGGGTAATTAGTTATAGATTTGTGGCTTCACCATATTTCTAAGATTTTATTCTGTAAGTTTTACTTTTAACTGTTTGGTTATTATTTTGTCTTGAATTCAATAACACTATTTGTTATTTTAATTTATTTGAGCTTGGCGTATATTGGTAATGTGTGCTTTGACTTATTGTTCCAGCCCTAGATTTGGCCAATCTTAGGACTATCCTTAGTAATTGAGTTAACACCCGGAAGGGGGATTCAATTATTGACAACACCACATAATCGTCTAGTGTGCGGTAGTGATCCTGACGGGCTTGCCTAACTAGATAACCATAAAGGTTTGATTTAACAACCGATCATTACGCAGGGTCCCCTTACCCAAGTCCCCTAATAGTGGAGAGGTTGCTCCTAAGTCCATCCTGATGGGGGTTAGGTAGAATTTAGAATCCCGGTTAATATATAATGCTCAATTCACTCTTAAGGTTAGAATAACAATCTTAGTAATAGGCTCATATTAGTGATCTTAATTTATTTGACTTACATTCATATTTATTTATATGCATTCTTATTTGTTTATTTCACATCAGATAATTATTCATTTTCTTATATTTTAATCTAATCATCTAAATTCATCTACGCTTATTTAATACAAGTAGATCTAAAGGATTAAATCCCTGCGAACGAACTTTTCTTATCAACTAAACTTGCGAACGATCTGTATTAGTTGCAGTGAGTTTCTCGTGATAGTCAAGGGTGTTTCCTTTATTATTACCTTTATTTATCTATTTCTTTATCATACCTTTGCCCCCACCAGACACCTTGAACGATATAAGCATCACGGTCTGCATGAATTTCTTAGTATAACGAACCAGATCATGTTGTGCAGCACCACTAAATCGGCCATAACTCAAAAATTGTTCAATCATGCCTGGGTCAGGCCTGAATATAGCGGCTTGGATTTTTGGAGTGTAGATTTCTCTAGGTTGCACCCTGAATGGGACGGAAAGATCGAGTTTCCTCGAACTTGCCATCTGCATAACTTGTAATAACAAAACTAAAAACGAAAGCGTAAAATAGAACTAACTGAAATAAAAGCACTAAAGAAATGCACAAGGACTAACGATTTAGTCCCCGGCAGTGGCGCCAAAAACGTTGTGTCGACTAGGGCGTGATAAAAATATGATATTAAAAGATGCAACTAACACCCTAACCTAAACACGTTACTCACTGCAAGTATCACAGATCGTATGCAAGTTATAATGATAAGTAAGATTTGTTCCTTAGAGACTGCGAAAGTTAGGAGAACTTATGCAATATAAAGTGCAAATAAGACACCTAGAAGAATAATACGCGAAAAATAAAAGATTATA
Organism: Nemophila menziesii; assembly: GCA_029959085.1. Lineage (NCBI taxonomy): Eukaryota > Viridiplantae > Streptophyta > Magnoliopsida > Boraginales > Hydrophyllaceae > Nemophila > Nemophila menziesii. Next base: position 31,959,777 of record JARWIR010000011.1, on the reverse strand, counting down.
GAATATCTGTTTGGTTTTTAAGACTCTAAACAATTAACTAAATAAAATAAAGACTGGAAAATAAATAAAGAGAAACAAATAGTATGAGAGTTTAGCTCAAGATATAGCAAGTAATCCCCACTAGCCTTGTTTATTCTAATCATGTAAGGGATAATTGTGTGATATGCAATAGCCAGGATTCTATATTTCTCCTAACCCCCTTCCAGGTGGAATTAGGTGGCGACCTAACAATTACTAGGGGACTTGGTTAAGGGCACCCTGCGCAATAATCAGTGATTAAATCTCAAACCCTAATGACTATCTAGTTAGGCAAGACCTTCCAGATCACTACCGCACACTAGCAGTTTATGTGGTGTTTCAATAATTAGACACCCCTTCCGGGTGACCATCTAACTACTACTAATGTAATCTTATACGTTTGCAACCTCAAGAACTACAGACAATAAATCAAAACACATAAAATGAGAAAATAAAACACTAATTTCATATAAATGCAAACATCCCAATATAGATGTAAAACAAATCTACGTTTCATACTCATATGCTAATCTCAAGCTAAAATAGAATTAGTCAACACTAGAGAAAGAAAAGAAAACAATTACAAATTTGAAGGATTGGGAAGGCATGATTTGTTGTCCGACTCCTTCCGATCTTCTCTTCCCTTGATGTAAGCTTCTTCTTGGTCTAAAGGCTGACCAATGATGTGTTTCTAATGATCAAAGGGTGTATTTATATGGTTTTCCAAACCCTAGGTCGAAATCTTGGAGTAGAGGGTAAGTAATTTGAGTCAAAGTCCAACTCAAATTCGTTTCCTAAAATATAGGAGAAGGGATAAACGGCTTCTGTCTTGTTTTGGACGTAGCTCCTTCATTATTAGTCCGATTTTTGTCTACTTTATATCAAAACGACCGCATTGAAAATATCTACAGTTTTAATTTTGATTGCTTCTCCAAATTCTCATCCAATTTTAAGTTATATTCACTTTAGTGGACGTGGCTACAAAATCTTTGATTTACTTGACAACTTTTCCTTTCCTATTTCATCTCTACTTCCTTTTATCTCATATTTCCATCCATATCTTCTTTATTACATCTTTAGAATTGATTTGACATCTAATTAATTACCATATATATTTAAAGATTCAAACTAAACAAACAAATTAAACCAAATATGCTCTAAAAATAATAAATCATTAAATCAAGACAGGAAAATATCAAAATATGAATAAAAATATATAATTAAATGCTCAAATACACCTAAAATGATGTCTCCAACCTAGATTAATTCATCACAAATAGGAAGATATCAATTGTCATTGTAAATCTCAAGCATATAATGTTTATCTCATACTAACGAAATGAAAATACAATGGAAATAAATATAGAATCATGTTTGAAAGATAAAATGGACTCGAATTAACCAAAAATACTGAATTGATGGGTTGTCTAATAGTGGAGAATTGTGAAATTTGGGTAGGAACCCTTCTTCCTCATTCTCTAGGCGCTTGAGCTCTCTGCAGATGAAATAATTTGACAAAAAATGAAGTTTATATACTTGGTCAAAACGTTTTGGACCTAATGGGTTCATTTAAATTATTTAAAATTGGCCCAACCCATTTTTGACCATGTTTTCCAAGTTAAAATTGGCTTTCATAGAAAAATGCTCATAACTTTCTCTTTTTAAATCAGATTTGCACATTATTTTTTCTCACACGATCTAGACTCCAAGAGATGCCTTGAACCAAAATATCATGTTCAAATCCTCACCAATGATTTATCATGAATTTTCAAAGTTAATGGTTACGTTATAAGCAATTTTTGTTGAACTTCTCATGAAACTTTTGGGTCATTTGCAACTTGACTCGGGTTTTTCCTTAACTTTTTGACTTCCTAACTTCATCTCAAGGGTTTAGGGTTTTATGTTAACTGTGTCCTCTGAGATGTACACTTAACACACAAATTATCTTAAATTACTCCAGAAACACATTTTATTTCCTAGATTAGCTAAAAACTTAAAACTTTACAAATAAAGGGGTAAATCCCACATTAAATCTCAACAACCCGCATAAATAATGTCTACTATATCTCAAAATATATCACAAAGGAAGAGAGATCAAATGCGTTTACCCTCTCCTGAGTAGCCCCCACATGCCATCAACCTTATTTCTAAGAACTTGAGACCCATCTTTCGTCGTACTTAGATCTACATCTGATCCATTCCATTCCATCACCTCGCTTCCCCTTTTCTTTCATCCATTCAGCGTGATTCTCATAGAATATACATTTATCAATGGAATGCCATATTTCCTTATATTTTTCACAACATAAGAAAATTTTCATAATAAATATTTAAAGCATATATTTTTCCACTAAGTGATTTGAATTCGACGACATGCTTTATGTCTTTTTTGGTATCTATATGTACAAGTATTATTGCAAAAATTATATCTCCATTCACATTAGTTATCATGTCTATATTTAATGGTCTTCCACCTTGCGATACAATCTTGGTGATACTTGTTTCCGTTTTCACTTGTTCAAGAAAGAAAGTAGGGGATTTAGTGATTTCATAATTTCCAAAATCAAATAGTTCTATAATCACACCAAGTAATAATGGTTTTTGTATGAGTTTAGTAAGGCTTTTTTGAAAGCACAATCTTTTGCTAATCATCACACTCAAACTTGAGTGTTATCCAACCACTCATGTGCCTTTTCAAAGTATATTTAAGTCTCCATCCTTTCACAATACGATTTATATCTTTGATATCTTGATATTTAATGGAGATTATAACTTCTACCAGCAGACGATGCTTACAAACACAACATTAAGAATATGGAGAATTCACTATATTCTACTCTTAATCCCACTATTAATCTTATTGACTCAACAAATCTGTTCAACCCTAGTATTGAAGAGTTTATATTTAAGATTAAGTATGAAGAGCTGTACAAGATGAATGATGGAGGAAACTTTAAGCTTCTTAGCTTAGAATACACCTTCAATGACACAGATTACTTCTGGGTACTCTCTTTCTCCTCTTTTTATTGTTTTTTACCCTTTGGATTGTGTCAAAATTTCACAGGATCTCTTTGGGCAAGACTTCAATGGCTACAAAATAGAAGCGAAGAAGACAAGTGGGCTTTTGTTTTGCATCCATAAGATGTGCGTAACTTTTAGACAACTAATATCATTTATGGAGACTATCTGGATAAAAGTAAAAGTCCCATTATAAAACACCCTCATGATTACATTTTCACGCTCGGGTTCAGTTTACAGGCGGTTCTACACATTCCAACATATTGACGAGTTGGCGCGCATGCAATCTCCTAGCTAAATTACAACCTCTTATCCTCGGAATACCACCAGGCGCCACTTAACACAATTCACCAAGCTACAAGTAGACGCCATCTTCCCCCTGCTATGGACATTTGGATTTCCACTTTCTACTTCTCCATAGAGAGACTCTTCAACTCCAACAATGCCACTATAATACAAGGTTCGTACACCTCTTTTAATAACTTTCTTCACTCTCACTCTTTTCCTAAACATACACTTAAACTCTCTTTTCTTATTTTATTTTCCACTGTGAGGTTCTTCTACATTATTATCATACATCCTTACTAATTTATTTTCCATTACCCTCATAAATACAAGATCACCTACCTTCTCCCTAAGAAAATAGCTACTCACTCACGTCACGCCCATCCTCTTATTGACCTTGATGAAGAAGAGGATGCCGAGCTTGGAGTGATTAGCCTTGATACTAGGGTCAAATGTGTTGACCATCACCGCGAATATTTGAGTTATCCTTGTTAATAATATCATCAAAGATAATAAGGTTAACAAGAAGAGGTTTGCGAAGTTAATACGCGATAGATTGATGGTTAGGGGTAACTTCAAGCTTTCTGAGTCTCCGAAAAAATTTGTTTAAAGTGGAAATAGAAGACAATAAGGAATATCAACGTCTATGGAACCTTAGGCCAGGCATGGTCTTAGGTCTCCACGTGGGTTTGAATTAATGGAAGACAATGGAAAAGTTTCGCAACATTCACATCAACTACTCATCTGTTTGGATCCAATTAATAGGTATGCATTTTATTCAAAACACCTTGAATACCATTCAAACAATCAATAAAGACTTTATTGATGTTGAGGATTTTTATTTCCCTGAGATAAATATGGTTGTGGTTCGTACATTGAGGTTTTGAGTTCGATTTAGTGTTCTTGATGTGGGACTGTTTTGCTTCTCGTGTCGGGTAATAGGAATGACACTTATGGTGAACCAGTTGATAAAAATGACATGATTTTGATAAAGCAACGCTGCTTTACTTGGAGCATGGGAAACATTGTGCGACATCCTCCCTCTGTTCCCATCTATGGGATATGAAGGAAGGAGCGAGGAGAGTCCAGCAACCACGTCGAGCTCTTTACTTGGGATAGATGTGATGATAGTCCATATCCACCACCCGGGTGGAGAAGGGAGGACAAGCTTCGTAGTAAGAGAAGAAACAAGAGAGATGGTAATCAAGTTAATCCTAATCCAGATAACAAATAGTGATATTGGTCAAGACAGAGACGTAAGAGATAGTAAGGAGCCAGTGAATGAATAAAACCTTAGTAAGATCATCCAAGAGGCACTTGAAAAATGAACCCTTACTAAACAAATTGCTAAAACAATTATTGTCAGTAGCGATGAAGATAATGATGACTCAAGGCGAAACAAGGACAAAGAGAACAGCGCTCCATATTCAGTTGCTAACCGTACTAGAGGTAAGTGAGGTTCTACTGTGAATAAGGACATTGGTACTAATTTAGGTACAGACAAAACTAGAAGATATGCTGGCTTAGGTAAAAAGGATATGTTGAAGAGGCGCTCTAATTATATGGATTTGATTGACACCAAGGGAAAGATTTAAAAGAGTCACCATAGAATTTTTAGCGTGAAAGGAAAAAGAGGTGGCACGGTGGAGGTGGAAGAAGATTATGTGAACTCTCCAACTGATGAAGAGAAGGACATAGAATCGACCACTGCAATCACTGATAGTGATTTTATTGATTTATATGAGGTAGGTACCGATGTCTTCTATTTTGTGATAGATAAATACCACTAGGAGACATAATTTAAGTTGAATTTGGACTTAGTTGATGGATTTATAGTCATATTTTGCTATATTGCACTTTCTTCCTTCAGATTTGAAATATTGTTACTTTTAGAGTTTTTGTGCGTTAATTTGCTTGTTTAGTGTGAAGTTATTAGGTATATGGTTGCTAGGAGAAACCAAGATGTGATAATAAGTAAATTTAAAAGTCCAAGATTAAGAAAAAATGTTAAAGGAGCAAAAGACATCACTTTAGTGAATGTGGAGGAGCGTTGAGAACTAGAAAATCGTCACTTGTAGCCCTTCCTGAGCCTAAATGGTGCAGATTCTGACTTGGTGGTTCAAACGAAAAATATGGGTCTATGAGTTAGAGAAATTTGACAATTGGTTTTAGTGGATTGGGCTACGATGCTGGTACGGCATAGGGTGTACTCGTTGTTCGAATAATCGTCGCTATCCATCACAAACGGTTCAGGCTCACCTTTTAACTAATGGGGTTATATCCACGTATGAGGTTTGGACAAAACACGGTGAAACACTAGACATTACTGAAGAAACCGTGCCAAATCCAGAAAATGAAATGTTAAATGCGTATGACGATTTGAGAACCAGTTATAATGTTGGTGGACATTCGGGTGATACCGTGATGACAGGCTCAAATCAACCAATTCGTGGCATTTTTAAGCTATTTTCGAGGAAATGGAGACCAAATTATATCCTGGATCTACAGTGATGAATTCCTTGAATTTCATTGCAAAACTTATGCACATCAAGGTAAAAAACAAGTGGTCTAACACATCTTTCACCGATCTATTGGAATTGGTTGGGCATGTTTTGCCCAAACCTCACAATTTTCCTGGGTATTACGAGGAATGCAACAAGAAGTTGAAAAGTATGGGTATGGGTTACACTACTATTGATGTTAGCTTGAATGATTGTGCCATTTTTTACAAGTAGAATAAATTTCTCGACAAGTGTCCAGTATGCAGTGAGTCTAGATGGGATCCGAAAAAGGGTAAGAAAGTACGCCATAAAAAGCTTTGTAATTTTTTGATTACCACGAGGTTGCAGTGTCTATACGCATCGAAACACACAGCCGAAGACATGATATGGCACCATACCGGAAAGAGTACTGATCCAGATGTGTTGCGTCATCCGGTTGATGGTGATAGTTGGAAGAGATTTGCAGCGCTACATCATGAGTTTGCTAGCGAACCTCGTAATGTATATTTGGGTCTCAGTATCGATGATTTTTGTCCTTTCTCTATGGAGAACAACTCATACAGTATGTGGCCAGTTATATTGACTGTATACAGCTTGCCACCGTGGGTATGCATGAAGGAAACCACATTTCAGCTTTGTTTGTTGATTCCGGGTCCTCATTCACCCGGTAAGGACATGGATGTCTACCTCCGCCCTATGATAGATGAGTTGGACATGTTGTGGGAAACATGGATCTCTACGTATGATGCTCATATGAAGCAAGTGTTAACGATGAAAGTTTGTTTATTGTAAACTACTAATGACTACCCCGCTAGGTCATACACATCAGGTTGGCAGGGTCAAGGTTACTTAGCGTGTCCAGAATGCATGGCTTCTACTCCGTCGTTGAAGGTGAAAAAATGTGTAGTATATTTTGATCATAGACGATGGTTATATACGAGACATCGACTTAGAAAAGACAAAACTTTGTGTCCCGGTGAAGAAATGAGGCCCCCTCGAGGAAATATAGTCTGACAGATATTCAAACAGAGCTAGATGGGTTGCCCATTGTGTTTCCTAGTAAACACGAGAATTTTGGGGGCTAAGTGACGAAAAAACGGGTCCTCGCGAGTTTAACTGGAACATGAAGAGTATTTTTTATCGCTTTCCTCATTGGTCGGAAAATCTGTCAAAACATAACATCGATGTTATGCATTGCGAGAAAAATATTTGCGATAGCTTGCTTGGTACAATAGAAGGACACTATGGGATACCCAACAAAGATAACGCAAAGGGGGGAATGGATCTTAAATATATGGGCATCAGGAAAGAATTGTGGTTGATAACAAGAGGAGGTAAATCGGTACTCAAGCGAGGAAAGTATACGTTGTCTACTGATAAGCGGAAATTATTTCTTGACTGGTTGAAGACACAAAAGTTTCCTGATGGTTTCGCGTCTAGTTTGAGGAATAATGTACAAAGCGACACACGTAAGATTATTGGAATGAAATCCCATGACTGTCATGTAATGATGCATTATCTTTTTGTGGCTAGTTTACCCGGGCTTATAGAGGATAAATCAATTAGCGAAGCGATCATTGGGTTGGATAACGTGTTTAGAGTCGTTTGTAACAAGAATTTGAGTAGGAAAGAGTTGGAATCTGGTAAGGCGGGAGTGGTTGAAATGATGTGAAAACTAGAATTGATTTTACCTCCCGCATTTTTTGATATAATGATCCACTTGGTGATACACTTATAAGACAAAGACTTATTAGGAGGTCCCGTTCAAATGAGGTGGATGTATCCATTTGAAAGGCATTTCAAAAAGTTAAAAGAGTATATTCGGAACCCTGCTAGGCCAGAGGATTCAATCGCGGAGGGTTATGTTGTTGAAGAGATGTTGACATTCATATCACGGTATCTTCGAGAAGAAAAGACAAAGTTCAATGATCCGCGTAGATACAACGACCCAATGCCCAAACGGAAAGAGCTATACGTTTTTAAGAGTCAGTGTACTCTCGTGGGTTAAAAAGAGTTTGGTCATATATGATGTCTCCTTAATTGTTCGTATTTTCGACCCTTAGGAGACATCATTTTTGGTGTTTATTTAATCAATTTGATAGACTTTTGGACTAAATATGCAATAATATGATTTTCCTCTTTTATTTCTAGCATTTTTGATTTATTAAGCTTTTGCGCGTAATATTGGTATTTTTAGTGAAGATTTTACAGGTTTTAGATGTTAGCTAGAAGAGGAACCCGAGAAGAAAGTCAAAGATCGTGATATAGAGTCAAGACTCGAAGATAAATCCCGAAGATATTATTTTTAGAGCTGAAAATCCATTTTCCAGGCCATAGATTGCTGATTTCGAGGTGCTTAAGCGATGATTTAGATGTTGACCTTTGAAGAGAAATCATTCCTTATCGAGTTACGGAACTTTAGAAACTGGAATGAGGTCAATCGGAGTTGTAACGCATCGGGAAAAGCCGTTTTAGTGAAGGTGTATCAGCAGTTACGGGATTTTGGGCTTAGAAATTGGGCTTGGACATTTAATTAGTGTTTTATTATTAGGTCAAAGCCCTAATCCGTTTTTAACCTTATAAAAGGAGATTTTGACCTCAGTATTTCTCACCTCTCATTTTTATTCTTCAAATTAAATCATCATTAGAAGAGAAGAGAAAGTCAGAAGCAAGGAAAAGGAGAAAGCTTAGAGCTGGAGAAAGTCATCTTCTCCAATTCACAGCCAAACCCGATTCTTAATTAGGTTCTATCTTTTATTTCTGTAATTGAAGAACATGAATTCTTTCTGTTTTAATTTAGTATTTCGTCTTAATATGAGCTAAACAATTCATAGTGCTTGAGAACAAACAATGGGTGAATCCCAATTTTATTAATTAACGAATGTTGAATTTGGGTTTTTATTGAATTAAACTAAATTAGGGCTTTTACTCTTTTCAATAAATTGAGTTTATTTTACTGTTTTTGGAGTAGCTAACTAAGAACAGGTGTTAGTATCTAGGCTATTCCAATTAGTGGCGATTGGATCATCCTGACGGAGGGTTTAGGTACGGAAATATTTATTGAATCTAGGATAGAAGTTAATGATTCTGACGAGCTTAGCTAATCCTAGGGCCAATGAGGTAATAACACTTAAACATCCAACGGTGGATCATATTTACCCTGACGGGACTAGTGACACTTTAGGATCGCCTTATAGTCCACCCTGACGGGGGTATAAGGAATTTAGAATCCCGACCATTGTAATTGACCAATTTAGCCCTTAAACAACATAAGTTAAGAAATAGGATAGGGAGGATCCTTGCGTTCTCAAGTACTACATCTCATATTGCGTTTTCACTTATTTTACTTGCGTCTTAGCTTTCATTTACATTTAATATTTGTCTTTCATTTATTTAGAATTAATAAACAAAACCAAACAAACATTTTATTATCTTTTACTTTCATAAGTGCATCAATCATTAATAGATAAGCATTGTAGTCAACCATCCCGTCCTTGGAACGAATCTGATTTATCAGTTATACTACTTGGGACAACCGTACACTTGCGGTTGTGGTTCTCTTTACTTATTGCATTTAGTTTAGAACACACAAAGAACCACCAAGTTTTTGGCGCCGCTGCCGGGGACGGTAGCGTGTGACCACGGTGTTTATCCTTTAGTGATAGTTGCATTTATTTTTATTTTTCAGTTTTACGCTTGTGTTTGTTTGTTTTGTTTTTACAGGTGCTTTATTCAGGTAATGATCAAGAAACTTAATTAAAGATGTATAGAGGACATTACCCAGATCCCGATCCATATGACTATTGGGAAGACTCTTCGGGACAACAACAATGGGGTATAAATTCTTACCAACAACCATATCAATACCCGCAAGAGCAAGGATGGAACAATCAATGGATCGGGAATAATCAACAACAAACGCCATATCACTATCAACAAGAACAAGTATGGAACCACCATTGGGTTGAAAACATTCAGCAGTATCCACCTCATCAAAATCAGCATGATATACTACTAGAAAAAGCCAATCGCCTACTCGAGGAATTTCAGGCAGGAGAGCCAGAACGTAAGAAAAGAGACGAGGAATTCAAAGCCACCCATGCACTCATACAACAGAGCTTAGATGAAATGGATGCCCGAAACAACTCTCCTAACTTAGCTGAAAGTGGTAGTAAGTCTTATGAAGGTCCCACTCCCTCGAGGGATGGAACAGATCAATTGGAAAAAGTTGTTGAGGAGGAGGTGTTGAAAGAAGGTGAGAATCTTGTTAGCATAGTGGAAGAAGGAGTAGCAACGCAAATCCTAGAAGTTAACACAGAGATTGCTATTCCTATGGTGTGTGCACATGATCAAGGTATAGAACGAAAAAGGGAGGAAGAGGTGATCGAGATTAGAGAGATTTCACAGAAAGAATATTATGAGGTAATAGTGGAAGATTGGGTTGAAAGTGAAGACGAATATGAAATAGTTGGAGAATCAATTGAAGAATTAAAGGTTAAAGATAAAATAGAAATTGACTATCCGCCACAAGAAGTTCACCAATCACCATCTCTACCACGAATCATTATTAAAAATGAAAAATCAGAATCACCTCGACTACCACAAATGATCAATATGTGTTATACAAGCAAGGTGCCACACCGCGAGAGCAAAAAGACAAGGAGAAGCACCTACCCACCACATTTTAAAGATGAATCTGAGATTGAAACAAGGAATAAAAATAAGCTTATACCGTTGAGAACGGTTATCTACTCCAATGTGGTGGAAAATGAGTTTCGTCATGAAAGTAAGAAGGCGAAACGAAGTACATACCCACCTCCTTTTAGAGATCGATTGAATAATATTCAAAGGGGGGAGGTTCTTAAGCTTTTACATCAAGGAAGAGGCGAGTTTAAGCGGAGGAACACCACAAGGGCCTCAATACCATCTTCATGGAAGGTAACGCGTCGAACTTAAAGACGTAATAAACAAAAGTGCTTCTTGGGAGACAACCCATGTTTTAAATTGCTTTCATGTCTTTTAAATTCTTAGTTTAAATTAGTTTGATTTTCGTTAATTTAGTGTTTATTATTAAGAAATGAGGAAGGATAGTTGTTTTTGATGATTGCAGGGGTAAAAGGGTCATGAGTTTGGGGTCAAAATGATGAGAAAACGGAAAATTATGGAGTCAACAGCAGGTTTGACCGGCTAGCCGGCAGATACGCCGGCATACCGGCCAAAAACGCTGAAGACCCCCAAACTCTCTGACCACTGCGTCAGCGATGACACAGCATTGCTGCGTCACCATTCGCGCCAGCGAGAAATCCACCGGCATGCCGGCGAATCCGCCGGCTAGCCGGCCAACTGGAGGAAGAGTTTCTGGTCCTTGCGTCAGCGACGACGAAAGGTTGCTGCGTCTCGAAATGCGCCATCGCGTATCCGCCGGCTAGCCGGCCGAAGAAGCTGGAAATTCTGATCACTGCGTCAGCGACGACGCAAGAGGCTTGCGTCAGAGGTAAAAAAAAAAAAAAAAAAAAAAAAAAAAATTAGCCTCTTTCTCATGCTAAGCCTCCAGTGACGAATCCTAGCTTCCAACTACTCCTAAAATCATCATCAAAACAACATCATACCACCAATCCTTCCCTCTAAACATCATCCAAGATCACAATCAAACCATTAAACTTCCAAAATACCAAAGCTTCACACTTTAATCCGAAGTTTTCTTTCACCAAAGCTAAAATTTATCCATTAAACCTTTCCCAAACCTTGAATTATCCATGATCCAGCTCTAAACAATCCATAATTCAAACCCAAACCTTCAAGAACACTAAAATCACAATTTTATCCAAACCTTTTGAGGGTCTTGAAGCTTTGAGTTTGGGGTCATCGGAGATGACCATGAAGGTTGGAAAAGGTACGAAGAACATGGTGACGAAAGCGATTTGGGTATTAAGGAAAGATTTTCATAGAGGAGATGATGCTTAGAGGGCAAGTAATAAATGAAAACGTGGAAAATTTGAAGAAGTTCGAGGTAATGAAGAACACTTTAAACGCAACCATTGATAAAAGAATTCAAAACCTCAACTTGGAGCCAACACTGTTGGAATAAAGCAAAAAAGTATAAAATAAAAATAATAAAGTGGAATAAAGAAAAATAAATTAGAATTTGTATCATCTCTATTTAATTGAGTAATGGAAAAATAAGTTATGGAGAAATAAGTTATGGATTATGGAGAAATAAATTATAGGTTTCAATATTAAATTAGAAGAGTAGTGGGCATATGACAACTTATTATGTAAGTTACATGTCTTTCCATATTCTTAAGTTTTAGTATAAATAGAGAGACATGAAAATGAAAGTGTAACACAAAAAATAGAAAACCAAATATTAATATATCATTTTCATTATTTCTCTCCACAAAAATCTTATTTCTTTTCTTCATATTGGTATCAAGAGCAAGGTAAAAAATGTCCAACAATCTTGCTTCTCTCGTACCTCGTTTCAATGGCGAAAAGTTTGAATATTGGAGTCATCTCATGAAATTATGTCTTGAATCTCAAGACCTTTGGAGTGTTGTTGAAGATGGTGTAGATATACCAGAAGATGAGTCACAATTAAACGAAGGACAAAAAATAATTCTAAAAGGTGAGAAGAAAAAAGATCGAAAAGCTCTTTTTCAAATATATCAAGCCATCGAAATTCCAATTTTCGAAAGACTAACCAAGGCGGATAATTCCATGGAAGCATGGGATATTCTTCAAACAACTTATGCCGGAAAAGATCAAGTAAAAAGAGTTCGCTTGCAATCTCTACGGTCCGAATTCGAAAAGTTAGAGATGAAAGAAACTGAAAAAATTGGTGATTATTTTTCAAGAGTTACAACTCTTGTTAATCAAATGGCTACAAATGGAGAAATCATGGAAATTCAACGGGTTGTTGAAAAAGTCTTGCGTAGCCTACCGATGAAATTTGATCATGTAGTTGTGGCTATTGAAGAGTCACAAGATATTTCGGCCATGGAATTGGAAACCTTACAAGGAAGATTGGAAGCACATGAAGCCAGAATTCTTCTAAGAAGTTCACAAATCTCTTCTTCCGATCAAGCATTACAATCTCATGTTTCATTCACGGGAGGCCGCGGCTCAAATCGTGGACGTGGTAGAGGTCGCGGTCAAACAAGAGGTGGAAGAAATTCCTACAATAACCATGGACAAGATGAGACAAAAGAGGAGGAGAAAACCTTTCAGAATAATTCCGATAGAGGCCGAGGACGAGGTCGAGGTACGTATAAAGGTACAAAACCTTATATTGAGTGTCATTATTGTCATAAACCAGGTCACAAAGTTTATGATTGTTGGAATAAATATCCTGAAAAAAGAAAAGAAATTGGCTATATGCATGAAGAAAAAATTGAAAATTTAGAAACTTTATTAATTGCTTCTGATGGAAATTTTGAAGATATATGGTATTTGGATAGTGGTGCTAGTAGACATATGACGGGAAACAAAAGTTTGTTTTCAAATCTTGTTGTAACTAACTATGGTCAGGTTACGATCGGAGATGCAAAATCATATAAAATTGAAGGCGTAGGCGATATTGTCTTCAAAACAAAATCCGGAAAAACCGAACAAATGTCTGAGGTATTCTTTGTACCTGGCTTGAAAAGTAACTTGTTAAGTGTTGGTCACTTAGTAAAAAAAGGTTTCAATATTTTATTTGTTGACAACACTTGCATCATGAAAAAAGGGGATCAAATTGTTGCAAATATTGGGTTGAGTTCGAATAATTTATTTCCTCTCAAACTTAATACTCTCAATGTTTCTTGTTATCTAACTGTTAATGAAGAAACGTCTAAGTTGTGGCATGATAGATTCGGGCACCTTAATTTCCAAAGTTTGAAGGAGTTGTCAAATAAAACAATTGTTCAAGGATTGCCAAATATTAATGTTGTCAATGAAGTTTGCGAAGAATGTCAAATGGGGAAGCAACACCGTGATCCGTTTCCATCCAAGTCAAATTGGAAATCTAAGTCACCATTGGAACTCATTCATAGTGACATTTGCGGGCCAATTCGAGTCCCTTCCTTGGGAGGTAATCACTATTTCTTGTTATTTATTGATGATTTTACAAGAAAGGTTTGGGTGTATTTTTTGAAGCAAAAATCGGAAGCCTTTGTATATTTCAAAGAATTTAAATCTCAAGTTGAAAATTATTCTGGTTATACAATAAAGAACTTGAGAAGTGATCGTGGTGGTGAGTATTTGTCCTCTCTCTTTGAAGAATTTTGTCAACTAAATGGCATTCGCCATGAATTAACGGCGCGATATACACCACAACAAAATGGCGTTGCAGAACGGAAAAATAGAACAATCATGGATATGGTTCGATGCATGATGAAAAAGAAAAATATTCCGTCGGAGTTTTGGGCTGAAGCGGTTTCTTGTGCTGTTTACTTGATCAACCGGTCACCAACAAAAGTTTTGGAAAATTCTACTCCTAACGAGGCGTGGTATGGTAAGAAGCCAAATGTAAGTCATCTAAAAACATTTGGTTGTCTTGCATATTCACATATTCCAAATGCTTTGAGAACCAAACTTGATGATAAATCTGAAAAATGTATTTTTATTGGATATAGTGAAAGGACTAAAGCTTACAAGCTTTATAATCCTCAAACAAAGAAAATCGTAATAAGTCGGGATGTTAATTTTGATGAAAAAACTTCTTATGATTTTTCAAAACTTTCAGATTCACTAACTTGGCAGATTCTTGATGATGAAGAAAGTGATAATCAAGTAAGAGATTCTCAAGAAACACACATCTCTGATGATGAAAATGAATCTCTTGAAGGTACACCATCTCGTCAAAGAAAAACGAGAAGTTTGCGAGATATTTATGATGCAACAGAGGAGGTACATGAAGCAAATAATATTTTCTTTGCATTTTTTGCTGGAGAGGATCCAATTTCTTATGAAGAAGCCTCAAAAGAAGAAAAGTGGATCCAAGCTATGAAGGAAGAAATCAACTCCATCGAAAAAAATGAAACTTGGGAGCTCACAAATTTACCTACTCACAAGTCTCCAATTGGCGTGAAATGGATTTTCAAAACGAAGACCAATCTTGATGGCTCCATCAACAAACATAAAGCAAGGTTAGTTGCAAAAGGCTACAAACAAAAAGAAGGTGACGACTTCAATGAAGTATTTGCTCCTGTTTCAAGACTTGATACTATTCGATTAGTTATTTCTCTTGCTGCTCAAAGTGGTTGAAAATTGTATCAAATGGATGTCAAATCAGCCTTCTTAAACGGATTTCTCCAAGAAGAAATTTATCTTGAGCAACCTCCTGGATTTGCTAAGAAAGGTGAAGAAGACAAAGTGTACAAACTCAAAAAGGCGTTATATGGATTGAAGCAATCACCCCGTGCATGGTATGATAGAATAAATAATTATTTTCTAAAATTTGGCTTTGAACGTTGTCCTTTTGAGCATACCCTTTATATCAAAAGAAATTCTAAGGGTGGATTTATGATCGTTAGTCTCTATGTTGACGATCTTATCTTCACGGGTAACGATTTGGAGATGTTGCACGCTTTCAAAGTTTCTATGATGAGTGAGTTTGAAATGACCGATTTGGGAGAATTACATCATTTTCTTGGCATTAATGTGCAACAATCGAATGAAGGAACTTTTATTTCTCAAGAAAAATATGCAACTGAAATTTTGAAGAAATTCAAGATGGAGAACTCGAATCCTGTTTCAACCCCTTGCATTACAGGATTGAAATTAAGCAAAAAAGGAGAAGGAAAATTTGTTGATACAACAATGTTTCGAAGCTTGATAGGAAACTTGATGTATCTTACAGCCACTCGACCGGACATTATGTTTGCGGTAAGTTTAATAAGCAGGTTCATGGAGAAACCTTATTCAAATCATTGGGAGGCGGCTAAAAGGATTTTACGATATGTCAAAGGAACAATTAATTATGGAATTTTCTATGAAGCAAATGTTCCTATCAAACTCGTGGGTTATACAGATAGTGATCTTGGAGGGAGTATTGATGACTCTCGAAGTACATCCGGCTATATATTTAATCTTGGAAGTGGAGCATTTTCGTGGAGTTCGAAAAAACAACCAATTGTGGCCCTTTCTACTACTGAAGCAGAGTATATTGCAGCTTCTTTAGCGGGATGTCAAATAATGTGGATAAGAGGAGTTCTTGAGAACTTGAAGTTCAAGCAAAAAGATCCTACTATGTTATATTGTGATAATAGTTCAACTATTTCCATCTCAAAGGATCCAGTCTTGCATGGAAGAACAAAACACATTAGACTACGATTTCATTTTTTAAGAGAACTTGTCAATGAAGGAGAAGTTCATCTACAATATTGCAAAAGTGAAGATCAACTTGCTGATGTGTTTACAAAACCACTCGGAGGACCACATTTCTCAAAAAATATTGAAGCTCTCGGAATGAAGAACAAATTCAATTTACGGGAGGCATTGTTGGAATAAAGCAAAAAAGTATAAAATAAAAATAATAAAGTGGAATAAAGAAAAATAAATTAGAATTTGTATCATCTCTATTTAATTGAGTAATGGAAAAATAAGTTATGGAGAAATAAGTTATGGATTATGGAGAAATAAATTATAGGTTTCAATATTAAATTAGAAGAGTAGTGGGCATATGACAACTTATTATGTAAGTTACATGTCTTTCCATATTCTTAAGTTTTAGTATAAATAGAGAGACATGAAAATGAAAGTGTAACACAAAAAATAGAAAACCAAATATTAATATATCATTTTCATTATTTTTCTCCACAAAAATCTTATTTCTTTTCTTCAAACACCGACACCAGCCTCGCGCTGGTCCAGATACGTTTTCTTTCCCTTCTCATTTAGTGTAAATTATTTTATTGCTTTGAGTCTTTTCGAGTCGTGGGGACACGACTCATTTTTGAGTTTGGGGTGGGGTTCGTTGCCTCATCCCAGTTTTTATGTGTTATGTGTTTTATTTGCTTTCAATAAAATAATTTTCGGAGTTGCGTTTGACTATAGAAGATTTTAAATGTCCCTTTAAGCATACTTTTGATGAATCAATGATAGTAAATAGTGGACTTTAGGGATTGACATAAAACGCACTTACAATTGCATGCGAACGTAGGTAATTGATAGGAAAAATTAATGAACAATGCAAATGAAGTAAGCTTGTACTTAAGGAATATGTTTGGTGTGTAGAACGTGAAATCCTAATTAGTAGAGAACCCACCTAGATATGAACTAAAGACAAGCTATGTACTTAGGAAAATGATAGGGGCAGTTCTTTGTTAGCCATTTGAAGCCTTTTAGCTTGCTATCCCTAATATTATAATTTTATCCGTCTTAGCCCAATTTTGAGCCTTAAGCCTTTTCTTTTGTAGCCACGATATAAGCCCATTATCCTTTAGATTATTAGGCATGACCAAATGACCCGCACTTGAATCACAAACCTGAGACTTGTCTCGAGCTTGAGTTTGGGGTGGTGGGACCACATTTGGGAATTTACATTGGGAAGGGATTATATGTGTTTGTATTGAGGCGCAGAAAGGTAGATGATATTATTATTTGTAACCCTTTGCCAGGATTTGAAAAGAAAAAAAAAAGAGAAAAAGAAAAAAAAGAAAATTATAAGAGGCATGACTTTCACATCAAAATGATGGTCATGGGTATCTTGTACAAAAAAGAAGAAAAGAAATGAAAAAGAAAATAAAAAGAAAGAATAAAATAAACCGGCAAAGTGGAATATTTTTGGAATCATCTTAGTTTTAATTGGGTTGACATGGGGACGCAACATTAGCGCGTCAAATGGGTGAGTGAGAACATTTTTTTAGCGTAAACTCAAGCTCGAGGACATTGTTGATGGTAAGTGAGGAGAGAGCCAAAAGCTCACTTCAAATTTACCAAATATACATCCATACCGTCCTTAAGCCATCATTAAACCATAAAGACCTCGTGATTCCTAAGTGCATAGTGAATTTATTATTCTGTTGATAGGGAATAGACTAGGTGGAGCGTTCAAAGCAAGTTAGGATTAATGACCACCCTATAGCCATCATACAGAGATGAGTACGAGTGTAACCTTCAAGCATTGCGACTTTAATTTTATGATTGAGATTATTTATGTTTGATGTTGCATGATTAGTGTATGTATATGTTAGTTCTTAATGTTTTCTATATGAGATTTATCTTTAGCATTGCTTTAGGGTTTATTTGCTAGCTTCTATTTTCTCTTGCATCTACTTCACTCCCCTTGTTTTTAGTTTTGCTTTGTCGGGACGACAAAGGTTTGAGTTGGGGGTCTTGATGTCTCCTTAATTGTTCGTATTTTCGACCCTTAGGAGACATCATTTTTGGTGTTTATTTAATCAATTTGATAGACTTTTGGACTAAATATGCAATAATATGATTTTCCTCTTTTATTTCTAGCATTTTTTATTTATTAAGCTTTTGCGCGTAATATTGGTATTTTTAGTGAAGATTTTACAGGTTTTAGATGTTAGCTAGAAGAGGAACCCGAGAAGAAAGTCAAAGATCGTGATATAGAGTCAAGACTCGAAGATAAATCCCGAAGATATTATTTTTAGAGCTGAAAATCCATTTTCCAGGCCATAGATTGCTGATTTCGAGGTGCTTAAGCGATGATTTAGATGTTGACCTTTGAAGAGAAATCATTCCTTATCGAGTTACGGAACTTTAGCAACTGAAATGAGGTCAATCGGAGTTGTAACGCATCGGGAAAAGCCGTTTTAGTGAAGGTGTATCAGCAGTTACGGGATTTTGGGCTTAGAAATTGGGCTTGGACATTTAATTAGTGTTTTATTATTAGGTCCAAGCCCTAATCCGTTTTTAACCTTATAAAAGGAGATTTTGACCTCAGTATTTCTCACCTCTCATTTTTATTCTTCAAATTAAATCATCATTAGAAGAGAGCGTCCAGAGAGAAAGTCAGAAGCAAGGAAAAGAAGAAAGCTTAGAGCTGGAGAAAGTCATCTTCTCCAATTCACAGCCAAACCCGATTCTTAATTAGGTTCTATCTTTTATTTCTGTAATTGAAGAACATGAATTCTTTCTGTTTTAATTTAGTATTTCGTCTTAATATGAGCTAAACAATTCATAGTGCTTGAGAACAAACAATGGGTGAATCCCAATTTTATTAATTAACGAATGTTGAATTTGGGTTTTTATTGAATTAAACTAAATTAGGGCTTTTACTCTTTTCAATAAATTGAGTTTATTTTACTGTTTTTGGAGTAGCTAACTAAGAACAGGTGTTAGTATCTAGGCTATTCCAATTAGTGGCGATTGGATCATCCTGACGGAGGGTTTAGGTACGGAAATATTTATTGAATCTAGGATAGAAGTTAATGATTCTGACGAGCTTAGCTAATCCTAGGGCCAATGAGGTAATAACACTTAAACATCCAACGGTGGATCATATTTACCCTGACGGGACTAGTGACACGTTAGGATCGCCTTATAGTCCACCCTGACGGGGGTATAAGGAATTTAGAATCCCGACCATTGTAATTGACCAATTTAGCCCTTAAACAACATAAGTTAAGAAATAGGATAGGGAGGATCCTTGCGTTCTCAAGTACTACATCTCATATTGCGTTTTCACTTATTTTACTTGCGTCTTAGCTTTCATTTACATTTAATATTTGTCTTTCATTTATTTAGAATTAATAAACAAAACCAAACAAACATTTTATTATCTTTTACTTTCATAAGTGCATCAATCAGTAATAGATAAGCATTGTAGTCAACCATCCCGTCCTTGGAACGAATCTGATTTATCAGTTATACTACTTGGGACAACCGTACACTTGCGGTTGTGGTTCTCTTTACTTATTGCATTTATTTTAGAACACACAAAGAACCACCAATATACCACGTAAAATGAAGGATCAAATCCCCTGGTACATTCTGAATAATTGCGACGAGATCGAAACATATCTGAAGTAAGTAAATTATGTTTAAAAGTTTATTCGCTCATTAATTTTTATTATTTTCTTACAATTTAGAGAACACAAATCCACGCTATCGGGGACGGCTAAAGCAGTTGAGGAGATGCACCGACAAACATTTAAGGAGTGGTTTTTGGAAAAGGTACGTAACATGTATATTAAGTTGGAAACTTACCTTATTTGGAAACTTACCTTATTTGGAAACTTTCCCTATTTGGAAACTTTATTTATTTGGAAAGTAACCTTATTTGGAAACCTTCCCTAATTGGAAGCTTTATTTATTTGGAAACTTTCCTTATTTGGAAATTCTCCCTAGTTGGAAACTTTCCCTGGTTGGAACTTTACCTATTTGGAAAGGTTCCTTATTTGGAAACTTTCCCTATTTGGAAACTTTATTTATTTGACAATTCCTTAACTCTTTTTATGTTTGCTAGATGCATGCCATGCGCTTGACTGGTGATCCAATAGCTACACCTGAGATAGTGTCCTTGGCAAGCATGTCTTATGGTCCGGTCTATATATACGATTCATGTATCGTGAATGGTGTTAAATGGGTTACTAGGGAAAAATGAGAAAAAAGAGTTACTCAAGATTATAGAGTATCTGCCATGTATAATGAGACCCCTTTTTACGGCGAATTAGTGAAAATTGTAGAGGTTACATTCAATGATGGTTGTTCTGTTGTATTATTCGTTTGTAAGTGGTATAATACATCGAAGGTAAGGAAAGAACACGGGGCACCTTCATCAACATACCTACTTTTTGGTGTGAGACAGAACCATACATCTTAGCAACGCAAGCCAAAAAAATGTTTTACATTGACGAGATCAGCACAAAGAAAACAATGAAAGGATGAAAAGTCGTTTGGAAAATCAACGATCGTCATAGTGGACCCCTAAGTTATGGGGGTCAGAGTCAGTATCTACTGATAACACACGTATCACGATTCCTTTGTTTAACATGCAAACTGATTACTCACGACTGGACTTGGAAACTACCGAAGAGATCGTGTTTGACACGGAGACAATCATCAGTGATTTCCATGTTGACTTAGTTTTTGATGAAAACGAGGAGATGTTAGATGACACGTGGGAGGAGTACGGAGATGCGGAACCTATTACGATTGATAGTGATGAGGAGCCTGTAGACACTAGCGGATACGAAACTGATTAGATATTTAATTTTTAAGCATTTTTTGTTAAATTTTTAGATTTTCTTAGTATGGATTTGATTTTAAATTTATGGTTGTTAAAATGTTGTTAAAAAGTTATTTATCGATTCATTTTGATGTCTAATTTTGTTGTTTTATGTATAATTTAAATAAATAAAAAGAAATAAAAGAAAAGAAAAAATTAGCGACGGCATTTAAGCGAAGAACTCGTCGCTAACTGTTAGGGACGAGATTCAAACAACTTAGCGACGACTTTACTCGTCGCTAACAATTCCCAAATTTTTTATTGGTCAATTTGGGCAGTCAAAATTCCCGCCCATTCGTATTCGCGACGACACGTATAGTTAGCGACGACACGTGATGTCGCTAAGTACAGATACACAAAGGTCGTGCGTAGGTTACATGACGCGTGTCAAAGTTAGCGACGACTTTTAAAAAATTAGCGACGACGAAAGTCGTCGCTAACAATAAAAATCTATAAAACCCTACCGTGAGCTCATTTTCTGACTTATATCATCAGCAAAACCTTCCATTTCCGCCCCAAATCATCCCCACACCATTTTCGAGCACAATCAAAGCATTTTCGAAGCTTAATCTCTTGCTAACAAGGTATAATCATCATCTAATTTAATCATTATTCCTTTTTTATTACTTCTTTTATCCTAATCTTCTTTTTTATTTGTTGTTTATGACAATCTATGCTTGGCATGGCTTCATCAACATCTCCTGATCAATTCTAATGTAATAAGGTGCAATTTTCATCCCCTTTGTGCAATTAATTTTTTTTCCATTTTTGATTGAAATTTTTGTGTTTGTATTTAATATTTAATATATTCCGAGTTATACATTTATATTTTAGGGTGTTTAGAAAATTATATTGTATGTATAACATCATTATTAAGTGATTTGTGATTTTTAGGTATAGAAATTAATTCTTTCTATTTTTTGATTGAAATATAAGTGTTTAAATAGGATTTTTATTTAATACCGAATTATATATATGTACTTTTTTGGGTGATTTGATAGTGGAATTGTATGTATAACATCATTAAATTTTTTTTTTGTGATTTTTAAATTTAGAAAATAAATGTGGTTAAATAGGCTTTTTAAATAAATCTGAATTACTTATATATATTTTTGGATGTTTTAAAAGAATAATAATATTCATAACATGATTAGTATATGATTTGTAATTTTCAAAAATAGAAAACGTTTTTTAGGGTTTCAGGAAAGAATTTAGGGAAAAAAGTAGAATAAATTAATTTTTAGGGTTTTAAGAAATAATTTAAAAAAAAATATTTAAGGTAAAAAAATTGTTTAAAAATGCCTTATAAGGAATATTTCACTTTTAGGAAACTTTACTTTATAGGGAAGTTTCCTAATTTGGAAACTTTTCTAAAAAGTAAATTTCACAAAAATGGACACATTCCTTATTTGGAGACTTTCCAATTTAGGAAAGTTTCCATTTTTGTGAACTTTACTTTTTAGAAAAGTTTCCTGTTTAGGAAACTTTTCTAAAAGGTAAAGTTCATAAAAATAGAAATTTTTCTTATTTGGATACTTTCCATTTTAGAAAAATTTCCTTTTTAGGAAATTTTACTATTGTATGGACTAACTTGTTATTTTTTAATACAGATCCTTCTGGATTGGATTAATGTTATATTTATTTTATTTCATTATATATTAATTATTTGTAATAATTAATTTCATTTATTCGATTGGTTTGTAATAATTAATTTAATTTATTCGATTGGTTTGTAATTTTATTTTTATGTCATTCCGTTAAATTTTAGATGGTTGATGTAATGGCGCGATGACATGACGGTGAAGGAGACGGTCGAGATCCCTCTAGAATTCTGGACCTCACTTTATCCACTTGTGTCGACCCCTCCGGTAATTAAAATATTTAAAACATAATAATTTATCAATTTAAAATTAATTCAATTAAACCAGAATCACGCAAAAGAAAATCCCGAGAATGAATGCTTTAAAGACTGCCCTTGAAGCCCTAGAGAAACACGGTTACCCTTTTCCCGTAGAAATTTGCATGTTAGACGAGACGTGGAACCCTATCGGAGAGTATGGTCACCACGTTTTATAGGTTATAGGGGCGACTGTACGAGAGAATGTCCCGCCTTGCTACAGGACCTGGAAAGAGGTGTCTGATGGGATGAAAGCTACTATTATGGATTGACTTAAGAAATATTTTGACCTCGATAACTGGCGTACCAGACCCGACTGACCGGAAATCCAAAAACATTTAAACAAAAGCCAGTCGACTAGGTATAGAGGGTGGAAGGGTGACTTGAAGAAAGCCTTCTAAAATAAGAAGAAAACACTACTTGATGTTGATCCAGAAATTTGGAGGAGGAGTTGTAAGATGTGGGATTACAAGGACTCTCAAGTAGAAAGTTTTAATATTTAAAAAAAAAAGTATTTAACGTTTTTGAAATATATTGAAACAGAACCAGGCTGCTACTAACAAGGCGAACCGGAGAAAACAGATAAAGTCGGGCAAGGTTGGTTCGAGAAATTATTCGCAGACCCGAGAGGTCATTCATAAGGTATATTCTTTGATTTTCAAAAATTAAATTACTAACTTTAATTAATTATTAATATATATTGTTTAAAATGTTATTGCACAGGGGAAGCTGATGAAGAAGACTAAGGACACGTTAAGTTATTTCGACGAGTCTACCTAACAGGAGAGAGAGCTTCCAAATCTTGGGGTTTTTTTCGAGTACATGAATTACGACTCCGACAAAGAGGAGTTGAGGAACCTGGCATACAAAGAGTGTAATATGAGTGTTTGTTTCTTTTCCTCTTATTATTAAATTTATTAAAATATTGCTTACCTTATCTATTTTAGGAAACTTTCCATTTTAGGAGAGTTTCCTAAAATAGAAACTTTCCTTATTTGGAAAGTTTCCCGAAATAGAAAATTTTCTTTCTTAGTTTTTTAATTGTCTTTTTTAAATACTTATTAATTAACTTTTCATGGCTTGTAACAGGATGTGTATCGCGAGAAGTTGAAGGAAATAGTTTGCGAGAAAGGGGAAGGGTCATCTAGTGGGACCGCATGTGAAGTGCCGCTGAAAGACCAGATCGAGGCCATGAGAGACGCCGTTGAACAAGTCATGGGCCCTCTGAAGACGGCTTGGGTAACAGGATTCGGACATGTCCATAAGAAGGCCTGTGTCTCCCAGACGGATCCCGAAGTTATGCGGATAGGCTAGATGTGATGATGGCGGCGATGAACGGGTTTCGCTCGCTTCAAGGTCTCCCCCCTATCGAGGCTCCCCCTTCATCGAATCCCTCCACAGCTACCCAAGCTGGCGGTCACTTTTCGATGAGCATACTTGACACGGCTATGGCGACGTTGAATGAGATGAGGGCCGCTCAAGGTCTTGCCCCGATCCCCCCGAAGCACCGAGAGTAGATGGAGATGATGAAGATGAAGAAGATGATGATGGTAATGAAGATAGCGATGATGAAGATTTGGATGCTCCTTAATTTTATTTATATTTTATTTTGATATATTTTGACTACTTTTTATTTTATGTTTGACTTTATCGGTTTTGTTTGACTTTATCGGCTATGTTTAACTTTATTTACGGTTTTTGGAATTAAATTAAATTAAGGTTTCCTTTTTAATTAATATTTGAGATTTTTAATTATTTATTAGATATATTTGTATAATTATGCATATAAAAAAATTATAAAAAATTTAAAATATAAATTTATAAAAAAATTTATAAAAAAATTTAAAATATAAATTAAATAAAAACAATTAATTAAATAAAAAGTATGAAAAAAAATTATATTAAAATAAAAATTTTAATTCAGGATTCGAAAAAAAAACAAATAGGTCGTCGCTAGAAATGAATGAAAGTCGTCGCTGGTATTTGGAATAATTACCGACGACTAAATGGCGACGAGTTAAGTCGTCCTTATATTCTGGTGTAGCGACGAATATTGTCGTCGCTAACAAAGAGAAATTAGCGACGACATTGGTTGTCGCAAAGGTGCCCCACAAATTCTCAGCGAAACCACTCTGTTTCGTCGCGAAAATTTGACTTCTCCCTACGACTTTCTAGCGACGAGTTGTCGTCGCTAATCCACTTTAGCGACGACTTTTCATGTTCAGCGACGAAAGAGGATCGTCGCTAAAAAGTCGATATGTAGTAGTGTTTAATAGCCTCTTAAACTTTTTCTTCTGAACTTGAGGACCATTATTAGTAGCTCTAAAAACAAAGTCATTTTGTTTTTTTCTTGTTCAGAGTATCTGATCAAATTTCCTAACTTTGTTATCAATTTATTAGGATTGTCACCGTTCCTCTTCTCATTAGAAAGAATCCCACATAGAGTGCATAAATCATAGAGTTTCTCATATTTAAAAGAGATCCACACTAATTGTCCTTTCAAGATTTTAAAATTAAATCCAGATAACAAAGGTTTAGTGATCAAACAATCAACTTGAACTCGAACTGAAGAATTTTCTATGAATTTCTACAGATTGGGGAGTTCAATGTCAGTGACTTTCCCTAATTTAGCAACAATCTTAGTAACATTACCTTCTTTCAAAAACAAAGGAGGAATACTTAAAATCCTAATTTATAAACTATCTCTTTTTTAAAACTTTAGTCCATTTAGATAACAAGGTCAATTAATAGTTATATTGATTGAATGGATTTGAATTTTTTTTTTGGACGCGTAAATGGATCTGACCTTTAACGCATGTCCAATATATAGA
Source organism: Nemophila menziesii (assembly GCA_029959085.1). Classification (NCBI taxonomy): domain Eukaryota; kingdom Viridiplantae; phylum Streptophyta; class Magnoliopsida; order Boraginales; family Hydrophyllaceae; genus Nemophila; species Nemophila menziesii. Next base: position 31,934,046 of record JARWIR010000011.1, on the reverse strand, counting down.
TGGATAGGTTTTTAATATAAGATTCCTACAAATATTTAAAGACATGTTTTACATTGTTTTGCTTTATAAAATTTAGGTCATTTTTTATTGGAGATGACAAATTAAGTTTTTGACCAATACAAAAATTAAGCTTTTTATTATCTGTTATCTTATGAAAAGTGAATTGACTTAAAGTTGTACTATAGCTTCATGTTTTTTACTAGGGTCGATTTGCAAAGGAATATATAGGTAAAATCAGGATTTGATATTAGAAAAGAAATTTGAAATGGGTTTTTCAATACATCCTAGAGCCATTTCGAAATTCGTTGATACTTGCGTGGTAAATGATTCTAATTTCATGCATCTTTACCAGAATAAGGAATGCTCATGAGAGCAAAGTTTGTTAGAATGTTGAAATCTGATGTCTCCCTATTTGTTCTAATTCTTAGCCCTTTGGAGACATCCTTTTAGGTGAATAAATGAGTTATTTGATAGACTTTTAGGCTTATTTGATCATATTGCACTTTTTCTCCTTGGAAATTAACTATTTGCAGAATCTGAGTTTTTGTGCCTAAATTTGACTATTTTTAATGCAAAGTTAATTGGTTCTTGAATTTCATGAAAGACCAATCCAAGGAGAAAAAGTGAGAATAAAGTCTTAGTGTATTTTAGAGTGTTAGGAAGTGATTTTTAGTCGAGTTTCTATTTTTAGAGTGCACTTTCCTATTTCGATCTCTTGATTTATTGATTTATTCTTTTTAAGCATATGCGGTTTAATTATTTATTTAATGTGAAGCTTTAAAAGATAAATGGTAATTACTTAGAGACCAAGTCAAGATAAAGATGAAAGGAAAGAAGATTTACATGGAAATAAGAAGATTTAGGAAAGATTTATTCAAAGGAGGAAAAGATAAAGCTGCCTTTTGAAATCTGAAAATCCAGCCACGTTTTAGAGATTAAATCATAATAAAAGATTGTCATGGATTCTGGACGAATGGTCTTACCAATAGAAAGAGCTTTCCAAGACAAGCAGTTTCATATATTGGAACTTCTCAAACGGATAAGTATTGAAAAAGATATGACCAAATCAAATCAGCAGAATCTTATCTTTTAGAGCTACGAATTTGAGAGTCCTTGACTTGTCTTCCACTCCAAGCAAAATTCGACCTAGGGTCTTCCAACACCTATAAATACACCCCTTAACCTCCTACTTTCACACACTTCAGAGAATTACACAAGAGGCTTAAGGTTTTCAAGTCAGAGCACGAAGGAGAGAAGAAGCTAGACGCTGGAGGAATCCTGTTCTTCCATCCATAGTCATTCTACCCTTTAGGTTTTTCATTTATCTTTTGTATTTGAACATGAATTCCTTTTATTTTATGTTAGTTTTTAATTTCATCATGAGCTAAATTTCTTTATACTTGAGAATCGCATTAAAGGGATGAACCTTAATTAATGTTTTCTATGTTTTGAATTTGGGATTGTTTAGATATAAATTGAATTGAGTTTTAGGTATTGGATATTACTTTGTTTTCATTACTAATTCTTTTAGGAACAACTAGAATTAGCTTTTAGTATTTGGGTTATTCACTTTAGTGGCGAAGTGATCATCCGACAGGGGGGTTTGAATACAGATCTAGGTAATACCCGTGTAATGTCCGTTATTGACCGACAGGCTTAACTAGTTACATAGCCAAAGAGGTAAATTCTTATCATCCGAAGAGGCATATTCGACCATACAGGTGTTTATGATACTTTAGGATAGCTTCTAGGTCCACCCGACAGGGGGCTAGGAGATATTAGAGTCCCGACTAATATTATAATTCCAATTCTACCCTTAAACATAGCATAGATTATATTGATTAAGTGGATTCCTTTGCGAGGATCAAGTATCTCTCTTATCTGAAGTTAGTCGTTATTTCCTTTATTTCTTTTCTGTTAAGTTAATTTAGTTTTATTTTAATTGCATCTTTTAATTTCCAAAAACCAAACAAAAGTTACTATCTTTTATTTTCTGCTTAGCAATTATCTCTACTATCTGATTAATATTTGGGTTGAACCTAATCCGTCCCTGAGAACGAACTTGATTATCATATATTACTTGGGACAACCGTACACTTGCGGTTAAGTGGTTCCTCTTATTTTGCACTTTATTTTATAACACCCTGGACCCACCAAAATCATTAAGTTTAAGATCAAAGTATTAAGTCCATTCGAAGTTCATTTCTAGATTTCATGACATTCGAGTATATGACAACGTAAGGTGGATTTATAAATACTAATAATCTCAAGATTCTGAATTTTTAGCAACATTTAATAATCAAGAACTAATAGAAGTGATTAAACTTAAGTAAAAAGTTCTTTTCATATTGATTAACTAAGGTGAAATACAATGGGAATATGACTAATAGTACTAGACTCTTATATCTTTATGAAGATAAGAAGTTTATTACTGCTAAAGATATGATGAATCATTGCTAATATATCTTTATCTAGCTGTTTCAAAATCAAAAAATCAAACAAAATTGGTTTCTTTTAATCTAAAAAGTGAAGGAGAAATTCTATAAAATACTAATAAGACACTAAGAATATGAATATGAAGATGGTTAAAGAACCAAGAAGTTAAATAACCTGGAGAATCGAAAGCTGAAAAGAAGAGTAAAAGAGAAGACATTAGCAAGCTAGCTGCGATATTCTTCAAGGATCAATCGGATTCCTCTGAATAATATGGCAAATTGGGCAATCTGAGCGCCTTTGGAACAAATCATCAGTGCAAACTTCTAATCATTCACCGGTTCATGACATCAAAATCTCAGTTTCAGAAATAATGATTGGTTATAAGGTGATTACAAAGAGCAGACTTTGTATTCCCTTTCCCTAATGTCTAAGGTGCAAACCAAGAATGAAATAGCCGAGTAGCTGGAACATGTATGGAGTTTTTGCTATTTTTGTAAAATTTCAGTTGTCTACAGTGTCCAAATTGTCAGAATGAAGATAAGCATCAAGATAATTCCCAATCAAGGATCAAGTTCACCTAAAGGAACCTCGAGTAAGCATTGGAATAATGAGATAAGTCGAAAACTGACAAATGCGTGTTCAGTGTCACGACTGGGAAAATTCGGGGGGGGGGGTGTTATGGTTAGTTATCGGAGGCATTGAAGCTAACGCCCAAAAAATCCAGGCTATCTTAGACTACTCGCCTCCGTGCTCGGCAAAAAGAGGTATAGTTATTGACACGAAAGGTGGTTGTCCTTAGCCGGAAATATAATGTTCGACATATATATGACGAAAATGTTATTATAAAGTTAATGAACTAAATTGTAATTTTATAAAGTTAAAGGATAAAAAATGCAACTTTAAAAAGATAAATGACAAAAAAATAATTTTTTAAATTATTTAGGATTGAATTGTGACGTTTTATTTATTAAATTTTTTCTTTAAATAATGGACTAATTTGTTATTTTTTTATTATAGATTTTAACTATATTGTAATATTTATTAATTTATTTAATTTAATTTATTTTATATTAATTCTTTTGGCGATGTAATATTTATGGGTGAATGAGATATAGGGGCTTGGAGATTTTTTTTTCTATAAAGAATGAAATAAATCTTAATTCTCCCAAGGACTTCAAGAATGATGAAATACTAAAATACCCTTATATAATGCAAAAACACTAAAGACAAAAAAAGAATATTGTGTGTTGACACTATTCATTTCTGGCCACCACTTACTGACCTCCGGCCACCACCTCTACCGGAAAAAGTATAGGGTATCGGAAAAAGTACAGAATATCTGAAAAAGTATAGAGTGGAGAGTATCGGAACAAATTAAGTATAGAGTATCAAAAAATAAAACAGTGAGTGTCGGAATAAAACAACGAGTGTCGAAAAACTTGCGGAGTATTATTCAGAAGATTACAGAGTACTCCATAAAAACATGGAGTACTCATTAGAAATAAAGAGTACTCGTTACAAAACAAAGAGTACTCATAAAAAATAAAGAGTAAAAATTCAAAATTTAATAAATTAATTACAATAGAAACGACGTAAAAGCAAAACTAACTAATTAATTATTACACTACAAGTTGATTGCTGCATCTACACAGTTTAAAAAGAAAAAATCTGGTTTGACTAGTCTTACGAACAAACAAAAGAAAAAAAGAAAAAAGGGTGGAATACTCAGCAGTTCGGTTCATGTAACCCAAACGTCTAGCTGAAGACGAACGACGACTCTCAGGAAACGACGCGTAGGCGAAGCACGACGCCGCTCAGGCGCTTCACGGCGGCAAATCACAGCGGTGAATCACAGCGATGCTTCACGGAAGAGACAGCTTCGCACGTTCGGTTCAAGTTTGGCCTGAGAGGAAGAAAAGAAACTCAACCAGCTTCGCTTCTTCTTTACTGTTGAGCTACTCAGGCCGGGGATGAAGGAGGGGCTTCAAACTTGTGCAGGAGAGTTCGATGTGTAAGCTTCACGAAACACCAATGGCGGTATACTGCTGCTCGACAATGGTAGTCTTCGCACAGGATCTGCTTGGATCTCGAACTGGATCTTGAACGGAGGTGTTCAGAGAACCGCCATCTTCTCCTGCGAGATGCTGTGATTTCTCCGTCGAGATGATGTGCTTCCTCCGGCGAGATTCTTTAGAGCTCAAACGACGGCGTTAATATCTCCATGAAAACGAACGTTGCTTAGATCTCCATGATTGAACCGAAATTCTCTGTTGCACAAGAGCTTCTCTGCTACGTGTGGTCTTCTTAGCCTCGCCGAATATGGAGCTGCTACGAAGGAGAGTGACTGGCGGTGCGGTGTTGCGGTGGTGCGGCGGTGAAGTTGGGAGGGTAAGGAGCGCGCCATTAACCATAGGAGGTCCGGGTAATTCTTTCGTTCAGATGTTGGTTTAGTTTTAAGAGAGAGAGAGAGAGGGAGAGAGAGAGAGAGAGAGAGAGAGAGAGAGAGAGAGAGAGAGAGAGAGAGAGAGAGAGAGAGAGAGAGAGAGAGAGAGAGAGAGAGAGAGAGAGAGAGAAGATAAAAATGAATTAGGTTTAATAAATGATGAAATAAATTAATATACATAGAGAAACAAAAAAAACTAAAAAGCGTATAAATGTAATTGGATTTTTGGATTTTAGTGTAAGATCTAATTTGATGTCTTTAGTAAGAAAAGAAGGGAAATAGGGTGGAGAACGGAAATAGGGGGTGTATTTAAGACTGTTTAGGTAAGAATCTCAATATTTATTACTTTATTCATTGGAATGTAATATTAATTATAATTTAGGGACTTGTTTGTAATATTTAATAGTATAGCGAGTCAAATGTAATATTTATTATCAATACTTGTCCTTAGATGATAAATGCACCAGGGTCCCCATATAATCGCACTAGGGTCCGTAAAGGCGGGCATTTACTTAGACATTTACTATTCATGAATTACGTACGTTTATGATATGTTGGAAAAAAAATACCCTGCCACTAAAAAATATCCTTGACATTATTAGGGACGATAACACTGGAAATTTTCGAAACAAATGCACAATATGACGGAGATATATTTCTGTAAGATACAAAGTTTGACAAAGGATATTTAGTACAAGACCTAGAACTGTTTATAAGGGCAATAGGAAGATCAAGTTGACTTGATAGACTTGACTCATAATTACCTGGAGGATTACTTTTGAGGACTATCGAAGGTTCACCATGAATTTCATGATCCAACCTCTGATTTAGATTCTTGGTTGTGTTGTGGGATGGTGCCTTTTTCTTGACGCACCCTTGAATATACAAGACCTTTAAATCGTTTTTCACCTATCTCTGTATCTTCAGTATTTTGAGATGGCATTACTAAAGGAGGTTCTAAATTCTCAATATTTAATTCATTGTTTAAAAATGTAATTTGCTCGTGTAAAATATTTGAACCACTTATATTATTATTTTCACTAGTATTCTCCCCCTGAAAATTATAATAGAGATGTCCTTCAAAAAATGTCACATTCATAGACACATACGTTTTTAAAAAAATAGGATCATAACATTTATAACCTTTTGATTATTAGAATAACCTACAAAAATGCATTTATGTGCTTTTGGATCAAGTTTAGAACGACGGGGATTATGATCATGAACAAAAACCACACTACCAAATATTTTTTAAGGAATATCCATAATTAGCCGAGTTGTAGGAAAACATTTAGTGAAACATTGAATTGGTATTTTGAAATTTAATAATTCTTGTAGGCATTCTATTAATCAAATAAGTAGCCGTTAAAATAGATTCTCCCCAATGATAGTTGGGAACCTTAGTTTGAAAACTTAAGGCTCTACCTACTTCTAGGAGATGTCTATTTTTCCATTCGGCAACTCCATTTTGTTGCGAAGTATAAGTACAAGAACTTTGATGAACAATTCCTTTTTCGGCAAAAATATTTCCTAACATATTATTAAAAAATTCTTTTCCATTATCACTCTGAAATATTTTAATATGAGTCTGAAATTGTGTTTGCATCATATTATAGTATTTTTTAAACACCATTTCAGTCTCAAATTTGTTTTTTAAGAGAAAACCCCAAGTTATTCTAGTGTGATCATAGATAAAAGTAATAAACCATTGTTTTCCAGAAAAAGTTGGTATTTTAGAAGGCCCCCATACATCACTGTGAATCATGGTAAAAGGTTCAGATTTTTTATATGGTTGTGAAGGAAAAACAGATTGGTGGTGTTTAGCTAATTCACATGATTCACATTTAAAAACAGTATGAGTTTTATTCGTAAATAAATTGGGTAACAACTTTTTTAAATATTGAAAATTTGGATGCCCTAATCGGTAATGCCATAACATAATCTTATTGCCATTAGACATAGAGATAGAATTCAAACAAGTTTGTTGGTCTTTTCGTCCAAGAATTGATCCATCGTTTAAAGATAGAGGCCACCATCTTGTTTAGCACCCCCAATCATCTTCCCCGAGGTTAAATAATGAAATTCACAACGAGAAGACCAAAAATTAACTTGACAATTGTGGTCAAGGGTTAGCTTACTAATTGACATAAGATTATAAGATAAATTAGGATCATGAAGAACATTTTTATGAACTAATGAAGAAATTATCACAGTTCCTTTTCCAGCCACAATAGCAAAGGAGCCATCTGCAGTTTTAATTTTTTGATTTCCTGCACAAGGCGTGTATGATGAAAAAAAACTGGGAAGTACCAGTCATGTGATCGGTTGCTCCTGAATCTAATATCCAAGAGTGATTTAATTTGGTACATGACATGGCTGCAGTAAATAAATTACCTAATTGTTCTACGGAACAAGAAGACTCAAAATTTCCTATGGATTGAGATTTGAACATTTTGTATAGATGCTCTAACTGATCCTTTGTAAAAGGTCAAGATTCTTGTGGAATTTCTTGCTCTGAATCTTTGTGACTTACTTGAAATGCACGGATGTCTCCTCCAAATTTGGTTTCATGTCCTGTTTTTTTCTTAAAATTTTCAGGGTTTCCGTGTAGTTTCCAGCAAGTTTCTTTAGTATGCCATGCCTTTCTATAGTGGTTACACCATGCGCTTTGTTTTCCCTTCACGCCTACCTACTTCTGAATACTTACCTCGACTAATAAGATCAGATCTCTCTCCATTTACTCTTGGGGTTCGTCGAAAGTTTTCAACATCACTTTTCGACGTGCTTCTTCTCTACGCACTTATAAGAATACTTCTCTAATTGTTGGTAATGGTTTTTTTTCCTAGAATACGTCCTCGGACCTCATCAAGTTCTTTATTTAAACCATCCAATAACAAGAAAACTCTTCCTCTCTCAAACTTCTTTTTATACCGAGCACTATCCTCTAGATTTTTCCATTCCTCATCTTCAAACATATCCAACTCTCCCCAAACCGTTATCAAATCATTATAGTATGGAGTTACCTCTCGATCACCTTGTTGCATCTTCCACATCCTAGTTTTTAACTCGAATAGTTGTGAATGATTGTCTAAGTCTGAATAAGTTTCTCGAATTGCTTCCCAAATATCTTGAACCTTTGGTAAGAACATAAAAGGCTTTCCAATCCCCGGCTCCATCGAATTGATCAACCAAGCTGTCACCATAGAATTTTCAGAACACCATTGTTTGTATTTTGGATTCTTGACATCTGGTGGCTTCACTTCTCCATTCAAGTGCCCAATTTTTCCTTTTCCATCGATCACCAGCCGTACTGATTGTGACCATTCAAGATAATTTTTTCTATTCAATTTGTGAATGGTAATTTGAAGGAAATTATCAGAGAATTAGGAAGGTGTGGATTCTGTTGATTTAGACATAGTTGGGGTTTTGTGTATTTTTCTAAAACAAAGTTAAGATCGAGCTTTATTGCTCTAATACCATCAACGAGTTTAAGATAAAAGAGAAGAAGCTTTCTATCATGTACATTTATATTAAAAATAATCTAACCTAAGACTAATCTAACATCCCATATAATTAGGGATTTATTCTCCTAAATATATACTTTCCTAAATTATTTAAATATCAAATCAAATCATATCTTATAATTTAGAAAGTAACAAATCATATCTCATAATTTAGAGAGTATCAAATCATATCTTTGATTTAGATTTATCGACAAGAAAATTTGAGGTAATTTGAGGCACATGAAGGATGGAATTAAGAGTAAAAACAGAAGAGGAAGTAAGAAACTTACTATGACCTGTGTTGACAATATCCAAAACATTTCCATTACCAACTGAAACAACATTAACACCATTATAAGGTGTAGAGTGTTGAATTTGATATATATCATGAGTAACATATATATTAGCCCCGGAATCAAAAAACAGTTGTTCAGGTGAATACGATTCAGAGTTATGTGCATTATTATTATAATTTGAACCTGAGGGTGCTGAGTTAGCTTGAGCAGCTAAAGATACTGAATACGAGCTCGTGGTAAAGGATAAGCAACAAAACAACACGGTACCGACCATCTAAAGCATTATGACCAATTTTTATACAAATTTGACAGGTAGCTATAGAAGATTGAGTACCAGCGGGAGTTGAAGAAGGTGGATCACCCATAATAGATGAAGTAGAGGATGAAGATCCACGAGCTCGATTATCATAACCACGACCTCTACCATGATAAGAAGAGACTCTTCCTCGTTATATGAAGAGGAATTAGTTGAATCCGTTTATAAAGAAGTATGAGTTTGAACATCTGACTCAGTTATTTCAGTCATTTGCATATGTAATTCCTCAGAAACGAGTAAGCTACCTAAAGAATGGAAGCTAATCGTTGAGGATTGAGCATTCGTGATCCTTATAATGGATTTGAATTGATTATAATCACTGAGTAAGCCCTTTAAGGTGTACATTATTACATCTTCAAGAAGTAGAGATGCATAGGCTGTTTCAAGTACATCACAAATCGACTGAATCGAAGCTAAGTAGTCACTCATTTTCTAATCTTCTTTCTTAATGTTACATAATTTCATCTTTAGTTGATGAACATTTGTACGGCATTGAGATACAAATATCTCTTCCAATTTTTTCCAAACATCACAGGCATGAGATAAACGCACAACTTGAGATAAGATCGATGGTATCATCGATGATAAGAGAGAGACTTTGAGTCCCAAATTGTGAATCAGAAAAACTCGGTTGAACAACATCACCAGTGAGATGATCTAAATATCCATGAGAATCCAAAACTGCCTCAATCTGAGAATGCCAGAAAACATAATTAGAAGAATCAAGTTTAATTTGAACCAAACTGCTCCAGTTTTGACGTAAAAGAAGCAAGCCAGCAGGTATAGAAGATGTAGTATCAATACGAGGTGAAGAAGAGGAGGAAGCCATGAAAGCTATTTCGGGTTGCATAAAAGTTTAGATAAGATGAGCGAAAGAATGTAGGATCAATAGTGGCGGAGAATAGAAGCTGTTTGAAGCGCAGTTAATGGCGAAAAATTATGCAGCTTCTGTAATTTTTTCTCCTAGGCTATGATGCCATAAAGAATATGTGTAAATGAAGATAAGAGTTGATAAGTTGTTTTGTATTGATTTGTTAGGATAGTAGATGTTATACAGGTGAGAGGTATTGTTTATAGCTTTTACAATACACACTTTTTGTACTATCTAACTAATTTGTCTTCTAGTCTAACAAACTATTCTAGCCATAGTTTACTAACTAATGTTATACTCATCAATTAGTACTCATGTAAATGGATGGCTAAGATCTATTACAGTGTCCTGAACTAACATACTTAAAGGTAGAACCCCAGGATATGAATCTGGTGAAACATATATTGTGATTACATCATCGTATATCAAAATTAATGCATGAGAAAACATGTAATACTTCTGAATGTAAATTTATAACATAACAGGAAAAGTACCACAAAATACATAATCAGACATATATATATTCTGTCTTATGGAACATTACAACAATCCAAAGTAGATAGTAACATTAGTTAATCATTCTCACTTGAAAGAAACTAGACTCTCTTGATTAACCAAGACTCTTAACATATTTTGACGACCATAAATACCATAAGCATGTATTTCATCAGTGTCAAAACCTCGTGAGACCATCTGTCTTCTAGAACCTTCGAGTCCTTCACTTGTTTCCAAGAGAAGCGTTTTATTCTTCCTAACAAAAATAGGGTTTTCGATTCCTATCATAGGTCCCACAGTATATTGTTTTGTCCAAGATTCATCAACTCTGTACTCTTTCATCACCCAGATCTCAACAAAGTATTGTTCCCGAGGTTCCCGATTTTCGTATGAAAGAAGGGAAAGTGAATTATTTATGACTGTTAAGCTTTGGCACAATTTCTCATCAATTGGAAACGGTATATTCCCAAACACCTCAGTGTTCACATCAAAACAAAGAATAAAGTCAGTCGGTTCATCTGTGGAAATATGTGTTGCGATGGCCATCCAATGCAATGCTCCGCTATATAACACTCCATGTGCATAAGGTTGTATCCATGACATGTCTAGTTCTTGCTGATGGTCAGTTTCTCTCCAAGTATCAATACCCACATCATAAATTTGGCATTTAACTTCACTTAAAAAGGGATTAAGCTTTGACTCATAGTAGACAAAAGAAACAACTTTGTAATCATTCTTGTTTGAATCGAATCCCAAACCGATAGAAAATATTCTTGACTGATATCCTTCCAGGCATATACAGTACGGAGGATGAAGCTCTTTAAATTCTCTCAGTGATGGATTACATAAAACAATGTTGGTTGCATGATCTGAGATACAAATTAAACCATGACATGGATCGCAATCACATAGATCATTAAAATTAGCTAGAGACACCTCAAAATGCGGCGCAATAACACCCAGAGATTCATAATCACGATATGATAAGCGGATTTTTGTTAAATCACTTAAAAGGTGTACGATCAAAATATAGTCGTGATTTTGATTTTTGTTGAGATGCAATTTGATAAAATTAGGGCTTGTAATCAAATTGTACCAAGATTTAGAAACACACCTGAAACGGAGCAGTGATTTCACAGGCAAATTCAGTAGAATCTCTTCCACCAATTCTTCAGGTAAATTCTTCCTCGTCATAGCGTTTCCCATCATACAGAGTGTGCGTTGAATGTATCAAATGGTGTGGCAGTGTGGGACTGTGGTTTTAGGGCTTTAAATAATTGATCTGAGGGATTTCGCATTTTAGGTGTGTTATTAATTTTTCCTTTTACGTAAATTTAAATATACTATATTTTTGTCACCGTCTTCCAATTCGGTTTCATCCTGGATTAGTAAACAGAATTATTACTACATACAATTAATTAACTTGGATGAAGATTACAAAAACCACCTGCACAGTGGTCTCTTTTGTGATAATCACATTGTTGGCACATCTAAATATATCGCTGAGTGATTTTTGTGAACAGCACAGCAAAAATGAGAACAAAAAAGTTCCAAAATATTCAAACATTCGGATGACCAAAGGTTTACCAAATATACCGAAAAAATATATCGAAAAAGAAATCTTGTTCAGCTAACTCTGGGAATGCGACCCCATCGATCCTCTTCATTCACCTCCAAAAACCATGCATTGACTATCTCGGCAACTTGTGAAAAATTGCCATGGACATCCACCACAGATTTCCCACGTCCGGACTGTTTTTTGGCCTCAAGTAGAGTCGTCACCAAATATATGACACTTTCAACCGTTTCTAATCTTTTGATAAATCGTTTAATATCCCTAGACTTTAAAAATAAATAAATGAGGACGTGTTATATATTTCACCCTAATATACAAACGACACTTTTTGTCTCCTCTATCATATGAGGCAAGCAGTCTCCAAATGAGATATATACAAGACAAAGCAACAATATCACAGGAACAAATATAATTGCATCATAAAAATATATGAAGTTCGGATAGTAAATAATTTAAAGTTCAAGTAACATGTACATCTCAAGAATAAGTTTTATTATCTAAAAGTAATTGTCTCGCTTGGTTCGGCTGCTCAAGGACACATGTAATTAAATTTCGGATCAACTCTTCTTCTTGGTTAAATGATTAGCTTTATACTCCTTCAACTTGTCAATTTCCATTTTCTTGAATAAAAAGAAAAGATAATAGAGCTAGTTTCCTCTCTTTGGAATAGAAAATCTTAAGAGAGATAAAAAAGATGAGACGATTCTTTATTAATTTTCACAAGATTTTTGGTATATTGTTACCACTAAAGTGTTTGTTGTTAAGATAAGTATTTTATTTTGCTCTCTAATGCTCTCTAATTGCCTTGTCTAACGTTCATTTTATTTTTGCCTTACTTTTCTCCTTTTTCTATTTTTAGTTCTTTTATTTCCTTATTGGGTTCTTTCCTTCCTTTTTTGGGCCTAACGGTAAGTAAAACTGGAGCCAACGAGGCGGCCGCCTCCTCCTCCTTCCCGGACTGGACAGAATGATGGGAAGGGCTTACAATCCACCGGATGGCCAACAATATGTGCTGTCTGCTCCAAACACGTCTAAGGAGATGATTGTTGCCACTAAAGAAAAGTCCAATAGCGTGAGGAAGTTGTCGACGAAGCGTATCAAGATTTACTCGCAGCCTGTGGGTAATTCTGTTCTCAATGGTGGACAATCACCCAAGCGGGTAATCGATCAATCCAAATTCTGGTTTCTCGAGCATCATCGGAGAGAGATTTGATGATTATCCCGGCCGGAGTTAGTCATCATTCTGAGGATAAAATCCTAGTCACGAATCCATTGTTTGACGACTGCCTACAATTGGGGGTTGATCGGCAAGAGGAGACTGAATTAATGGAGGGAGTCGAGAATGCTAACCGGGTATCAGGAGATCAACAAAGCAGCCCAATGGAAATTCAACCTTTGGATACTTCAGGTATTGTCTCAGCCTCTGTGGTGCAGGTACTCAGGTTAGGGAAGTTGGGAAGATCCACGGGAACCCAGGGCGGAAGGGGTGACATCGAGGTCGTATAAGGAGACCATAGTAGGGGAAGGGTCTGTTAGCAGCAGGAGTGATGAGGATATGTCTCAAGATATGACACAAGGTAATCCTATTTTGAATAAAGATGCTAGTAACGAGGAGATAGCCGGGGATGGGTTGGCTCTCTCGGATGATAAGCGCTTCGACGATGATACACACCCTCAGCTTTGACAAGGTGTTGGGGGGGGGGGGGGGGGTTTCCTTGGATGGTGCTAGGTAGGTATCTCATCGTGATCCCTTGTTTATGCCTCAAAATGCGCCTGTAGTAAAGACGGACTGTGTGGGTACGACTTCCCTGGTTACCATTAGTTAATTACACTCACGAAAATTTTGAAGGGCTAGGTAATATCATAGGGCGGATGGTTAAGATCGACCCGTTCACAAAAACCAATACAAAGGGGTAATTGTGCAAGATTAGCCGTTGAGATCTAACTGGAAAAGCCACTGGTTTCAAAAATTAGGATACAGGACCATCTACAAATAGTGGAGTATGAAGGCTTGCACATGATTTGTTTCAGTTGCGGGAAATTCGGTCATCAAGATTAGCCGTTGAGATCGATCTGGAAAAGCCATTCGTTTCAAAAATAAGGATACAGGACCATCTACAAATAGTGGAGTATGAAGGCTTGCCCATGATTTGTTTTAGTTGCGCGAAATCCGGTCATCAAAAGGTGGATTGTTCAGGTGCTCTTCCGCAATCAACATCTGTCTCATTCGCCGGAGAATCATGTCAGTATAGGAAGTCTTAATAGGCCAGTTGTCTTGAATCATCCAGAAGTGTTTGGGGAATGGACGACTGGTAGTAGAGCACAAGGGAGGCCTAGGGCCAATAGTGATCAACAAGGAAGGAGAGGGGGTAACAAAGTGAGTGTACATAATTCTAAAAAACAGGTTAAACCCCGGTGAGAAAGAAAACGGGGGCGCGAGAGTCAAGGCAAATTGATAAAGGATCGATGGTGGTCCTTTGTGTGTTCTAAATAAATGCAAATAATAATCGAACTACAACCGCAAGTGTACGGTTGTCCCAAGTAGTAATACTGATAAATCAGATTCGTTCTAAGGACGAAATGGTTGATCACAATGTCTAGCAAATAGTGATTGATGCACTTATGAAAATAAAAGGTAATAATATGTTTGGTTGGTTTTTGTTATTAAAGCTAATGAATGAAAGAAAAATATTAAAATGCAAATAAAAGCTAAGACGCAAGTAAAATGATGTAAAACGCAATATGAGATGTAGCACTTGAGAACGCAAGGATCCTCCCTATCCTATTTCTCAACTTATGTTGTTTAAGGGCTAAATTAGTCAATCACAATGGTCGGGATTCTAATTTCCTTATACCCCCGTCAGGGTGGACTATAAGGCGATCCTAAAGTGTCACTAGTCCCGTCAGGGTAAATATGATCCACTGTTGGATGATTAAGTTTTATTACCTCATTGGCCCGAGGATTAGCTAAGCTCGTCAGAATCATTAACTTCTATCCTAGATTGAATAAATGGTTCCGTATTTAAACCCTCCGTCAAGATGATCCAATTGCCACTAATTGGAATAGCCTAAATACTACTACCTGTTCCTAGTTCATGACGCTAAAAACAGTAGATATTCATAATTTATCGAAAAGAGTAAAAGCCCTAATTTAGTTTAATTCAATAAAAACCCAAATTCAACATTCGTTAATAAATAAGATTGGGATTCACCCATTGTTTGTTCTCAAGCACTATAGAAAACTCAGCTCATATTAAAATGAAATACGAAATTAAAAATAAAGGAATTCATAATGATTACAAAATTAAAAAGATAAAAGAACCTAATTTCCGGAATCGGAATGACTACGAACGGAGATATGGACCCTCTTCAACTCTTGTAGCTTCTTCTTCTTCCTTCAGTTGCTTCTCTTTGGTGTTTTTATTCTTGCAGAATGTGTATTCTCTGAAAAATAGAAGTCAAAGGCTGGTTTTATAGGTGGAAAAAACGGATTAGGGCTTGGACCTAAGAATAAAACATTAATTAAATGTCCAAGCCCAAATTCTAAGCCCAAAATCCCGTAACTGCTGATACACCTTCACTAAAACGGCTTTTCCCGATGCGTTATGACTCCGATTGACCTCATTCCAGTTGCTAAAGTTCCGTAACTCGATAAGGAATGATTTCTCTTCAAAGGTCAGCGGCTAAATCATCGCTTAAAAACCTCGAAATCAGCAATCTATGGCCTGGAAAATGGATGTTCAGCTCTAAAAATAATATCTTCGGGATTTCTTTTCAACTCTTGACTCTATCTTTTGATCTTTGACTTTCTCCTTGGATTCCTCTTCTAGCTAACATTTAAAACCTGTAAAATCTTCACTAAAAATACCAATATTACGCGCAAAAGCTTAATAAATAAAAAATGCTAGAAATAAAAGAGGAAAATCATATTATTGCATATTTAGTCCAAAAGTCTATCGAAATGATTAAATAAACACAAAAAATGATGTCTCCTAAGGGTCGAAAATAAGAACAATTAAGGAGACATCAAGACCCCCAACTCAAACCTTTGTCGTCCCGACAAAGCAAAACAAAACAAAACAAGGGGTAGAAGTAAACGTAAGAACAAATAGAAGCTTAGCAAATAAACCTAAAGCAATTCTTAAGATAAATCTCATATAGCAAAACTTTAAGAACTAACATATACATACACTAATCATGCAACATCAAACATAAGTAATCTCAATCATAAAATTAAAGTCGCAATGCTTGAAGGTTACACTTGTACTCATCTCTGTATGATGGCTATAGGGTGGTCATTAATCCTAACTCGCTTTGAACGCTCCACTTAGTATATTCCCTATCAACAGAATTATAAATTCACTATGTACTTAAGAATCACGAGGTCTTTATGGTTTTAATAATGGCTTAAGGACGGTATGGATGTATATTTGGTAAATTTGAAGTGAGCTTTTGGCTCTCTCCTCACTTACCATCAACATGTCCTCGAGCTTGAGTTTACGCTAAGAAATGTTCTCACTCACCCATTTGACGCACTAATGTTGCGTCCCCAATGTCAACCCAAATAAAACTAAGATGATTTCCAAAAATATTCCACTTTGCCGATTTATTTACTCTTTCTTTTTATTTTCTTTTTTCATTTCTTTTCTTTTTTTTGTACAAGATACCCATGACCATCATTTTGATGTGAAAGTCATGTCTCTTATAATTTTCTTTTTCTTTATTCTATATTTTTTTTTCAAATCTCGGCAAAGGGTTACAAATAATAATATCATCTTTCATTTTTGTGCCTCAATATAAACACATATAATCCCTTCCCATTGTAACTTCCCAAATGTGGACCCTCCACCCCAAACTCAAGCTCGAGACAAGTCTCAGGGTTGTGATTCAAGTGCGGGTCATTTGGTCATGCCTAATAATCTAAAGGATAATGGGCTTATATCGTGGCTACAAAAGAAAAGGCTAAGGCTCAAACTTGGGCTAAGATGGATAAAATTATAATATAGGGAGAGCAAGCTAAAAGGTTTCAAATGGCTAACAAAGAACTGCCCCTATCATTTTCCTAAGTACATAGCTTGTTTTTAGTTCATATCTAGGTGAGTTCTCTACTTATTAGGATTTCACGTTCTACACACCAAACATATTCCTTAAGTACAAGCTTACTTCATTTTCATTGTTCATTAATTTTTCCTATTAATTACCTATGTTCGCATGCAATTGTAAGTGCGTTTTATGTTATTCCCTAAAGTCCACTCTTTACTATCATTGATTCATCAAAAGTATGCTTAAAGGGACATTTAAAATCTTCTATAGTCAAACGCAACTCCGAAAATTATTTTTATTGAAAGCAAATAAAACAAATAACACATAAAAACTGGGATGAGGCAACGAACCCCACCCCAAACTCAAAAATGAGTCGTGTCCCCACGACTCGAAAAGACTCAACGCAATAAAATAAACTAAACTAACTAAAACGCGAAAGGGATAGAAAACGTATCTCAACCAGCGCGAGGCTGGTTATCGGTGTTGCGTCCATGAACTTTCTCTTGCGTAAGAATACCATAGGTGGCGTGTTGAATTGTGCTCACCCCCATTACCATGTTTCGGAGAAGTTCTAACTCTTTTGTAACGTTTCCCAACGACGCAATCATCTTCAGTTGATTCTCTTCTAACACCTTCACTTTCGCTTCCAACTCATCAGTTGTATGCATCTTCTTCTTTAGAGGAGCTCTAGGGATTTCTTGTTGCTTTTACCACCTCATCATGAATATTCTTGATCAAAGTCAAACCCATACTCTCACACACTACAACACGATCAATCTCTGCGTCTTTACGCGGAACCTTTGCGTCTAAACACAAAGTAGTGACGGGACAAGGAAATTTGAGATTTTGTTGTGAAGTAGGAATTCTAGCAAATTCCATGATGGTATCATATATCACACGAGCAACATCCATGGGTTTCTCCTCAATAATACACTTAATGAACAAAAGATGCTCCTTCTTCACTTCCGATATGTGTTTAACTCCGAAGAAGGTAGGGATTATGAAACGAGACCAAATCTTTGCACATGGTAGCAAGTTACTACTATACATCTGTCCAGGATATCTCTCTCCTTCGGGAATTGGGCGGGCCCCATCTACAAGCACTTTCCCCCAAAGGGATTCATAATCAAACGAAGGCTCTTGATGTCTCCTTAAATGTTCGTATTTTCGACCCTTAGGAGACATCATTTTTGGTGTTTATTTGACTATTTAGATAGACTTTTGGACTAAATATGCAATAATATGATTTTCCTCTTTTATTTCTAGCATTTTTGATTTATTAAGCTTTTGCGCGTAATATTGGTATTTTTAGTGAAGATTTTACAGGTTTTAGATGTTAGCTAGAAGAGGAATCCAAGGAGAAAGTCAAAGATCGCGATATAGAGGCAAGACTTGAAGATAAATCCCGAAGATATTATTTTTAGAGCTGAAAATCCATTTTCCAGGCTGTAGATTGCTGATTTCGAGGTGCTTAAGAGATGATTTAGCCGCTGACCTTTGAAGAGAAAACATTCCTTATCGAGTTACGGAACTTTAGCAACTGGAATGAGGTCAATCGGAGTTGTAACGCATCGGGAAAAGCCGTTTTAGTGAAGGTGTATCAGCAGTTACGGGATTTTGGGCTTAGATTTATGGCTTGGACATTTAATTATTGATTTATTCCTAAGTCCAAGCCCTAATCCGTTTTTAACATTATAAAAGGGCTTTAGACCTCTATTTTCACACACTCTTCATATCTTTTTCATAATACAACATACGCTTAAGAGTCAGACACCAGAGAAGAAGCTAGAGGCAGGAAGAGAAGAAGCAAGAGCTGGAGACGGTCTATATCTCCACTTCTCAGCCAATTCAATTCCGTAATTAGGTTCTTCTATTTTATTCTGTAAAACATGTTGAACCTATTTATTTCTTTAGTTTTTATCTTTTCAATTATTATGAGCTAAACTAATTTAGTGCTTGAGAACGCATAATGGGTTAATCCCAATTTGATTTCGTTTTATACATTTGGATTTGGGATTATTATTATTTAAATCAAATTGGGTGAATTGTATTTTTCTTTAATTTGCGCTTTATCTACTATAATTGACGTAATTAACCAATCATAGGTCTTAGTATCTAGGCTATTCCAATTAGTGGCGATTGGATCACCTTGACGGGGGGTTTAGGTACAGAAATAATTAATGAATGTAGGTTAGAAATTATTGACTCTGACGAGCTTAATTAAACCTATGGCCTATTGGGTAATTTGAACTTAAACACTTGAGAGTGGACTATAATCACCCTGACGGGGTTTGTAGCATTTGAGAGTTGCTCCTTAGTCCACCCTGACGGGGGTAAGGAGATTTTAGAATCCCGACCAATACAAATTTACCGATTTGTCCCTTAAACAATGTATGAAATGAATGATAGTTAGGTAAACCCTTGCGCCTCTCAAGTACTACTTGCTCTTACTTGCGTATCACTTTTATTTACTTGCGTCTTAGTTATTTATTTACATTTTCGCATTAGTCTTTCATTCCTTAGAATTAATACAAAAACCAAACAACTATATTATTGTCTTTTATTTTCATAAGTGCATCAATCACTAATTGCTAGACATTGTGATCAACCATTCCGTCCTTGGAACGAATCTGATTTATCAGAATTACTACTTGGGACAACCGTACACTTGCGGTTGTGGTTCGATTATCATTTGCATTTATTTTTAGAACACACAAAGGACCACCAAGTTTTTGGCGCCGCTGCCGGGGACGGTAGCGTGTGACCACGGTGTTTATCCTTTAGTGATAGTTGCATTTATTTTTATTTTGTTTTATCAGTTTTACGCTTTTTGCTTGTTTAGTTTTCTCAGGTTTTTAGGTTTGGTGTATGCGAAGAAGACTATTTAAGGTTCTAGAGCCAACACCTCCGATCCTTAATAATCCAGAATCATTAATCAGACTTGCTAACAAGAGAAGAAAAGAACAAGAATCCTTAGAAGTAGAAGAATTAATTCACCAAATGGAGAACGTTAATATTCAGAACAATAACGGACAAGCTCAAATCGTGATGAATCAAGATCCTTGGTTTACTAATGGTCCACCAGAAGTTCCATTCCGTGCCCCTGCTATAGGAGTAGGTGCTCCAGATATAAATGTTCCGAAGTTTCGTCCAGATCCGGGTATGATAGCTCAATTCCAAAACTTTGGAAATTTTCGTGGTAGAGTTGGAGAAGATCCTCTTAGAGCGATACAGAAATTCAAACAGATATGTGATTCTTACATCACACAAGGAGTTTCAAAAGAACAGATGTACTACGCTGTGTTTAAATTTTTTGTTATTGATGGAGCAAGCGAATGGCATGATACACAAGATCCGACACAAATAACCAATTGGGATCAATTAGAAGCTGCGTTCTTCGACAGGTATTATCCGAGTAATATGAGATTAGATGCTGAATTAGAGTTGACTAATTTCCGTCAAGAATACGATGAAACTGTGGGTAAGAGTTGGACAAGATTTCAGATGTGCTTACGTAGAGTCCCCAATCATGGCTTTTCAGAACAACAACAATTAAAAATATTTTATAGAGGCCTTGATGGGACTTCAAGAGAGAAATTGGATATGCTATGTGGTGCAGGTTTTCTTCAAGTTCAACCCGCTCATGCAAAGATCATCTTAGAGAGAACAGTCAAGAATGAAGTTGGGTGGAGTTCAGTAAGAACACCAGTTAGAGGAGGAGTCAATAATGTTAATATCGAAGAAAAGTTTGCTACGCTAGAGACAAAGCTTCAAACCACACTAGAACAACAACTGAGACAACTTACTCTAGTCGTGAAAGAAGGTTTTTCGAATAAAAGAGTTGAGGTAAAGGTTGCACAAGAGGTATATGGATGTGAGTATTGCGATGTCAATGATCATAGTTGGGAAAATTGTCAAAACAATCAAGAATCCGTGATGTTCGTGTCCAATAGAGGTAACTTTAATTCAAGTGGTAATGGATATCAGCCTAACAGAAACCATCCGGGGTTTCAATACTCAAATCCTGATGGGGCAGCAAATCCTACTTATGCGTATCAACCGCGTCCCCAAGGTAACAACTACAATCCAAGACCACACAACAATTATCAAGGAGGACAGAATCAAAATTATGTTCAGAGACAAACTCCTCAAGACAATTATGATGACACAATGAATCAGAAAGCCTTACCTGCCCATCCACAAGAAGGAGTTACCCTTCAGAAAACAGTTGAAAGTTTAATCGCTCTTCAGACACAAGCTATGGAACGTCAAAACGCAGCATGGGAACGTCAAAACGTAGTTGAAGCAAATATGAAGATATTCCAGGATCAGCTAAGTCAAATTAATAAACTGTTGAATCAACGTCCACAAGGACAACTTCCTAGCGATACTGAGAATCCAATCCAAATCGAAGATTGTAAAGCTATTACTCTCAGAAGTGGTAAGAACCTTCCTCCACCTCCTTTTCCGATTATGAAAGAAAAAGAAGTTAGAAAAGAAAAAGAGGTGGTGACTGAAGATAAAGAAGTTGAAGTAGAAGAAGTGGAGAGGCCTAATGAAATTCCGAAGAAGAAAGATGATACTATAATAAGCCGTCCTCCTCCACCATTTCCATCAAGAGTTCAGAAGAAGGGTGATATGGCTGATTATCAAAAATTCTTTAACAAGGTAAGAGGTCTTAGCATAAATATTCCGTTGTTAGAAGCTATTAGAGATGTACCCAAGTATGCTAAGTTTCTGAAAAGAGCCCTCACCAACAAAAGGCCGTATTGTGATAATGAGATGATTGGTCTTCCTGAAGAATGTAGTGCCATTTGTCAAGGTAAATTACCTCCAAAGTTAGTTGATCCTGGGAGCTTTACAATTCCGATATCTATTGGTAATGAGTGGAGAGGTAAGGCACTATGTGATTTGGGTGCAAGCATAAATCTTATGCCCAAATCTATCTTTGATAAGCTTAATATTAAAGCAAGACCCACTTCTATGGTCTTGCAAATGGCGGATCGATCTCTTGCACATCCGGAAGGCCGAATTGAAGATGTCCTCGTTAAGGCAGGTACGTTAATTTTTCCCGCTGATTTCGTTATACTTGATTACGACGCGGATAGGAATGTCCCCATCATTTTGGGAAGACCATTCCTAGCCACGGGGCGTACTTTGATTGATGTAGAAAACGGCGAAATGATCATGAGAATCCAAGACGAGGAGATGAAGTTTAATGTGTTTAGACCTATGAAGTTTCCGGATTCCAATGAAGAATGTTTTCGTGTAGATGTAATGGAACCGGTAAGAAAAGAGCCAATTAATGTTGTGGAAACCTCAGGGGTGGAGGAAAAAGAACTAAGAAAGAAACCACCGATCAACGTTCCTCCAAATCCTAAGAGAAATCCACTACTCAATCATGCAAAGAAGAAAGAGAAAACACGTGTCACGAAGGTTCCGAAAGAACCTAAGAAGGAAAGGAAGAAAAAGGAGTTTAAAGTAGGCGAAGAAGTTGCTATGAAAAAGCCTAAACCTCCTCCAAAGACATGTGAATCAAAAAGCTCTTGGCTAGGACCATTCGTGGTTGCAAAGGTTATCTCAGATAAACTAGTGGGAATAAAAGCCAAGGGATGTAAATTTCGAGTTGCAAATATTGACAACCTCACTCACTGCTGGGGAGGTTATGTCAATGACTAAAGGAATGAGGTAACCCGTCGAGCTTAACGACGTTAAACAAAAGCCATTTCTTGTATATTAGTTTAAGTATTTCAATTTCGTAGTTTAGTTTAGTTTGATTTTCGTTAATTTAGTGTTTATTATTGAGAAATGAGGAAGGGTAGTTGTTTTTGATGATTTCAGGGGTATAATGGTCATGAGTTTGGGGTCAAAACGAGGAGAAAACGAAAAATTATGGAGTCAACAGCAGGTTTGACCGGCTAGCCGGCCAAAACGCAGGCATACCGGCCAAAACGCTGAAGACCCCCAAACTCTCTGACCATTGCGTCAGCGATGACGCAGCATTGCTGCGTCACCATTCGCGCCAGCGAGAAATCCACCGGCATGCCGGCGAATCCGCCGGCTAGCCGGCCAAAGAGGAAGGAGTTTCTGGTCCTTGCGTCAGCGACGACGCAAGGTTGCTGCGTCTCGAAATGCGCCATCGCGTATCCGCCGGCATGCCGGCGTATCCGCCGGCTAGCCGGCCGAAGAAGCTGGAATTTCTGATCACTGCGTCAGCGACGACGCAAGAGACTTGCGTTTTGAGGTAATTTTAAAAAAAAAAAAAAAAAAAAAAAAAAAAAAAAATTCGCCGACCTCTCGGCCGGCATACCGGCGGATCGGCCGGTATACCGGCGAATCCGAAGGCATACCGGCCAGCTGTTACGAGAGGCGGTTTTAACTTCATTAAACCTAGTTTTTTGCATCTTTTCCAAGCCAAACCCTATAATCCGAATTCTCGCCTCCTACCACTCCTAAAATCATCATCAAAACAACATCATACCACCAATCCTTCCCTCTAAACATCATCCAAGATCACAATCAAACCATTAAACTTCCAAAATACCAAAGCTTCACACTTTAATCCGAAGTTTTCTTTCACCAAAGCTAAAATTTATCCATTAAACCCTTCCCAAACCTTGAAATATCCATGACCCAGCGCTACACAATCCATAATTCAAAACCCAAACCTTCAAGAACACTAAAATCACAATTTTTTCCAAACCTTTTGAGGGTCTTGAAGCTTTGAGTTTGGGGTCATCGGAGATGACCATGAAGGTTAGGAAAAGGTACGAAGAACATGGTGAAGAAAGAGAATTGGGTATTAAGGAAAGATTTTCATAGAGGAGATGATGCTTAGAGGGCAAGTAATAAATGAAAACGTGGGAAATTTGAAGAAGTTCGAGGTAATGAAGAACACTTTAAACGCAAACATTGATGAAGAAGAATTCAAAACCTCAACTTGGACGCAACACCGACACCAGCCTCGCGCTGGTTAAGATACGTTTTCTTTCCTTTCTCATTTAGTGTAAATTATTTTATTGCTTTGAGTCTTTTCGAGTCGTGGGGACACGACTCATTTTTGAGTTTGGGGTGGGGTTCGTTGCCTCATCCCAGTTTTTATGTGTTATGTGTTTTATTTGCTTTCAATAAAAATAATTTTCGGAGTTGCGTTTGACTATAGAAGATTTTAAATGTCCCTTTTAAGCATACTCTTGATGAATTAATGATAATAAATAGTGAACTTTAGGGATTGATATAGAACGCACTTACAATTGCATGCGAACATAGGTAATTAATAGGAAAAATTAATGAACAATGCAAATGAAGTAAGCTTGTACTTAAGGAATATGTTTGGTGTGTAGAACGTGAAATCCTAATTAGTAGAGAACCCACATAGGTATGAACTAAAGACAAGCTATGTACTTAGGAAAATGATAGGGGCAGTTCTTTGTTAGCCATTTGAAGCCTTTTAGCTTGCTATCCCTTATATTAATTTTATCCGTCTTAGCCCAAGTTTGAGCCTTAAGCCTTTTCTTTTGTAGCCACGATATAAGCCCATTATCCTTTAGATTATTAGGCATTACCAAATGACCCGCACTTGAATCACAACCCTGAGACTTGTCTCGAGCTTGAGTTTGGGGTGGTGGGACCACATTTGGGAAGATACATTGGGAAGGGATTATATGTGTTTGTATTGAGGCACAAAAATGAAAGATGATAATATTATTTGTAACCCTTTGCCGAGATTTGAAAAAGAAAAAAAGAAAAAAAAAAAAAAAGAGAAAAAGAAAGAAAAATTTATAGGAGACATGACTTTTCACATCAAAATGATGGTCATGGGTATCTTGTATAAGAAAAAGAAGAAGAAAAGAAATGAAAAAGAAAATAAAAAGAAAGAAAGAATAAAATCGGCAAAGTGGAATATTTTTGGAAATCATCTTAGTTTTATTTGGGTTGACATTGGGGACGCAACATTAGCGCGTCAAATGGGTGAGTGAGAACAATTTTGAGCGTAAACTCAAGCTCGAGGACATTGTTGATGGTAAGTGAGGAGAGAGCCAAAAGCTCACTTCAAATTTACCAAATATACATCCATACCGTCCTTAAGCCATCATTAAAACCATAAAGACCTCGTGATTCCTAAGTGCATAGTGAATTTATAATTCTGTTGATAGGGAATACACTAGGTGGAGCGTTCAAAGCGAGTTAGGATTAATGACCACCCTATAGCCATCATACAGAGATGAGTACAAGTGTAACCTTCTAGCATTGCAAAGTTAATTTTATGATTGAAGTTATTTATGTTTGATGTTGCATGATTAGTGTATGTGTATGTTAGTTCTTAATGTTTGCTATATGAGATTTATCTTTAGAATTGCTTTTGGGTTTATTTGCTAGCTTCTATTTTCTCTTGCATCTGCTTCTACCCCTTGTTTTATTTTGTTTTGCTTTGTCGGGACGACAAAGGCTTGAGTTGGGGGTCTTGATGTCTCCTTAAATGTTCGTATTTTCGACCCTTAGGAGACATCATTTTTGGTGTTTATTTGACTATTTAGATAGACTTTTGGACTAAATATGCAATAATATGATTTTCCTCTTTTATTTCTAGCATTTTTGATTTATTAAGCTTTTGCGCGTAATATTGGTATTTTTAGTGAAGATTTTACAGGTTTTAGATGTTAGCTAGAAGAGGAATCCAAGGAGAAAGTCAAAGATCGCGATATAGAGGCAAGACTTGAAGATAAATCCCGAAGATATTATTTTTAGAGCTGAAAATCCATTTTCCAGGCTGTAGATTGCTGATTTCGAGGTGCTTAAGAGATGATTTAGCCGCTGACCTTTGAAGAGAAAACATTCCTTATCGAGTTACGGAACTTTAGCAACTGAAATGAGGTCAATCGGAGTTGTAACGCATCGGGAAAAGCCGTTTTAGTGAAGGTGTATCAGCAGTTACGGGATTTTGGGCTTAGATTTTGGGCTTGGACATTTAATTATTGATTTATTCCTAAGTCCAAGCCCTAATCCGTTTTTAACATTATAAAAGGGCTTTAGACCTCTATTTTCACACACTCTTCATATCTTTTTCATAATACAACATACGCTTAAGAGTCAGACACCAGAGAAGAAGCTAGAGGCAGGAAGAGAAGAAGCAAGAGCTGGAGACGGTCTATATCTCCACTTCTCAGCCAATTCAATTCCGTAATTAGGTTCTTCTATTTTATTCTGTAAAACATGTTGAACCTATTTATTTCTTTAGTTTTTATCTTTTCAATTATTATGAGCTAAACTAATTTAGTGCTTGAGAACGCATAATGGGTTAATCCCAATTTGATTTCGTTTTATACATTTGGATTTGGGATTATTATTATTTAAATCAAATTGGGTGAATTGTATTTTTCTTTAATTTGCGCTTTATCTACTATAATTGACGTAATTAACCAATCATAGGTCTTAGTATCTAGGCTATTCCAATTAGTGGCGATTGGATCACCTTGACGGGGGGTTTAGGTACAGAAATAATTAATGAATGTAGGTTAGAAATTATTGACTCTGACGAGCTTAATTAAACCTATGGCCTATTGGGTAATTTGAACTTAAACACTTGAGAGTGGACTATAATCACCCTGACGGGGTTTGTAGCATTTGAGAGTTGCTCCTTAGTCCACCCTGACGGGGGTAAGGAGATTTTAGAATCCCGACCAATACAAATTTACCGATTTGTCCCTTAAACAATGTATGAAATGAATGATAGTTAGGTAAACCCTTGCGCCTCTCAAGTACTACTTGCTCTTACTTGCGTATCACTTTTATTTACTTGCGTCTTAGTTATTTATTTACATTTTCGCATTAGTCTTTCATTCCTTAGAATTAATACAAAAACCAAACAACTATATTATTGTCTTTTATTTTCATAAGTGCATCAATCACTAATTGCTAGACATTGTGATCAACCATTCCGTCCTTGGAACGAATCTGATTTATCAGAATTACTACTTGGGACAACCGTACACTTGCGGTTGTGGTTCGATTATCATTTGCATTTATTTTTAGAACACACAAAGGACCACCAGCTCTTTAAGAGATTCTTGAAACGGACATATTCCGGAAAACTCGGGTAATTTCAATGATTTACGAATAAGCTCAATGGAGAAAGGAACTACCTTTTTGCGAATAATGACAGCTTCTTTTGAGAAGGCGATTCCTTCATAAAAATCTCGCACCAAGGTAGGAATATACTCAAGCTTCCTTTCTCTCAATTCCTTCCAACCCAATGTATCACAAGTAACACCAAAATCTTTATAAGCACTAGTCATAATACCTTTAGGAAGATTCATCTCCTCACCAAACTTCAAAAATTCAATTCGATCACGAACCTGAGTATCCCAAGGAACGAAGACTCTCTTAGGCTTTTGAGCCCAAGCTTTCCTACGCGGAGCTTTTGGTTGTTGCACTGGTTCTTCGGGTACTTCTTGTTCAGTTTCTTCCTCAATCTCTTCTTCAACTTCTTCCTCACTTTCTTCATCACTCTCATCAATTAACCTGCTCTTTTTCGGAGTAGCCTTACTCGGATTTTCTTTTCTTTTCGGAGCAACTGGGTTTTGGACAGTCTTTTTGGAACGCGAATCCGGAATCTCAATTGCTTGGTCTGGGCTAGCTCCAATATTGTTCCCGTTTCTTGGTATGTTTCTTCGATAGTTACACATGGAATCGGTTCTGTTAGTCATCTCTTTTCACCCCAAACTCAAAACTTCAAATAGAGAAAAAGCTAGAGAAAAGCTTTGAAATTTGATGTTTTGAGGCTTAAAACTTGAAGGATTAGGTGGAATATGAGATGGGTTAAGGTTATTTGAGAGGAATTTTGAAAGAATTGGGTTTAATTTCAAGGTTGGGAGAAAGAAATTTGTGGAGAAAATATGATTTGTGGTGATGTTTTGGAGAAGATGTGAGTTGATTTTGTGTTTTTGTGATGATAGAAGGCTTGATTTGTTGATTTTATAGCTGTTTGTTGATGATTTTCGGAGTAGGTGGAGGCAAGGATTCGGAATATAAGGTCTTGGCTTGGAAAAGAGGCAAAAACTAGGTTTATTAAACTCAAAACCGCCTCTCGCAACAGCTGGCCGGCTAGCCGGCGGATTCGCCGGCATGCCGGTCGCTAAGGCGGCGAAAAATAATTACTAAATTTGACTTTTTTTTTTTGGCCTCAAAACGCAAGTATATTGCGTCGTCGCTGACGCAGTGATCAGAACTCTCGACATTTTTGGCCGGCTAGCCGGCGGATTCGTCGGCATGCCGGTCAACTGTCGATGGCGCATTTGATGACGCAACAACCTTGCGTCGTCGCTGACGCAAGGACCAGAAACTCCTTCCTTTTTGGCCGGCTAGCCGCTCAGTTGACCGGCATGCCGGCGCCTTCTCGCTGGCGCGAATGATGACGCAGCAATGCTGCGTTGTCGCTGACGCAGTGGTCAGAGAGTTGGGGTCTATCTGCTCGTTTGGCCGGTATGCCGGCCAGCTCGCCGGCTAGCCGGTCAAACCTGCTGTGGACTTCAATTTTGTTCGTTTTTCTCATCGTTTGACCCCAAACTCATGACCATTATACCCCTGAAATCATTAAAAACAAACACCCTTCCTCATTTCTTAAAAATAAAAACTAAAATCAACGAAAACTTAACTAAGTTACACTACGGAAATTGAAATACTTAAACTAATATACAAGAAATTGGCTTTTGTTTAACGTCGTTAAGCTCGACGGGTTACCTCGTGCTTCTAAGGATCTTCGAGGAGGTACATGACCTCTCCGGGATGTGGGTCTTTTGCACGATCGGTGTCTTCACCTCCATGATAAATCTTTAAACGATGACCGTTCACCATGAATGTACGGTTCTCAAGTGGATGTTCTATCTCTATAGCTCCATGAGGTGTAACCTTGGTTACAATGTAAGGACCCGACCACTTCGATCTTAATTTCCCCGGGTAATTACTGAACTTCGAATTATATTTCAACACCCTTTGTCCCACTACAAAGTTCTTCTCTCGAATTCGATTATCATGCCATCTCTTAGTATTTTTTTTATAAAGCTTAGCATTTTCATAAGCATGTAATCTAAATTCATCAAGCTCATTAAGTTTCATCATTCGATTCTCACCAGCTAGCGTAGGATCTAAATTTAACTTTGCAATAGCCCAATAGGCACCCATTTCAAGTTCAAGAGGTAAGTGACAAGCCTTACCATACACCATTCGATACGGAGAAGCACCTATTGGGGTTTTGAAAGCAGTTCGATATGCCCAAAGTGCATCATCTAATTTCATAGACCAATCTTTTCTTGTAGGACCAACGGTTTTCTCTAAGATAGATTTTACCTCACGATTTGATACTTCAGCTTGACCATTGGCTTGAGGATGATAAGCAGTAGATACACGATGCCTCACTCCATATTTCTCTAGAACAGTCTTTAAATATTTATTAACGAAATGAGTACCTCCATCGCTAATAATCACCCTTGGAGTTCCATGTCTAGTAAAAATATGTGATTTTAAGAACTTAATCACCACTCTAGCATCATTGGTGGGTAAAGCTACTGCTTCTACCCACTTAGACACGTAATCAACAGCTAATAAGATGTAGAGGTTACCATTTGAAGGAACGAACGGACCCATAAAATCTATACCCCAAACATCGAATATTTCAACTTCTAACACATTATTACGTGGCATCTCATCCCTCTTGGATATGTTTCCGGTAAATTGGCATCTATTACATCTTTTAGTGTATTCATGACAATCTTTTATAATAGAAGGCCAATAGAAACCAGATTGTAATACCTTAGCAGCAGTTCTATCTCCCTTGAAATGTCCACCATAAGGTGAATCATGACACCCAGCTATAATCGCCTCTATTTCTTCCTTGGCTACACATCTTCTTACCATCTGATCAGCACACACTTTGTAGAGGAAATGATCCTCCCAAAAGAACTGTCTTGCACGGTGAGCTAATCTTTTTCTTTCTTGATAAGTTGATCCTTCAGGAAAGGAACCACTCACCACTAAATTTGCAATATCCGCATACCAAGGAGCTTCATAATCACGAACCACGAATAAATTCTCATCTGGAAACTCTTCCCTAACTGCTCCAGTACCATTATTCAACTCTGAACCTTCTAACCTCGATAGATGATCTGCAACCTGATTCTCACACCCTTTTCTATCCTTGATCTCTAAATCGAACTCTTGAAGCAATAACACCCATCTGATTAACCTCGGTTTAGCATCCTTCTTCTCCATAAGATATTGAATCGCTGAATGATCTGTATAAACAATAACTTTCGCTCCAAGAAGATAAGAGCGAAATTTATCGAATGAATACACAACCGCTAGCAACTCCTTTTCTGTAACTGTATAATTCACTTGAGCACTATTAAAAGTTTTACTAGCATAATAAATCGAATGAAAAACTTTCTCTTTTCTTTGTCCTAATACAGCTCCCATACATAAATCACTCGCATCACACATAACTTCAAACGGTAAGTTCCAATCTGGAGGCACTACTATAGGAGCAGAAATAAGCTTTTCTTTGATTGCTTTGAAGGCCGCTAAACAAGCTTCATCAAAAAGGAATTTGGAATCCTTTTCAAGTAAGTTGCATAACGGTTTCGCAATCTTAGAAAAATCTTTGATAAATCGCCTATAAAAGCCAGCATGGCCTAGAAAACTTCTTACCCCTTTTACAGAAACAGGAGGGGGAAGAGTTTTAATTACCTCAATCTTCGCTCTATCAACTTCCAATCCAACACTCGAAACTTTGTGACCCAGAACAATACCTTCGCGAACCATGAAATGACATTTCTCCCAGTTTAAGACCAAATCTGTTTCTTTGCATCTGATTAACACCTTCTCTAAATTATCTAAGCACTTATCAAAATCATGACCAAATACAGAGAAATCATCCATAAACACTTCAAGAAAGTTATCGATCATATCCCAGAAGATGGCCATCATGCATCTTTGAAAGGTAGCAGGAGCATTACACAACCCAAATGGCATTCTACGATATGCAAAAGTACCAAAGGGGCATGTAAATGTTGTTTTATGTTGATCTTCTGGAGCCACGTAAATCTGATTATACCCAGAATAATCATCCAAGAAGCAATAATACTCTCTTCCGGCTAATTTATCTAACATCTGATCTATGAAAGGCAAAGGAAAATGATCTTTTCTGGTGGCCTGATGTCTCCTTAATTGTTCGTATTTTCGACCCTTAGGAGACATCATTTTTGGTGTTTATTCAATCAATTCGATAGACTTTTGGACTAAATATGCAATAATATGATTTTCCTCTTTTATTTCTAGCATTTTTGATTTATTAAGCTTTTGCGCGTAATATTGGTATTTTTAGTGAAGATTTTTCAGGTTTTAGATGTTAGCTAGGAGAGGAATCCGAGGAGAAAGTCAAAGATCAAAAGATAGAGTCAAGACTTGAAAAGAAATCTCGAAGATATTATTTTTAGAGCTGAAAATCAATTTTCCAGGCCATAGATTGCTGATTTCGAGGTGCTTAAGCGATGATTTAGCTGTTGACCCTTGAAGAGAAATCATTCCTTATCGAGTTACGGAACTTTAGCAACTGGAATGAGGTCAATCGGAGTTGTAACGCATCGGGAAAAGCCGTTTTAGTGAAGGTGTATCAGCAGTTACGGGATTTTGGGCTTAGAAATTGGGCTTGGACATTTAATTAGTGTTTTATTATTAGGTCCAAGCCCTAATCCGTTTTTAACCTTATAAAAGGAGATTTTGACCTCATTATTTCCCACCTCTCAATTTATTCTTCAAATCAAAATCATCCTTAGAAGAGAGTGTCCGGAGAAGAAGCAGAAACAAGGAAAAGAAGAAGTCAAGAGCTGGAGACGGTCTTTATCTCCAATTCGCAGCCAACCCAATTCCGAAATTAGGTTTCTCTGTATTTTCTTTCTGTAAACAATATGAATTTTATTATTTTTAATTTAGTTTTTGTTTTAATTAGTATGAGCTAAACATTTATTAGTGCTTGAGAATGCTTTATTGGTGAATCCCAATTCTGTTAAATGATTTGTCCTGAATTTGGGTTTCTGTTAAATTAAATTAGATTGGGGCTTTTACTCTTTTCGATAAATTGCGAATATTTACTGTTTTTAGAGTAGCTAACTAAGAACAGGTGTTAGTATCTAGGCTATTCCACATATGTGGCGTGTGGATCATCCTGACGGAGGGTTTAGGTACAGAACCATTTATTCAATCTAAAATAGAAGCTATTGATTCTGACGAACTTAGCTAATTTTAGGGCCTATGCGGTAATAAACTTAAACATCTAAAAGTGGATCATATTTACCCTGACGGGACTAGTGACACTCTAGGATTGCCTTATAGTCCACCCTGACGGGGGTATAAGGAATTTAGAATCCCGACCATTGTAATTGACCAATCTAACCCTTAAACAGAATAGGTTATGAAATAGAATTCGGAGGATCCCTTGCTTTCTCAAGTGCTATCTTCTCATATTTGCGTTTTACATTTATTTACTTGCGTTTAGTTATTTGATTGCATTTTCATATTAGTCTTTAAATATCTTAGGAACTATAAAACCAAACAAACAACTCTTATAAACATTTATTTGCTTTCATAAGTGCAATTATTCATTAATTGATAAGCATTGTAGTCAACCATTCCGTCCTTGGAACGAATCTGTATTATCATACATACTACTTGGGACAACCGTACACTTGCGGTTGTGGTTCGATTAACATTTACATTTATTTTTAGAACACACAAAGGACCACCAAGTTTTTGGCGCCGCTGCCGGGGACGGTAGCGTGTGACCACGGTGTTTATCCTTTAGTAATAGTTGCATTTATTTTTATTTTTCAGTTTTACGCTTGTGTTTGTTTGTTTTGTTTTTACAGGTGCTTTATTCAGGTAATGATCAAGAAATTTAATTAAAGATGTATAGAGGACATTACCCAGATCCTGATCCATATGATTATTGGGAAGACTCTTCGGGACAACAACAATGGGGTAGTAACTTCTACCAACAACCATATCAATACCCGCAAGAGCAAGGATGGAACAATCAATGGATCGGGAATAAACAACAACAAACGCCATATCACTATCAACAAGAACAAGTATGGAACCACCATTGGGTTGAAAACATTCAACAGTATCCACCTCATCAAAATCAGCATGATATACTACTAGAGAAAGTCAATCGCCTACTCGAGGAAGTCAAGGCAGGAGAGCCAGAACGTAAGAAAAGAGAAGAGGAATTCAAAGCCACCCATGCACTCATACAACAGAGCCTAGATGAATGGGATGCCCGAAACAACTCTCTTAACTTAGCTGAAAGTGGTAGTAAGTCTTATGAAGGTCCCACTCCCTCGAGGGATGGAACAGCTCAATTGGAAGAAGTTGTTGAGGAGGAGGTGTTGAAAGAAGGTGAGAATCTTGTTAGCATAGTGGAAGAAGGAGTAGCAACGCAAATCCTAGAAGTTAACACAGAGATTGCTATTCCTATGGTGTGTGCACATGATCAAGGTATAGAACGAAAAAGGGAGGAAGAGGTGATCGAGATTAGAGAGATTTCACAGAAAGAATATTATGAGGTAATAGTGGAAGATTGGGTTGAAAGTGAAGACGAATGTGAAATGGTTGGAGAATCAATTGAAGAATTGAAAGTTAAAGATAAAATAGAAATTGAATATCCGCCACAAGAAGTTCACCAATCACCATCTCTACCACAAATCATTATTAAAGATGAAAAATCAGAATCACCTCGACTACCACAAATGATCAATATGTGTTATACAAGCAAGGTGCCACACCGCGAGAGCAAAAAGGCAAGGAGGATCACCTACCCACCACATTTTAAAGATGAATTTGAGATTGAACCAAGGAATAAAAATAAGCTTATACCGTTGAGAACGGTTATCTACTCCAATGTGGTGGAAAATGAGTTTCGTCGTGAAAGTAAGAAGGCGAAACGAAGTACTTACCCACCCCCTTTCAGAGATCGATTGAATAATATTATAAGGGGGAAGGTTCTTAAGCTTTTACATCAAAGAAGAGGCGAGTTTAAGCGGAGGAACACCGCAAGGGCCTCAATACCATCTTCATGGAAGGTAACACGTCGAACTTAAAGACGTAATAAACAAAAGTGCTTCTTGGGAGACAACCCATGCTTTAAATTGCTTTCATGTCTTTTTAAATTTTTAGTGTAAATTAGAGTAATGGTTATTGATTTAGTGTTTATTTGTAAGAAATGAGGAGGGTTGGTGTTTTTGATGATTACAGGAGTAAAGGTCACGAGTTTGGGGTACCTAGAACGAAAAAGAATGAAAATTTTGGGTTCCAATACAGTAGAAACCGGGTACCCGGTTTGTAGAATGCGGGTACCCGTTTTCGGTGCTGTACCCCAGGTATCAAAACTTCGGAAGATCATAACTTGACGCTCGGAGGTCGGAATTAACTTTTTCTTGAGCCTAAACCGCATAACTTTTCGAGCTCTATCCAATGGTGAAGTCGAAAATTTCGTATGAACAGCTAAAAGTTTCTGACCCAGCGTTTTGAGGCCCGACATTAGTTGCGTCTCGTGGTTGCGTCTCCACTTAGCACCATTGATGACGAACCAAAGCTCCAAAAATACTTAAATTCCATCATCAAAACACCAATATATCACCAATCCTTACCTCTAAACATCATCCCAACACATAATCAATCACAAATCTTTCCAAAAACACCAAGAAATTCAAGTTTTAACCCAAAAATTTCTTCACCAAAGCTTAAATTATATCCTTTAAACCTTTCCAACACCATAGATATTAAATACACATCTCAACTAAATCATTCCACTACTGTGCCACTTTCAACAATATCAAGAGACACAAATTTCATCAAAAGCTTTGGTAATTTGAAGGTTGGAGATTGCAAGTGCAAGGTATCAAATCATCATAAATTCCATGGCCAATCCGGTAAAATAGCTAGAACTATTCTTTTATTTCTATTACCAGTTGGGAATTAAGATTTATTTTAGTTATTTAGCGGAGGAATTGTGAATTGTTTGAGCATATTAATATTATATAGTTTGCAAGTAATCTTTAAGTAGGTGAAAAATTGAGTTTGGGGTCCATGAAGGTTGGAAAAGGTACGAAGAACATGATGAAGATAAAAAGTTGGATGTTGAGGAAAGATTTTCGTAGAAGAGATGATGATTTAGAGGGTTAGGAAAAGATGAAGACTTGGAAAATATGACATGAGAGTTCGAAGTAATGAAGAACACTTTACTCAAGATGAACGCAACAAACATGATCTTTTAAGCTTGATAAAGAAGTATACAAAACTTCAACATGAGACTACACGTAATCGGCCTAGTGTCGATCCAGATATGTTTTCCAATCCTTTTCTCATTTAGTGTAAATTATTTTATTGCTTTGAGTCTTTTCGAGTCGTGGGGACACGACTCATTTTTGAGTTTGGGGTGGGGTTCGTTGCCTCATCCCAGTTTTTATGTGTTTATTTGTTTTTATTTGCATTCAATAAAATAATTTTCGGAGTTGCGTTTGACTATAGAAGATTTTAAATGTCCCTTTAAGCATACTTTTGATGAATCAATGATAGTAAATAGTGGACTTTAGGAATAACATAAAACGCACTTACAATTGCATGCGAACATAGGTAATTGATAGGAAAAATTAATGAACAATGCAAATGAAGTAAGCTTGTACTTAAGGAATATGTTTGGTGTGTAGAACGTGAAATCTTAATTAGTAGAGAACCCACCTAGATATGAACTAAAGACAAGCTATGTACTTAGGAAAATGATAGGGGCAGTTCTTTGTTAGCCATTTGAAACCTTTTAGCTTGCTATCCCTTATTATAATTGTATCCGTCTTAGCCCAATTTTGAGCCTTAAGCCTTTTCTTTTGTAGCCACGATATAAGCCCATTATCCTTTAGATTATTAGGCATGACCAAATGACCCGCACTTGAATCACAACCCTGAGACTTGTCTCGAGCTTGAGTTTGGGGTGGTGGGACCACATTTGGGAATTTACATTGGGAAGGGATTATATGTGTTTATATTGAGGCACAGAAATGAAGATGATATATTATTTGTAACCCTTTGCCGAAAGTTGAAAAAGAAAAAGAAAAAAAAAAAAAAAAAGAGAAAAAGAAAGAAAAAAATATAAGAGACATGACTTTTCACATCAAAATGATAGTCATGGGTATCTTGTACAAAAAAAAAGAAGAGAAAATAAATGAAAAAGAAAATAAAAAGAAAGAAAAAAAATGAATAAATCGGCAAAGTGGAATAATTTTGGAAATCATCTTAGTTTTATTTGGGTTGACATTGGGGACGCAACATTAGTGCGTCA
Source organism: Nemophila menziesii (assembly GCA_029959085.1). Taxonomy (NCBI): domain Eukaryota; kingdom Viridiplantae; phylum Streptophyta; class Magnoliopsida; order Boraginales; family Hydrophyllaceae; genus Nemophila; species Nemophila menziesii. The sequence continues at coordinate 31,897,683 of JARWIR010000011.1, read as the reverse complement.
AATGGGTGAGTGAGAACATTTTTTTAGCGTAAACTCAAGCTCGAGGACATTGTTGATGGTAAGTGAGGAGAGAGCCAAAAGCTCACTTCAAATTTACCAAATATACATCCATACCGTCCTTAAGCCATTATTAAAACCGTAAAGACCTCTTGATTCTTAAGTACATAGTGAATTTATAATTCTGTTGATAGGGAATATGCTAGGTGGAGCGTTCAAAGCAAGTTGAGATTAATGACCACCCTATAGCCATCATACAGAGATGAGTACAAGTGTAACCTTCAAGCATTGCGACTTTAATTTTATGATTGAGATTATTTATGTTTGATGTTGCATGATTAGTGTATGTATATGTTAGTTGTTAAAGTTTTGCTATATGAGATTTATCTTAAGAATTGCTTTAGGTTTATTTGCTAGCTTCTATTTGTTCTAGCGTTTACTTCTACCCCTTGTTTTATTTTGTTTTGCTTTGTCGGGACGACAAAGGTTTGAGTTGGGGGTCTTGATGTCTCCTTAATTGTTCGTATTTTCGACCCTTAGGAGACATCATTTTTGGTGTTTATTCAATCAATTCGATAGACTTTTGGACTAAATATGCAATAATATGATTTTCCTCTTTTATTTCTAGCATTTTTGATTTATTAAGCTTTTGCGCGTAATATTGGTATTTTTAGTGAAGATTTTACAGGTTTTAGATGTTAGCTAGGAGAGGAATCCGAGGAGAAAGTCAAAGATCAAAAGATAGAGTCAAGACTTGAAAAGAAATCTCGAAGATATTATTTTTAGAGCTGAAAATCAATTTTCCAGGCCATAGATTGCTGATTTCGAGGTGCTTAAGCGATGATTTAGCTGTTGACCCTTGAAGAGAAATCATTCCTTATCGAGTTATGGAACTTTAGCAACTGGAATGAGGTCAATCGGAGTTGTAACGCATCGGGAAAAGCCGTTTTAGTGAAGGTGTATCAGCAGTTACGGGATTTTGGGCTTAGAAATTGGGCTTGGACATTTAATTAGTGTTTTATTATTAGGTCCAAGCCCTAATCCGTTTTTAACCTTATAAAAGGAGATTTTGACCTCATTATTTCCCACCTCTCAATTTATTCTTCAAATCAAAATCATCCTTAGAAGAGAGTGTCCGGAGAAGAAGCAGAAACAAGGAAAAGAAGAAGTCAAGAGCTGGAGACGGTCTTTATCTCCAATTCGCAGCCAACCCAATTCCGAAATTAGGTTTCTCTGTATTTTCTTTCTGTAAACAATATGAATTTTATTATTTTTAATTTAGTTTTTGTTTTAATTAGTATGAGCTAAACATTTATTAGTGCTTGAGAATGCTTTATGGGTGAATCCCAATTCTGTTAAATGATTTGTCCTGAATTTGGGTTTCTGTTAAATTAAATTAGATTGGGGCTTTTACTCTTTTCGATAAATTGCGAATATTTACTGTTTTTAGAGTAGCTAACTAAGAACAGGTGTTAGTATCTAGGCTATTCCACATATGTGGCGTGTGGATCATCCTGACGGAGGGTTTAGGTACAGAACCATTTATTCAATCTAAAATAGAAGCTATTGATTCTGACGAACTTAGCTAATTTTAGGGCCTATGCGGTAATAAACTTAAACATCTAAAAGTGGATCATATTTACCCTGACGGGACTAGTGACACTCTAGGATTGCCTTATAGTCCACCCTGACGGGGGTATAAGGAATTTAGAATCCCGACCATTGTAATTGACCAATCTAACCCTTAAACAGAATAGGTTATGAAATAGAATTCGGAGGATCCCTTGCTTTCTCAAGTGCTATCTTCTCATATTTGCGTTTTACATTTATTTACTTGCGTTTAGTTATTTGATTGCATTTTCATATTAGTCTTTAAATATCTTAGGAACTATAAAACCAAACAAACAACTCTTATAAACATTTATTTGCTTTCATAAGTGCAATTATTCATTAATTGATAAGCATTGTAGTCAACCATTCCGTCCTTGGAACGAATCTGTATTATCATACATACTACTTGGGACAACCGTACACTTGCGGTTGTGGTTCGATTAACATTTACATTTATTTTTAGAACACACAAAGGACCACCATGGCCTTGTTCAGCTTTCTGTAATCCATGCAAACTCTCCATCCAACTACCGTTCTTGAAGGAATCGCTTCATTTTTGTCATTAAGAATTGTTGTCATTCCTCCTTTCTTCGGTACACACTGAACCGGACTCACCCATTCACTACTCGAAATGGGATAAATAATCCCTGCATCTAAAAGTTTGATCACCTCTTTCTTCACCACATCCTTCATAGCGGGCATTAATCTTCTTTGACCTTCAACTGAGCGTGCGTTAACATCTTCAAGTATGATTTTGTGTTGACAATAGGATGGACTAATGCCTTTGATGTTAGCAATTGTCCAACCTATTGCTTCTATGTTGGCTCTTAACACACACAGCAGTTTATCTTCTTGAGGACCTGTTAAATTAGCTGAAACAATAACAGGTAGAGTTTCATTAGTACCTAAATACGCATACCTCAAGTGTGCTGGTAATGGTTTTTCTTCCAATTCCGGAAGGGATTCAATTGAAGGCTTCTTTTTAGTAACAATCTCCCCCGGTTCTCTCACAGGTTCATAGGCAGGACGCCTATACTTCGGATTTTCAGAATTGAGAGCTGCTATTGTTTCAGTGAGCTCTTCCATCATCTCAGGTGAATCTAATATTAAAGCAGCCTGCAAGATATCATCAAAATTTAAACAATTAAATACCTCTTGCGATGCTTGCTCTACTACATCCATTCTGAAGCAATCTTCCTGAGAATCTGGGAATTTCATAGCTCGAAATACATTGAATTTTACTTCCTCATCTTGTATCCTCATCGTTAATTCGCCATTCTCTACATCGATCAATGTTCTTCCTGTAGCTAGAAATGGTCTACCCAAAATAATGGGGACATTTCTATCTGCATTGTATTCAAGTATTACGAAATCAACAGGAAATATAAGTGTACCTGCCTTAACAAGGACATCCTCAATGCGGCCTTCAGGATGAGCAAGAGACCTGTCCGCCATTTGCAAGACCATAGAAGTGGGTCTTGCATTTCCAATTTTAAGCTTATCAAAGATCGACTTGGGCATCAAGTTGATGCTTGCTCCCAAGTCACATAGCGCTTTTCCTTTCCATTCTTCTCCAATCGATATGGGAATCGTGAAACTCCCCGGATCAACCAACTTCGGAGGTAATTTACTCTGACAAATCGCGCTACACTCTTCAGGAAGACCAATCATCTCATTATCACAATAGGGTCTTTTGTTAGTGAGGGCCCTCTTCAAAAACTTCGTGTACTTAGGAATATCTCGAATCGCCTCAAGTAACGGAATATTAATACTTAGACCCTTCACTCTATTAAAGAATTTCTGAAAATCACCCAAATCACCCTTTTCTGAACTCGCGATGGAAACGGTGGTGGAGGGCGACTACTAACAATATCATCTTTCTTTTTCGGAACTTCTCTTGGTCTCACTATTTCTTCAACCTCACTATCTTTCTCATTTTCTTTCTCTTTCTCCACCACTTCCTTTTATTTTCTTGGTACTTCTTTCTCTTTCATAACGGGAAAAGGAGGTGGGGGAAGGTTCTTACCACTTCTCAATGTAACAGCATTACAATCTTCGCGTTGCTTCGGATTCTCAGTATCGCTTGGAAGTTGTCCTTGTGGATGTTGATTCAGTTGTTTATTAATTTGGCTTAGCTGATTCTGGAACAAACTCATATTGGCTTCGATTGCATTTTGACGTTCCATAGCTTGTGTTTGGAGAGCAATTAAACTTTCAACTGATTTCTGAAGAGTGACTACTCCTTCTTGTGGATGGGCAGGTAAGGCTTTTTGGTTTAAAGTTTCATCGTATGTATTCTGAGGAGCTTGCCTTTGTACATAATTACCCTGATTCTGTCCTCCTTGATAATTGTTGTGTGGTCTTGGATTATAGTTGTTACCTTGGGGACGCGGCTGATACGCATAGGTAGGATTGGCTGCCCCATTAGGATTTGAGTATTGAAACCCATGATGGTTTCTGTTAGGCTGATATCCATTACCACTTGAATTGAAATTACCTCTATTGGACATAAACATCACGGATTCTTGGTTATTCGGTCAACCTTCCTCATCATGATCATCTACTTTGCAAATCGAACACATATAAACCTCTTGTGCAGCATGCACAGCTACCTTCTTACCCGAAAATCCTTCTTTTACAGCTAAAGTAAGCTGCTTCAATTGTTGCTCAATAGTACTCTGAATCTTATTCTCAAACGTAGCAAATTTCTCTTCTATATCAACATTATTCACTCCCTTGACCGGTGTTCTTACTGAATTCCACCCAACTTCATTCTTGACTGTTCTTTATAAGATAATTTTAGCATGAGCGGGTTGAACTTGAAGAAAACCTGCACCACATAGCGTATCCAATTTCTCTCTCGAATTCCCATCAAGGCCTCTATAAAAGATTTTTAATTGTTGTTGTTCTGAAAAGCCATGATTTGGAACTTTACGTAAACACATCTGAAATCTTGTCCAACTCCTACCCAAAGTTTCATCATATTCTTGACGGAAATGCGTTAATTCTAATTCAGCATCTAACCTCATGTTACTTGGGTAATACCTATCAAAGAAAGCAATCTCTAATTGGTCCCAGTTGGTTATTTTCGTAGGATCTTGCGTATCATGCCATTCACTTGCTCCATCAATAACAAAGAATTTAAAAGCAGCAAAATACATCTGTTCCCTTGAAAATCCTTGTGTGATATAAGAATCACATATCTGTTTAAACTTCTGAACTGCTCTAAGCGGGTCTTTTGATGGTCTACCACGAAAATTTCCAAAATTTTGGAATTGAGCTAACATACCCGAATCTGGACGGAATCTCGGAACATCTATATCTGGAGCACCCACTCCTATAGCAGGAGCACGGAATGGAACTTCTGGAGGAGCATTAGTAAACCACGGATCTTGATTCATCACTATCTAGACTTGAGGATTAGGAATCACTGGTGGAACGGGAGGGATAGCGCCTGGGGGCAAAGGTTGGCCATTTGCGCCTAGTTGATTGTTTTGACCATTAAGATTGATATCTTCCATTCTGTTACTTAATTCTTCTACTTCTAAAGCTTCTCGTTCTCTTCTTCTCTTGTTAGCAAGTCTAATCAACGATTCTGGATTACTAAGGATCGGGGGTGTTGGCTCTAGATCCTTGAATAGCCTTCTTCGCATACACCAAACCTAAAAACCTGAAAAGAAACTAAACAAAAAACGTAAAACTGATAAAATAAAATAAATGCACTATCACTAAAGGATAAACACCGTGGTCACACGCTACCGTCCCCGGCAGCGGCGCCAAAAACTTGGTGGTCCTTTGTGTGTTCTAAATAAATGAAAATAATAATCGAACCACAACCGCAAGTGTACGGTTGTCCCAAGTAGTAATACTGATAAATCAGATTCGTTCCAAGGACGGAATGGTTGATCACAATGTCTAGCAAATAGTGATTGATGCACTTATGAAAATAAAAGGTAATAATATGTTTGGTTGGTTTTTGTTATTAAAGCTAATGAATGAAAGAAAAATATTAAAATGAAAATAAAAGCTAAGACGCAAGTAAAATGATGTAAAACGCAATATGAGATGTAGCACTTGAGAACGCAAGGATCCTCCCTATCCTATTTCTCAACTTATGTTGTTTAAGGGCTAAATTAGTCAATCACAATGGTCGGGATTCTAATTTCCTTATACCCCCGTCAGGGTGGACTATAAGGCGATCCTAAAGTGTCACTAGTCCTGTCAGGGTAAATATGATCCACCGTTGGATGATTAAGTTTTATTACCTCATTGGCCCTAGGATTAGCTAAGCTCGTCAAAATCATTAACTTCTATCCTAGATTGAATAAATGGTTCCGTATTTAAACCCTCCGTCAGGATGATCCAATTGCCACTAATTGGAATAGCCTAAATACTACTACCTGTTCCTAGTTCATGACGCTAAAAACAGTAAATATTCATAATTTATCGAAAAGAGTAAAAGCCCTAATTTAGTTTAATTCAATAAAAACCCAAATTCAACATTCGTTAATAAATAAGATTGGGATTCACCCATTGTTTGTTCTCAAGCACTATAGAAAACTCAGCTCATATTAAAATGAAATACGAAATTAAAAATAAAGGAATTCATAATGATTACAAAATTAAAAAGATAAAAGAACCTAATTTCCGGAATCGGAATGACTACGAACAGAGATATGGACCCTCTCCAGCTCTTGTAGCTTCTTCTTCTTCCTTCAGTTGCTTCTCTCTGGTGTTTTTAATCTTGCAGAATGTGTATTCTCTGAAAAATAGAAGTCAAAGGCTGGTTTTATAGGTGGAAAAAACGGATTAGGGCTTGGACCTAAGAATAAAACATTAATTAAATGTCCAAGCCCAAATTCTAAGCCCAAAATCCCGTAACTGCTGATACACCTTCACTAAAACGGCTTTTCCCGATGCGTTATGACTCCGATTGACCTCATTCCAGTTGCTAAAGTTCCGTAACTCGATAAGGAATGATTTCTCTTCAAAGGTCAGCGGCTAAATCATCGCTTAAGAACCTCGAAATCAGCAATCTATGGCCTGGAAAATGGATTTTCAGCTCTAAAAATAATATCTTCGGGATTTCCTTTCAACTCTTGACTCTATCTTTTGATCTTTGACTTTCTCCTTGGATTCCTCTTCTAGCTAACATTTAAAACCTGTAAAATCTTCACTAAAAATACCAATATTACGCGCAAAAGCTTAATAAATCAAAAATGCTAGAAATAAAAGAGGAATATCATATTATTGCATATTTAGTCTAAAAGTCTATCGAAATGATTAAATAAACACCAAAAATGATGTCTCCTAAGGGTCGAAAATAAGAACAATTAAGGGGACATCAATCGAGATATGATATTCTAGCTAACATGGAAGATGTGAATGATTTTGGGGCTGATCGAGGTTTAATTTCGGAGGAAGTTTAAACGGGTAAGGGTAAGGCAGTCGTGTTAGAACAGGAAGAGGTAATAACGGCTTCTAGACATACGGTTAGTGCGTGAGCTGCTGGTGAGTCTGTGGCATATAAGGTAGTCAAGACGACATATTTCGGACTGAGGAATGGTTTCTTTAATGAGGGTACACAAAAAGTAGTGGACATAGAGCTAGTTGGGCCTTCAGTGAAAAGGGGCAAGAAGGTTAATTCGAAAGGAAGTAGGAATGACAACTCCGGGGAGCTTTTAGAGGGCCAGTTACGTGTATTTGAACCTTTGGGTGGTTCATCCAGTTGTAAGAGTGGGTCAACCAGGGGGTCGAATTGGAAGAAGGCGAAGTAAGGGGGCATAATAGTGTGGAAGATCTGGGTCTGATTGGACTAAGAGGAGAGGAAATGGAGGTTGACTTATCTAGGAAACAAAGCACAATTTTGGGTAATTCTAAGGGTGCAAAGTCAGTGGGTGTTCATGTGGATAAAATAGATGGTGTATCAATACTTGATAGTAAGGAGGATCTAACACCAGGGAGATTATAACAATCAGCAGCGCCGAAAAAAGTCCTTCAGCTGATGATTCGAACGCCTTTAATCAGCGGGGGCCTGTTACTCGGACCGAGGTTGAAAAACGGGACGGGGTATCATGTCAGAGAGCGCCGGGCTCTGGAGGTTTAGATCAGTGGCATGGACCTGTATGAGATTCGGCTCCCTCAGACGAGTTAATCTCTTTGGTGGTTCGTGACTGTCGGATTTCGATGGAGCATGGGCCTGGCAAAGTTTTTCAGAAGGAGTCTGATGCAGCTATCTGATGCAACCATCTGATGTCGTTGACATCAGTAATACAGTATTGTGTCTTCTTCCCTGCTTTTATTTTTAGATATTTTCATATCTGTTGGGTTATTTATTCACTTATTTTTTTATGAATTATACAACTAATAATGTTTCCAGCAGCCAAAGTCCCGGTAAGCTGCCTTTTAACATTCTTTTTTGGAATTGTCATGGGGCAAATAGCGAAGGGTTCCATAGATCCTTTAACGAGCTTGTAGCTACACATAAGCCAATGATTTTGGTGGCAGTTGAAACTAAAGCTGCTGGGGTGGAGGAAACAAATATTATTAAGTCCCTCCATATGACAAAATCCATCTGGGTGGACGCTTGCGGCCCCTCTAGTGGGATTTGGATCATGTATATATGGAGGAGCTGTCTGTCCAACTTTTATCGGCAGGTAAGCAGGTTATCGACGTTAGAATTTCTTGTAATTCGTGTTCTTCTTGGATTCTGTAGCAGTATATGCTAGTACGAGTTCATGGCTCATGGACCACCTTTAAGACGCTCTTGAAGCAACATCAAAATCAATTGAGGAACCATGGCTGGTGGTGGGCAATTATAATCAAACAAGGTTGGTTGAAGATAAGAAAGGTGGAGTTGAAGGTAACACGACACAAATGACAAAGTTTGAAAGATGGAGGAGCAATTGCGGCTTATTAGATTTGGGGTTCGAAGGTCCTTGGTTCACGTGGAGCAATTCGTGGAATACAGGCATGAGAATTTTGAAACAATTAGATAGATCTTACGGTAACGAGCGTTGGAGTCTAGAATTTGGTAACTCTAAATTTTGGCATTTAACGTGGGTCCATTCCTATCACGCTCCTTTACTTATCGCCTTGGACTCGCAACAGATTTATCATCCCAGAGTTAGGAGGTTCAGATTTGAGAGTGCTTGGACTAGTCAGGATGGTTTCAAGGACTTTGTGCGTGAGAAATGGAAAGGAGGGGAAGTTAGTATTAGTGAGAATATCGCGAATATTAGTACTGAATTAGAGAAATGGAAAATTGATGTGTTTGGGAATATTTTCCGGAAGAAAAAAAGGTTACTTGCGCGAATCAAAGGTATACAATAATCGTTGCAGGTATCATATAATAGTTCGCTCGTGGACCTGGAGAATAAACTTAACAAGGAATATGAAAGTGTCTTAGCGCTAGAGGAGCTGCTGTGGTTTCAGAAGGCCAAAGTAGATTGGGTATATTCGGGAGACCGAAATACCAGGTTTTATCACTTGTCGGTTGTGGTCAGAAAAGGTTAAGACGAGAGATATTATAGTAGAGATGATTCACATGAGGTAATTCAAGAGAAGGCTGAAGAGAGAGAATGGGTAAGGGGCTTCTTCCAGAAGCTCTTCTCTAAAGAGGATGATTCAGTCTCACGATCGTCACTTCCGTTATTGCCGTCACTCGATTCAGCTTCAATTAGGTCTCTCGAGGAGGTTTTTTCGGACGTGTTGGGTTGTTTCAGATGCAGCCGCATAAAGCACCTGGGTCAGATGGTTTTACTGCGGGCTTCCATCAGACGTGTTGGGAAACGGTAGGAGGGTCGGTGTGTGAAACGTTCCGTGCAACTTTACATAATGGTTACTTTCAAGATATGATTTTCAAGACCGAATACCCAAGACGCCCAGCCAGAGTACATTACGAAGTTTAGAACAATTAGTCTAATCAATGTGATTTTCAAGATATGTATAAAAGCATTTCTTAATCGATTAAGACCATTACTATCGGAATATAATGACAATTGATAATGTTGTTCTAGTGAGCGAGATTGATTATTTATTTAGGCATGCGAAAGGGAAGAAAGTATACATGCTAATAAGATTGATTATTTATTTAGGCATGCGAAAGGGAAGAAAGTATACATGCTAATAAAAGTGGATTTAGCGGAGGCATATGATCGGGTTAAATGGAGCTTTGTTCAGGAGACTTTGGAGTCTCTAGGTATTCCGAAGAGTTGGATTACGTTAATTCTTTCGGGAATGAAAGATAATGAGTTTCGCGTTCTATGGAATGGCACCCCTCTCGATCCCTTCACGCCTCATAGAGGGGTTAGGCAGGGAGATCCAATCTCCCTGTACATTTTCGCGCTTTGTATGGAAAGGTTTTCGCTACTTATCACTAAATTGGCCGAGGATGGAAAATGATCTCCAGTGCGCATCTCATCAGGGGGGGACCCCTATCTCTTATATTTTCTTTGCTGAAGACCTTATATTATTTCTGAGGTTTCGACTGATTGTTTTGATCTTGTACATGAATCGCTCGATAGGTTTTGTCACGATGTGGGGCAGGCTATTAGCAAGGAGAAATCCCTTATATATTTTCCAAATAATTTAGAGGAGGGCTTGGCGGCTAGTATCACAGAACAAAGTGGGTATTGTCATGGCGAGAGTTTGGGTAAATATCTTGGGGTGCCGATTCTTTTGGGGAGAAGACCTAGAGGTTTTAATGGTGAAACAGTTAATGGAATTAGGATCAAGTTAGCAGGCTGGAAGGGTAAAGTGTTGACCTTAGAAGGACGTATCACTTTAGCGAAATTAGTATTGAGTGCAATGCCGGTTTATATAATGCAAGTTGAACTCCTACCCGTTTATGTTTGTGAAGAAATTGACCGCATTGTCCGCGACTTTATCTGGGGTTTAATTGAGGAACAAAGGAAAATTAGTTGGATTTCGTGGGAAAAGGTGTGTTCTCCTAAGAGTCAAGGTGGTTTGGGATTTGTTAAAGCTAGTGATATGAATCGGGCCCTCCTCCGGAAGCTCGGTTGGAAGGTGCTACATGATGAATCTTCGTTGTGGGTTCAGGCGATAAATCACAAGTATTTTAAAATGAGTTGCTTTTAGTACGTACCTCGATCATATGATTTGCAGGTATGTAGGGCCATCTTGGAAGGTATTGCTGCAGTAAGATGGGGATCCCGGTGGTCTTTGAAGAATGGTGATAGTATGGCATTCTGGTTGGATAGTTGGGTAGGTAATGGACCTTTGCTTGAGTGGGCACTCGTTCCTATTGAGGGTAATAGACGATTCGAGAGGGGTAGGGAATACATCTTTGAAGATGGATCTTGGGATTGGGAAAGGCTTCAGTATATACTACCTCCACACAAAATATTGGAGGTTGCACAACTGAGTCCCTCGGAAAATAAAGATAAAGGAGATGAATTATCGTGGTTGCATGAGGTGAACGGTGTATACTCTGTTAGTTCGGCACTTGTAGATTGTCCGGAAGACAAGGTGGCAGATGGTATTAGTTGGGATAGGTTGTGGAAAATAAAATGTCCTCAGAACATCAGGGTATTAATCTGGCGTGCAGTTCAAGAGAGGGTAGCCACGTGAGTTAATCTGGTTCGAAGAGGTATGGATGTTTCGTCGGGTTGTCCTATCTATGGGGATGTGGAAGAGTCAGCTATACACATATTTAGGGACTGTATTTTCGCTAGTGAGATTTGGGGAAAATTTGGGTAAGAATTTAGGAGGAATCATACTACTAATCAGATTGGTGCTTGGGAGGAGGGTGATGTGGAGGAAGTGCTGGGTGTCGCGGCTGGAATTAGTAGGGATCAGGGATCACGGGTTGTCATTGGTTCAGGAGGGTCTGATCGGAAAACTGCAGGGGGGTCTCAACAGCTTTCTCCGGGTATTCTGCTGCATTCGCTAGAGAACCAGCTGCAAAGTGGGGAAACACAGGTTCGCAGGCCAGGAAGGGATGCTATGTTGAGGTCTGGTGTAGTGCTTGAACATGGCATGACTCCTCCAGTTCAGCAGGGATTGCATACGCAGGTGGAAGACAGCTGTCTTGATCCGCAATATCGAACTCAGATGGGGACCAGTGTGTCTTTGCATCAGGTACATGTGACTAACTCGACACTGGGACCTACGGCAGCCTTGAATTCAGATTTTGAACAGAGCAGGAACTTAAGATCTACTAATGTGAGGTGGTGGACTTTGAATATAAAAGATACATGTCTGTTTTATGGTCTAAGTTGGAATATTATGTTTGTGGCTATTATTGGGTTAATATGGAAGATGAGAAATGATATTATCTTTAATGAGGGGTGTGTATGGTTGTGCGAATCTTTAATCAATAAAGGAAAATGGGCAGCGATGGATTATGCCAAAGTGTGGCGTGCCTAGTCGGTAAAGGATATTAATGGGGTGAATCGTATGGAGTGGTTTGGGTGGTGCTAACCATCCAGGGGTCTAAAGTTGAATACGAACGGTAGTTGCATTGCTAGTCAAGGTAAGGGAGGCGCGGGAGGGATAATTAGAGATTCAGAAGGCAAATGGATTAAGGGTTTTGCGATGGGAATAGAGTGTTCGTTGCTGGTTGTGGCTGAAATTGTGCTAATTTATGAAGGGTTAAAGATGGCTTTGGACTTGGGGGTTCACGAGCTGGAAGTGGAATGTGATTCACTTGAAGCGGTTAGAATTTGCACTCAGAAGTCGGGGTGAGGGGCCCAGCAGCCCATTGGATTAAAGAGGTTAAGAACATATTGAGATCGTATGAACATATTAAGGTTAAACCTATTCTTAGGGAGGCGAATTCTTGTGCTGTTTTGCTTGCACGTTTGGGGTTGAAATATTCTCATAATCATAGGTCCTTTACAGTTCCACCGGAGGGGATTTGGAAGCCGTTTACACGTGACAAATGTGAATGGAAGACACCTAGAAGAGTTTATATCTCAAGTATCGAGGGTGTTTTAAATATGTAATAAGTGCATTTTCTCACAGTCTTTAGACCTCCTTCGTAACAAAAAAAGCGTTTGTTATTACATACACATTTAAAGTTTGACAGCATTAGAGTTTCACAACTAGGGTATAGTACCTGGCTTGCCTGGAAAAATGAAAATTATACAACAAATTAATTTTTCACTAAAAATATCAAGCTAATATTCGAAACATTCTTCGCAGAAAAGGGTATTTATTAGCTAATCTACAATTCAAACAAAAACAAATAAACTCACATACAAAGTTACTATGGCACATCAAACATGAATAGTCTAAGATTACGCTTAGATTCAGTGGCTTCCCTACATTTGATTTAAGTAGGTACTTATATATGTGTATGTTTTTTTAATTTATTTAATGTATACAAGCAATGTGGAAATATAAAACTAATGTATATTTCCTTAAATTGTCAGATGAGTCGAGTGAGCTTCATATGTTAATTGAGCAACTAAGTATTAATAATTCTTTTTTTTTCTTTTTGTCAAAGTTTTTTTTGTCAATGGTCTTAAGTCTATTAAGTATTACTACATATTTCCTGAGAGAAAGATGTCCAATTGTTATCATGAAGAATCTTAAGGAAACCAAATTAGGATATATCTTGTCTATTACGTTAGATAATGCAAATAGGGTAATGCAAGTATTTAATACTCAGTTCCATACTATTAACCGTTGATTAATGCATGTGTTGCTAGCTAATTTCTTTTAATATTATGTTTTGTTATTCAACTTGCGAGTTATAAATGCCTACTTGTTTACACTTAGCAGAAACACAATGTTAACAATATATACAAGATGCAGAGCCGATCCTAGACAGGTACAAGGCCCAATTTTTTTAAAGGACCTATTTTTTTATGTTCTATAAAATAAAATATTATATATTTATATATATATATATATATATATATCACACCCCAATAATTATAGCCTAATCTTTATCTTTTTTACCAGATTTCAATTTCTAGTATTGTAACAAAAAAACTTTTCCACTTCCCGAAAATAATTTGTCGGATTCTTTCTTGATCATTATACATTATAATTATTAATTGTATGAAATTTGGTAATGAAAACACTATATATAATATAATGTTGTTTAAGAAAAATCAAGTCAGTGGATATTTATCCTTTTCTAATTTTTCAGGTAATTTTAATCTTAATGTAATATCCAAGAATTTATTTCGGGGTCAAAGTTTATTATTAAAATGTTCAAAGGGTCAATTAATAAATTTATGAATATTGTGGAGGCCATTTTAGAAACTTCAGGAAAGTATTTTTATTTAGAAGGACATTTTAGTAATAAGATACATTGTTTTTACTTTTTCCACCACCTCAAGCATTCCTTTATCAAAAAAGATGTCTTCACCTATTTAAGGAGAGGATATATCACTATCACTGATATACAGAGATTTCTTCAGCGGGTTAAGGTAGAGTTTTTCTTTTCAAAAAGAGAGATGGAGAATTGGATGCTTAAGTATATCGGAGGTAAGTATGATGAGCTTTTCTTTTGATTTTAAAGATATACGTATATTCTTGTGATTCTTGATTAACGTTATAAGATATTTACTTCTCTATAATGATTTGTTTACGAAACCCTTCCCTATATGAAAATGTTCATACCGGTCCATACAAAATTTTGAACGCACCGCCTCTCCTCCATTTATCCTATCTACACCGTTAAGCTTTCTTATGTGTGTTTTATCCATAAATTGGAAACGTAAAAGATTGAATATAAGCAGAAGGGTGTGGTTGAATTGGTGAGTAACATTGACTGGGAGAAAGAATCTTACTTTATGGTGCTTCCTCTTTTTGCTATATTCTTTCCTATTGTCAAAATATTGCTTAACAGATTCGTATTTGAGAGAGTTGGGAAACGGATGATATGTAGAAAAGAATTTCGTGTGCTTTATGATTAATTAAGATGCTCCACTTTTACATGTGTGTTTCAACAATTTTAATTTCTACTTGAACAGAGTATTCATTTAGAAATTTACTTTGATCACTAGATGTCCTCCATGTTGGTTATTCTTGGATGGTTTGAATGACAAAATATATTGTTATTGAGTAATGCTGGATATCACCCCAAATTGCATCACCTTTTTATCGCCTCCTAGGTGGATTTTAAATGGACCAATCATGTGATTTCTCTTTCCTGATTTATCATTTTATCTCTCTTTTATGATTGGTCCACATAAGGGGCGATATAAAGGCGATGCAATTTGGGGTGATATCCAGCATTACTCATTGTTATTTTAGTCTATTTACTTGTTGTGTAACTGTTGCTTAAAGTATTCTCTGTTGCATTGTTTAATAGAATAATACTCTTGCAATTTGGAGTTTTTCCTTATCATTGTTATAATGCCCATCAATGTATGTCCGATTAAATTGTTGATTATTCATGACCTGTGTTCGAGGGTTCGGTACACAGTTTTCGAACGGGTTAATTGTAGTTTTCGACCGTGCTACACGGGTTAAATGCAGTTTTCGACTGCACGGGTTAAATGCAGTTTTTGACCGCCACTGCACGTAGGGGTGTGCATTGGGTTAGAAAACCCGCATAACCCGACCAACCCGATTACACTAACCCAAAATAATACGGGTTAGTTTTCTATTGGGTGGGTTGCGGTTTACATTTTAAAAAAAGTACACACTTTTTGCGGGTTGCGGATTTTAAACTTGAAACCCGCAAACCCGCATACCCGATTACCATGTTGTATAAATTATTAGAAAAAATTGTATTGCTCATTTTATTCAAATAAATTTGTATGGTCATGTGATTCTCACTCTATATTTCTTTGTTTATTCATTCCCTTTTAATTTTTTTTAAATCCCTTGGTATTTCAAATATATATTTTCAAATGAATTTGTTTTCATTTCAATTATGATATTATCTCAATCTTTTGTTTAATTCATAAATTTATTTTTCTAAAATCTCATTTTATATTTTTAAAAATCAGCGATGATTTAAAATGTATATGAGTATCATAAACTATATTTGTGTGCATTTGTAATATAATCCTGCCGAATGATTATGGATACAATTTCGGCTCATTTATTAAATTAAATCACCCGCAATACACCCGCAACCCGCTCAACCCGCTCAACCCGTAACTCAATGGTTTATATAATGGATTGGGCGGGTGCGGGTCTCATTTTCCAAAACCCGCACAACAGCGGGAGATTTGTGGGTTGAGTATTTTTTATCCAAAACCGACCCGCGCACACCCCTAACTACACGGGTTAAATGCAGTTTTTGACCGCTGCACGGGTTAAATGCAGTTTTTTGGACCGTCATCTACAATGAAGTATTTGACTACACTATTCTTTCATTACATGATTGTGTTATATTATGAATTATGCATTTATTATGTTTTATTTCCAGTCTTCATTTTGATATCTCCTTCGGGTATTTGTATTTACTAAGTATATTGCTCATTTGTTATTTCTGTTTATTTGTTTTGTTTTGCGGAGAAGGACAATAGAATTATTTCATAAGTAGAAGTATTTGAATGCCTAAATTTGTATTGATATATATTTCCTTTTTTTGCTAAGGTTGATAGATTCTGAAAAGTTTAGCTACAGTATTATTAAAGAAATTTGTAAGATAATCACGCAATTTATTGATAAGTTTTAGCTGTTCGGGTGTTTATTTGGAGAGAGTTTTTTTTGGGGCGTGACACTTAATTTTTAAATTTTATTTTAATTTTTAATTTCTAAAATTAATTGAAACTTGATGGAAGAACATTTATTTTAATTTTAATTTTAAGAATTGAAGTTTTTTGTTTGTAAATTTTTTTTTTCAAATACTTGCAGGATTTTTTTGTTGGCAAAATTGTTTGATGGCAGAACTTTTTTGCTTGTAACGTTTACAATTTTTTTAATTTGTTTGCAAGCACATGCTTGCAAAAATTCTGCAGGAGATTGAGAAATTATTTTTTAACATTTTAAATGTATAGTTTTTTACAATTATCCAAATGCAGATTCGGTTATATTTGTATTACAAAATGTTTTTTTTAAATTTTTGCCATAGTGATTCAGTTCTATATTCCAATGTAAATTAGTAAAAGTTAAGTTTTTTTTATAAATAATAATTTTGTATATTGTTTTTTCATATTATAATTATTAATTTATATGGATGTAAAATACCAATTTTTTTCTTGATAGTTAATTTTTAATGTATATTAATCAGTATTTAGATTTTTAGGTATATTTAATTATTTATATAGATATTAATTATTTTTTATGCTATAATTTTTTTTATATAAAGAGTCCAATTTAGTACTTTTGCTCACGGCCCTATATTCGACATACAAGATGTATGGTAAGCCGTTAATTTCCAAACTTAACAGTAAAAGAGAAAAATAGTGACACAACTTTGATTTTTATTATTAAAAATTGCAGACTGCATTGAATGACACGAATGAAAGGGAGCTGGAAGAGGTGATACTAAAGCCCATAAAAAAGAATATCAAAACAATATGTTTTATACTCTTACCTCTATCTCATATTTGTCATAATAATAGAGTAGATAAAACATGTATGGAGTTTTTGCTATTTTTGTGAATTTTCAATGGATTAGTAAGTGTCGAGCTATGTTGCAAAACTACTGGAGTAGAAACGAAAAACAATTCAATTCGGCACCTAAAAAACGGTGAGGCTCGATATTATATAAATTTTGAATATATCATATTTTTATTAAAATTTTAATACATGTAAATCTTTTTCTCCATTCCCGAAATTCTAAATCCATAGGAGTAAAAAATAAATATTTGTATTCAAATTCATTCCTATACTAAACTCTCTCCAAGTCCACCATGTAATATGCTCACACTCATATTGAATGTTATTATTAAATTAGTATCTGTGTACTTAATGGATGGCTAAGATCTATTACAGTGTCCTGAATTAACATACTTAAAGGTAGAACCCCAGGATATGAATCTGGTGATACATATATTGTGATAACATCATCGTATATCAAATGAATGCATGGAAAACATGTAATATTTCTGAATTTCACTTTATAACATAACATAAAAAGCATCACAATGTGGATATAAAATGGTAGGTTTGATAAAAAAAAAGCATCACAAAAGAAATAGATAATCAGGCATTAATATAATCTGTCTATGGAACATTACAACAATCCAAAGTAGATACCAACATTGTCTAACCATTCTCACTTGAAAGAAACTAGACTCTCTTGATTAACCACGACATTGAACATATTTTAACGACCAAAAATATCATACGCATGTATTTTACGTGAGACCATTTGTCTTTTACGACCTTTGCGTTCTTTAATTGTTTCCAAGAGAAGCTTTTTATTCTTCCTAACTAAAGAAGGGTTTCTGATTCCTATCATATGCCCCACAGTATATTGTTTTGTCCAAGATTCATTAACCTTGTACTCTTTCATCACCCAGATCTCAACAAAGTATTGTTCGTAGAAAAGAAGGGCAAGCGAATTATCAAAGACCGTGTCTCTAAATCTTGGTACAATTTAATTACAAGCCCAAATTTTATCAAATTGCATCTGATCAAAAATCAAAATCACTATCGTGAGCTGCCTAAGTAATTTAACAAAAATCCGCTTATCATTTCGCGATTATGAATCTCTTGGTGTTATTGCGCAAGGGGCCTCTAGCTAATTTTAAATTATATGTGATTATGATCCATGTCATGGTTTAATTTGTATTTCAGATCATGCAACCAACATTGTTTTGTGTAATCCATCACTGAGAGATTTTAAAGAGCTTCATCCTCCGTACTGTAAATGCTCGAAAGAATATGAGCCAATATTTATTCTATTGGTTTGGGATTCGATTCAAACAAGAATTGAATCCCAAACCAATAGAAGTTATTCTGGACTTATATCCTTCCAGACATATACAATACTAAGGATTAATCTCTTTAAATTATCTTAGTGATGGATTACATAAAACAATTTTGGTTGCATTATCTGAGATACAAATTAAGCAATAACATGGATTGCAATCATCTAGATCTTTAACATTAGCTAGAGGCACCTTAAAATTAGGCGCAATAACACCAAGAGATTAATAATCTTGATATAATAAGCAAAATTTTGTTGAATCACGTAGGCAGCTGACACATCAAAATATAGTGGTGATTTTGATTTTTGATGAGATTCAATTTGATAAAGTTAGGACTTTGAATTAAATTTGACCAAGATTTAGAGACGCACCTGTAATGGAGCAATGCTTTCACGGGCAAATTCAGTAGAATCTCTTTCACCAATTCTTCAGGTAAATTCTTCTTCGTCATATGTTTCCCATTTATACAGAGGGTGTGTTAAATATATCAAATGGTGTGGCAGTGGTGGACTGTGTTTTAGGGCCTTAAATAAATGATCTTTAGGGTTTTTTGCATTCTAGGCGTGTTATTAACTTTTTCCTTTTAGGAAAATTCTTCCATTCAATATTGGATGATCCTACACCAATCATACTAATACACCTACCCCAAGTTTTATACTTACAAAAGTAACTATTAATTGAATATTGGACCATCCAATATTGGTAGGAAGTCTTACCCTTCCTTTTAAACGAGTTTATTTTTTCAACTTAAAAGATTTCAATAAGAAGTAAATATTTGAAAAGAAAAAGAAGAATGACATCAAATTACATCTAACTCAACATTAGTTTATGTTTCTTTGAGAAAATATTTATTTATTCGACATAAACAAATATTTTAAATTACACAAACAATAATATCAAACATAATTGAGCAAAACAATAAAATATATCGTGAATCATCTTTAACATCAACCTAACCACCGATAAAATATTTCAATTATCTCTAATTTTACAGAATAACCAAAAAATCAAAAGAAAAGCCCCATTCCCAAGAAAAACTTTAGACTTCCAAAGATTTGATTTTAGCGCTCTCAGTAATTTACGTTTGTGTTATTAATAACAAAAATATTTAACAAAAAAAAAGAATAATATAACTACAAATATCGTCCTAGTCGAAAACATCACACAAACAAATATTACAAAGTCCACAGATAATAATAAACAAAATAACAGTTAATTACTGACCTATTTATTGTTGAAAAATAATAGACATACTAGCGGTGATCATATGAAAATATTTGTGTTATTTATAGTAACTTTGTGATATTTGTTGACTTCTTTAATTTATTTTATAGTTTTAAGTTTAATAGTTTTCTTTAGGGTTGAGATAGGGTGATTCGCTGTCTCCTTTTGTATTTTGTCTTCTAACTCAATCTTCAGATTTACTTAAACGGATTGAGTTAATAACTCAAAAGTTAGTAAGATGTCTACAAACTCACCTAACATTAGGCATAATATTTTTGTCGGTGATAGTTTAGAAACTAAATTTGAAAAAATGTGAGTTTATTTCAAAATATATTGCTCAAGTATGCCTTAGGGTAGAAGGTTAACTTAAATAAAAATGAGATTTTCTTTAGTCACAATTCTACCGTAGAAGTTAGATCTCGGATTACTAGTTTTTTCTGAATGAATTAACTAGTGGATCTTGGAAAATACCTAGGGGTCCTTTAGGGGAGATCCAAAGTTAAGGGTCTAGAATGGCTCATGGTCTCTATCATTCTAAATTGATGCTTACGATACTAAGTTACTATCTTCTAGTGGTAAAGATACTTTAATTAAATCTTTTATAAATGGAGTCCCTAATCATATTATGTTAGTTTTCATCCTTGGTGGCAGATTTATTTTGGGATGATAAAGGGCAAAACAGGACAAACTAGATTTGATGGACTACACTCATTAAACATAAGTCTAATGGGGGATTGGGGTTTAAGTATTTCCATAATAGTAATTTACTCTTATTGGCCTCTTATGTCTAGTATATTTTTGTTAAACCTAATTCTATAATTTTTAAATGTTGAAAGGAAATTACTTTCCAAATCTAGATTTTTTGAATGCAAAAATAGGAAATAAGAGCTCTTAGGGCTGGAAAATTATTATTTCTGGGAGGGTTTTATTTGCCAAGGAACTTTTTTAGAATATAGGAAAAGGAGATAAAATGAGCATATGGGTTTCTTATTGGATCCAGGATATAAACATATGTACATGCTGCAATTTATGTCCTCTAATGGTTAATGAATCTCAAATAAAGATAGAATTAGCTGGAGATCTGAAGTAGTACATAAGGTACTTACACCTTCAATTGTTGCAACTATTTTAAATATCCATATTGCTCGTAATCAGTTAGACACACCTGTTTGGACTCTTTCACCATCAGGTAGTGTAACTATTAAGGAAGCATATGGTCATCTTAGGATAGCACAACTGAAGAGGGAGAATACTCAAATGTTAAATTAAGGTCAATCTTCTCACTTAACTTCTAAGTGAATTTGGAGTTTGAAAGTTACAGCTAAGGTAGAAAACACTTCATGGAAAGCTTGCAAAGATGGGTTTCCAACAAATGAACATAGATACAAAAGAAAAATGACAACCGTATCTATTTGTGATCTTTTTGGCTCAGGTCCCGAAATCACTGAACATAATATTTTTCACTACGAGTGGGCTAAGTTGGTTTGGCCCTATATTTAAAATGACCAGTTGGATTTAGCATATGATTGAGTACCTAAAAATGACTCAGTTGAAAGAGTTTAGTGGGGAGTTGGCTGCCAATCGGGCTTGGCATATTTGAAAAGGGGTTAATAATTTTATATTCAACGGAGTACTGCATGACCCATTCAGACAATGAAAAACGCTCTTAAAACCTAAGATGAATATCTATTTGCCACTGGCAAAGATTATGTGGTTAATAATCTAGTGCAAATGGAAAGTGTTGATTAGGAAAGTATTATGAGGTGTTTGGATACACAGTCAGATTCTTAAGTATCTAAAACTGGCTAGGTTCCACCTAGTTATGTTAAACTTAAAATCAACTTCGATGCGACATTTGATATAAAAAATTCTAACACTTGTATTGCCTCAATTTTTAGGAACCCCACAATTAATATTTTGTATGTGATTGTATATTGTGTGAGCACTTTATTACCAATGGAGACTGAAGCAAAAGGGGTATTTAAATCTTGTAGATTGGCATCTTATTTTCCTAATGGAGTTGCCACAGTTGATGGATTCTCTCACTTGTAATAAAGTCAAACTTCCACACAACATTAAGATTTTGGTAGACTATATTTGAATTTTAGTAGGGCTTGTAATACTAACTTTACCTTGATTTTAAGGAAAAAAACATGATAGCGGATGTGTAGCTAAACAATGGCTAAAAGGCACCTTGTTTACCTTTGAAATGGTTTCGCATTTGCCCCAATTAGCTAAAATTGTGTTCAATGATTATAATGCTATAGGAATTGGATAGTCCTTTTGTAATATTTGGATTGAGGGAATGAAGTATTTTTTGACTAAAAAAAATTGTATGTTATTAAATTTAAACTTAAATTAAAAATATCTATAAATATCTATAAAAATATATATTTTATATATTATAATATAAAATCTAAAACTGAAAAAATAAAAGTAGGGTTTAATGAAATAAATCAGACCCGTCTTTATCTACGTTTCTCTTAAGGCTATACTGACCAATATTTTAAACTAGTCAGCCAAACACGGAGGCGGATGCGGGAAAAGGGATGGTAGTGGTGATTTTTAACTGATTAGTGGATTTTTTTTACTAGTGTCTTTTCAAATCCCATAGTTTAATTACTAGAATGGTTAAGCTCATGATTGGTCATGAGACTAGTTAGTACCGATTGTATCAAAAACTCTCAAGAGCTGGGTTGTGCAAAGGAAGCCCAACCCATTACTATTGGGTTGGTCCACTGAAAAAAATTGAATTGAAGGCTTGGTTATCACCATTTTTTTATATTTCGTGATGTTTACACAGCTACTCTCATCAATTTCTCCTCTCAATTATGTTGCGTTGTACAAACCTTAGCCTTTCCAATTAAACACATAAGTTCATTTAGGCCAAAACATCATCACTTTTTGATGATTCACGGCCATTTAATGATTCATTTACCCTGTAATGTATATATGTATTTGGCTTTGCATTTATGGAAGCCACTCTTGTTGGTATGGACGATGTAATACATGAAACGTTGGCTAAAAGGGATTCCTACCTATCATTCCAAATTATATTCTTGTCATTTTGTGATGAGTACGCTGGTAGGTTTATTGATATGATTTTATGCATATTTTAGACTATATATGAGTTAGTTTTTCTGAAATGCTATCTATATCATTCTCTTATTTTTTTTTTTACTTTATTTTGTGATTCATTTCTATTTCATATAACTAGATTTTGTAATTAAATTCTATTTAGATCCTAAATTACCTATTACACATTCAAACTTTGGTTTTTAACATAAGAAAATTAGCATGTCGGTTGTTTTGATTTGAATAATCCAAGAAATAAACAAACCTTTTTGGTCGAAAGAACAAGAATTAACTAAAGTGACTAATTTATGTAACTTTTCTCTTATAAAATTCCACCACTAATAACTGGTCTAATCCTAGTATATCGATGGTTTAAATAATATTATATTTATTAAAAAATTATTTAGAGATGTAGTATTTTTTTTCCTTGACAATAAATTCTATTAAATTAACAAGTCTAATACAAAAACACGCAACTAAAAAAACAATTGCAATTCCTAAATACCTGGATAAACTAACTATACTTGAAACATTATTGAGCTAGGAAACTTACTAAAAATAAAAATAGAAAGTACAAATAAATATACTAGGTATTGATAGTCAAATCATCACCAGGTTTACTAAATTCCACATTGAAATTCCACTATCGACTCAATTTGAAAACCCCGATCAGAAAGCCTCTTCACTTTACTCAACCTCATTCTCTTCACCAATCAAAATTTTTCTCGCCTCTTTAGCTGAATAAACCCTAGCTGCTACAACATATTCAATCACCGACCGTTTAATCTTAAAGCATATATGTCATTGATTTTAGTTTTTCTCCATGTAATGTTCTATTTCTTTCTCACCAAATGATAAAAACCACAATAGCTAGAACGATTCATAGTATTTGGTCGCATTTATGTGTTGATAGTCCCCTTCCAGGGATAACTGTAATTTTATTGTTGAGTACTTTAATGACTTTCTTGGGGAGAGCATAGACACTACATTAATACACTAATAAGTTTCTAAGAACTGAAGTGATGAGTTGTAATCTACCTCAAATCGAGGCGAGTTTAGTGATCCAATAATCTATCTGTTAAGTCATCTTAGACACAAGTACTTTTCACTGTTTGAAGTCTTCATGTAATATGTGGAACCCTGAGGTATCTGATTGGAAATTTTCCTTCAAGTTTTTTGAAGACACTGAGCATCATAGTATTAAGTTCTCGATGTCATTCTCTATAAAAATGTTATTTTTTGAATCACTTACTTCAAGGCTAGATATTTTGTAGAATAGAGGTATACCCCTTATTTTTGCATACATATGAGGCTATTAAAGCCAAAAATATTCAGAAATTACACAATCCACATCAAGGCTCTAACACTAATTTAGGATACGCGCATCCGCTCTTATCCTTTGTTATACTTTGCCATAAATAATCTGGTGGATCTTCCTCAACTTGAGGATATACTCCCGTTTTAGCCTATTTTTTCGCCAACAAATACGCACATGAATTTGCTTCTCGGTATACACACTGAACTTTGTAACCTGGTGTAATTCAAGGATGCATTCCCGCTCAACCGGATCAGACTGACTACTTAAACTTCCACCGCCCTTCACTTAGCGTATGAAGCTCCTCGGAGCCAATCTCAACAAGTATTTCATTAATATCACGAGTGACGAACCATTCTAAACCAACATGTAACGCTAATAATACAGATCGATAAGGTGACTATATTATGCAAGAACCCGATAAAAAAGCTATAAACGAACCCTCATCGTCTGTCAACATTCCTCCAATTCCCGCTACATTTAAAGCACCCGTCAGTGTTGACTTTAATACATCCTACCGGTTTCGTCCATCTCACAAGTGTGCTTCTCGCTATTTAATTACACCCCCGTCCATTTCATTTCCTCACTCAAGTGCAAAGTCAGTAGCTAAGAACATTGTTTCGGTTCTTAGTACCTCCTTAGTCGGGCTTGTACCTGTAGAAGTAAACAAAATATGGTTACGCTTGGTCCATATGACCCACACCGCATCGGTGAAGATCACGGGCCAAGCAAGACCATTCCGGATCAGTTTCGAAGACACATTTTAATTGGTGCGGCCATTTCCGGACAGCAGGTCCGATTTATTCGCTGGCATTTCTAGGAGTTGTTGCATCATGTTCCAACTCCGTAGCACCAATTAACTCATTAAATCCCTGCTGGAACAATTTCCAGTCCTTATTACACCTCATGTCCCCGCGAATCAGAGGACCTGCACCATTACAGAACAAACGAAAATTGCTCCACATGTCCCTGGCCATTTCACACTGAAAAAATGTATGAACCAAATCTTCTTCATCTTTACCACATACACCACACTTACTCTCATCTAGTACACTTCTACGCCATAAATTTACTACAGTGGGAAGTCTATCAAGAGTGAATCTCCATACCAGAACTCTCAACTTCTGGGAACATTTATGTTTCCAAATCCGGTCCCAGCTGAAATTTAATGCTTCGTCACTAAAATTCTAGCATTTTAAAAGCTGATTTAACAGTAAAACACCCTTTCGAATCAAATTTCCATTTATAATATTTTCCGTCTTCATTTTCCAGCTCCACTAACCCTTCACGGAGGATCTCCACCCCTGTCATTATGGCTTTACATACCCCGGAATTACTGTCCTTTTGTATATAATTCAAGAGACCTTGCTTAAAATATTTTCTCTTCATGACCACAACCCACACCACCTTCTCACCCTGAAGGAACTTCCAACCAAGTTTAGCTAACAGCGCAATATAATAAATTCTCGTCCCTCGAATTCCCAAACCACTATCGGAATTTGGCTTACATATTTGTTTCCAGCCAACCCAATGAATCTTACATTTCTCACTCGAAAAAAAACCCCATATGAAATCTCTCGAAATTCTATCAATTTCATTGCATACATAGCCCAGAAGTTTCAATACTTTCATCTGATAGGTCGGTCTGCAACTAGTATTCTTATTTTAGTTGGTTTCAAACTATATTAGAATCAAACCATTAAATTATGGGTTTGTTTCAAGGGAGAATAAATGAAATGAATTGTTATATTTCTATAATTATATTCATATTATAATTTTTTTTATTTACATGTAACTTGTTTTATACAAAATTAATAAATGGTTTAGTTTTTTTTTAAAAAATAGGAAATTGCATATGATCCATGTGTTTTGACTTTTAATAAAAGTAGGGTTTAGAAAACAAAAAAATTGCTCAATTTCTACACATGCTTCGTAAAATAGAACATTTTTTCTTGTTTAGTTAATTCTAATTTTGGATAGTACAAAGTTGATAAAACTTTCCATGTATTGTGCAAGTCAAGTTTTTTAGTCGAAAGTGTTGTGTATGATTGTATAAACCGTGGTTAGTGTTTAGAAATTAATTACATGTGGAAATGTATTCGTATAAGTGTATATAAAATGAACTAGTAATATATATTTTTATTTATAGTTCCTTCTCGGTTTACCGTTGCTCGTGATGTAATAGAAATACACTTTGAACAAAAAAGTTACAAACTCTATTAAAGGGTACGTGAGTGAACTTAAAAACCGACACTTGGGATTCTATTCAACCCTCACGTACATGTGAGTCACCTTTCATTTCATAGATGATAGTTGGGTATTAAGAAAACATAAAGTTATTCTTGACATGATTGGCGACCATAAAGGCCAACTGTGGGCAATAAAATCAAATTGGTATTATAAGATTGAACCATAGGATATATCTTTTCTATTACGTTAGTTAATGCAAATAGGGTAATGTAAGTATATAATACTCAGTTCCATACTATTAACCGTTGATTAATGCATGTGTTGATAGCTAATTTCTTTTAATATTATGTTTTGTTATTCAACTTGCAGGTTATAGATGCCTACTTGTTTACAATTAGCAGAAACACAATGTTAACAATATATACAAGATGTATGGTAAGTCATTAATTTCCAAACTTATCAGTAAAAGAAAACAAATAGTGACACAACTTTGATTTTTATTATTAAAAATTGCAGACTGCATTGAATGACACGAATGAAAAGGAGCTGGAAGAGGTGATACTAAATCCCATTAAAGAGAATATCAAAACCATATGTTTTATACTCTTACCTCTATCTCATATTTGTCATAATAACATTAATAGACATGTGACTCTCTGGTGGCTGATTTTAAAAATGGAGTTGTATCATCACTATATAAGGTGTCCCCAGCCAAAGTTGGGAAAAACAACTCCACAATCTGTATCTGATGTGAAGGCACAAAAGATGTTCGCTTTCCTTGATAAACATTTTCCATACCAAAATAATTTAACTTCAACAAAACCGTACAAAACAAAATTCTTGGAAGCCGATTGTCCACAACAAGATATAAAAAGCATAGATTGTGGAATATGGGTACTAAAGTTTGCCAAAGAGTTATTCGAATATGGATTAGTAGATATAGTGAAAAGGCCTGGATATATCAAATGTTTTAGGGCCACTATCTTATTTCAGTTACTAAACAATGCTCCTTTTACTTTTGATTTAAAGAATGCTCCATTTAATAATGAATTTGGAGATCAGTGAATGAATATTTAAGTTTTTCAAACTATTAATATCATCCCCAAATTAAAAAAAATCTTAATATCGTCAAAGGAAAACAACATTTATGATCAAATTTCATTAATCCAATAAATTAAACCAGTTTCTGCCAATTGCAAACTTCTAATTATTCATCGGTTCATGACATCAAAATCTCAGTTTCAAAAATAATGATTGGTTATAAAGTGATTGCAAAGAGTATACTTTTGTGTTCACTTTCCCTAATGTCTAAGGTGCAAAACAAGAATGAAATAATAGAGTAGATAAAACATGTATGGAGTTTTTGCTATTTTTGTGAATTTTCAATGGATTAGTAAGTGTCGAGCTATGTTGCAAAACTAGTGGAGTAGAAACGAAAAACGATTCAATTCGGAACATATTATGTTGGAAATAATATGTGTAGAAATTTAAATATTGAAAGAAAGAGAGAGATGAATAAGGCTACTTCTAATTTGAGTAGTCACTTATATTTTCTTGTTTGAATTGATTGATAAAGTTCTCTACAGGATGGCACTTATATAGGCCATGTGAGATACTTGAAGGGACACTTACATAAACAATGAATGTAGACTCTTTAGAGATATAACGTATAGACTCTAAGAGACTCCTATAAGTTCATTGGATATAAACTAAGAGATACAAAGAATGGACTCAATGAGTCTTATCTAGATTCAATGTATCCAAAGATATTACTTTTAACACTCCCCCTTAATGTCTTTGGTAACTCCGATTAGTTCACAGAAAAACTCGAACTTGTCTCTTGGAAGTGCTTTGGTGAAAATATCAGCTACTTGTTCTTCAGTCTTGCAATACTTGAGTTGAATTTCTCCTTCTTCTACAGCTTCTCTTATAAAGTGATGCTTGATTACAATATGCTTTGTGCGACTGTGGTAGACGGGATTCTTTGTCATTGCAATAGCAGACTTGTTGTCACATAAGAGAATAGTAGCTTCTTCTTGTTTCAAACAAATATCTTCTAAAATTCTCCTTAGCCACATAGCTTGAGAGGTTGCTAAGGATGCCGAAATATATTCAGCTTCTGCTGATGATTGTGCGACTGTTTTCTGCTTTTTGGATGCCCACGAAAATATACCTGAACCAAGGGAAAAAGCATAACCCGATGTGCTTTTCATATCATCAACATGCTTGTAGCATACATGATGTCCGGTCTTGTTGCGGTTAAATACAACAAGCTTCCAATCAAACTTCGATAAACCGAATTGTCTACTTCTTTACTTCCATCTTCTTCCTTCAGTTTTTCGTTCACAATCAAAGGTGTAGCCACCGGTTTGCAATCTCTCATTCTAAATTTCTCCAGAAGAGTTTTGGCGTACTTCTTTTGGCTAATGAAAATATTATCTTTGTTTTGACAAATCTCAATACCCAAAAAATAATGCAAGAGACCCATATCACTCATTTCATATTTTTTCAACATGTCTCTTTTAAAAATTTCAATCATTTCTTTGTTATTCCCGGCGAATACTAAATCATCAACATAAAGTGAAGCGATAAGAATCCCAGTAGTACCTTGTGTCTTCACATATAATGTTGCCTCACTTTTACTCCTTTGAAAACCTGTTTTGAGGAAATATGAATCGATCTCGCTATACCATGCTCGGGGTGCTTGTTTTAACCCGTTCAATTTATACACTTTGTTTTCTTCTCCTTTGATTATGAATCCTTGTGGTTGCTCAACATAAACATCTTCTTCCAATTTACCATTCAAAAATGCTGATTTTACGTCAAGTTGATATAAAAACCAACCTTTTTGAGCAGCCAATGCAATGAGTACCCGAATCGTATCCAGTCGAGCTACCGGTGCGAATGTTTCCTGAAAATCAATTCCGGGTTGTTGTGAATATCCTTTTGCTACAAGTCTTGCTTTGTTTCTTTGAACCGAACCATCGGGATTAAGCTTTGTTTTGAAAATCCATTTCACACCAATGACATCCTTTTCTTGAGGTCTTTTCACCAAATCCCAAGTTTCGTTTTTATTAATCACTTGAATTTCTTCTAGCATAGCTTTCTTCCATGATTCCTCCTTTATTGCTTCCTCAAAGCTTTCTGGTTCAGTAACGCAATAATTACAACTAGCATAAATTTCCCCCAAACTTTTCATTTTCCTTGGAGTTGAAGAATTTGAATTTGATGTGGAAGATTGAGGGCTTGAAGTAGAAGGATCATCTTCTGGAATATCGTCTTCAACCTCACATTCGTTCTTATCATCAAGTGAATTAGAAACAGTTTGAACTTTCTTTTCTTTCCAATCATATGACATATTCTCGTTGAATAAGACATCACGTGAAATAATGATTTTATTTTTCTGCAAACTATATAGTCTATAGCCTTTTGATTTTGTGCTATAACCTACAAATATGCATTTTTCACTTACTTCATCGAGTTTGTGCCTCGTCTCTTTTTGAATATGAGCATAGCAAATACTTCCAAAAACCTTCAAGTGACTCAAGGATGGTTTTCTTCCGCTCCAGGCTTCGAGTGGAGTCTTGTTCTCTAAAGCTTTTGTTGGACATCTATTTAGCAAATATACTGAAGTATACACAGCTTCACCCCAAAATGATTTGGGCAATCCCTTCTCACAAAGCATCGATTTCGCCATCTCCTCAATGCTTCTATTCTTTCTTTCAGCGACTCCATTTTGTTGTGGAGTGTAACCAACTGTAAGTTGTCTGTCCAACCCAATATCTTCACAAAACTTGTTAAACTCATTTGATTTGTATTCACCTCCTCTGTCACTTCTCAAGACTTTTAAAGGAAAGCCACTCTACCTTTCAACGTACATTTTAAACTTCTTAAAATTAGAGAACACTTCAGATTTTTGTTTCATGAAATAAACCCAAGTCATTCTCGTGAAGTCGTCAATGAAAATTAAAAAGTACTTGTTACAAGCATGAGTTGGAGTCGACATTGGTCCGCACACGTCAGTGTGAACAAGCTCTAGGGGTGTTTTAGCTCTCCATTCTTTGTCTTTTGGAAATGACTCTCGGTGTTGTTTCCCAAGCGCACATCCTTCGCAAGTTTCTTGAATTTCTTTGATAGATGGTAACCCATAAACCATATCCTTTTCTTTCAAATTCTTTATACTTTGAAAATTCAAATGGCCAAGCCTTCGATGCCATAACCAAGACTCATCAACAATATCCATTTTCAAAGCAATATTACTCGGGTAATGGAATGAAATAGGGAAACTACGATTTTTCTCCATTTTAATCTTTGCAACAACTTGATTGTTATTGTCAAAAATTTTACATGAGTTGTCTCCAAATTCAAGTGAATACCCATGTTCAACCAGTTGTCCAAGACTCAACAAATTTTGTTCCAAATCCGGAACAAGTAAAACATTCTGAATGTACCTTTTTCCTTTCTTCGTCTCTACAACAATAGTTCTCTTTCCTTTCGCTTGAACTAATGCGCCATTTCCCATCTTCACTTGAGATTTTGTGGTTGAATCAAGTTTTACAAAAATATTTTCATCTCCAGTCATGTGATTGCTACATCCACTATCAATGAACCAAATTTGATTCTTGTGTTCAGTTGTCGTGTGATTAGCATAAAACATTGCTTCATAATCTTGCTCCTTGGTAAAGTTGGCTTGTTGATCATTTTTTAATCGACAATCTTTTTGAATGTGTCCAAACTTTTTACAATTATGACATTGTGGTTTTCCTTTAAACCAACAATCTTTATCAACATCACTGCTTCTTTTGCAAATTCCACACTTTTGTTGATTTTGTTGAGTAGATTCGAAGTTTGAATGGCTATAAAAATTGGATCTTCCTCTACCTCTTCCTCTTGAAGATCGACCTCTTCCTCTTCCAGATTTGTTACCTCGATGTGACTCACTATTATTTCGATCACCACCATTGTTATCGTTGTTTTGAACAGTGAGCTTAGATTGAAATGCACTTTCAATAGATTTTTCAGAACGCCTATTCAATCTCAACTCGAAAGTTTTGATCAAACCCAAAAGCTCCTCCAGACTCAGATTTGAAATGTCTTGTGTCTGTTCAACTACGGCAACAATCGGATCGAATATCTCAGGCAAACTAATGAGAAATTTCTCTACAATTCTTTGATCACTCATATCTTCACCAAGAGATTTCATTTGATTTACAATTTCCACGACTTTTGATGAGTAGTCTTTTAAACTCTCGTCATTTTTCATTTTTAAATTTTCAAAATCTCTTCGCAAGGATTGAAGTCTCACAGCTTTTGTTTTTTCGTTACCTCGATATTCTTTTTCAAGAATTTCCCATGCCTCATTTGCAGTTGTAGCGTTGATAATTTTTGGAAAGATAACTTCACTAACTCCTTGTTGAATAAGATTAAGTGCCTTTGCATCTTTCTTTCGATGTTCCTTCAATTGTTTCTTTTGCTCATTTGATAAGGTTGATATATCTTCTGGATCATCGTAGCTGTCTTCAATGTACTCCCATAAGTCATATGAGATGAATATTGTTCTCATCTTCACATACCAAAAATCATAACTCTCTCCATTAAAGAGAGGAAATGAAGGTTGTAAACTTCCTGATGCTTGATTTGCCATTGTTTTTTTTTACGCCCAAATTGTATGAACAACTTAGCTCTGATACCACTTTGTTGGAAATAATATGTGTAGAAATTTAAATATTGAAAGAAAGAGAGAGATGAATAAGGCTACTTCTAATTTGAGTAGTCACTTATATTTTCTTGTTTGAATTGATTGATAAAGTTCTCTACATGATGGCTCTTATATAGGCCATGTGAGATACTTGAAGGGACACTTACATAAACAATGAATGTAGACTTTTTAGAGATACAACGTATAGACTCTAAGAGACTCCTATAAGTTCATTGGATATAAACTAAGAGATACAATGAATGGACTCAATGAGTCTTATCTAGATTCAATGTATCCAAAGATATTACTTTTAACATCCGGTACTGGAGGGACAATATTATATAAATTTTGAATATATCATATTTTTATTAAAATTTTAATACATGTAAATCTTTTTCTCCATTCCCGAAATTCTAAATCCATAGGAGTAAAAAATAAATATTTGTATTCAAATTCATTCCTATACTAAACTCTCTCCAAGTCCACCATGTAATATGCTCACGCTCATATGAAATGTTATTATTAAATTAGTGTCGTGTACTTAATGGATGGCTAAAATCTATTACAGTGTCCTGAATTAACATACATAAAGGTAGAACCCCAGGATATGAATCTGGTGATAACTATATTGTGATAACATCATCGTATATCAAATGAATGCACAAAAATACATGTAATATTTCTGAATTTCAATTTATAACAAAACATAAAAAGCATCACAAAAGAAATAGATAATCAGGCATTAATATAATCTGTCTATCGAACATTACAACAATCCAAAGTAGATACCAACATTGGCTAACCATTCTCACTTGAAAGAATCTAGACTCTCTTGATTAACCAAGACATTGAACATATTTTAACGACCAAAAATATCATACGCATGTATTTCACGTGAGACCATTTGTCTTTTACGACCTTTGCGTTCTTTAATTGTTTCCAAGAGAAGCTTTTTATTCTTCCTAACTAAAGAAGGGTTTCTGATTCCTATCATATGCCCCACAGTATATTGTTTTGTCCAAGATTCATTAACCTTGTACTCTTTCATCACCCAGATCTCAACAAAGTATTGTTCGTAGAAAAGAAGGGCAAGCGAATTATCAAAGACCGCGTCTCTAAATCTTGGTACAATTTAATTACAAGCCCAAATTTTATCAAATTGCATCTCATCAAAAATCAAAATCACGACTATATTTTGATCGTCAGCTGCCTAAGTGATTTAACAAAAATCCGCTTATCATATCGCGATTATGAATCTCTTTGTGTTATTGTGCCTCATTTTCAGGGGCCTCTAGCTAATGTTAAAATCTATGTGATTGTGATCCATGTCATGGTTTAATTTGTATCTTAGATCATGACACCAACATTGTTTTGTGTAATCCATCACTGAGAGAATTTAAAGAGCTTCATCCTCCGTACTGTAAATGCCCGAAAGAATATGAGCCAATATTTATTCTATTGGTTTGGGATTCGATTCAAACAAGAATCGAATCCCAAACCAATAGAAGTTATTCTAGACTTATATCCTTCCAGACATATACAATACTGAGGATGAATCTCTTTAAATTATCTTAGTGATGGATTACATAAAACAATTTTGGTTGCATTATCTGAGATACAAATCAAGCAATGACATGGATTCGCAATCATCTAGATCTTTAACATTAGCTAGAGGCACCTTAAAATTAGGCGCAATAACACCAAGAGATTAATAATCATGATATAATAAGCAAAATTTTGTTGAATCACTTAGCGCAGCGGACTCATCAAAATATAGTGGCGATTTTGATTTTTGATGAGATTCAATTTGATAAATTTAGGGCTTTTAATTAAATTGTAGCATGATTTAGAGACGCACCTGAAATTGAGTAATGAAATGGAGCAATGCTTTCACGGGCAAATTCAGTAGAATCTCTTTCACCAATTCTTCAGGTAAATTCTTCTTCGTCATATCGTTTCCCATTTACAGAGTGTGTGTTAAATATATCAAATGGTGTGGCAGTGGCGGACTGTGTTTTAGGGCTATAAATAATTGATCTTTAGGGTTTTTTGCATTCTAACTTTTTCCTTTTAGGAAAATTCTTCCAATCCATGATCCTACACCAATCATATTAATACACCTACCCCAAGTTTTAAACTTACAAAAAAATAACTATTAATTGAATATTGGACCATCCAATATTGGATGGAAGTCTTACCCTTCCTTTTAAAGTAGTTTGTTTTTTCAACTTAAAAGATTTCAATAAAAAGTAAGTATTTGAAAAGAAAAAGAAGAAGGACATCAAATTACATCAAACTCAACATTAGTTTATGTTTCTTTGAGATAATATTTATTTATTTCGACATAAACAAATATTTTAAATTACACAAACAATAATATCAAACATAATTGAGCAATACAATAAAATATATCGCGAATCATCTTTAACATCAAGCTAACCACCGATAAAATCTTTCAATTATCTCTAATTTTTCGATAAATTTATCATACTAGCCACGAGAACATAACAACCAAAAAATCAAAAGAAAAGCCCCATTCTCAAGAAAAACTTTAGACCTCCAAAGACTTAATTTTAGCGCTTTCAGTAATTTACGTTTGTGTTATTATTTAAAAAAATATTTAACAAAAAAAAAGACTAATATAACTACAAATATAGTCCTAGTCGAAAACATCACACAAACAAATATTACAAAGTCCACAAATAATAATTAACAAAATAACAGTTAATTACTGACCTATTTATTGTTGAAAAATAATAGACATACTAGCGGTGATAATATGAAAATATTTGCGTTATTTATAGTAACTTTGTGATATTTTTTGACTTCTTTAATTTCTTTTATAGTTTTAAGTTTAATAGTTTTCTCTAGGGTTAAGATAGGGTGATTCCCTGTCTCCTTTTGTATTTTGTCTTGTAACTCAATCTTCAGATATACTTAAATGGATTGAGTTAATAACTCAAAAGTCAGTAACTCAACCCTAGGCATAAATTTTTTGTCGGTGATAGTTTAGAAACCAAATTTGAAAAAATGTGAGTTTATTTCAAAATATATTGCACAAGTATGCCTTAGGGTAGAAGGTTAACTTAAATAAAAATGAGATTTTCTTTAGTCAAAATTCTACCTTAGAAGTTAGATCTCGGATTACTAGTTTTCTATGAATGAACTAGTGGATCTTGGAAAATACCTAGGGGTCCTTTAGGGGAGATCCAAAGTTAAGGGTCTAGAATGGCTCATGGTCTCTATCATGCTAAATTGAGGCTTACGATACTAAGTTACTATCTTCTAATGGTAAGGATACTTTAATTAAAGCTTTTATAAATGGAGTCCCTAATCATATTATGTTAGTTTTCATCCTTGGTGGCAGATTTATTTTGGGATGATAAAGGGCAAAACAGGACAAACTAGATTTGATGGACTACACTCATTAAACATAAGTCCGATGGGGGATTGGGGTTTAAGTATTTACATAATAGTAATTTAGTCTTATTGGCCTCTTATGTCTAGTATATTTTTGTTAAACCTAATTCTATAATTTTTAAATGTTGAAAGGAAATTACTTTCCAAATCCATATTTTTTTAATGCAAAAATAGGAAATAAGAACTCTTAGGGCTGTAAAATCATTATTTTTGGGAGGGTTTTATTTGCCAAGGACCTTTTTTAGAATATAGGAAAAGGAGATAAAATGAGCATATGGGTTTCTTATTGGATCCAGGATATAATCATATGTACATGCTACAATTTATGTCCTCTAATGGTTAATGAATCTCAAATAAAGATACAACTAGCTGGAGATCTGAAGTATTACATAAGGTACTTACTCCTTCAATTGTTGCAACCATTTTAAATATCCATATTGCTCGTAATCAGTTAGCCACACCTGTTTGGACTCTTTCACCATCAGGTAGTGTAACTATTAAGGAAGAATATGGTCATCTTAGGATAGCACAAGTGAAGGGGGAGAATACTCAAATGTTAAATAAAGGTCAATCTTCTCACTTAACTTCTAAGTGAATTTGGAGTTTGAAAGTTACAGCTAAGGTAGAAAACACTTAATGGAAAGCTTGCAAAGATGGGTTTCCAACAAATGAACATAGATACAAAAGAAAAATGACAACCGTATCTATTTGTGATCTTTTTGGCTCAGGTCCAGAAATCACTGAACATAATATTTTTCACTACGAGTGGGCTAGGTTAGTTTGGCCCTATATTTAAAATGACCAGTTGGATTTAGCATATGATTGAGTACCGAAAAAAGGACTCGGTTGAAAGAGTTTAGTGGGGAGTTGGCTGCCAATCGGGCTTGGCATATTTGAAAAGGGGTTAATAATTTTATATTCAAAGGAGTACTGCATGACCCTATTCAGACAATGAAAAACGCTCTTAAAACCTAAGATGAATATCTATTTGCCACTGGCAAAGATTATGAGGTTAATAATATAGTGCAAATGGAAAGTGTTGATTAGGAAAGTATTATGAGGTGTTTGGATACATAGTCAGATTCTTAAGTATCTAAAACTGGCTAGGTTCCACTTAGTTATGGTAAACTTAAAATCAACTTCGATGCGGCATTTGATATAAAAAATTCTAACACTTGTATTGCATCCATTTTTAGGAACCACACAAGTAATATTTTGTATGTGATTGTATATTGTGTGAGCACTTTATTACCAATGGAGACTGAAGCAAAAGGGGTATTTAAATCTTGTAGATTGGCGTCTTCTTTTCCTAATGGAGTTGCCACAGTTGATGGATTCTCTCACTTGTAATAAAGTCAAACTATCACACAACATTAAGCTTTTGGTAGACTATATTAGAATTTTAGTAGGGCGTGTAATGCTAACTTTACCTTGATTTTAAGGAAAAAAACATGATAGCGGATGTGTAGCTAAACAATGGCTAAAATGCACCTTGTTTACCTTTGAAATGGTTTCGCATTTGCCCCAATTAGCTAAAACTGTGTTCAATGATTATAGTGCTATAGGAATTGGATAGTCCTTTTGTAATATTTGGATTAAGGGAATGAAGTATTTTTCGACTAAAAAAATTGTATGTTATTAAATTTAAACTTGAATTAAAAATATCTATAAAAAAATATATATTTTATATATTATAATATAAAATCTAAAACTGAAAAACTAAAAGTAGGGTTTAATGAAATAAGTCATACCCCGTCTTTATCTACGTTTCTCTTCTTAAAGGCTATATTGACCAATATTTTCAACTAGTCGGACAGCCAAACACAAAGGCGGATGCGGGAAAGGGGATGGTAGTGGTGATTTTTAACTGATTAGTGGATTTTTTTACTAGTGTCTTTTCAAATCCCATATTTTAATTACTAGAATAGTTAAGTTCATGATTGGTCATGAGACTAGTTAGTACCGATTGTATCAAAAACTCTCAAGAGCTGGGTTGTGCAACGGAAGCCCAAACCAAGAGGTAGTGTCCAAACATATGGCCTGCCCAAACTCCCATTACTATTGGGTTTGTCCACTGAAAAAAATTGAATTGAAGGCTTGGTAATCATCATTTTTTAATATTTCGTGATGTTTACACAACTACTCTTATCAATTTATTCTCTCAATTATGTTGCTTTGTACAAACCTTAGCCTTTCCAATTAAACACATAAGTTCATTTAGGCCAAACCATCACCACTTTTTGATGATTCACGACCATTTAATGATTCATTTACCCTGTAACGTATATATGTATTTGGCTTTGCATTTATGGAAGCCGAATCTTGTTGGTATGGACGATGTAATACATAAAACGTTGGCTAAAAGGGATTCCTACCTATCATTCCAAATTATATTCTTGTCATTTTGTGATGAGTACGCTGGTAGGTTTATTGATATGATTTTATGCATATTTTAGACTATATATGAGTGAGTTTTTTGAAATGCTATCTATATTATTCTCTTATTTTTATTTTATATTACTTTATTTTGTGATTCATTTCTATTTCATATAACTATATTTTGTGGTTAAATTCTACTTATATACTAAATTACCTATTACACATTCAAACTTTGGTTTTTAACGTAAGAAAATTAGCATGTCAATTGTTTTGATTTGAATAAACCAAGAAATAAACAAACCTTTTTGTTCGAAAGAACAAGAATTAACTAAAGTGACTAATTTATGTAACTTTTCTCTTATATAATTCCACCACTAATAACTGGTCTAATCGTAGTATATCGATGGTTTAAATAATATTATATTTATAAAAATATTTGTTAGAGATGTAGTACTTTTTTTCCTTGACAATAAATTCTATTAAATTAACAAGTCTCATTCAAAAACACGCAACTAAAAAAATTATTGCAATTCCTAAATACCTGGAGAAACTAACTATACTTGAAACATTAATGAGCTAGGAAACTTACTAAAAATAAAAATTGAAAGTACAAATAAATATACTAGGTATTGATAGTCAAATTCTCATCAGGTTTACTGAATTCCACGTTGAAATTCCACTATCGACTCATTTTGAAAACCCTGATCAGAAAGCCTCTTCACTTTACTCAACCTCATTCTCTTCACACATCAAAATTTTTCTTCGCCTCTTTATCTGAATAAACCTTGGCTGCTACAACATATTCAATCACCGACCGTTTTAATCTTAAAGCATATATGTCATTGATTTTAGTTTTTCTCCATGTAATGTTCTATTTCTTTCCCACCAAATGATAAAAACCACATTAGCTAGAACGATTCATAGTATTTGGTCGCATTTATGTGTTGATAGTCCCCTTCCAGGGATAACTGTAATTTTATTGTTGAGTATTTTAACGACTTTCTTGGGGAGAGCGTAGACACTACATTGATACACTAATAAGTTTCTAAGAACTGAAGCGATGAGTTGTAATCTACCTCAAATAAAGGCGAGTTTAGTGATCCAATAATCTATCTGTTAAGTCATCTTAGACAGAAGTACTCTTCACTCTTTGAAGTCTTCATGTAATTTGTGGAACCCTGAGGTATCTGATTGGAAATTTTCCTTCAAGTTTTTTGAAGACACTGAGCATCATAGTATTAAGTTCTCGATGTCATTCTCTATAAAAATGTTATTTTTTGAATCACTTACTTCAAGGCTAGATAATTTGTAGAATAGAGGTATACCCTGTTTTTGCATACATATGAGGCTATTAAAGCCAAAAACATTCAGAAATTACACAATCCACATTAAGGCTCTAACACTAATTTAGGATACGCGCATCCTCTCTTATCCTTTGTTATACTTTGCCATAAATAATCTGGTGGATCTTCTTCAACTTGAGGATATACTCCCGTTTCAGCCTATTTTTTCGCCAACAAATTCGCACATGAATTTGCTTCTCGGTATACACACTGAACTTTGTAACCTGGTGTAATTCAAGGATGCATTCCCGCTCAACCAGATCGGACTGACTACTTAAACTTCCACCGCCCTTCACTTAGCGTATGAAGCTCCTCGGAGTCAATCTCAACAAGCATTTCATTAATCTCACGAGTGACAAACCATTCTAAACCAACATGTAACGCTAATAATACAGATCGATAAGGTGACTATATTATGCAAGAACCCGAAAAACAAGCTATAAACGAACCCTCATCGTCTCTCAACATTCCTCCAATTCCCGCTACATTTAAAGCACCCGTCAGTGCTTACTTTAATACATCCTACCGGTTTTGTCCATCTCACAAGTGTGCTTCTCGCTATTTAATTACACCACCGTCCATTTCATTTCCTCACTCAAGTGCAAAGTCAGTAGCTAAGAACATTGTTTCGGTTCTTAGTACCTCCTTATTCGGGCTTGTACCTGTAGAAGTAAACAAAATATGGTTACGCTTTTTCCATATGACCCACACCGCATCGGTGAAGATCACGGGCCAAGCAAGACCATTCCAGATCAGTTTCGAAGACACATTTTAATTGGTGCGGCCATTTCCGGACAGCAGGTCCGATTTATTCGCTGGCATTTCTACGAGTTGTTGCATCATGTTCCAGCTCCGTAGCACCAATCAACTCATTAAATCCCTGCTGGAATAATTTCCAGTCCTTATTACACCTCATGTCCGCGCGAATCAGAGGACCTGCACCATTACAGAACAAACGAAAATTGCTCCACATGTCCCTGGCCATTTCACACTGCAAAAATGTATGAACCAAATCTTCTTCATCTTTGCCACATACACCACACTTACTCTCATCTAGTACATTTCTACGCAATAAATTTACTGCCGTGGGAAGTCTATCAAGAGCGAATCTCCATACCAGAACTCTCAACTTCTGGGGACATTTATGTTTCCAAATCCGGTCCCAGCTGAAATTTAATGCTTCAATACTAAAATTCTAGCATTTTAAAAGCTGATTTAACAGTAAAACACCCTTTCGAATCAAATTTCCATTTATAATATTTTCCGTCTT
This sequence comes from Nemophila menziesii, assembly GCA_029959085.1. Lineage (NCBI taxonomy): Eukaryota > Viridiplantae > Streptophyta > Magnoliopsida > Boraginales > Hydrophyllaceae > Nemophila > Nemophila menziesii. The sequence goes on along the minus strand of JARWIR010000011.1, from coordinate 31,857,347 downwards.
CATTTTCCAGCTCCACTAACCCCTCACGGAGGATCTCCACCCCTGTCATTATGGCTTTACAAACCCCGGAATTACTGTCCTTTTGTATATTATTCAAGAGACCTTGCTTAAAATATTTTCTCTTCATGACCACAACCCACACCACCTTCTCACCCTGAAGGATCTTCCAACCAAGTTTACGTAACAGCGCAATATAATAAATTCTCGTCCCTCGAATTCCCAAACCACAATCGGAATTTGGCTTACATATTTGTTTCCAGCCAACCCAATGAATCTTACATTTCTCACTCGAAGAACCCCCATATGAAATCTCTCGAAATTCTATCAATTTCATCGCATACATAGCCCAGAATGTTCAATACTTTCATCTGATAGGTCGGGTCTGCAACTAGTATTCTTATTTAAATTGGTTTCAAACTTTATTAGAATCAAACCATTAAATTATGGGTTTGTTTTAAGGGAGAATAAATGAAATGAATTGTTATATTTCTATTATTATATTCATATTATAATTTTTTTTTATTTACGTGTAACTTGTTTTATACAAAATTATTAAATGGTTTAGTTTTTTTAAAAAATAGGAAATTGCATATGATCCATGTGTTTTGACTTTTAATAAACGTAGGGTTTAGAAAACAAAAAAATTGCTCAATTTCTACACATGCTTCATAAAATAGAACATTTTTTCTTGTTTAGTTAATTCTAATTTTGGATAGTACAAAGGTTATAAAACTTTCCATGTATTGTGCAAGTCAAGTTTTTTAGTCTGAAAGTGTTGTGTATGATTGTATAAACCTTGGTTAGTGTTTAGAAATTAATTACATGTGGAAATGTATTCGTATAAGTGTATATAAAATGAACTAGTAATATATATTTTTATTTATAGTTCCTTCTCGGTTTACGGTTGCTCGTGATGTAATAGAAATACACTTTGAACAAAAAAGTTACAAACTCTATTAAAGGGTAAGAGAGTGAACTTAAAAACCGACACTTGGGATTCTATTCAACCCTTACGTACATGTGAGTCACCTTTCATTTCATAGATGATAGTTGGGTACTAAGAAAACATAAAATTATTCTTGACATGATTGGCGACCATAAAGGCTAACTGTGGGCAATAAAATCCAATTGGTATTATAAGATTGAACAATAGGATATATCTTGTCTCTTACGTTAGATAATGCAAATAGGGTAATGTAAGTATATAATACTCAGTTCCATACTATTAACCGTTGATTAATGCATGTGTTGATAGCTAATTTCTTTTAATATTAAGTTTTGTTATTCAACTTGCAGGTTATAGATGCCTACTTGTTTACAATTAGCAGAAACACAATGTTAACAATATATACAAGATGTATGGTAAGTCGTTAATTTCCAAACTTATCAGTAAAAGAAAACAAATAGTGACACAACTTTGATTTTTATTATTAAAAATTGCAGACTGCATTGAATGACACGAATGAAAGGGAGTCGGAAGAGGTGATACTAAAGCCCATTAAAGAGAATATCAAAACTATATGTTTTATATTCTTACCTCTATCTCATATTTGTCATAATAACATTAATAGACATGTGACTCTCTGGTGTCTGACTTTAAAAATGGAGTTGTATCATCACTATATAAGGTGGCCCCAGCCAAAGTTGGGAAAAACAACTCCACAATCTGTATCTGATGTGAAGGCACAAAAGATGTTCTCTTTCCTTGATAAACATTTTCCATACCAAAATAATTTAACTTCAAGAAAACCGTACAAAACAAAATTCTTGAAAGTCGATTGTCCACAACAAGATATAAAAAGCATAGATTGTGGAATATGGGTATTAAAGTTTGCCAAAGAGTTATTCGAATATGGATTAGTAGATATAGTGAAAAGGCATGGATATATAAAATGTTTTAGGGCCACTATCTTATTTCAGTTACTAAACAATGCTCCTTTTACTTGTGATTTAAAGAATGCTCCATTTAATGATGAATTTGGAGATCAGTGAATGAATATTTAAGTTTTTCAAACTATTAATATCATCCCCAAATTAAAAAAAAAATCTTAATATCGTCAAAGGAAAACAACATTTATGATCAAATTTCATTAATCCAATAAATTAAACCAACTTCTGCCAATTGCAAACTTCTAATTATTCATCGGTTCATGACATCAAAATCTCAGTTTCAAAAATAATGATTGGTTATAAAGTGATTGCAAAGAGCAGACTTTTGTATTCACTTTCCCTAATGTCTAAGGTGCAAAACAAGAATGAAATAATAGAGTAGATAAAACATGTGGAGTTTTTGCTATTTTTGTGAATTTTCAATGGATTAGTAAGTGTCGAGCTATGTTGCAAAACTACTGGAGTAGAAACGAAAAACGATTCAGTTCGGCACCTAAAAAACGGCGAGGCTCCGGTACTGGAGGGAAAATATTATATAAATTTTGAATATATCATATTTTTATTAAAATTTTAATATATGTAAATATTTTTCTCCATTCCCAAAATTCTAAATCCATAGGAGTAAAAAATAAATATTTGTATTCAAATTTATTCCTATACTAAACTCTCTCCAAGTCCACCATGTAATATGCTCACACTCATATGAAATGTTATTATTAAATTAGTATCCGTGTACTTAATGGATGGCTAAGATCTATTACAGTGTCCTGAATTAACATACTTAAAGGTAGAACCCCAGGATATGAATCTGGTAATACATATATTGTGATAACATCATCGTATATCAAATGAATGCATGAAAAAAGTAATATTTCTGAATTTCAATTTATAGCATAATATAAAAAGCATCACAAAAGAAATAGATAATCAGGCATTAATATAATCTGTCTATGGAACATTACAACAATCCAAAGTAGATACCAACATTGGCTAACCATTCTCACTTGAAAGAATCTAGACTCTCTTGATTAACCACGACATTGAACATATTTTAACGACCAAAAATATCATACACATGTATTTCACATGAGACCATTTGTCTTTTACGACCTTTGCGTTCTTTAATTGTTTCCAAGAGAAGATTTTTATTCTTCCTAACTAAAGAAGGGTTTCTGATTCCTATTATATGCCCCACAGTATATTGTTTTGTCCAAGATTCATTAACCTTGTACTCTTTCATCACCCAGATCTCAACAAAGTATTGTTCGTAGAAAAGAAGGGCAAGCGAATTATCAAAGACCGCGTCTCTAAATCTTGGTACAATTTAATTACAAGCCCAAATTTTATCAAATTGCATCTCATCAAAAATCAAAATCACGACTATATTTTGATCGTCAGCTGCCTAAGTGATTTAACAAAAATCCGCTTATCATATCGCGATTATGAATCTCTTGGTGTTATTGCGCCGCATTTTCAGGGGCCTATAGCTAATGTTAAAATCTATGTGATTGTGATCCATGTCATGGTTTAATTTGTATCTCAGATCATGCAACCAACATTGTTTTGTGTAATCCATCAATGAGAGAATTTAAAGAGCTTCATCCTCACGAATATGAACCAATATTTATTCTATTGGTTTGGGATTCGATTCAAACAAGAATTAAATCCCAAACCAATAGAAGTTATTCTGGACCTATATCCTTCCAGACATATACAATACTGAGGATGAATCTCTTTAAATTATCTTAGTGATGGATTACATAAAACAATTTTGGTTGCATTATCTGAGATACAAATTAAGCAATGACATGGATAGCAATCATCTAGATCTTTAACATTAGCTAGAGGCACCTTAAAATTAGGCGCAATAACACCAAGAGATTAATAATCATGATATATTAAGCAAAATTTTGTTGAATCACTTAGGCAGCGGACTCATCAAAATATAGTGGTGATTTTGATTTTTGATGAGATTCAATTTGATAAAATTAGGGATTTTAATTAAATTGTACCATGATTTAGAGACGCACCTGAAATGGAGCAATGCGTTCACGGGAAAATTCAGTAGAATCTCTTTCACCAATTCTTCAGGTAAATTCTTCTTCGTAATATCGTATCCCATTTACAGAGTGTGTGTTAAATATATCAAATGGTGTTGCAGACTGTGTTTTAGGGCTTTAAATAATTGATCTTTAGGGTTTTTTGCATTCTAGGCGTGTTGTTATCTTTTTCCTTTTAGGAAAATTCTTCAATCCGATGATCCTACACCAATCATATTAATACACCTACCCCAAGTTTTAAACTTACAAAAGTAACTATTAATTGAATATTAGACCATCCAATATTGGATGGAAGTCTTACCCTTCCTTTTAAAGTAGTATATTTTTTCAACTTAAAAGATTTCAATAAGAAGTAAATATTTGAAAAGAAAAAGAAGAATGACATCAAATTACATCAAACTCAACATTAGTTTATGTTTCTTTGAGAAAATATTTATTTATTCGACATAAACAAATATTTTAAATTACACAAACAATAATATCAAACATAATTGAGCAAAACAATAAAATATATCGCGAATCATCTTTAACATCAAGCTAACCACTGATAAAATCTTTCAATTATCTCTAATTTTTCGATAAATTTATCATACTAGCCACGAGAACATAACAACCAAAAAATCAAAAGATTGCCCCATTCTCAAGAAAATCTTTAGACCTCCAAAGACTTGATTTTAGCGCTTTCAGTAATTTACGTTTGTGTTATTAATTAAAAAAATATTTAACAAAAAAAGAATAATATAACTACAAATATAGTCCTAGTCGAAAACGTCACACAAACAAATATTACAAAGTCCACACATAATAATAAACAAAATAACAGTTAATTACTGACCTATTTATTTTTGAAAAATAATAGACATACTAGCGGTGATCATATGAAAATATTTGCGTTATTTATAGTAACTTTGTGATATTTGTTGACTTCTTAATTTCTTTTATAGTTTTAAGTTTAATAGTTTTCTATAGGGTTGAGATAGGGTGATTCCCTGTCTCCTTTTGTATTTTGTCTTGTAACTCAATCTTCAGATTTACTTAAACGGATTGAGTTAATAACTCAAAAGTCAGTAACTCAACCCTAGGCATAAATTTTTTTGTCGGTGATAGTTTAGAAACCAAATTTGAAAAAATGTGAGTTTATTTCAAAATATATTGCACAAGTATGCCTTAGGGTAGAAGGTTAACCTAAATAAAAATGAGATTTTCTTTAGTCAAAATTCCACCTTAGAAGTTAGATCTCGGATTACTAGTTTTCTATGAATGAACTAGTGGATCTTGGAAAATACCTAGGGGTCCTTTAGGGGAGATCCAAAGTTAAGGGTCTAGAATGGCTCATCCAAAGTTAAGGGTCTCGAATGGCTCATGGTCTTTATCATGCTAAATTGAGGCTTACAATACTAAGTTACTATCTTCTAGTGGTAAGGATACTTTAATTAAAGATTTTATAAATGGAGTCCCTAATCATATTATGTTAGTTTTCATCCTTGGTGGCAGATTTATTTTGGGATGATAAAGGGCAAAACAGGACAAACTAGATTTGATAAACTACACTCATTAAACATAAGCCTGATGGGGCATTGGGGTTTAAGTATTTACATAATAGTAATTTAGTCTTATTTCCCTCTTATGTCTAGTATATTTTTGTTAAACCTAATTCTATAATTTTTAAATGTTGAAAGGAAATTACTTTCCAAATCCAAATTTTTTGAATGCAAAAATAGGAAATAAGAACTCTTAGGGCTGGAAAATCATTATTTTTGGGAGGGTTTTATTTGCCAAGGACCTTTTTTAGAATATAGGAAAAGGAGATAAAATGAGCATATGGGTTTCTTATTGGATCCAGGATATAAACATATGTACATGCTACAATTTATGTCCTCTAATGGTTAATGAATCTCAAATAAAGATAGAACTAGCTTGAGATCTGAAGTAGTACATAACGTACTTACTCCTTCAATTGTTGCAACCATTTTAATTATCCATATTGCTCGTAATCAGTTAGACACACCTGTTTGGACTCCTTCACCATCAAGTAGTGTAACTATTAAGGAAGCATATGGTCATCTTAGGATAGCACAAGTGAAGGGGGAGAATACTCAAATGTTAAATAAAGGTCAATCTTTTCACTTAACTTCTAAGTGAATTTGGAGTTTGAAAGTTACAGCTAAGGTAGAAAACACTTAATGGAAAGCTTGCAAAGATGGGTTTCCAACAAATGAACATAGATACAAAAGAAAAATGACAACCGTATCTATTTGTGATCTTTTTGGCTCGGGTCCAGAAATCACTGAACATAATATTTTTCACTACGAGTGGGCTAGGTTAGTTTGGCCCTATATTTAAAATGACCAGTTGGATTTAGAATATGATTGAGTACCTAAAAAAGGACTCAGATGAAAGAGTTTAGCGGGGAGTTGGCTGACAATCGGGCTTGGCATATTTGAAAAGGGGTTAATAATTAAATATTCAAAGGAGTACTGCATGACCCTATTCAGACAATGAAACACGCTCTTAAAACCTAAGATGAATATCTATTTGCCACTGGCAAAGATTATGAGGTTAATATAGTGCAAATGGAAAGTGTTGATTAGGAAAGTATTATGAGGTGTTTGGATACACAGTCAGATTCTTAAGTATCTAAAACTGGCTAGGTTCCACCTAGTTATGGTAAACTTAAAATCAACTTTGATGCGGCATTTGATATAAAAAATTCTAACACTTGTATTGCCTCAATTTTTAGGAACCACACAAGTAATATTTTGTATGTGACTGTATATTGTGTGAGCACTTTATTACCAATGGAGACTGAAGCAAAAGGGGTATTTAAATCTTGTAGATTGGCGTCTTCTTTTCCTAATGGAGTTGCCACAGTTGATGGATTCTCTCACTTGTAATAAAGTCAAACTTCCACACAACATTAAGATTTTGGTAGACTATATTTGAATTTTAGTAGGGCTTGTAATACTAACTTTACCTTGATTTTAAGGAAAAAAACATGATAGCGGATGTGTAGCTAAACAATGGCTAAAAGGCACCTTGTTTACCTTTGAAATGGTTTCGAATTTGCCCCAATTAGCTAAAACTGTGTTCAATGATTATAATGCTATAGGAATTGGATAGTCCTTTTGTAATATTTGGATTGAGGGAATGAAGTATTTTTCGACTAAAAAAAAATTGTATGTTATTAAATTTAAACTTAAATTAAAAATATCTATAAAAACTATATATTTTATATATTTTATATATTATAATATAAAATCTAAAACTGAAAAACTAAAAGTTGGATTTATTGAAATAATTCATACCCCGTCTTTATCTACGTTTCTCTTCTTAAAGGCTATATTGACCAATTATTTTCAACTAGTCGGACAGCCAAACACAAAGGCGGATGCGGGAAAGGGGATGGTAGTGGTGATTTTTAACTGATTAGTGGATTTTTTTTTACTAGTGTCTTTTCAAATCCCATATTTTAATTACTAGAATGGTTAAGCTCATGATTGGTCATGAGACTAGTTAGTACCGATTGTATCAAAAACTCTCAGGTTGTGCAAAGGAAGCCCAAACCAAGAGGTAGTGTCCAAACATATGGCCTGCCCAAACTCCCATTACTATTGGTTTGTTCACTGAAAAAAATTGAATTGAAGGCTTGGTAATCATCATTTTTTAATATTTCGTGATGTTTACACAGCTACTCTTATCAATTTCTTCTCTCAATTATGTTGCTTTGTACAAACCTTAGCCTTTCCAATTAAACACATAAGTTCATTTAGGCCAAATCATCACCACTTTTTGATGATTCACGACCATTTAATGATTCATTTACCCTGTAATGTATATATGTATTTGGCTTTGCATTTATGGAAGCCGAATCTTGTTGGTATGGACGATGTAATACATAAAACGTTGGCTAAAAGGGATTCCTACCTATCATTCCAAATTATATTCTTGTCATTTTGTGATGAGTACGCTGGTAGGTTTATTGATATGATTTTATGCATATTTTAGACTATATATGAGTGAGTTTTTCTGAAATGCTATCTATATTATTCTCTTATTTTTATTTTATATTAATTTATTTTGTGATTCATTTCTATTTCATATAACTATATTTTGTGATTAAATTCTACTTAGATCCTAATTACCTATTACACATTCAAACTTTGGTTTTTAACATAAGAAAATTAGCATGTCAATTGTTTTGATTTGAATAATCCAAGAAATAAACAAACGTTTTTGGCCAAAAAAAAAAAGAATTAACTAAAGTGACTAATTTATGTAACTTTTCTCTTATAAAATTCCACCACTAATAACTGGTCTAATCCTAGTATATCGATGGTTTAAATAATATTATATTTAAGATATAAATTGTTAGAGATGTAGTATTTTTTTCCTTGACAATAAATTCTATTAAATTAACAAGTCTCATACAAAAACACGCAACTAAAAAAATTATTGCAATTCCTAAATACCTGGATAAACTAACTATACTTGAAACATTAATGAGCTAGGAAACTTACTAAAAATAAAAATAGAAAGTACAAATAAATATACTAGGTATTGATAGTCGAATCCTCATCAGGTTTACTAAACTCCACGTTAAAATTCCACTATCGACTCATTTTGAAAGCCCCGATCAGAAAGCCTCTTCACTTTACTCAACCTTATTCTCTTCACCCATCAAAATTTTCTCGCCTCTTTATCTGAATAAACCCTAGCTGCTACAACATATTCAATCACCGACCGTTTAATCTTAAAGCATATATGTCATTGATTTTAGTTTTTCTCCATGTAATGTTCTATTTCTTTCCCACCAAATGATAAAAAGCACATTAGCTAGAACGATACATAGTATTTGGTCGCATTTATGTGTTGATAGACCCCTTCCAGGGATAAATGTAATTTTATTGTTGAGTATTTTAACGACTTTCTTGGGGAGAGCATAGACACTACATTAATACACTAATAAGTTTCTAAGAACTGAAGTGATGAGTTGTAATCTACCTCAAATCGAGGCGAGTTTAGTGATCCAATAATCTATCTGTTAAGTCATCTTAGACACAAGTACTTTTCACTCTTTGAAGTCTTCATGTAATATGTGGAACCCTGAGGTATCTGATTGGAAATTTTCCTTCAAGTTTTTTGAAGACACTGAGCATCTTAGTATTAAGTTCTCGATGTCATTCTCTATAAAAATGTTATTTTTTGAATAACTTACTTCAAGGCTAGATAATTTGTAGAATAGAGGTATACCCTTTTTTTGCATACATACGAGGCTATTAAAGCCAAAAACATTCAGAAATTACACAATCCACATTAAGGCTCTAACACTAATTTAGGATACGCGCATCCTCTCTTATCCTTTGTTATACTTTGCCATAAATAATCTGGTGGATCTTCTTCAACTTGAGGATATAATCCCGTTTCAGCCTATTTCTTCGCCAACAAATTCGCACATGCATTTGCTTCTCGGTATCCACACTGAACTTTGTAACCTGGTGTAATTCAAGGATGCATTCCCGCTCAACCGGATCGGACGGACTACTTAAACTTCCACCGCCCTTCACTTACCGTATGAAGCTCCTCAGAGTCAATCTCAACAAGCATTTCATTAATCTAACGAGTGACAAACCATTCTAAACCAACATGTAACGCTAATAATACAGATCGATAAGGTGACTATATTATGCAAGAACCCGAAAAACAAGCTATAAACGAACCCTCATCGTCTCTCAACATTCCTCCAATTCCCGCTACATTTAAATCACCCGTCAGTGTTTACTTTAATACATCCTAACGGTTTTGTCCATCTCACAAGTGTGCTTCTCGCTATTTAATTACACCCCGTCCATTTCATTTCCTCACTCAAGTGCAAAGTCAGTAGCTAAGAACATTGTTTCAGTTCTTAGTACCTCCTTATTCGGGCTTGTACCTGTAGAAGTAAACAAAATATGGTTACGCTTAGTCCATATGACCCACACCGCATCGGTGAAGATCACGGGCCAAGCAAGACAATTCCGGATCCGTTTCGAAGACACATTTTAATTGGTGCGGCCATTTCCGGACAGCAGGTCCGATTTATTCGCTGGCATTTCTAGGAGTTGTTGCATCATGTTCCAGCTCCGTAGCACCAATCAACTCATTAAATCCCTGCTGGAATAATTTCCAGTCCTTATTACACCTCATGTCCGCGCGAATCAGAGGACCTGCACCATTACAGAACAAATGAAAATTGCTCCACATGTCCCTGGCCATTTCACACTGCAAAAATGTATGAACCAAATCTTCTTCATCTTTGCCACATACACCACACTTACTCTCATCTAGTACACTTCTACGCAATAAATTTACTGCAGTGGAAAGTCTATTAAGAGCGAATCTCCATACCAGAACTCTCAACTTCTGGGGACATTTATGTTTCCAATCCGGTCCCAGCTGAAATTTAATGCTTCAATACTAAAATTCTAGCATTTTAAAAGCTGATTTAACAGTAAAACACCCTTTCGAATCAAATTTCCATTTATAATATTTTCCGTCTTCATTTTCCAGCTCCACTAACCCCTCACGGAGGATCTCCACCCCTGTCATTATGGCTTTACAAACCCCGGAATTACTGTCCTTTTGTATATAATTCAAGAGACCTTGCTTAAAATATTTTCTCTTCATGACCACAACCCACACCACCTTCTCACCCTGAAAGATCTTCCAACCAAGTTTACCTAACAGCGCAATATAATAAATTCTCGTCCCTCGAATTCCCAAACCACAATCGGAATTTGGCTTACATATTTGTTTCCAGCCAACCCAATGAATCTTACATTTCTCACTCGAAGAACCCCCATATGAAATCTCTCGAAATTCTATCAATTTCATCACATACATAGCCCAGAAGATTTAATACTTTCATCTGATAGGTAGGGTCTGCAACTAGTATTCTTATTTTAATTGGTTTCAAACTTTATTAGAATCAAACCATTAAATTATGGGTTTGTTTTAAGGGAGAATAAATGAAATGAATTGTTATATTTCTATTATTATATTCATATTATAATTTTTTTTTATTTACATGTAACTTGTTTTATACAAAATTATTAAATGGTTTAGTTTTTTAAAAAAATAGGAAATTGCATATGATCCATGTGTTTTGACTTTTAATAAACGTAGGGTTTAGAAAACAAAAAAATTGCTCAATTTCTACACATGCTTCGTAAAATAGAAATTTTTTTCTTGTTTAGTTAATTCTAATTTTGGATAGTACAAAGTTGATAAAACTTTCCATGTATTGTGCAAGTCAAGTTTTTTAGTCTGAAAGTGTTGTGTATGATTGTATAAACCTTGGTTAGTGTTTAGAAATTAATTACATGTGGAAATGTATTCGTATAAGTGTATATAAAATGAACTAGTAATATATATTTTTATTTATAGTTCCTTCTCGGTTTACGGTTGCTCGTGATGTAATAGAAATACACTTTGAACAAAAAAGTTACAAACTCTATTAAAGGGTAAGAGAGTGAACTTAAAAACCGACACTTGGGATTCTATTCAACCCTTACGTACATGTGAGTCACCTTTCATTTCATAGATGATAGTTGGGTACTAAGAAAACATAAAATTATTCTTGACATGATTGGCGACCATAAAGGCTAACTGTGGGCAATAAAATCCAATTGGTATTATAAGATTGAACAATAGGATATATCTTGTCTCTTACGTTAGATAATGCAAATAGGGTAATGTAAGTATATAATACTCAGTTCCGTACTATTAACCGTTGATTAATGCATGTGTTGATAGCTAATTTCTTTTAATATTATGTTTTGTTATTCAACTTGCAGGGTATAGATGCCTACTTGTTTACAATTAGCAGAAACACAATGTTAACAATATATACAAGATGTATGGTAAGCCGTTAATTTCCAAACTTATCAGTAAAAGAAAACAAATAGTGACACAACTTTGATTTTTATTATTAAAAATTACAGACTGCATTGAATGACACGAATGAAAGGGAGCCGGAAGAGGTGATACTAAAGCCCATTAAAGAGAATATCAAAACCATATGTTTTATATTCTTACCTCTATCTCATATTTGTCATAATAACATTAATAGACATGTGACTCTCTGGTGGCTGATTTTAAAAATGGATTTGTATCATCACTATATAAGGTGGCTCCAACCAAAGTTGGGAAAAACAACTCCACAATCTGTATCTGATGTGAAGGCACAAAAGATGTTCTCTTTCCTTGATAAACATTTTCCATACCAAAATAATTTAACTTCAACAAAACCGTACAAAACAAAATTCTTGAAAGCCGATTGTCCACAACAAGATATAAAAAGCATAGATTGTGGAATATGGGTATTAAAGTTTGCCAAAGAGTTATTCGAATATGGATTAGTAGATATAGTGAAAAGTCCTGGATATATCAAATGTTTTAGGGGCACTATCTTATTTCAGTTACTAAACAATGCTCCTTTTACTTGTGATTTAAAGAATGCTCCATTTAATGATGAATTTGGAGATCAGTGAATGAATATTTAAGTTTTTCAAACTATTAATATCATCCCCAAATTAAAAAAAAATCTTAATATCGTCAAAGGAAAACAACATTTATGAAACCAACTTCTGCCAATTGCAAACTTCTAATTATTCATCGGTTCATGACATCAAAATCTCAGTTTCAAAAATAATGATTGGTTATAAAGTGATTGCAAAGAGCAGACTTTTGTATTCACTTTCCCTAATGTCTAAGGTGCAAAACAAGAATGAAATAATAGAGTAGATAAAACATGTATGGAGTTTTTGCTATTTTTGTGAATTTTCAATGGATTAGTAAGTGTCTAGCTATGTTGCAAAACTACTGGAGTAGAAACGAAAAACGATTCAATTCGGCACCTAAAAAACCGCGAGGCTCCGGTACTAGAGGGACAATATTATATAAATTTTGAATATATCATATTTTTATTAAAATTTTAATACATGTAAATCTTTTTCTCCATTCCCGAAATTCTAAATCCATAGGAGTAAAAAATAAATATTTGTATTCAAATTTATTCCTATACTAAACTCTCTCCAAGTCTACCATGTAATATGCTCACACTCATATGAAATGTTATTATTAAATTAGTATCCGTGTACTTAATGGATGGCTAAGATCTATTACAGTGTCCTGAATTAACATAAGGTAGAACCCCAGGATATGAATCTGGTGATACATATATTGTGATAACATCATCGTATATCAAATGAATGCATGAAAAAACATGTAATATTTCTGAATTTCAATTTATAGCATAATATAAAAAGCATCACAAAAGAAATAGATAATCAGGCATTAATATAATCTGTCTATGGAACATTACAACAATCCAAAGTAGATACCAACATTGGCTAACCATTCTCACTTGAAAGAATCTAGACTCTCTTGATTAACCACGACATTGAACATATTTTAACGATCAAAAATATCATACACATGTATTTCACGTGAGACCATTTGTCTTTTACGACCTTTGCGTTCTTTAATTGTTTCCAAGAGAAGCTTTTTATAATTCCTAACTAAAGAAGGGTTTCTGATTCCTATCATATGCCCCACAGTATATTGTTTTGTCCAAGATTCATTAACCTTGTACTCTTTCATCACCCAGATCTCAACAAAGTATTGTTTGTAGAAAATAAAGGCAAGCGAATTATCAAAGACCGCGTCTCTAAATTTTGGTACAATTTAATTACAAGCCCAAATTTTATCAAATTGCATCTCATCAAAAATCAAAATCACGACTATATTTTGATCGTCAGCTGCCTAAGTGATTTAACAAAAATCCGCTTATCATATCGCGATTATGAATCTCTTGGTGTTATTGCGCCGCATTTTCAGGGGCCTCTAGCTAATGTTAAAATCTATGTGATTGTGATCCATGTCATGGTTTAATTTGTATCTCAGATCATGCAACCAACATTGTTTTGTGTAATCCATCACTTAGAGAATTTAAAGAGCTTCATCCTCCGTACTGTAAATGTAAATGCCCAAACGAATATGAGCCAATATTTATTCTATTGGTTTGGGATTCGATTCAAACAAGAATTGAATCCCAAATCAATAGAAGTTATTCTGGACCTATATCCTTCCAGACATATACAATACTGAGGATGAATCTCTTTAAATTATCTTAGTAATGGATTACATAAAACAATTTTGGTTGCATTATCTGAGATACAAATTAAGCAATGACATGGATCACAATCATCTAGATCTTTAACATTAGCTAGAGGCACCTTAAAATTAGGCGCAATAACACCAATAGATTAATAATCATGATATAATAAGAAATTTTTTGTTGAATCACTTAGGCAGCGGACTCATCAAAATATAGTGGTGATTTTGATTTTTGATGAGATTCAATTTGATAAAATTAGGGATTTTAATTAAATTGTACCATGATTTAGAGACGCACCTGAAATGGAGCAATGCTTTCACGGGAAAATTCAGTAGAATCTCTTTCATTTATTCTTCAGGTAAATTCTTCTTCGTCATATCGTATCCCATTTACAGAGTGTGTGTTAAATATATCAAATGGTGTTGCAGACTGTGTTTTTTAGGGCTTTAAATAATTGATCTTTAGGGTTTTTTGCATTCTAGGCGTGTTGTTATCTTTTTCCTTTTAGGAAAATTCTTCCATCCGATGATCCTACACCAATCATATTAATACACCTACCCCAAGTTTTAAACTTACAAAAGTAACTATTAATTGAATATTAGACCATCCAATATTGGATGGAAGTCTTACCCTTCCTTTTAAAGTAGTTTATTTTTTCAACTTAAAAGATTTCAATAAGAAGTAAATATTTGAAAAGAAAAAGAAGAATGACATCAAATTACATCAAACTCAACATTAGTTTATGTTTCTTTGAGAAAATATTTATTTATTCGACATAAACAAATATTTTAAATTACACAAACAATAATATCAAACATAATTGAGCAAAACAATAAAATATATCGCGAATCATCTTTAACATCAAGCTAACCACTGATAAAATCTTTCAATTATCTCTAATTTTTCGATAAATTTATCATACTAGCCACGAGAACATAACAACCAAAAAATCAAAAGATTTCCCCATTCTCCATAAAAACTTTAGACCTCCAAAGACTTGATTTTAGCGCTTTCAGTAATTTACTTTTGTGTTATTAATTAAAAAAATATTTAACAAAAAAAGAATAATATAACTACAAATATAGTCCTAGTCGAAAACGTCACACAAACAAATATTACAAAGTCCACACATAATAATAAACAAAATAACAGTTAATTACTGACCTATTTATTTTTGAAAAATAATAGACATACTAGCGGTGATCATATGAAAATAATTGCGTTATTTATAGTAACTTTGTGATATTTGTTGACTTCTTTAATTTCTTTTATAGTTTTAAGTTTAATAGTTTTCTATAGGGTTGAGATAGGGTGATTCCCTGTCTCCTTTTGTATTTTGTCTTGTAACTCAATCTTCAGATTTACTTAAACGGATTGAGTTAATAACTCAAAAGTCAGTAACTCAACCCTAGGCATAAATTTTTTTGTCGGTGATAGTTTAGAAACCAAATTTGAAAAAATGTGAGTTTATTTCAAAATATATTGCACAAGTATGCCTTAGGGTAGAAGGTTAACCTAAATAAAAATGAGATTTTCTTTAGTCAAAATTCCACCTTAGAAGTTAGATCTCGGATTACTAGTTTTCTATGAATGAACTAGTGGATCTTGGAAAATACCTAGGGGTCCTTTAGGGGAGATCCAAAGTTAAGGGTCTAGAATGGCTCATCCAAAGTTAAGGGTCTCGAATGGCTCATGGTCTTTATCATGCTAAATTGAGGCTTACGATACTAAGTTACTATCTTCTAGTGGTAAGGATACTTTAATTAAAGATTTTATAAATGGAGTCCCTAATCATATTATGTTAGTTTTCATCCTTGGTGGCAGATTTATTTTGGGATGATAAAGGGCAAAACAGGACAAACTAGATTTGATAAACTACACTCATTAAACATAAGCCTGATGGGGCATTGGGGTTTAAGTATTTGCATAATAGTAATTTAGTCTTATTTCCCTCTTATGTCTAGTATATTTTTGTTAAACCTAATTCTATAATTTTTAAATGTTGAAAGGAAATTACTTTCCAAATCCAAATTTTTTGAATGCAAAAATAGGAAATAAGAACTCTTAGGGCTGGAAAATCATTATTTTTGGGAAGGTTTTATTTGCCAAGGACCTTTTTTAGAATATAGGAAAAGGAGATAAAATGAGCATATGGGTTTCTTATTGGATCCAGGATATAAACATATGTACATGCTACAATTTATGTCCTCTAATGGTTAATGAATCTCAAATAAAGATAGAACTAGCTTGAGATCTGAAGTAGTACATAACGTACTTACTCCTTCAATTGTTGCAACCATTTTAATTATCCATATTGCTCGTAATCAGTTAGACACACCTGTTTGGACTCCTTCACCATCAGGTAGTGTAACTATTAAGGAAGCATATGGTCATCTTAGGATAGCACAAGTGAAGGGGGAGAATACTCAAATGTTAAATAAAGGTCAATCTTCTCACTTAACTTCTAAGTGAATTTGGAGTTTGAAAGTTACAGCTAAGGTAGAAAACACTTAATGGAAAGCTTGCAAAGATGGGTTTCCAGAAAAATGACAACCGTATCTATTTGTGATCTTTTTGGCTCGGGTCCAGAAATCACTGAACATAATATTTTTCACTACGAGTGGGCTAGGTTAGTTTGGCCCTATATTTAAAATGACCAGTTGGATTTAGAATATGATTGAGTACCTAAAAAAGGACTCAGTTGAAAGAGTTTAGTGGGGAGTTGGCTGACAATCGGGCTTGGCATATTTGAAAAGGGGTTAATAATTATATATTCAAAGGAGTACTGCATGACCCTTTTCAGACAATGAAAAACGCTCTTAAAACCTAAGATGAATATCTATTTGCCACTGGCAAAGCTTATGAGGTTAATATAGTGCAAATGGAAAGTGTTGATTAGGAAAGTATTATGAGGTGTTTGGATACACAGTCAGATTCTTAAGTATCTAAAACTGGCTAGGTTCCACCTAGTTATGGTAAACTTAAAATCAACTTCGATGCGGCATTTGATATAAAAAAATTCTAACACTTGTATTGCCTCAATTTTTAGGAACCACACGAGTAATATTTTGTATGTGATTGTATATTGTGTGAGCACTTTATTACCAATGGAGACTGAAGCAAAAGGGGTATTTAAATCTTGTAGATTGGCGTCTTCTTTTCCTAATGGAGTTGCCACAGTTGATGGATTCTCTCACTTGTAATAAAGTCAAAGTTCCACACAACATTAAGCTTTTGGTAGACTATATTAGAATTTTAGTAGGGCTTGTAATGCTAACTTTACCTTGATTTTAAGGAAAAAAACATGATAGCGGATGTGTAGCTAAACAATGGCTAAAAGGCACCTTGTTTATCTTCTAAATGGTTTCGAATTTGCCCCAATTAGCTAAAACTGTGTTCAATGATTATAATGCTATAGGAATTGGATAGTCCTTTTGTAATATTTGGATTGAGGGAATGAAGTATTTTTCGAATAAAAAAAATTGTATGTTATTAAAGTTAAACTTAAATTAAAAATATCTATAAAAAAAAAATATTTTATATATTATAATATAAAATCTAAAACTGAAAAACTAAAAGTAGGGTTTATTGAAATAATTCATACCCCGTCTTTATCTACGTTTCTCTTCTTAAAGGCTATATTGACCAATATTTTCAACTAGTCGGACAGCCAAACACAAAGGCGGATGCGGTTAAGGGGATGGTAGTGGTGATTTTTAACTGATTAGTGGATTTTTTTTACTAGTGTCTTTTCAAATCCCATATTTTAATTACTAGAATGGTTAAGCTCATGATTGGTCATGAGACTAGTTAGAACCGATAGGTAGTGTCCAAACATATGGCCTGCCCAAACTCCCATTACTATTGGGTTTGTCCACTGAAAAAAATTGAATTGAAGGCTTGGTAATCATCATTTTTTAATATTTCGTGATGTTTACACAGCTACTCTTATCAATTTCTTCTCTCAATTATGTTGCTTTGTACAAACCTTAGCCTTTCCAATTAAACACATAAGTTCATTTAGGCCAAATCATCACCACTTTTTGATGATTCACGACCATTTAATGATTCATTTACCCTGTAATGTATATATGTATTTGGCTTTGCATTTATGGAAGCCGAATCTTGTTGGTATGGACGATGTAATACATAAAACGTTGGCTAAAAGGGATTCCTACCTATCATTCCAAATTATATTCTTGTCATTTTGTGATGAGTACGCTGGTAGGTTTATTGATATGATTTTATGCATATTTTAGACTATATATGAGTGAGTTTTTCTGAAATGCTATCTATATTATTCTCTTATTTTTATTTTATATTAATTTATTTTGTGATTCATTTCTATTTCATATAACTATATTTTGTGATTAAATTCTACTTAGATCCTAATTACCTATTACACATTCAAACTTTGGATTTTAACATAAGAAAATTAGCATGTTAATTGTTTTGATTTGAATAATCCAAGAAATAAACAAACCTTTTTGGCCAAAAAAAAAAGAATTAACTAAAGTGACTAATTTATGTAACTTTTCTCTTATAAAATTCCACCACTAATAACTGGTCTAATCCTAGTATATCAATGGTTTAAATAATATTATATTTATAAAATAAATTGTTAGAGATGTAGTATTTTTTCCTTGACAATAAATTCTATTAAATTAACAAGTCTCATACAAAAACACGCAACTAAAAAAATTATTGCAATTCCTAAATACCTGGATAAACTAACTATACTTGAAACATTAATGAGCTAGGAAACTTACTAAAAATAAAAATAGAAAGTACAAATAAATATACTAGGTATTGATAGTCGAATCCTCATCAGTTTTACTAAACTCCACGTTAAAATTCCACTATCGACTCATTTTGAAAACCCCGATCAGAAAGCCTCTTCACTTTACTCAACCTTATTCTCTTCACCCATCAAAATTTTCTCGCCTCTTTATCTGAATAAACCCTAGCTGCTACAACATATTCAATCACCGACCATTTAATCTTAAAACATATATGTCATTGATTTTAGTTTTTCTCCATGTAATGTTCTATTTCTTTCCCACCAAATGATAAAAACCACATTAGCTAGAACGATTCATAGTATTTGGTCGCATTTATGTGTTGATAGACCCCTTCCAGGAATAACTGTAATTTTATTGTTGAGTATTTTAACGACTTTCTTGGGGAGAGCATAGACACTACATTAATACACTAATAAGTTTCTAAGAACTGAAGTGATGAGTTGTAATCTACCTCAAATCGAGGCGAGTTTAGTGATCCAATAATCTATATGTTAAGTCATCTTAGACACAAGTACTTTTCACTCTTTGAAGTCTTCATGTAATATGTGGAACCCTGAGGTATCTGATTGGAAATTTTCCTTCAAGTTTTTTGAAGACACTGAGCATCATAGTATTAAGTTCTCGATGTCATTCTCTATAAAAAATTTATTTTTTGAATCACTTACTTCAAGGCTAGATAATTTGTAGAATAGAGGTATACCCTTTTTTTGCATACATATGAGGATATTAAAGCCAAAAACATTCAGAAATTACACAATCCACATTAAAGCTCTAACACTAATTTAGGATACGCGCATCCTCTCTTATCCTTTGTTATACTTTGCCATAAATAATCTGGTGGATCTTCTTCAACTTGAGGATATACTCCTGTTTCAGCCTATTTTTCCGCCAACAAATTCGGACATGAATTTGCTTCTCGGTATACACACTGAACTTTGTAACCTGGTGTAATTCAAGGATGCATTCCCGCTCAACCGGATCGTACGGACTACTTAAACTTCCACCGCCCTTCACTTAGCGTATGAAGCTCCTCGGAGTCAATCTCAACAAGCATTTCATTAATCTCACGAGTGACAAACCATTCTAAACCAACATGTAACGCTAATAATACAGATCGATAAGTTGACTATATTATGCAAGAACCCGAAAAACAAGCTATAAACGAACCCTCATCGTCTCTCAACATTCCTCCAATTCCCGCTACATTTAAAGCACCCGTCAGTGTTTACTTTAATACATCCTAACGGTTTTGTCCATCTCACAAGTGTGCTTCTCGCTATTTAATTACACCCCGTCCATTTCATTTCCTCACTCAAGTGCAAAGTCAGTAGCTAAGAACATTGTTTCGGTTCTTAGTACCTCCTTATTCGGGCTTGTACCTGTAGAAGTAAACAAAATATGGTTACGCTTGATCCATATGACCCACACCGCATCGGTGAAGATCACGGGCTAAGCAAGACAATTCCGGATCAGTTTCGAAGACACATTTTAATTGGTGCGGCCATTTCCGGACAGCAGGTCCGATTTATTCGCTGGCATTTCTAGGAGTTGTTGCATCATGTTCCAGCTCCATAGCACCAATCAACTCATTAAATCCCTGCTGGAATAATTTCCAGTCCTTATTACACCTCATGTCCGCGCGAATCAGAGGACCTGCACCATTACAGAACAAACGAAAATTGCTCCACATGTCCCTGGCCATTTCACACTGCAAAAATGTATGATCCAAATATTCTTCATCTTTGCCACATACACCACACTTACTCTCATCTAGTACACTTCTACGCAATAAATTTACTGCAGTGGGAAGTCTATCAAGAGCGAATCTCCATACCAGAACCCTCAACTTCTGGGGACATTTATGTTTCCAAATCCGGTCCCAGCTGAAATTTAATGCTTCAATACTAAAATTCTAGCATTTTAAAAGCTGATTTAACAGTAAAACACCCTTTCGAATCAAATTTCCATTTATAATATTTTCCGTCTTCATTTTCCAGCTCCACTAACCCCTCACGGAGGATCTCCACCCCTGTCATTATGGCTTTACAAACCCCGGAATTACTGTCCTTTTGTATATAATTCAAGAGACCTTGCTTAAAATATTTTCTCTTCATGACCACAACCCACACCACCTTCTCACCCTGAAGGATCTTCCAAACAAGTTTACCTAACATCGCAATATAATAAATTCTCGTCCCTCGAATTCCCAAACCACAATCGGAATTTGGCTTACATATTTGTTTCCAGCCAACCCAATGAATCTTACATTTCTCACTCGAAGAACCCCCATATGAAATCTCTCGAAATTCTATCAATTTCATCGCATACATAGCCCAGAAGTTTCAATACTTTCATCTGATAGGTCGGGTCTGCAACTAGTATTCTTATTTTAATTGGTTTCAAACTTTATTAGAATCAAACCATTAAATTATGGGTTTGTTTTAAGGGAGAATAAATGAAATGAATTGTTATATTTCTATTATTATATTCATATTATAATTTTTTTTATTTACATGTAACTTGTTTTATACAAAATTATTAAATGGTTTAGTTTTTTTAAAAAATAGGAAATTGCATATGATCCATGTGTTTTGACTTTTAATAAACGTAGGGTTTAGAAAACAAAAAAATTGCTCAATCTCTACACATGCTTCGTAAAATAGAAATTTTTTTCTTGTTTAGTTAATTCTAATTTTGGATAGTACAAAGTTGATAAAACTTTCCATGTATTGTGCAAGTCAAGTTTTTTAGTCTGAAAGTGTTGTGTATGATTGTATAAACCTTGGTTAGTGTTTAGAAATTAATTACATGTGGAAATGTATTCGTATAAGTGTATATAAAATGAACTAGTTATATATATTTTTATTTATAGTCCCTTCTCGGTTTACGGTTGCTCGTGATGTAATAGAAATACACTTTGAACAAAAAAGTTACAAACTCTCTTGGGATTCTATTCAACCCTTACGTACATGTGAGTCACCTTTCATTTCATAGATGATAGTTGGGTACTAAGAAAACATAAAATTATTCTTGACATGATTGGCGACCATAAAGGCCAACTGTGGGCAATAAAATCCAATTGGTATTATAAGATTGAACAATAGGATATATCTTGTCTCTTACGTTAGATAATGCAAATAGGGTAATGTAAGTATATAATACTCAGTTTCGTACTATTAACCGTTGATTAATGCATGTGTTGATAGCTAATTTCTTTTAATATTATGTTTTGTTATTCAACTTGCAGGTTATAGATGCCTACTTGTTTACAATTAGCAGAAACACAATGTTAACAATATATACAAGATGTATGGTAAGCCGTTAATTCCCAAACTTATCAGTAAAAGAATACAAATAGTGAAACAACTTTGATTTTTATTATTAAAAATTGCAGACTGCATTGAATGACACGAATGAAAGGGAGCCGGAAGAGGTGATACTAAAGCCCATTAAAGAGAATATCAAAACCATATGTTTTATATTCTTACCTCTATCTCATATTTGTCATAATAACATTAATAGACATGTGACTCTCTGGTGGCTGATTTTAAAAATGGAGTTGTATCATCACTATATAATGTGGCCCCAGCCAAAGTTGGGAAAAACAACTCCACAATCTGTATCTGATGTGAAGGCACAAAAGATGTTCTCTTTCCTTGATAAACATTTTCCATACCAAAATAATTTAACTTCAACAAAACCGTACAAAACAAAATTCTTGAAAGCCGATTGTCCACAACAAGATAAAAAGCATAGATTGTGGAATATGGGTATTAAAGTTTGCCAAAGAGTTATTCGAATATGGATTAGTAGATATAGTGAAAAGGCCTGGATATATCAAATGTTTTAGGGCCACTATCTTATTTCAGTTACTAAACAATGCTCCTTTTACTTGTGTTTAAAGAATGCTCCATTTAATGATGAATTTGGAGATCAGTGAATGAATATTTAAGTTTTTCAAACTATTAATATCATCCCCAAATAAAAAAAAATCTTAATATCGTCAAAGGAAAACAACATTTATGATAAAATTTCATTAATCCAATAAATTAAACCAACTTCTGCCAATTGCAAACTTCTAATTATTCATCGGTTCATGACATCAAAATCTCAGTTTCAAAAATAATGATTGGTTATAAAGTGATTGCAAAGAGAGACTTTTGTATTCACTTTCCCTAATGTCTAAGGTGCAAAACAAGAATGAAATAATAGAGTAGATAAAACATGTATGGAGTTTTTGCTATTTTTGTGAATTTTCAATGGATTAGTAAGTGTCTAGCTATGTTGCAAAACTACTGGAGTAGAAACGAAAAACGATTCAATTCGGCACCTAAAAAACCGCGAGGCTCCGGTACTGGAGGGACAATATTATATAAATTTTGAATATATCATATTTTTATTAAAATTTTAATACATGTAAATCTTTTTCTCCATTCCCGAAATTCTAAATCCATAGGAGTAAAAAATAAATATTTGTATTCAAATTTATTCCTATACTAAACTCTCTCCAAGTCCACCATGTAATATGCTCACACTCATATGAAATGTTATTATTAAATTAGTATCCGTGTACTTAATGGATGGCTAAGATCTATTACAGTGTCCTGAATTAACATAAGGTAGAACCCCAGGATATGAATCTGGTGATACATATATTGTGATAACATCATCGTATATCAAATGAGTGCATGAAAAAACATGTAATATTTCTGAATTTCAATTTATAGCATAATATAAAAAGCATCACAAAAGAAATAGATAATCAGGCATTAATATAATCTTTCTATGGAACATTACAACAATCCAAAGTAGATACCAACATTGGCTAACCATTCTCACTTGAAAGAATCTAGACTCTCTTGATTAACCACGACATTGAACATATTTTAACGACCAAAAATATCATACACATGTATTTCACATGAGACCATTTGTCTTTTACGACCTTTGCGTTCTTTAATGGTTTCCAAGAGAATCTTTTTATTCTTCCTAACTAAAGAAGGGTTTCTGATTCCTATCATATGCCCCACAGTATATTGTTTTGTCCAAGATTCATTAACCTTGTACTCTTTCATCACCCAGATCTCAACAAAGTATTGTTCGTAGAAAAGAAGGGCAAGCGAATTATCAAAGACCGAGTCTCTAAATCTTGGTACAATGTAATTACAAGCCCAAATTTTATCAAAGTGCATCTCATCAAAAATCAAAATCACGACTATATTTTGATCATCAGCTGGCTAAGTGATTTAACAAAATCCGCTTATCATATCGCGATTATGAATCTCTTGGTGTTATTGCGCCGCATTTTCAGGGGCCTCTAGCTAATGTTAAAATCTATGTGATTGTGATCCATGTCATGATTTAATTTCTATCTCAGATCATGCAACCAACATTGTTTTGTGTAATCCATCACTGAGAGAATTTAAAGAGCTTCTGCCCAAACGAATATGAGTCAATATTTATTCTATTGGTTTGGGATTCGATTCAAACAAGAATTGAATCCCAAACCAATAGAAGTTATTCTGGACCTATATCCTTCCAGACATATACAATACTGAGGATGAATCTCTTTAAATTATCTTAGTGATGGATTACATAAAACAATTTTGGTTTCATTATCTGAGATACAAATTAAGCAATGACATGGATCGCAATCATCTAGATCTTTAACATTAGCTAGATGCACCTTAAAATTAGGCGCAATAACACCAAGAGATTAATAATCATGATATAATAAGCAAAATTTTGTTGAATCACTTAGGCAGCGGACTCATCAAAATATAGTGGTGATTTTGATTTTTGATGAGATTCAATTTGATAAAATTAGGGATTTTAATTAAATTGTACCATGATTTTGAGACGCACCTGAAATGGAGCAATGCTTTCACGGGAAAATTCAGTAGAATCTCTTTCACCAATTCTTCAGGTAAATTCTTCTTCGTCATATCGTTTCTCATTTACAGAGTGGGTGTTAAATATATCAAATGGTGTTGCAGACTGTGTTTTAGAGCTTTAAATAATTGATCTTTAGGGTTTTTTGCATTCTAGGCGTGTTGTTATCTTTTTCCTTTTAGGAAAATTCTTCCATCCGATGATCATACACCAATCATATTAATACACCTACCCCAAGTTTCAAACTTATTACAAAAGTTACTATTAATTGAATATTAGAGCATCCAATATTGGATGGAAGTCTTACCCTACCTATTAAAGTAGTTTATTTTTTCAACTTAAAAGATTTCAATAAGAAGTAAATATTTGAAAAGAAAAAGAAGAATGACATCAAATTACATCAAATTACATCAAACTCAACATTAGTTTATGTTTCTTTGAGAAAATATTTATTTATTCGACATAAACATATATTTTAAATTACACAAACAATAATATCAAACATAATTGAGCAAAACAATAAAATATATCGCGAATCATCTTTAACATCAAGCTAACCACTGATAAAATCTTTCAATTATCTTTAATTTTTCGATAAATTTATCATACTAGCCACGACAACATAACAACCAAAAAATCAAAAGATTTCCCCATTCTCAAGAAAAACTTTAGACCTCCAAAGACTTGATTTTAGCGCTTTCAGTAATTTACGTTTGTGTTATTAATTAAAAAAATATTTAACAAAAAAAAGAATAATATAACTACAAATATAGTCCTAGTCGAAAACGTCACACAAACAAATATTACAAAGTCCACACATAATAATAAACAAAATAACAGTTAATTACTGACCTATTTATTTTTGAAAAATAATAGACATACTAGCGGTGATCATATGAAAATATTTGCGTTATTTATAGTAACTTTGTGATATTTGTTGACTTCTTTAATTTCTTTTATAGTTTTAAGTTTAATAGTTTTCTATAGGGTTGAGATAGGGTGATTCCCTGTCTCCTTTTGTATTTTGTCTTGTAACTCAATCTTCAAATTTACTTAAACGGATTGAGTTAATAACTCAAAAGTCAGTAACTCAACCCTAGGCATAAATTTTTTGTCGGTGATAGTTTAGAAACCAAATTTGAAAAAATGTGAGTTTATTTCAAAATATATTGCACAAGTATGCCTTAGGGTAGAAGGTTAACCTAAATAAAAATGAGATTTTATTTAGTCAAAATTCCACATTAGAAGTTAGATCTCGCATTACTAGTTTCTATGAATGAACTAGTGGTTCTTGGAAAATACCTAGGGGTCCTTTAGGGGAGATCCAAAGTTAAGGGTCTAGAATGGCTCATCCAAAGTTAAGGGTCTAGAATGGCTCATGGTCTTTATCATGCTAAATTGAGGCTTACGATACTAAGTTACTATCTTCTAGTGGTAAGGATACTTTAATTAAAGATTTTATAAATGGAGTCCCTAATCATATTATGTTAGTTTTCATCCTTGGTGGCATATTTATTTTGGGATGATAAAGGGCAAACCAGGACAAACTAGATTTGATAAACTACACTCGTTAAACATAAGTCCGATGGGGCATTGGGGTTTAAGTATTTACATAATAGTAATTTAGTCTTATTGCCCTCTTATGTCTAGTATATTTTTGTTAAACCTAATTCTATAATTTTTAAATGTTGAAAGGAAATTACTTTCCAAATCCAAATTTTTTGAATGCAAAAATAGGAAATAAGAACTCTTAGGGCTGGAAAATCATTATTTTTGGGAGGGTTTTATTTGCCAATGACCTTTTTTAGAATATAGGAAAAGGAGGTAAAATGAGCATATGGGTTTCTTATTGGATCCAGGATATAAACATATGTACATGCTACAATTTATGTCCTCTAATGGTTAATGAATCTCAAATAAAGATAGAACTAGCTTGAGATCTGAAGTAGTACATAACGTACTTACTCCTTCAATTGTTGCAACCATTTTAATTATCCATATTGCTCGTAATCAGTTAGACACACCTGTTTGGACTCCTTCACCATCAGGTAGTGTAACTATTAAGGAAGCATATGGTCATCTTAGGATAGCACAAGTGAAGGGGGAGAATACTCAAATGTTAAATAAAGGTCAATCTTCTCACTTAACTTCTAAGTGAATTTGGAGTTTGAAAGTTACAGCTAAGGTAGAAAACACTTAATGGAAAGCTTGCAAAGATGGGTTTCCAACAAATGAACATAGATACAAAAGAAAAATGACAACCGTATCTATTTGTGATCTTTTTGGCTCGGGTCCAGAAATCACTGAACATAATATTTTTCACTACGAGTGGGCTAGGTTAGTTTGGCCCTATATTTAAAATGACCAGTTGGATTTAGAATATGATTGAGTACCTAAAAAAGGACTCAGTTTAAAGAGTTTAGTGGGGAGTTGGCTGACAATCGGGCTTGGCATATTTGAAAAGGGGTTAATAATTATATATTCAAAGGAGTACTGCATGACCCTATTCAGACAATGAAAAACGCTCTTAAAACCTAAGATGAATATCTATTTTCCACTGGCAAAGATTATGAGGTTAATATAGTGCAAATGGAAAGTGTTGATTAGGAAAGTATTATGAGGTGTTTGGATACACAGTCAGATTCTTAAGTATCTAAAACTGGCTAGGTTCCACCTAGTTATGGTAAACTTAAAATCAACTTCGATGCGGCATTTGATATAAAAAATTCTAACACTTGTATTGCCTCAATTTTTAGGAACCACAAGAGTAATATTTTGTATGTGATTGTATATTGCGTGAGCACTTTATTACCAATGGAGACTGAAGCAAAAGGGGTATTTAAATCTTGTAGATTCGCGTCTTCTTTTCCTAATGGAGTTGCCACAGTTGATGGATTCTCTCACTTGTAATAAAGTCAAACTTCCACACAACATTAAGCTTTTGGTAGACTATATTAGAATTTTAGTAGGGCTTGTAATGCTAACTTTACCTTGATTTTAAGGAAAAAAACATGATAGCGGATTTGTAGCTAAACAATGGCTAAAAGGCACCTTGTTTACCTTTGAAATGGTTTCGAATTTGCCCCAATTAGCTAAAACTGTGTTCAATGATTATAATGCTATAGGAATTGGATAGTCCTTTTGTAATATTTGGATTGAGGGAATGAAGTATTTTTCGACTAAAAAAGAAATTGTATGTTATTAAATTTAAACTTAAATTAAAAATATCTATAAAAAATATATATTTTATATATTTTATATATTATAATATAAAATCTAAAACTGAAAAACTAAAAGTAGGGTTTATTGAAATAATTCATACCCCGTCTTTATCTACGTTTCTCTTCTTAAAGGCTATATTGACCAATTATTTTCAACTAGTCGGACAGCCAAACACAAAGGCGGATGCGGTTAAGGGGATGGTAGTGGTGATTTTTAACTGATTAGTGGATTTTTTTTTACTAGTGTCTTTTCGAATCCCATATTTTAATTACTAGAATGGTTAAGCTCATGATTGGTCATGAGACTAGTTAGTACCAATTGTATCAAAAACTTTCAAGAGCTGGGTTGTGCAAAGGAAGCCCAAACCAAGAGGTAGTGTCCAAACATATGGCCTGCCCAAACTCCCATTACTATTGGGTTTGTCCACTAAAAAAAATTGAATTGAAGGCTTGGTAATCATCATTTTTTAATATTTCGTGATGTTTACACAGCTACTCTTATCAATTTCTTCTCTCAATTATGTTGCTTTGTACAAACCTTAGCCTTTCCAATTAAACACATAAGTTCATTTAGGCCAAATCATCACCACTTTTTGATGATTCACGACCATTTAATGATTCATTTACCCTGTAATGTATATATGTATTTGGCTTTGCATTTATGGAAGCCGAATCTTGTTGGTATGGACGATGTAATACATAAAACGTTAGCTAAAAGGGATTCCTACCTATCATTCCAAATTATATTCTTGTCATTTTGTGATGAGTACGCTGGTAGGTTTATTGATATGATTTTATGCATATTTTAGACTATATATGAGTGAGTTTTTCTGAAATGCTATCTATATTATTCTCTTATTTTTATTTTATATTAATTTATTTTGTGATTCATTTCTATTTCATATAACTATATTTTGTGATTAAATTCTACTTAGATCCTAATTACCTATTACACATTCAAACTTTAGTTTTTAACATAAGAAAATTAGCATGTCAATTGTTTTGATTTGAATAATCCAAGAAATAAACAAACCTTTTTGGCCAAAAAAAAAAGAATTAACTAAAGTGACTAATTTATGTAACTTTTCTCTTATAAAATTCCACCACTAATAACTGGTCTAATCCTAGTATATCGATGGTTTAAATAATATTATATTTATAAAATAAATTGTTAGAGATGTAGTATTTTTTTCCTTGACAATAAATTCTATTAAATTAATAAGTCTCATACAAAAACACGCAACTAAAAAAATTATTGCAATTCCTAAATACCTGGATAAACTAACTATACTTAAAAAACATTAATGAGCTAGGAAACTTACTAAAAATAAAAATAGAAAGTACAAATAAATATACTAGGTATTGATAGTCGAATCCTCATCAGTTTTACTAAACTCCACGTTAAAATTCCACTATCGACTCATTTTGAAAACCCCGATCAGAAAGCCACTCAACCTTATTCTCTTCACCCATCAAAATTTTCTCGCCTCTTTATCTGAATAAACCCTAGCTGCTACAACATATTCAATCACCGACCATTTAATCTTAAAGCATATATGTCATTGATTTTAGTTTTTCTCCATGTAATGTTCTATTTCTTTCCCACCAAATGATAAAAACCACATTAGCTAGAACGATTCATAGTATTTGGTCGCATTTATGTGTTGATAGACCCCTTCCAGGGATAACTGTAATTTTATTGTTGAGTATTTTAACGACTTTCTTGGGGAGAGCATAGACACTACATTAATACACTAATAAGTTTCTAAGAACTGAAGTGATGAGTTGTAATCTAACTCAAATCGAGGCGAGTTTAGTGATCCAATAATCTATCTGTTAAGTCATCTTAGACACAAGTACTTTTCACTCTTTGAAGTCTTCATGTAATATGTGGAACCCTGAGGTATCTGATTGGAAATTTTCCTTCAAGTTTTTTGAAGACACTGAGCATCATAGTATTAAGTTCTCGATGTCATTCTCTATAAAAATGTTATTTTTTGAATCACTTACTTCAAGGCTAGATAATTTGTAGAATAGAGGTATACCCTTTTTTTGCAGACATATGAGGCTATTAAAGCCAAAAACATTCAGAAATTACACAATCCACATTAAGGCTCTAACACTAATTTAGGATACGCGCATCCTCTCTTATCCTTTGTTATACTTTGCCATAAATAATCTGGTGGATCTTCTTCAACTTGAGGATATACTCCCGTTTCAGCCTATTTTTTCGCCAACAAATTCGCACATGAATTTGCTTCTCGGTATACACACTGAACTTTGTAACCTGGTGTAATTCAAGGATGCATTCCCGCTCAACCGGATCGGACGGACTACTTAAATTTCCACCGCCCTTCACTTAGCGTATGAAGCTCCTCGCAGTCAATCTCAACAAGCATTTCATTAATCTCACGAGTGACAAACCATTCTAAACCAACATGTAACGCTAATAATACAGATCGATAAGGTGACTATATTATGCAAGAACCCGAAAAACAAGCTATAAACGAACCCTCATCGTCTCTCAACATTCCTCCAATTCCCGCTACATTTAAAGCACCCGTCAGTGTTTACTTTAATACATCCTAACGGTTTTGTCCATCTCACAAGTGTGCTTCTCGCTATTTAATTACACCCCGTCCATTTCATTTCCTCACTCAAGTGCAAAGTCAGTAGCTAAGAACATTGTTTCGGTTCTTAGTACCTCCTTATTCGGGCTTGTACCTGTAGAAGTAAACAAAATATGGTTACGCTTGATCCATATGACCCACACCGCATCGGTGAAGATCACGGGCTAAGCAAGACAATTCCGGATCAGTTTCGAAGACACATTTTAATTGTTGCGGCCATTTCCGGACAGCAGGTCCGATTTATTCGCTGGCATTTCTAGGAGTTGTTGCATCATGTTCCAGCTCCGTAGCACCAATCAACTCATTAAATCCCTGCTGGAATAATTTCCAGTCCTTATTACACCTCATGTCCGCGCGAATCAGAGGACCTGCACCATTACAGAACAAACGAAAATTGCTCCACATGTCCCTGGCCATTTCACACTGCAAAAATGTATGAACCAAATCTTCTTCATCTTTGCCACATACACCACACTTACTCTCATCTAGTACACTTCTACGCAATAAATTTACTGCAGTGGGAAGTCTATCAAGAGCGAATCTCCATACCAGAACTCTCAACTTCTGGGGACATTTATGTTTCCAAATCCGGTCCCAGCTGAAATTTAATGCTTCAATACTAAAATTCTAGCATTTTAAAAGCTGATTTAACATTAAAACACCCTTTCGAATCAAATTTCCATTTATAATATTTTCCATCTTCATTTTCCAGCTCCACTAACCCCTCACGGAGGATCTCCACCCCTGTCATTATGGCTTTACAAACCCCGGAATTACTGTCCTTTTGTATATAATTCAAGAGACCTTGCTTAAAATATTTTCTCTTCATGACCACAACCCACACCACCTTCTCACCCTGAAGGATCTTCCAACCAAGTTTACCTAACAATGCAATATAATAAATTCTCGTCCCTCGAATTCCCAAACCACAATCGGAATTTGGCTTACATATTTGTTTCCAGCCAACCCAATGAATCTTACATTTCTCACTCGAAGAACCCCCATATGAAATCTCTTGAAATTCTATCAATTTCATCGCATACATAGCCCAGAAGTTTCAATACTTTCATCTGATAGGTCGGGTCTGCAACTAATATTCTTATTTTAATTGGTTTCAAATTTATTAAAATCAAACCATTAAATTATGGGTTTGTTTTAAGGGAGAATAAATGAAATGAATTGTTATATTTCTATTATTATATTCATATTATTTTTTTTTTATTTACATGTAACTTGTTTTATACAAAATTATTAAATGGTTTAGTTTTTTTTAAAAATAGGAAATTGCATATGATCCATGTGTTTTGACTTTTAATAAACGTAGGGTTTAGAAAACAAAAAAATTGCTCAATTTCTACACATGCTTCGTAAAATAGAACATTTTTTCTTGTTTAGTTAATTCTAATTTTGGATAGTACAAAGTTAATAAAACTTTCCATGTATTGTGCAAGTCAAGTTTTTTAGTCTGAAAGTGTTGTGTATGATTGTATAAACCTTGGTTAGTGTTTAGAAATTAATTACATGTGGAAATATATTCGTATAAGTGTATATAAAATGAACTAGTAATATATATTTTTATTTATAGTTCCTTCTCGGTTTACGGTTGCTCGTGATGTAATAGAAATACACTTTGAACAAAAAAGTTACAAACTCTATTAAAGGGTAAGAGAGTGAACTTAAAAACCGACACTTGGGATTCTATTCAACCCTTACGTACATGTGAGTCACCTTTCATTTCATAGGTGATAGTTGAGTACTAAGAAAACATAAAATTATTCTTGACATGATTGGAGACCATAAAGGCCAACTGTGGGCAATAAAATCCAATTGGTATTATAAGATTGAACAATAGGATATATCTTGTCTCTTACGTTAGATAATGTAAATAGGGTAATGTAAGTATATAATACTCAGTTCCGTACTATTAACCGTTGATTAATGCATGTGTTGATAGCTAATTTCTTTTAATATTATGTTTTGTTATTCAACTTGCAGGTTATAGATGCCTACTTGTTTACAATTAGCAGAAACACAATGTTAACAATATATACAAGATGTATGGTAAGCCGTTAATTTCCAAACTTATCAGTAAAAGAAAACAAATAGTGACACAACTTTGATTTTTATTATTAAAAATTGCAGACTGCATTGAATGACACGAATGAAAGGGAGCCGGAAGAGGTGATACTAAAGCCCATTAAAGAGAATATCAAAACCATATGTTTTATATTCTTACCTCTATCTATGGTGGCTGATTTTAAAAATGGAGTTGTATCATCACTATATAAGGTGGCCCCAGCCAAAGTTGGGAAAAACAACTCCACAATCTGTATCTGATGTGAAGGCACAAAAGATGTTCTCTTTCCTTGATAAACATTTTCCATACCAAAATAATTTAACTTCAACAAAACCGTACAAAACAAAATTCTTGAAAGCCGATTGTCCACAACAAGATATAAATAGCATAGATTGTGGAATATGGGTATTAAAGTTTGCCAAAGAGTTATTCGAATATGGATTAGTAGATATAGTGAAAAGGCCTGGATATATCAAATGTTTTAGGGCCACTATCTTATTTCAGTTACTAAACAATGCTCCTTTTACTTGTGATTTAAAGAATGCTCCATTTAATGATGAATTTGGAGATCAGTGAATGAATATTTAAGTTTTTCAAACTATTAATATCATCCCCAAATTAAAAAAAAATCTTAATATCGTCAAAGGAAAACAACATTTATGATCAAATTTCATTAATCCAATAAATTAAACCAACTTCTGCCAATTGCAAACTTCTAATTATTCATCGGTTCATGACATCAAAATCTCAGTTTCAAAAATAATGATTGGTTATAAAGTGATTGCAAAGAGCAGACTTTTGTATTCACTTTCCCTAATGTCTAAGGTGCAAAACAAGAATGAAATAATAGAGTAGATAAAACATGTATGGAGTTTTTGCTATTTTTGTGAATTTTCAATGGATTAGTAAGTGTCTAGCTATGTTGCAAAACTACTCGAGTAGAAACGAAAAACGATTCAATTCGGCACCTAAAAAACCGCGAGGCTCCGGTACTGGAGGGACAATATTATATAAATTTTGAATATATCATATTTTTATTAAAATTTTAATACATGTAAATCTTTTTCTCCATTCCCGAAATTCTAAATCCATAGGAGTAAAAAATAAATATTTGTATTCAAATTTATTCCTATACTAAACTCTCTCCAAGTCCACCATGTAATATGCTCACACTCATATGAAATGTTATTATTAAATTAGTATCCGTGTACTTAATGGATGGCTAAGATCTATTACAGTGTCCTGAATTGACATAAGGTATAACCCCAGGATATGAATCTGGTGATACATATATTGTGATAACATCATCGTATATCAAATGAATGCATGAAAAAACATGTAATATTTCTGAATTTCAATTTATAGCATAATATAAAAAGCATCACAAAATAAATAGATAATCAGGCATTAATATAATCTGTCTATGGAACATTACAACAATCCAAAGTAGATACCAACATTGGCTAACCATTCTCACTTGAAAGAATCTAGACTCTCTTGATTAACCACGACATTGAACATATTTTAACGACCAAAAATATCATACACATGTATTTCACATGAGACCATTTGTCTTTTACGACCTTTGCGTTCTTTAATGGTTTCCAAGAGAATCTTTTTATTCTTCCTAACTAAAGAAGGGTTTCTGATTCCTATCATATGCCCCACAGTATATTGTTTTGTCCAAGATTCATTAACCTTGTACTCTTTCATCACCCAGATCTCAACAAAGTATTGTTCGTAGAAAAGAAGGGCAAGCGAATTATCAAAGACCGCGTCTCTAAATCTTGGTACAATTTAATTACAAGCCCAAATTTTATCAAATTGCATCTCATCAAAAATCAAAATCACGACTATATTTTGATCGTTAGCTGCCTAAGTGATTTAACAAAAATCCGCTTATCATATCGCGATTATGAATCTGTTGGTGTTATTGCGCCCGCATTTTCAGGGGCCTCTAGCTAATGTTAAAATCTATGTGATTGTGATCCATGTCATGATTTAATTTGTATCTCAGATCATGCAACCAACATTGTTTTGTGTAATCCATCACTGAGAGAATTTAAAGAGCTTCATCCTCCGTACTGTAAATGCCCAAACGAATATGAGCCAATATTTATTCTATTGGTTTGGGATTCGATTCAAACAAGAATTGAATCCCAAACCAATAGAAGTTATTCTGGACCTATATCCTTCCAGACATATACAATACTGAGGATGAATCTCTTTAAATTATCTTAGTGATGGATTACATAAAACAATTTTGGTTGCATTATCTGAGATACAAATTAAGCAATGACATGGATCGCAATAATCTAGATCTTTAACATTAGCTAGAGGCACCTTAAAATTAGGCGCAATAACACCAAGAGATTAATAATCATGATATAATAAGCAAAATTTTGTTGAATCACTTAGGCAGCGGACTCATCAAAATATAGTGGTGATTTTGATTTTTGATGAGATTCAATTTGATAAAATTAGGGATTTTAATTAAATTGTACCATGATTTAGAGACACACCTGAAATGGAGCAATGCTTTCACGGGAAAATTCAGTAGAATCTCTTTCACCAATTCTTCAGGTAAATTCTTCTTCGTCATATGTTCCCATTTACTGAGTGTGTGTTAAATATATCAAATGGTGTTGCAGACTGTGTTTTAGGGCTTTAAATAATTGATCTTTAGGGTTTTTTGCATTCTAGGCGTGTTGTTATCTTTTTCCTTTTAGGAAAATTCTTCCATCCGATGATCCTACACCAATCATATTAATACACCTACCCCAAGTTTTAAACTTACAAAAGTAACTATTAATTGAATATTAGACCATCCAATATTGGATGGAAGTCTTACCCTTCCTTTTAAAGTAGTTTATTTTTTCAACTTAAAAGATTTCAATAAGAAGTAAATATTTGAAAAGAAAAAGAAGAATGACATCAAATTACATCAAACTCAACATTAGTTTATGTTTCTTTGAGAAAATATTTATTTATTCGACATAAACAAATATTATAAATTACACAAACAATAATATCAAACATAATTGAGCAAAACAATAAAATATATCGCGAATCATCTTTAACATCAAGCTAACCACTGATAAAATCTTTCAATTAGCTCTAATTTTTCGATAAATTTATCATACTAGCCACGAGAACATAACAACCAAAAAATCAAAAGATTGCCCAATTCTCAAGAAAAACTTTAGACCTCCAAAGACTTGATTTTAGCACTTTCAGTAATTTACGTTTGTGTTATTAATTAAACAAATATTTAACCAAAAAAAAGAATAATATAACTACAAATATAGTCCTAGTCGAAAACATCACACAAACAAATATTACAAAGTCCACACATAATAATAAACAAAATAACAGTTAATTACTGACCTATTTATTTTTGAAAAATAATAGACATACTAGCGGTGATCATATGAAAATATTTGCGTTATTTATAGTAACTTTGTGATATTTGTTGACTTCTTTAATTTCTTTTATAGTTTTAAGTTTAATAGTTTTCTATAGGGTTGAGATAGGGTGATTCCCTGTCTCCTTTTGTATTTTGTCTTGTAACTCAATCTTCAGATTTACTTAAACGGATTGAGTTAATAACTCAAAAGTTAGTAACTCAACCCTAGGCATAAATTTTTTGTCGGTGATAGTTTAGAAACCAAATTTGAAAAAATGTGAGTTTATTTCAAAATAAATTGCACATTTATGTCTTAGGTTAGAAGGTTAACCTAAATAAAAATGAGATTTTCTTTAGTCAAAATTCCACCTTAGAAGTTAGATCTCGGATTACTAGTTTTCTATGAATGAACTAGTGGATCTTGGAAAATACCTAGGGGTCCTTTAGGGGAGATCCATAGTTAAGGGTCTAGAATGGCTCATCCAAATTTAAGGGTCTAGAATGGCTCATGGTCTTTATCATGCTAAATTGAGGCTTACGATACTAAGTTACTATCTTCTAGTGGTAAGGATACTTTAATTAAAGATTTTATAAATGGAATCCCTAATCATATTATGTTAGTTTTCATCCTTGGTGGCAGATTTATTTTGGGATGATAAAGGGCAAAACAGGACAAACTAGATTTGATAAACTACACTCATTAAACATAAGTCTGACGGGGCATTGGGGTTTAAGTATTTACATAATAGTAATTTAGTCTTATTTCCCTCTTATGTCTAGTATATTTTTGTTAAACCTAATTCTATAATTTTTAAATGTTGAAAGGAAATTACTTTCCAAATCCAAATTTTTTGAATGCAAAAATAGGAAATAAGAACTCTTAGGGCTGGAAAATAATTATTTTTGGGAGGGTTTTATTTGCCAAGGACCTTCGTTAGAATATAGGAAAAGGAGGTAAAATGAGCATATGGGTTTCTTGTACATGCTACAATTTATGTCCTCTAATGGTTAATGAATCTCAAATAAAGATAGAACTAGCTTGAGATCTGAAGTAGTACATAACGTACTTACTCCTTCAATTGTTGCAACCATTTTAATTATCCATATTGCTCGTAATCAGTTAGACACACCTGTTTGGACTCCTTCACCATCAGGTAGTGTAACTATTAAGGAAGCATATGGTCATCTTAGGATAGCACAAGTGAAGGGGGAGAATACTCAAATGTTAAATAAAGGTCAATCTTCTCACTTAACTTCTAAGTGAATTTGGAGTTTCAAAGTTACAGCTAAGGTAGAAAACACTTAATGGAAAGCTTGCAAAGATGGGTTTCCAACAAATGAACATAGATACAAAAGAAAAATGACAACCGTATCTATTTGTGATCTTTTTGGCTCGGGTCCAGAAATCACTGAACATAATATTTTTCACTACGAGTGGGCTAGGTTAGTTTGGCCCTATATTTAAAATGACCAGTTGGATTTAGAATATGATTGAGTACCTAAAAAAGGACTCAGTTGAAAGAGTTTAGTGGGGAGTTGGCTGACAATCGGGCTTGGCATATTTGAAAAGGGGTTACTAATTATATATTCAAAGGAGTACTGCATGACCCTATTCAGACAATGAAAAACGCTCTTAAAACCTAAGATGAATATCTATTTGCCACTGGCAAAGATTATGAGGTTAATATAGTGCAAATGGAAAGTGTTGATTAGGAAAGTATTATGAGGTGTTTGGATACACAGTCAGATTCTTAAGTATCTAAAACTGGCTAGGTTCCACTTAGTTATGGTAAACTTAAAATCAACTTCGATGCGGCATTTGATATAAAAAATTCTAACACTTGTATTGTCTCAATTTTTAGGAACCACACAAGTAATATTTTGTATGTGATTGTATATTGTGTGAGCACTTTATTACCAATGGAGACTGAAGCAAAAGGGGTATTTAAATCTTGTAGATTGACGTCTTCTTTTCCTAATGGAGTTGCCACAGTTGATGGATTCTCTCACTTGTAATAAAGTCAAACTTCCACACAACATTAAGCTTTTGGTAGACTATATTAGAATTTTAGTAGGGCTTGTAATGCTAACTTTACCTTGATTTTAAGGAAAAAAACATGATAGCGGATGTGTAGCTAAACAATGGCTAAAAGGCACCTTGTTTACCTTTGAAATGGTTTCGAATTTGCCCCAATTAGCTAAAACTGTGTTCAATGATTATAATGCTATAGGAATTGGATAGTCCTTTTGTAATATTTGGATTGAGGGAATGAAGTATTTTTCGACTAAAAAAAAATTGTATGTTATTAAATTTAAACTTAAATTAAAAATATCTATAAAAAATATATATTTTATATATTATAATATAAAATCTAAAACTGAAAAACTAAAAGTAGGGTTTATTGAAATAATTCATACCCCGTCTTTATCTACGTTTCTCTTCTTAAAGGCTATATTGACCAATATTTTCAACTAGTCGGACAGCCAAACACAAAGGCGGATGCGGTTAAGGGGATGGTAGTGGTGATTTTTAACTGATTAGTTTTTTTTTACTAGTGTCTTTACAAATCCCATATTTTAATTACTAGAATGGTTAAGCTCGTGATTGGTCATGAGACTAGTTAGTACCGATTGTATCAAAAACTCTCAAGAGCTGGGTTGTGCAAAGGAAGCCCAAACCAAGAGGTAGTGTCCAAACATATGGCCTGCCCAAACTCCCATTACTATTGGGTTTGTCCACTGAAAAAAAATTGAATTGAAGGCTTGGTAATCATCATTTGTTAATATTTCGTGATGTTTACACAGCTACTCTTATCAATTTCTTCTCTCAATTATGTTGCTTTGTACAAACCTTAGCCTTTCCAATTAAACACATAAGTTCATTTAGGCCAAATCATCACCACTTTTTGATGATTCACGACCATTTAATGATTCATTTACCCTGTAATGTATATATGTATTTGGCTTTGCATTTATGGAAGCCGAATCTTGTTGGTATGGACGATGTAATACATAAAACGTTGGCTAAAAGGGATTCCTACCTATCATTCCAAATTATATTCTTGTCATTTTGTGATGAGTACGCTGGTAGGTTTATTGATATGATTTTATGCATATTTTAGACTATATATGAGTGAGTTTTTCTGAAATGCTATCTATATTATTCTCTTATTTTTATTTTATATTAATTTATTTTGTGATTCATTTCTATTTCATATAACTATATTTTGTGATTAAATTCTACTTAGATCCTAATTATCTATTACACATTCAAACTTTGGTTTTTAACATAAGAAAATTAGCATGTCAATTGTTTTGATTTGAATAATCCAAGAAATAAACAAACCTTTTTGGCCAAAAAAAAAAAGAATTAACTAAAGTGACTAATTTATATAGCTTTTCTCTTATAAAATTCCACCACTAATAACTGGTCTAATCCTAGTATATCGATGGTTTAAATAATATTATATTTATAAAATAAATTGTTAGAGATCTAGTATTTTTTTCCTTGACAATAAATTCTATTAAATTAACAAGTCTCATATAAAAACACGCAACTAAAAAAATTATTGCAATTCCTAAAAACCTGGATAAACTAACTATAATTGAAACATTAATGAGTTAGGAAACTTACTAAAAATAAAAATAGAAAGTACAGATAAATATACTAGGTATTGATAGTCAAATCCTCATCAGGTTTACTAAACTCCACGTTAAAATTCCACTATCGACTCATTTTGAAAACCCCGATCAGAAAGCCTCTTCACTTTACTCAACCTTATTCTCTTCACCCATCAAAATTTTCTCGCCTCTTTATCTGAATAAACCCTAGCTGCTACAACATATTCAATCACCGACCGTTTAATCTTAAAGCATATATGTCATTGATTTTAGTTTTTCTCCATGCAATGTTCTATTTCTTTCCCACCAAATGATAAAAACCACATTAGCTAGAACGATTCATAGTATTTGGTCGCATTTATGTGTTGATAGACCCCTTCCAGGGATAACTGTAATTTTATTGTTGAGTATTTTAACGACTTTCTTGGGGAGAGCATAGACACTACATTAATACACTAATAAGTTTCTAAGAACTGAAGTGATGAGTTGTAATCTACCTCAAATCGAGGCGAGTTTAGTGATCCAATAATCTATCTGTTAAGTCATCTTAGACACAAGTACTTTTCACTCTTTGAAGTCTTCATGTAATATGTGGAACCCTGAGGTATCTGATTGGAAATTTTCCTTCAAGTTTTTTGAAGACACTGAGCATCATAGTATTAAGTTCTCGATGTCATTTTCTATAAAAATGTTATTTTTTGAATCACTTACTTCAAGGCTAGATAATTTGTAGAATAGAGGTATACCCTTTTTTTGCATACATATGAGGCTATTAAAGCCAAAAACATTCAGAAATTACACAATCCACATTAAGGCTCTAACACTAATTTAGGATACGCGCATCCTCTCTTATCCTTTGTTATACTTTGCCATAAATAATCTGGTGGATCTTCTTCAACTTGAGGATATACTCCCGTTTCGGCCTATTTTTTCGCCAACAAATTCGCACATGAATTTGCTTCTCGGTATACACACTGAAATTTGTAACCTGGTGTAATTCAAGGATGCATTCCCGCTCAACCGGATCGGACGGACTACTTAAACTTCCACCGCCCTTCACTTAGCGTATGAAGCTCCTCGGAGTCAATCTCAACAAGCATTTCATTAATCTCACGAGTTACAAACCATTCTAAACCAACATGTAACGCTAATAATACATATCGATAAGGTGACTATATTATGCAAGAACCCGAAAAATAAGCTATAAACGAACCCTCATCGTCTCTCAACATTCCTCCAATTCCCGCTACATTTAAAGCACCCGTCAGTGTTTACTTTAATACATCCTACTGGTTTTGTCCATCTCACAAGTGTGCTTCTCGCTATTTAATTACACCCCGTCCATTTCATTTCCTCACTCAAGTGCAAAGTTAGTAGCTAAGAACATTGTTTCGGTTCTTAGTACCTCCTTATTCGGGCTTGTACCTGTAGAAGTAAACAAAATATGGTTACGCTTGGTCCATATGACCCACACCGCATCGGTGAAGATCACGGGCCAAGCAAGACAATTCCGGATCAGTTTCGAAGACACATTTTAATAGGTGCGGCCATTTCCGGACAGCAGGTCCGATTTATTCGCTGGCATTTCTAGGAGTTGTTGCATCATGTTCCAGCTCCATAGCACCAATCAACTCATTAAATCCCTGCTGGAATAATTTTCAGTCCTTATTACACCTCATGTCCGCGCGAATCAGAGGACCTGCACCATTACAGAACAAACGAAAATTGCTCCACATGTCCCTGGCCATTTCACACTGCAAAAATGTATGAACCAAATCTTCTTTATCTTTGCCACATACACCACACTTACTCTCATCTAGTACGGGCCACCATCAATAAAGCCCAAACTGAATTAATTTATGTAATTATTTGAGTTAAATTTAGGGTTGCAAATAAATTTACTGCAGTGGGAAGTCTATCAAGAGCGAATCTCCATACCAGAACTCTCAACTTCTGGGGACATTTATGTTTCCAAATCCGGTCCTAGCTGAAATTTAATGCTTCAATACTAAAATTCTAGCATTTTAAAAGCTGATTTAACAGTAAAACACCCTTTCGAATCAAATTTCCATTTATAATATTTTCCGTCTTCTTTTTCCAGCTCCACTAACCCCTCACGGAGGATCTCCACCCCTGTCATTATGGCTTTACAAACCCCGGAATTACTGTCCTTTTGTATATAATTCAAGAGACCTTGCTTAAAATATTTTCTCTTCATGACCACAACCCACACCACCTTCTCACCCTGAAGGATCTTCCAACCAAGTTTACCTAACAGCGCAATATAATAAATTCTCGTCCCTCGAATTCCCAAACCACAATCGGAATTTGGCTTACATATTTGTTTCCAGCCAACCCAATGAATCTTACATTTCTCACTCGAAGAACCCCCATATGAAATCTCTCGAAATTCTATCAATTTCATCGCATACATAGCCCAGAAGTTTCAATACTTTCATCTGATAGGTCGGGTCTGCAACTAGTATTCTTATTTTAATTGGTTTCAAACTTTATTAGAATCAAACCATTAAATTATGGGTTTGTTTTAAGGGAGAATAAATGAAATGAATTGTTATATTTCTATTATTATATTCATATTATAATTTTTTTTATTTACATGTAACTTGTTTTATACAAAATTATTAAATGGTTTAGTTTTTTTAAAAAATAGGAAATTGCATATGATCCATGTGTTTTGACTTTTAATAAACGTAGGGTTTAGAAAACAAAAAAATTGCTCAATTTCTACACATGCTTCGTAAAATAGAACATTTTTTCTTGTTTAGTTAATTCTAATTTTGGATAGTACAAAGTTGATAAAACTTTCCATGTATTGTGCAAGTCAAGTTTTTTAGTCTGAAAGTGTTGTGTATGATTGTATAAACCTTGGTTAGTGTTTAGAAATTAATTACATGTGGAAATGTATTCGTATAAGTGTATATAAAATGAACTAGTAATATATATTTTTATTTATAGTTCCTTCTCGGTTTACGGTTGCTCGTGATGTAATAGAAATACACTTTGAACAAAAAAGTTACAAACTCTATTAAAGGGTAAGAGAGTGAACTTAAAAACCGACACTTGGGATTCTATTCAACCCTTACGTACATGTGAGTCACCTTTCATTTCATAGATGATAGTTGGGTACTAAGAAAACATAAAATTATTCTTGACATGATTGGCGACCATAAAGGCCAACTGTGGGCAATAAAATCCAATTGGTATTATAAGATTGAACAATAGGATATATCTTGTCTCTTACGTTAGATAATGCAAATAGGGTAATGTAAGTATATAATACTCAGTTCCGTACTATTAACCGTTGATTAATGCATGTGTTGATAGCTAGTTTCTTTTAATATTATGTTTTGTTATTCAACTTGCAGGTTATACATGCCTACTTGTTTACAATTAGCAGAAACACAATGTTAACAATATATACAAGATGTATGGTAAGCCGTTAATTTCCAAACTTATCAGTAAAAGAAAACAAATAGTGACACAACTTTGATTTTTATTATTAAAAATTGCAGACTGCATTGAATGACACGAATGAAAGGGAGCCGGAAGAGGTGATACTAAAGCCCATTAAAGAGAATATCAAAACCATATGTTTTATATTCTTACCTCTAACTCATATTTGTCATAATAACATTAATAGACATGTGAAGCTATGGTGGTTGATTTTAAAAATGGAGTTGTATCATCACTTTATAAGGTGGCCCCAGCCAAAGTTGGGAAAAACAACTCCACAATCTGTATCTGATGTGAAGGCACAAAAGATGTTCTCTTTCCTTGATAAACATTTTCTATACCAAAATAATTTAACTTCAACAAAACCGTACAAAACAAAATTCTTGAAAGCCGATTGTCCTCAACAAGATATAAAAAGCATAGATTGTGGAATATGGGTATTAAAGTTTGCCAAAGAGTTATTCGAATATGGATTAGTAGATATAGTGAAAAGGCCAGGATATATCAAATGTTTTAGGGTCACTATCTTATTTCCGTTACTAAACAATGCTCCT
This sequence comes from Nemophila menziesii, assembly GCA_029959085.1. Classification (NCBI taxonomy): domain Eukaryota; kingdom Viridiplantae; phylum Streptophyta; class Magnoliopsida; order Boraginales; family Hydrophyllaceae; genus Nemophila; species Nemophila menziesii. The sequence continues at coordinate 31,813,564 of JARWIR010000011.1, read as the reverse complement.
TTTACTTGTGATTTAAAGAATGCTCCATTTAATGATGAATTTGGAGATCAGTGAATGAATATTTATGTTTTTCAAACTATTAATATCATCCCTAAATAAAAACAAATCTTAATATCGTCAAAGGAAAACAACATTTATGATCAAATTTCATTAATCCAATAAATTAAACCAACTTCTGCCAATTGCAAACTTCTAATTATTCATCGGTTCATGACATCAAAATCTCAGTTTCAAAAATAATGATTGGTTATAAAGTGATTGCAAAGAGCAGACTTTTGTATTCACTTTCCCTAATGTCTAAGGTGCAAAACAAGAATGAAATAATAGAGTAGATAAAACATATATGGAGTTTTTGCTATTTTTGTGAATTTTCAATGGATTAGTAAGTGTCGAGCTATGTTGCAAAACTACTGGAGTAGAAACGAAAAACGATTCAATTCGGCACCTAAAAAACCGCGAGGCTCCGGTACTGGAGGGACAATATTATATAAATTTTGAATATATCATATTTTTATTAAAATTTTAATACATGTAAATCTTTTTCTCCATTCCCGAAATTCTAAATCCATAGGAGTAAAAAATAAATATTTGTATTCAAATTTATTCCTATACTAAACTCTCTCCAAGTCCACCATGTAATATGCTCACACTCATATGAAATGTTATTATTAAATTAGTATCCGTGTACTTAATGGATGGCTAAGATCTATTACAGTGTCCTGAATTAACATAAGGTAGAACCCCAGGATATGAATCTGGTGATACATATATTGTGATAACATCATCGTATATCAAATGAATGCATGAAAAAACATGTAATATTTCTGAATTTCAATTTATAGCATAATATAAAAAGCATCACAAAAGAAATAGATAATCAGGCATTAATATAATCTGTCTATGGAACATTACAACAATCCAAAGTAGATACCAACATTGGCTAACCATTCTCACTTGAAAGAATCTAGACTCTCTTGATTAACCACGACATTGAACATATTTTAACGACCAAAAATATCATAAACATGTATTTCACGTGAGACCATTTGTCTTTTACGACCTTTGCGTTCTTTAATTGTTTCCAAGAGAAGCTTTTTATTCTTCCTAACTAAAGAAGGGTTTCTGACTCCTATCATATGCCCCACAGTATATTGTTTTGTCCAAGATTCATTAACCTTGTACTCTTTCATCACCCAGATATCAACAAAGTATTGTTCGTAGAAAAGAAGGGCAAGCGAATTATCAAAGACCGCGTCTCTAAATATTGGTACAATTTAATTACAAGCCCAAATTTTATCAAATTGCATCTCATCAAAAATCAAAATTACGACTATATTTTGATCGTCAGATGCCTAAGTGATTTAACAAAAATCCGCTTATCATATCGCGATTATGAATCTCTTGGTGTTATTGCGCCGCATTTTCAGGGGCCTCTAGCTAATGTTAAAATCTATGTGATTGTGATCCATGTCATGGTTTAATTTGTATCTCAGATCATGCAACCAACATTGTTTTGTGTAATCCATCACTGAGAGAATTTAAAGAGCTTCATCCTCCGTACTGTAAATGCCCAAACGAATATGAGCCAATATTTATTCTATTGGTTTGGGATTCGATTCGAACAAGAATTGATCCCAAACCAATAGAAGTTATTCTGGACCTATATCCTTCCAGACATATAAAATACTGAGGATGAATCTCTTTAAATTATCTTAGTGATGGATTACATATAACAATTTTGGTTGCATTATTTGAGATACAAATTAAGCAATGACATGAATCGCAATCATCTAGATCTTTAACATTAGCTAGAGGCACCTTAAAATTAGGCGCAATAACACCAAGAGATTAATAATCATGATATAATAAGCAAAATTTTTTGAATCACTTAGGCAGCGGACTCATCAAAATATAGTGGTGATTTTGATTTTTGATGAGATTCAATTTGATAAAATTAGGGATTTTAATTAAATTGTACCATGATTTAGAGACGCACCTGAAATGGAGCAATGCTTTCACGGGAAAATTCACTAGAATCTCTTTCACCAATTCTTCAAGTAAATTCTTCTTCGTCACATCGTTTCCCATATACAGAGTCTGTGTTAAATATATGAAATGGTGTTGCAGTGGCGTACTGTGTTTTAGGGCTTTAAATAATTGATCTTTAGGGTTTTTTGCATTCTAGGCGTGTTGTTATCTTTTTCCTTTTAGGAAAATTCTTCCATCCGATGATCCTACACCAATCATATTAATACACCTACCCCAAGTTTTAAACTTACAAAAGTAACTATTAATTGAATATTAGACCATCCAATATTGGATGGAAGTCTTACCCTTCCTTTTAAAGTAGTTTATTTTTTCAACTTAAAAGATTTCAATAAGAAGTAAATATTTGAAAAGAAAAAGAAGAATGACATCAAATTACATCAAACTCAACATTAGTTTATGTTTCTTTGAGAAAATATTTATTTATTAGACATAAACAAATATTTTAAATTACACAAACAATAATATCAAATATAATTGAGCAAAACAATAAAATATATCGCGAATCATCTTTAACATCAAGCTAACCACTGATAAAATCTTTCAATTATCTCTAATTTTTCGATAAATTTATCATACTAGCCACGAGAACATAACAACCAAAAAAATCAAAAGATTGCCCCATTCTCAAGAAAAACTTTAGACCTCCAAAGACTTGATTTTAGCGCTTTCAGTAATTTACGTTTGTGTTATTAATTAAAAAAATATTTAACAAAAAAAAGAATAATATAACTACAAATATAGTCCTAGTCGAAAACGTCACACAAACAAATATTATAAAGTCCACACATAATAATAAACAAAATAACAGTTAATTACTGGCCTATTTATTTTTGAAAAATAATAGACATACTAGCGGTGATCATATGAAAATATTTGCGTTATTTATAGTAACTTTGTGATATTTGTTAACTTATTTAATTTATTTTATAGTTTTAAGTTTAATAGTTTTCTATAGGGTTGAGATAGGGTGATTCCCTGTCTCCTTTTGTATTTTGTCTTGTAACTCAATCTTCAGATTTACTTAAACGGATTGAGTTAATAACTCAAAAGTCAGTAACTCAACCCTAGGCATAAATTTTTTGTCGGTGATAGTTTAGAAACCAAATTTGAAAAAATGTGAGTTTATTTCAAAATATATTGCACAAGTATGCCTTAGGGTAGAAGGTTAACCTAAATAAAAATGAGATTTTCTTTAGTCAAAATTCCACCTTAGAAGTTAGATCTCGGATTACTAGTTTTCTATGAATGAACTAGTGGATCTTGGAAAATACCTAGGGGTCCTTTAGGGGAGATCCAAAGTTAAGGGTCTAGAATGGCTCATCCAAAGTTAAGGGTCTAGAATGGCTCATGGTCTTTATCATGCTAAATTGAGGCTTACGATACTAAGTTACTATCTTCTAGTGGTAAGGATACTTTAATTAAAGATTTTATAAATGGAGTCCCTAATCATATTATGTTAGTTTTCATCCTTGGTGGCAGATTTATTTTGGGATGATAAAGGGCAAAACAAGACAAACTAGATTTGATAAACTACACTCATTAAACATAAGTCTGATGGGGCATTGGGGTTTAAGTATTTACATAATAGTAATTTAGTCTTATTGCCCTCTTATGTCTAGTATATTTTTGTTAAACCTAATTCTATAATTTTTAAATGTTGAAAGGAAATTACTTTCCAAATCCAAATTTTTTGAATGCAAAAATAGGAAATAAGAACTCTTAGGGCTGGAAAGTCTTTATTTTTGGGAGGGTTTTATTTGCCAAGGACCTTTTTTCGAATATAGGAAAAGGAGATAAAATGAGCATATGGGTTTCTTATTGGATCCAGGAAATAAACATATGTACATGCTACAATTTATGTCCTCTAATGGTTAATGAATCTCAAATAAAGATAGAACTAGCTTGAGATCTGAAGTAGTACATAAGGTACTTACTCCTTCAATTGTTGCAACCATTTTAATTATCCATATTTCTCGTAATCAGTTAGACACACCTGTTTGGAATCCTTCACCATCAGGTAGTGTAACTATTAATGAAGCATATGGTCATCTTAGAATAGCACAAGTGAAGGGGGAGAATACTCAAATTTTAAATAAAGGTCAATCTTCTCACTTAACTTCTAAGTTAATTTGGAGTTTGAAAGTTACAGCTAAGGTAGAAAACACTTAATGGAAAGCTTGCAAAGATGGGTTTCCAACAAATGAACATAGATACAAAAGAAAAATGACAACCGTATCTATTTGTGATCTTTTTGGCTCGGGTCCAGAAATCTCTGAACATAATATTTTTCACTACGAGTGGGCTAGGTTAGTTTGGCCCTATATTTAAAATGGCCAGTTGGATTTAGAATATGATTGAGTACCTAAAAAAGGACTCAGTTGAAAGAGTTTAGTGGGGAGTTGGCTGACAATCGGGCTTGGCATATTTGAAAAGGGGTTAATAATTATATATTCAAAGGAGTACTGCATGACCCTATTTAGACAATGAAAAACGCTTTTAAAACCTAAGATGAATATCTATTTGCCACTGGCAAAGATTATGAGGTTAATAATATAGTGCAAATGGAAAGTGTTGATTAGGAAAGTATTATGAGGTGTTTGGATAAACAGTCAGATTCTTAAGTATCTAAAACTGGCTAGGTTCCACCTAGTTATGGTAAACTTAAAATCAACTTCGATGCGGCATTTGATATAAAAATTCTAACACTTGTAATGCCTCAATTTTTAGGAACCACACAAGTAATATTTTGTATGTGATTTTATATTGTGTGAGCACTTTATTACCAATGGAGACTGAAGCAAAAGTGGTATTTAAATCTTGTAGATTGGCGTCTTCTTTTTCTAATGGAGTTGCCACAGTTGATGGATTATCTCACTTGTAATAAAGTCAAACTTCCACACAACATCAAGCTTTTGGTAGACTATATTAGAATTAGGGCTTGTAATGCTACCTTTACCTTGATTTTAAGGAAAAAAACATGATAGCGGATGTGTAGCTAAACAATGGCTAAAAGGCACCTTGTTTACCTTTGAAATGGTTTCGCATTTTCCCTAATTAGCTAAAACTGTGTTCAATGATTATAATGCTATAGGAATTGGATAGTCCTTTTGTAATATTTGGATTGAGGGAATGAAGTATTTTTCGACTAAAAAAAATTGTATGTTATTAAATTTAAACTTAAATTAAAAATATCTATAAAAAATATATATTTTATATATTATAATATAAAATCTAAAACTGAAAAACTAAAAGTAGGGTTTAATGAAATAAATCAGACCCCGTCTTTATCTACGTTTCTCTTCTTAAAGGCTATATTGACCAATATTTTCAACTAGTCGGGCAGCCAAACACGGAGGCGGATGCGGGAAAGGGGATGGTAGTTGTGATTTTTAACTGATTAGTGGATTTTTTTTACTAGTGTCTTTTCAAATCCCATATTTTAATTACTAGAATGGTTAAGCTCATGATTGGTCATCAGACTAGTTAGTACCAATTGTATAAAAAACTCTCAAGAGCTGGGTTGTGCAAAGGAATCCCAAACGAAGAGGTAGTGTCCAAACATATGGTCTGCCCAAACTCCCATTACTATTGGGTTTGTCCACTGAAAAAAATTGAATTGAAGGCTTGGTTATCACCATTTCTTAATATTTCGTGATGTTTACACAGCTACTCTCATCAATTTCTTCTCTCAATTATGTTGCTTTGTACAAATCTTAGCCTTTCCAATTAAACACATAAGTTCATTTAGGCCAAAACATCACCACTTTTTGATGATTCACGGTCATTTAATGATTCATTTACCATGTAATGTATATATGTATTTGGCTTTGCATTTATGGAAGCCGACTCTTGTTGGTATGGACGATGTAATACATAAAACGTTGGCTAAAAGGGATTCCTACCTATCATTCCAAATTATATTCTTGTCATTTTGTGATGAGTACGCTGGTAGGTTTATTGATATGATTTTATGCATGTTTTAGACTATATATGAGTGAGTTTTTCTGAAATTCTATCTATATTATTCTTTATTTTTATTTTATATTACTTTATTTTGTGATTCATTTCAATTTCATATAACTATATTTTGTGATTAAATTCTACGTAGATCCTAAATTACCTATTACACATTCAAACTTTGGTCTTTAACATAAGAAAATTAGCATGTCAATTGTTTTGATTTGAATAATCCAAGAAATAAACAAACCTTTTTTGGTCGAAAGGACAAGAATTAACTAAAGTGACTAATTTATGTAACTTTTCTCTTATAAAATTCCACCACTAATAACTGGTCTAGTCCTAGTATATCGATGGTTTAAATAATATTATATTTATAAAAAATTTGTTAGAGATGTAGTATTTTTTTTTCCTTGACAATATATTCTATTAAATAAACAAGTCTAATACAAAAACACGCAACTAAAAAAATTATTGCAATTCCTAAATACCTGGATAAACTAACTATACTTGAAACATTAATGAGCTAGGAAACTTACTAAAAAAAATAGAAAGTACAAATAAATATACTAGGTATTGATAGTCAAATCCTCATCAGGTTTACTAAATTCCACGTTGAAATTCCACTATCGACTCATTTTTAAAACCCCGATCAGAAAGCCTCTTCACTTTACTCAACCTCATTCTCTTCACCAATCAAAATTTTTCTCGCCTCTTTATCTGAATAAACCCTAGCTGCTACAACATATTCAACCACCGACCGTTTAACCTTAAACCATATATGTCATTGATTTTAGTTTTTCTCCATGTAATGTTCTATTTCTTTCCCACCAAGTGATAAAAACCACAATAGCTAGAACGATTCATAGTATTTGGTCGCATTTATGTGTTGATAGTCCCCTTTCAGGGATAACTGTAATTTTATTGTTGAGTACTTTAATGACTTTCTTGGGGAGAGCATAGACACTACATTAATACACTAATAAGTTTCTAAGAATTGAAGTGATGAGTTGTAATCTACCTCAAATCGAGGCGAGTTTAGTGATCTAATAATCTATCTGTTAAGTCATCTTAGACACAAGTACTTTTCACTCTTTGAAGTCTTCATGTAATATGTGGAACCCTGAGGTATCTGATTGGAAATTTTCCTTCAAGTTTTTTGAAGACACTGAGCATCATAGTATTAAGTTCTCGATGTCATCCTCTATAAAAATGTTATTTTTTGAATCACTTACTTCAAGGCTAGATAATTTGTAGAATAGAGGTATACCCCTTTTTTGCATACATATGAGGCTATTAAAGCCAAAAACATTCAGAAATTACATAATCCACATTAAGGCTCTAACACTAATTTAGGATACGCGCATCCGCTCTTATCCTTTGTTATACTTTGCCATAAATAATCTGGTGGATCTTCCTCAACTTGAGGATATACTCCCGCCTATTTTTTTGCCAACAAATCCACACATGAATTTGCTTCTCGGTATACACACTGAACTTTGTAAACTTTTTAACCTGGTGTAATTCAAGGATGCATTCCCGCTCAACCGGATCGGACTGACTACTTAAACTTACACCGCCCTTGACTTAGCGTATGAAGCTCCTCGGAGTCAATCTCAACAAGTATTTCATTAATCTTAAGAGTGACAAACCATTCTAAACCAACATGTAACGCTAATAATACAGATCGATAAGGTGACTATATTATGCAAGAACCCGAAAAACAAACTATAAACGAACCCTCATCGTCTCTCAACATTCCTCCAATTCCCGCTACATTTAAAGCACCCGTCAGTGCTTACTTTAATACATCCTACCGGTTTTGTCCATCTCACAAGTGTGCTTCTCGCTATTTAATTACACCACCGTCCATTTCATTTCCTCACTCAAGTGCAAAGTCAGTAGCTACGAACATTGTTTCGGTTCTTAGTACCTCCTTATTCGGGCTTGTACCTGTAGAAGTAAACAAAATATGGTTACGCTTGGTCCATATGACCCACACCGTATCGGTTAAGATCAGCCAAGCAAGACCATTCCGGATCAGTTTCGAAGACAAGTTTTAATTGGTGCGGCCATTTCCGGACAGCAGGTCCTATTTATTAGCTGGCATTTCTAGGAGTTGTTGCATCATGTTCCAGCTCCGTAGCACCAATCAACTCATTAAATCCCTGCTGGAATAATTTCCAGTCCTTATTACACCTCATGTCCGCGCGAATCAGAGGACCTGCACCATTACAGAACAAACGAAAATTGCTCCACATGTCCGTGGCCATTTCACACTGCAAAAATGTATGAACCAAATCTTCGTCATCTTTGCCACATACACCACACTTACAGTCATCTAGTACACTTCTACGCCATAAATTTACTGCAGTGGGAAGTCTATCAAGAGCGAATCTCCATACCAGAACTCTCAACTTCTGGGGACATTTATGTTTCCGAATCCGGTCCCAGCTGAAATTTAATGCTTCATCACTAAAATTCTAGCATTTTAAAAGCTGATTTAACAGTAAAACACCCTTTCGAATCAAATTTCCATTTATGATATTTTCCGTCTTCATTTTCCAGCTCCACTAACCCCTCACGGAGGATCTCCACCCCTGTCATTATGGCTTTACAAACCCCGGTTTTACTGTCCTTTTGTATATAATTCAAGAGACCTTGCTTAAAATATTTTCTCTTCATGACCACAACCCACACCACCTTCTCACCCTGAAGGAACTTCCAACCAAGTTTAGCTAACAGCGCAATATAATAAATTCTCGTCCCTCGAATTCCCAACCACTATCGGAATTTGGCTTACATATTTGTTTCCAGCCAACCTAATGAATCTTACATTTCTCACTCGAAGAACCCCCATATGAAATCTCTCGAAATTCTATCAATTTCATCGCATACATAGCCCAGAAGTTTCAATACTTTCATCTGATAGGTCGGATCTGCAACTAGTATTCTTATTTTAATTGGTTTCAAACTTTATTTGAATCAAACCATTAAATTATGGGTTTGTTTTAAGGGAGAATAAATGAAATGAATTGTTATATTTCTATAATTATATTCATATTATAATTTTTTTATTTACATGTAACTTGTTTTATACAAAATTAATAAATGGTTTAGTTTTTTTTTTTAAATAGGAAATTGCATATGATCCATGTGTTTTGACTTTTAATAAAAGTAGGGTTTAGAAAACAAAAAAATTGCTCAATTTCTACACATGCTTCGTAAAATAGAACATTTTTTCTTGTTTAGTTAATTCTAATTTTGGATAGTACAAAGTTGATAAAACTTTCCATGTATTGTGCAAGTCAAGTTTCTTAGTCGAAAGTGTTGTGTATGATTGTATAAACCTTGGTTAGTGTTTAGAAATTAATCACATGTGGAAATGCATTCGTATAAGTGTATATAAAATGAACTAGTAATATATATTTTTATTTATAGTTCCTTCTCGGTTTACGGTTGCTCGTGATGTAATAGAAATACACTTTGAACAAAAAAGTTACAAACTCTATTAAAGGGTAAGAGAGTGAACTTAAAAACCGACACTTGGGATTCTATTCAACCCTTACGTACATGTGAGTCACCTTTCATTTCATAGATGATGGTTGGGTACTAAGAAAACATAAAATTATTCTTGACATGATTGGCGACCATAAAGGCCAACTGTGGGCAATAAAATCAAATTGGTATTATAAGATTGAACAATAGGATATATCTTGTCTATTACTTTATATAATGCAAATAGGGTAATGTAAGTATATAATACTCGGTTCCATACTATTAACCATTGATTAATGCATGTGTTGATAGCTAATTTCTTTTAATATTATGTTTTGTTATTCAACTTGCAGGTTATAGATGACTTTGATTTTTATTATTAAAAATTGTAGACTGCATTGAATGACACGAATGAAAGGGAGCTGGAAGAGGTGATACTAAAGCCCATTAAAGAGAATATCAAAACCATATGTTTTATACTCTTACCTCTATCTCATATTTGTCATAATAACATTAATAGACATGTGACTCTCTGGTGGCTGATTTTAAAAATGGAGTTGTATCATCACTATATAAGGTGGCCCCAGCCAAAGTTGGGAAAAACAACTCCACAATCTGTATCTGATGTGAAGGCACAAAAGATGTTCGCTTTCCTTGATAAACATTTTCCATACCAAAATAATTTAACTTCGACAAAACCGTACAAAACAAAATTCTTGAAAGCCGATTGTCCACAACAAGATATAAAAAGCATAGATTGTGGAATATGGGTATTAAAATTTGCCAAAGAGTTATTTGAATATGGATTAGTAGATATAGTAAAAAGGCCGGGATATATCAAATGTTTTAGGGCCACAATCTTATTTCAGTTACTAAAGAATGCTCCTTTTACTTGTGATTCAAAGAATGCTCCATTTAATGATAAATTTGGATATCAGTGAATGAATATTTATGTTTTTCAAACTATTAATATCATCCCCAAATTAAAAAAATCTTAATATCGTCAAAGGAAAACAACATTTATGATCAAATTTCATTAATCCAATAAATTAAACCAGCTTCTGCCAATTGCAAACTTCTAATTATTCATCAGTTCATGACATCAAAATCTCAGTTTCAAAAATAATGATTGGTTATAAAGTGATTGCAAAGAGCAGACTTTTGTATTCACTTTCCCTAATGTCTAAGGTGCAAAACAAGAATGAAATAATAGAGTAGATAAAACATGTATGGAGTTTTTGTGAATTTTCAATGGATTAGTAAGTGTCGAGCTATGTTGCAAAACTACTGGAGTAGAAACGAAAAACGATTCAATTCGGAACCTAAAAAACGGTGAGGCTCCGGTACTGGAGGGACAATATTATATAAATTTTGAATATATCATATTTTTATTAAAATTTTAATACATGTAAATCTTTTTCTCCATTCCCGAAATTCTAAATCTATAGGAGTAAAAAATAAATATTTGTATTCAAATTTATTCCTATACTAAATTCTCTCCAAGTCCACCATGTAATATGCTCACACTCATATGAAATGTTATTATTAAATTAGTATCTGTTTACTTAATGGATGGCTAAGATCTATTACAGTGTCCTGAATTAACATAATTAAAGGTAGAACCCCAGGATATGAATCTGGTGATACATATTTAGTGATAACATCATCGTATATCAAATGAATGCATGAAAAAACATGTAATATTTCTGAATTTCAATTTATAACATAATATAAAAAGCATCACAAAAGAAATAGATAATCAGACATTAATATAATCTGTCTATAGAACATTACAACAATCCAAAGTAGATTCCAATATTGGCTAACCATTCTCACTTGAAAGAATCTAGACTCTCTTGATTAACCACGACATTGAACATATTTTAACGACCAAAAATATCATACGCATGTATTTCACGTGAGACCATTTGTCTTTTACGACCTTTGTGTTCTTTAATTGTTTCCAAGAGAAGCTTTTTATTCTTCCTAACTAAAGAAGGGTTGCTGATTCCTATCATATGCCCCACAGTATATTGTTTTGTCCAAGATTCATTAACCTTGTACGCTTTCATCACCCAGATCTCAACAAAGTATTGTTCGTAGAAAAGAAGGGCAAGCGAATTATCAAAGACCGCGTCTCTAAATCTTGGTACAATTTAATTACAAGCCCAACTTTTATCAAATTGCATCTCATCAAAAATCAAAATCGCGACCATATTTTGATCAGCTGCCTAAGTGATTTAACAAATATCCGCTTATCATATCGCGATTATGAATCTCTTGGTGTTATTGCGCCGCATTTTCAGGGCCTCTAGCTAATGTTAAAATCTATGTGATTGTGATCCATGTCATGGTTTGATTTGTATCTCAGATCATGCAACCAACATTGTTTTGTGTACTCCATCAGTGAGAGAATTTAAAGAGTTTCATCCTCAGTACTGTAAATGCCCGAAAGAATATGAGCCAATATTTATTCTATTTGTTTGGGATTTGATTCAAACAAGAATCGAATCCCAAACCAATAGAAGTTATTCTGGACTTATATCCTTCCAGACATATATAATACTGAGGATGAATCTCTTTAAATTATCTTAGTGATGGATTACATAAAACAATTTTGGTTGCATTATCTGAGATACAAATTAAGCAATGACATGGATCGCAATCATCTAGATCTTTAACATTAGCTAGAGGCACCTTAAAATTAGGCACAATAACACCAAGAGATTAATAATCATGATATAATAAGTAAAATTTTGTTGAATCACTTAGGCATCGGACTCATCAAAATATAGTGGTGATTTTGATTTTTGATGAGATTCAATTTGATAAAATTAGGGATTTTAATTAAATTGTACCAAGATTTAGAGACGCACCTTAAATGGAGCAATGGAATGGAGCAATGCTTTCACGTGCAAATTCAGTAGAATTTCATTCACCAATTCTTCAGGTAAATTCTTCTTCATCATATCGTTTCCCATTTACAGAGTGTGTTAAATATATTAAATGGTGTAGCAGTGGCGCGGACTGTGTTTGAGAGCTTTAAATAATTGATCTTTAGGGTTTTTTGCATTCTAGGCGTGTTATTAACTTTTTCCTTTTAAGAAAATACTTCAGATGATCTTACACCAATCATATTAATACACCTACCCCAAGTATTAAACTTAAAAAAGTTACTATTAATTGAATATTAGACCATCCAATTGTGGATGGAAGTCTTACCCTTCCTTTTAAAGTAGTTTATATTTTCAACTTAAAAGATTTCAATAAGAAGTAAATATTTGAAAAGAAAAAGAAGAATGACATCAAATTACATCAAACTCAACATTAGTTTATGTTTCTTTGATAAAATATTTATTTATTCGACATAAACAAATATTTTAAATTACACAAACAATAATATCAAACATAATTGAGCAAAACAATAAAATATATCGCGAATCATCTTTAACATCAAGCTAACCACTGATAAAATCTTTCAATTATTCTAATTTTTCGATAAATTTATCATACCAGCCATGAGAACATACCAACCAAAAAATCAAAAGATTGCCCCATTCTCAAGAAAAACTTTAGACCTCCAAAGACTTGATTTTAGCGCTTTCAGTAATTTACGTTTGTGTTATTAATTAAAAAAATATTAAACAAAGAAAAAAGAATAATATAACTACAAATATAGTCCTTGTCGAAAACATCACACAAACAAATATTACAAAGTCCACAGACAATAATAAACAAAATAACAGTTAATGACCTATATATTTTTGAAAAATAATAGACATACTAGCGGTGATCATATGAAAATATTTGTGTTATTTATAGTAACTTTGTGATATTTGTTGTCTTCTTTAATTTATTTTATAGTTTTAAGTTTAATAGTTTTCTCTAGGGTTGAGATAGGGTGATTCCCTGTCTCCTTTTGTATTTTGTCTTGTAACTCAATCTTCAGATTTACTTAAACGGATTGAGTTAATAACTCAAAAGTCAGTAACTCAACCCTAGGCATAAATTTTTTGTCGGTGATAGTTTAGAAACCAAATTTGAAAAAATGTGAGTTTATTTCAAAATAAATTGCACAAGTATGTCTAAGGGTAGAAGGTTAACTTAAATAAAAATGAGATTTTCTTTAGTCAAAATTCTACCTTAGAAGTTAGATCTCGGATTACTAGTTTTCTCTGAATGAATGAACTAGTGGATCTTGGAAAATACCTAGGTGTCCTTTAGGGGAGATCCAAAGTTAAGGGTCTAGAATGGCTCATTGTCTCTATCATGCTAAATTGAGGCTTACGATACTAAGTTACTATCTTCTAGTGGTAAGGATACTTTAATTAAAGCTTTTATAAATGGAGTCCCTAATCATATTATGTTAGTTTTCATCCTTGGTGGCAGATTTATTTTGGGATGATAAAGGGCAAAACAGGACAAACTAGATTTGATGAACTACACTCATTAAACATAAGTCTGATGGGGGATTGGGGTTTAAGTATTTCCATAATAGTAATTTAGTCTTATTGGCCTCTTATGTCTAGTATATTTTTGTTAAACCTAATTCTATAATTTTTAAGTGTTGAAAGGAAATTACTTTCCAAATCCAGATTTTTTGAATGCAAAAATAGGAAATAAGAACTATTACGGCTGGAAAATCATTATTTTTGGGAGGGTTTTATTTGCCAAGGAACTTTTTTAGAATATAGGAAAAGGAGATAATATGAGCATATGGGTCTCTTATTGGATCCAGGATATAAACATATGTACATGCTACAATTTATGTCCTCTAATGGTTAATGAATCACAAATAAAGATAGAACTAGCTGGAGATCTGAAGTAGTACATAAGGTACTTACTCCTTCAATTGTTGCAACCATTTTAAATATCCATATTGCTCGTAATCAGTTAGACACACCTGTTTGGATTCTTTCACCATCAGGTAGTTTAACTATTATGGAAGCATATGGTCATCTTAGGATAGCACAAGTGAAGGGGGAGAATACTCAAATGTTAAATAAAGGTCAATCTTCTCACTTAACTTCTAAGTGAATTTGGAGTTTGAAAGTTACAGCTAAGGTAGAAAACACTTAATGGAAAGCTTGCAAAGATGGGTTTCCAACAAATGAACATAGATACAAAAGAAAAATGACAACTGTATCTATTTGAGATCTTTTTGGCTCAGGTCCAGAAATCACTGAACATAATATTTTTCACTACGAGTGGGCTAGGTTAGTTTGGCCCTATATCTAAAATGACCAGTTGGATTTAGCATATGATTGAGTACCTAAAAAAGGACTCAGTTGAAAGAGTTTAGCGAGAAGTTGGCTGCCAATCGGGCTTGGCATATTTGAAAAGGGGTTAATAATTTTATATTCAAAGGAGTACTGCATGACCCTATTCAGACAATGAAAAACGCTCTTAAAACCTAAGATGAATATCTATTTGCCACTGGCAAAGATTATGAGGTTAATAATATAGTGCAAATGGAAAGTGTTGATTAGGAAAGTATTATGAGGCGTTTGGATACACAGTCAGATGCTTAAGTATCTAAAACTGGCTAGGTTCCACCTAGTTATGGTAAACTTAAAATCAACTTCGATGCGGCATTTGATATAAAAAATTCTAACACTTGTAATGCCTCAATTTTTAGGAACCACACAAGTAATATTTTGTATGTGATTGTATATTGTGTGAGCACTTTATTACCAATGGAGACTGAAGCAAAAGGGCTATTTAAATCTTGTAGATTGGCGTCTTCTTTTTCTAATGGAGTTGCCACAGTTGATGGATTCTCTCACTTGTAATAAAGTCAAACTTACACACAACATTAAGCTTTTGTAGACTATATTAGAATTTTAGTAGGGCTTGTAATGCTAACTTTACCTTGATTTTAAGGAAAAAAACATGATAGCGGATGTGTAGCTAAACAATGGCTAAAAGGCACCTTGTTTACCTTTGAAATGGTTTCGCATTTGCCCCAAGTAGCTAAAACTGTGTTCGATGATTATAATGCTATAGGAATTAGATAGTCCTTTTGTAATATTTGGATTGAGGGAATGAAGTATTTTTCGACTAAAAAAAATTGTATGTTATTAAATTTGAACTTAAATTAAAAATATCTATAAAAAATATATATTTTATATATTATAATATAAAATCTAAAACTGAAAAACTAAAAGTAGGGTTTAATAAAATAAATCAGACCCGTCTTTATCTACGTTTCTCTTCTTAAAGGCTATATTGACCAATATTTTCAACTAGTCGGACAGCCAAACACGGATGCGGGAAAGGGGATGGTAGTTGTGATTTTTAACTGATTAGTGGATTTTTTTAACTAGTGTCTTTTCAAATCCCATATTTTAATTACTAGAATGGTTAAGCTCATGATTGGTCATGGGACTAGTTAGTACCGATTGTATCAAAAACTCTCAAGAGCTGGGTTGTGCAAAGGAAGCCCAAACGAAGAGGTAGTGTCCAAACATATGGGCTGCCCAAACTCCCATTACTATTGGGTTTATCCACTGAAAAAAATTGAATTGAAGGCTTGGTTATCACCATCTTTTAATATTTCGTGATGTTTACACAGCTACTCTTATCAATTTATTCTCTCAATTATGTTGCTTTGTACAAACCTTAGCCTTTCCAATTAAACACATATGTTCATTTAGGCCAAATCATCACCACTTTTTGATGATTCACGACCATTTAATGATTCATTTACCATGTAATGTATATATGTATTTGGCTTTGCATTTATGGAAGCCGACTCTTGTTGGTATGGACGATGTAATACATAAAAGGTTGGCTAAAAGGGATTCCTACCTATCATTCCAAATTATATTCTTGTCATTTTGTGATGAGTACGCTGGTAGGTTTATTGATATTTATGCATATTTTAGACTATATATGAGTGATTTTTTCTGAAATGCTATCTATATTATTCTCTTATTTTTATTTTATATTACTTTATTTTGTGATTCATTTCAATTTCATATAACTATATTTTGTGATTAAATTCTACTTAGATCCTAAATTTCCTATTACACATTCAAACTTTGGTTTTTAACATAAGAAAATTAGCATGTCAATTGTTTTGATTTGAATAATCCAAGAAATAAACAAACCTTTTTCGGTCGAGAGGACAAGAATTAACTAAAGTGACTAATTTATGTAACTTTTCTCTTATAAAATTCCACAACTAATAACTAGTCTAATCCTAGTATATCGATGGTTTAAATAATATTATATTTATAAAAAAATTTGTTAGAGATGTAGTATTTTTTTTCCTTGACAATATATTCTATTAAATAAACAATTCTAATACAAAAACACGCAACTAAAAAAATTATCGCAATTCCTAAATACCTGGATAAACTAACTATACTTGAAACATTAATGAGCTAGGAAACTTGCTAAAAAAAAATAGAAAGTACAAATAAATATACTAGGTATTGATAGTCAAATCCTCATCAGGTTTAATAAATTCCACATTGAAATTCCACTATCGACTCATTTTGAAAACCCCAATCAGAAAGCCTCTTCACTTTACTCAACCTCATTCTCTTCACCAATCAAAATTTTTCTCGCCTATTTATCTGAATAAACCCTAGCTGCTACAACATATTCAATCACCGACCGTTTAACCTTTAAGCATATATGTCATTGATTTTAGTTTTTCTCCATTTAATGTTCTATTAATTTCCCACCAAATGATAAAAACCACAATAGCTAGAACGATTCATAGTATTTGGTCGCATTTATGTGTTGATAGTCCCGTTCCAGGGATAACTGTAATTTTATTGTAGATTACTTTAATGACTTTCTTGGGGAGAGCATAGACATTACATTAATACACTAATAAGTTTCTAAGAACTGAAGTAATGAGTTGTAATCTACCTCAAATCGAGGCGAGTTTAGTGATCCAATAATCTATCTGTTAAGTCATCTTAGACACAAGTACTTTTCACTCTTTGAAGTCTTCATGTAATATGATGAACCCTGAGGTATTTGATTGGAAATTTTCCTTCATGTTTTTTGAAGACACTGAGCATCATAGTTATAAGTTCTCGATGTCATCCTCTATAAAAATGTTATATTTTGAATCACTTACTTCAAGGCTAGATAATTTGTAGAATAGAGGTATACCCCTTTTTTTGCATACATATGAGGCTATTAAAGCCAAAAACATTCAGAAATCACACAATCCACATTAAGGCTCTAACACTAATTTAGGATACGCGCATCCGCTCTTATCCTTTGTTATACTTTGCCATAAATAATCTGGTGGATCTTCCTCAACTTGAGGATATACTCCCGTTTCAGCCTATTTTTTCGCCAACAAATCCGCACATGAATTTGCTTCTCGGTATACACACTGAACTTTGTAAACTTTTTAACCTGGTGTAATTCAAGGATGCATTCTCGCTCAACCGGATCGGACTGACTACTTAAACTTCCACCGCCCTTGACTTAGCGTATGAAGCTCCTCGGAGTCAATATCAACAAGTATTTCATTAATCTTACGAGTGACAAACCATTCTAAACCAACATGTAACGCTAATAATACAGATCGATAAGGTGACTATATTATGCAAGAACCCGAAAAACAAGCTATAAACGAACCCTCATCGTCTCTCAACATTCCTCCAATTCCCACTACATTTAAAGCACCCGTCAGTGCTTACTTTAATACATCCTACCGGTTTTGTCCATCTCACAAGTGTGCTTCTCGCTATTTAATTACACCCCCGTCCATTTCATTTCCTCACTCAAGTGCAAAGTCAGTAGCTAAGAACATTGTTTCGGTTCTTAGTACCTCCTTATTCGGGCTTGTACCTGTAGAAGTAAACAAAATATGGTTACGCTTGGTCCATATGACCCACACCGCATTGGTGAAGATCACGGGCCAAGCAAGACCATTCCGGATCAGTTTCGAAGACAAGTTTTAATTGGTGCGGCCATTTCCGGACAGCAGGTCCTATTTATTCGCTGGCATTTCTTGGAGTTGTTGCATCATGTTCCGGCTCCGTAGCAGCAATCAACTCATTAAATCCCTGCTCGAATAATTTCCAGTCCTTATTACACCTCATGTCCGCGCAAATCAGAGGACCTGCACCATTACAGAACAAACGAAAATTGCTCCACATGTCCCTGGCCATTTCACACTGCAAAAATGTATGAACCAAATCCTCTTCATCTTTGCCACATACACCACACTTACTCTCATCTAGTACACTTCTACGCCATAAATTTACTGCAGTGGGAAGTCTATCAAGAGCGAATCTCCATACCAGAACTCTCAACTTCTGGGGACATTTATGTTTCCGAATCCGGTCCCAGCTGAAATTTAATGCTTCATCACTAAAATTCTAGCATTTTAAAAGCTGATTTAACAGTAAAACAACCTTTCGAATCAAATTTCCATTTATGATATTTTCCGTCTTCATTTTCCAGCTCCACTAACCCCTCACGGAGGGTCTCCACCCCTGTCATTATGGCTTTACAAACCCCGGTTTTACTGTCCTTTTGTATATAATTCAAGAGACCTTGCTTAAAATATATTCTCTTCATGACCACAACCCACACCACCTTCTCACCCTGAAGGAACTTCCAACCAAGTTTAGCTAACAGCGCAATATAATAAATTCTCGTCCCTCGAATTCCCAAACCACTATCGGAATTTGGCTTACATATTTGTTTCCAGCCAACCCAATGAATCTTACATTTCTCACTCGAAGAACCCCCATATGAAATCTCTCGAAATTCTATTAATTTCATCGCATACATAGCCCAGAAGTTTCAATACTTTCATCTGATAGGTCGGGTCTGCAACTAGTATTCTTATTTTAATTGGTTTCAAACTTTATTAGAATCAAACCATTAAATTATGGGTTTGTTTTAAGGGAGAATAAATGAAATGAATTGTTATATTTCTATAATTATATTCATATTATAATTTTTTTTTTTTACATGTAACTTGTTTTATACAAAATTAATAAATGGTTTAGTTTTTTTTTTTAAAATAGGAAATTGCATATGATCCATGTGTTTTGACTTTTAATAAAAGTAGGGTTTAGAAAACAAAAAAAATTGCTCAATTTCTACACATGCTTCGTAAAATAGAACATTTTTTCTTGTTTAGTTAATTCTAATTTTGGATAGTACAAAGTTGATAAAACTTTCCATGTATTGTGCAAGTCAAGTTTTTTAGTCGAAAGTGTTGTGTATGATTGTATAAACCTTGGTTAGTGTTTAGAAATTAATTACATGTGGAAATGTATTTGTATAAGTGTATATAAAATGAACTAGTAATATATATTTTTATTTATAGTTCCTTCTCGGTTTACGGTTGCTCGTGATGTAATAGAAATACACTTTGAACAAAAAAGTTACAAACTCTATTAAAGGGTAAGAGAGTGAACTTAAAAACCGACACTTGGGATTCTATTCAACCCTTACGTACATGTGATTCACCTTTCATTTCATAGATGATAGTTGGGTACTAAGAAAACATAAAATTATTCTTGACATGATTGGCGACCATAAAGGACAAACTGTGGGCAATAAAATCAAATTGGTATTATAAGATTGAACAATAGGATATATCTTGTCTCTTACGTTAGATAATGCAAATAGGGTAATGTAAGTATATAATACTCAGTTCCATACTATTAACCATTGATTAATGCATGTGTTGATAGCTAATTTCTTTTAATATTATGTTTTGTTATTCAACTTGCAGGTTATAGATGCCTACTTGTTTACAATTAGCAGAAACACAATGTTAACAATATATACAAGATGTATGGTAAGCCGTTAATTTGCAAACTTATCAGTAAAAGAAAACAAATAGTGACACAACTTTGATTTTTATTATTAAAAATTGCAGACTGCATTGATTGACACGAATGAAAGGGAGCTGGAAGAGGTGATACTAAAGCCCATTAGAGAGAATATCAAAACCATATGTTTTATACTCATACCTCTATCTCATATTTGTCATAATAACATTAATAGACATGTGACTATTTGGTGGCTGATTTTAAAAATGGAGTTGTATCATCACTATATAAGGTGGCCCAAGCCAAAGTTGGGAAAAACAACTCCACAATCTGTATCTGATGTGAAGGCACAAAAGATTTTCGCTTTCCTTGATAAACATTTTCCATACCAAAATAATTAAACTTCAACAAAACTGTACAAAACAAAATTCTTGGAAGCCGATTTTCCACAACAAGATATAAAAAGCATAGATTGTGGAATATGGGTATTAAAGTTTGCCAAAGAGTTATTCGAATATGGATTAGTAGATATAGTGAAAAGGCCTGGATATATCAAATGTTTTAGGGCCACAATCTTATTTCAGTTACTAAACAATGCTCCTTTTACTTGTGATTTAAAGAATGCTTCATTTAATGATGAATTTGGAGATCAGTGAATGAATATTTAAGTTTTTTAAACTATTAATATCATCCCCAAATTAAAAAAAATCTTAATATCTTCAAAGGAAAACAACATTTATGATCAAATTTCGTTAATCCAATAAATTAAACCAGCTTTTGCCAATTGCAAACTTCTAATTATTCATCGGTTCATGACATCAAAATCTCAGTTTCAAAAATAATGATTGGTAATAAAGTGATTGCAAAGAGCAGACTTTTGTATTCACTTTCCCTAATGTATAAGGTGCAAAACAAGAATGAAATAATAGAGTAGATAAAACATGTATGGAGTTTTTGCTATTTTTGTGAATTTTCAATGGATTAGTAAGTGTCGAGCTATGTTGCAAAACTACTGGAGTAGAAACGAAAAACGATTCAATTCGGCACCTAAAAAACGGTGAGGCTCTGGTACTGGAGGGGCAATATTATATAAATTTTGAATATATTAAAATTTTATTAAAATTTTAATACATGTAAATCTTTTTCTCCATTCCCGAAATTCTAAATCCATAGGAGTAAAAAATAAATATTTGTATTCAAATTCATTCATGTACTAAACTCTCTCGAAGTCCACCATGTAATATGCTCACACTCATATGAAATGTTATTATTAAATTAGTATCCGTGTACTTAATGGATAGCTAAGATCTATTACAGTGTCCTGAATTAACATACTTAAAGGTAGAACCCCAGGATATGAATCTGGTGATACATAATATTGTGATAACATCATCGTATATCAAATGAATGCATGAAAAAACATGTAATATTTCTGAATTTCAATTTATAACATAATATAAAAAGCATCACAAGAGAAATAGATAATCAGGCATTAATACAATCTGTCTATGGAACATTACAACAATCCAAAGTAGATACCAACATTGGCTAACCATTCTCACTTGAAAGAATCTAGACTCTATTGATTAACCATGACATTGAACATATTTTAACGACCAAAAATATCATACGCATGTATTTCACGTGAGACCATTTGTCTTTTACGACCTTTGTGTTCTTTAATTGTTTCCAAGAGAAGCTTTTTATTCTTCCTAACTAAAGAAGGGTTTCTGATTCCTATCATATGCCCCACAGTATATTGTTTTTTCCAAGATTCATTAACCTTGTACTCTTTCATCACCCAGATCTCAACAAAGTATTGTTCGTAGAAAAGAAGGGCAAGTGAATTATCAAAGACCGCGTCTCTAAATCTTGGTACAATTTTATTACAAGCCCAAATTTTATCAAATTGCATCTCATAAAAAATCAAAATCACGACTATATTTTGATCGTCAGCTGCCTAAGTGATTTAACAAAAATCCGCTTATCATATCGCGAGTATGAATCTCTTGGTGTTATTGCGCCGCGTTTTCTTTTCTGGGGCCTCTAGCTAATGTTAAAATCTATGTGATTGTGATCCATGTCATGGTTTAATTTGTATCTCAGATCATGCAACCAACATTGTTTTGTGTAATCCATCACTGAGAGAATTTAAAGAGCTTCATCCTCCGTATTGTAAATGCCCGAAAGAAAACAAGAATCGAATCCCAAACCAATAGAAGTTATTCTGGACTTATATCCTTCCAGACATATACAATACTGAGGATGAATCTCTTTAAATTATCTTAGTGATGGATTACATAAAACAATTTTGGTTGCATTATCTGAGATACAAATTAAGCAATGACATGGATCACAATCATCTAGATCTTTAACATTAGCTAGAGGCACCTTAAAATTAGGTGCAATAACACTAATTGATTAATAATCAAGATATAATAAGCAAAATTTTGTTGAATCACTTAGGCAGCGGACACATCAAAATATAGTGGTGATTTTGATTTTTGATGAGATTCAATTTGATAAAATTAGGGCTTTTAATTAAATTGTACCAAGATTTAGAGACGCACCTGAAATGGAGCAACGCTTTCACGGGCAAATTCAGTAGAATCTCTTTCACCAATTCTTCAGGTAAATTCTTCTTCCTTCATATCGTTTCCCATTTACAGAGTGTGTGTTAAATATATCTAATGGTGTGGCAGTGGCGGACTGTGTTTTATGTCTTTAAATAATTGATCTTTAGGGTTTTTTGCATTCTAGGCGTCTTATTAACTTTTTCCTTTTGGGAAAATTCTTCCATCCGATGATCATACACCAATCATATTAATACACCTATCTCAAGTTTTAAACTTACAAAAGTAACTATTAATTGAATATTGGACCATCCAATATTGGATGGAAGTCTTACCCTTACTTTTAAAGTATTTTATTTTTTCAACTTAAAAGATTTCAATAAGAAGTAAATATTTGAAAAGAAAAAGAAGAATGACATCAAATTACATCAAACTCAACATTAGTTTATGTTTCTTTGAGAAAATATTTATTTATTCGACATAAACAAATATTTTAAATTACACAAACAATAATATCAAACATAATTGAGCAAAACAATAAAATATATCGCGAATCATCTTTAGCATCAAGCTAAGCACTGATAAAATCTTTCAATTATTTCTAATTTTTCGATAAATTTATCATACCAGCCACGAGAACATAACAACCAAAAAATCCAAAGATTGCCCCATTCTCAAGTAAAACTTTAGACCTCCAAAGACTTGATTTTAGCGCTTTCAGTAATTTACGTTTGTGTTATTAATTAAAAAAATATTTAACAAAAAAAAAAGAATAATATAACTACAAATATAGTCCTAGTAAAAAACGTCACACAAACAAATATTACAAAGTCCACGGATAATAATAAACAAAATAACAGTTAATTACTGACCTATTTATTGTTGAAAAATAATAGACATACTAGCGGTGATCATATGAAAATATTTGTGTTATTTATAGTAACTTTGTGATATTTGTTGACTTCTTTAATTTCTTTTATAGTTTTAAGTTTAATAGTTTTATCTAGGGTTGAGATAGGGTGATTCCCTGTCTCCTTTTGTATTTTGTCTTGTAACTCAATCTTCAGATTTACTAAAACGGATTGAGTTAATAACTCAAAAGTCAGTAACTCAACCCTAGGCATAAATTTTTTGTCGGTGATAGTTTAGAAACCAAATTTGAAAAAATGTGAGTTTATTTCAAAATATATTGCACAAGTATGCCTTAGGGTAGAAGGTTAACTTAAATAAAAATGAGATTTTCTTTAGTCACAATTCTACCTTAGAAGTTAGATCTCGGATTACTAGTTTTCTCTGAATGAATGAACTAGTGGATCTTGGAAAATACCTAGGGGTCCTTTAGGGGAGATCCAAAGTTAAGGGTCTAGAATGGCTCATGGTCTCTATCATGCTAAATTGAGGCTTACGATACTAAGTTACTATCTTCTAGTGGTAAGGATACTTTAATTAAATCTTTTATAAATGGAGTCCCTAATCATATTATGTTAGTTTTCATCCTTGGTGGCTGATTTATTTTGGGATGATAAAGGGCGAAACAGGACAAACTAGATTTGATGGACTACACTCATTAAACATAAGTCCGATGGGGGATTGGGGTTTAAGTATTTCCATAATAGTAATTTAGTCTTATTGGCCTCTTATGTCTAGTATATTTTTGTTAAACTTGATTCTATAATTTTTAAATGTTGAAAGGAAATTACTTTCCAAATCCAGATTTTTTGAATGCAAAAATAGGAATGCAAAAATAGGAAATAAGAACTCTTAGGGCTAGAAAATCATTATTTCTGGGAGGGTTTTATTTGCCAAGGACCTTTTTTAGAATATAGGAAAAGGAGATAAAATGAGCATATGGGTTTCTTATTTGATCCAGGACATAAACATATGTACATGCTACAATTTATGTCCTCTAATGGTTAATGAATCACAAATAAAGATAGAACTAGCTGGAGATCCGAAGTAGTACATAAGGTACTTACTCCTTCAATTGTTGCAACCATTTTAAATATCCATATTGCTCGTAATCAGTTAGACACACCTGTTTGGACTCTTTCACCATCAGGTAGTGTAACTATTAAGGAAGCATATGGTCATCTTAGGATAGCACAAGTGAAGGGGGAGAATACTCCAATGTTAAATAAAGGTCAATCTTCTCACTTATCTTCTAAGTGAATTTGGAGTTTGAAAGTTACAGCTAAGGTAGAAAACACTTAATGGAAAGCTTGCAAAGATGGGTTTCCAACAAATGAACATAGATACAAAAGAAAAATGACAACCGTATCTATTTGTGATCTTTTTGGCTCGGGTCCAGAAATCACTGAACATAATATTTTTCACTAGCAGTGGGCTAGGTTAGTTTGGCCCTATATTTAAAATGACCAGTTGGATTTAGCATATGATTGAGTACCTAAAAAAGGACTCAGTTGAAAGAGTTTAGTGGGGAGATGGCTGCCAATCGGGCTTGGCATATTTGAAAAGGGGTTAATAATTTTATATTCAAAGGAATACTGCATGACCCTATTCAGACAATGAAAAACGGTCTTAAAACCTAAGATGAATATCTATTTGCCACTGGCAAAGATTATGAGGTTAATAATATAGTGCAAATGGAAACTGTTGATTAGGAAAGTATTATGAGGTGTTTGGATACACAGTCGGATTCTTAAGTATCTAAAACTGGCTAGGTTCCACCTAGTTATGGTAAAATTAAAATCAACTTCGATGCGGCATTTGATATAAAAAATTCTAACACTTGTAATGCCTCAATTTTTAGGAACCACACAAGTAATATTTTGTATGTGATTGTATATTGTGTGAGCACTTTATTACCAATGGAGACTGAAGCAAAAGGGGTAATTAAATCTTGTAGATTGGCGTCTTCTTTTTCTAATGGAGTTGCCACAGTTGATGGATTATCTCACTTGTAATAAAGTCAAACTTCCACACAACATTAAGCTTTTGGTAGACTATATTAGAATTTTAGTAGGGCTTGTAATGCTAAATTTACCTTGATTTTAAGGAAAAAAACATGATAGCGGATGTGTAGCTAAACAATGGCTAAAAGGCACCTTGTTTACCTTTGAAATGGTTTCGTATTTGCCCCAATTAGCTAAAACTGTGTTCAATGATTATAATGCTATAGGAATTGGATAGTCCTTTTGTAATATTTGGATTGAGGGAATGAAGTATTTTTCGACTAAAAAAAAATTGTATGTTATTAAATTTAAACTTAAATTAAAAATATCTATAAAAAATATATATTTTATATATTATAATATAAAATCTAAAACTGAAAAACTAAAAGTAGGGTTTAATGAAATAAATCAGACCCCGTCTTTATCTACCTTTCTTCTTAAAGGCCATATTGACCAATATTTTCAACTAGTCGGACAGCCAAACACTGAGGCATATGCGGGAAAGGGGATGGTAGTTGTGATTTTTAACTGATTAGAGGATTTGTTTTACTAGTGTCTTTTCAAATCCCATATTTTAATTACTAGAATGGTTAAGCTCATGATTGGTCATGAGACTAGTTAGTACCGATTGTATCAAAAACTCTCAAGAGCTGGGTTGTGCAAAGGAAGCCAAAACGAAGAGGTAGTGTCCAAACATATGGCCAGCCCAAACTCCCATTACTATTGGGTTTGTCCACTGAAAAAAATTGAATTGAAGGCTTGGTTATCACCATTTTTTAATATTTCATGATGTTTACACAGCTACTCTCATCAATTTCTTCTCTCAATTATGTTGCTTTGTACAAACCTTAGCCTTTCCAATTAAACACATAAGTTCATTTAGGCCAAATCATCACCACTTTTTGATGATTCACGACCATTTAATGATTTATTTACCATGTAATGTATATATGTATTTGGCTTTGCATTTATGGAAGCCGACTCTTGTTGGTATGGACGATGTAATACATAAAACGTTGGCTAAAAGGGATTCCTACCTATCATTCCAAATTATATTCTTGTCATTTTGTGATGAGTACGCTGGTAGGTTTATTGATATGATTTTATGCATATTTTAGACTATATATGAGTGAGTTTTTCTGAAATGCTATCTATATTATTCTCTTATTTTTATTTTATATTACTTTATTTTGTGATTCATTTCAATTTCATATAACTATATTTTGTGATTAAATTCTACTTAGATCCTAAATTACCTATTACACATTCAAACTTTGGTTTTTAACATAAGAAAATTAGCATGTCAATTGTTTTGATTTGAATAATCCAAGAAATAAACAAACCTTTTTTGGTCGAAAGGACAAGAATTAACTAAAGTGACTAATTTATGTAACTTTTCTCTTATAAAATTCCACCACTAATAACTGGTCTAGTCCTAGTATATCGATGGTTTAAATAATATTATATTTATAAAAAAAAATTGCTAGAGATGTAGTATTTTTTTTCCTTGACAATATATTCTATTAAATAAACAAGTCTAATACAAAAACACGCAACTAAAAAAATTATTGCAATTCCTAAATACCTGGATAAACTAACTATACTGGAAACATTAATGAGTTAGGAAACTTGTTAAAAAAAATAGAAAGTACAAATAAATATACTAGGTATTGATAGTCAAATCCTCATCAGGTTTACTAAATTCCACGTTGAAATTCCATTATCGACTCATTTTGAAAACCCCAATCAGAAAGCCTCTTCACTTTACTCAACCTCATTCTCTTCACCAATCAAAATTTTTCTCGCCTCTTTATCTGAATAAACCTAGCTGCTACAACATATTCAATCACCAACCGTTTAACCTTAAAACATATATGTCATTGATTTTAGTTTTTCTCCATGTAATGTTGTATTACTTTCCCACCAAATGATAAAAACCACAATAGCTAGAACGATGCCTAGTATTTGGTCGCATTTATGTGTTGATAGTCCCCTTCCAGGGATAACTGTAATTTTATTGTTGAGTACTTTAATGACTTTCTTGGGGAGAGCATACACACTACATTAATACATTAATAAGTTTCTAAGAACTGAAGTGATGAGTTGTAATCTACCTCAAATCGAGGCGAGTTTAGTGATCCAATAATCTATCTGTTAAGTCATCTTAGAAACAAGTACTTTTCACTCTTTGAAGTCTTCATGTAATATGTGGAACCCTGAGGTATCTGATTGAAAATTTTCCTTCAAGTTTTTTGAAGACACTGAGCATCATAGTATTGAGTTCTCGATGTCATCCTCTATAAAAATGTTATTTTTTGAATCACTTACTTCAAGGCTAGATAATTTGTAGAATAGAGGTATACCCCTTTATTTGCATACATATGAGGCTATTAAAGCCAAAAACATTCAGAAATTACACAATCCACATTAAGGCTCTAACACTAATTTAGGATACGCGCATCCGCTCTTATCCTTTGTTATACTTTGCCATAAATAATCTGGTGGATCTTCCTCAACTTGAGGATATACTCCCGTTTCAGCCTATTTTTTCGCCAACAAATCCGCACATGAATTTGCTTCTCGGTATACACACTGAACTTTGTAAACTTTTTAACCTGGTGTAATTCAAGGATGCATTCCCGCTCAAGCGGATCGGACTGACTACTTAAACTTCCACTGCCCTTGACTTAGCGTATGAAGCTCCTCGGAGTCAATCTCAACAAGTAATTCATTAATCTTACGAGTGACAAACCATTCTAAACCAACATGTAACGCTAATAATACAGATCGATAAGGTGACTATATTATGCAAGAACCCGAAAAACAAGCTATAAACGAACCCTCATCGTCTCTCAACATTCCTCCAATTCCCGCTACATTTAAAGCACCCGTCAGTGCTTACTTTAATACATCCTACCGGTTTTGTCCATCTCACAAGTGTGCTTCTCGCTATTTAATTACACCCCCCGTCCATTTCATTTCCTCACTCAAGTGCAAAGTCAGTAGCTAAGAACATTGTTTCGGTTCTTAGTACCTCCTTATTCGGGCTTGTACCTGTAGAAGTAAACAAAATATGGTTACGCTTGGTCCATATGACCCACACCGCATCGGTGAAGATCACGGGCCAAGCAAGACCATTCCGGATCAGTTTCGAAGACAAGTTTTAATTGGTGCGGCCATTTCCGGACAGCAGGTCCTATTTATTCGCTAGCATTTTTAGGAGTTGTTGCAACATGTCCCAGCTCCGTAGCACCAATCAACTCATTAAATCCCTGCTGGAATAATTTCCAGTCCTTATTACACCTCATGTACGCGCGAATCAGAGGACCTGCACCATTACAGAACAAACGAAAATTGCTCCACATGTCCGTGTCCATTTCACACTGCAAAAATATATGAACCAAATCTTCTTCATCTTTGCCACATACACCACACTTACTCTCATCTAGTACACTTCTACGCCATAAATTTACTGCAGTGGGAAGTCTATCAAGAGCGAATCTCCATACCAGAACTCTCAACTTCTGGGGACATTTATGTTTCCGAATCCGGTCCCAGCTGAAATTTAATGCTTCATCACTAATATTCTAGCATTTTAAAAGCAGATTGAACAGTAAAACACCCTTTCGAATCAAATTTCCATTTATAATATTTTCCGTCTTCATTTTCCAGCTCCACTAACCCCTCACGGAGGATCTCCACCCCTGTCATTATGGCTTTACAAACCCCGGAATTACTGTCCTTCTGTATATAATTCAAGAGACCTTCCTTAAAATATTTTCTCTTCATGACCACAACCCACACCACCTTCTCACCCCGAAGGAACTTCCAACCAAGTTTAGCTAACAGCGCAATATAATAAATTCTCGTCCCTCGAATTCCCAAACCACTATTGGAATTTGGCTTACATATTTGTTTCCAGCCAACCCAATGAACCTTACATTTCTCAATCGAAGAACCCCCATATGAAATCTCTCGAAATTCTATCAATTTCATCGCATACATAGCCCAGAAGTTTCAATACTTTCATCTGATAGGTCGGGTCTGCAACTAGTATTCTTATTTTAGTTGGTTTCAAACTTTATTAGAATCAAACCATTAAATTATGGGTTTGTTTTAAGGGAGAATAAATGAATTGTTATATTTCTATAATTATCTTCATCTTATAATTTTTTTTATTTACATGTAACTTGTTTTATACAAAATTAATAAATGGTTTAGTTTTTTTTTAAAAATAAGAAATTGCATATGATCCATGTGTTTTGACTTTTAATAAAAGTAGGGTTTAGAAAACAAAAAAATTGCTCAATTTCTACACATGGTTCGTAAAATAGAACATTTTTTCTGGTTTAGTTAATTCTAATTTTGGATAGTACAAAGTTGATAAAACTTTCCGTGTATTGTGCAAGTCAAGTTTTTTAGTCGAAAGTGTTGTGTATGATTGTATAAACCTTGGTTAGTGTTTAGAAATTAATTACATGTGGAAATGTATTCGTATAAGTGTATATAAAATGAACTAGTAATATATATTTTTATTTATAATTCCTTCTCGGTTTACGGTTGCTAGTGATGTAATAGAAATACACTTTGAACAAAAAAGTTACAAACTCTATTAAAGGGTAAGAGAGTGAACTTAAAAACCGACACTTGGGATTCTATTCAACCCTTACTTACATGTGAGTCACCTTTCATTTCATAGATGATAGCTGGGTACTAAGAAAACATAAAATTATTCTTGACATGATTGGCGACCATAAAGGCTGATGTCTCCTCATTTGTGATAGTAAAATACACTCATGAGACATCATTTTAGGCTTATTTATTAGTTTATAGGTTGATTTTAGCTTATTTTAGTGCACTTTCCTATTTTGGGTCTTGATTTGTAGAATTATTATTTTTAGAGCATATTGGGTTTAATTGTTTATTTAGTGTGAAGCTTTAAAGATAATTATGGAGATTTATTAGAATCCAAGTCAAAGACAACAACTTATGGAAGGAGATATGCATGGAAATTGGGGATAAGGAAATAATTGCTAAAAAGATGGAAAAGGAAAAGCTGCCTAAATCTGGGATTCTGCAAAGATAGGCGTTTTTACCTAATAAAGAGGCCGAATTTGGTAAATTAATCCTAAAGGGTCTAGATAATTCTGTTGCGATTCTTTTGGTATCTTGTGGAGCAAAATCGGACCAATAATAAAGAAGTTATGACCAAAACAACGCAGCAGTGTTTATCTTTATTTCCATACGAATTTGAGTTGGGCTAGGAGTCCATTACTTAACTTATCTCTAAAGAAACGAATTAGGTCAACCTCTAACATATAAATACAGCCCCTTAACACTCTTAAATCATCCTTGGTGAAACCTTAAACCAAGAGGAAGCTTAGAACACAAGAGAGAAGTCTGGAAGGAGCTGTCATCAACAATGTCTTCTTCTACCTTTAGATTTGTAATTTCTTTCTTTTCTTTCATGAACTAATTTTCTTTAGCTTAAGTTTTAGCATATATGTATGAACCCTAGTTTTGATTGACATCTATCTAATTTGGGAATTTAATGTTTTAAATAGAATTATAGTTTTTATTCTCTGTTTATGTGTTTGAATTTATATGCTGTGTTCTTGTGGACGGCCGCCATTAGAATTACCATCTAGTAATTAGGATACCATTGACAACGGTGTTTAATTACATGTTTAACACATAACGTTTAGTTTTAGGTTTGATCTGACAACCCAACCTAGCTAGATAATCACTATGGTTGAGTCTTGTGACTCTTTACCAATTACAGGAAAAGTTTGCTTAGGAAGCATTATTGACACAGGTAAATCTTATTTTAAACTACCGATAGCATATTTTGACCGATTAGGGAAATACTACATGATTCACCCTTACATGTTTAGAACGGCAAAACTAGTGGGGATTACATGCTAATAACTTAAGCTATATTTTCATATCACTTCTCTTTCATATTTAATTTTCTGTCTTTAATTTCTTAGTTTACTTTAGTTTATTAGAAAATCAAACAAAAATCTATTTGTCTTTACTTTTATTTGCGTTTAGTTGTTCTAGTTATTTGCACTTGCTATTTGCATAAGATTCCTCTAACCTCTGTAGTCTCTGCGGAACGAATCTTTATCTAAAACTTGCATACGATCTGTATACTTGCAGAACCGTGTAGTTCTAGGGTGTTGTTGCACTTATTTTATATCTTATTTTATCACACCCTAGGCCCCACCAAAGGCCAAACTGTGGGCAATAAAATCAAATTGGTATTATAAGATTGAACAATAGGATATATCTTGTCTCTTACGTTAGATAATGCAAATAGCGTAATGTAAGTATATAATACTCAGTTCCATACTATTAACCGTTGATTAATGCATGTGTTGATAGCTAATTTCTTTTAATATTATGTTTTGTTATTCAACTTGCAGGTTATAGATGACTTTGATTTTTATTATTAAAAATTGCAGACTGCATTGAATGACACAGAATGAAAGGGAGCTGGAAGAGGTGATACTAAAGCCCATTAAAGAGAATATCAAAACCATATGTTTTATACTCTTACCTCTATCTCATATTTGTCATAATAACATTAATAGACATGTGACTCTCTCGTGGCTGATTTTAAAAATGGAGTTGTATCATCACTATATAAGGTGGCCCCAGCCAAAGTTGGGAAAAACAACTCCACAATCTGTATCTGATTAGAAGGCACAAAAGATGTTCGCTTTCCTTGATAAACATTTTCCATACCAAAATAATTTAACTTCAACAAAACCGTACAAAACAAAATTCTTGAAAGACGATTGTCCACAACAAGATATAAAAAGCATAGATTGTGGAATATGGGTATTAAAATTTGCCAAAGAGTTATTTGAATATGGATTAGTAGATATAGTAAAAAGG
This sequence comes from Nemophila menziesii, assembly GCA_029959085.1. Lineage (NCBI taxonomy): Eukaryota > Viridiplantae > Streptophyta > Magnoliopsida > Boraginales > Hydrophyllaceae > Nemophila > Nemophila menziesii. Next base: position 31,780,903 of record JARWIR010000011.1, on the reverse strand, counting down.
CATGGATATATCAAATCTTTTAGGGCCACTATCTAATTTCAGTTACTAAACAATGCTCCTTTTACTTGTGATTCAAAGAATGCTTCATTTAATGATGAATTTGGAGATCAGTGAATGAATATTTAAGTTTTTCAAACTATTAATATCATCCCCAAATTAAAAAAATCTTAATATCGTCAAAGGAAAACAACATTTATGATCAAATTTCATTAATCCAATAAATTAAACCAGCTTCTGCCAATTGCAAACTTCTAATTATTCATCGGTTCATGACATCAAAATCTCAGTTTCAAAAATAATGATTGGTTATAAAGTGATTGCAAAGAGCAGACTTTTGTATTCACTTTCCCTAATGTCTAAGGTGCAAAACAAGAATGAAATAATAGAGTAGATAAAACATGTATGGAGTTTTTGTGAATTTTCAATGGATTAGTAAGTGTCGAGCTATGTTGCAAAACTACTGGAGTAGAAACGAAAAACGATTCAATTCGGAACCTAAAAAACGGTGAGGCTCCGTACTGGAGGGACAATATTATATAAATTTTGAATATATCATATTTTTATTAAAATTTTAATACATGTAAATCTTTTTCTCCATTCCCGAAATTCTAAATCCATAGGAGTAAAAAATAAATATTTGTATTCAAATTTATTCCTATACTAAACTCTCTCGAAGTCCACCATGTAATATGCTCACACTCATATGAAATGTTATTATTAAATTAGTATCCGTGTACTTAATGGATGGCTAAGATCTATTACAGTGTCCTGAATTAACATACTTAAAGGTAGAACCCCAGGATATGAATCTGGTGATACATATATAGTGATAACATCATCGTATATCAAATGAATGCATGAAAAAACATGTAATATTTCTGAATTTCAATTTATAACATAATATAAAAAGCATCACAAAAGAAATAGATAATCAGGCATTAATATAATCTGTCTATAGAACATTACAACAATCCAAAGTAGATACCAACATTGGCTAACCATTCTCACTTGAAAGAATCTAGACTCTCTTTATTAACCACGACATTGAACATATTTTAATGACCAAAAATATCATACGCATGTATTTCACGTGAGACCATTTGTCTTTTACGAACTTTGCGTTCTTTAATTGTTTCCAAGAGAAGCTTTTTATTCTTCCTAACTAAAGAAGGGTTGCTGATTCCTGTCATATGCCCCACAGTATATTGTTTTGTCCAAGATTCATTAACCTTGTACTCTTTCATCACCCAGATCTCAACAAAGTATTGTTCGTAGAAAAGAAGGGCAAGCGAATTATCAAAGACCGTGTCTCTAAATCTTGGTACAATTTAATTACAAGCCCAAATTTTATCAAATTGCATCTCATCAAAAATCAAAATCGCAACTATATTTTGATCAGCTGCCTAAGTGATTTAACAAAAATCCGCTTATCATATCGCGATTATGAATCTCTTGGTGTTATTGCGCCGCATTTTCAGGGGCCTCTAGCTAATGTTAAAATCTATGTGATTGTGATCCATGTCATGGTTTGCTTTGTATCTCAGATCATGCAACCAATATTGTTTTGTGTACTCCATCACTGAGAGAATTTAAAGAGTTTCATCCTCAGTACTGTAAATGCCCGAAAGAATATGAGCCAATATTTATTCTATTTGTTTGGGATTTGATTCAAACAAGAATCGAATCCCAAACCAATAGAAGTTATTCTGAACTTATATCCTTCCAGACATATACAATACTGAGGATGAATCTCTTTAAATTATCTTAGTGATGGATTACATAAAACAATTTTGGTTGCATTTTCTGAGATACAAATTAAGCAATGACATGGATCGCAATCATCTAGATCTTTAACATTAGCTAGAGGCACCTTAAAATTAGGCGCAATAACACCAAGAGATTAATAATCATGATATAATAAGTAAAATTTTGTTGAATCACTTAGGCAGCGGACTCATCAAAATATAGTCGTGATTTTGATTTTTGATGAGATTCAATTTGATAAAATTAGGGATTTTAATTGAATTGTACCAAGATTTAGAGACGCACCTTAAATGGAGCAATGAAATGGAGCAATGCTTTCACGGGCAAATTCAGTAGAATTTCATTCACCAATTCTTCAGGTAAATTCTTCTTCTACATATCGTTTCCAATTTACATAGTGTGTTAAATATATCAAATGGTGTAGCAGTGGCGTGGACTGTGTTTTTTTTAGGAAGAGTTGCAGGTAGGTCGGGGAAGAAGAATGGGGAAGAAGAAGAAGAAGAAGAAGAAGGGGGGGTAGGGGGGTGCGGTAGGGTAGGGGGGGTTTATTTTATTATTTATTTTTAATGGTATAAAAACTATTGATAAAAAACCTATTATACCCTTACTTTAATTTAATTAAATGATTAATTAGGATTAAGATTAAAAAAAAAGGTGACATGGAATTGTCACGTCATATTTAACGGAGAAAATGGACGGAAAACGTACTCAGGGGGTAACGGGTCACAAAAGTAAAACTTAAGGGGTAACGAGTCGCATTTTAAAGGTTAGGGGGCAACCTGTCAATCGGGTATAAACGCAGGGGGCAAAAGTGCTATTTACTCTTCTTTGAATAATGAATTGAACCAGATTGCATGCAATGTTCTTGGTTCTTTGAGGAGAATGAATGCATATCAGATTCTAGCTTTTCATGGATTAATCCACATACATACACAATTACCCAACTAAGAACCCAAGTTTGCATATACAACTTCGTCTTCTTTACTAGGTGTTGTCCATGCACCTGGTGGAGAGGTTGGTAGAAGAAACACAAAAGCAATATAACACTTCTTATCAGAACATAAAACAATAAAACACAAAGACCAAGACACAATAAGAAACCTTGACCCAAAAATAAAGCTAACTCTAAATAAAACCAACAAAAATACGATATCTGACAGAAACAAAAAAATCGACTACATTGAAGTCTTAAACCTATTCTTCCGAAATTGAAAAATGGCTAGGTCGATGTTCATTATGAAATATTGGGCATGTGGACAGGAAGTTTAATTCTACTACAGATTCTCTGATTAAATGTGTTAGAATGAACAAAGACATATCGTGTTGGAATGATTTTTCTCTTATTGCATCTAATGCTTTACTAGTTTCTATTTGTAATATTTAGTGCCCGTTTGGAAGTGCTTTTTTGGAAAAGCACTTAAAAGTGTTTCTACCATTTTAGGAGTTTTTTTTATCTTGAAAAACACTTTTATGAAAAGCATCAAATTAGTGCTTCTTGAAAAAAAGTACTTAAAAATAATTTTAGATTTCAAAATTATTTTTGATAATTTTTTAAAATTTTAAATTTTATTCTAAAAGCGCTTTCTTACTCTAAAATAAGCACTTCCAAACGGGCCTTTAGTTTGTTTGCGCGTTTGAAAAATTTTATTGACAAAAAAAAAAGACAAAAAAAACAAAAAACAAAATACAACCAAGATGAGACAAGGAAAAAAAGAGGAATGAAATTGAAAAGAGTAAATACCACTTTTGCCCCCTAGTTTTTCACGCGTTTGACAGACTGCCGCCAATTGTTTAAATTCGACTGAATGCCCCCTAATTTTTGTTTTCGTGACCCGTTGTCCCCTACTAACTTTTTCTGTCCCATTCTGCCGTTAAATGTGACGTGGAACATCCATGTCAGTATTTTTATTATTTTTTTATTCCTAATTCTAATTAATCAATTAATTAAAGGGTAAAATAGGTTTTTAATCATTGTTTTAATATTATTAATAAAAATAATAACATAAAACACCCCCACCCCACCCGGAACCCCCCTTCCCCTCTTCTTCGTCTTCCCCCATCTTCTTTTTCTTCCCCGACTTTTGTTTCTTCCAAAAAAAACTCAAGCAAATAAATACTCCTCAACAAATTCCCATAATCCACCATTTCTTCATCATTATCATCCATATTCGTACATATCTCACTAGAACTTTGCATCATAGATACAACATATTGCACATATTCCTCAAAATTACCCCCAATCGCTAAAGCTATATCACCAAAACATGAAAAAATCGGAGGCTTGACCGATCTATGAAGCTCAATAGATGATAAATCTTTTAATAAACATGTCATAATTGAATCAGAATACGGTAATATCTTATCATCTATAGCTCTACATATATCACCTACTACACCTACTGATACAGAACATACTGTATACTCTTCGAAATTTTGTAAACCCATTTCTAAATACTTATGTATTTCGCAAAAACGGGTCCCACTGAATTAGCTAAAGCTCCTATAGCTAACATAGCTTCTTCATGTACTGTCGAGCTTCTACAGTTGAAAACTTTTAAAATAGTAACATTATTTGATCCGATCCGCTTAATTTTTGTATAATTACTTCTATAACCCCACATAATGAAGATTGAAGCTCATTTTGTTTCTCTTTATCATCTGATGATAAGATTTGAATCTCGAGTGTGTTTGATAATTTATTCATTATCACAAGTAAAAGCTGAGTTCTGATATTCGATGATTCGGTTAGATTCGATGATTCGGTTAGATTCGATGATCTTACAACCTCGGTTAGATTCGAATATGAATGATAATGATGAAGAAATGGTGGATTATGGGAATTTGTTGAGGTGGTGTATTTATTTGCTTGAGTTTTTTTTTTTAGAAGAAACAGAATTCGGGGAAGACGAAAAAGAGGGGAAGGGGGTTCTGGGTGGGGTGGGGAGTAGGGGTGTTTTATTTTATTATTTTTATTAATAATATTAAAACAATTATTAAAAACCTATTTTTCCCTTTAATTAATTGATTAATTAGAATTAGGAATAAAAAAATAATAAAAATACTGACATGGATGTTCCACGTCACACTTAACTGCAGAATTGGACGGAAAACGTTAGTAGGGGGCAACGGGTCACGAAAACAAAAATTAGGGGGCATCCAGTCGCATTTAAACAATGGACGGTAGTTTGTCAAACGTGTGAAAAACTAGGGGGCAAAAGTGGTATTTACTCAATTGAAAATAACATAGCAATTCGGGCATAGAAGAAAAAATAAAATATAAAAAACAAACCCAAAAAATATAATCATTGATTATCTCTCTTATCTTTGATATTTTTTATATTTTTTACTTTTTATCTTTACATTTTAATTATACTATCGCCTCCATCTTCTGTACAACAACCATTAACATAGTATACCGATCTATTTCTATCAACAATCCAGCCCCAGATCAATAGCCTCCACAATCTATACACAGACCCCTCTGCCGTTGATCTACCCAAACTCAGAATCGACGCCTTCAGAGCATAAACTCAACAAGTAGCATCGTGCTTCTCCTTCGATCTTCATTACACGGTCCAAAACAATTCGAGGCCCAATTCAGAACCCATTTCCAAGCCATCGGACATCAACAAGTTCCAACCTTTGAACCACACTGCCACTCCATATCTGAACCACCATCAACACAACAATCCATTTTCTTCACCACAGTATACATCAGTCATCTTCTTTGGACTCATATGGAGGAGACATATATTTGTCAAAAGGAGGAAAAAATGGTGGAACTTGTATAGTGCAGTTGCGAGGATGAAGAAGGAAAATTCACATATTATAGAGAGAAGGGGTGGTAGGTTGATCAACGCACAACAAAAGGGGCGGTAATCAACCACTGTCTAGGTGTTAACTCCGCAATTACTCCTCCTCCTATACCAAATTGTCAATTATTTATAAAAAAAAGGTTAAAAATAAAAAAACTTTGACAAAAAAGTAACGTGCAAGGTTCGAATCCCCTCAACTTTGTTATTTCTTGAACACTTAAAGGGGGTAAAGTAAGAAGTGCAAGGTTTAAATTCCCTCCTTGAACATGGGTAACCTAGTTTTGACCAACTTGGAAATATGCATGAGAGACGTGTATATTTCCCATGGGATTAGTCGTGATGCGTGAAAGTTGGCCCGAACACCTATGATATTAAAAAAAAATTGTATATGTTCAAAGTGTGGGATGTATGGATTTTGAGTATGGTATGTGTCAAATGTGTGGATTACATGCTTTAATTTATTTCTTTTATTCATAATCTATTTCTTATCTTTATCTTTATCTTTGCTATTAGTTTTCTTTTCTTTATTAATTGTTTATCTTTCTCTATAATTTTTATTTTTCATCAATTTTGATTCATCCTAATTTCTTTCATTCTCTTAATATATTTTTATTTAAATTTAATAATTTAAATCTTTTAAATAATTATAAATAATTAAGTATATCAAATAAATATTTTAATCTAATTAGTACATTTAAATTTAGACTATTTTTACGGAGCATCACATATATAATCAAGAAATAATCAAGGTAATTCGTCTAACTTTGAAATACGTTAAACAAAAGTGCCTTCTGGGAGACATCCCACAATATTTTATGTTTTCATGTTTTTGTTTAAATTAGTTAGTTTATATTTTAAATGCATATTGCAGTAATAAAGAAGGTATGAGTGTTTTTGATGTGTAGGTATGCAAAGGTTTGAGTTTAGGGTGAAAAATTAGAAAATTTTCGAAGTTAAAAAGGACTAGACAAAAGTATTTCGCGGTACATTGCAACTACTGGTGGTGCACGAACCTATCGGCGACCAAAACTTCGAACTAGCATAACTTTGCGCATGGGTATCGGAATTCACTTTTTCTCAAGTCTAAATCACATATTTTTTTGAGATCTATCCAATGGAGTAGAGAACACCTGGTTTGGAGATAAAATGAAAAATCGAAATCCAGCAGTGTCATATAATACACCGCACCAACCCCGCGGTGCACCGCACCAAAAGAAAACCGTCGCCGCTATTGAGAATCCAGGTTACATTCCGAGAGCAAGAGGTACCCTGCGGTACACCGCACCTCACCCGCGGTTCACAGCACAGTGAGAAACCATCACCACGGTACGAGAATTAGGTTCAATTACGAGACGAAGCACATATCGGGTAGTACACCGTAACCTACCCGCGGTGCACCGCACCCCAAAATCGTATCGACCTTCGCGCAAGACCGTGACACATGGGGGAACAATACAAAGTCGATGTACACCGCACCCTTATCATGGTGTACCGCAAGACGCCACCAGAGGAAGAAGAAATGAGGTTAGCTTATATACACTACGAAATACTTAAACTTTATACCTCTTTCTTCCCCAAGCTTCTCAAACTACACTAAAGCTTTAGAAAAACTTCACCACACATCAAAACACTACCATATCAACATAAATTCATATCCAAATCCTTTCCTACATCCTTCTAAACAAGAATCAACCACCCATATCATTCCAAAATACCTAGAATTCAAGAATCAACCTTCTCCAAATTTTCTTAACCTTTCTCAACCATGCAAGCATATATGATTACCCCATTAGAGAGCTAGAGAAGAATCAAGACAAGGTATTGGGAAAAAGAAAGAAGAATATTGGAAAAGGTGGGAACAACAGATTTCTAGAGTTGTATGATTAATTGGGATAAATTATAAGAGGAGGTAAGGGAATGCGAAATTGGTGATACAAAGAAGTTTACATACAAAAGAAGCACTGCACCCTATTCCGGGTATTGATTATTGCGAGGTAATAACCTTGAAGAGTATGTTTCTTTCTTCCCTACCATTTTTGTACTTGCAATATATGTTTTAGATTTTAATTTCTTTATTGCGTCTTTTTGAGTCGTGGGGACACGACTCATTTTTGAGTTGGGGTGTGGGGATTCGTTATCCCTAATCTCCATTTTTGTGATTTATTGTTTTTTAGTAGAAATAAAAAAAAAATTGATAGAAGGGATTAGATGTAGATTGTGTTAATAGCTTAAAATCATAAGCTTAGTGAGTTAATGATAGTAAGTATGTTTATGAGCTGATTATTTTATATGCTTTGAGTATGAACATGAAACACACATTGATAGTAAAGAAGAGATTAGTAAGCAATGTGGTAGAGTATGTTGATCTTAGGGCGCCATGAGGGGTCTGTAGGCCGTGAGATCTGAGTTAGTTGATAAACCAATTTAATGAACGTGCTAAATGTGAGAAAGTAACGAAATTGCATAGGTTAGAAAGTGATTAAGGCGGTTCTTTGATAAGCCCCTTGTTGACTTTTAGTTTGCTGTCCATTTATTATATTTATATCCTTGTCAAGCCCTTCGAGCCTTTCTAAAGCTTTTCTAAAGCCTTTGATTAGCCATGTTATAAGTCGTACCCTTTAGATTTTAGAAATTTTCCCTATGACCCGTACTCGAATCGTGATGCATAGACTGTCGCTTTGGAGCTTGAGTTTGGGGTGGCGAGTTCACCATTATGTGAAATATTATAGGGATGGGTATTTTTTAGCTTATGTAATTGTGCTCTTATTACAGATGATTTAGAACTGTATTGTAACCCTTTGCCGGGGTAAAACTAAATGAAAAAAGTATTAAAAAGAAAATAATTATATGTGAAAAAGTAGGATGATATCCTACATCAAAAAGGGAATCATAACTAACTTAGAAAAAATGAATTGAAAAATATTTTTTGGACCGGCAAAGTAGAAATTCTTATGTGATCATCTTAAAGCTTTATTATTGGATTATTGGGGATGCTAATTAGTGCATCAAAATAATTGGGTTGAGTGAGAACATCTTACGAGAATAACTCAATTAGAGCGATTCGTTGATGGTTAGTAAGGAGAGAGCCAAAGCTCACTCTAAATTATCCAAATACGATCATATCGTCCCTAAGCCAACATTACAACTTTAAAGACCTTATGATTCTCTTCTATGTGATCTAGAAATAATTGAACCATTATAGAGTAGTTAAATAGATCATTGGATACTAGTTAGGCTTGATGAACAGTCTATAGCCTCCATGTTAAACAAAGTGAAAAACCTCTCCTTCGTGCATTGCAAAGCTAATCCGATCTTGAATTCGAACCGTGTTGATCGTTTGTATGATAAGTGTACAGATAATTTAGTTTGTAAATATTTTTACATGAAATTTTCATAGTAGTTGCTTTGAGTTTATTATTTATATTCTGATATTTTCTTTCCATTGTGCTTAATTGACTTAGGTGTGTATTTAGAGACTTACCTATGTTTTTATCTTTATTGTATCGAGACGATACAGCTTTGAGTTGGGGGTCTTGATGTCTCCATATTTGTGGTATTTTAATCTAGGTTTGAGACATCATTTTAGGTGTATTTCGTTAATTGTTAATAAATTTTTCCTCATTATCTGATAATTTCTTAACTCATGTCTTGATTTGGAAGTTTATTACTTTTAGAGCATATGTGATATAATTTGTGTGTTAATGTGAAGCTCTTAAGGTTTATGGAAATATTTAGAGACCATGTCAATTCCAAGGAGTTAAGGAAAGAAAATATGATGTCTCCCGTTTTGTGATAAATATATACCCCTAGGATACATCATGTTAGGTAGAAATGAGACTTATTTGATAGACTTTTATACTTATTTTAATATATTTCACAGTCTATCTTTGGAATTTTGTTATTTGTAATTTTAGAACTTTTGTGCGTTAACTAGTTTGTTTTTAGTATAAAGTTCTTAGGTACATGGATGCTATGGAGCACCAATATGAGGAGGAGAAGTGAAGTTTAAATTTGTAAACAAGCGGAGAGGTCAAAAGAGAGAAAGTATCACTCAAAGAGTTGACGAAAATATATGAAATCCTGAATATCTGTTACTAATTGATGATTTCGAGTCACATCAGCACTGATTTAGGTCTGGAGATTCAAAGGAGAAAGTTGCGCCTTTGAGTTAGCTTGAATTAAGGTCAGGAATCATGTGATTTTGACTTAAGACGCAAAAGTTACGGCTGTTTTAGTGGAGTGTGTACAGCAGTTACAAGATTTACTAGTTAGACTTGGGCCTTAATTACTTAATTAAGCTCGTGTTTAGACCTAATATAATTTTAAGCACTATATAAGCCCCCTTAGACCTCAACACCTCTCAATTATTCTTCAATTGAAATCATCTTTAGAGAGAGTGTCGAAAGGATAAGGCAGGAGCAGAAGTTGGAGAAGTCTTTCTTCCTCCAACAACATTTCTTTTCACTACTGTGATTAGGTTCTTCTTTATTTTATTTCTTTTATTAGGAAAATGTATAATTCTAATTTCCTTTCTGTTTGTACTTTGAACATGAGCTAAATTCATCAGTACTTGAGAATCGCATTTATGGGTTAAGCCCTAGTTTATTTAATTAATGTTTTCCAAATTTGGGATTTTATAATTTAGTCTAAGTTGGGTATTTTGTATTGACTATTATCGTATGCTTGTTTACTATTTTTATTCTGGCCAACTAGAAATAGGTTTGAGTAATTATGCTATTAACTTAGTGGCGAGTGATCATTTGACAATGGGTTTAATTACAAACATAGGTAATAGACGTGTGGTGTCTGTTATTGGCCGACAGACTTGACTAGCCACATAGCCAATGAGGTAAGAGACTTCACGCCCGAAAGTAGATATAATTACACGGGAGGGGTTTGTAGTACCGTAGGATAGCTCCAAAGTCCGCCTGACAGGGGGTTGGGTGATATTAGAGTCCCAACTAGTACATAAATACCAGCTTAACCCTTAAACGGAGACATTAATTGTATTAACTGAGTTGGATCCCTTGCGAGACTCAAGTACATTTCTCATCCTTCCGTCCATATCTCTTTTCTTGTAATTTATTTACTTTATGTTAATCTTTAGTTATTTATTTATTTGCGTTTAATATTTTAATCTTCAAAACCAAACAAAAATCTTTATCATTTATTTTTCTGTTTCGTAATTACTACTACTTTTTGATAAACAGTTGAGTTATACCAGTTCAATCTCTGAGAACAAAATCCCGTTTATCTGATTATTACTTGGAACAACCCTTACACTTGCGGTCAGTGGATTCTTTTATTTATTGTTTAATTCTATCACACCCCAGGACCCACCAAGATCCAAGCTGAAATCATGAGATAAAAGGAATCAGAGTTGACTTAGGAAAGGAAAAGCTGTCAAATAAATTTGCCAAATCTACAGTGACATCCACTATAGTGAAGATAACTACAAATCTGCTACGATTTTGGAAGATCCTTTAAATGGTTAGATATATCTTTTTGCCGCAGTCATTTTGGTATAAAGTACGCTGGATTTGGCCTAGTAACGAAGGAGATATGATCAAATTACTCATCAGTATTTATCCAGTCTTATATTTTAGAAAACGAATTTGAATTGGAAAAGGATTCAAATAAATTAAATTCTACTCCAAGAGTTCGACCTAAAACCTATAAATACAGCTTTTTACATCTATAAACATTGTCCTTGCTTGAATATTAGTCCTTGCTCAACCTTTAATTATTATTACTTTTAGAAGTCATCCATAGAAGAAGGAAGACCTAAAGAGGAAGACAAGAAGTTGGAGAGTTTCAAACTCCTCTTCTCCATCGTATCCCTCTATCACTAGAGTAATTTGTATTAGATTCAATAGCTTAACTATATTTCTAATTACTTTTATCCTTAGTTTATTTCTATGTGATTAGTTATAAACTATTTTCTCGTAGCTTGGGTTTGCATATGTATAATCTTTGAATTCTAATTCTCTATTTGTTTTATGGGATTAACCTTTAAATTTATTGAGCTACATAGTTACTTTATAGATCTCTTTTACTTTTATGTGGTTTGAATGAATGACTGTAATTATTGCGGTGTACAACATATAGGATTATCATAGTAGTTAAATGGTCACCAGGAAGGGGTGTCTAATTATTGAAACACCGCATATGTGTCTAGTGTGCGGTAGTGATCCTGACGGGATTTACTGACTAGATAATCACTAGGGTTTGATTTTACCACCGATCATTGCACGGGATCCCTTTACCCAAGTCCCCTGGTAATGTTTATGTTGCCACCTAAGTCCACCAGGAAGGTGGTTAGGAGGAATATTGAATCCTGACTATTTACAGAGATCAATTCACCCCTTATAACTAGAATATTGATTAGAAGATAAGTGCATACTAGAAATCCTAAGCTATATCTCTTATCTCTATTCTTTATTATATTATTTATTTGCATTATTAAATTTTGAATCCAAAACCCAAATAAATACTATTTCTTTTATAGTCTTTTGATCAAACAAGTAATTTCTCCTACACTTCTCTATATACACAAGTAGATCTAACTGATTAAATCTCTTTGAAAGAACTGTACTTACTAACTAAACTTGCAAATAGTCTGTAATACTTGCAGTGAGTTACTCGTGTTAGTTAAGGGTGTATGTCCTTATATTTATTACTTAAATCATTATTTTAGCACACTCTTAGCCCCACCACACGCGAGCAACTGTATTACTTCATGTTTTTGTTTTTCTTGACCGGAGAAACTAGTGATAGGTTGGATAGCCAACCATCAGATATGCTTACGTCTAGGGACGAGCTGAAAGTTGCATTCTTTAGTCGTTATTATCCGAAGAGTATGAGAATGAAATATCAGATGGAACCTGCAGGTTTTTGCTAAGAGAATGATGAGAGTGTAGGAGAGGCATGGACAAGGTTTCAGCAAAATCAATCCAGATGTCCACTTCATGGTTACACCCTATCACTTCAGTTAGATATATTCTATCAAGGAATCGATGCCAAAGATGGGTTGAGAGTAGATAATCTTGGAAGAGGAGGATTCGTGTCCATGGATCCTATAAAAGCTGCAGAAGGTACAGATCGAATCATTGAAACAGAAAGAAGTTGGTATACTCACGAGCTCCTATTGCAAATGCCAAAGGCACGCTGGGATTATGAGTTTGAGACTAATTTAAATGCTAAAATATCCACCCTGGAGAATCAAATAAATCAGATGTCACTTGTGATAGAGAAAGGTCTCCAAACAATGCCATTGGAGATGAAAGTAGTGCAAGAAGCACAAGTTTTCCATGTTGTGAGGTCAACAATTATGTATGAGAAGAGTGTAAAGGCAATCCCGAGTCAATATGTTTTGTATCAAATCGAGGGAATTACTAATTTTGTAATTGCAATCATCCGGGTATGCAATATTCTAATCCTCATGGGGCCGTGAATCATGGTAACTCTTACCAACCACAACCTCAAAAAAATATTTTTCAGCAGATATCTCAAGGTACTTACCATGGGGGCCAAAATCACAACAAGCCGGTACCTCTACCACAACAAACCTCTATGATGTTTATAATGATATTTTAGCTCAGAAAGCCTTGCCACTTCACCCACAAGAAGGGGCTGGATTTGATTTCCAGAAAAACATGCAAGATTTCAAGACTTTAAGTCAAGACAACATGTAGATGTATTATGAAAAATCCAATGAACCGAATGCCACAATTAAGATCCTAACAACGCAAGTTACCCAAGTAACTTATGTTGTCGAGAAGTTACAGAAAAATGATCTGCAACCGGCCTTAGGAACGAATTATGTGAAGGCAATAAAGAATGGTGATGGTAGTGCTGGGTTTGCAGCATGTAAGGCTATTTTCCTTAAACCTGAAGAAGGTGTGGAATAACCACTTGCTACAGAAATTGTTGTGGAGGTTCCAGAAAATATTGAAGAACCAAACAAGCCTAGCCAGGAGGAATAAGATTTTGTGCTTCTACTCAAAGATATGCCAGGAAGAGATTATAGATGTTCTTGAGTTACAAGCAAGTATGGCTATCGAGAACGAGGTAGAAGCCTAAATTGAGAAGAAGAAAGAAAAAGTGTTTGCACCTGCCGTGCAAGAAGAAAAAGAGAAAGAGGTGGAATTTCGACATAGTGATCCATTAATGTCACCAAATATTCCTATGACAAATCAAGATGGTGACATCACACTCAAAGAATTTATAAAAGCGTATAGCAAAGAGAAAATAAACGCCCAAGTGCTTGAGATTGTTGAGAAAGGGGTTACACCGCAACAGGTACTCGCGCAAGCTTTTCTAGAAAAAGGTGTGAGTTCAAGCTAGGAGAGAGACTGTGGCTGATACTGAGAGAGTCTCGAAGGAAGTTGAGAAGAAGCTACCACTTAAGCTTTAATATACTGGAAGTTTTAACCTTCCTATTCAAATCAGTGGTAAGCTCAAGGTGAAATCAGTGGGTGATGTGTATTCAAGTGTGATCCTTATGCCCAATTCAATGTTCGATAAACTTTGCACAAGAAGGCGGATACGGATTCCATGAGATTACATTTCGCGGATAGCTCGATACCAAAGACATGGGGAACCGTGTAGGACGTTCTTGTCCAAGCAGGTAATTTGACTATCCTTACTGACTTTGTTATACTTGATTATGATGCAGATAAGCAAGTTTCAATCATACTTGGAAGGTCGTTCTTAGCCACAAGTCAAAGAATCATAAACATCCAAGAAGGAAGAACGACCCTCCGTGATAGTAACGTAAATGAGACATTATATGTCTTGGGTACTAAACTAAGGAAGTTATCCACCATAGCCCCAGTCATTTGCATTGCAACCAAAGAGAATGTCCAAGTTGAAGTCCACACATAACTTGTGGACACAAGACCAATGGGTGAGTTTAGGGTAGGAAATGAAGTTTCATGGAAGGCCCTCAAACTCGAGAATAGGCCACGAGGTTACAAGAACTCGTGGATGGGACCATTTGTCGTTACACAAGTTTTGTCGGCAAAAGTGATTGAAATTTTACCAAAGATTGGTAGGTAACGTAGATTGGTATATGTTCATAGCCTCACCACATCTGGGGATGCTACATACTCAAAAGTTAGAATAGGTAAGCATTGAACTTTAAAAGATGTTAAACAAAAGTGCTGTCCGGGAGACAACCCACAATTCTTTTTATGTTTTATGTTTTAGTTTTTGTTTATATTAGTTATTTATGTTAAGTTTCAATAACAAGGAAAGTAGAAGTGTTTTTGATGTGCGTGTTAAGTAAATATCGAGTTTGGGGTGAAAAGATTTGCTGAAAACCCAAGTCACGCACAGCAGACCGGCATATCAGTCCCACGACTTGCCTACCGGCCTAGCTCTAAGGATCGCCACGGTCCACGCCATGGTCAATGTCAGAAAGTTTTTCACACTCTGACTGGCATGTTGGCCATATGAGCGGCTAGCGAGTCCACAAATTATGTTTCCATTCGCGTCAGAAGAGTCGCGACGGTGTAGGTTAGAGAGTTGATCGGAATACCGGTCCCACGATCTGCTAGCCGGTCCCATCCATGTCCAGGTTTGTGAAGCAAGGGTCGTGACGGTTTGAGGTTAAAAAAATTAAAGACGTGGACCGGCATACCACTGTGGGCCGCGATATTTTTCTTGAAGATGAGCTTTCTTCACATTATATCTCACAAATCTTAAGCCTCATTCTTCCCCCAAAAGCACCCAAACTCAATGAAATACCATTGAATTTTACAAAACCTACACCTCACATCAAACACCACCAAGTAACCATTAATTCACATCAAAAACCCAATTTACACACAACGGACCGGCATATCGGCCACACAACTAGCCTACTGGCCTAGCTCCAAGGGTCACCACGGTCCACGCCATGGTCAAAGTCAGAAAATTTTTCACACTCTGACCGGCATGCTGGACATATGAGCGGCTAGCCAGTCCATGAATTGTGTTGTCATTCGCGTCAGAAGGGTCGCGATGGTGTAGGTCGGAGAGTTGACCGGCATACTGGTCCCACGACCGGATAGCCGGTCCCATCCATGTCGAGGTTTGTGAAGCAAGGGTCATGACGGTAATGGTTGGGGCAACAAGGTTATTGTTGATTCACACCTAGAAAATGTAAAAATGTTGAATAAAGGAATAGTTTGAAAATGTATTTCAGAATGAAACTGAGATATTAAATGTATCCAAAGTGGAAGGAGCTTTTGGAGAGTTCTGGGTTTCAAATTCTTCAAATACACCTCTAGAAGCCTAGATCCCTTCACTAGAATCTTCATGAAACTAAACAAACATCGTATTTTTTGTGATACCTTCTTTTCTAATAGCTTTTACCCAATAAATTTTGCAGTTGTTCACATTGCTTAGGATTGAACTTGATTGAACGCTATTACAAAAACTCGTGGTGTACTTTAAACGATTTTGTGGTTTTTAACCATAATCAAATGATAATTTAATAAATATATTAATTTACATAAAATAAAACCACACATATATGAAAAATCTACAAGGTATATAAAACAATGTGTTGGTATTTAATTAAATTGCATATTCATTATTTAGTTGGTCAAATTTAGTATTTGGATTTTAGTTTTAGAATTTCAATATATCTATTTTAAACTAAATTATTATATAATTTTGAAATATATATGATCCTAAATGATTTTCGGTTATTCGATTTTATTTTTATCTAGAACAATAAGCTAACAGTTTTAACCATCGGTTACACTTTTCAAAACCATAACCTAATGGCTTTAACCATGGTTATATAATTCAGTTTTTATTCATATCGCTAATCATCGGTTTTGGTTTTTAAATGTAACCATTGTAATCCCTAGGAAAAAAGTATTGAGTACTCAGCAAAAAAAATATTGAAATCCGAGCAAAAAACACTGAGTATACGTATAAAAACACTAGTAAACACAAAAATGCATAAACATCATTTATATTATCAGATGAATAAAATTACAACATTTAATCACGGAAAAAATACACAATACTAACAAACAAAATGGCTATAGTTTGTTTAACCAGAAATAAATAAATTACAACTTAAAAGGGTCCGGTCTATACTTCTAAATATATAGGAACTAAAGGACTAAAGGAAAATAAAGCGATATATATTTACCAAGGGTAACTTATGTGTCAACTTGGTCACGGGTCGTAAAATACCAAAAGGATCTATTGCTAAATCTGGATGCATTTGATCAACTTTCCTCATTGCAAGTAAAGAATAAGGTGCATTTTATAATAATTAAGCATAATTTAAACAAAAATATATGTGTGATAAAATACTCATTAGAAATATATGTTTAATGGTTGTACCACTATCTCAGCTTTGAGACTAACGAACCCTAACTTCAATTGCTGCGAAGATCTTAAACTCGGCCCATAAACTCAAAGCTTCCTAGCTTCGAAAATACACTAATGGCAAAAAATTCTCCACAAACTCCATGGCTTTCAAAAATGCCTACAATGAGCTTCGAAAATCCTCCAAGCTCCATAAACACTGGAAACACATTTTTGTCAATGGCTTTGGTTGATATGTTACAGATCTCAGTTTCATGTCCTAAGCGATCGATGATGGCCTATCGCCTAGGTGGTAGTATACGGTACCTAGGCGGTTTTGAATATCGATGTGTAATTATGTATATTTAGTAATATATACGTAAGAATTATAACAATTTGAACTATTTAAGTCATAAAATCATCTAATAACAGTAAAGTAATATAAAAAATACTAAATTGTGAGTTATAATATCAATTCAATAATTCTCGAGAATAAGAAAAATACATTGAGGGCCTAGGCGACCATTTTCTGCCATTAATTAGTGTCTGGGGGGTTAGGCACCTCTTCCACAACGACTAAGACGCTAGCAAAAACACCTAACATCTTTACTAGGCGTAAGCGGTTGATGGGGGAGTTGACGCCTAGGGCAGCGTTTTCTACAACATAGTCTGATTGATGACTTTAGTTTTGTTTTCGGCATTTTCGGTTGGGGTGATGTTGGATTAAGGAGTGAAAGAGGAGGATAAAGAGATAATAGACACCTGGGTTTTTTCTTGTCTTTATGATTTATGTAATGACTAGGTATATCCCGTGTCTGAAGACACTACGAAAAATAAAAATTTCACGGTTAATCCACAAATCATTTTTTATGTACAATGAAAGTAATGCTTGACGTACAACTTTTTCACCTTCTACATTTATTTAATCAAGGCACCCGCAACCCGCCTAACCCGAAATTTAATGGTTTAATAAACATATTGGGCGGGTACGGGTCTAATTTTACAAAACCCGCACAACAGCGGGCGGTTTACGGGTTAAGCATTTTTTGTCCAAAATTGACCCGCACACACCCCTAATTGTGAGGAAATCAGAAGAAGTAATCCTGGTAGTACTGTAGCAGTGGAAACTTGATGGTTGTAAAAGAGGCGTTTTAGAAGGGTGTAGGAAATTTGTGGGCATAGATGGATGTCGCCTTAAAGGTCCACACCCAGGGGTTGATTTTGACAGCAGTAGGTATAGATGGGAACAACTGCATATACCCAATTGTATATTGCATGGCTGAAAAAGAGGACAGTAGCTCATGGAGATGGTTTTTGAACCTGCTTGTACATGATTTATGTATTTCTAATCAACAAGAGTGGACATTAATTTCTGACAGACAAAAGGTTGTTATTTTGTTGTTCAAATAATTTTTGTCCTACACTTGCTATGAATAATATTTGACATTTTATATGGTATGTTGCAGGGATTACTCCAGGTAATTAGTGACATGCTACCAGATATAGAACATCGTCACTGCGTAAGACACTTGTACAATAACTTTAAGAGCAAGCATCCAAGGTTGGCTTTGAAAGACAAATTATGGGAAGCAGCTAGGGCCCCAACAGTTAGGCAATTTACAGAGGTGATGGCTGTAATAAAAGATATGGATTTGAGCGCATTCAACTGGCTATCCAACCTAGATCCTAAGTGTATGACAAGATCACATTTCAGCACAGCCACAACATGTGATGTTCTTCTGAACAACCTTTGTGAAAGTTACAATAATGCGATTAAAAAATGCAGGTAAAATATGTCTAATTTCCCCCTGTACTTTTTAAATAAATGTCTAATTGCCCCCTGTACTTTTTAGAAAAATGGTTACTTGCCCCCTGTACTTTTTTAAAAAATGACTACTTGCCCCCTGTACTTTTTAAAAAAAATGACTACTTACCTTTAAAATTTTTTTAAAAAAATGACTACTTGCCCCCTCTGTGACAAAGTGCCCCCTCAACTATTTTGACAAGACACTACCTATTTTTTAACCTAGATGTTGTTATTTCATAGGGACAAGTCACTTATTTTCATACTAGAGGGGCTAAGGGTTTATACAATGAAGATGCTTCAAGCGAAAAGATCCTGGATAGCCAAGTATGAAGGAGAAATTTGTCCTAAGATAAGGCATTTACTCAACAAAGCGAAAAAAATTATGGCAAGTAGCATGCTATATTTTGTGGCGAGATGAAGTCTGAGGTGAGAAACCTGGATACAGAGTCATTAGCTGTAGACTTGGATTTGTGGAGTTGTCCTTGCAGAAGATGGGAGCTATCTGGGATACCGTGCTACCACGCCATTACATGCATACATTACATTGGACAAGACGCAGAGAAATTGTACATATTTGCTACTCAAAGGTGCAATATATGAAGGCATACACCCCTATGATATATTCTGTGAATGGTCCATCAATGTGGAATGCTTATAGTAATGTGCCTATTGAAGCTCCTGTGGCATTTAAATTGGTTGGCAGCCCAAATAAGGCAAGGACCAAGGAGGTTGATGGGGAAGAGGTAAACAAATGGAGAAAACAACGCACAATATCTAGTGTTCAACGGGCTACATGTTTGAGAAGGGTGATGACTTGTAAGAGTTGTGGATTAAGTGGGCATAATTCTAGGACTTGTAAAGAAAAACTAAAAGATAAAGATGGAAATACTGAAGGTGGTGAACAAAATGTTGATGCAAGAGTTGATGGAATAGTTGAAGATGAAAACATTGAAGGTGGAAGAGTTGATGGAATAGTTGAGGATAGAAATGTTGAAGGTGGAAGAGTTGATGGAGTAGTGGAAGATAGAAATGTTGAAGGTGGAAGAGTTGATGGAGTAGTGGGGGATGAAAACATTGAAGGTGGAAGAGTTGATGGATTAGTGGAGGATGAAAACACTGAAGGTGTGAATGTTCAGGGTGTTGAAGAGGAACCTGATGAGGAAATTTGGAGAATTTTTAATGCTCTATATAATATCCCATCCACATCAACTGCATCAGAAAAGGAATAAACGGTTAAAAACAAACCACAAAAACCAGTACAAGTTGAAGATAGGGGAGAATGTAAAATAGAAAACCCTACAAGACAAAGTAACAGATTAAAGAGTATGGGGTTCAAAACACTCGGTGGATGTTCACAAACAATGCCTATTACAATAGTAAGTACATGTCTTTAGGGGTGTATAATAGTATTATATTACATTCATTCTGATCTAATTTTGTATTGGTTTTATTCTGAGAACAGGAAGATGACATATGTAAAGAAAAATAAAAAAAGACAGAAAAAACAGAGATACCCAAATACATGGACAAAGGAAAAAAGTCATAAGAAGTTGATAAAAATACAGATACAGCAGAAGTGCGCAAGGGAAAAACAAAAGAAGTAAGTTTTCAATTTACCCCCTATACTTTTAACACACCGACTAATCACCCCCCCAAACATAATTACCAGTATGTGTTCAAGAACAAAACAACACCTGCGCAAACCAGAACTAAGATGTTAGTAGCTGCAGATCAGGTACCTCAAAATCATTCAGTTGTGTATATATTTAGATAATGATGATTATTATTATGGGTGCTAGGACAAGAACAAAGGGAAACACACAACAAACAAGCCCTTCATCCCGCCAGCTAATGTCACAAATACTGATGAGCCTATAGGAGAAACAACATTAAAGAGAAAGTCCTTCAGAGGTATACAAGGGGTAAGTTCTATAAAAACATTTAAATTATTATTGACAGATTACCCCTTAAACTTTTAAGTTCTTGTCAGTTTCCCCAATAAATTTTTTATTGACCAATCTCCCCCTACAGATTAAGTTCAAATATCTGAATCCTCCAGAGAAGCCCAGATCTAAAAGGACTTTAGCTAAAGAAGGACCTCAGGTACATGTATGTTAGATGTTAAATGTTCAAATCAAATAAAATATGAAAAGGTTTATATGTTCATGTTTGTGTGTGGTGTTTTGTTGATAGGGTAAAACCAATGAGGAACCAAGAGCGAAGAAACCATTTATACAACATACATAAGGTGTTGTGATGAGAGAAGGGAACCCGGCTTACCTGACCATTGCCGAAGCACTTCGACGTAGGAAAGCTGCTGCCAAACAGCCATCTCATGCAAAGGATGGACGAAAATGATCTTCTTATCCATCAGCAAGCAAGAAAGATCTGCATAATTACTTTACTTTTTATCTATATGTTGGTTCAGTACTATTAAAGACTTTATGCTCAATCTAGAACTACTGTGGATGTAATAGTCTAGGGTTAAATGAACTTTTATTTCTTATCCCGTGGTAGGGTTTTTGGTTGGTAGACTTTTTAGTGCACTGGGATCAAAAAGTTAAAAATTTAGTGCAAGATGTGGGTTTTTTGTCCTTTTGTGCATTTGAATATTTATCTATTGTGGAACACTATGTCATGCCAGTAAGGAATCTGCTTTATCTTTGACTACATTTATATTTCTGTACTCCTTAATTATTTCATGAATTCGACTCCATTAACTTCAACACAATCTCACTAACACGACAACATTTGTGTTAAGCACATGTACACCCCTACTCTATTACAATAATAAAACAAACAACTATATGTAATTTAATCTAATATTGTATATAATAACACAACTATCACTAATAAAACAACTATAAAGCAGTCTACTACTTGTACAATCTACCCCTTAACAAATGCAAGTCTACCCCTTAACAAATACAACAAATTCTAGTCTACCCCTTATCAAATACAACTCGTGCCAGTTTGCCCCCTAACAAATACAAAATATGCCTAATTGTCCCCTTAATTATCACAGTATATGACAACTGATGTCTCCCCATTTGTGATGATTTAATCTATCTTGGGGACATCATTTTAGTTGTATTTATTAGTTTATAGGTCGATTTTCTAATGATTTAGTACACTTTCCTATTTTGTGTCTTGAATTGATTATTTATTATTTTTAGAGCATATTGGGTTTAATTATTTATTTAGTGTGAAGCTTTAGAGATATATGGTAATTAATTAGAGTCTAAGTTGATTCAAAGAGCTAAAGGAAAGAGGATAAATATGGAAATTGAAAATAAGGAAGTAAAAGCTAAAAATATGGAAAAGGAAAAGTTGCCATAAATCTGAATTGCAGCACTTACGACCACAAATCAGCTTATATCTCAAAATCGGTGAGGAATCTGGAGAAATGGTCAAGAGCAAAGTTAAAGATCTTTCTGAGAATTTCGACTACTCATACGCGTCAAACGGATGAGTATTGAAGCTGCTAGGACCAAAACAAAAACGGGGCTGATTCAATGTTTTTGGGCTACGAATTTGAGTTGGGCTAGGAGTCCAATAGTTACCTTTTCCTTCAAGAAAACGATTAGGTCAACCTAAACACTATAAATACAGCCTCTTAATATTAGAAAATCATCCTTGGTAAAACCCTAAGCCAAGAGGAAGCTTACAACACAAGAAAAGAAGTCTGGAAGGAGTTGTTCATCAATAATGTCTTCTTCAACCTTTGAATTTGTAATTTCTTTCTTTTCTTCCATTAGTATGACCTAAATTTCTATTTAGCTTGATTTTTAGCATATATGTATGAACCCTAGGTTTGGTTGACATCTATCTAATTTGGGAATTCTAGGTTTTAAATTGAATTATTGTTTTTATTCTCTGTTTATGTGTTTGGATTTATATTCTGTGTTCTTGTGGATCGCGACCATATAGAATTACCATCTAGTAGTTAGGTCACCATTGACAACGGTGTTTAATTACAATTTTAGCACATAACGTCCAGTATTCGGTTTAGATCTGACAAATCAACCTAACTAGATAATCATTATGGTTTAGTGTATTGCTATTTTACCAATTGCAAGAACAGTTTGCTTAGAACTCCTTATTGACATAGGTAAACCCTATTTAAAACTACCTAGCGTAATTGGAACCGATTATTGAAATACTACAAAATTCACCCTTACATGTTTAGAACGGCAAAACTAGTGGAGATTACATGCTATTTACTCAAGATAAACTCTCATATTACTTCTTCTCTTGCATTTAAATTTCTGTCTTTACTTTATTAGTTTAATTTAGTTAATAAAAAACCCGATAAAAATCTATTTGTCTTTTGCTTTTCTGCGTTTTATTTGTTCTAGGTCTTAATATTTGCACTTGATTATTGCATAAGATTCCCCTAACCTTCGTAGTCTCTGTGGAACGAATCTTACTTATCTATTAAAACTTGCATACGATCTGTATACTTGCAGAACCGTGCTAGACTAGCGTGATTGATTGCACTTATTTATATTCTATTTTTATCACACCCTAGTCGACACCAAGTTTTTGGCGCCGGTGCCGGGGACTACATCGTTAGTCCTTGTTCATATATCTTGTGCTTTTATTTCAGTTAGTTCTATTTTAAGCTTTTGTTCTTTTTAGTTTGTTTTATAGATAGTTACAGATGGAGAATTCAAGGAGACTTAAATTACCCGTCAAGTTTAGAGTGCAACCACGCAGAATCCGCACTCCAGAAATCCAAGCCGCTAAATTTAGGCCAGATCCAGGGATGTTAACGCAGTTTGCAAATCATGGATTATTTAGCGGTGCTGCACAACAAGATCTGATCCGATATATTCATAAATTCATGAAGATCTGTGATGCTTATATCGTAAGAGGAGTTACTAAGGAGCAGATGTATTACGTGATGTTCCAGTTCTTCTTGACTGGAGGTGCAAGCAATTGGTACGATACCCAATACCCTAACGTTATTCCAAATTTGGATAAGCTTCAAGCAAGAT
Source organism: Nemophila menziesii (assembly GCA_029959085.1). Lineage (NCBI taxonomy): Eukaryota > Viridiplantae > Streptophyta > Magnoliopsida > Boraginales > Hydrophyllaceae > Nemophila > Nemophila menziesii. Next base: position 31,757,204 of record JARWIR010000011.1, on the reverse strand, counting down.
TCCTAGACCGATTGTATCCGGTTAGTAGACGATTAAAAGATATGTTGGAGCTTGAACAGTTTATGCAGGAAGACGGAGAAAGTTTAGGTGAAGCATGGTTACTATTTAATGAAAAGAAGGCGAGATATCCATACCATAAATCATCGCCGGAATATTCTTTAACCATGTTCTATGGAAGACTTAATAACAAGTCGAGGGCAAGAGCAGATGCGTTAGGAAACAAGGGTTTTGTGTTACTAGATCCTGTAGAAGCCGAAATTTGTATAAAGAGAATTCTTGAGAACGAGAGAAGTTGGCCAAGTGAACCAGAAGAAAAAGAAGACACTTCAGAATCTCTTAAGCTCAAGGAATTGAGCCAACAACTCGAAGAACTACAAGAACAAGCTCGAACAATTGCTCAGGTAAATTTAGTACGTACAATACCTTTGTGTCCAGGCTGTGGATCCAGAAATCATATGTGGGAAGGGTGTATGAATAATCCAGCCTCAGCTTCTTCTATATCTTCTCAAAATAACTATTATTCTAATGGTTATGATAATCCTCAAGAAAGCTACGCTAGTTACCAACACCCTCCACAACAGCAAAGTTGGGTCAGAAATCAAGAGACTTATCATCTACCCCAACCTAAATCCTACTATCCACCACAACCTATACATCAAAAAGCGCCCATTGTTGAAAAAGCTTATCAAGAACCACCTAAACAATCAATGCAACTAGCAAGTAAAGAACAAACATTGAGTTTGAATTCGAGTATGGCTAAACTGATGCAAGCAATTGAAGAAAATATGAATGTTAGCCAACAAAAAATTCAAGCCCAGCAAAAGGTGATCAAAAATCTCAAGCACACTCTATCACATATGGCGAGTACATTGCAAAATAGGCCAAAAAGGCAACTCCCATGTGATACTATTGCTCCTCGAGACGATGCTTGTCATGCAGTTGAGTTGCGAAGTGGAAAACAACTACCTCCACCTAGAAGAGAACCAGAACCAACCCCGACTCCAGAGAAGGAGGTTGAAGAAACAATAGAAGATAAGGTAGAAGAGGTAGTTGAACAAAAGAGTGTCCAAGCCAAGACACCTGAAAAGAAGAAAAGCTCAGTGGAACTTAATACACGCCCTCCACCACCATACCCTTCACGTGTCAGAAAAAAGGACAATGACCAAGAATTCAAGAAGTTCGTTGACATGGTGAGCAAGTTAGATATTAATATGTCGTTTGTAGAAGCTCTCAAAAGAATGCCGAAATACCTTAAATTCATGAAAGACATTCTTTCTAACAAACGAAGTTTAGAAACTGGGGAAACAATTGGATTGCCTGTGGAGTGTAGTGCTATTTGTCAAAACAAGTTACCACCGAAGCTAGAAGATCCCAGAAGTTTTACAAGTCCCATCGGCATTGGAGACAGTTGGACCGGGAAAGCATTATGTAATCTAGGCGCGAGTATCAATATCATGCCAAGATTCCTGTTCGAGAAGCTTAACATAGGAGAGGTAGTACCCACATCTGTGGTATTACAAATGGCGGATTGATCCCTCTCCCGAACAGTAGGTAATATTGAAGATGTTTTAGTTAAAGCTGGTACTTTTATTTTTCATTGTGATTTCATTATTCTTGACTACGACGCGGATAAGAATGCCCCATCATCTTGGGTTGACCATTCTTAGCCACGGGGCGTACACTAATAGATGTTGAGAATGGTGAGTTGATCATGAGTGTACAAGACGAACAGGTAAGATTCAACGTGTTTAAGGCTATGAAGTTACCAAATTCGAAAGATGAATGTTTTAAAATAGATGTCATCGGAAAAATTACACAAGAAGTCTTCAATGAAGCAACCTTAGATGATGATCTTGACGAGGCCGTAACACTTGAATCACAAGAGCAAAACGAGATTCCCCCTGACGAAGTTGTTGCATTAGGATCAAATATACGAGAACTACTTCGAGATTCAGGTGACATAGAACCAATAAAGCAACCATCTATCATATGTCCACCTGTTCTCGAAGAAAAACCCCTCCCAGATCATCTACGCTATGCATTTCTAGGTACGAACAAAACTTTGCATGTTATTATTTCTGCTAACCTTTAAGGTCTTTAAGAGGATAAGCAACTTCATGTGCTTCGCGCTAATAAAGAAGCAATCAGATGGACTATTCCTGACATCAAGGGAATTAGTCCTTCCGTTTGCAAACACAAAATCATTCTTGAGAACGAAGGTGGGCGATCTATAGAGGGACAAAGAAGACTCATGCCAGCTATGAAGGAAGTGGTTAGGAAGGAGGTAATCAAGTTATTAGACGCGGGAATTATTTATCTGATTGCCAGCAGTGATTGGGTAAGTCCAATGCAATGTGTTCCAAAGAAAGGAGGTATCACTACTATCCTTAATGATCAAGGTGAAGCCATACCATCAAGAACAGTTGTGGGGTGGCGAGTATGCATGGAGTACCGAAGACTCAACAAAGCTACAAAGAAAGATCACTTCCCGCTACCATTCATTGATCAGATGCTAGACAAACTCGCAAGGAGAGAGTATTATTGTTTCCTTGATGGATATTCAGGTTATAATCAGATTTGTGTGGATCCCCTTGATCAACACAAAACAACTTTTACTTGTCCATTTCGCACCTTTTTGTATAGAAGAATGCCATTTGGTTTATGTAATTTGCCTGCCACGTTCCAGAGGTGCATGATGGCTATATTTTGGGACATGATTGATAAATACTTGGAGGTTTTTATGGATGATTTTTCAGTGTTTGGAGATAGTTTTGATGATTGTTTAAATAATCTTGAGAAAGTCCTTGTGAGATGTAAAGAAAAAGATCTTGTTCTTAATTAGGAAAAATGCCACTTCATGGTTCAAGAGGGAATTATGTTGGGACATAAAGTTTCGAAGGCAGGAATGGAGGTTGATCGTGCTAAAATTGAAGTTATCAAAACATTCCCACCTCCAGGTTCTGTAAAAGGAGTGAGAAGTTTCTTGGGTCACGCAGGATTTTATCAAAGATTTATTAAAGATTTCTCCAAGATCGCCAAACCGCTTTGTTCTTTACTTGAAAAGGATACTCCTTTTAACTTTATGGACGAATGTCTTCAAGTCTTTCCTGACGATTAAGGAGAAACTGATCTCCACACCTATTGTTATACCTCCTGATTGGAAAGCTCCGTTTAAACTTATGTGCAATGCTAGTGATCACGCTATGGGTGTTGTGTTGGGGCAGAGGAAAGACAAGCTCTTCCACACGATTTATTATGCAAGTAAGACCTTCAACGCTACCCAGATGAATTATGCAGTGACGGAGAAAGAGATGTTGGCCGTGGTATATGCCGTTGATAAATTTCGTTCCTATCTGATTGGGAAGAAAAATGTTGTGTACACAGACCATTCAGCTATCAGATACCTTATGGAGAAAAAAGACGCTAAGCAGCGTCTTATTAGATGGGTACTGTTTCTTCAAGAGTTCGACATAGACGTCCGAGACCGAAAGGGATGCAAAATCAAGTTGCTCATTATTTATCAAGGCTCGAAGGAACTGATGCGGACAAGGAACCATTATTGGTTAAAGAGGTATTCCCTTATGAACAACTTTTTGCTATTAAAGATGTGTTTGTGATATTGTATGCATATCTAGTCAACCTCATTGTGAGTGGCGTATTCCCCAAGGATATCCACCCACAACAAAGACAAAGATTGTCTCACCAGGCTAAACAATACTATTGGGATGAACCGTACCTCTGGAAAATTTGTAGTGACCAAGTAGTTAGAAAATGTTTCCATGAAGGCGAAGTTGATAAGATTATAGCAAGCTGTCATGGATCACCATATGGAGGTCACTTTAAAGGCGATAGAACTGCAGCTAAAATTCTTCAATCCGGTTTCTATTGGCCTACCCTACATAGAGATTGTCATCGTTTTGTTCAGTCATGTCAAAGATGCCAGTTCACTGGTAATATATCAAAAAGGGATGCGATGCCGCTTAACAATGTTCTAGAAGTCGAGATCTTTAATGTATGTGGAATAGATTTCATGGGACCTATCATTACTTCCCATGGTAATCTTTATATTTTGCTTGCGGTAGATTATGTATCAAAATGGGTAGAAGAAGTGGCAACACCAAAGAACGATGCGCAAATAGTAATAAAATTCTTACAGACAAATATCTTTTCAAGACATGGTACGCCTTGTGTTCTCATCAGTGATAAAGGTACCCATTTCATCAATGCTCAACTGAGAAATCTCCTTCGTAAGTTTGGAGTGAGACACCGCATTTCAACCGGTTATCATCCACAAACTAACGGTCAAGCTGAAGTTTCTAACCGAGAAATCAAATCTATTCTTGAGAAGACCGTGAACAAAAAGAGGAAAGATTGGTCGTTAAAGCTAGATGATGCTCTCTGGGCTTACAGAACAACATTTAAAACACCAGTTGGGGCATCTCCATATCGCATGGTCTACGGCAAAGCATGTCATCTACCAATTGAGATTGAAGCTCGAGCCTTCTGGGCTATTAAAACTTTGAATCTAGATCTAGAACTGGCCGGGAAACAAAGGTTGATGAAATTGAACGAGTTGGAGGAGTTTCGCTATCTTGCCTATGAAAATTCACGCCTCTACAAGGAGAAAACAAAGAGATGGCTTGATAGACGACTCTGTCCAAAGCATTTCGAGAGAGGACAAAAGGTTTTATTATACAACTCTCTATTCTCGAACTACCCAGGAAAGCTTAAATCCCGTTGGGGAGGACCTTACATTGTTACGAAAGTCACATCTCATGGAGCGATTGAAATTGAACATCCAACCGAGCAAAGGACATTCATGGTGAATGGCCAGCGTTTGAAAAGATACCACGACAGTGAAGACTTTGGACGAGAGGAGACAATCCATCTCGTAGAAAACGTTTAGCCTGAGGTACACGTCTAACTCAAAAACGTTAAACAAAAGTGCTCTTGGGAGACAACCCTTGTTTTAATTGCTTTTTAGATTAGTTTTATGCTTTGTAGTGTATATTTCTAAGTTAATGTAGATTTTTAATTGTGTTTACAAGCTAACAGGAGAGAAAGGTAGTGTGTTATTGTGCAGGAAATGAGTTTGGGGTCAAAAAGGAAATACTTGGGCATAATTCGGTTCACTGGCCGGTAGGCTGGCAAACCACCGGTATGCCGGTGGAAGAAAAACCAGTGCCAACGGGTTGGTGACTCGGGTTTTTTGCCGAGAGTTTGAAAAAGAAAGGCCAGGCGCACCGGTATGCCGCTCAGGGCACCGGTATACCGGCCAGAGGAAAAACTCGTGGCCACGGGTATAGGCTCGGGTTTTTTTCCGAGCGTTGAAAAAAGAGACACGACCAGCACCGGTATGCCGGTGATCTGACCGGTATACCGGCGCTAGGTCGATTTTGAAGATATTTATTCCTATTCCAACTCTTACCTTATCAAACTTAGCCCTAGCCTCCTCTACACGAAATTTTCAGACCCAAACACTATAAATACACCTTGAAGCTTGTACAAACCTCCACAATTAACACAATAACATCAATAATTCTCTCCTCCATCCTCCATAAACACAAGTTCTTCATCAATTTCATCACACTACACCATAAAACACCATCAAGAACAACAAGCTTTCAATATTTCTTCCAAGATTCATCAAGAAACCTTTCTCTTTCATTAATTCCAAGCAACAAACTCAAGCCACACCAATTTATCTTAAACTTTTAATTCATCCTTGGTATAACTTGATTTGTGGGTAAATCAAACATGACAAATAGATCTGATGCTATGGAATACAAGAGGAAGTGTACCGTCCTAAGGAAGAACAAAAAATTGCATGGAGCCACCATTGAAAAGCCTATCAACCTTGATGAGGGTACTGAATAATCAAAAGAAAAGGCACCAGCACAACCACTACCAAAGAGATTAACTGCTAGAATGTCTGTACCATCAAAGCCTATGAAAAAGAAAAAGATTCATGATCAAGGTTCTTCTACTTCTTCCTCTAAGGATGATTCTTGTATTCCCCCATGGGCTCTGAAATTGCAACATGAAGTTGAACGTTTACGAGAAGAAAACAGAGAACTTTGGGTGGAAATTACACAGATTAATTCACACTTGGAAGACGTAACTACGAACATGGATATTGACAATTATTTTTCTCCATCTTCTTCGGAGGAGGAGGACATAATGGATCTCTATGGCCAACCGGGTACGCCGCTCTAATTCTCTTTCTTAATAGCTTGTCTGCATTAGGTAGTTTAGTTAGTTTTAATTTAAATTTTATTGCTTTCTTGAGTCTTTTTCGAGTCGTGGGGACTCGGCTCATTTTTTAGTTGGGGGTGAGGATTCGTTGTCGTCATCTTCTTTTCATTTTTGCATAAAATTTAAAAATTTTAGGTTGAATTAAGGCATAAAATATGTTGAATGTACCTATTTGAGCATGATCTAATTAATTTAATGATAGTAAGTAGTATGTTTTTGGAAGATGTCACAAATATGTTTAGTATGCATGTATGAAAACATGATATAAAAGATAGAAAAGTTAATGAGAAATGCTAAGAAGTTAAGTTGAAAGTCAGGGAGAGTTATTTGGTGTGTAGAACGTGAGGTTTGAAATTAGTTGAAAACCCACTTTTCTATGAACTAAGTAGTGAAAAAGTAACGAAACCCGGTAGTTTGAAAAATGAATAAGGCAGTTCTTTCATATTGAAGCCACTTGAAGTCTTTTATACCTTCTCACCCTTTTATTTGATTTATGTTATTATTTATCTGTCTTAGCCCCTCTGAGCCTTTCTAAATCCTTTTATTAAACACATTATAATCCATACCCTTAGTTTGTAGGATTTATCTATATGACCCGCACTCGAATCGCAAAACCTGAAACAATTCGCTTTTAGAGCTTGAGTTTGGGGTGGTGGGTTCATCATTAGGGAACATTGAGATTTGAAAATTATAATTGTGATTTTATTGATGATGAAAAGGTTATTATTGTAACCCTTTGCCGGGGTAATAGTGAATGGAAAAGAAGCTACGAGCTAAAATTGCCAACAAGGGCATAAAAAAGAATAATATATATATGAAAAAAAAGCGTGATATCTCAGAATTAAAAAGAGAGTCATAGCTATACAAAATAAACAAAATCGATATGAAAAGAATATATATTCGGACCGGCAAAGTGGAATTTTATATCATCACAAAAGATTTTAATTGGGATTTATTGGGGATGCAAATCAAAAGCATCAATAAATTGGGTTGAGTGAGAACATCTTCGAGTAAAAACTCAAGCTCTAGGGCGATTCGTTGATGGCTAGTGAGGAGAGAGCCAAAAGCTCACTTTTTATTATCCAAATATACCACACCGTCCCTAAGCCACGTTTTAACCAAAGACTTTAGGATTTCTAACTGCTTGATGGAGAAACAATTGAGCTATTAGGTAGTAGGTAAGTGGACCATTGGATGCTATATTAGGACCTATGAACAACCTATAGCCATTAGCATGAACTAAGTTATCAACCTCTCCTTCTGGCATTGCGAAATTAATCTTGACTTGAATTCATGGATTGTTGATTACGCGTATATTAAGCATACTTGTGCATTATTTCTTTAGCATCACTACATGATATTTTTTAGATATTATGCTTTAGGATCATTCATTATGTTCTGTTCTTATAATCCTCCTACATCTTCTTCTTGACTACCCTACTGTTCCTTACTTTTATTGTATCGGGACGATACAACTTTGAGCTGGGGGTCTTGATGTCTCCCCATTTGTGATGATTTGATCTATCTTGGAGACATCATTTTAGTTGTATTTATTAGTTTATAGGTCGATTTTCTCATGATTTAGTACACTTTCCTATTTTGTGTCTTGAATTGATTATTTATTATTTTTTAGAGCATATTTGGTTTAATTATTTATTTAGTGTGAAGCTTTAGAGATATATGGTAATTAATTAGAGTCCAAGTTGGTTCAAAGAGCTAAAGGAAAGAGGATAAACATGGAAATTGAAGATAAGGAAGTAAAAGCTAAAAATATGGAAAAGGCAAAGCTGCCATAAATCTGAATTCCAGCACCTACGACCACAAATCAGCTTATGTCTCAATATCGGTAACGAATCTGGAGAAACGGTCAAGAGAAAAGTTAAAGATATTTCTGAGACGATGAATTTCTACTACTCATATGCGTCAAACTGATGAGTATTGAAGCTGCTAGGACCAAAACAAAAACGGGGCTGATTCCATGTTTTTGGACTACGAATTTGAGTTGGGCTAGGAGTCCAATAGTTACATTTTCCTTCAAGAAAACAATTAGGTCAACCTATACACTATAGATACAGCCTCTTAACATTATAAAATCATCCTTGGTAAAACCCTAAGCCAAGAGGAAGCTTACAACACAAGAAAAGAAGTCTGGAAAGAGCTGTTCATCAATAATGTCTTCTTCAACCTTTGAATTTGTAATTTCTTTCTTTTCTTCCATTAGTATGAACTAAATTTCTATTTAGCTTGAGTTTTAGCATATATGTATGAACCCTAGGTTTGGTTGACATCTATCTAATTTGGGAATTCTATGTTTTAAATTGAATTATTGTTTTTATTCACTGTTTATGTGTTTGGATTTATATTTTGTGTTCTTGTGGATCACGACCATATAGAAGTACCATCTAGTAGTTAGGTAACCATTGACAACGGTGTTTAATTACAAGTTTAGCACATAACGTCTAGTATTCGGTTTAGATCTGACAAATCAACCTAACTAGATAATCACCATGGTTTAGTGTATTGCTATTTTACCAATTGCAGGAACAGTTTGCTTAGGACTCCTTATTGACACAGGTAAACCCTATTTAAAACTACCTAGCGCAATTGGAACCGATTATTGAAATACTACATAATTCACCCTTACATGTTTAGAACGGCAAAACGAGTGGGGATTACATGCTATTTACTAAAGCTAAACTCTCATACTACTTCTTCTCTTGCATTTAAATTTCTGTCTTTACTTTACTAGTTTAATTTAGTTAATCAAAAACCCAATAAAATTTATTTGTCCTTTACTTTTCTGCGTTTTATTTGTTCTAGGTCTTAATATTTGCACTTGATTATTTCATAAGATTCCCTTAACCTTCGCAGTCTCTGCGAAACGAATCTTACTTATCTATTAAAACTTGTATACGATCTGTATACTTGTAGAACCGTACTAGACTAGGGTGATTAATTGCACTTATTTATATTCTATTTTTATCACACCCTAGTCGACACCAACAACTACTATAACTATAATGTATCACTTTTGGTTGGTAAGAAACTTGATGTTTATGGATTTGTGGTCCACTATGTAGTGCAGGCAATGTGAAAGCTACTATTGTTTGTCTCTCTAGCAGCTTTATTTATACTTTAGACATACTGAATTGCACTACTTTACATACTTACATAAGAAGATATGCTTAATCATAACAAAAGAAATTATACATTCACTTCATTGAAAACACAACAACACATTACACATAACAGGTCTCAATCTCCAAATAACAGAACAAACTGACTTAAAATACTACACCAAACTAAAACAATAACAAACCAAAACAACTACAACTTAAAGCGTACACCTAGAACTAATCATCAGGCAACTGAACCCACAAATTTTAAAAAGGATGATGGGAATCATCAACCGACAACTCCATTTCAAAATCAAGTTATCTCTTGTCAAACTGTTCATCGCCCCCTTAAGACGGAGCATCTCATCTTCTACAACCTTAACTTTCCCAGACTCGAAGACCAAAGCTTTAAAAGCAATGTTTTCTTTTTTTCGCAATTCATCCAATTCCTCAGCAACACCTTGAAACTCGGCTTCCAACTCCTTCACTTTTGCAGACTCCATCTTCAAAGCTTCGCAAGCTTTCTTTTCTAATTGAACCATATCCTCAAAATCCGAACCCAACAAATTCATCTTCGTCTCCATTGCATCAAGTTCTAACGGGTGGTACTCGATTTTTCAAAATAGACCACGAATTACTGAAACACTACGTTCACCCATAGGCTCATCAATCCAAGCAAAGAAATTGCAATCCTTCGAAGAACACCAAAACATACACCTGAAAAATCTCCTACCTGGATTCGCATCAGTCCATGAAGTGTGCTCTCTGGCTTGGAATCCACACCTGCAATAGGGAGCGCGAGAAGAACTGGAGACCACACTATCAGATGAGTAGGGCGACATGATTGCTCTTACAAGACTCTTACTTGCCGAGTTCAAAAATGGAAGAATGAAAAAATTGCAGAGTTAGGATTCTTCGATTCTTCCCCAAATCGCTATAGAGAAAGAGATTAATTTTGTTGTTTTTTATTTTTGTTTATTAATTTTATGTATTTATACTTAAGACAAAATGTGATTACCAAACTTACCCCTCTTAAAAAATAGAAGTAAAATGAATTTCATAAAAATTAATTTTTTAATAAAAACAAAAAAAGTTAACGGCGCGTGGTATGCACGCTGCGAATTAACGGAAAAAATTGACGGAAAATGGACACAAGGGGTATCGAGTCACGAAGTTAAAGTTTAGGGGACAACTAGTCGTATTTTAAACTTTGGGAGACAATCAGTCAATCGGGGTAAAGTTCAGAAGATAAACGATGTATTTACTCTATATTAAATCATAATTTGGTTAAAAATATTTATACCTAACGGTCTACTTATAAACTGTGATAACTGCATCCCCAAAAGATTTTTACTAGAGAGGAAAGGTTATTCAGCTGTAATATTATATAGCTTTCCACTTGTTTTTAAAGGCTAAAAATGTCTATATGAATTACTAAGATTACATTCTCATCAAATTTAGCGATACATTTAGAGGAAATATATTTATAAATATACCCAAGTACACGCAATATATCATCCCCAAGCAAGTAGAATACTCCTTTTGAAAATCGATTAACTATGCGTCCAAAAAAAAAAAGAAAAAAAATCGATTAAGTGGCTTTCAATAAACCAGATTCTCTTCAATCACATGTCTATATATAGTCTCTCTACTATTTCCCTCTCTCAAATCTCAATATATAGAATCAGTATCTTCTCAGAAAAAGTCATATTCTTTCTAGCACTCTCTTTATCTCTTTTTCACACAAACACACACACACCAAATACATACATACAGAAAGTCAGAAACCTTACCCTTCAAGTAGCTGATCAATCTAATATATGGTATTCGGCATCATCAAATTTTCCAAGATTTAATCTCTTATTAATTCTGATCATAAAGAAATCAAGAACTTACAAAGAATCTCTGTGATGACTTTTAATTACCTAGCTGCGATGGCTTGTGCTTTAATTGGATTCAGTGCTGGAGTAGCGTGTGCATGCCTTCATCTTGAACGTCCTAGAGGGGAGAGACCGTTGGATCCAATGATACGTCAAGGACTTCCATTAATGGAGTACCCAATCCAAGGCATCACACACCTTCAACAGTGCAGCCTTTGTGGTGTAGATTTTGAACACGGAGATCAAGTCCGAGTTTTGACGATTTGCAGACATTATTTCCACATACGTTGCACTGATGATTTGTTCCAAAGGCGCTCAGATTGCCCAATTTGCCATATCATTCAGAGGAATCCCATAGATCCTTGAAGAATATCTCAACTAGCTAGCTTTTACTCTTCTTTTCAGCTTTCGATTCTCCAGCTTCTTTAACTTCTTGGTTCTTTAACCATCTTCATATTCATATTCTTAGTGTCTTATTAGTATTTTAGAGAAACCAACTTTGTTTGATTTTTTGATTTTGAAACAGCTAGATAAAGATATATTAGCAATGATTCATCATATCTTTAGCAGTAATAAACTTCTTATCTTCATATTCATATAAGATTCAAGTACTGTTAGTCATATTCCCATTGTATTTTACCTTATGTTAATCAATATGAAAAGAAGTTCTTTACTTAAGTTTTATCACTTCTATTAGTTCTTGATTATTTAATGTTGCTAAAAATTCGGAATCTGAGATTATTAGTATTTATAAATCCACCTTACGTTGTCATACTCGAATATTATGGAATCTAGAAACGAACTTCTAATGGACTAGATCTATATACTTTGATCTTAAACTGAATGATTTTAACAACCTAACAAACTTTGCTCTCATGAGCGCTTCCTTATTCTGGTAAAGACGCATGAAATTAGAATTATTTACCATGCAAGTACCATGCAAGTATCAACTAATTTCGAAATGGCTCTAGGATGTATTAAAACAAAACCCATTTCAATTTTCTTTTCTAATATCAAATCCTGATTTTACCTATATATTCCTTTGCTAATCGACCCTAGTAAAAAACATGAAGCTATAGTACAACTTTAAGTCAATTCACTTTTCATAAGATAACAGATAATAAAAAGCTTAATTTTTGTATGGGTCAAAAACTTAATTTGTCATCTCCATGACCTAAATTTTATAAAGCAAAACAATGTAAAACATGTCTCTAAATATTTGTAGGGATCTTATATTAAAAACCTATCCATCTATATATTGGACATGCCTTAAAGGTTAGATCTATTTACGCGTCCAAAAAAAAAAAAGTTCAAATCCATTCAATCAATATAACTATTAATTGACCTTGTTATCTAAATGGACTTAAGTTTTAAAAAAGGGATAGTTTATGGGTTAGGATTTTAAGTATTCCTTCTTTGTTTTTGAAAGAAGGTAATGTTATTAAGATTGTTGCTAAATTAGGGAAAGTCACTGACATTGAACTCCCCAATCTGTAGAAATTCATAGAAAATTCTTCAGTTCAAGTTGATTGTTATCTGGATTTAATTTTAAAATCTTGAATGGACAATTAGTGTGGATCTCTTTTAAATATGAGAAACTCTATGATTTATGCACTCTATGTGGGATTCTTTCTCATGAGAAGAGGAACTGTGACAATCCTAATAAATTGATAACAAAGTTAGGAAATTTGATCAGATACTCTAAACAAGAAAAAAAACCAAATGAATTTGTTTTTAGAGCTACTAATAATGGTCCTCAAGTTCAGAAGAAAAAGTTTAAGAGGCCATTAAACACTACTACATATCGACTTTTTAGCGACGACCCGCTTTCGTCGCTAAGTATGAAAAGTCATCGCTAAAGTGGATTAGCGACGACAACTCGTCGCTAATTTAATCGTCGCTAGAAAGTCGTAGGGAGAAGTCAGATTTTTGCGACGAAACAGAGTGGTTTCGCTGAGAATTCGTGGGGCGCCTTTGCGACAACCAATGTCGTCGCTAGTTTCTCTTTGTTAGTGACGACAATATTCGTCGCTACACCAGAATATAGGGACGGCTTAACTCGTCGCCATTTAGTCGTCGGTAATTATTCCAAATACCAGCGACGACTTTCATTCATTTGTAGCGACGACTAGGTCGTCGCTAATTTGTTTTTTTTTCGAATCCTGAATTAAATTTTTTATTTTAATATAATTTTTTCATATTTTATATTTAATTAATTGTTTTTATTTAATTTATATTTTAAATTTTTTTATAAATTTTTTTTATAAATTTATATTTTAAATTTTTTTATAAATTTTTTTATATGCATAATTATACAAATATATCTAATAAATAATTAAAAATCTCAAATATTAATCAGAAAGGAAACCTTAATTTAATTTAATTCCAAAAACCGTAAATAAAGTCAAACATAGCCGATAAAGTCAAACAAAACTGATAAAGTCAAACATAAAATAAAAATTAGTCAAAATATATCAAAATAAAATATAAATAAAATTAAGGAGCATCCAAATCTTCATCATCGCCATCTTCATTACCATCATCATCATCTTCATCATCTCCATCTACTCTCGGTGCTTCGGGGGGATTGGGGCTAGACCTTGAGCGGCCCTCATCTCATTCAACGTCGGCATAGCCGTGTCAAGTATGCTCAACGAAAAGTGACCGCCAGCCGGGGTAGCTGTGGAGGGATTCGATGAAGGGGGAGCCTCGATAGGGGTGAGACCTTGATGCGCGCGAAACCTGTTCATCGCCTCCATCATTACATCTAGCCTCTCCGCATAACTTTGGGATCCGTCTGGGAGACACGGGCCTTCTTATGGACATGTCCGAATCCGGTTACCCAAGCCGTCTTCAGAGGGCACATGACTTGTTCAACGACGTCTCTCATGGCCTCGATCTGGTCTTTCAGCGGCTCTTCACGTGCGGTCCCACTAGATGACCCTGCCCCTTTCTCGCAAACTATTTCCTTAAACTTCTCGCGATACACATCCTGTTACAAGCCATGAAAAGTTAATTAATAAGTATTTAAAAAAGACAATTAAAAAACTAAGAAAGAAAATTTTCTATTTCAGGAAACTTTCCAAATAAGAAAAGTTTATATTTTAGGAAACTCTCCTAAAATGGAAAGTTTCCTAAAATAGATAAGGTAAGCAATATTTTAATAAATTTAATAATAAGAGGAAAAGAAACAAACACTCACATTACACTCTTTGTATGCCGGGTTCCTCCACTCCTCTTTGTCGGAGTCGTAATTCATGTACTCGAAAAAACCCCCAAGATTTGGAAGCTCTCTCTTGTTAGGTAGACTCGTCAAAATAACTTAACGTGTCCTTAGTCTTCTTCATCAGCTTCCCCTGTGCAATAACATTTCAAACAATATATATATTAATAATTAATTAAAGTTAGTAATTTAATTTTTGAAAATCAAAGAATATACCTTATGAATGACCTCTCGGTTCTGCGAATAATTTCTCGAACCAACCTTGCCCGATTTTATCTGCTTTCTCCGGTTCGCCTTGTTAATAGCAGCCTGGTTCTGTTTCAATATATTTCAAAAATGTTAAATACTTTTTTTTAAATATTAAAACTTTCTACTTGAGAGTCCTTGTAATCCCACATCTTACAACTCCTCCTCCAAATTTCTGGATCAACATTAAGTGGTGTTTTCTTCTTATTTTAGAAGGCTTTCTTCAAGTCACCCTTCCACCCCTATACCTAGTCGTCTGGCTTTTGTTTAAATGTTTTTGGATTTCCGGCCAGTCGGGTCTGGTACGCCAGTTATCGAGGTCAAAAAATTGCTTAAGTCGGTCCATAATAGAAGTTTTCATCCCATCAGACACCTCTTTCCAGGTACTGTAGCGAGGCGGGACACTCTCTCGTACAGTCGCCCCTATAACCTGTAAAACGTGGTGACCATACTCTCCGATAGGGTTCCACATCTCGTCTAACATGCAAATTTCTACGGGCAAAGGGTAACCGTGTTTCTCTAGGGCTTCAAGGGCAGTCTTTAAAGCATTGTTTCCTCGGGATTTTCTTTTGCGTGTTTCTGGTTTAATTGAATTAATTTTAAATTGATACATTATTATGTTTTAAATATTTTGATTACCGGAGGGGCCGACACAGGTGGATAAAGTGAGCTCCAGATTTCTAGAGAGATCTCGACCGTCTCCATCACCGTAATGTCCTCGAGCCATTACATCAGCCATCTAAAATTTAACGGAATGACATAAAAATAAATATTACAACAATCGAATAAATTAAATTAATTATTACAAACCAATCGAATAAATGAAATTAATTATTACAAATAATAAATATATAATGAAATAAAATAAATATAACATTAATCCAATCCAGAAGGAATCTGTATCCAAAAATAACAAGTTAGCCTATAAAATAGTAAAATTTCCTAAAAAGGAAACTTTTCTAAAATGGAAAGTTTCCAAATAAGGAAAGTTTATGTTTTTATGAACTTTACCTTTTAGAAAAGTTTCCTAAAGAGGAAACTTTTCTAAAAAGTAAGGTTCACAGAGACTTTCCTAAAATGGAAAGTCTCCAAATAAGAAATGTGTCCATTTTTGTGAACTTTACTTTTTAGAAAAGTTTCCAAATTAGGAAACTTCCCTATAAAGTAAAGTTTCCGAAAATGGAAACATTCCTTATAAGACATTTTTAAACAATTTTTTTACCCTAAATATTTTTTTAAAAATTCTTTCTTAAAACCCTAAAAATTAATTTATTCTACTTTTTTCCCTAAATTCTTTCCTAAAACCCTAAAAAAGGTTTTCTATTTTTGAAAATTACAAATCACATACTAATCATGTTATGAATATTATTATTCTTTTAAAACATCCAAAAATATATATAAGTAATTCGGATTTATTTAAAAAGCCTATTTAAACACATTTATTTTCTATATTTAAAAATCATTAAAAAAAATATTAATGATGTTATACATACAATTCCACTATCAAATCACCCAAAAAAGTACATATATTTTAATTCGGTACTAAAAAAAAATCCTATTTAAACACTTATTCTTTCAATCAAAAAATAGAAAAAAATTAATTTCTATACTTAAAAATCACAAATCACTTAATGATGATGTTATACATACAATTTAATTTTTTGAACACCCTAAAATAATTGTATAACTCGGAATATATTAAAAATTAAATACAAACACAAAAAATTTCAATCAAAAACGGAAAAAAAAAATTAATTGCATAAAGGGGATGAAAATTGCACCTTATTTCATTGGAATTGATCAGGAGATATTGATGAATCCATGCCAAGCATAGATTGTCATAATCAACAAATAAAATAGAAGATTAGGATAAAAGAGGTAATAAAAAGGAATAATGATTAAATTAGATGATGATTATACCTTGTTAGCAAGAGATTAAGCTTCGAAAATGCTTTGATTGTGCTCGGAAATGGTGTGTGGATGATTTGGGGCGGAAATGGAAGGTTTTGGTGATGATATAAGTCAGAAAATGAGCTCACGGTAGGGTTTTATAGATTTATATTGTTAGCGACGACTTTTGTCGTCGCTAATTTTTTAAAAGTCGTCGCTAACTTTGACACGCGTCACGTAACCTACGCACGACCTTTATGTATCTGTACTTAGCGACGTCACGTGTCGTCGCTAACTATACTTGTCGTCGCGAATACGAATGGGCGGGAATTCTGACTGCCCAAATTGACCAATCGAAAATTTGGGAATTGTTAGCGACGAGTAAGGTCGTCGCTAAGTTGTTTGAATCTCGTCCCTAATAGTTAGCGACGAGTTCTTCGCTTAAATTTCGTCGCTAAGATGAAGACCTTGTTGCTAATTTTTTCTTTTCTTTTATTTCTTTTTATTTATTTAAATTATACCTAAAACAACAAAATTAGACATCAAAATGAATCGATAAATAACATTTTAACAACCATAAATTCAAAATCAAATCCATGCTAAGAAAATTTAAAAATGAAACAAAAAATGCTTAAAAATTAAATATCTAATCAGTTTTGTATCCGCTAGTGTCTACAGGCTCCTCATCACTATCAATTTTAATAGGTTCCGCATCTCCGTACTCCTCCCACGTGTCATCTAACATCTCCTCGTTTTCATCAAAAACTAAGTCAACATGAAAATCACTGATGAGTGTCTCCGTGTCAAACACGATCTCTTCGGTAATTTCCAAGTCCAGTCGTGAGTAATCAGTTGGCGTGTTAACCAAAAGAATCGTGATACGTGTGTTATCAGTAGATACTGAATCTGACCCCCATAACTTAGGGGTCCACTATGACGATCGTTGATTTCCCAAACGACTTTTCATCCTTTCATTGTTTTCTTTGTGCTGATCTCGTCAATGTAAAACACTCTTTTGGCTTGCGTTGCTAAGATGTGTAGTTCTGTCTCACACCAAAAAGTAGGTATGTTGATGAAGGTTGCCCCGTGTTCTTTCCTTACCTTCGATATATTATACCACTTACAAACGAATAATACAACAGAACAACCATCATTGAATGTAACCTCTACAATTTTCACTAATTCGCCGTAAAAAGGGGTCTCATTATACATGGCAGATACTCTGTAATCTTGAATAACTCTTTTTTCTCCTTTTGCCCTAGTAACCCATTTAACACCATTCACAATACATGAATCGTATATATGGAACGGACCATAAGACATGCTTGCCAAGGACACTATCTCAGGTGTAGCTATTGGATCACCAGCCAAGCGCATGGCATGAATCTAGCAAACATAAAAAGAGTTAAGTAATTGTCAGATAAATAAATTTTCCAAATAGGGAAAGTTTCCAAATAAGGAACCTTTCCAAATAGGTAAAGTTCCAACCAGGGAAAGTTTCCAACCAGGGAGAATTTCCAAATAAGGAAAGTTTCCAAATAAAGAAAGCTTCCAAATAGGGAAGGTTTCCAAATAAGGTTACTTTCCAAATAAAGAAATTTTCCAAATAGGGAAAGTTTCCAAATAAGGTAAGTTTCCAACTTAATATACATGTTACGTACCTTTTCCAAAAACCACTCCTTAAATGTTTGTCGGTGCATCTCCTCCACTGCTTTAGCCGTCCCTGATAGCGTGGATTTGTGTTCTCTAAATTGTAAGAAAATAATAAAAATTAATGAGCGAATAAATTTTTAAACATAAATTACGTTTACTTACGTCAGATATGTTTCGATCTCGACGCAATTATTCAGAATGTACCAAGGGATTTGATCCTTCATTTTACGTGGTATATGACCAAACTCTTTTTTACCAACGAGAGTACACTGACTCTTAAAAACGGATAGCTCTTTCCGTTTGGGCATTGGGTCGTTGTATCTACCCGGATCATTGTACTTTGTCTTTTCTTCTCGAAGATACCGTGATATGAATGTCAACGTCTCTTCAACAACATAACCCTCCGCGATTGAACCCTCTGGCCTAGCAGGGTTCCGAATATACTCTTTTAACTTTTTCAAATGCCTTTCAAATGGATACATCCACCGCATTTGAACGGGACCTCCTAATAATGCTTCGTCTTATAAGTGTATCACCAAGTGGATCATTATATCGAAAAACGCGGGAGGGAAAAATCAATTCTAGTTTTCACATCACTTCAACCGCTCCCGCCTTACCAGATTCCAACTCTTTCCTACTCAAATTCTTATTACAAACGACTCTAAACACGTTATCCAACCCAATGATCGCATCGCTAATTGATTTATTCTCTATAAGCCCGGGTAAACTAGCCACAAAAAGATAATGCATCATTACGTGACAGTCATGGGATTTCATTCCAATAATCTTACGTGTGTCGCTTTGTACATTATTCCTCAAACTAGACGCGTAACCATTATAACTTTTGTGTCTTCAACTAGTCAAGAAATAATTTCCGTTTATCAGTAGACAACGTATACTTTCCTCTCTTGAGTACCGATTTACCTCCTCTTGTTATAAACCACAATGATTTCCTGATGCCCATATCTTTAAGATCTATTCTCCCCTTCGCGTTATCTTTGTTGGGTATCCCATCAAGTCCTACAACTGTACCGAGCAAGCTATCTCAAACATTTTTCTCGCAATGCATAACATCGATGTTATGTTTTGACAAATTTTATGACCAGTGAGGTAAGCGATAAAAAATACTCTTCTTATTCCAGTTAAACTCACGAGGACCCGTTTTTTCGTCACTTAGCCCCCAAAATCCTCGTGTTTACTAGGAAACACAATGGGCAACCCATCTAGCTGTGTTTGAATATCTGTCGGACTACATTTCCTCGGGGGGCCCTTATTTCATCACCAGGACACAAAGTTTTGTCTTTTCTAAGACGATGTCTCGTAGATAACCATCGTCTATGATCAAAATATACTACACATTTTTTCACCTTCAACGACGGAGTAGAAGTCATGCATTCTGGACATGCTAAGTAACCTTGACCCTGCCAACCTGATGTGTATGACCTAGCGGGGTAGTCGTTAGTAGTTTACAACAAACAAACTTTCATCGTTAACACTTGCTTCATATGAGCATCATACGTAGAGATCCCTGATTCCCACAACATGTCCAAATCATCTATCATAGGGTGGAGGTAGACATCCATGTCCTTACCAGGTGAATAAGGACCCGGAATCAACAAACAAAGCTGAAATGTGGTTTCCTTCATGCATACCCACGGTGGAAAGTTGTATACAGTCAATATAACTGGCCACATATTGTACGAGTTTTTCTCCATAGAGAAAGGACAAAAATCATCGATATCGAGACCCAAATATACATTACGAGGTTCGCTAGCAAACTCATGATGTAGCGCTGCAAATCTCTTCCAACTATCACCATCAACCGGATGACGCAACACATCTGGATTAGTACTCTTTCCGGTATGGTGCCATATCATGTCTTCGGCTGTGTGTTTCGATGCGTATAGACACTGCAACCTCAGGGTAATCGAAAAATTACAAAGCTTTTTATGGCGTACTTACTTACCCTTTTTCGGATCCCATCTAGACTCACTGCATACTGGACACTTGTCGAGAAATTCATTCTCCTTGTAAAAAATGGCACAATCATTCAAGCTAACATCAATAGTAGTGTAACCCATACCCATACTTTTAAACTTCTTGTTGCATTCCTCGTAAGACCCAGGAAAATTGTGAGGTTTGGGCAAAACATGCCCAACCAATTCCAATAGCTCGGTGAAAGATGTGTTAGACCACTTATTTTTTACCTTGATGTGCATAAGCTTTGCAATGAAATTCAAGGAATACATCATTCTAGATCCAGGATATAATTTGGTCTCCATTTCCTCGAACATAGCTTAAAAATGTCACAAATCGGTTGATTTGAGCCTGTCATCACGGTATCACCCGAATGTCCACCAACATCGTAACTATTTCTCAAATCGTCATACGCATTTAACATTTCATTTTCTGGATTTGGCACGGTTTCTTCAGGAATGTCTAGTGTTTCACCGCGTTTTGTCCAAACCTCATACGTGGACATAACCCCATTAGTTAAAAGGTGAGCCTGAACCGTTTGTGATGGATAACGACGATTATTCGAACAACGAGTACATGGGAAAAAATATAGTCATTAAAACTATCTTGTTTGGCGGCAAACTCGACAAAATCTGTTACACCGTATATATATATTTTCCAACAAAAGGTCAGTGGCTTTGATCCAACTCTTATCAAGACCCGAAGACATCTTTTAATAACAATTTGATTTAGCTAAGCAACTACAAGCGTACAAAAATAAAATAAATAATTATTACAACCCAATTGATAAATAAATTAAAAATTACAACCCAAATGAATAAAATAATTAAAATTACAACACGATGAATGAATTAAAATTACAAACTGTTAAATAGAAAAACACTTTCATATATAACTAATTAAACAAATACATATAGGTATAAGAAAATAATAAACAATTGCATGAATTACAACATATCAATAAAAATCATAAAACAAGTATTTATTAGCCTAATCACATTATCTACAATGTAATCATATATTTATTAACAATTATAATCAAAACAATCAAATTATTAAAAAATATGATTTTTATTGAAGATTCCTTGAATTGGATGGGAAGATTGAAGATTGACCATACCCCACCTTGAACGTGGACCTGTTAATGGTGTAAAAATTATTTATTAACCTAATCAAACATCAAATCATGCAATTCACCATCAAATTCAACAAAATAAAAAAAAATGTATTTTTAGAAAAATACCTTAAATTGGATGGGAAGATTGAAGATTGATCATACACCACCTTGAATGTGGGCGCGTTAATGGTGTAAAAATTATTTATTAACCTAATAAACATCAAATCATGCAATTCACCATCAAATTAAACCAAAATATAAATAAAAGAAAATTGAATTTTTGGAAAAATACCTTGATTTGGATGAAGAGTATGTAGATTGACCTTGCCCAAACTCAAATATAGACCTAAGAATGGTGTTAGATGACTTAGAGAATCAAGTAGTAAAGATTTGAGAAAATATGAGTTAGGTTTTTGAAAGAAAGTGGGAGAAAATATTAATAATGGGGTATTTTCTGTGTAAAAAAAACTACTTGTGTTTTATTTTAAGGTTCTTTTTTTTTGCGGCGACTCGCGTTTTCGTCGCTAATTTTTCAAATTTTCGTCGCTAGTAATTAAACATAGCGACGACATTACTCGTCGCTAATTAAAACCAACAATTAGCGACGTCCTATTTATTAAAAAATTAATCGAAAAAAATTAAAATATTAGCAGCGAAATTCGTATTCTCTAATGACGAAAGCTAGTCGCCGTTAATTAGGATTTCTATTAGCTACGAAACTTTAATTGATTAGCGACGAAATCGCGCGGTCGTCTCTAATCTATGAAAACTAGCAACCAACGCGGGTCGTCACTAGTTTTGTCGTCCTTAAAAAGCCGATCTGTAGTAGTGAAATACTAAAAATAAGTTGGGAGGGTATAGAGAAGAAGGTGATATAGTAAGGAAAGAAAATAAAAAAGAAACTGGAGTGGTCTTTACTGAAAAATCTAATGTGGTCCAGTCTTTACTCACTTTTCCAACTGTTGACTTGGGCCTGGAATGTCAAGCAGGAGTGGCTCTCAAGTCGAATCTGAGACTACTAAGCCTAGGTGAAATAAATGCACTTTGTGGGCCAAATCATAACATCCCACTTAAGTGTAAGAGCCCAAGTGTTTTAATAGATCCATCTATCATATTAAATAAAAATAAGAATATTTGTTTTGGATATCTTGAGAGGAATAAAAATCAAATTCAGTAGCTCAAAGATAATTTAGGGCTTCCACTTGAAGATGAATTCGCGTCTTTAGTTCTAGCACTCTCGTTGACTCTAACCTTGATAGAGATGATGATGAGATGGTTGAAGCTCTGTTTTTAGATAAAGAAAGAAATGAAGATGGTATTGAAAAATGGGAAGATGATGGTCCATGGAAGGAATGGAATCTGAAGCGGTGGGTTGACCCATATCAACCCCAAAACTCTCAATGATACAAGGTTGGAACTATCAAGGCATTGGGACGACCTTGGCAGAGCTGAGCCTAGTAGACATGGTAAAGGCTCATCATATTGAGGTACTTTTTCTCTCTGAGACAAAACGTAAAGTTGATTTTGTTGTTAATTTGAGCACAAAGTTAAATATGTTACTAGTTGCACATGTTGACCCTAAAGGTCTCTCAGGAGGTTTAGCTTTTTTTTTGTTATTCAATCTTATAAGTTCTGAAAAGAACTTAATTCAATGTAGTTATGAGGGATGTCAAATTGGATTATGTGAGATTTTCTTTGTATATAGACCAACATAAGATGTAGAGAAGGAACTTTTTCTAAAAAAAATCTCTGATCTTTCTCATACTACTAATTGTTGGTGTATATTGGGAGATTTCAATCTCATAAGATTTCCTTCTGAGAAATTGGGAGGTGAAATTGGGACTTTGTACAAAAACGTATGAGTATGTTCAATGATTTTATTGTTACTAATGAATTGTTTGAATTTCCAGCCAAAGAATGTAATTTTTCTTGGTCTAATAAGAGATATGGCAACCAGCTAATTCAGCAAAAGTTGGATAGAATTTTGTTAAATAGTGTATAGATGGATAGATTCCCAAACTCTTGGCGTTCTCTCCTTCCTCCTACAGGATCTGACCACTCTCCAATTATTTCAAATTATGAAATTTTTAATTTCAAAAAAAATAAGAGGTTTTTAATTGAGAAAGGTTGGATCCGTGATGATTTTTTTTGCAAAATGATTTTACAAAAATGGAAAACTCAATCTTTTGATTCACTGAGAGGTATTAAAAGGTTTGGGATGAAACTTTTTCATATTTATAAACATGTTACTCTCTAGGCTAGGAAAAGAATTTTAAACAACCGAATTTTAATCAAAACAACCCTAGCCCAGATGGAAAGGTCGTTTAATGAACCTTTATCTAACAATAATAAAATGGCTTTTGATAGTCTGAGTTTGGATCTTGAAAGTTATTGGAAAAAAGAAGAAATGTACTGGGCACATAGATCAAGTAATTTTTGGCTCAAACTTGGTGATAAAAATACCAAGTACTTCATGTTATTACTATAGTTAAGAGAACTAAAAATAGAATCTCTAAAATAAAAATTGGTGATGGAGATTGGATTACTAATAAAAGTGAGAATGTCCGAGAAATTAATACATATTATAATAATTTTTTAAAATAGTGGGTTAAGGCAATATGAACCGATTTTGAGTAGATCCAAAAAGTAGTTACAAATGAAATGAATGATCAGTTGATCAAACCAGTAAAAATTGATGAATTAGTATTTACAGATGGATTAGGAGGTTTTTTCTTTAAGATATTTTGGGAGGAGGTAAAAATGAATCTGCTTGATTTGGTGGCTGATTTTACATATAATAATTCTTCTATACAAGATATCAATAGTACAATTATTGCGCTTATTCCTAAGTGTACTAATCCTGATTTGGTTTCTTCTTTTAGACCAATTAGATGTGCAAACTTCATTTACAAAAATATCTAAAATCTTGGCTAATAGATTGCAACCTTGGTTGGGTGAGATTATCTCTGAAACTCAAACAGCTTTTATACCAAGAAGATCTATTTTTGAAAATATTCGTATTGCCTAGGAGGTAAGTAACTTTCTTAAAAATAAAAGAAGTTCAAAAAAATATAGTTTGGCTATCAAGGCAGATATGAGTAAAGCCTATAAAAATATTGAATGAGGTAACTTAATTGATTTACTCAGAGAAATGGGTTTTCATAACAGATGGGTTGAATGGATTGAGAACTGTGTATCCTCTGTTACTTATACGATCCAAATCAATGGTGAGCTAGTTGATATTGATATTCCTCAAAAAGGTATTAGACAGGGTGATCCCTTGTCACCCTATCTCTTTTTCCTTGTCACTTAGGCTCTTACATTTTTGATTAAGTATTATGTGCAGCTTGGGCTACTCAAAGGGTTAAAAATAGAGAGATCAACCCCTACGATATCACATATCCTATTTGCATATGATAGCCTCTTTTTTCTAGAGGAAGAGAAATATAATATTGATATTTTTATCACTATTCTTAACTAGTATAGTTATGCTACAAGTCAAAAAGTCAACCTCAATAAAAGTGGAGTTCTTTTCAGTGAGAACACACCAACTGAAGTGAAAATTTAGATCTTTACTCAACTTAGAATGAGAAGATTGGAAGATTTTGGTAAATATCTTGACATCCCATCTTCTTGGGGTAAGTATAAGGTAAAATCTTTGGAATGGATTGTTTAAATGATTTTAAAAAGAATGGAAAGTTGGGATACTAAAATTCTTTCTAAAAGTGGTAAGGAAATTTTTGTTAAGGCAATTATAGGTGCAATACCAAATTTTATTATGTCAGTTTTTTAATTCCCAAGAAACTTACTTCTCATTTAACCTCTTCGATCTCTAACTTCTATTCAAATAATCAAGGCGAGAGTATATGTCACTGGATTAAATGTCAAACGTTGATGAATTCTAAAGAGGATGGGGGATTAGGGTATAAAGATTTCCATACTCAAAACTTGGAATGCCTAGAAATTTATACTTAATGAAGAATCACTTCTTTATAATGTTTTTAAAGGCAAATACTTTCCAAATTCAAATTGTTTGAATGCTACTTTGGCTTGCAACTATTCTTGAGGATGGAAAAGTTTGATTGAAGGAAGAAATTGTTTTAAAGATGGTATTTTCTGGACAGTGGGAAATGGCACAAAAATTAACATATGGGATGATTTCTAGATTCCCAATACTCAAGATATTATTTAACCTCAGGGTTGTATTGTTAATTTTGTCTTAGATTTAATTTTACATGGATAGATTGTTTGGAATATGGATATGGTCAATGAATTATTCTCTCCAAGTGTTGCAACAACCATTTGTAAGTTATATCTCCCATCTTTTTACTTTCTTGACTCACCTTCTTGGATTTTCTCCAAAAGTGGAGAAGTCATTGTTAAAGATTACTATAAAAAAACTGTGGAAGGCTCAACAAATGAGTGAAATGATCAACGATAAAAAAAGGTCGAATATCTTTTTAATTGGAAACATCTGATTGGAAATTTATTTGGCAAATGGAAGTAATGCCAAAAATAAAAAGTTTCATTTGGAAATATTGTGAAAATGGTCTGGAAACTAATGAAAATAGGTTTAAAAAGAGATCGATCGATTCTCCAAAATGTGATATCTGTGTTGAAAAGGATGAGACTATTGAGCATCTATTATTTCAATTTTCTTGGGCTAGGGCAGTTTGATTTGCCAACTGATCTCTCCCTATTTGTCATGAAATAATCCTACTTGGAGACATCATTTTAATTGTATTTATTAGGTTATAGGTCGTTTTTCACATGATTTAGTACACTTTCCTATTTTGTGTCTTAAATTGATTATTTATTATTTTTAGAG
This sequence comes from Nemophila menziesii, assembly GCA_029959085.1. Taxonomy (NCBI): domain Eukaryota; kingdom Viridiplantae; phylum Streptophyta; class Magnoliopsida; order Boraginales; family Hydrophyllaceae; genus Nemophila; species Nemophila menziesii. The sequence goes on along the minus strand of JARWIR010000011.1, from coordinate 31,731,019 downwards.
CATATTGGGTTTAATTATCTATTTAGTGTGAAGCTTTAGAGATATATGGTAATTAATTAGAGTCCAAGTTAAATACTAAGAGATACGGAAATAGATAAAAATGGAAATTGAAGATAAGGAAGTAAAAGCTAAAAACATGGAAATGGAAAAGCTGCCTTAAATCTGAATTCCAGAACCTACGACCACAAATCAGCTTGTATCTCAAAATCGGTGAGGAATTTGGCAAAACGGTCAAGAGAAAAGTTAAATATCTTTCCGAGACGATGAATTTCGACTACTCATACATGTCAAACAGATGAGTATTGAAGCTTTTAGGACCAAAACATATACGGGGTTGATTCCATATTTTTGGGCTACGAATTTGAGTTGGGCTTGGAGTCCAACACTTATCTTTTCCTTCAAGAAAACGATTAGTTCTTCCTATACACTATGAATACAACCTATTATCATTAGAAAAATCATCCTTGGCAAAACCTTAAGCCAAGAGGAAGCTGCAACACAAGAGAAGAAGTCTGGAAGGAGCTGAACACCATATTATGTCTTCTTCCATCTTTAAATTTGTAATTTCTTTCTTTTCTTTCTCTAGTATGAACTAATTTACTTTTAGCTTGAGATTTATCATTTATGTATGAACCCTAGTTTTCCTATTTGGATTTGGGATACTACGATATTTAATTGGAATTTATGTTTTATATTCTGTTTATGTGTTTTAATTTATTGTCTGTTTTCCTTGCGGTGCGCAACATATATGATTACCTTAATAGTAGGTAGATGATCGCCTTAGCTGTGTGTCTAATTATTGAAACACCACATAACGTCTAGAACGAGGTTTAGACCTGACAAATCAACCTAACTAGATAATCATTAGGGTATGTTTTCACCACTATCATCATGTTTGGAATTGAATTGCTTAGGGCCTTGGTGGCGCTTGATTACCCTAGGTTTAGGCTGCCTCATGATGTGTCCGTAGCCCCCTTAGTCGCTCTCAAGGTCTAAGGTATGAGAATTTAGAATCCTGATTATTTCATAATACATAATTCACCCTTAGACGATAGAATAACCAAAACTAGTGTGGATTACTTACTAATATCTCGAGCTAAACTCTCATACTACTTGCTTCTCTCTTTTATTTAATTTCATGTCTTTTATTTTCTTAGTTTAATTTCGAGTTTTTAAGCATACAAGTCTTTTCCCTTTTTATTTTCTTGCGTATTATTTGTTCTAGCTTCTAAATATATGCACTTGAATATTTGCATAAGTTCTCTCTAACTTTCGTAGTCTCTGAGGAACGAATCTTACTTATTCATTAAAACTTGCATATGTCCTGTATACTTGCAGAACCGTGCTAGCCTAGGGTGTTTTATTGCACTGATTTATCTATTATTTTATAACACCTTAGGCGACACCAAGTTTTTGGCGCCGCTGCCGGGGACTACATCGTTAGTCCTTGTGCATATATCTAGTGCTTTTATTTCAGTTAGTTCTATTTTACGCTTTTGTCTTTTAGTTTTTGTTTTACAGATTTTTACAGATGGAGATCCTAAGGAGACTTGAGCTACCCATCTCGTTTAGAGTGCAACCACGCGGAATCCGCACTCCTAAATTCCAAGCCGCTAAATTTAGGCCAGATCCAGGGATGTTAGCACAATTTGCAAATCATGGACAATTTAGCGGTGCTGCACAACAAGATCCGATCCGATATATTCAGAAATTCATGCAGATCTGTGATGCTTATATCGTAAGAGGAGTTACTAAGGAGCAAATGTACTACATTATGTTCCAGTTCTTCTTGACCGGAGGTGCAAGCGATTGGTACGATACCCAATACCCTCACGTGATTCCAGATTGGGATAAGCTTCAAGCTGGATTCCTAGACCGATTCCATCTGGTTAGTAGAACATTAAAAGATATGTTGGAGCTTGAACAGTTTATGCATGAAAACGGAGAAAGTTTGGGTGAAGCATGGTTACGATTTCATGAAAACAAGGCGAGATGTCCATACCACAAATCATCACCAGAATATTCTTTAACCATGTTCTATGGAGGACTTAATAACGAGTCCAGGGCAAGAGCAGATTCATTAGGAAACAAAGGTTTTGTGTTATTGGATCCCACAGAAGCCGAAATTTGTATGGAGAGAATTCTTCAGAACGAGAGAAGTTGGCCAAGTGAATCAGAAGAAAAAGAAGTCACTTCAGAATCTCTGAAGCTCGAATAATTGAGTCAACAACTCAAAGAACTACAAGAACAAGCTTGAACAATTGCCCAGGTAAATCTAGTACGTACTATACCTTCGTGTCCAGGTTGTGGTTCAAGAAATCATATGTGGGAAAGGTGTATGAATAATCTAGCTTCAGTTTCTTTTATATCTCCGCAAAGTAACCATTATTCTAATGGTTGTGATTATCCTCAATAGAGCTACGCTAGACATCAGCCTCCACAACAACAAAGTTGGGTCAGAAATCAAGAGAATTATCATCAACCCCAACCTCAATCTTACTATCCACCACAACCTATATAACAGAAAGCGCCAATTATTAAGAAAAACTTATCAAGAACCACTGAAACAATCAATGCAACTGACAAATAAAGAGAAACCTCCGAGTTTGAATGCAAGTATGGCTAAGATGATGCAAGTAGTTGAAAAAAATATGAAAATGAGCCAGCAAAGAATTCAAACCCAGCAAAAGATGATTAAGAATCTCGAGCATACCTTATCACTCATGGCGAGTACACTACAAAATAGGCCAAAAGGGCAACTCCCAAGTGATACTATTGCTCCTCGAGATGATGCTTGTCATGCAGTTGAATTGCGAACTGGTAAACAATTACCTCCACCTAGAAGAGAACCTGAACCAACCACTATTCCTGAAAAAGAGGTTGAAGAAACAATAGAAGATAAGGTCGAAGAGGTAGTTGAACCAAAGAGTGTCCCGGAGAAGACACCAGAACAAAGAAAAAGCTCAGTGGTACTTAATACACGCCCTCCACCTCCGTACCCTTCACGTGTCAAGAAAAAGGACAATGACCAAAAATTCAAGAAGTTCTTTGACATGGTGAGCAAGTTAGATATTTATATTCCGTTTGTAGAATCTCTCAAGAGAATGCCGAAATATCTAAAATTCATGAAGGATATTCTCTCCAACCAACGAAGTTTAGAAACTGGGGAAACAATTGGATTGCCTGTGGAGTGTAGTGCTATTTTTGAAAACAAGTTACCACCGAAGCTAGAAGATCCCGGAAGTTTTACGATTCCCATTGGTATTGGAGACAATTGGACCGGGAAAGCATTATGTGATTTAGGCGCGAGTAGCAATCTCATGCCGAGGTCCCTGTTCGAGAAGCTTAATATAGGAGAGGCAGTACCCACTTCTGTGGTATTACAAATGGCGGATCGATCCCTCTCCCGACCAGTAGGTAAAATTGAAGATGTTTTAGTTAAAGCTGGTACTTTTATTTTTCCTTGTGATTTTATTATTCTTGACTACGACGCGGATAAGAATGTCCCCATCATCTTGGGTAGACCATTCTTAGCCACGGGGTGTACACTAATAGATGTTGAGAATGGTGAGTTGATCATGAGAGTCCAAGACGAACAAGTATGATTCAATGTGTTTAAGGCTATGAAATTACCAGATTCGAAAGATGAATGTTTCAATATAGATATCATCGGAAAACTTACACAAGAAGTCTTCGATGAAGCCATCATAGATAATGATCTTTACGTAGCCTTAAAACTTGAATCGCAAAAGGAAGACGATAATACCACTAACGAAGTTGCTGCATTAGGATCAAGCATACGAGAACAACTTCGAGAATCAGGTGACATTGAACCAATAAAGCAACCATCCATAATATGTCCACCTGTTCTCGAAGAAAAACCACTTCCCGATCATCTAAGCTATGCATATATAGGTATGAACAAAACTTTACTTGTTATTATTTCTACTAACCTTTCAGGTTCTCAAGAAGAGAAGCTGCTTCATGTGCTTTGCGCTAACAAAGAAGTAATTGGATGGACTATTGCCGACATCAAAGGGATTAGTCCTTCTGTTTGCAAACTTAAAATTATTCTCAAGAACGAAGGTGGGCGATCTATAGAGGGACAAAGAAGACTCATGCCAGCTATGAAAGAAGTGGCGAGGAAGGAAGTGAACAAGTTACTAGACACAGGAAGTATCTATCCGATTGCTAGCAGTGATTGGGTTAGTCCAGTGCAATGTGTTCCAAAGAAAGGAGGTATTACTACCGTCCTCAATGATCAAGGTGAAGCCATACCATCAAGAACAGTTGTGGGGTGGCGAGTATGCATGGATTACCGAAGACTCAACGAGGCTAAAAGAAAGATATATATTTGAAAAAAATAGCGTGATATCTCAACATCAAAAAGAGAGTCATAGCTATACAAAAGAAAAAAAATTGATATGAAAAGAATATATATATATATATTTGGACCGACAAAGTGGAATTCGTATATCATCATAAAAAAGGTTTTAATTGGGATTATTGGGGATGCAAATCAAAAGCATCAATAAATTGGGTTGAGTGAGAACATATTCGAGTGAAAACTCAAGCTCTAGGGAGATTCGTTGATGGCTAGTGAGGAGGGAGCCAAAAACTCACTTTTCATTATCCAAATATACCACACCGTCCCTAAAGCCAAGTTATAACCAAAGACCTTAGGATTTCTAGCTACTTGGTGGAGAAACAATTGAGCTGTTAGGTAGTAGGTGAGTGGACCATTGGATGTTATATTAGGACCTATGAACAACCTATAGCCATTAGCATGAACTAAGTTATCAACCTCTCCTTCTGACATTGCGAAGTTAATCTTGACTTGAATTCATGTATTGTTAATTATATGTATATTGAGCATACTTGTGCATTATTTCTTGAGCATTACTACATGAGACTTTCTAGATATGTTTCTCTAGGATCATTCATTGTTTTTTATTTTTCTTCTTCTTCTTCTTCTCTATTTATTATTTGACTACCCTACTGTTTTTATATTTATTGTATCGGGACGATACAACTTTGAGTTGGGGGACTTGATGTCTCCCTATTTTTGATGAATTAATCTAGGTTGAATACATCATTTTAGGTGTATTTGAGCATTTAATTTTAGATTTTTATTCATATTTTAATATTTTCCTATTTCTTGTCTTGATTTAATGATTTATTATTTTTAAAGCATATGGTTTAATTTGTTTGTTTAGTGTGTAGCTTTAAAGATATATAATAATTAATTAGATGCCAAATCAATTCTAAAAAGATAAGGAAAGAAGATATGGACGGAAATTGGAGATAAAAGGAAGTTGAGATAAAATAGGAAAGAAAAAGTTGTCAAGTAAATCCGAAATTCTGCAGCTACGTCCACTAAAGTGAAAATAAAATCGGCTGGGAATTTGGATGAGCAGTCTAAATGAAAAGTATAGATATTTTTGTCGCGGTCGTTTTGATATAAAGTAGGTGAAAATCAGACTAATAATGAAGGAGTTACGACCAAAATAAGAAAGCAACAGTTTATCCCTTATCCTATATTTAAGGAAACGAATTTGAGTTGGACTTTAACTCAAATTACTTGCCCTCTAATCCAAGATTTCGACCTATGGTTTGAAAAATCCTATAAATATACATTCTTATCATTAGAAACGCATCTTTGGTCATCCCTTAGACCAAGAAGAAGCTTACATCAAGAGAAGAGAAGATCAGAGGAGTTACACAACAAATCATGTCTTCCCAATCCTTCAAATTTGTAATTGTTTTCTTTCTTTCTCTAGTATGAAATAATTCTTGAGATTCGCATATGTGTATGAACCGTAGACTTGTTTTACATTTATTTTAGTTTAGGATGTTTGCATTTAAATGAAATTAGTGTTTTATTTTTTGATTATATGTGTTTTGATTTATTGTCTGTAGTTCTTGCGGTTGAAAATGTTTAAGATTACTTTAATAGTAGTTAGATGGTCACCCGGAAGGGGAGTCTAATTATTGAAACACCACATAAACGTCTAGTGTGCGGTAGTGATCCGGAAGGACTTGCCTAACTAGATAGCCATCAGGGTTTGAGATTTAATCACTGATCATTGCGCAGGGTCCCCTTACCCAAGTCCCCTGGTAATTGTTTGGTCGCCACCTAAGTCCACCCGTAAGGGGGTTAGGAGGAATATAGAATCCTGGCTATTGCATATCACACAATTCTACCTTACATGATTAGAATAAACAAGGCTAATGAGAATTATTTTCTATATCTCGAGATAAACTCTCATACTATCTGTTTCTCATTATTTATTTTCCAGTCCTTATTTTATTTAGTTAATTGTTTAGAGTCTTAAAAACCAAACAAATATTCCATAATCCTTTATTTTCCGTGTATTATTCTTCTAGCTTTCTTATTTGCACATTATATTGCATAAATTCTCCTAACTTTCACATTCTCTGAGGAACGAATCTTACTTATCATTAAAACTTGCATACGATCTGTGATACTTGTAGTGAGTAACTTGTTTAGGTTAAGGTGTTAGTTGCATCTTTTATTATTATATTTTTATCATGCCCTAATCGACACCAATAATGAACCCTAATTAATTTTTTATTCATGGTTTTGGTGATTTGGGATAATTTACTTTGTTGAACTGGATTGAATTAGTTATTCCATTGTTTATCATATTTGTGCTTGTTGCCTATTTATATCTTGATCGAATATAGGTCGTTTGAGACTTTTCGACTAAAACCCGGATGGGTCGTGATTTCAGACATAATATATAAATGTCTAGTTCCTTGAATCAGACGATTCTTACACGCTAGGTATTCAATAGGGTCAGGAACTTAAGCCTACCTGAAAACTGAGAGGTGTATAAGGTACAATGCTAAGATCACCCGGGCGGGGACTTAGATGCATTTGAATCCCAATTAATGCGAAATATTCAATTCACCCTTATACCATAATCATGATAATTATCGATTAGGAGGATTACTCAAGAATCAAGCATTGTTTTTTTTTATATCTTTCACATCTTTTTGGGTGAATGACAAATAGGGTCTTGGAGACAGGATTATCGTCCTATAGAAACTAGTGGGAATCTTATGTCTTTAATGAGATCTCAAGGATATACTAAAATACACTTATATATACAAACAACACTAAAAGACAAAAAAAATTGTTGAGGGTTGGCACTGTTCATCTCCAGCCTGCGGCCACCGATACTCTATATTTTTCCGAGACTCTATGATTTGTTCAGATACTCTATATTTTAAATTTGATGTGTACCAGAATAAATTATAGAGTAACGAGATAAAAACTAGAGTATCGAAAAAGTATAGAGTATCAGAAATTAAAAAAATGAGTACCGATAAAATTGTTGAGTACTCAATTAAAAAAATGGTGAGTAATATTCAAAAAATGCGGAGTACTCCATGAAAAAAATGAGTACCCCATACAAATATATATTAATCAAAAACAAAATAAAGATTAATAACCAAACAGAATTATAATTTATTAACTTTTCAAAATAATATACATTATTCTAACCACTAACTAAAAAAATAAAGAGTATTACATTTTCTAACAAAAAGAAAAGAAAATAAATGAAGCAACCTTGACCCTTTATACCAGTGAAGGTGGAGGATATGAGAGGATCGTCGCAGTAGTGTTGGTTAAAAAGGACGGTGCACACGTGGCACAAGGAGTTACCGCAAGGTTAGTATTGAAGAAAGTCGTACCTAAGTGTAATTTCAAGGTGTTCTATTGTGTTACAGAAGAAAAATTAAAGTGAAAAGCTCGAATTTTCAGAAATTAATGTGAATCATTTTGATCATGAAAAGTCTCCATTCTCATGTGCAAAGAATGGACTGCAACCACTCTAACCACCATCACCATTCTGAACCACCATCACCACTCTGAATCGTCGTCGCTCCCCGCCATGGATCTACAGCAACTCTGGCAATACTCGAACCGAGCACAAACACAAAAGACCGGAGCTCCATTTTCGAGCTTTCTCTTCACTATTACGTGACCAGTCTGATTCATGGAGTTCGTTCGCGGGTGGTTAACGAATCTATTTTTCATAGCTTTGGGTCAGATCTGAGTTATTCTTCTCCGACGAGATCTCTTCACTGGAAAATAGATCTCCAACTCGTCAATTTCACACCATTCTTCTTGCTCTTTGCACCATCTCGAAGCTCCACTGTTAGAGACATGTACTACACTCCCCAAGTTCTCAAACAAGTGGGAGTTACTGTACTTTTATCAAACCTATGCCTTGGATTTGAATCTGCATCGTTTCTTATTAGTGGACTTACGAATTTCTTGATGCTTACTTCTATAGTTGTTGCTATGAGTTTCATGGATGTTATTGGTAATAGGTACGGTTTTCCGTGCTACTTCTTTACTTTAGCTTCTTCGTTTTTTAACTTAAAAAGAGATGTTGCATAGAAGATATTTCATGGCTGGATCTCACCAGAGATAGAAGTTTGTTGCTCTTGGAGAGATGTGGTAAACGTGAGGTGAAGAAAGAGAAAATAAGAGGAAAGAGTATTAGGGTTTTAAACTAAAATCCGAAAATTATGTTTACATAGGAAAATAAACAAACAAAAGGGGGTTAAAATGTCATTGGAAATTTGGACTATAGTGTAAAATTTTATTTGAGGTCTTTAGTAAGAAAAAAAGAAGGTAAATGGGGTAGGGAAATGACATAGTGAGTGGCTTCAAAACTCGTTGGGTAAAAATCTCTATCTTTTTATTCTCCTTAGTATTTTCTAGAAGAAAATAGTTGTTCTATAGTTGTTGCTATGAGTTTCATGGATGTTATTGGTAATAGGTACGGTTTTCCGTGCTACTTCTTTACTTTAGCTTCTTCGTTTTTTAACTTAAAAAGAGATGTTGCATAGAAGATATTTCATGGCTGGATCTCACCAGAGATAGAAGTTTGTTGCTCTTGGAGAGATGTGGTAAACGTGAGGTGAAGAAAGAGAAAATAAGAGGAAAGAGTATTAGGGTTTTAAACTAAAATCCGAAAATTATGTTTACATAGGAAAATAAACAAACAAAAGGGGGTTAAAATGTCATTGGAAATTTGGACTATAGTGTAAAATTTTATTTGAGGTCTTTAGTAAGAAAAAAAGAAGGTAAATGGGGTAGGGAAATGACATAGTGAGTGGCTTCAAAACTCGTTGGGTAAAAATCTCTATCTTTTTATTCTCCTTAGTATTTTCTTTAATTTCACTTTAGTTTAATCTTTGTTTGATTGCAACTTAGTCCTTTTAATAAAAACCAAATACAAAATCCTTTATCTTATTATTGTTTTACTTGCAACTCAACATTTTATTACACTCAAAACGTACTTATTACAGCGTTAGTGGTCCTTTAATATCTATATCCATAAGGCTTATCATATTTTTACTTGGCGACAACTAGAGGTGGAAATCGGAAGGAACAGATTGGAAAAAGGGTATTTCGGAAAAATTCCAATTCTTTTTCGGAATAGATTTTTTCCATTCCAATTCCTATTCAACTTTTCAAAACCGGGAAAAACGATTCCTAATACGGAATTTCGGAATTTACCGTAAATTCGGAAATTTCGGCTCGGAACTTTTGGTTCGGAAAATACGGAAATTTGGGTCGGAATTTCGGAACTTTTGGTTCGGAAATTACGACACTAAGAGTTATAAATCGAAACAGTAGTTTAATACTTACCCAAAGAATAACCGTAGTAAAAAACTAAACTTATAAAACTTACACGAAAAGTAACAGTAGTTAAAAACTAAACCACATTTACTTTTTTCACTTACATGAAAAAACAAATATTGCAAAAATATTTTGGAAAATGATCCTACAATATTACATGTTTCAAGGACTAATGAAACAGACCATTGATTTTCATGTTTCAAATACTCCATGAAATATTATTTTGAAATATAATTTATAATTCGGTAATATAATTCGAAATCAAAAAATCGGATCGGAAATATAATTCGGAAATAAAATTGGATCGGAAAACCTGGATTTTCGGAAATATATATGTAGTTCCGATCCCGATCCGATTTTTTCGGAAAAATCAGAAATTGGAATTTCGAAACCTTAAAAATCTGTTCCGAAATTGGAATTTTCGAATCAGAAAAGTCGAAAATCAGAAATTTCGGATCTAATTTTTACCCCTAACGACAACCCATACGCTTTGAAACTATATGGTTTTTAAGACATGCACACCAACGAACAATTTTTGAGTTGAATTTTTTGTCTCTCAAATTAAATCACACCTTCCTAATTTTAAAAGAATATATTCAATTTACCTTGTATATGAAAATAAATTTTATATCAATAATTATGCCCAATGAACAAATTTAGCATAACATTAAACAATCAACTAGATAAGAAGTAAAAGAATTTCCATATTATTAATGTTAAGAGTAGTTCGTTCTACTCGGATAATCATGAGGTAGTTCAAGATATTAATCGTGTTATAGGGATCGACTGCAGGTTCCGCCCCATGATTTCAGAAGCATGGAGGTGGATAGAAAGATTCCCGGAGTGGAAGGTTATCATGTCAAAAGGAAATTTAATGGAATGGCAGAAACCTTCGTCAAATGCGCCCGAAATAATTTAGATATATCTAATTGTCCTTGTGGATCTCTAGTAGAGTTTTATTTTAATATTAGTAGGAATATTCGTGGTGCATTAGAAATCAATGTTAGTTTTTTTTTTCATTTAATATTAATCACATACTCTTCCTATACCGACCAAAAAAAATCACATACTCCTATATATTAAAATATAATTTGTCTAACAAATTTATACCTAACGGGCTGCTTATAAACTGTCATAACTGCATCCCCAAAGAATTTTACCAGAGAGGAGAAATTATTGAGCTGTAATATTATTTAGCTTTGCACTTTTTTAAAGTCTAAAAATGTCTATATGAATCACTAAGATCACATTCCCTTTCAAATTTAGCGATATATTTACAAATATACCCAAGTACACGCAATCTTCCCCAAGCAAGTAGAAAAAGTATTATGCATATACCCCTTTGAAAATCGATTAACTGACTTTCAATAAACCAGGTTCTTTTCAACCACATGTCTATATATAGTCTCTCTACTCTTTCCCTCTCTCAAATCTCAATAAATAGAATCAGTATCTTCTCAGAAACAGTCATATTCTTTCTATATCCACAAGTGTAATGGAACCTTTCTCAATTTAACCCATAATGGAACCTTAGTCAAATCAAGCTTCTCAAATTTCATGTTAGGTTCCCATTTTATCAAGATCATAATTCTACCATTTACATGCCAAACTTGCTCTAATATCTATATAATAAAGCAGAATGAAACCTAACTCTCCCTATTTATCCTCAAACTTCCCCGTTCGTCTCATAATTACCCCATTTGGCTCATAATCCCCCCATTCATCTCATTCTCTCATTTATTATATATACACATTACACATGACTCAAATATATACACATTATTATATACGCATGAAAATAATTAATAATATATAATTCATTGAACCTTCATATAAATAAAATAATTAATAATATATAATCCACTTAGCCTTCATATAAATAAAATTATAATAATTCATATTATTTTTCATATAAATAAAGTTTATTCCTTTTTATTAAAATTTACAAAGTACTAAAAAATTAAAAAAAAATTTAGAATTTATTATACGAAAAATTTAACTAGATACAATATAAAATTAAAAAAAAAATCACTTTACATTACAATATATAAATAATTTTTTTTCTTTTATTTTTGATTGTCAAAACATGTATAATTTTTACAGAAATCATTTCAACTTTATAAAAATAAATTTTCAAGACAAGAAATATATTGATTCAGCACATAAAAATTATAGAATACTATAAAGTCAAGATGGAATTCATAGAATAATAAATATATATATGTCTATCATATAAAAGATTAAAATTAATAAACACTTAAAGGATAATTAAGAATTAAAATTATTTGATAATTGACCATAATCTATATAATAAAATACTTTTTTAAACGGGTTGGACCCTTAACAAAAAAGACGAGCATGATCGTCTTTGGTCCCTTAATTTATTTCTTCACATTAATTGCATCAATTTTTTTTCTAATAAAAACTTAATTGTCCCTTATCCCACTCCATTAGACATCTAAAAGTTCCATATTTGGTCCACGCTGACCGCAACCTCTAACCTTAACCCAAATTCTTAACCATAACCATAACCTAAACCTTAACCTCAAACTCAACCTTTGAATTCAACGTAACATCAACCTCTAACTTAAATTTAACCTTAAACTTAACCTTAACCTTCTCCTTAACCCTAGACCTGTCCCTAGCCCTCGACCTATCCTTAGATTTAGCGTAAGCCTTAGTCTTAGTCTTAGTCTTAACCTTAGCCTTAGCCTTACCTTTAGCGTTAGCCTTATCCTTAGAATTAGCAATACTCTTAGTCTTAGCCTTAGCCTTAGTCTTAGCCTTAGCCTTAGCCTTAGCCTTAGACTTAGCCTTATCCTTAGCCTTAACCTTAGCCTTAACCTTAGCCTTAGCCTTAGCCTTAACATTAAACTTATACCTAGCCTTAGTCGTAGCCTTAGTCTTAGTCTTAGACTTAACCATAACCATAAACTTAACATTAACCTTAAACTCAACCCTTAACTCCTTAACCCCTTAACCTTAACCTTAACCTCAACCTCAACTTTTCAACTAATAACCTTAACCATATCCTAAACCCTAACCTAACATTAACGTTGAACTTAACCTTAAACTTAAACGTAAACTTAAACTTAAACATAAACTTCAACTTATACTTAAACTTAAACTTAAACATAAACTTAAACTTAACTTTATTGTTAACGTTAACCTTACCCTCACTGGTGGTCCTTTGTGTGTTCTAAAATGTATGCAAAAGTAAATCGAACCACAACCGCAAGTGTACGGTTGTCCCAAGTATTATAACTGATAATACAGATTCGTTCCAAGGACGGGATGGTTGACTACAATGCTTATCTATTAATGATTGATGCACTTATGAAAACAAATAAAGGTAAAATGTTTGTTTGGTTTTGTATTAATTCTAAATAAATGAAAGACAAATATTAAAATGCAAATAAAAGCTAAGACGCAAGTAAGATGATGTAAAACGCAATATGAGAAGTAGCACTTGAGAACGCAAGGATCCTCCCAATCCAATTTCCTAACTTATGTTGTTTAAGGGCTAAATTGGTCAATTACAATGGTCGGGATTCTAAATTCCTTATACCCCCGTCAGGGTGGACTATAAGGCAATCCTAGAGTGTCACTAGTCCCGTCAGGGTAAATATGATCCACTTTCGGATGTTTAAGTTTTATTACCTCATTGGCCCTAGAATTAGCTAAGTTCGTCAGAATCAATAGCTTCTATCCTAGATTGAATAAATGGTTCTATATCTAAACCCTCCGTCAGGATGATCCTATCGCCACTAATTGGAATAGCCTAGATACTAACACCTGTTCTTAGTTAGCTACTCCAAAAACAGTAATTAATCTCAATTTATTGAAAAGAGTAAAAGACCTAATTTAATTTAATTTAACAGAAACCCAAATTCAACATTCGTAATTCAGTAAGACTGGGATTCACCCATTAATTGTTCTCAAGCACTATGAAAAGCTTAGCTCATATTAAAAAGAAAAACTAAATTAAATGTAAAGGAATTCATATTTGATTACAAAATTAAAGATAAGAAAAACCTAATTTCCGGAATAGGAATGACTACGAACAGAGATATAGACCGTCTCCGGCTCTTGTAGCTTCTTCTTTCTTCCTTCCGTTGACTTCTCTCTGGTGTTTAATCTTGTGGAATGTGAATTGTGTATAAAATAGAAGTCAAAGGCTAATTTTATAGGTGGAAATTCGGATTAGGGCTTGGACCTAAGAATAAAACATTAATTTAATGTCCAAGCCCAAATTCTAAGCCCAAAATCCCGTAACTGCTGATACACCTTCACTAAAACGGCTTTTCCCGATGCGCTATAACTCCGATTGAGCTCATTCTAGTTGCTACAGTTCCGTAACTCGATATGGAACGTTTTCTCTTCACAGGTCAGCGGCTAAATCATCGCTTAATCACCTCAAAATCAGCAATCTATGGCCTGGAAAATGTATTTTCAGCTCTAAAAATAATATCTTCGGGATTTATCTTCAAGTCTTGACTCTATCTTTTGATCTTTTGACTTTCTTCTTGAATTCCTCTTCTAGCTAACATCTAAAACCTGTAAACTTTACACTAAAAATACCCATATTACGCGCAAAACCTTAATAAACTAAAAATGCTAGAAGTAAAAGAGGAAAATCATAATATTGCATATTTAGTCCAAAAGTCTATCGAATTGATTAAATAAACACCAAAAATGATGTCTCCTAAGGGTCGAAAATAAGAACAATTAAGGAGACATCAAGACCCCCAACTCAAACCTTTGTCGTCCCGACAAAGCAAAACAAAACAAAACAAGGGTTAGAAGTAAACGCAAGAACAAATAGAAGCTAGCAAATAAACCTAAAGCAATTCTTAAGATAAATCTCATATATCAAAACTTTAAGAACTAACATATACATACACTAATCATGCAACATCAAATATGAATAATCTCAATCATAAAATTAAAGTCGCAATGCTTAAAGGTTACACTTGTACTCATCTCTGTATGATGGCTATAGGGTGGTCATTAATCCTACCTCGCTTTGAATGCTCCACCTAGTATATTCCCTATCAACAGAATTATAAATTCACTATGCACTTAGGAATCACGAGGTCTTTATGGTTTTAATAATGGCTTAAGGACGGTATGGATGTATATTTAGTAAATTTGAAGTGAGCTTTTGGCTCTCTCCTCACTTACCATCAACAATGTCCTCGAGCTTGAGTTTACGCTAAAAAATGTTCTCACTCACCCATTTGACGCGCTAATGTTGCGTCCCCAATGTCAACCCAAATAAAACTAAGATGATTTCCAAAAATATTCCACTTTGTCGATTTATTTATTCTTTCTTTCTTTTTATTTTCTTTTTATTTTCTTTTCTCTTTTTTTGTACAAGATACCCATGACCATCATTTTGATGTGAAAGGTCATGTCTCTTATAATTTTCTTTTTCTTTTTCAAATTTCAGCAAAGGGTTACAAATACTAATATCATCTTTCATTTTTGTGTCCCAATACAAACACATATAATCCCTTCCCAATGTAAATTCCCACATGTGGACCCTCCACCCCAAACTCAAGCTCGAGACAAGTCTCAGGATTGTGATTCAAGTGCGGGTCATTTGGTCATGCCTAATAATCTAAAGGATAATGGGCTTATATTGTGGCTACAAAAGAAAAGGCTTAAGGCTCAAAATTGGGCTAAGACTGATAAAATTATAATAAGGGATAGCAAGCTAAAAGGCTACAAATGGCTACCAAAGAACTGCCCCTATCATTTTCCTACGTACGTATCTTGTCTTTAGTTCATATCTAGGTGGGTTCTCTACTCATTAGGATTTCACGTTCTACACACCAAACATATTCCTTAAGTACAAGCTTACTTCATTTGCATTGTTCATTAATTCTTCCTATCAATGACCTATGTTCGCATGCAATTGTAAGTGCGTTTTATGCTATTTCCTAAAGTCCACTATTTACTATCATTGATTCATCAAAAGTATGCTTAAAGGGACATTTAATATCTTCTATAGTCAAACGCAACTCCGAAAATTATTTTATTGAAAGCAGATAAAACACATAACACATAAAACTGGGATGAGGCAACGAACCCCACCCCAAACTCAAAAATGAGTCGTGTCCCCACGACTCGAAAAGACTCAAAGTAATAAAATAATTTACACTAAATGAGAAGGGAAAGAAAACGTATCTGAACCAGCGCGAGGCTGGTGTCGGTGTTGCGTCCAAGTTGAGGTTTTGAATTCTTCTTCATCAATGGTTGCGTTTAAAGTGTTCTTCATCACCTCGAACTTCTTCACATTTTCCCATGTTTTCATTTATTACTTGCCCTCTAAGCATCATATCTTCTATCAAAATCTTCCTCAATACCCCAAGTCGCTTTCGTCACCATGTTCTTCGTACCTTTCCTAACCTTCATGGTCATCTCCGATGACCCCAAACTCAAAGCTTCAAGACCCTCAAAAGGTTTGGATAAAATTGTGATTTTAGTGTTCTTGAAGGTTTGGGTTTGAATTATGGATTGTTTAGAGCTGGGTCATGGATATTTCAAGGTTTGGGAAAAGTTTAACGGATAAATTTTAGCTTTGGTGAAAGAAAACTTCGGATTAAAGTGTGAAGCTTTGGTATTTTGGAAGTGTAATGGTTTGATTTTGTTCTTGGATGATGTTTAGAGGGAAGGATTGGTGGTATAATGATGTCTTGATGATGATTATCAACGTAGTTGGCGGCTAGGATTTCGTAGCCGGAGGCTAGATTAGGAAAGAGGCTAAATGTATAGGGTTTTAACCCGTAAACCCGCCGATCACAGCAGTTGACCGGCTAGCCGGCGGATGACCGGCATGCCGGTCACTGTGTCGGCGAAAAATAAATTTTTGAAAAAATTGTACTCTTTTTTTTTTTTAGCCCCAGACGCAGGCCTCTTGCGTCGTCGCTGACGCAGTGATCAGAAAGTCCACCTTCATCGGCCGGCTAGCCGGTCATCTGACCGGCATGCACGCGGCATGTCGCTGGCGCAAATCGTGACGCAGCGTCCTTGCGTTGTCGCTGACGCAGTGGTCAGAACCTCGTTCGTCATCGGCCGGCTAGCCGGTGGAATCACCGGCATGCCGGCGAAGTCTCGCTGGCGCAAATGGTGACGCAGCAACGCTGCGTCATCGCTGACGCAGTGATCAGAGAGTTTGGGGGTCTTCAGCATTTTTGGCCGGTATGCCGGCCAGCTCGCCGGCTAGCCGGTCAAACCTGTTGTTGACTCTATAATTTTTCGTTTTCTCATCGTTTTGAGCCCAAACTTATGACCCTTTTACCCCTGAAATCATAAAAAACAACTACCCTTCCTCATTTCTTAATAATAAACACTAAATTAACGAAAATCAAACTAATTTAAACTACGAAATTGAAATACTTAAACTAATATACAAGAAATGGCTTTTGTTTAACGTCGTTAAGCTCGACGGGTTTCCTCATTTCTTAGTCATTGACATAACCTCCCCAGCAGTGAGTGAGGTTGTCAATATTTGCAACTCGAAATTTGCATCCCTTAGCTTTTATGCCCACTAGTTTGTCTGAGATAACCTTCGCGACCATGAATGGTCCTATCCAAGAACTTTTTGATTTACGTACCTTTGGAGGGGGTTTAGGATTTTTCATAGCTACCTCTTCACCTACTTTGAACCCCTTTTTCTTTCTTTCTTTCTTAGGTTCCTTCGGAACCTTCGTGGCACGTGCTTTCTCTTTCTTCTTTGCGTGATTTAGTTGTGGATTTTTTGGATATGGAGGAGCTTTAATTGGTGGTTTCTTTCGTAACTCTTTCTCTTCCACCCCTAAAGTGTCCACAACATTGATTGGCTCTTTTCTTACCGGTTCCATTACATCTATACGAAAACATTCTTCCTTGGAATCCGGAAACTTCATAGGTCTAAAGACATTAAACTTCATTTCCTCGTCTTGGATTCTCATAATCATTTCGCCGTTCTCTACATCAATCAAGGTACGCCCCGTGGCTAGGAATGGTCTTCCCAAAATAATGGGGACATTCCTATCCGCGTCGTAATCAAGTATAATGAAATCAGCGGAAAAAATTAACGTACCTACCTTAACGAGGACATCTTCGATTCGGCCTTCTGGATGTGCAAGAGATCGGTCCGCCATTTGCAAGACCATAGAAGTGGGTCTTGCTTCAATATTAAGCTTGTCAAAGATTGATTTGGGCATAAGATTTATGCTTGCACCGAAATCACATAGCGCTTTTCCTTTCCACTCATTACCAATAGATATCGGAATTGTAAAGCTCCCAGGATCAACTAACTTTGGAGGTAATTTACCTTGACAAATAGCACTACATTCCTCAGGGAGACCAATCATCTCATTATCACAATACGGCCGTTTGTTGGTGAGGGCTCTTTTCAGAAACTTAGCATACTTGGGTACATCTCGAATAGCTTCTAACAACAGAATATTTATGCTAAGACCTCTTACCTTGTTAAAGAATTTTTGATAATCAGCCATGTCACCCTTCTTTTGAACTCTCGATGGAAATGGTGGAGGAGGACGGTTTATTATAGTATCATCTTTCTTTTTCGGAATTTCATTAGACCTCTCCACTTCTTCCACTTCAACTTCTTTATCTTCATTCACCACCTCTTTTTCTTTTCTAACTTCTTTTTCTTTCATAACCGGGAAAGGAGGTGGAGGAAGGTTCTTACCACTTCTGAGAGTAATAGCTTTACAGTCTTCGATTTGGATTGGATTCTCAGTATCGCTAGGAAGTTGCCCTTGTGGACGTTGATTCAGTTGTTTATTAATTTGACTTAGTTGATTCTGGAACAACTTCATATTTGCTTCGGCTGCATTTTGACGTTCCATAGCTTGTGTTTGAAGAGCAATTAAACTTTCAACTTTTTTCTGAAGGGTAACTACTCCTTCTTGCGGATAGGCAGGTAAGGCTTTCTGATTCATTGTGTCATCATAATTGTCTTGAGGAGCTTGTCTCTGAACATAATTTTGATTCTGTCCTCCTTGATAATTGTTGTGTGGTGTTGGATTGTAGTTGTTACCTTGGGGATGTGGCTGATACGCATATGTAGGATTTGCTGCCCCATTAGGATTTGAGTATTGAAACCCAGGATGGTTTCTGTTAGGTTGATATCCATTACCACTCGAATTAAAGTTACCTCTATTGGACACAAACATCACGGATTCTTGATTATTTTGACAATTTTCCCAACTATGATCATTAACACCGCAATACTCACATCCATATACCTCTTGTGCAACCTTTACCTCACCTCTTTTATTCGAAAAACCTTCTTTCACGGCTAGAGTAAGTTGTCTCGGTTGTTGTTCTAGTGTGGTTTGAATCTTTGTCTCTAGCGTAGCAAACTTTTCTTTGATATTAACATTATTGACTCCTTTAACCGGTGTTCTTACTGAATTCCACCCAACTTCATTCTTGACTGTTCTTTCTAAAATGATTTTAGCATGAGCGGGTTGAACTTGAAGGAAACCTGCACCACATAACGTATCCAACTTTTCTCTTGAAGTCCCATCAAGGCCTCTGTAAAAGATGTTTAGCTGTTGTTGTTCTGAAAAGCCATGATTGGGGACTCTACGTAAACACATCTGAAATCTTGTCCAACTCTTACCCACAGTTTCATCATATTCTTGACGGAAATGCGTCAATTCTAATTCAGCATCTAATCTCATGTTACTTGGGTAATACCTGTCAAAGAAAGCAGTCTCTAATTGGTTCCAGTTGGTTATCTTCGTAGGATCTTGCGTATCGTGCCATTCACTCGCTCCATCAATAACAAAAAATTTCAACGCAGCAAAATACATCTATTCTCTTGAAACTCCTTGTGTGATGTAAGAATCACATATCTGCTTAAACTTCTGTACTGCTCTAAGAGGATCTTCTGATGGTCTACCACGAAAATTCCCAAAATTTTGGAATTGAGCTAACATACCCGAATCAGGACGGAATCGTGGAACATCAATATCTGGAGCACCTACTTTTATAGCAGGAGCACGGAATGGAATTTCTGGTGGACCATTAGTAAACCACGGATCTTGATTCATCACTATCTGAACTTGAGGATTAGGATTCACTGGTGGAATTGGAGGAATAGCGCCTGGAGCCAAAGGTTGGCCATTTGCGCCTAGTTGACCTGGTTGATTATCTTGAAGATTGATCTCTTCCATTCTGTTAATTAATTCTTCTACCTCTAAAGCTTCTCGTTCTCTTCTTCTCTTGTTAGCAAGTCTGATCAACGATTCTGGATTACTAAGGATCGGAGGTGTTGGCTCTAGATCCTTGAATAGCCTTCTTCGCATACACCAAACCTAAAAACCTGAAAAGAAATAGACGACAAAAAGCGTAAAACTGATAAAATAAAATAAATGCACTATCACTAAAGGATAAACACCGTGGTCACACGCTACCGTCCCCGGCAGCGGCGCCAAAAACTTGGTGGTCCTTTGTGTGTTCTAAAATAAATGCAAAAGTAAATCGAACCAGAACCGCAAGTGTACGGTTGTCCTAAGTAGTATAACTGATAATACAGATTCGTTCCAAGGACGGGATGGTTGACTACAATGCTTATCTATTAATGATTGATGCACTTATGAAAATAGATAAAGGTAAAATGTTTGTTTGGTTTTGTATTAATTCTAAATAAATGAAAGACAAATATTAAAATGCAAATAAAAGCTAAGACGCAAGTAAAATGATGTAAAACGCAATATGAGAAGTAGCACTTGAGAACGCAAGGATCCTCCCAATCCAATTTCCTAACTTATGTTGTTTAAGGGCTAAATTGGTCAATTACAATGGTCGGGATTCTAAATTCCTTATACCCCCGTCAGGGTGGACTATAAGGCAATCCTAGAGTGTCACTAGTCCCGTCAGGGTAAATATGATCCACTTTCGGATGTTTAAGTTTTATTACCTCATTGGCCCTAGAATTAGCTAAGTTCGTCAGAATCAATAGCTTCTATCCTAGATTGAATAAATGGTTCTGTATCTAAACCCTCCGTCAGGATGATCCAATCGCCACTAATTGGAATAGCCTAGATACTAACACCTGTTCTTAGTTAGCTACTCCAAAAACAGTAATTAATCTCAATTTATTGAAAAGAGTAAAAGACCTAATTTAATTTAATTTAACAGAAACCCAAATTCAACATTCGTAATTCAATAAGACTGGGATTCACCCATTAATTGTTCTCAAGCACTATGAAAAGCTTAGCTCATATTAAAAAGAAAAACTAAATTAAATGTAAAGGAATTCATATTTGATTACAAAATTAAAGATAAGAAAAACCTAATTTCCGGAATAGGAATGACTACGAACAGAGATATAGACCGTCTCCAGCTCTTGTAGCTTCTTCTTTCTTCCTTCCGTTGACTTCTCTCTGGTGTTTAATCTTGTGGAATGTGAATTGTGTATAAAATAGAAGTCAAAGGCTGATTTTATAGGTGGAAATTCGGATTAGGGCTTGGACCTAAGAATAAAACATTAATTTAATGTCCAAGCCCAAATTCTAAGCCCAAAATCCCGTAACTGCTGATACACCTTCACTAAAACGGCTTTTCCCGATGCGCTATGACTCCGATTGACCTCATTCCAGTTGCTAAAGTTCCGTAACACGATAAGAAATGTTTTCTCTTCAAAGGTCAGCGGCTAAATCATCGCTTAAGCACCTCGAAATCAGCAATATATGGCCTGGAAAATGGATTTTCAGCTCTAAAAATAATATCTTCGGGATTTATCTTCAAGTCTTGACTCTATCTTTTGATCTTTTGACTTTCTCCTTGAATTCCTCTTCTAGCTAACATCTAAAACCTGTAAACTTTACACTAAAAATACCCATATTACGCGCAAAAGCTTAATAAACTAAAAATGCTAGAAATAAAAGAGGAAAATCATAATATTGCATATTTAGTCCAAAAGTCTATCGAATTGATTAAATAAACACAAAAAATGATGTCTCCTAAGGGTCGAAAATAAGAAAAATTAAGGAGACATCACTCACCCTTACCCTTAACCTTAACAATAATATTAACCCCAACTTTAACCTTAAACTTAAACATAACCTTAGATATTACACCTTAAACCTACACCTTAAACTTTAAACCATAAACCTTAATCTTCACCTTCACCTTAACCTTAAACTTAACTTTAAATTTAAACCTTAAAAATTTACCTTAAAATTAACCTTAACCTTAAACCTTAAACCTTGAACCTCAAACCTTAACCTTTACCTTAACCTTAAACCTTAAATCTTAGATTTAACTTTCACCTTCACCTTCATCTTTACTTTTTTTAACCTTTATCTTAACCTTAAAGTTACAACTTAACTTTAACCTTAATTTAAAATTAATCTTAAATTGAACCATAAACCTTAAAGCTTAAAGCTTAAACCTTAAACCTTAACCTTAACTTTAACCATAACCTTAATGTTTAACGTTAAACCTTATACCTTAAACCTTAAACCTTAAACCTTAAATCTTAAAATTTAAACCTTAACCTTAAATCTTAAACCTTAACCTCAACCTTAATCTTAACCTTAAACAATAACTCTAACCTTCACCTTCACCTTCATCTTAAATTTTATAACCACTATCTTAACTTTAAAGTTAAAACTTAACCTTAACCTAAATGTTAAAACTTAACTTTTACCTTGAACCTTAGACCTTAAACCTTAAACCTTAAACCTAAACCTTAACCTTAACTTTAACCATAACCTTAACCTTAACATATAACCTTAAACACTACCTTAAATTTTACCTTTAACCTTAACCTTAATCTTTATCTTAACCTTAACCAAATAAATATTTATAGCGTTAATATTCGACCTTAAACCTTATATCTTATTAAACCTTAACCTTGAACCTTAAAATTTACATCTTAAACCTTTACTCTAACCATAACCTTAAAATTAACCTTAACCTTGACCTAAACCTTAACCTTAACCATAACCTTAACCTTATTCTTAAACTTAACCTTAACCTTAATCTTAACCTTGACTTTCACCCATCGAACCTGGGTTCGATTCCCGTCAATGGAAAAATAAAATCTTGAGTGTCTTCAGATATATGTATGTTGACACAATGATACTTTGTAGAGTTATGAGATTTATGCACGTATATTAAAAACTCGAGATTATATGATTCACACATTTAGATTATGATACTCTTTGATTATTTTCGTATTTTAATCTATTTATTAGTTTTTTTAAAATGTACATGGATTTATGGTGCATTTGAATTTAATAACCAATTTTTTTATCTCACTTTCGTATCATAATAACATCATATCTTTTAAACATTTTCTATGTTAAAACCGAAAGTAGACAAGTAACTCAATTTTTATGTTTTGAAGTGCCTTAAGGCACGGGCTATACCTAGTGTTGTTACATTCTTGCTCACCTTTGAATTTGAATAGAAACACTTCCATATCCGTAGACTTTATTTCAACTTGACCATAATTTCTCCACTGAGCATTAACCATACTTCTAACCATGTGATATGCAGGAGCTTCTCCAAAAAATTGTCCAACTAAGCAATTATCCCACTCCTCAACTCCACTCTTCACTATATCTCTAGGTGGTTTAACCATGAGTTCATCTTATACTTGACTAGGAGCAAAGTACTTTAGCTTCAAATCTTGATCACTTTTCTTGAATATTAGTTAATATCTAAAGACATAAAAATAAACTACGGATAATAGTAATTAGAAACAAAAATATGCTAAAGAATATAATACAAATTACCCTAATGCTAAAGGGAGATGATGGAAAAG
Organism: Nemophila menziesii; assembly: GCA_029959085.1. NCBI lineage: Eukaryota > Viridiplantae > Streptophyta > Magnoliopsida > Boraginales > Hydrophyllaceae > Nemophila > Nemophila menziesii. Next base: position 31,707,533 of record JARWIR010000011.1, on the reverse strand, counting down.
AGGACTTTTGCTACTTCCCAACTTCTTGTCTTCCTCTCTATAGTTCTTGTTGCTTTTCTTGAATTTCGAAGGATTGATAAAAGGTTTAGAACTTAGCAAGGACATATTTACATGATTAAATGGTGTATTTATAGGTGTTAAACAGACCATAGGTTGAAATCTTAGAGTAGAAGACAAGTAATTGGACTCCTTTTCCAATTCAAGTTCGTTTCCTAAAATATAGGAGATATGATAAATGTTGTTGTCTTGTTCTGATCGTAAATCCTTTGTTATTGGTCCGATTTTGGCCTACTTTATATAAAAACAACCGCGGTGAAAAGAACTACACTTTTCCTTTCCATTAATCCAAAAAAAACCCAGTTAAATTGAAGTTATCTTCACTTTAGTGGACGTAGCTGCAGAATTTCAGATTTACTTGCCAACTTTTTCTTTCCAATTTTATTTCTACTTCCTTTTATCAATTAATTCCTTCCATATTTTCTATCCTTCTCTCTTTAGAATTGATTTGACATATAATTATATTTCATATATCTTTAAAGCTTCAAATTAACAAAGAAATTAAACAAAATATTCTCTAAAAATAATAATTCATCAAATCAAGACAAGAAATAGGAATTTATCAACATACGAATAAAAATTTATAATTAAATACAAATATATACCTAAAATGATATCTTCAACCAATAATATTATATCACAAATATGGAGACATCAGAAGCACACAATGTAAGTAAGTGGGTTAAACTGGCTTTCAGTGTTAACTCAATATAGATGGCTGTTTAGCACAAAGGGCTAGTAAAGAGGGAGTTGGGAGTCTTTACCGCGATAGGAAAGAAGATTTCTTACGATGTGAGGGTTCTTGTAAGGTAAATTCCGCGTCTCAAGCCAAGCTTTTCAGTTTATATTTTTGTTTGTTTTTGGAAATTACTCAAAAGTATGAGATGGTATTCATTGAGAATGATTCGCTTGATCTACATGTGCTAGTGAAGGAGGGTGGGGGCAGGAGGATTGGAGGGATCAAGTCCTCAAAGAATGCAAGTCCATACTTGCAAATCATATTAACTTTGATGTTTCCCATGTATATCGGGAGGTGAATTCTCGTGCTGATTGGATGGAAAAAATGGCTATTGAATCAAACGGTGAACCAATCCGTATATGGACTCTCCGGAAGGATTATTGAAATTCTTAAAGTGAGATAGATCTAGATGGAATACACCTCATACTATATTGTACGCTCACATTGATGTTTAGTTAGTTTTAGGTGTATTTACCAATCTCTATTAGACATCATATATATGTAAAAAAAATTACGAACTTTTTTTTAAACTTCTATTAACATAAAAATTACGCAATTCAAAATCTCTTTTCTTGATTTTGAAATCAAATATGGTAATTGTAAATTCATCCATATCAAATTTCAATCTAGACTTTTCTCCGACTAGGTTTTGATATTGTTATAAAACTATGGTTCATTTTTTTTGTTTTTATGTGGTAAAAAAGTATCGGAAGTGTATTCTCTAAAATAAATATTTTTTCCCATTCTTGAATTCTGCATTATCACAATCTATTTGAAAGCTGGGTATATTAAAATAATTGCGATATTTTGGACTGATTAAGGTCATGGTAGTTGTTGCAAATCATGATTATAATCCTCTGCATGGTTTTGAGTTTTTTAATTTCCGTTGACTTTCAACGATGACACACTCGAACGCATGGTTATATCACTTGTATAGTTATTTGTGACAAGAGGATACCCTCTATTATGTTGATTTTTATGTTACTTAGATGTTAATGTTATGTCATTCTTTCTTATTTTCGTCAACTGTGTTATTTTTATCCTTCCGTGTAATGCTTGGTGTTATGAATAAGATTATTTTTCAGACAAAAATGGTGTGTACATTTTATGAGCTACCAATAAGGATAATGTTGATTTTTGAGTATATACTATAAAAAATCATATCTTATAATGTGATTGTGGTCTGATTAAAGATAAATTATAAATAAGATAGATTATAATAAAAATCCCATATTTTACCATCGTGTTCTGAGGGACACCTCTCAATCCTCAAAACACTGTGATATAATGTGCAACAAAAACTATTTGAGAAAAATATTTAATAAAATCGAATTTTATTTCCATCCCTTATCCAAAAATTAGCCTCCCAAGACTTATATCAACCCCAAAAAAAATTCGGACATTCTCTTTCGATCCACGCTAATATTTCAGACCCGCCCCCCTCTCCTGGAAATCCATCTTGGATCTGCCCCTGATTTGAATACATACATTCTCAATCTCAAACTCCTGAAAGTTAATAAATTTAACTTAATAAAAGCTCATTAATATTTAAAGGAAAATATAACATCTACCCCCATTAACTTTCCGCCAAAATGATGTATACTACATTTAGAATCATTATAATGGGACACACAATTCTCACACGACATCTCTTTCCTCAAACCCTTCTCGCAACATATCATCGTTCATATGGAAAAACTTCTAACTTCATAACTATTGCAGGATTTGTAAAATAGGGGAGAAGGGTTTTTCATTTTAAATTTAGTAACGTCAAAAATTCAAATTCATAAATATAAACTGGCACTCTTAGCATGGGATGCTTGGCCCTTATTCAAAAATTTAGGTTCATTAGTAAGCGGAGTTCTCAAAGGTATGTACTTCGGAAACCATTCATATTTGTATGCCCTAGTTAAAAAGGGCAAAATAGTGCGCATGGACTAGTATTATAGTACTTGTTCGTAAATAGGGTTTTACAATGCAAGTTGGTAATGGAGCCAGTATTGTAATTGGAGGGACAAATGGCTCTCGGTCCATATTTTGATCTCAAGAGCCAACAATGTTAATATAAAGAGAAATAGGGATATTCTTCTCTTACATGGTTCAGGATGGATCATATCTTTCATACTGCGTATATTTGTAGCATCATATTAAGCTGTAAGACTTCTCCAATTTTTTCTTTATTACTATATATATATATATCAGGATTCCTAGAATACAGACAATTTTAAGAATGCCAAATTAAAAACTATACCAATAATCATATTAAGTAACAACTTTACGAAAGACATCCAATGCTAGAATTGGAATGGTGCAATTGATGGGATGTCATCTCACGATGAATATCCCCTCTTCCTCAGCCTCAAAATTAATTTGGAGGACATACCTTAAGACCTCAACTTATCTTTTTAAGATTATTTTGTTGATGAATGAAAGATTACGGGTATTTCCATCGTTGGTGCTAACAAGACCAATTCTCCAGTTTGTTGTAAAGGAAATATTATTTTGGTGTATTTCGGTTACTATAGGAGAAACACCAGTTGTTTATTGAGTAGGACCTTACAAAACTTATTTTACATTGTATATATTGGGATTATAACATGCTTCATTCATGTGGGTTCTTTGTTTTGGGACCCTCGTTTGGGTTAATTTTGCAGGATACCAAAACCTTGAGTTGGATGTTTTGATGTCTCTCATTTTATGATATATTTAGAGACTTAAGAAACATAACTTGGTTTTGGCTTTGAGGTTTAATTGTGGGATTTATCCATTATCTGACGTTGTTTGAATTTTAGCTAATGTTTGACTATATATGTATTTTTTGAGCAATTTTGAGATAATTTGCCTGTTAAGTGTGAAGATACTAGGTAAATGGATGATCTTAGTCCCCAAGATGAATCTCAAGACAAAAAGTCATGAATAAACAAAAGACAAGTCGTAAAAGAAACATATAACTCCATTTAATGTTGCGTATCTTAAAATAATTGCGATATTTTGGACTGATTAAGTTCATGGTAGTTGTTGCTAATAATGATTATAATCCTTTGATTGGTTTTGAGTTTTTTAAATTCTGTTGACTTTCAACGATGACACACTCGAAGGCATGGTTATATCACTTGGATACTTAATTGTGACAAGAGACTATCCTCTGTTATGTTGATTTTTATGTTACTTTGATGTTTATGCTATGTCTTTTTGTCTTATTTTCGTCAACTGTGTTATTTTTATCCTTCTGTGTAATGCTTGGTGTTATGAATAAAATTATTTTTCAAACAAAAACAGTGTGTACATTTTATGAGCTACAAATAAGGCTAATATTTTATTTTAAGTATATACCATCAAAAGTCATATCTTATAATGTGATTGTGGTTTGATTAAAGATAGATTATAATAAAAATCCCAAATTTTACCACCGTGTTCTGAGGGCCATCCCCAATCCTCGAAACACGGTGATTTAATGTGCAACAAAAACTATTTGACAATTATTTTTAATAAAAACCAAATTTTATTTCCCTCCCACATCCAAAAATTAGCCTCCCAAGACTTATATCAACCCCAATAAAAATCCAGACATTCTCTTTCGATCCACGCTAATATATCAGGCCCGCCCCTCTTTTGGAAATCCATCTTGGATCTGCCCCTGATTTGAATACATACATTCCCAATCTCAGACTCGTGGAAGTTAATAAATTGATCTTAATAAAAGCTATTTCAAAATTTAAAAGGGAAAATATAACATGTCCCCCCTTTAACTTTCCGCCAAAATGGTATATACTACATTTAGAATAAGTATAATGGGATACACAATTCTCACACGACATCTCTTTCCTCAAACCCTTCTCGCAACGTATCATTGTTCATAATGAAAAACTTCTAACTTCATAACTATTGCAGGATTTGTAAAATAGGGGAGAAGGGTTTTTCATTTTAAATTTAGTAACGTTAAAAATTCAAATTCAGAAATATAAACTGGCAATCTTAGCATCGAATGCTTGGCTCTTATTCAAAAATTCAGTTTCACTAGAAAGCAGAGTTCTCAAAGGTATATTCATCGGAAATCATTCATATTTTTATGCCCCGATTAAAATGGGCAAAATTCTGAGCATGGACTAGTATTATGGTAGTTGTTTGTAAATGGGGTTTTACACTGCAAGTTGGTAATGGAGAGAGTATTATAATTGGAGGGACAAATGGCTCTCGGTCCACATTTTGATCTCAAGGGCTAACAATGTTAATATCCAGAGAATAGAGATATTCTCCCAAATGGTTCAGGATGGATCATGTCCTTCATACTGCGCATATTTTTAGCATCATATTGCATGCTCTAGAGGAAGATGATAGAATAATTTGGCCTCACTCAAGCAAATGAATGTATACAACCAAAATTGGGTTACAATGCTATAACCTCTTTAATTAGTGAAAAATATCCAAAAGCTTCTCTATTAGGTACAACTAGGGATCCTAAAGCTTGGAAAACGGTTTGGCATACAAAAACTACAAAGATCAGAGTATTTATCTGGAAATTCTAAAACAAGTCCATGCCTTGTCGGAGCTACACTTCATAAAAAGAAATGTGTTATCACAGCAAGGTGCGATTTCCACAACCATCTTATTGAGACAGTGGAACATATTTTCTTCTCGTACCCCAATAGTGTTAAGGTTTGGAATGATGTGAATACAAGGCACATGAGCAATATTAAGTGTGATAGAAGTTGTAAAACAAGGATCCTTACACATTATTAAGGAAGGTACTAACGCTGGTTTGAGCCGTAAGACTTCTACCACTTTTTTCTTCATTACTATATAGATATCTGGATTTCTAGAATAAAGACAATTTTTAGAATGCCAAATTAAAAATTGTACCAATAACCATTTTAAGTAACAACTTTGTGAAAGACTTCCATGGCTGAGATTGGAATGGTGCAATTGTTAGGATGTCATCTCACGATGAATATCCCCTCTTCCTCTGCCTCAAAATTAAATTTGGAGGACCTACCTTTAGACCTCAACTTCTCTTTTTAATATTATTTTGTTGATGAATGACAAATTACGCGTATTTCTATCATTGGTGCTGACAAGACTAATTCTCCAGTTTGTTGTAAAGGAAATATTCTTTTGGTGTAGCTCGGTCACTAAAGGAGAAACGCCAGTTGTTTATAGAGTAGGACCTTACGAAACTTATTTTACATTGTATATATTGGGATTATTACATGCTTCTTTCTTGTGGATTCTTTGTTTTGGGACCCTCGTTTAGGTTTATTTTGCGGGATACCAAAACCTTGAGTTGGATGTTTTGATGACTCTTTTTTTTCTGATAGATTTGGAGACTTAAGAAACATAAGTTGGTTTTGGATTTGAGGTTTAATTGTGGGATTTATCCATTATCTGACGTTATTTGAATTTCAGCTAATGTTTGATTATATATGTATTTTTTGAGCAATTTTGAGATAATTTTCCTGTTAAGTGTGAAGATACTGGGTAAATGGATGATCTTAGTCCCCAAGATGAATCTCAAGACAAAAAGTCATGAAGAAACAAAAGACAAGTCATAAAAGAAACCTATAACTCCATTTAATGTTGCGTATCTTAAAATAATTGCGATATTTTGGACTGATTAAGGTCATGGTAGTTGTTGCAAATAATGATTATAATCCTTTGCTTGGTTTTGAGTTTTTTAAATTCTGTTGACTTTCAACGATGACACACTCGAAGGCATGGTTATATCACTTGAATACTTAATTGTGACAAGAGACTATCCTTTGTTATGTTGATTTTTATGTTACTTTGATGTTAATGCTATGTCTTTTTGTCTTATTTTCGTCATCTGTGTTATTTTTATTCTTCCGTGTAATGCTTGGTGTTATGAATAAAATTATTTTTCAGACAAAAACAGTGTGTACATTTTATGAGCTACAAATAAGGATAATATTTTATTTTAAGTATATACCATCAAAATTCATATCTTATAATGTGATTGTGGTCTGATTAAAGATAAATTATAAATAAGGTAGATTATAATAAAAATCCCACATTTTACCACCTTATTCTAAGGGTCACCGCCGATCCTCGAAACATATTGATTTAATGTGCAACAAAAACTATTTGAGAATAATATTTGATAAAAACCGAATTTTATTTCCCTCCCACATCCAAAAATTAGCCTCCCAAGACTTATATCAACCCCAATAAAAATTCAGATATTCTCTTTCGATCCACGCTAATATATCAGGCCCGCCCCCTGTTTTGGAAATCCATCTTGGATCTGCCCATGATTTGAATACATCCGTTCCCAATCTCAGACTCCTGGAAGTTAATAAATTGATCTTACTAAAAGCTATTTCAAAATTTAAAAGGGAAAATATAACATGTCCCCCCTTTAACTTTCCGCCAAAACGGTATATACTACATTTAGAATCAGTATAATGGGATACACAATTCTCACTTGACATATCTTTCCTCAAACCCTTCTCGCAACGTATCATTGTTCATAATGAAAAACTTCTAACTTCATAACTATTGCAGGATTTGTAAAATAGGGGAGAAGGGTTTTTCATTTTAAATTTAGTAACGTTAAAAATTCAAATTCATAAATATAAACTGGCAATCTTAGCATCGAATGCTTGGCTCTTATTCAAAAATTCAGTTTCACTAGAAAGCAGAGTTCTCAAAGGTATATTCATTGGAAATCATTCATATTTTTATGCCCCGATTAAAATGGGCAAAATTCTGAGCATGGACTAGTATTATGGTAATTGTTTGTAAATGGGGTTTTACACTGCAAGTTGGTAATGGAGCAAGTATTATAATTGGAGGGACAAATGGCTCTCGGTCCACATTTTGATCTCAAGGGCTAACAATGTTAATATCCAGAGAATAGAGATATTCTCCCAAATGGTTCAGGATGGATCATATCCTTCATACTGCGCATATTTTTAGCATCATATTGCATGCTCTAGAGGAAGATGATAGAATAATTTGGCCTCACTCAAGCAAATGAATGTATACCACCAAAATTGGGTTACAATGCTATAACCTCTTTAATTAGTGAAAAATATCCAAAAGCTTCTCTATTAGGTACAACTAGGGATCCTAAAGCTTGGAAAACGGTTTGGCATACAAAAACTACAAAGATCAGAGTATTTATCTGGAAATTCTAAAACAAGTCCATGCCTTGTCGGAGCTACACTTCATAAAAAGAAATGTGTTATCACAGCAAGGTGCGATTTCCACAACCATCTTATTGAGACAGTGGAACATATTTTCTTCTCGTACCCCAATAGTGTTAAGGTTTGGAATGATGTGAATACAAGGCACATGAGCAATAGTAAGTGTGATAGAAGTTGTAAAACAAGGATCCTTACACATTATTAAGGAAGGTACTAACGCTGGTTTGAGCTGTAAGACTTCTACCATTTTTTTCTTCATTACTATATAGATATCTGGATTTCTAGAATAAATACAATTTTTAGAATGCCAAATTAAAAATTGTACCAATAACCATTTTAAGTAACAACTTTGTGAAAGACTTCCATGGCTGAGATTGGAATGGTGCAATTGTTAGGATGTCATCTCACGATGAATATGCCCTCTTCCTCTGCCTCAAAATTAAATTTGGAGGACCTACCTTTAGACCTCAACTTCTCTTTTTAATATTATTTTGTTGATGAATGACAAATTACGCGTATTTCTATCATTGGTGCTGACAAGACTAATTCTCCAGTTTGTTATAAAGGAAATATTCTTTTGGTGTAGCTCGGTCACTAAAGGAGAAACGCCAGTTGTTTATAGAGTAGGACCTTACGAAACTTATTTTACATTGTATATATTGGGATTATTACATGCTTCTTTCTTGTGGATTCTTTGTTTTGGGACCCTCGTTTAGGTTTATTTTGCGGGATACCAAAACCTTGAGTTGGATGTTTTGATGACTCTTTTTTTCTGATAGATTTGAAGACTTAAGAAACATAAGTTGGTTTTGGATTTGAGGTTTAATTGTGGGATTTATCCATTATCTGACGTTATTTGAATTTCAGCTAATGTTTGATTATATATGTATTTTTTGAGCAATTTTGAGATAATTTGCCTGTTAAGTGTGAAGATACTGGGTAAATGGATGATCTTAGTCCCCAAGATGAATCTCAAGACAAAAAGTCATGAAGAAACAAAAGACAAGTCGTAAAAGAAACCTATAACTCCATTTAATGTTGCGTATCTTAAATAATTGCGATATTTTGGACTGATTAAGGTCATGGTAGTTGTTGCAAATAATGATTATAATCCTTTGCTTGGTTTTGAGTTTTTTAAATTCTGTTGACTTTCAACGATGACACACTCGAAGGCATGGTTATATCACTTGGATACTTAATTGTGACAAGAGACTATCCTTTGTTATGTTGATTTTTATGTTACTTTGATGTTAATGCTATGTCTTTTTGTCTTATTTTCGTCATATGTGTTATTTTTATCCTTCCGTGTAATGCTTGGTGTTATGAATAAAATTATTTTTCAGACAAAAACAGTGTGTACATTTTATGAGCTACAAATAAGGATAATATTTTATTTTAAGTATATACCATCAAAATTCATATCTTATAATGTGATTGTGGTCTGATTAAAGATAAATTATAAATAAGGTAGATTATAATAAAAATCCCACATTTTACCACCTTGTTCTAAGGGTCACCCCCGATCCTCGAAACATGTTGATTTAATGTGCAACAAAAACTATTTGAGAATAATATTTGATAAAAACCGAATTTTATTTCCCTCCCCCATCCAAAAATTAGCCTCCCAAGACTTATATCAACCCCAATAAAAATTCAGACATTCTCTTTCGATCCACGCTAATATATCAGACCCGCCCCCTCTTTTGGAAATCCATCTTGGATCTGCCCATGATTTGAATACATCCGTTCCCAATCTCAGACTCCTGGAAGTTAATAAATTGATCTTACTAAAAGCTATTTCAAAATTTAAAAGGGAAAATATAACATGTCCCCCCTTTAACTTTCCGCCAAAACGGTATATACTACATTTAGAATCAGTATAATGGGATACACAATTCTCACTTGACATCTCTTTTCTCAAACCGTTCTCGCAACGTATCATTGTTCATATGGAAAAACTTCTAACTTCATAACTATTGCAGGATTTGTAAAATAGGGAAGGGTTTTTCATTTTAAATTTAGTAAGTTAAAAATTCAAATTCATAAATATAATCTGGCAATCTTAAAATCAAATGCTTAGCTCTTATTCAAAAATTCAGGTTCACTAGAAAGTGGAGTTCTCAAAGGTATATTCATCGGAAATCATTCATATTTGTATGCCCCGATTAAAATGGGCAAAATCCTGAGCATGGACTAGTATTATGGTAGTTGTTCGTAAATGGGGTTTTACACTGTTAGTTGGTAATGGAGCAAGTAGTGTAATTCGAGGGACAAATGGCTCTCGGTCCACATTTTGATCTTAAGGGCTAACAATGTTAATATCCAGAGAATAGAGATATTCTCCTAAATGGTTCAGGATGGATCATATCCTTCATACTGCGCATATTTGTAGCATCATATTGCATGCTCTAGAGGAAGATGATAGAATAATTTTGCCTCACTCAAGAAAACAAATGTTAACTACCAAAATTGGGTTACAATGCTATAACCTCTTTAATTGATGAAAAATATCAAAAAGCTTCTCTATTAGGTACAACTAGGGATCCTAAAGCTTGGAAAACGGTTTGGCATACAAAAACTACAAAGATCAGAGTATTTATCTGGAAATTCTAAAACAAGTCCATGCCTTGTCGGAGCTACACTTCATAAAAAGAAATGTGTTATCACAGCAAGGTGCGATTTCCACAACCATCTTATTGAGACAGTGGAACATATTTTCTTCTCGTACCCCAATAGTGTTAAGGTTTGGAATGATGTGAATACAAGGCACATGAGCAATATTAAGTGTGATAGAAGTTGTAAAACAAGGATCCTTACACATTATTAAGGAAGGTACTAATGCTGGTTTGAGCCGTAAGACTTCTACCACTTTTTTCTTCATTACTATATAGATATCTGGATTTCTAGAATAAAGACAATTTTTAGAACGCCAAATTAAAAATTGTACCAATAATCATTTTAAGTAACAACTTTGTGAAAGACTTCCATGGCTGAGATTGGAATGGTGCAACTGTTGGGATGTCATCTCACGATGAATATCCCCTCTTCCTCTGCCTCAAAATTAAATTTGGAGGACCTACCTTTAGACCTCAACTTCTCTTTTTAATATTATTTTGTTGATGAATGACAAATTACGCGTATTTCTATCATTGGTGCTGACAAGACTAATTCTCTAGTTTGTTGTAAAGGAAATATTCTTTTGGTGTAGCTCGGTCACTAAAGGAGAAACGCCAGTTGTTTATAGAGTAGGACCTTACGAAACTTATTTTACATTGTATATATTGGGATTATTACATGCTTCTTTCTTGTGGATTCTTTGTTTTGGGACCCTCGTTTAGGTTTATTTTGCGGGATACCAAAACCTTGAGTTGGATGTTTTGATGTCTCTTTTTTTCTGATAGATTTGGAGACTTAAGAAACATAAGTTGGTTTTGGATTTGAGGTTTAATTGTGGGATTTATCCATTATCTTACGTTATTTGATTTTTAGCTAATGTTTGATGATATATGTATTTTTTCAGCAATTTTGAGATAATTTGTGTGTTAAGTGTGAATATACTAGGTACATGGATTATCTTCGTCCCCAAGATAAATATATAGAGACAAAAAGTCATGAAGAAACAATAGACAAGTCGCAAAAGAAACCAATAAGTCCATTTAATGTTTAACAATAATTGCCGGCAAAATATTTTCATTAGATTTTAAAGGTCATGACTAATAATTAATGAAGATTATCGTCCTGAAATTTGAGCTTAAGATGTTATGAGTATTTTAGTTATAGGACCTGATGTTGTTGAAATTGGAAGAGTGAATTGGGCAACTTTTGACTCATTTAACCAAGCCTAAACGAGATAAAACGTATTTGAGGACTATATATACTAGTTTTTACTCTTAAAACAGATCACGTATAATTAGATGTAGAAGGTTTGGTAGAAAGGGAAATATCAACACAACACCCTAATTCATAATCTTTCCATAAATTATAGTGTAATTCTTTCTTCTTTTCAATTTTTGAGATAATAATGTTTACTTTATCTTTTTTTCCTTTAATTTCTTATGAACTAACTTCATTAGTAGATTGAGATTATTGGGTATGAACCCTAATTCATGATTTGAATTTATATTGTCAAAATTTTACATTTTGCATTTGCCTAAATCGTGGAATTATTTGTGTTGTTTATATCATCATTTAAATTGTTAAATCTATGTATGATGTACACATAAATTTTGATTATTAGAAATTAGATTATGTCTGGTCAAGGGGTTTGGTAGTGGAACAAGAATTATTAGTGTCTAATTGAGTTTGAGAATCAAATTATATAACCTAATTAGATACTCAATTAAGGCTTGAACTTTAGGCATTAGATAATATGGTAGGTTCACACGGAAGTGGAGAAAATAGGACCACTAATACCTCAATTAATGTTATGGTTTATTATACATGAAATTTAATTATTGAATTAAAAAATATATATATATAATTTTTGTGTGTGTGTGTGTAAATTATCACTAATTGTTATCTTACCTACAACGTTTGAGACATATTAAATTAAAGTCATTTATCAAAGTATTTCTCATCCACGAGTAATTAAGATTTTTTATTACTTGTGTATAGTTCTTGTTGTAATTGGTAAATCCCGATTCTTGTCTTCGGATGGTCCTTAAGATGATTGAGCCGTTGGCCTCTTCTTTAGGGTCGCGTTTGTGATGTTCTACTTGACTTATCTAAAGTCGGGGTCCATTTACTAAATGATATCGTTTAGTCCACATCATTTACACATTGATGATAATCAAATATTTATTTCATATACATTTGGATGGCTCAAATTAAATACCTAAGGAGTCTCATATACATACCCAGAGTTCATGTATTGTATCGTTATTCATTACCGAGGTCATCTTCTTATTCTTTCTTATCTTATCTCTGATAGAAATCAGATTTTTGTGTAAACTTAATCTTATGATATAAATATTAAGAGTTACTGTTTTGATTGTGCTAGTTTATTACTTTCACATATTAATATAAATTAGTCTCTGAAATTTTGAGTTTCATGCTCAAATGGTGATGACCCAAAAAAGGAATATATATAGACTTAGTACCTAATACAAGAATACTTTTAGAAACATGTCAGGCTAGCGTGAAACCATTTAGGTTCTTATAACCTAGTTTGATGGAGAAATACATATACTCTTAGAAACACGTCAATCTTGCTTTAAAGCTTTTTAAGTTCCCATAAGCTAAATTGTCCTGGTCGGATCAATAAACTTGATAATGATCAATGGGAAAATGGGAGCTAACTAAAATGAGATGATAGCTTAATTAAGGAAAACCCTGTATATATGGAGTGTTAGATGATAAAGTTTACATTTATAAAGTGTCTAAAGCTGTGATAAATGTGTATAAGAATGATAAAAGTGGCTTATATGAAAAGAAATATTATGGATTATATATTCTTAATGGTTTGTACACAACATTGAGAATGTAGAAATATTAAAATGGCACTTGAGACTTGGACATGCATGTAAATAGGGACACAATCTATTATTTAAGGAATTAAATTCATAAAATAATTGCTATCTTGTAGTACTTGTTTGAAAAGAAAAAGATTATACTTTAAGAGTTATGAAGGACGAAATACATTCTTCAAAAGTTAATAATACTTGGATTCTTCTTGAAAATACTAATGATAAAAAAGTATTGAATGCAAACTGTTTTATAATCTAAAAGAAGCTATATGATGACTCCCCTAAATATAAAGCTAGACTTGTAACTATAGGTTATACTTATAGATATTGTATTGATTTCAATGATATTTTTGCCCCTGTTCAGATTCAAAACTATTAGAATGATTATTCTCATGTTGCATGTTTTGACCTTGAACTAGAAAATTTTAATATTTAAACTTCATTTTTACATGGTGAACTTGCAGAAGAGATTTATGTGAGACATTGTGGGGGACTTTTTGATTCTAAACACTTTGATCATGTATGTTTAATAAAAAAAATATGAGTTAAAACAGACCCATAGAAAATGGTATAAAAGATTTAATTATTTTGTTGTTGGTTTGGTTTCAAATGTGAATTTGATAAATGTCTCTATTTTCTTAAATCTTCTGATGACATAATGTATATAGTATTATATGTTGATGATATGTTATTAATTATCTATTTAGTCCAAAAAAGTTAAGAAGTTGATAGACATCTACATTCTGAATCTGAGATAAAGAATTTTAATCAAGTTAAAAGAAATTATTATATGGTTATAGAGAAGGACGGGAAGTATGGTAAGTTAAAACTTCATCCAAAACCTTGTCTTGTGAAACTTGTTGAGAAGTATTAAAAATTACATTGTCCAATTCTTATTTCCTGAGGAGTTATGATTATTGAATTGTTGGTTTTTTCTTTTGGGCCACATTTGTGTTCTACTACTTCACTTATTATAATGTTGGGCCCTTTTACTAAATGGTATCTTAGCTCACATCTTTTACACGTGGATGACTATAAACCTTAGATTGTTTATACATTTGGATGACATAGATTGAAAACCTAAATGTCTCATATATGATGTATTATTATCTTGTTCATCTTATTCTTCTCTCTTATTATTTCTTATCTCTGTGTAAGAGAAATTATGGTTTCTGTTAGGCGAAATTAGGGTTTCTGCGTATGTGAAATTAGGGTTTCTGTGTCTTATTTTATAAATGCTAAGTGTTAGTGTTTACTTACCGAGTTCATCTCGTTCTTCTCTCTCAATCTTATCTCGGCGAAATTAGGGTTTCTGTTTGGCGAAATTAGGTTTTTTACGTGTGCTAAATTAGGGTTTCTGTGTCTTATGTTATAAAAGTTGAGTGTTAGTGTTTATATTGTATTAGTTTCTTGAGATAGATTAGTTTTTTAATATTTAGGTCTCATATTCAAAATCTTCTGTATTGGTTAAACAATTTAAAAGTGATATAGTTGACAGATAAACATCTTAACAACTATCTTCTCATTGATGCTCAATGTGGATCTAGGTAATTTTGGTAAATTACATAAATCTTGTTGTTCGTTCGTTACTGCTATTTTTTTATTTTTGGATTGTACTTAAATCATATTTGAACTTGATATAAAAAATTTGATAAATATCACAAACTGAATTAGATTAACATTTACAATGAATCTTTATGTAATTATTCCTTAGTACTTTACTATTATCACAGTTATAGCCCTTTGTATACTAGAAAGAAATGAGTATTGAAAAAATTACCACATAAAGCATTTTTCATAGTTGCTACACTAAGAAAATATTATTATTTGTCTACTTTTCATTATATTTATGTTTAAAGTATATTTTGAGAATATACTTTTTTAAAAATTATAGGTTGAACTACATTTTTTATTTTACATATTTAACTGTTTTATGCTATTAGTTCTTCATCTAAAGTTTTCATATTTTTCCATTTTTAATTAGAAATATGTGGCTCCAATATTTTGTAACTGTTTATATTTAAATTTTTGAAATCTTATTAAAAATTATTTAATTTTTTACAGGAAAAAAGATCGTTGGCCATTATATTTTAAAGGTAATTCATTTGACCATTAAATTTTTACTTTATATTCTTTAAATACTTAGATTTTCACTTTGTCCAAAATTTGAAAATAATAATTGTAAAATTTTAGTTGCTTCAACTTTTGTTGAACTTGGGATTTGGACGTCATATTTTATAATGAATTTTTAATTAATTTAAAATTAATTGAATTTATTAAAAATATGATGTATATCTTTGGATCATATTTTGAAAATTTATCCTTTTTTTTTTTTGCAAAAAGCTTTAAAGGAGCTGAAAAAGGTATCTTAAAAATGTAAAAATTCTTTTATTATCTTTTTTTCTAATTATTTCCTTAAAAAGATTTTTTTATAAGGTTAGACAACACCCGTAAGGTGCCATCAATTTCAACTTGTTTAAAAATCGGGTTGGTCGTCAAACCTATTTCCACTGAACTTATACATTGCTTACTTAATCAACTACAAAATTTATATTTCTTTGCAAAAGAGAAGATATGCTCAGTAAATTTAACTACTAGATAAATATTTTTAATAATATTAAAATAAAAGGATTATTTATAAAGATATTGCTTGGTAAAGGATTCATAACAAGTAGGTAGTAATTCTCTATAATAAGTTTATTCTCTTTGATTTTCTTTGTCGATAGACAAACTTTAAGGTGTCTAGAATTTCGCCTTCCATGCCTTACAATTAAATATTTTTTTCCGAGTAATCTATAGAGACAGACTTACGGTGATAACCTTTTATCAGAATCAATTTTCATAATAATTAAAATTGTGGAATATTATCTCAATTGAGTTAGTTTCACTTGTTCCATATTGTATCTCTTTCTCACTTTTAGCACCATATGTATAATTACATTTACTCTTTACTATCATAGATTTTTATATTACAACTATTTCTAGCCTCACACTTGTCTACACTTATAGTTTCACCTTTCTTGTGATTCTTATGTTCAATAATTTCAATGGATATATCTTTCAGTTTATTATTAAAATTATTAGGATAGTATATTTTTTTGTATTTCTCCAACTGTGTTATAGCCCTTTTCATTCGTTTCTAAGGTGAAAGAGGTACACCATCAATAATATGGCGTTCCTATCTTTCTGAATTTGCCAATCTAAAGTTAATACTTGGTCTATGATTATGATATTTTTTATATGACTTCTTAATATTATTTAAGACTACTCTCATCCAAATATCTACTTTAATGGTAGATTGGTTGCATAGATTGGTTGCAGGTAAAAACAATTAAATGGGTTTTTATGTATATGCCTTCTAAGTTTGAAGTATATTCATATTAATCAATTATAATAGGAATAATAGGTTGCAATATATTTACAAAATTTTTAGCAGTAATTACGTAAATAGGATTGGAATAACTTATAAACCTATAGTATTTAATATTATAAGATTTATCAATTTTTGGGATCAAAGACATAAAGGTTTGGTTTACGTCAGCCAACCTACCTTTATAATACAAAATCTTGTTTATTAATTTAATAACATCAAGTCTTATAATATTCCTAGTATTGTTCATAAAAACTAGTAAGTTATTCATTAGGCCTAGGAGCTTTGCTTGAACAGAGTGCATTCATAGCCTTCTCAATTTCAACAATTTCAAGAGACTTGTTCAGTGCCTTATTCATATTATGATTAATCACAGGTTTAATAAAATTAAATATACTAATAAATAAACTTATCTTAGTATTTCTCATTAATAATCCTCATTATCTTATTAATATTCCTCCTTTCATAAGTAGTTGCATGAAAAAATAGGTAGGTATATCCCCTTTCTTTAGCCACACATTCCTAAATTTAGGGGCCTAGAAGTCCTCTTCCCTTTTCCGAACAACTTCGATCATTTTCACTACTTTCTTATATTCGTCTCAGTTATCATTATTATTCATATTATTAAACAAAACTCTTTGTAAATCCATGATTTAATCAATTTATTATTTATTATTTCCGAATTTTTTATTACTTTGTAATGTAAGAAGTCTATTACAATGATTTAGGTTTAAAATTAAACTATTCTTTCAATACCTTGGATAAACTTTCTCTTTTTCCAAACTTTTTCAATGATGTCTAGATGTTCTTTTTCAGCTAGCAAAAAAAAAAAAATTAAATTTCATATTTGCTTCTTATACTACATATTTGCGAAATCAAATCATATGAATCTAAACAAGGGATTTTATAATTGAATTGCTTCTTATGGTACATATTTTCTTCTTATACTTTATTTTCATTTACTAGAGAATCATTTGTTTTTATTCACATTATCAAAGGAAAGGAAAGAAATTGATATATATATATATATATATATATATATATATATATATACCTTTATATACTTTTGTGTATTACGTAAAATACAATATCTTAAAGGTATAAGGATACCTTATCTATTTTAAAATTAATCAATTCCTTTACTTTGAAATGACTCTAATATCGGGGATTATAAACTAGAAAATATAAGAGAAATTAAAAGAATATGTAATCAATTGAATTACTTTATGTTCATTAGAATCCAATTCAAACAAAAGAAAATCTTTTTTATACTTATCATTTCTTTTCATTTCATTTTAAAAATTGTCAAACTAGGCATTAGTAAAAACGATTTAGGTTAAAATGACATAGTTGAAAATGAATTTGGGCTTAGAATAGCTATATATTTGTTTGGTCTACTCAGATTTATGCTAGGGATAGAAATGGGTTTTGTTGGCACTACTAAAAATTAGAGTATTCGCGGCAATTTTTAGGGTCAAAGACGGGAGTCTATAAATGACGTGTATTGATAGGCGGCAGATAGCTTATTGCCGCGAAGAGTGCCGTCTATAAAGCTCACGCCTATGCAAAGATGGCACAAAGATAAATGCCGCCTATTCAACCTCGCATTAGCGGCAATTGTCTCAAAATGCCGCCTATATATAATTGAAATGTCGTGTATAAAAGACCTTATATTTCAATATATTTTTTATATTATATATTATTAATTATTTATAAGATTTATATCTTTAGATTTAAAAGAATACGTATATAAACTAAAAAGTCAAATCAATATAAGCAGAAATCAATTCAAAATATATTTCATTCAAAAATAATATACAAAGATCCTACTACTTCTTACATTTGACCAAACTCAACTAATAAAAATAAAAGTTACAAAAATCATAATGCAGTACTTGTGTACAAAAATAATTAAACAACTAGAACTCAGAGATGTCCAAACAAAATCTTCAAAACTTCTGCATTACTTCAACAATCATCCATATCTTCATAGCCAACAAAAACTTTATAATTTCTTTCATACTTGCTACTTCTAGGTTTCATTCATATCACCTTTGCCATAACTTCTATATAATCTAACAAACTTAATTACATTTCACGAAATCTACCTTCATCACATTCAATAAATACACTAAAATCAGTAACTTGTCAAGATGGCAATGTTACATACATATAAGAAAGAACATAGTATGTAATCATCAACTTTAATAGATTAATAAATAATTAATCTACACTAAAGCATCACATAGTAGATTAATTAACCCACAAACCGAGACACAGTCTTTAACTTAGGTACTTTCAGAGAAATGTGAATAACTTTGGGATAGTTTCTGGTACTGTAATAACTTGTATTTATTTTCTCTGTGACCTTCTGCATACCTAAAATAACCAAAATTAAACTATATAAGTTTTTATTATCTTCAATTTTTAAACTGAACATTAACATTAAAGTTTCAATACCTTATCATCTGATTCTTTCTTCACACTTGTAACCTTTTCATTTGTTGCATTATTTTTCTTTTTCTTAAAGTGAATCTACGTTATTGAATCACTTTAGGACTTTCTTAGCATCTCTATTTCCTTAACTTGTCTTGATATTTCTGCGTTTTTATTTGTTCATTCTGATTCAAACTTGTTTAATTCACTTTTTAGCTGTAGCACTTGATTATCTTTCTTGGTTTTCGAGGCGTGTAATCCTTCATTATCTGTTTAGCTTCTGAAAATTTTGGATTTGTTCCTTCAAATCACTCTCCATTTTGTTATATTGGGTTCCAGATGAAGTTTTTCTCTGCTAATAAAGCAGAGATTTCTGAGTTTGTATCTGATGTGAGTTTCTTGTTTTCACATGTTGACCCCACTACTTCATTTTCTAGTCCTGTACTCGATCTTCTTTACCAATCTTTGGCATATCCTAAAAATTTTATGGAGGTTATAAAAACTTTATTTTAAAAGCAGCAATTACCAAGATATAGAGAAATTACCGGAAGGGTCATAATCATAAAATGTATTTATATTGCAAAAATGAACACCAGTAAGGAGGCTATAATCCATTATATTCTCTTCTTCCAAGAAGAGACAATCTCTATCAATTAGTCTGAACAAAAGAGCATAACTAATAAGATCATATTAACTTAATTTTAATTGGATTTGAAACTTTACCATACCTGATAAGTTCATCAAACCAAGATTTGCGCAAGTGAAACTCAAAAATAGGTCAACATCCTTAAACATGGTAGTCACATCCGTGTCACTATCAGGCTTATCAATTATACGACCATGAGAGGACCCATTTAGATCGAAGCATTTGTGGATACCATAATCGAAATAGAAAACATTACCCATTACAGTGAAACAAATCTATATGATTTTTAACAATATTCAATGTCTGTTATGAAAGTAACAGGATATAATTCTTAATTATCTTTTTCAGTGCTCTTAGGGAATGAATATTAAACTCCTGTTCAAAATATTTAAAACAGTTTAATTACAAAATTGTTACACCAATTTGACATATGAGCAAATAAAAAACATTACTCACAATGAAATTAAGATCGATGGTGGATGAAGACAATGATAAGCTACCCATAAAGATATTACTATGGCTAGCCTTTGGTCATTTATCCCATACTTAGAGTTTTCCAGACCCATGAGAAGCCAATTCAATTTTTTAAGAGGCATAAATACAAACACTTTAATTACGGTATAAAAGTTGTCATATATCACAAATTAAATAGTTGTGTACTATCAATATTATGATAGAATGTTCAAAAATACTATGCTCACAAATTTAATCAACAACGACAAATAAACCCTAAAAATCAATGATTCTGAATTTATAAATAATATAGAGTATTCTTGAAGAAATTTACATTACCTGAATGACAGTTACATGAGAAACATTGCGGAAAAGAGTTTTGATTTTAGGAAGGAACTGTTTTTCTTTTTTTCTTTGGGTTGGGAACGGTTTTGGGTTAAAAAGATTGGAAAAAAAAGCCTTCAGAATACATCTATTTAACGTGCGGGAATTAAAAATTGTATATAGAAAATATTATGGAAAAATTATTGAAAAGATTCAATTATTTATATAAAACCGACCAACAAAAAATTTATTTATATAAAATAATTAGACTATTATAAAAAATTTACTAGAAATAGTTAAGTATATTTTTATAGCATAATATTACTTATTTTATTATACTATATCTTATAAATATTATTGACTAATATATAAATATATTAGTAATTTGTTTTAATTTTTTTTTATATTCATGATTATGTATAGTCAAAATTAATGTAATATTTTCTATCAATAAATCGACTATTCATTCTTTTTAATAAAATATTATATAGTAACAATATTATATAAAAAAAAATTAATCTCGACCAAATAAATATGGGTAATAAGACGGGATAGGATAATCAATGATCAAGAAAGGGCCAGCAAAGCAAATAGGATAGATAAATTGTTTCATTCATGAACAGATTTGAGCCTAGCCGAATCGGGATAGTAATACTG
The DNA here is from genome assembly GCA_029959085.1 of Nemophila menziesii. Taxonomy (NCBI): domain Eukaryota; kingdom Viridiplantae; phylum Streptophyta; class Magnoliopsida; order Boraginales; family Hydrophyllaceae; genus Nemophila; species Nemophila menziesii. The sequence continues at coordinate 31,686,223 of JARWIR010000011.1, read as the reverse complement.
GATATCAAATCGGGGATAACGTTTAATTTTCTCGGACTCAATATTTGTGGATTCATTGCCAAGTGGAAGTAAGGGTAGCACTAGAGCAGTTAGGTATTGTTAAGATGGGGCAGTTAATATAACTATTATCTATTTGGATAACCTTGATACCATTCGAGGTATTAGGTCACCACTAGCAGTGTGGTGACGAATCAGACCATATGCGATGCGAATTGGGGAGATCGCTGAAATGCATGGAAACATGTTTTTCAAACATATATATTCTGCGTTGTCTTGATGGGTTGAACAATTGAACTACACCTAATGCTAGACGGAGGGCCCGGTGGGAGGAGGGGCGATCACTGTTAGTGCTCTGGTTTTCTTAACTTGGTTACTCGATAAATATTGAATTTAAATCTTCCATACATTTTTATTGGTCTGAAGTTTTTTTTGTCATATCAGCAGCCAAGTTAGCTAGCTTTTTTTCCATTTTTTTTCTTCTCTTAGCAGATTACCTTTGCCACTTCCTACATTGACTTTATTTCCTATTTTCGTACACAGTCACTCATACCACCATCAATACTCTCCCTTGTCTAGGCCAAATTCGTATTACCACCACTATCATTTGAACTATCAAATTTGAAAACCTCCCTTGTTTTATTAACTCCACTAACATCATCATAACAATCGAGTTGGGTTTGTTAGGTTTGTTGTATTTGTTGATTCAACTCGGTTTGGTTTTTCACCCTTTCCCCTACAATAATCATACATTAAACACAGTCTAAATTCGCTAGGATAGTGAAATCCTATTTAGAAGCTGCTTATATAGGTCTGGAGCTTTAACTAAATAAACAGGTCACCAAGGATGGCGGCCCGCACAATGAGCTCTGTTTGTTCAACAAGCAGGGCCCTCAATCTTCCATACCGCGCGGATAAATTGCATCATTTTTCCTATGGCCTCAAACCTAACGAAGTAGTTCCGCCTGAATCCAATGAACAACAACGATTATTTAGGATTAGGTTGCAAATTTTTTGCACCGTAGTAGAATCATTACCAATGGCACGCTGTGCGCCTAAGTGCGAAAAGACAAAACCTTTTGTTGGCTTCCCAGTCCAGATGATTCATTCTCTCTACCAGGAACATTACTTCTACATGAAACTTTTTATTTCCATCATTGGTAAATTTTTCAGACCTTGATTATTGTTTTGTTAAGTAGAGAAAAGGGTTGACTGGAGTTGGGCTCTAGTTGATAGCTTGCCAACTCAATACATTTGGATTAATATTCTTATTTTTGCAGTTACTTTCCTCATAATCGAATATTCCACAGCCATAACAAATTGGTCTATGTTTTCTACCTGAATTTAATCCATACTTGGGGTCCTTTCATCCGCCTAATAATTAATTCCATCAATTAAGATATTTGATAGACTTCCGGTCTACTCGAATTCTTGTGACAGAGTGTTCATCAATTTTCATAGGTCTTCGTAAATTTAACACTTTGTACTTGGCATATGTAACTTGTCATTTTTTCTATACACTTATAAGTTAATAGAGTGTCCAAATACCCTGATAGCTGAAGTATAGCAAAATGTATTGAACTTCATTTTCGTCATTCTTTCTGAAAGGGTTGATTGAAAATTGTTTGTCCATGACCCTATGTTTGTCTTCTTTGTTACCAAGTTTGGTAATCACTTAATTTTTTCCAACCTCTCAAACTAGATTTATCTTTTTTCAAAAATTTCATATATTGTGTAACAAATTTGCAGGGATCCATTTACAATATGGAGGCTGATATAGTTGTGTTCTCGTTAAACAAGAGGTTCACAATCAATATCAACAATGTAGCTTGTACAATGTTAGATTTGCTCCTAATAGGCTGAATATGAGAAGGTTATATAAAGCTTTTAAAGTAGCCAAAAGTTTGAATTCCAGTCTTCTCTTTCCTTCACAAATAACGACTCGCTCCAATGAAAACAGTTGTGGTGCTTGCGGGAGATCCAAAGAAGTTAGGTTATGTTATATTTTCCAAAGATGTGCATGCCTTATAAAAAAGGGATGAGAATTTTTGTCAAATTTTAGCGTGAATTTCCATTGATCCGGATCAGAATCTATGTAAATTATTTTGTAGTTCAAAAAACAGAGTGCAAAGGATGTATATTGTATTTTAAATATTTTCTTATAAATAAAAAATATTTTTGTAAAATTAAATATGGAACAAAATACAAAAAATCAGCCATTAACTTATTAATATAGATCTTAGGGACCTTTAGTGGAATTTTTAAAGCATAGAGGCTAACTGAAACATTTGGAACATGAACGGTTAACTTACTAAAGTGTACTAAAGTGCCCTTTAAGGATAAAAAGCTCTCAATGGATTGATAGAAAATGTTATGGCTTCTTTAAAACCAAACTTTGAGTTAAATAAAAGCATGTATATAGATTGAGTCAATTTCAACAAATGAAGGGTTTTTAAAAAGATAATGAAAAAAAGTAAAAGAAAATGTTTATAAAGTGATTAGTGAGTACCTAATAGATAGAAGGATATATAATTATACTTCTAAAAACATGTCAATCTATAGCTTGAAATTCATATATTAATAAAAAAACAGATAAATAACAAAATATCAGTGATCACGATTAATATATTTAATGTTACTGATCGAAAAAAAGAAGAAAAAATTAACACCAATTTATGAATTAACTATTTTTCATACAAAATTGTTCGTCAATGAGTAAATTGTCATCAAGGTTGATGGTGTGCGGGTAATACACCATTCCAGGCTGAAAACCAGGAAGGGTGGGCCCCGTTGGTTCTTGCTGAGTCATCTCATACTCATATGTATTTGTTAGATATAGGATATGGTTACTTCTTGCGGGTTATGCATGGTTGTGGTGGATCTCGAGTTTGATAACGCGAACCTTCTTAATAGAAATTTTGACTTTGGGCCCAATTTATATTTGTATTTCTTGGTGCATAATAGTTCTCCATACCTAGGAAGCCCGAGAAGAGACTAAAAAGAACACGTAAAACTGAAAACAAAAAAAACTTCTACACTAAATAAACACAAATAAAACTAACTTAAAGATAAATCCCCGGCAGTGGCGCCAAAATCTTTGTGGGGAAAAGGTAAGATAAATAAAAAGATAAATAAAGATAATAATAAAGGACACACCCTTGACTACCATGCTATATTCACTGCAAGTATTATAGATCGTTTGCAAGTTTAGTTAGTAAGTAAAGGTTCGTTCATAGGGATTTGATCTGTTAGATCTTAGGTATATAAGAGAGTGTAGGAGAAAATACTTGTTAAATAAACAGACAATAAAAGTAATTACCATGATTCTATATTCCTCCTAACTCCCTTCTTGGTGAACTTAGGTGGCGACCTAACAATTACCAAGGGACATGTGTAAGGGTACCCTACACAATGATCGGTTATTAAATTTCAAACCCTAATGACTATATCCTTAGGCAAGCCCTTCTGGATCACTACCGCACACTAGACGGTTATGTGATATTTTAATAATGACACACCCCTACTGGGTGACCATCTAACTACTATTAATGGGATAGTCTATACGCATGCATTCGCAAAAACTACGATCAATAAATCAAAGCACATAAAAACAATATATGGTTAAGAAGCTAGAATTAATGTAAACATATTTTCCCAAAAAACATAGAAGAAAATAAAGAATTAGAAATCAATTATTATACATATGCAAACCCAAGCTATGGGAATATTACTTAAGATCTAAAGACATAAAAATAATTATGGATAAAAGTAATTAGAAACAAAAATATGCTAAAGAATATAATACAAATTACCCTAATGCTAAAGGGAGATGATGGAAAAGAGGACTTTTGCTACTACCCAAATTCTTGTCTTCCTCTCTATAGTTCTTGTTGCTTTTCTTGAATTTCGAAGGATTGATATAAGGTTTAGAACTTAGCAAGGACATATTTACATGATTAAATGGTGTATTTATAGGTGTTAAACAGACCCTAGGTTGAAATCTTAGAGTAGAAGACAAGTAATTGGACTCCTTTTCCAATTCAAGTTCGTTTCCTAAAATATAGGAGATATGATAAATCTTGTTCTGATCGTAAATCCTTTGTTATTGGTCCAATTTTGGCCTACTTTATATAAAAACGACCGCGATGAAAAGAACTACACTTTTCCTTTCCATTAATCATAAAAAAACCAGTAAGTTGAAATTTTCTTCACTTTAGTGGACGTAGCTACAGAATTTCATATTTACTTGGCAACTTTTTCTTTCCAATTTTATTTCTACTTCCTTTTATCTATTAATTCCTTCCATATCTTCTATCATTTTCTCTTTAAAATTGATTTGACATCTAATTATATTTCATATATCTTTAAAGCTTCAAATTAACAAAGAAATTAAACAAAATATTCTCTAAAAATAATAATTCATCAAATCAAGACAAGAAATAGGAATTTATCAACATACGAATAAAAAATTATAATTAAATACAAAAATATACCTAAAATGATATCTTCAACCAATAATATTATATCACAAATAGGGAGACATCAGAAGCACAATGGGCTAGTAAAGAGGGAGTTGGGAGTCTTTCCCGCGATAGGAAAGGAGATTTCTTACGATATGAGGGTTCTCGTAAGGTAAATTCTGCGTCTCAAGCCAAGCTTTTCAGTTTACATTTTTTGTTTGTTTTTGGAAATTACTCAAAAGTATGAGATGATATTCATTGAGAATGATTCGCTTGATCTACATGTGCTAGTGAAGGAGGGTGGGGGCAGGGGGATTGGAGGGATCAAGTCCTCAAAGAATGCAAGTCCATACTTGCAAATCATATTAACTTTGATGTTTCCCATGTATATCGGGAGGCGAATTCTCGTGCTGATTGGATGGAGAAAATGGCTATTGAATCAAACGGTGAACCAATCCGTATATGGACTCTCCGGAAGGATTATTGAAATTCTTAAAGTGAGATAGATGTAGATGGAATAAACCTCGTTCTATATTGTACGCTCACATTGAAGTTTAGTTAGTTTTAGGTGTATTTACCGATCTCTATTAGACATCATATATATGTAAATAAAATTACGAACTTTTTTTTTTAAACTTCTATTAACATAAAAATTACACAATTCAAAATCTCTTTTCTTGATTTTGAAATCAGATATGGTAATTTTAAATTCATCCATATCAAATTTCAATCTGGACTTTTCTCTGACTAAGTTTTGATATTGTCATTAAACTATGGTTCTTTTTTTTTGTGTTTATGTGGTAAAAAAGTATCGGAAGTGTTTTTTCTAAAATAAATATTTTTTTCCCATTCTTGAATTTTGCATTATCATAATCTATTTGAATGCTGGGTATATTAAAATAATTGCGATATTTTGGACTGATTAAGGTCATGGTAGTTGTTGCTAATCATGATTATAAACCTCTGCTTGGTTTTGAGTTTTTTAATTTCCGTTGACTTTCATCGATGACACACTCGAAGGCATGGTTATATCACTTGTATACTTATTTGTGACAAGAGAATATCCTCTGTTATGTTGATTTTTATGTTACTTAGATGTTAATGTTATGTCATTTTTTCTTATTTTCGTCAACTGTGTTATTTTTCTCCTTCCGTGTAATGCTTGGTGCTATGAATAAAATTATTTTTCAGACAAAAACAGTGTGTACATTTTATGAGCTACAAATAAGGATAATATTGTTTTTTTAAGTATATACTATCAAAAATCATATCTTATACTATGATTGTGGTCTGATTAAAGATAAATTATAATAAAAATCCCATATTTTACCATCGTGTTCCGAGGGCCACCTCTCAATCCTCCAAACACTATGATATAATGTGCAACAAAAACTATTTGAGAAAAATATTTAATAAAAATCAAATTTTATTTCCCTCCCTTATCCAAAAATTAGCCTCCCATTACTTATTTCAACCCCAAAAAAAATCCGGACATTCTCTTTCGATCCACGCTAATATTTCAGACCCGCCCCCCTCTCCTGGAAATCCATCTTGGATCTGCCCCTGATTTGAATATATACATTCTCAATCTCAAACTCCTGAAAGTTAATAAATTTATCTTAATAAAAGCTCATTAAAATTTAAAGGAAAATATAACATTTACCCCCTTTAACGTTCGGCCAAAATGATGTATAATCAATTTAGAATCATTATAATGGGACACACAATTCTCACACGACATCTCTTTCCTCAAGACCTTCTCGCAACATATCATCGTTCATATGGAAAAACTTCTAACTTCATAACTATTGGAGGATTTGTAAAATAGGGGAGAAGGGTTTTTCATTTTAAATTTAGTAACGTCAAAATTTCAAATTCATAAATATAAACTGGCACTCTTAGCATGGAATGCTTGTTTCTTATTCAAAAATTTAGGCTCACTAGTAAGCGGAGTTCTGAAAGGTATGTACTTCAGAAATCATTCATATTTGTATGCCCTAGTTAAAAAGGGAAAAATCGTGCGCATGGACTAGTATTATGGTACTTGTTCGTAAATAGGGCTTTACAATGCAAGTTGGTAATGGAGCCAGTATTGTAATTGGAGGGACAAATGGCTCTCGGTCCATATTTTGATCTCAAGAGCCAACAATGTTAATATAAAGAGAAATAGGGATATTCTTCTCTTACATGGCTCAGGATGGATCATATCTTTCTTACTGCGTATATTTGTAGCATCATATTGCATGCTCTAGAGAATGATGATAGAATAATTTGGCCTCACTCTAGCAAAGGAAGGTATACCACCAAAATTGGGTTACCATGCTATAACCTCTCTAATTGGTAAAAAAAATATCCAAAATCTTTTCTATTATGTACAACTAGGGATCCTAAAGCTTGGAAAACGGTTTGGAATACAAAAACTACAAATACAAGAGTATTTATCTGGAAATTCTAAAACAAGTCCATGCCTTGGCGGAGCTACACTTCATAAAAAGAAATGTGTTATCACAGCAAGGTGCAATTTATACAACCATCTTATTGAGAAAGTGGAACATATTTTCTTCTCGTATCCCAATAGTGTTAAGGTTTGGATTGATGTGAATACAATGCACAAGAGCAATATCAAGTGTACTAGAAGTTGTAAAACAAGGATCCTTACACATTATAATGAAGGTACTAAGGCTGGTTTGAGCTGTAAGACTTCTCCACTTTTTTCTTTATTACTATATATATATCTGGATTCCTAGAATAAAGACAATTTTAAGAATGCCAAATTAAAAAATATACCAATAATCATATTAAGTAACAACTTTATGAAAGACATCCAATGCTATGATTGGAATGGCGCAATTGATGGTATGTCATCTCACGATGAATATCCCCTCTTCCTCTGCCTCAAAATTAATTAGGAGGACCTACCTTAAGACCTCAACTTATCTTTTTAAGATTATTTTGTTGATGAATGAAAGATTACGGGTATTTCCATCGTTGGTGCTGACAAGACCAATTCTCTAGTTTGTTGTAAAGGAAATATTATTTTGGTGTATTTCGGTTACTATAGGAGAAACGTCAGTTGTTTATTGAGTAGGACCTTACAAAACTTATTTTACATTGTATATATTGGGATTATAACACGCTTCATTATTGTGGGTTCTTTGTTTTGGGACCCTCGTTTGGGTTAATTTTGCGGGATACCAAAACATTGAGTTGGATGTTTTGATATCTCTCATTTTATGATATATTTAGAGACTTAAGAAACATAAATTGGTTTTGGCTTTGAGGTTTAATTATGGGATTTATCCATTATCTGACGTTATTTGAATTTTAGCTAATATTTGATTATATATGTATTTTTTGAGCAATTTTGAGATAATTTGCCTGTTAAGTGTGAAGATACTGGGTAAATGGATGATCTTAGTCCCCAAGATAAATCTCAAGACAAAAAGTCATGAAGAAACAAAAGACAAGTCGTAAAAGAAACCTATAACTCCATTTAATGTTGCTTATCTTAAAATAATTGCGATATTTTGGACTGATTAAGGTCATGGTAGTTGTTGCAAATAATGATTATAATCCTTTGCTTGGTTTTGAGTTTTTTAAATTCTGTTGACTTTCAACGATGACACACTCGAAGGCATGGTTATATCACTTGGATACTTAATTGTGACAAAAGACTATCCTCTGTTATGTTGATTTTTATGTTACTTTGATGTTAATGCTATGTCTTTTTGTCTTATTTTCGTCATCTGTGTTATTTTTATCCTTCCGTGTAATGCTTGGTGTTATGAATAAAATTAATTTCCGGACAAAAACAGTGTGTACATTTTATGAGCTACAAATAAGGATAATATTTTATTTTAAGTATATACCATCAAAAGTCATATCTTATAATGTGATTGTGGCTTGATTAAAGATAAATTATAAATAAGGTAGATTATAATAAAAATCCCACATTTTACCACCTTGTTCTAAGGGTCACCCCCGGTCCTCGAAACATGTTGATTTAATGTGCAACAAAAACTATTTGAGAAAAATATTTGATAAAAACATAATTTTATTTCCTTCCCCCATCCAAAAATTAGCCTCCCAAGACTTATATCAACCCCAATAAAAATTCAGACATTCTCTTTCGATCCACGCTAATATATCAGGCCCGCCCCCTCTTTTGGAAATCCATCTTGGATCTTCCCATGATTTGAATACATACATTCCCAATCTCAGACTCCTGGAAGTTAATAAATTGATCTTACTAAAAGCTATTTCAAAATTTAAAAGGGAAAATATAACATGTCCCCCCTTTAACTTTCCGCCAAAACGGTATATACTACATTTAGAATCAGTATAATGGGATACACAATTCTCACTTGACATCTCTTTTCTCAAACCCTTCTCGCAACGTATCATTGTTCATATGGAAAAACTTCTAACTTCATAACTATTGCAGGATTTGTAAAATAGGGGTTAAGGGTTTTTCATTTTAAATTTAGTAAGTTAAAAATTCTAATTCATTAATATAAACTGGCAATCTTAAAATCGAATGCTTAGCTCTTATTCAAAAATTCAGTTTCACTAGAAAGTAGAGTTCTCAAAGGTATATTCATCGGAAATCATTCATATTTGTATGCCCCGATTAAAATGGGCAAAATCCTGAGCATGGACTAGTATTATGGTAGTTGTTCGTAAATGGGGTTTTACACTGCTAGTTGGTAATGGATCAAGTATTGTAATTCGAGGGACAAATGGCTCTCGGTCCATATTTTGATCTTAAGGGCTAACAATGTTAATATCCAGAGAATAGAGATATTCTCCTAAATGGTTCAGGATGGATCATATCCTTCATACTGCGCATATTTGTAGCATCATATTGCATGCTCTAGAGGAAGATGATAGAATAATTTGGCCTCACTCAAGAAAACAAATGTATACTACCAAAATTGGGTTACAATGCTATAACCTCTTTAATTGATTAAAAATATCAAAAAGCTTCTCTATTAGGTACAACTAGGGATCCTAAAGCTTGGAAAACGGTTTGGCATACAAAAACTACAAAGATCAGAGTATTTATCTGGAAATTCTAAAACAAGTCCATGCCTTGTCAGAGCTACACTTCATAAAAAGAAATGTCTTATCACAGCAAGGTGCGATTTCCACAACCATCTTATTGAGACAGTGGAACATATTTTCTTCTCGTACCCCAATAGTGTTAAGGTTTGGAATGATGTGAATACAAGGCACATGAGAAATATTAAGTGTGATAGAAGTTGTAAAACAAGGATCCTTACACATTATTAAGGAAGGAACTAACGCTGGTTTGAGCCGTAAGACTTCTACCACTTATTTCTTCATTACTATATAGATATCTGGATTTCTAGAATAAAGACAATTTTGAGAATGCGAAATTAAAAATTGTACCAATAATCATTTTAAGTAACAACTTTGTGAAAGACTTCCATGGCTGAGATTGAAATGGTGCAATTGTTGGGATGTCATCTCACGATGAATATCCCCTCTTCCTCTGCCTCAAAATTAAATTTGGAGGACCTACCTTCAGATCACAACTTCTCTTTTTAATATTATATTGTTGATGAATGACAAATTACGCGTATTTCCATCATTGGTGCTGACAAGACCAATTCTCTAGTTTGTTGTAAAGGAAATATTCTTTTGGTTTAGCTAGGTCACTAAAAGAGAAACGCCAGTTGTTTATAGAGTAGGACCTTACGAAACTTATTTTACATTGTATATATTGGGATTATTACATGCTTCTTTCTTGTGGATTCTTTGTTTTGGGACCCTCGTTTGGGTTTATTTTGCGGGATACCAAAACCTTGAGTTAGATGTTTTGATGTCTCTTTTTTTCTGATAGATTTGGAGGCTTAAGAAACATAAGTTGGTTTTGGATTTGAGGTTTAATTGTGGGATTTATCCATTATCTGACATTATTTTATTTTTAGCTAATGTTTGATGATATATGTATTTTTTGAGCAATTTTGAGATAATTTGTGTGTTAAGTGCGAATATACTAAGTACATGGATGATCTTAGTCCCGAAGATGAATCTCAAGACAAAAAGTCATGAAGAAACAATAGACAAGTCGCAAAAGAAACCAATAACTCCATTTAATGTTTAACAAGAATTGCCGACAAAATGTTTTCATTATATTTTAAAGGTCGTGACTAATAATTAATGAAGATTATTGTCCTGAAAGTTGAGCTTAAGATGTTATGAGTATTTTAGTTATAGGACCTGATGTTGTTGAAATTGGAAGAGTGAATTGGGCTACTTTTGACTCATTTAAGCAAGCCTAAACGAGATAAAACGTATTTGAGGACTATATATACTAGTTTTTACTCTTAAAACAGATCACGTATAATATTAATTAGATGTAGAAGGTTTGGTAGAAAGGGAAATATCAACACAACACCCTATTTCATAATCTTTCCATAAATTATATTGTAATTCTTTCTTATTTTCAATTTTTGAGATAATAATGTTTACTTTATCTTTTTTTCCTTTAATTTCTTATGAACTAACTTCATTAGTAGATTGAGATAATTGGGTATGAACCCTAATCCATGATTTGAATTTATATTGTCAAAATTTTACATTTTGCATTTGCCTAAATCGTGGAATTATTTGTGTTGTTTATATCATCATTTAAATTGTTAAATCTATGTATGATGTACACATAAATTTTGATTATTAGAAATTAGATTATGTCTGGTCAAGGGGTTTGGTAGTGGAACAAGAATTATTAATGTATAATTGAGTTTGAGAATCAAATTATATATCGTAATTAGATACTCAATTAAGGTTATAACTTTAGGCATTAGATAATATGGTAGGTTCACACGGAAGTGGAGAAAATAGGATCACTAATAACTCTATTAATGTTATGGTTTATTATACATGAAATTTAATTATTGAATTACAATATATATATAATTTTTGTGTGTGTGTGTGTGTAAATTATCACTAATTGTTATCTTACCTACAACGTTTGAGCCATATTAAATTAAAGTCATTTATCAAAGTATTTCTCATCCACAAGTAATTAAGATTTTTTATTGCTTGTATGTAGTTCTTGTTGTAATTAGTAAATCCCGATTCTTGTCTTCGGATGGTCCTTAAGATGATTGAGCTGTTGGCCTCTTCTTTTGGGTCGCGTTTGTGATGTTCTACTTGACTTATTATAATGTCGGGGTCCATTTACTAAATGATATCTTTTAGTCCACATCATTTACACATTGATGATAATCAAATATTTATTTCATATATATTTGGATGGCTCAAATTAAATACCTAAAGAGTCTCATATACATACCCAGAGTTCATGTATTGTATCGTTATTCATTACCGAAATCATCTTCTTATTCTTTCTCATCTTATCTCTGATAGAAATCAGATTTTTGTGTAAACTAAATCTTATGATATAAATATTAAGAGTTACTGTTTTGATTGTGCTACTTTATTACTTTCACATATTAATATAAATCAGTCTTTGAAATTTTGAGTTTCATGCTCAAAGGATGATGACCCAAAAAAGGAATATATATAGACTGAGTACCTAATATAAGAATACTTTTAGAAACATGTCAGGCTAGCGTGAAACCATTTAGGTTCTTATAACCTAGTTTGATGGATATATACATATACTCTTAGAAACATGTCAATCTTGCTTTAAAGCTTTTTAAGTTCCCATAAGCTAATTTGTCCTGGTCGGATCAATAAACTTGATAATGATCAATGGGAAAATGGGAGCTAACTAAAATGAGATGATAGCTTAATTAAGGAAAACCTTATATCTATGAAGTGTTAGATGATATAGTTTACATTTATAAAGTGTCTAAAGCTGTGATAAATGTGTATAAGAATGATAAAAGTGGCTTATATGAAAAGAAATATTATGGATTATATATTCTTAATGGTTTGTACACAACATTGAGAATAATATTGTTAACATTGAGAATGTAGAAATATTAAAATGGCACTTGAGACTTGGACATGCATGTTAATAGGGACACAATCTATTATTTAAGGAATTAAATTAATAAAATAATTTCTATATTGTAGTACTTGTTTGCAAAGAAAAAGATTATACGTTAAGAGTTATGAAGGTCGAATTACATTCTTCAAAAGTTAATAATACTTGGATTCTTCTTGAAAATACTAATGATAAAAAAGTATTGAATGCAAACTGTTTTATAATCTAAAAGAAGCTATTTGATGACTCCCCTAAATATAAAGCTAGACTTGTAACTATAGGTCATACTTATAGACATTGTATTGATTTCAATGATATATTTGCCCCTGTTCAAATTCAAAACTATTAGAATGATTATTCTTATGTTGCATGTTTTGACCTTGAACTAGAAAATTTAAATATTTAAACTTCATGGTGAACTTGCAGAAGAGATTTATGTGAGACACTGTGGGGGACTTTTTGATTCTAAACACCTTGATCATGTATGTTTACTAAAACTTTTATATGGTTATAGAGAAGGACAGAAAGTATGGTAAGTTAAAACTTTATTAAAAACCTTGTCTTGTGAAACTTGTCAAGAAATATTAAAATTTACATTGTCCAATTCTTATTTCCTGAGGAGTTATGAATATTGAATTGTTGGTTTTTTATTTTGGGCCACATTTGTGTTATACTACTTCACTTATTATAATGTTGGGCCCTTTTACTAAATGGTATCTTAGCTCACATCTTTTACATGTGGATGACTATTAACCTTAGATTGTTTATAAATTTGGATGACTTAGATTGAAAACCTAAATGTCTCATGTATGATGTATTATTATCTTGTTCATCTTATCCTTCTCTCCTATTATTTCTTATCTCTGTGTAAGAGAAATGAGGGTTTTTGTTTGGCGAAATTAGGGTAGCTGCGTATGCGAAATTAGGGTTTCTTTGTCTTATTTTATAAATGCTAAGTATTAGTGTTTACTTACCGAGTTCATCTTGTTCTTTCTCTCAATCTTATCTCGGCGAAATTAGGGTTTCTGTTTGGCGAAATTAGGTTTTTTACGTTTGCTAAATTAGGGTTTCTGTATCTTATGTTATAAAAGTTGAGTGTTAGTGTCTATATTGTATTAGTTTCTTGAGATAGATTAGTTTTTTCATATTTAGGTCTCATATTCAAAATCTTCTGTATTGGTTAAACACTTTAAAAGTGATATTGTTGAAAGATAAACATCTTAACAAGTATCTTCTCATTGATGCTCAATGTGGATCTAGGTAATTTTGGTAAATTACATAAATCTTGTTGTTCTTTTGTTACTGCTATTTTTTTATTTTTGGATTGTACTTAAATCCTATTTGAACTTCATATAAAAAATTTGATAAATATTACAAACTGAATTAGATTAACATTTACAATGAATCTTGATGTAATTATTCCTTAGTACTTTACTTTTATCACAGTTATAACCCTTTGTATACTAGAAAGAAATGAGTATTGGAAAATTACAACCTAAAGCATTTTTTATAATTGCTACACTAAGAAAATATTATTGTTTGTCTACTTTTCATTATATTTATGTTTAAAGTATATTTTGAGAATATACTTTTTTAAAAATTATAGGTTGAACTACATTTTTTATTTTACATATTTAACTGCTTTATGCTATTAGTTCTTCATCTAAAGTTTTCATATTTTTCCATTTTTAATTAGAAATATGTGGCTCCAATATTTTGTAACTGTTTATATTTAAATTTTTGAAATCTTATTAAAAATTATTTAATTTTTTACAGGAAAAAAGATCGTTGGCCATTACATTTTAAAGGTAATTCGTTTGACCATTAAATTTTTACTTTATATTCTTTAAATACTTAGATTTTCACTTTGTCCAAAATTTGAAAATAATAATTGTAAAATTTTAGTTGCTTCAACTTTTGTTGAACTTGGGATTTGGATGTCATATTTTATTATGAATTTTTAATTAATTTAAAATTTATTGAATTTATTAAAAATATGATATATATATCTTTGGATCATATTTTGAAAATTTATCCTTTTTTTTTCAAAAAGCTTTAATGGAGCTGAACAAGGTATCTTAAAACTGTAAAAATTCTTTTATTATCTTTTTTCTAATTATTTCCTTAAAAAAAAATTTATAAGGTTAGACAACACCTGTAAGGTGCCATCAATTTCAACTTGTTTAAAAACCGGGTTGGTCGTCAAACCTATTTTCACTGAACTTATACATTGCTTACTTAATCAACTACAAAATTTATATTTCTTTGCAAAAGAGAAGATATGCTCAATAAATTTAACTACTAGATAAATATTTTTAATAATATTAAAATAAAAGGATTATTTATAAAGATATTGCTTGGTAAAGGATTTATAACAAGTAGGTAGTAATTCTCTATAATAATTTTATTCTCTTTGATTTTCTTTGTCGATAGACAAACTTTAAGGTGTCTAGAGTTTCGCCTTCCATGCCTTAAAATTAAATATTTTTTCCGAGTAATCTATAGAGACAGACTTACGGTGGAAACAATTTATCAGAATCAATTTATATTTTCATAATAATTAAAATTGTGGAATATTATCTCAATTGAGTTAGTTTTCACTTGTTCCATATTATATCTCTTTCTCACTTTTAGCACCATATGTATAATTACATTTACTCTTTACTATCATAGATTTTTATATTGCGACTATTTCTAGCCTCACACTTGTCTATACTTATAGTTTCACCTTTCTTGTGATTCTTATGTTCAATAATTTCAATAGATATATCTTTTAGTTTATTATTAAAATCATTAGGATAGTATATCTTTTTGTATTTCTCCCACTGTGTTATAGCCCTTTTCAATCGTTTCTAAGGTGAAAGAGGTACACCATCAATAATTTGGCGTTCCTATCTTTCTGAATTTGCCAATCTAAAGTTCATACTTGTTCTTTGAATATGATATATTTTTTATATAACTTCTTAATATTATTTAAGACTACTCTCATCCAAATATCTACTTTAATGGTAGATTGGTTGCAGGTAAAAAGAATTAAATGAGGTTTTATGTATATGCCTTCTAAGTTTGAAGTATATTCATATTAATCAATTATAATAGGAATAATAGGTTGCAATCTATTTACCAAAATTTTAGCAGTAATTTTGTAAATAGGATTGGAATAATTTATAAACCTATAGTATTTAATATTATAAGCTTTATCAATTTTTGGGATCAAAGACATAAAGGTTTGGTTTAAGTCAGCCAAACTACCTTAATAATACAAAAACTTGTTATTAATTTAATAACATCAAGTCTTATAATATTCCTAGTATTGTTCATAAAAACTAGTAAGTTATTCATTAGGCCTAGGAGCTTTGCTTGAACAGAGTGCATTCATAGCCTTCTCAATTTCAACAATTTCAAGAGACTTGTTCAGTGCCTTATTCATATTATGATTAATCACAGGTTTAATAAAATTAAATATACTAATAAATAAACTTATCTTAGTATTTCTCATTAATAATCCTCATTATCTTATTAATATTCCTCCTTTCATAAGTGGCTGCATGAAAAGATAGGTAGGTATATCCCCTTTCTTTAGCCACACATTCCTAAATCTAGGGGCCTAGAAGTCCTCTTCCCTTTTCCAAATAACTTCGATCATTTTCACTACTTTCTTATATTCGTCTCAGTTATCATTATTATTCATATTATTAAACAAAACTCTTTGTTAATCCATGATTTAATCAATTTATTATTTCCGAATTTTTTATTACTTTGTAATGTAAGAAGTCTATTACAATGATTTAGGTTTAAAATTAAACTATTCTTACAATACCTTGGATAGACTTTCTCTTTTTCCAAACTTTTTCAATGATGTCTAGATGTTCTTTTTCAGCTAGCAAAAAAAAATCAAATTTCATATTTGCTTCTTATACTACATATTTGCGAAATCAAATCATATGAATCTAAACAAGGGATTTTATAATTGAATTGCTTCTTATGGTACATATTTTATTCTTATAATTGATTTTCATTTACTAGAGAATCATTTGTTTTGATTCACATTATCAAAGGAAAGGAAAGAAATTGATAGGTATATATATATATATATATACACCTTTATATACTTTTGTGTATTAGGTAAAATACAATATCTTAAAGGTATAAGGTTACCTAAGCTATTTTAAAATTAATCAATTCCTTTACTTTGAGATGACTCTAATATCGGGGATTATAAACTAGAAAATATAAGAGAAATCAAAAGAATATGTAATCTTTTTTTTTTTTTGGACAGTAAAAGAATATGTAATCAATTGAATTACTTTATGTTCATTAGAATGCAATTCAAACAAAAGAAAATATTTTTTATACTTATCATTTCTTTTCATTTCATTTAAAAAATTGTCAAACTAGGTATTAATAAAAACGATTTAGGTTAAAATGACATAGTCGAAAATGATTTTGGGCTTAGAATGGCTATGTATTTGGTTGGTTTACTCAGATTTATGCTAGGGATAGAAATAGGTTTTGTTGGGTCACTCGATAAATATTGAATTTAAATCTTCCATACATTTTTATTGGTCTGAATTTTTTTTTGTCATATTAATAGCCAAGTTTGCTAGCTTTTTTTCCATTTTTTTCTTCTCTTAACAGATTACCTTTTCCACTTTTTACATTGACTTTATTTCTCATTTTCGTACACAGTCACTCATACCACCATCAATACTCTACCTTGTCTAGGACAAATTCATATTACCACCACTATCATTTGAACTATCAAATTTGAAAACCTCCCTTGTTTTATTAACTCCACTAACATCATCGTAACAATTGAGTTGGGTTTGTTAGGTTTGTTGTATTTGTTGATTCAACTCGGTTTGGGTTTTCACCCTTTCCCCTACAATAATCATACATTAAACACAGTCTAAATTCGCTAGGATAGTGAAATCCTATTTAGAAGCTGCTTATATAGGTCTGGAGCTTTAACTAAATAAACAGGTCACCAAGGATGGCGGCCCGCACAATGAGCTCTGTTTCTTCGACAAGCAAGCAGGGCCCTCTTCCAATATTCCATACTGCGCGGATAAATTGCATCATTTTTCCTATGGCCTCAAACCTAACGAAGTAGTTCCGCCGGAATCCAATGAACAACAACGATTATTTACGATTAGGTTGCAAATTTTTTGCACCGTAGTAGAATCATTACCAATGGCACGCTGTGCGCCTAAGTGCGAAAAGAAAAAACCTTTTGTTGGCTTCCCCAGATGATTCATTCTCTCTACCAGAAACATTGCTTCTACATGAAACTTTTTATTTCCATCATTGGTAAATTTTTCAGACCTTGATTATTGTTTTGTTAAGTAGAGAAAAGGGTTGACTGGAGTAGGGCTCTAGTTGATAGCTTGCCAACTCCCTACATTTGGATTAATATTCTTATTTTTGCAGTTACTTTCCTCATAATCGAATATTCCACTGCCATAACAAATTGGTCTATGTTTTCTACCTGAATTTAATCCATACTTGGGATCCTTTCATCCGCCTAATAATTAATTCCAACAATTAAGATATTTGATAGACTTCCGGTCTACTCGAATTCTTATGACAGAGTGTTCATCAATTTTCACAGGTCTTCGTAAATTTAACACTTTGTACTTGATATAAGTAACTTGTCATTTTTTCTATACACTTATAAGTTAATAGAGTGTCAGAATACCCTGATAGATGAAGTATAGCATAATGTATTGAACTTCATTTTCGTCATTCTTTCTGAAAGGGTTGATTGAAAATTGTTTGTCCATGACCCTATGTTTGTCTTCTTTGTTACCAAGTTTGGTAATCACTTAATTGTTTCCAACCTCTCAAACTAGATTTATCTTTTTTCAAAAATTTCATATATTGTGTAACAAATTTGCAGGGATCCATTTACAATATGGAGGCTGATATAGTTGTGTTCTCGTTAAACAAGAGGTTTCACAATCAATATCAACAAGGTAGCTTGTACAATGTTAGATTTTTCCTAATAGGCTGAATATGAGAAGGTTATATAAAGCTTTTAAAGTAGCCGAAAGTTTGAATTCCAGTCTTCTCTTTTCTTCACAAATAACAGCACGCTCCAATGGAAACAGTTGTGGTGCTTGCGGGAGATCCAAAGCAGTTTGGTTATGTTATATTTTCCAAAGATGTGCACGCCTTATAGAAAAGGGATGAGATTTTTTGTCAAATTTTAGCGTGAATTTCCACTGATCCGGACCAGAATATATGTAAATTATTTTGTTGTTCAAAAAACAGAGTGCAAAGGATGTATATTGTATTTTAAATATTTTCTTATAAAAAAAATTAATTTTATAAAATTAAATATGGAACAATATACAAAAATTCAGCCATTAACTTATTAATATAGATCTTAGGGACCTTTAGTGGAATTTTTAAAGCATAGAGGCTAACTGAAACATTTGGAACATGAATGGTTAACTTACTAAAGTGCACTAAAGTGCCCTTTAAAGATAAAAAGCTCTCAATGGATTGATAGAAAATGTTATGGCTTCTTTAAAACCAAACTTTGAGTTAAATAAAAGCATGTTTATAGATTGAGTCAGTTTCAACAAATGATGGGTTTTTAAAAAGATAATGAAAAAAAGTAAAAAAAAATGTTTATAAAGTGAGTAGTGAGTAGTGAGTACCTAATAGATAGAAGGATATATAATTATACTTCTAAAAACATGTCAATCTATAGCTTGAAATTCATATATTAATAAAAAAACAGATAAATAACAACATATCAGTGATCACGATTAATATATTTAATGTTACAGATCGAAAAAAAGAAGAAAAAATTAACACCAATTTATGAATTAACTATTGTTCATACAAAATTGTTCGTCAATGACTAAATTGTCATCAAGGTTGATGGGGTGCGGGTAATACACCATTCAAGGCTGAAAACCAGGAAGGGTGGCCCCATTGGTTCTTGCTGAGTCATCTCATACTCATATGTATTTGTTAGATATAGGATATGGTTAATTCTTGCGGGTTATGCGTGGTTGTGGTGGAGCTCGAGCTTGATAACGCGAACCTTCTTAATAGAAATTTTGACTTTGGGCCCAATTTATATTTGTATTTCTTGGTGCATAATAGTTCTCCATACCTAAGAAACCCGAGAAGAGACTAAAAAGAACACGTAAAACTGAAAACAAAAAAAACTTCTACACTAAATAAACACAAATAAAACTAACTTAAAGATAAATCCCTGGCAGCGGCGCCAAAATCTTGGTGGGGCAAAAGTAAGATAAATAAAAAGATAAATAAAGATAATAATAAAGGACACACCTTGACTACCATGCTATATTCACTGCAAGTATTATAGATCGTTTGCAAGTTTAGTTAGTAAGTAAAAGTTCGTTCATATGGATTTGAACCGTTAGATCTTAGGTATATAAGGAAGTGTAGGAGAAAATACTTGTTAAATAAACAGACAATAAAAGTAATGATATTTATTTGGATTTCAAATTTGGAAGATAACAATGCAACTAAATAAATACTAAAAGAATAGAGATGAGAAATATAACTTAGGGTTGGTAGCATGCACATATCCTTCTAATTAAATATTCAAGTTATAAGGGTGATTAAATCACTTAGATAAATAGCCATGATTCTATATTCCTCCTAACTCCCTTTTTGGTGAACTTAGGTGGCGACCTAACAATTACCAAGGGACTTGTGTAAGGGTACCCTACACAATGATTGGTTGTTAAATTTCAAACCCTAATGACTATATCCTTAGGCAAGCCCTTCTAGATTACTACCGCACACTAGACGGTTATGTGATATTTTAATAATGACACGCCCCTACTAGGTGACCATCTAACTACTATTAATGGGATAGTCTATACGCATGCATTCGCAAAAACTACGATCAATAAATCAAAGCACATAAAAACAATATATGGTTGTAAACATATTTTCCCAAAAAACATAGAAGAAAATAAAGAATTAGAAATCAATGATTATACATACGCAAACCCAAGCTATGGGAATATTACTTAATATCTAAAGACATAAAAATAAACTATGGATAAAAATAATTAGAAACAAAAATATGCTAAAAAATATAATACAAATTACCCTAATGCTAAAGGGAGATGATGGAAAATAGGACTTTTGCTACTTCCCAAATTCTTGTCTTCCTCTCTATAGTTCTTGTTGCTTTTCTTGAATTTCGAAGGATTGATATAAGGTTTAGAACTTAGCAAGGACATATTTACATGATTAAATGGTGTATTTATAGGTGTTAAACAGTCCCTAGGTTGAAATCTTAGAGTAGAAGACAAGTAATTGGACTCCTTTTCTAATTCAAGTTCGTTTCCTAAAATATAGGAGATATGATAAATGTTGTTGTCTTGTTCTGATCGTAAATCCTTTGTTATTGGTCCGATTTTGGCCTACTTTATATAAAAATGACCGTGGTGAAAAGAACTACACTTTTCCTTTCCATTAATCATAAAAAAACCAGTAAGTTGAATTTTTCTTCACTTTAGTGGACGTAGCTGCAGAATTTCATATTTATTTGGAAACTTTTTCTTTCCAATTTTATTTCTACTTCCTTTTATCTATTAATTCCTTCCATGTCTTCTATCCTTTTCTCTTTAGAATTGATTTGACGTCTAATTATATTTCATATATCTTTAAAGCTTCAAATTAACAAAGAAATTAAACAAAATATTCTCTAAAAATAATAATTCATCAAATCAAGACAAGAAATAGGAATTTATTAACATAGAAATAAAAAATTATAATTAAATACAACAATATACCTTAAATGATATCTTCAACCAATAATATTATATCACAAATAGGGAGACATCGGAAGCACACTACGTAAGTAAGTGGGTTAAACTGGCTTTCAGTGTTAACTCAGTATAGATGGCTGTTTAGCATAAGGGGCTAGTAAAGAGGGAGTTGGGAGTCTTTCCCGCGATAGGAAAGGAGATTTCTTACGATGTGAGGGTTCTCGTAAGGTAAATTCTGCGTCTCAAGCCAAGCTTTTCAGTTTACATTTCTTGTTTGTTTTTAGAAATTACTCAAAAGTATGAGATGGTATTCATTGAGAATGATTCACTTGATCTACATGTGCTAGTGAAGGAGGGTGGGGGCAGGGGGATTGGAGGGATCAAGTCCTCAAAGAATGCAAGTCCATACTATCAAATCATATTAACTTTGATGTTTCCCATGTATATCGGGAGGCGAATTCTCATGCTGATTGGATGGAGAAAATGGCTATTGAATCAAACGGTGAACCAATCCGTATATGGACTCTCCGGAAGGATTATTGAAATTCTTAAAGTGAGATAGATGTAGATGGAATAAACCTCTTTCTATATTGTACGCTCACATTGAAGTTTAGTTAGTTTTAGGTGTATTTACCGATCTCTATTAGGCATCATATATATGTAAAAAAAATTACAAACTTTTTTTTAAACTTCTATTAACATAAAAATTACGCAATTCAAAATCTTTTTTCTTGATTTTGAAATCAGATATGGTAATTGTAAATTCATCCATATCAAATTTCAATATGGACTTTTCTCCGACTAGGTTTTGATATTGTCATTAAACGATGGTTCTTTTTTTTGTGTTTATGTGGTAAAAAAGTATCGGAAGTGTTTTTTCTAAAATAAATATTTTTTCCCATTCTTGAATTCTGCATTATCATAATCTATTTGAATGCTGGGTATATTAAAATAATTGCGATATTTTGGACTGATTAAGGTCATTGTAGTTGTTGCTAATCATGATTATAATCCTCTGCTTGGTTTTGAGTTTTTTAATTTCCGTTGACTTTCATCGATGACACACTTGAAGGCATGGTTATATCACTTGTATACTTATTTGTGACAAGAGAATATCCTCTGTTATGTTGATTTTTATGTTACTTAGATGTTAATGTTATGTCATTTTTTCTTATTTTCGTGAACTTTGTTATTTTTAACCTTCCGTGTAATGCTTGGTGTTATGAATAAAATTATTTTTCAGACAAAAACAGTGTGTACATTTTATGAGCTACAAATAAGGACAATATTATTTTTTGAGTATATACCATCAAAAATAATATCTTATACTATGATTGTGGTCTGATTAAAGATAAATTATAATAAAAATCCCATATTTTACCATCGTGTTCCGAGGGCCACCTCTCAATCCTCCAAACACTGTGATATAATGTGCAACAAAATCTATTTGAGAAAAATATTTAATAAAAATCGAATTTTATTTCCCTCCCTTATCCAAAAATTAGCCTCCCAAGACTTATATCAACCCCAAAAAAAATTCGGACATTCTCTTTCGATCAACGCTAATATTTCAGACCCGCCCCCCTCTCCTGGAAATCCATCTTGGATCTGCCCCTGATTTGAATACATACATTCTCAATCTCAAACTCCTGAAAGTTAATAAATTTATCTTAATAAAAGCTCATTAAAATTTAAAGGAAATATAATATTTACCCCCTTTAACTTCCGCCAAAATGATGTATAATAAATTTAGAATCATTATAATGGGACACACAATTCTCACACGACATCTCTTTCCTCAATCCCTTCTCGCAATATATCATCGTTCATATGGAAAAACTTCTAACTTCATAACTATTGCAGGATTTGTAAAATAGGGGAGAAGGGTTTTTCGTTTTAAATTTAGTAACTTCATAACTATCACAGCAAGGTGCAATTTATACAACCATCTTATTGAGACAGTGGAACATATTTTCTTCTCGTACCCAAATAGTGTTAAGGTTTGGATTGATGTGAATACAATGCACAAGAGCAATATCAAGTGTACTAGAAGTTGTAAAACAAGGATCCTTACACATTATAATGAAGGTACTAAGGCTGGTTTGAGCTGTATGACTTCTCCACTTTTTTCTTTATTACTATATATATATATGGATTCCTAGAATAAAGACAATTTTAAGAATGCCAAATTAAAAACTATACCAATAATCATATTAAGTAACAACTTTATGAAAAACATCCAATGCTAAGATTGGAATGGTGCAATTGATGGGATGTCATCTCACGATGAATATCCCCTCTTCCTCTGCCTCAAAATTAATTTGGAGGACCTACCTTAAGACCTCCACTTATCTTTTTAAGATTATTTTGTTGATGAATGAAAGATTACGGGTATTTCCATCGTTGGTGCTGACAAGACCAATTCTCAAGTTTGTTGTAAAGGAAATATTATTTTGGTGTATTTTGGTTACTATAGGAGAAACGCCAGCTGTTTATTGAGTAGGACCTTACAAAACTTATTTTACATTGTATATATTGGGATTATAACATGCTTCATTCTTGTGGGTTCTTTGTTTTGGGACCCTCGTTTGGGTTAATTTTGCGGGATACCAAAACCTTGAGTTGGATGTTTTGATGTCTCTCATTTTATGATATATTTAGAGACTTAAGAAACATAACTTGGTTTTGGCTTTGAGGTTTAATTGTGGGATTTATCCATTATCTGACGTTATTTGATTTTTAGCTAATGTTTGATTATATATGTATTTTTTGAGCAATTTTGAGATAATTTGCCTGTTAAGTGTTAAGATACTGGGTAAATGGATGATCTTAGTCCCCAAGATGAATCTCAAGACAAAAAGTCATGTAGAAACAAAAGATAAGTCGTAAAAGAAACCTATAACTCCATTTAATGTTGCATATCTTAAAATAATTGCGATATTTTGGACTGATTAAGGTCATGGTAGTTGTTGCTAATAATGATTATAATCCTTTGCTTGGCTTTGAGTTTTTTAAATTCTGTTGACTTTTAACGATGACACACTCGAAAGCATGGTTATATCACTTGGATACTTAATTTTGACAAGAGACTATCCTCTGTTATGTGGATTTTTATGTTACTTTGATGTTAATGCTATGTATTTTTGTCTTATTTTCGTCATCTGTGTTATTTTTATCCTTCCGTGTAATGCTTGGTGTTATGAATAAAATTATTTTTCAGACAAAAACAGTGTGTACATTTTATGAGCTACAAATAAGGATAATATTTTATTTTAAGTATATACCATCAAAAGTCATATCTTATAATGTGATTGTTGTTTGATTAAAAATAAATTATAAATAAGATAGATTATAATAAAAATCCCACATTTTACCACCTTGTTCTGAGGGTCACGCGCGATCCTCGAAACATGTTGATTTAATGTGCAACAAAAACTATTTGAGAAAAATATTTAATAAAAACCGAATTTTATTTTGCTCCCCCATCCAAAAATTAGCCTCCCAAGACTTATATCAACCCCAACAAAAATTTAGACATTCTCTTTCGATCCACGCTAATATATCCGGCCCGCCCCCTCTTTTGGAAATCCATCTTGGATCTGCCCATGATTTGATTACATACATTCCCAATCTCAGACTCCTGAAAGTTAATAAATTGATCTTACTAAAAGCTATTTCAAAATTTAAAAGGTAAAATATAACATGTATCCCCTTTAACTTTCCGTCAAAACGGTATATACTACATTTAGAATCAGTTTAATGGGATACACAATTCTCACTTGACATCTCTTTCCTCAAATCCTTCTCGCAACGTATCATTGTTCATATGGAAAAACTTCTAACTTCATAACTATTGCAGGATTTGTAAAATAGGGGATAAGGGTTTTTCATTTTAAATTTAGTAAGTTAAAAATTCAAATTCATAAATATAAACTGGCAATCTTAGCATCGAATGCTTAGCTCTTATTCAAAAATTCAGTTTCACTAGAAAGCGGAGTTCTCAAAGG
Organism: Nemophila menziesii; assembly: GCA_029959085.1. Taxonomy (NCBI): domain Eukaryota; kingdom Viridiplantae; phylum Streptophyta; class Magnoliopsida; order Boraginales; family Hydrophyllaceae; genus Nemophila; species Nemophila menziesii. Next base: position 31,661,004 of record JARWIR010000011.1, on the reverse strand, counting down.
TATATTCATCGGAAATCATTCATATTTGTATGCCCCGATTAAAATGGGCAAAATCCTGAGCATGGACTAGTATTATGGTAGTTGTTCGTAAATGGGGTTTTACAGTGCTAGTTGGTAATGGAGCAAGTATTGTAATTGGAGGGACAAATGGCTCTCGGTCCACATTTTGATCTTGAGGGCTAAAAATGTTAATATCCAGAGAATAGAGATATTCTCCTAAATGGTTCAGGATGGATCATATCCTTCATACGGCACATATTTGTAGCATCATATTGCAAGATCTAGAGGGAGATGATAGAATAATTTGGCCTCACTCAAGCAAACAAATGTATACCACCAAAATTGGGTTAAAATGCTATAACCTCTTTAATTAATGAAAAATATCAAAAAGCTTCTCTATTAGGTACAACTAGGGATCCTAAAGCTTGGAAAACGGTTTGGCATACAAAAACTACAAAGATCAGAGTATTTATCTAGAAATTCTAAAACAAGTCCATGCCTTGTCGGAGCTACACTTCATAAAAAGAAATGTGTTATCACAGCAAGGTGCGATTTCCACAACCATTTTATTGAGATAGTGGAACATATTTTCTTCTCGTACCCCAATAGTGTTAAGGTTTGGAATGATGTGAATACAAGGCACATGAGCAATATTAAGTGTGATAGAAGTTGTAAAACAAGGATCCTTACACATTATTAAGGAAGGTACTAACGCTGGTTTGAGCCGTAAGACTTCTACCACTTTTTTCTTCATTACTATATAGATATCTGGATTTCTAGAATAAAGACAATTTTGAGAATGCCAAATTAAAAATTGTACCAATAATTATTTTAAGTAACAACTTTGTGAAAGACTTCCATGGCTGAGATTGGAATGGTGCAATTGTTGGGATGTCATCTCACGATGAATATCCCTCTTCCTCTGCCTCAAAATTAAATTTGGAGGACCTACCTTTAGACCTCAACATCTCTTTTTTTATTATTTTGTTGATGAATGACAAATTACGCGTATTTCCATCATTGGTGCTGACAAGACTAATTCTCTAGTTTGTTGTAAAGGAAATATTCTTTTTGTGTAGCTCGGTCACTAAAGGAGAAACGCCAGTTGTTTATAGAGTAGGACCTTACGAAACTTATTTTACATTGTATATATTGGGATTATTACATGCTTCTTTCTTGTGGATTCTTTGTTTTGGGACCCTCGTTTGGGTTTATTTTGCGGGATACCAAAACCTTGAGTTTGATGTTTTGATGTCTCTTTTTTTTTCTGATAGATTTGGAGACTTAAGAAACATAAGTTGGTTTTGGATTTGAGGTTTAATTGTGGGATTTATCCATTATCTTACGTTATTTGATTTTTAGCTAATGTTTGATGATATATGTATTTTTTGAGCAATTTTGAGATAATTTGTGTGTTAAGTGTGAATATACTAGGTACATGGATGATCTTCGTCCCCAAGGTGAATATTAAGACAAAAAGTCATGAAGAAACAATAGACAAGTCGCAAAAGAAACCAATAAGTCCATTAATGTTTAACAATAATTGCCGGCAAAATGTTTTCATTAGATTTTAAAGGTCATGACTAATAATTAATGAAGATTATCGTCCTGAAATTTGAGCTTAAGATGTTATGAGTATTTTAGTTATAGGACCTGATGTTGTTGAAATTGGAAGAGTGAATTGGGCCACTTTTGACTCATTTAAGCAAGCCTAAACGAGATAAAACGTATTTGAGGACTATATATACTAGTTTTTACTCTTAAAACAGATCACGTATAATATTAATTAGATTTAGAAGGTTTGGTAGAAAGGGAAATATCAACACAACACCCTATATTATAATCTTTCCATAAATTATAGTGTAATTCTTTCTTCTTTTCAATTTTTGAGATAATAATGTTTACTTTATCTTTTTTTCCTTAAATTTCTTATGAACTAACTTCATTAGTAGATTGAGATTATTGGGTATGAACCCTAATCCATGATTTGAATTTATATTGTCAAAATTTTACATTTTGCATTTGCCTAAATCGTGGAATTATTTGTGTTGTTTATATCATCATTTAAATTGTTAAATCTATGTATGATGTACACATAAATTTTGATTCTTAGAAATTAGATTATGTCTGGTGAAGGGGTTTGGTAGTGGAACAAGAATTATTAGTGTCTAATTGAGTTTGAGAATCAAATTATATAACCTAATTAGATACTCAATTAAGGTTAGAACCTTAGGCATTAGATAATATGGTAGGTTCACACGGAAGTGGAGAAAATAGGATCACTAATAACTCAATTAATGTTATGGTTTATTATACATGAAATTTAATTATTGAATTACAATATATATATATATATATATATATAATTTTTGTGTGTGTGTGTAAATTATCACTAATTGTTATCTTACCTAAAACGTTTGAGCCATATTAAATTAAAGTCATTTATCAAAGTATTTCTCATCCACAAGTAATGAAGATTTTTTATTGCTTGTGTGTAGTTCTTGTTGTAATTGGTAAATCCCGATTCTTGTCTTCGGATGGTCCTTAAGATGATTGAGCTGTTGGCCTCTTCTTTTGGGTCGTGTTTGTGATGTTCTACTTGACTTATCATAAAGTCGGGGTCCATTTACTAAATGATATCGTTTAGTCCATATCATTTACACATTGATGATAATCAAATATTTATTTCATATACATTTGGATGGCTCAAATTAAATACCCAAGGAGTCTCATATACATACTCAGAGTTCATGTATTGTATCGTTATTCATTACCGAGATCATCTTCTTATTCTTTCTTATCTTATCTCTGATAGAAATCAGATTTTTGTGTAAACTAAATCTTATGATATAAATATTAAGAGTTACTGTTTTGATTGTGCTAGTTTATTACTTTCACATATTAATATAAATTAGTCTCTGAAATTTTGAGTTTCATGCTCAAATGATGATGACCCAAAAAAGGAATATATATAGACTGAGTACCTAATATAAGAATACTTTTAGAAACATGTCAGGATAGCGTGAAACCATTTAGGTTCTTATAACCTAGTTTGATGGAGAAATACATATACTCTTAGAAACATGTCAATCTTGCTTTAAAGCTTTTTAAGTTCCCATAAGCTAATTTGTCCTGGTCGGATCAATAAACTTGATAATGATCAATGGAAGAATGGGAGCTAACTAAAATGAGATGATAGCTTAATTAAGGAAAACCTTGTATCTATGGAGTGTTAGATGATATAGTTTACATTTATAAAGTGTCTAAAGCTGTGATAAATGTGTATAAGAATGATATAAGTGGCTTATATGAAAAAAAATATTATGGATTATATATTCTTAATGGTTTGTACACAACATTGAGAATAATATTGTTAACATTGAGAATGTTGAAATATTAAAATGGCACTTGAGACTTGGACATGCATGTTAATAGGGACACAATCTATTATTTAAGGAATTAAATTAATATAATAATTGCTATCTTGTAGTACTTGTTTGCAAAGAAAAAGATTATACGTTAAGAGTTATGAAGGACGAAATATATTCTTCAAAAGTTAATAATACTTGGATTCTACTTCAAAATACTAATGATAAAAAAGTATTGAATGCAAACTGTTTTATAATCCAAAAGAAGCTATTTGATGAATCCCCTAAATATAAAGCTACACTTGTAACTATAGGTTATACTTATAGATATTGTATTGATTTCAATGATATTTTTGCCCCTGTTCAGATTCAAAACTATTAGAATGATTATTATCATATTGCATGTTTTGACCTTGAACTAGAAAATTTAATATTTAAACTTCATTTTTACATGGTGAACTTGAAGAAGAGATTTATGTGAGACACTGTGGGGGACTTTTTTATTCTAAACACCTTGATCATGTATGTTTAATAAAAAAAAATATGAGTTAAAACAGACCCATAGAAAATGGTATAAAAGATTTAATTATTTTGTTGTTGGTTTAGTTTCAAATGTGAATTTGATAAATGTCTCTATTTTCTTAAATCTTCTGATAACATAATGTATATAGTATTATATGTTGATGATATGTTATTAATTATCTATTTAGTTATCTATTAAATCTTCTGATGATATGTATTATATGAATTTTTTATATGGTTATAGAGACGGACGGAAAGTATGGTAAGTTAAAACTTCATCAAAAACCTTGTCTTGTGAAACTTGTTGAGAAGTATTAAAAATTACATTGTCCAATTCTTATTTCCTTAGGAGTTATGATTATTGAATTGTTGGTTTTTTCTTTTGGGCCACATTTGTGTTCTACTACTTCACTTATTATAATGTTGTGCCTTTTTACTAAATGGTATCTTAGCTCACATCTTTTACACGTGGATGACTATAAACCTTAGATTGTTTATACATTTGGATGACTTAGATTGAAAACCTAAATGTCTCATGTATGATTTATTATTATCTTGTTCATCTTATTCTTCTCTCTTATTATTTCTTATCTCTGTGTAAGAGAAATTAGGGTTTCTGTTAGGCGAAATTAGGGTTTCTGCGTATGTGAAATTAGGGTTTCTGTGTCTTATTTTATAAATGCTAAGTGTTAGTGTTTACTTACCGAGTTCATCTCGTTCTTCTCTCTTAATCTTATCTCGGCGAAATTAGGGTTTCTGTTTAACAAAATTAGGTTTTTTACGTGTGCTAAATTAGGGTTTCTGTGTCTTATGTTATAAAAGTTGAGTGTTAGTGTTTATATTGTATTAGTTTCTTGAGATAGATTAGTTTTTTAATATTTAGGTCTCATATTCAAAATCTTCTGTATTGGTTAAACACTTTAAAAGTGATACAGTTGAAAAATAAACATCTTAACAAGTATCATCTCATTGATGCTCAATGTGGATCTAGGTAATTTTGGTAAATTACATAAATCTTGTTGTTCTTTCGTTACTGCAATTTTTTTATTTTTGGATTGTACTTAAATCCTATTTGAACTTGATATAAAAAATTTGATAAATATTACAAACTGAATTAGATTAACATTTACAATGAATCTTGATGTAATTATTCCTTAGTATTTTACTTTTATCAAAGTTATAGCCATTTGTATACTAGAAAGAAATGAGTATTGAAAAAATTACCACATAAAACATTTTTTATAATTGCTACATTAAGTATATATTATTATTTGTCTACTTTTCATTATATTTATGTTTAAAGTATATTTTGAGGATATACTTTTTTTAAAATTATAGGTTGAACTACACTTTTTATTTTACATATTTAACTGCTTTATGCTATTAGTTCTTCATCTAAAGTTTTCATATTTTTCCATTTTTAATTAGAAATATGTGGCACCAATATTTTGTAACTGTTTATATTTAAATTTTTGAAATCTTATTAAAAATTATTTAATTTTTTACAGGAAAAAAGATCGTTGGCCATTACATTTTAAAGGTAATTCATTTGACCATTAAATTTTTACTTTATATTCTTTAAATACTTAGATTTTCACTTTGTCCAAAATTTGAAAATAATAATTGTAAAATTTTAGTTGCTTCAACTATTGTTGAACTTGGGATTTGGACGTCATATTTTATAATAAAATTTTAATTAATTTAAAATTAATTGAATTTATTAAAAATATGATGTATATCTTTGGATCATATTTTTAAAATTTATCTTTTTTTTTTTTTTTGCAAAAAGCTTTAACGGAGCTGAACAAGGTATCTTAAAACTGTAAAAATTCATTTATTATCTTTTTTTCTAATTATTTCCTTAAAAAGATTTTTTTATAAGGTTAGACAACACCAGTAAGGTGCCATCAATTTCAACTTGTTTAAAAATCGGGTTGGTCGTCAAACCTATTTCCACTGAACTTATACATTGCTTACTTAATCAACTACAAAATTTATATTTCTTTGCAAAAGAGAAGATATGCTCAGTAAATTTAACTACTCGATAAATATTTTTAATAATATTAAAATAAAAGGATTATTTATAAAGATATTGCTTGGTAAAGTATTCATAACAAGTAGGTAGTAATTCTCTATAATAATTTTATTCTCTTTGATTTTCTTTGTCGATAGACAAACTTTAAGGTGTCTAGAATTTCGCCTTCCATGCCTTACAATTAAATATTTTTTTCCAGAGTAATCTATAGAGACAGACTTACGGTGGTAACCATTTATCAGAATCAATTTATATTTTCATAATAATTAAAATTGTGGAATATTATCTCAATTGAGTTAGTTTTCACTTGCTCCATATTGTATCTCTTTCTCACTTTTAGCACCATATGTATAATTACATTTACTCTTTATTATCATAGATTTTTATATTACAACTATTTCTAGCCTCACACTTGTCTACACTTATTTCACCTTTCTTGTGATTCTTATGTTTAATAATTTCAATAGATATATCTTTCAATTTATTATTAAAATTATTAGGATAGTATATCTTTTTGTATTTCTCCCACTGTGTTATAGCACTTTTTATTCGTTTCTAAGGTGAAAGAGGTACACCATCAATAATATTGTGTTCCTATCTTTCTGAATTTGCCAATCTAAAGTTCATACTTGTTCTATGATTATGATATTTTTTATATGACTTCTTAATATTATTTAAGAGTACTCTCATCCAAATATCTACTTTAATGGTATATTGGTTTCATAGATTGGTTGCAGGTAAAAACAATTAAATGGGTTTTTATGTATATGCCTTCTAACATTGAAGTATATTCATATTAATCAATTATAATAGGAATAATAGGTTGCAATATATTTACCAAAATTTTAGCAGTAATTTCGTAAATAGGATTGGAATAACTTATAAACCTATAGTATTTAATATTATAAGATTTATCAATTTTTGGGATCAAAGACATAAAGGTTTGGTTTAAGTCAGCCAAACTACCTTTATAATACAAAAACTTGTTTATTAATTTAATAACATCAAGTCTTATAATATTCCTAGTATTGTTCATAAAAACTAGTAAGTTATTCATTAGGCCTAGGAGCTTTGCTTGAACAGAGTGCATTCATAGCCTTCTCAATTTCAACAATTTCAAGAGACTTGTTCAGTGCCTTATTCATATTATGATTAATCACAGGTTTAATAAAATTAAATATACTAATAAATAAACTTATCTTAGTATTTCTCATTAATAATCCTCATTATCTTATTAATATTCCTCCTTTCATAAGTGGTTGCATGAAAAAATAGGTAGGTATATCCCCTTTCTTTAGCCACACATTCCTAAATCTAGGGGCCTAGAAGTCCTCTTCCCTTTTCCGAACAACTTCGATTATTTTCACTACTTTCTTATATTCGTCTCAGTTATCATTATTATTCATATTATTAAACAAAACTCTTTGTTAATCCATGATTTAATCAATTTATTATTTATTATTTCCGAATTTTTTATTACTTTGTAATGTAAGAAGTCTATTACAATGATTTGGGTTTAAAATTAAACTATTCTTACAATCCTTGGATAGACTTTTTCTTTTTCCAAACTTTTTCAATGATGTCTAGATGTTGTTTTTCAGCTAGCAAAAAAAAATATCAAATTTCGTATTTGCTTCTTATACTACATATTTGCGAAATCAAATCATATGAATCTAAACAAGGGATTTTATAATTGAATTTCTTTTTATGGTACATATTTTCTTCTTATACTTGATTTTCATTTACTAGAGAATCATTTGTTTTTATTCACATTATTAAAGGAAAGGAAAGAAATTGATAGATATATATACCTTTATATACTTTTGTGTATTACGTAAAATACAATATCTTAAAGGTATAAGGTTACCTAAGCTATTTTAAAATTAATCAATTCCTTTACTTTGAAATGACTCTAATATCGGGGATTATAAACTAGAAAATATAAGAGAAATCAAAAGAATATGTAATTAATTGAATTACTTTATGTTCATTAGAATCCAATTCAAACAAAAGAAAATCTTTTTTATACTTATCATTTCTTTTCATTTTATTTTAAAAATTGTCAAACTAGGCATTAGTAAAAACGATTTAGGTTAAAGTGACATAGTTGAAAATGAATTTGGGCTTAGAATAGCTATGTATTTGGTTGGTTTACTCAGATTTATGCTAGGGATAGAAATGGGTTTTGTTGGGTTACTCGATAAATATTGAATTTAAATCTTCCATACATTTTTATTGGTCTGAAATTTTTTTTTTTGTCATATCAGCAGCCAAGTTAGCTAGCTTTTTTTCCATTTTTTTCTTCTCTTAGCATATTACCTTTGCCACTTCCTACATTGACTCTATTTCCCATTTTCGTACACAGTCACTCATACCACCATCAATACTCTCCCTTGTCTAGGCCAAATTCGTATTACCACCACTATCATTTGAACTATCAAATTTGAAAACCTCCCTTTTTTTATTAACTCCACTAACATCATCATAACAATTGAGTTGGGTTTGTTAGGTTTGTTGTATTTGTTGATTCAACTCGGTTTGGTTTTTCACCCTTTCCCCTACAATAGTCATACATTAAACACAGTCTAAATTCGCTAGGATAGTGAAATCCTATTTAGAAGCTGCTTATATAGGTCTGGAGCTTTAACTAAATAAACGGTCTGGAGCTTTAACTAAATAAACAGGTCACCAAGGATGGCGTCCCGCACAATGAGCTCTGTTTGTTCGACAAGCAGGGCCCTCTTCCAATCTTCCATACCGCGCGGATAAATTACATCATTTTTCCTATGGCCTCAAGCCTAACGAAGTAGTTCCGCCGGAATCCAATGAACAACAACGATTATTTAGGATTAGGTTGCAAATTATTTGCACCGTAGTAGAATCATTACCAATGGCACGCTGTGCGCCTAAGTGCGAAAAGACAAAACCTTTTGTTGGCTTCCCCAGTCCAGATGATTCATTCTCTCTACCAGGAACATTGCTTCTACATGAAACTTTTTATTTCCATCATTGGTCAATATTTCAGACCTTGATTATTGTTTTGTTAAGTAGAGAAAAGGGTTGACTGGAGTAGGGCTCTAGTCGATAGCTTGCCAACTCCCTACATTTGGATTAATATTCTTATTTTTGCAGTTACTTTCCTCATAATCGAATATTCCACGGCCATAACAAATTGGTCTATGTTTTCTACCTGAATTTAATCCATACTTGGGGTCCTTTCATCCGCCTAATAATTAATTCTATCAATTAAGATATTTGATAGACTTCTGGTCTACTCGAATTCTTGTGACAGAGTGTTCATCAATTTTCATAGGTCTTCATAAATTTAACACTTTGTACTTGACATAAGTAACTTGTCATTTTTTCTATACATTTATAAGTTAATAGAGTGTTAGAATACCCTGATAGCTGAAGTATAGCATAATGTATCGAACTTCATTTTCGTCATTCTTTCTGAAAGGGTTGATTGAAAATTGTTTGTCCATGACCCTATGTTTGTCTTCTTTGTTACCAAGTTTGGTAATCACTTAATTTTTTCCAACCTCTCAAATTAGATTTATCTTTTTTCAAAAATTTCATATATTGTGTAACAAATTTGCAGGGATCCATTTACAATATGGAGGCTGATATAGTTGTGTTCTCGTTAAACAAGAGGTTTCACAATAAATATCAACAAGGTAGCTTGTACAATGTTATATTTGCTCCTAATAGGCTGAATATGAGAAGGTTATATAAAGCTTTTAAAGTAGCCGAAAGTTTGAATTCCAGTCTTCTCTTTCCTTCACAAATAACAACTCGCTCCAATGGAAACAGTTGTGGTGCTTGCGGGAGATCCAAAGCAGTTAGGTTATGTTATATTTTCCAAAGATGTGCAGGCCTTATAAAAAAGGGATGAGAATTTTTGTCAAATTTCAGCATGAATTTCCATTGATCAGGATCAGAATCTATGTAAATTATTTTGTTGTTCAAAAAACAGAGTGCAAAGGATGTATATTGTATTTTAAATATTTTCTTATAAAAAAAATTAATTTTATAAAATTAAATATGGAACAAAATACAAAAAATCAGCCATTAACTTATTAATATAGATCTTAGGGACCTTTAGTGGAATTTTTAAAGCATAGAGGCTAACTGAAACATTTGGAACATGAACGGTTAACTTACTAAAGTGTACTAAAGTGCCCTTTAAGGATAAAAAGCTCTCAATGGATTGATAGAAAATGTTATGGCTTCTTTAAAACCAAACTTTGAGTTAAATAAAAGCATGTATATAGATTGAGTCAGTTTCAACAAATGAAGGGTTTTAAAAAGATAATGATAAAAAGTAAAAAAAAATGTTTATAAAGTGAGTAGTGAGTACCTAATAGATAGAAGGATATATAATTAGACTTCTAAAAACATGTCAATCTATAGCTTGAAATTCATATATTAATAAAAAAAACAGATAAATAACAACATATCAGTGATCACGATTAATATATTTAATGTTAATGATCGAAAAAAAGAAGAAAAAATTAACACCAATTTATGAATTAACTATTGTTCATACAAAATTGTTCGTCAATGAGTAAATTGTCATCAAGGTTGATGGGGTACGGGTAATACACCATTCCAGGCTGAAAACCAGGAAGGGTGGGCCCCGTTGGTTCTTGCTGAGTCATCTCATACTCATATGTATTTGTTAGATATAGGATATGGTTACTTCTTGCGGGTTATGCATGGTTGTGGTGGAGCTCGAGCTTTGTAACGCGAACCTTCTTAATAGAAATTTTGACTTTGGGCCCAATTTATATTTGTATTTCTTGGTGCATAATAGTTCTCCATACCTAGGAAACCCGAGAAGAGACTAAAAAGAACACGTAAAACTGAAAACAAAAAAAAACTTCTACACTAAATAAACACAAATAAAACTAACTTAAAGATAAATCCCCGACAGCGGCGCCAAAATCTTGGTGGGGCAAAGGTAAGATAAATAAAAAGATAAATAAAAATAATAATAAAGGACATACCCTTGACTACCATGCTATATTCTCTGCAAGTATTATAGATCGTTTGCAAGTTTAGTTAGTAAGTAAAAGTTCGTTCATAGGGATTTGATCCGTTAGATCTTAGGTATATAAGGAAGTGTAGGAGAAAATACTTGTTAAATAAACAGACAATAAAAGTAATGATATTTATTTGGATTTCAAATGTGGAAGATAACAATGCAAATAAATAAATACTAAAAGAATAGAGATGAGAAATATAATTTAGGGTTGGTAGCGTGCACTTATCCTTCTAATTAAATATTCTAGTTATAAGGGTGATTAAATCACTTAGATAAATAGCCATGATTCTATATTCCTCCTAACTCCCTTCTTGTTGAACTTAGATGGCGACCTAACAATTACCAAGGGACTTGTGTAAGGGTACCCTACACAATGATCCGTTGTTAAATTTCAAACCCTAATGACTATATCCTTAGGCAAGCCCTTCTGGATCACTATCGCACACTAGACGGTTATGTGATATTTTAATAATGACACACCCCTACTGGGTGACCATCTAACTACTATTAATGGGATAGTCTATACGCATGCATTCGCAAAAACTACGATCAATAAATCATAGCACATAAAAACAATATATGGTTAAGAAGCTAGAATTAATGTAAACATATTTTCCCAAAAAACATAGAAGAAAATAAAGAATTAGAAATCAATGATTATACATATGCAAACCGAAGCTATGGGAATATTACTTAAGATCTAAAGACATAAAAATAAATTATGGATAAAAGTAATTAGAAACAAAAATATGCTAAAGAATATAATACAAATTACCCTAATGCTAAAGGGAGATGATGAAAAAGAGGACTTTTGCTACTACCCAAATTCTTGTCTTCCTCTCTATAGTTCTTGTTGCTTTTCTTGAATTTCGAAGGATTGATATAAGGTTTAGAACTTAGCAAGGACATATTTACATGATTAAATGGTGTATTTATAGGTGTTAAACAGACCCTAGGTTGAAATCTTAGAGTAGAGACAAGTAATTGGACTCCTTTTCCAATTCAAGTTCGTTTTCTAAAATATAGGAGATATGATAAATGTTGTTGTCTTGTTCTGACCGTAAATCCTTTGTTATTGGTCCGATTTTGGCCTACTTTATATAAAAACGACCGCGGTGAAAAGAACTACACTTTTCCTTTCCATTAATCATAAAAAAACCAGTAAGTTGAAATTTTCTTCACTTTAGTGGACGTAACTACAGAATTTCATATTTACTTGGCAACTTTTTCTTTCCAATTTTATTTCTACTTCCTTTTATCTATTAATTCCTTCCATATCTTCTATCCTTTTCTCTTTAAAATTGATTTGACATCTAATTATATTTCATATATCTTTAAAGCTTCAAATTAACAAAGAAATTAAACAAAATATTCTCTAAAAATAATAATTCATTAAATCAAGACAAGAAATAGGAATTTATCAACATACGAATAAAAAATTATAATTAAATACAAAAATATACCTAAAATGATATCTTCAACCAATAATATTATATCACAAATAGGGAGACATCAGAAGCACAATGGGCTAGTAAAGAGGGAGTTGGGAGTCTTTCCCGCGATAGGAAAGGAGATTTCTTACGATGTGAGGGTTCTCGTAAGGTAAATTCTGCGTCTCAAGCCAAGCTTTTCAGTTTACATTTTTTGTTTGTTTTTGGAAATTACTCAAAAGTATGAGATGGTATTCATTGAGAATGATTCGCTTGATCTACATGTGCTAGTGAAGGAGGGTGAGGGCAGGGGATTGGAGGGATCAAGTCCTCAAAGAATGCAAGTCCATACTTGCAAATCATATTAACTTTGATGTTTTCCATGTATATCGGGAGGCGAATTCTAGTGCTGATTGGATGGAGAAAATGGCTATTGAAATCAAACGGTGAACCAATCCGTATATGGACTCTCCGGAAGGATTATTGAAATTCTTAAAGTGAGATAGATGAAGATGGAATAAACCTCGTTCTATATTGTATGCTCACATTGAAGTTTAGTTAGTTTTAGGTGTATTTACCGATCTCTATTAGACATCATATATATGTAAATAAAATTACGAACTTTTTTTTAAACTTCTATTAACATAAAAATTACACAATTCAAAATCTCTTTTCTTGATTTTGAAATCAGATATGGTAATTGTAAATTCATCCATATCAAATTTCAATCTGGACTTTTCTCTGACTAGGTTTTGATATTGTCATTAAACTATGGTTCTTTTTTTTGTGTTTATGTGGTAAAAAAGTATCGGAAGTGTTTTTTCTAAAATAAATATTTTTTTCCCATTCTTGAATTCTGCATTATCATAATCTATTTGAATGCTGGGTATATTAAAATAATTGCGATATTTAGGACTGATTAAGGTCATGGTAGTTGTTGCTAATCATGATTATAATCCTCTGCTTGGTTTTGAGTTTTTTAATTTCCGTTGACTTTCATCGATGACACACTCGAAGGCATGGTTATATCACTTGTATACTTATTTGTGACAAGAGAATATCCTCTGTTATGTTGATTTTTATGTTACTTAGATGTTAATGTTATGTCATTTTTTCTTATTTTCGTCAACTGTGTTATTTTTATCCTTCCGTGTAATGCTTGGTGTTATGAATAAAATTATTTTTCAGACAAAAACAGTGTGTACATTTTATGAGCTACAAATAAGGATAATATTGTTTTTTTGAGTATATACTATCAAAAATCATATCTTATACTATGATTGTGGTCTGATTAAAGATAAATTATAATAAAAATCCCATATTTTACCATCGTGTTCCGAGGGCCACCTCTCAATCCTCCAAACACTATCATATAATGTGCAACAAAAACTATTTGAGAAAAATATTTAATAAAAATCAAATTTTATTTCCCTCCCTTATCCAAAAATTAGCCTCCCAAGACTTATTTCAACCCAAAAAAAAATTCGGACATTCTCTTTCGATCCTCGCTAATATTTCAGACCCGCCCCCCTCTCCTGGAAATCCATCTTGGATCTGCCCCTGATTTGAATATATACATTCTCAATCTCAAACTCCTAAAAGTTAATAAATTTATCTTAATAAAAGCTCATTAAAATTTAAAGGAAAATATAACATTTACCCCCTTTAACTTTCGGCCAAAATGATGTATAATAAATTTAGAATCATTATAATGGGACACACAATTCTCACACGACATCTCTTTCCTCAAAACCTTCTCGCAACATATCATTGTTCATATGGAAAAACTTCTAACTTCATAACTATTGGAGGATTTGTAAAATAGGGGAGAAGGGGTTTTCATTTTAAATTTAGTAACGTCAAAATTTCAAATTCATTAATATAAACTGGCACTCTTAGCATGGAATGCTTGGCTCTTATTCAAAAATTTAGGCTCACTAGTAAGCGGAGTTCTCAAAGGTATGTACTTCAGAAATCATTCATATTTGTATGCCCTAGTTAAAAAGGGAAAAATCATGCGCATGGACTAGTATTATGGTACTTGTTCGTAAATAGGGCTTTACAATGCAAGTTGGTAATGGAGCCAGTATTGTAATTGGAGGGACAAATGGCTCTCGGTCCATATTTTGATCTCAAGAGCCAACAATGTTAATATAAAGAGAAATAGGGATATTCTTCTCTTACATGGCTCAGGATGGATCATATCTTTCTTACTGCGTATATTTGTAGCATCATATTGCATGCTCTAGAGAATGATGATAGAATAATTTGGCCTCACTCTAGCAAAGGAAGGTATACCACCAAAATTGGGTTACCATGCTATAATCTCTCTAATTGGTAAAAAAATATCCAAAATCTTCTCTATTAGGTACAACTAGGGATCCTAAAGCTTGGAAAACGGTTTGGAATTAAAAACCTTCAAATACAAGAGTATTTATCTGGAAATTCTAAAACAAGTCCATGCCTTGGCGGAGCTACACTTCATAAAAAGAAATGTGTTATCACAGCAAGGTGCAATTTATACAACCATCTTATTGAGACAGTGGAACATATTTTCTTCTCGTACCCCAATAGTGTTAAGGTTTGGATTGATGTGAATACAATGCACAAGAGCAATATCAAGTGTACTAGAAGTTGTAAAACAAGGATCCTTACACATTATAATGAAGGTACTAAGGCTGGTTTGAGCTGTAAGACTTCTCCACTTTTTTCTTTATTACTATATATATATCTGGATTCCTAGAATAAATACAATTTTAAGAATGCCAAATTAAAAAATATACCAATAATCATATTAAGTAACAACTTTATGAAAGACATCCAATGCTATGATTGGAATGGTGCAATTGATGGTATGTCATCTCACGATGAATATCCCCTCTTCCTCTGCCTCAAAATTAATTTGGAGGACCTACCTTAAGACCTCAACTTATCTTTTTAAGATTATTTTGTTGATGAATGAAAGATTACGGGTATTTCCATCGTTGGTGCTGACAAGACCAATTCTCTAGTTTGTTGTAAAGGAAATATTATTTTGGTGTATTTCGGTTACTATAGGAGAAACGCCAGTTGTTTATTGAGTAGGACCTTACAAAACTTATTTTACATTGTATATATTGGGATTATAACATGCTTCATTCTTGTGGGTTCTTTGTTTTGGGACCCTCGTTTGGGTTAATTTTGCGGGAATGAAAGAAATAAAATAAATTAATATATTAATTTTATTTCCATGTCACCCATGATGGGTTTGACATGAACGTTCTGGGGAGTTAATCAGGAAGTTACCTGGGTTTAACTGAAAGAACTTACCCACTAAGATAGTGCTAGGGGTGGAGATCATGGGAAGGTGGTTTATTATCAGTTAATAAACCAACGCTTCCTGGACTCTATAAATAGGAGTCTTCTACTCCATCTTCAACACAACTTCACAGCACACAATTTCTTCAGCAAAAAATTCGTAATCTTATTCCATTATACTTAAACAAGATTCTCACACACTTAGGTGGTGAAAACAAAGAATTTAATTCTTGTAATTAAATTCACGATCAGAAAGCAAGAATTCAGAAAATAGGAATTCAGAAATCAATCCGCTGCGTAAGAGGTTTGTCTAAAAACCTTTACTATTTAATTTAATAGGTAACAATTGGTATCAGAGCGTTTGTTACCTGAATTAAATTTTGCTTCGTCTTGCTTCTTCTTTAATTATGCGATTCATATTCGATTAAAAAAAAAAAAAAAAACGTGTCGAATGTTTTTTTTAAAAGAAAAGAAATTGTGCAGGAAGTAGTATTCGTATGGTATATATATTGGATATATATTAGGTTTGTAATGTTAGCCCTTGATCCACTTTTATTTTTAGATTTGTAATTTTTGGTCTGATTAGAATTAACATCACTACTCAGCCCAATTTATTTTTTGGGCCGAATTATTTGGCCGAGATTTAATTTTTTTTGGGCCGAATAGAGTTGGGCCGTAGGTTTTATTTTTTTTAATTTTTCGGACCAAAGTAGTAATAGTAAAATTATTTTGCATGTAAGGGGATTCAAACTGTGACCAACAATACCAAAGACTAGTCCCTTAACCATTTTCTCTATACAATTAGTCGTTACTTAAAAGAATATATGTTTCATTTATAATAAATTTCAGAAATGTATTATTTTAATTCAAAAAGGTGGTGAATTATTTTTTGTTCTTAATTTTTCTTATAGAGGAAAATGATGATTACACGTCCCGGGGATTACGTGCATTCAGACGCGACCTGTTGATGAACTACAAGACTGATTACAAGAACATAAAGAATACTAATAAACCAAATTTGGTTTACACCGCCAAAGAACCCGAGTCAGATGGACAAAGGGAACATTTGAAAAACAAAATAATAAAACTTCGAAATTATAAGATGAAATCATCACATTCTTTAATACAACACGTGAAGATTGTAAATGATATGATACAAGGTGTCATAAAATATGCCTATCACATGAATGAGAATGACAAGGTTGTTGCCCTTCTCGGGACTTTGCCAAAAAGACTTGAGAAAAGATCTCCTTGATCTATGGAGGAATGTGAATCCCGAAAATTATGTGGATAGGAGATCAAAAACATATGGTTGGGTCGTATATGCCTTCACTGAATCTCATATGTGGAATCATTTTAAAAGGCATACAAGTTTTTTCAAATGTCCTTGTGAGATGATTTCGCCTACTAAGTATGATCCGATAAGTCTCTATGTAAAAGAGGGTTTTGAAAAATCGATTCCTTTGAAAACGAGATACGAGTGATTGTCATGTATAAGTTAGAGTTTCTTTGCTAGGTAGTTTATTTTGGTAGTTCGTTTCAAATGTTAGTCTTTGAATTTTATTTGGTTATTTGTTTACCAAACATGTTTTTTCATTTATGTATGAATTCAACTAGATTATTTGCTTTTATGTTATTAGTTGTTTAGTTTTCATACATTTTTTGCTCTATTCATGTTAGAGTAAGTGGGAGTTCTTGAAGAACATAATTTTGCAGTTAATGAAATTGATTGAATGGTTAAGACAAACAAAATATAGTGGTTCATGATTGGGAACATAGTGAACTTTCTTTATCACTTATTTTGTTATCTTTCTTATTCATTCCGTTTGCATTAATAGCATAGAGTTGTTAAATAAATGTATGATATTAATGGAAATCTCTTACTTTATAGAGAAAATGGCATCGAAAACCATCATTGCTGATCTCAACAAAGGAGAAAAGATGAATGGTGAGAACTATAACCTTTGGAAGCTCAAGATACACTATGTTCTTGAAGAGCAAGATGTTCCTGAGGTTGTTAACAATGTCATGGCTCAGCCTGAGGAAGGCAACACAGCTCAAAACAGAAGAGACATGGAGGCTTATGAGAAGTGGAAAAAGAAAGATTCCACTGCAAGAGGCATCTTGATAGGCTCCATGAATGACGATCTTGTCTATGAATGTCAACGATACCTCACTGCTCACGAAATGTGGAATGCTCTTAAGGAGAAGTATGGGGGTACGACTGTGACTAAGTTGCGTCAATTGACCATTAAGTTTGACACTTGCAAGAAGAAGCCTAATCAAACCATGCAACAACATCTCCGAGAGATGTCTAACATGATTAGGGAACTTAAGAATGCAGGTCATAACCTTACTGATGAACAACAAGTTCAAGCTGTGATCCGATCTCTTCCAAATAACTGGGAGCATTTGAAGATAAACTTGACTCACAATGACAACATCAAAACCTTTGATGATGCTGCTCGTCATGTGACATTGGAAGATGAACGTCTAGATGCAATTAAGCCTCAGGGTCAGGCTTATGTTGTTGAGTCAAGTTCCCACAAAGTTTCTGGCAATAAGCGCAAGAACAATGGGAAGAAGAACGGAAATGAGCATGTTTCCAAGAAGAACAAGAAGGGTGGTAACAATAATGGAAAACGTTACCGTAAGAAGAAAGACAAGAGTAAGATGAAATGCTTTAACTATGAGAAAATGGGTCACTTCGCTCGCGAGTGCGGCGAGCCCAGAAAGGTAGCAATTTCATTTACTTCTTGTAATTTTACTTATGTTACCAGTACTGTATTGCTTGCTGATTCTAATCCTTTGTGGACTGTGGACTCAGGAGCGACAGACCATGTAGCCAAAGACCGAGAGGCATATGTAGAGTACCGTCGGATTCCAGAGGGATCAAGGTGGATATATGTAGGAGACAACAATAAGGTTGAAGTCAAAGGAGTTGGCACTTGCAAGTTGAAATTGCGAGGTGGTCAAACCCTGTACCTGCATGATGTACTTTACGCACCTGATATTCGACGGAACTTAGTCTCGGTCACTGTTCTTCTAGGATTAGGTTTTAATTTGCATTTTCATAAAAAACAAGTAGATATCTATTATGATGCTAGGTATTATGGTTCTGGTTTTATTTCGCATGGTTTAATTGTACTAGATGATGATAACTCGTTTAATAGTTATTATTTAAGTAGTTGCTTTTCCACTAATACTTCTTCTTCTAGTAATTCTAATGTAGAAGAAAATGTATGGCATGCTAGATTAGGTCATATTGGTCAAGACCGTATGAATTTGTTGGCTAAGGCGAACTTTTTGGGTTCGTTGACTAAAGTCAACTTGCCAACTTGTGAAAATTGTCTAGCAGGTAAAGCAAAACGGAAACCATTTGGAAAGGCTAAACGAGTCGAGTACCCATTACAAGTAATTCATTCAGACATCTGTGGCCCAATGAGTGTTCAAACTAGACGTGGGGAACGTTATTTCATCACTTTCATAGATGATTTCACTAGGTTTGGTTATGTCTACCTGATTTCTCACAAATCCGAAGCATTGAAATGTTTTATGACATTTATCAATGAAGTGGAAAATCAGTTAGAGAGGAAGGTGAAAACCTTAAGAACCAATCGAGGACGTGAATATCTATCTGATCAGTTTAAAGAACTGTGTGATGAAAAAGGGATAGTAAGGCAACTTACAATTCCTAGAACACCACAACAGAATGGTGTGGCTGAAAGGAGGAATAGAACACTCCTAGAAATGTTTAGGTCTATGATGGCACAAGCAAATCTTCCAATATCTTATTGGGGAGATGCCTTGTTAACCGCCTGTTATATACTTAACCGAGTACCCACAAAGACTATTCCATCAACTCCTTATGAACTATGGACAGGTAGGAAACCTAATCTGTCATACTTGCGACCTTGGGGGTCGGCAGGCTATGTTCATGATCTATCTCATAAGTATGGGAAGTTAGGTCCAAGAGGTAAGAAGTGTATCCTTATTAGATACCCATATCACTCTAAAGTATATGTGTTTATTGGTGAACATAATGATGGGGGTCTTACTGAAATTGAGTCACGAGATGTTACATTCTTAGAGAATGATTTTCCTAACAGAGGCGAGGTTGACAGAAATTCCATTTTATGTGAATTAAATGAGATTCAGGAAGATGATATGCAAACAAATGTGACGCCTGATGAGGTAACACATACTCAAGAAATAGAGACAGAAGAAACCATTGCATCATCTAGTAATCCTATTTCTCAAGATTCTCAACTTAAGAGAAGTGCTAGAGGTTTAGTTCCTCGTCGCCGATTTGAAATCGAAGGAGAAGTCTTTATGATAACTCCACAAGACGAAGACGAACCTCGAACAGTTAATGAAGCACTCTCATGTCCCGCTAAGAATGAATGGAGGAAAGCAATGGAAGAAGAAATGGAGTCGATGAAGAAAAACCAGGTATGGGAACTGGTTGATCTCCCAAAAGGACGTAAAGCAATTGGGAATAAATGGGTTCTCAAAATAAAGAGGAAACCTGACAATTCCATTGACAGGTATAAAGCTCGCCTTGTAGCGAAAAGATATACTCAACGGGAAGGAATAGATTTTGAGGAAACTTTTTCTCCTGTTGTTAGATTTACCTCAATACGTCTTATTTTAGCTATAGTGGCGCATCTTGATCTGGAGTTGCACCAAATGGATGTTAAAACTGCATTTCTAAATGGTGATTTAGAAGAGGTAATTTTCATGGAACAACCCTCGGGTTTCGTTGTAAAAGATCAAGAGAATAAAGTATGTAGATTGTTGAAATCAATCTATGGTCTTAAGCAAGCCTCGAGATAGTGGAATTTGAGATTTCATGAAGTCATCTCGTCAAATGGATTTGAGATGATAAGTGAAGACCACTGTGTTTATATTAAACGTTCCAAGAAAAATTTCATGATTTTATCTCTATATGTGGATGACATCCTATTAGCTGGGAATGATAAAGAGTTTATTCAAGCTAACAAGGAGTGGCTAGCTTCTCAATTTGATATGAAAGATATGGGAGAAGCAAATTATATTCTTGGTGTTAAGATTCACAGAGATAGGTCTAGAAGACTATTATCTCTATCTCAAGAACCTTACATCATGAATGTACTTGAGCTCTTTGGTATGACTACGTGCAATGCCATTGACACTCCTGTAGCAAAGGGAATAAACTTAACTCTCGACATGTGTCCTAGTACTACAGAAGAGAAACAGAAAATGTCAACAGTACCATATTCTAGTGCCATTGGTAGTCTTATGTATGTTATGATGTGTACGAGACCAGACATTTGTTATGCGGTAGGTTTAGTTAGTCGTTTTCAATCGAACCCGGGACAAGAGCATTGGAAAGCTGTGAAAAGGATATTGAGATACCTAAAAGGCGCCAAAGATCATGCCTTATGCTTTCGAGGAGATAGATTACGCCTAGAGGGATATACAGACGCTGATTGGGCTGGTGATATAGATGGGCGTAAATCCACTTCAGGTTATGTATTCTTGCTAAATAATTGTGCAATCTCATGGAGTAGCAAGAAACAAACCTGTGTAGCTTTGTCAACGATGGAAGCTGAGTTTGTAGCTTGCTCAGCTGCGGTTCAGGAGGCTGTTTGGTTAAAAAGGTTCTTTGAACATTTAGGATTCTCTGGTGATAGTGGGAGTCCAATAACAATATACTGTGATAGTCAAGCTGCAATGGCTTATGTGAAAGATCCAAAATATCACAGCAAGACCAAACACATTGATATAAAGTATAACTTCGTTAGAGATATAATTGCACAAAAGGATGTTACTTTGCAATATATACCCACACGCAATATGCTTGCTGATCCATTCACAAAAGCTATCCCAAGGGATGTATTCATGGATCATGTTAGATCTATAGGATTAAGCAAGATATAATGTATAAATTATTGCTAGTTTATGTGCATTCATGTATATATTTCCATTAGTATGTTTATTTAACTGTTTATTTTAATGATATCATGTTTGATATGTATTATATATATTGCGTGTGATTTTGTAAGTATGTATGTCCTATAGACTGAGATTGACCCTGTCACACGGGCAATTGCCTTTGGCATAAGAAGTGCGCAAAGATGAGACTAACTCATAGTAGTGAAGAAACCTTAAGATAACTTGAGTTAAAGATAGTCGCCTTAACTAAGTGTTAAGATGAGATCATAAACATGGATAAACCATGTTAAGCTTATATTATGATCGAAGTAGAATCCCACTATCTACTTAGTCTATAATAGCCAGATATGAGTTGCTTGATTGATTTCATAGAAGGGTTGATCGATCGAAGAATTCATCTTAGGCAACGAGGCTTGTCTAATTATATATATGTATGGTATTTGTAAAATTGTGACATACAATTTGAGATATATGAATAATACCATAACATGTGTGTCATACCACATGTGCTTTCGACCAAAAGGAAGTGAAGAATTGATCCCTGTTTCTTCACTGTGTGATACCTTTGATTTGTGCCCTTATTACTTTTGACTATATCTTGATATTTTGATTAGGTGTATGCTACTTTGAGCACATTACCAATGATCATGAGTGATTCGGTCTAATGGGGTATGTTTGGGAAAGCAACCTAATCAATATAAAAGGATATAAGTGTAAAGGGAAGACTAGAATTGTGTATCAAATGTGTGCTTGCAGGTTAACCGATCATGTAAGTCAATACGGACTATAACATGATAGTGAGACACATAAACGAAATGACAGTAAACTCTTTTTTCACATAGAAGTTGTGATATAAATTTGAAGGGGTCAGAGTTACTGTAATATGATAGAACATATTGTTAGTCTGGGGTACTACAAGATACGTAAGGAATGAGATTTCATTTGAGCAACTATGTACCCTAACAGGTTAATAGTAACATATGCTCGTATGCTTGTCGGTCGCACGACCTATTTGTCAAGTATGATGAATTATTGTAGTAGTGTTTATATGAGAGAATTTTGATAAATTTTGATGAATGGGACATTGTGATGCACGTACCTAATAGTACGATGGTAACCCCATCATGTGCGAGTGGGAGAATGAAAGAAATAAAATAAATTAATATATTAATTTTATTTCCATGTCACCCATGATGGGTTTGACATGAACGTTCTGGGGAGTTAATCAGGAAGTTACCTGGGTTTAACTGAAAGAACTTACCCACTAAGATAGTGCTTGGGGTGGAGATCATGGGAAGGTGGTTTATTATCAGTTAATAAACCAACGCTTCCTGGACTCTATAAATAGGAGTCTTCTACTACATTTTCAACACAACTTCACAGCACACAATTTCTTCAGCAAAAAATTCATAATCTTATTCCATTATACTTAAACAAGATTCTCAGACACTTAGGTGGTGAAAACAAAGAATTTAATTCTTGTAATTAAATTCACGATCAGAAAGCAAGAATTCAGAAAATAGGAATTCAGAAATCAATCCGCTGCGTAAGAGGTTTGTCTAAAAACCTTACCAATTTAATTTAATAGGTAACAGATACCAAAACCTTGAGTTGGATGTTTTGATGTCTCTCATTTTATGATATATTTAGAGACTTAAGAAACATAAATTGGTTTTGGCTTTGAGGTTTAATTATGGGATTTATCCATTATCTGACGTTATTTGAATTTTAGCTAATGATTGATTATATATGTATTTTTGAGCAATTTTGAGATAATTTGCCTGTTAAGTGTGAAGATACTGGGTAAATGGATGATCTTAGTCCCCAAGATGAATCTCAAGACAAAAAGTCATGAAGAAACAAAAGACAAGTCGTAAAAGAAACCTATAACTCCATTTAATGTTGCGTATCTTAAAATAATTGCGATATTTTGGACTGATTAAGGTCATGGTAGTTGTTGCAAATAATGATTATAATCCTTTGCTTGGTTTTGAGTTTTTTAAATTCTGTTGACTTTCAACGATGACACACTCGAAGGCATGGTTATATCACTTGGATACTTAATTGTGACAAAAGACTATCCTCTGTTATGTTGATTTTTATGTTACTTTGATGTTAATGCTATGTCTTTTTGTCTTATTTTCGTCATCTGTGTTATTTTTATCCTTCCGTGTAATGCTTGGTGTTATGAATAAAATTATTTTTCAGACAAAAACAGTGTGTACATTTTATGAGCTACAAATAAGGATAATATTTTATTTTAAGTATATACCATCAAAAGTCATATCTTATAATGTGATTGTGGTCTGATTAAAGATAAATTATAAATATGGTAGATTATAATAAAAATCCCACATTTTACCACCTTGTTCTAAGGGTCACCCCCGATCCTCGAAACATGTTGATTTAATGTGCAACAAAAACTATTTGAGAAAAATATTTGATAAAAACATAATTTTGTTTCCCTCCCCCATCCAAAAATTAGCCTCCCAAGACTTATATCAACCCCAATAAAAATTCAGACATTCTCTTTCGATCCACGCTAATATATCAGGCCCGCCCCCTCTTTTTGAAATCTATCTTGGATCTGCCCATGATTTGAATACATACATTCCCAATCTCAGACTCCTGGAAGTTAATAAATTGATCTTACTAAAAGCTATTTCAAAATTCTAAAGGGAAAATATAACATGTCCCCCCTTTAACTTTCCGCCAAAACGGTATATACTACATTTAGAATCAGTATAATGGGATACACAATCCTCACTTGACATCGCTTTTCTCAAACCCTTCTCGCAACGTATCATTGTTCATATGGAAAAACTTCTAACTTCATATCTATTGCAGGATTTGTAAAATAGGGGATAAGGGTTTTTCATTTTAAATTTAGTAAGTTAAAAATTGAAATTCATAAATATAAACTGGCAATCATAAAATCGAATGCTTAACTCTTATTCAAAAATTCAGTTTCACAAGAAAGTGGAGTTCTCAAAGGTATATTCATCGGAAATCATTCATATTTGTATGCCCCGATTAAAATGGGCAAAATCCTGAGCATAGACTAGTATTATGGTAGTTGTTCGTAAATGGGGTTTTACACTGCTAGTTGGTAATGGAGCAAGTATTGTAATTCGAGGGACAAATGGCTCTCGGTCCACATTTTGATCTTAAGGGCTAACAATGTTAATATCCAGAGAATAGAGATATTCTCCTAAATGGTTCAGGATGGATCATATCCTTCATACTGCGCATATTTGTAGCATCATATTGCATGCTCTAGAGGAAGATGATAGAATAATTTGGCCTCACTCAAGAAAACAAATGTATACTACCAAAATTGGGTTACAATGCTATAACCTCTTTAATTGATTAAAAATATCAAAAAGCTTCTCTATTAGGTACAACTAGGGATCCTAAAGCTTGGAAAACGGTTTGGCATACAAAAACTACAAAGATCAGAGTATTTATCTGGAAATTCTAAAACAAGTCCATGCCTTGTCGGAGCTACACTTCATAAAAAGAAATGTGTTATCACAGCAAGGTGCGATTTCCACAACCATCTTATTGAGACAGTGGAACATATTTTATTCTCTTACCCCAATAGTGTTAAGGTTTGGAATGATGTGAATACAAGGCACATGAGCAATATTAAGTGTGATAGAAGTTGTAAAACAAGGATCCTTACACATTATTAAGGAAGGAACTAACGCTGGTTTGAGCCGTAAGACTTCTACCACTTTTTTCTTCATTACTATATAGATATCTGGATTTCTAGAATAAAGACAATTTTGAGAATGCCAAATTAAAAATTGTACCAATAATCATTTTAAGTAACAACTTTGTGAAAGACTTCCATGGCTGAGATTGGAATGGTGCAATTGTTGGGATGTCATCTCACGATGAATATCCCCTCTTCCTCTGCCTCAAAATTAAATTTGGAGGACCTGCCTTTAGACCTCAACTTCTCTTTTTAATATTATTTTGTTGATGAATGACAAATTACGCGTATTTCTATCATTGGTGCTGACAAGACCAATTCTCCAGTTTGTTGTAAAGGAAATATTCTTTTGGTGTAGCTCGGTCACTAAAGGAGAAACGCCAGTTGTTTATAGAGTAGGACCTTACGAAACTTATTTTACATTGTATATATTGGGATTATTACATGCTTCTTTCTTGTGGATTCTTTGTTTTGGGACCCTCGTTTAGGTTTATTTTGCGGGATACCAAACCCTTGAGTTGGATGTTTTGATGACTCTTTTTTTATGATAGATTTGGAGACTTAAGAAACATAAGTTGGTTTTGGATTTGAGGTTTAATTGTGGGATTTATCCATTATCTGACGTTATTTGAATTTTACCTAATGTTTGATTATAAATGTATTTTTTGAGCAATTTTGAGATAATTTTCCTATTAAGTGTGAAGATACTGGGTAAATGGATGATCTTAGTCCCCAAGATGAATCTCAAGACAAAAAGTCATGAAGAAACAAAAGACAAGTCGTTAAAGAAACCTATAACTCCATTTAATGTTGCGTATCTTAAAATAATTGCGATATTTTGGACTGATTAAGGTCATGGTAGTTGTTGCAAATAATGATTATAATCCTTTGCTTGGTTTTGAGTTTTTTAAATTCTGTTGACTTTCAACGATGACACACTCGAACGCATGGTTATATCACTTGGATACTTAATTGTGACAAGAGACTATCCTCTGTTATGTTGATTTTTATGTTACTTTGATGTTAATGCTATGTCTTTTTTTCTTATTTTCGGCATCTGTGTTATTTTTATCCTTCCGTGTAATGCTTGGTGTTATGAATAAAATTATTTTTCAGACAAAAACAGTGTGTACATTTTATGAGCTACAAATAAGGATAATATTTTATTTTAAGTATATACCATCAAAAGTCATATCTTATAATGTGATTGTGGTCTGATTAAAGATAAATTACAAATAAGGTAGATTATAATAAAAATCCCACATTTTACCACCTTGTTCTAAGGGTCACCCCCGATCCTCGAAACATGTTGATTTAATGTTCAACAAAAACTATTTGAGAATAATATTTGATAAAAACCGAATTTTATTTCCCTCCCCCATCCAAAAATTAGCCTCCCAAGACTTATATCAACCCCAATAAAAATTCAGACATTCTCTTTCGATCCACGCTAATATATCAGGCCCGCCCCCTCTTTTGGAAATCCATCTTGGATCTGCCCATGATTTGAATACATCCGTTCCCAATTTCAGACTCCTGGAAGTTAATAAATTGATCTTACTAAAAGCCATTTCAAAATTTAAAAGGGAAAATATAACATGTCCCCCCTTTAACTTTCCGCCAAAACGGTATATACTACATTTAGAATCAGTATAATGGGATACACAATTCTCACTTGACATCTCTTTTCTCAAACCCTTCTCGCAACGTATCATTGTTCATATGGAAAAACTTCTAACTTCATAACTATTGCAGGATTTGTAAAATAGGGGATAAGGGTTTTTCATTTTAAATTTAGTAAGTTAAAAATTCAAATTCATAAATATAAACTGGCAATATTAAAATCGAATGCTTAGCTCTTATTCAAAAATTCAGTTTCACTAGAAAGTGGAGTTCTCAAAGGTATATTCATCGGAAATCATTCATATTTGTATGCCCCGATTAAAATGGGCAAAATCCTGAGCATGGACTAGTATTACGGTAGTTGTTCGTAAATGGGGATTTACACTGCTAGTTGGTAATGGAGCAAGTATTGTAATTCGAGGGACAAATGGCTCTCGGTCCACATTTTGATCTTAAGGGCTAACAATGTTAATATCCAGAGAATAGAGATATTCTCCTAAATGGTTCAGGATGGATCATATCCTTCATACTGCGCATATTTGTAGCATCATATTGCATGCTCTAGAGGAAGATGATAGAATAATTTGGCCTCACACAAGAAAACAAATGTTAACTACCAAAATTGGGTTACAATGCTATAACCTCTTTAATTGATGAAAAATATCAAAAAGCTTCTCTATTAGGTACAACTAGGGATCCTAAAGCTTGGAAAAAGGTTTGGCATACAAAAACTACAAAGATCAGAGTATTTATCTGGAAATTCTAAAACAAGTCCATGCCTTGTCGGAGCTAAACTTCATAAAAAGAAATGTGTTATCACAGCAAGGTGCGATTTCCACAACCATCTTATTGAGACAATGGAACATATTTTCTTCTCGTACCCCAATAGTGTTAAGGTTTGGAATGATGTGAATACAAGGCACATGAGCAATATTAAGTGTGATAGAAGTTGTAAAACAAGGATCCTTACACATTATTAAGGAAGGTACTAACGCTGGTTTGAGCCGTAAGACTTCTACCACTTTTTTCTTCATTACTATATAGATATCTGGATTTCTAGAATAAAGACAATTTTGAGAATGCCAAATTAAAAATTGTACCAATAATCATTTTAAGTAACAACTTTGTGAAAGACTTCCATGGCTGAGATTGGAATGGTGCAATTGTTGGGATGTCATCTCACGATGAATTTCCCCTCTTCCTCTGCCTCAAAATTAAATTTGGAGGACCTACCTTTAGACCTCAACTTCTCTTTTTAATATTATTTTGTTGATGAATGACAAATTACGCGTATTTCTATCATCGGTGCTGACAAGACTAATTCTCTAGTTTGTTGTAAAGGAAATATTCTTTTGGTATAGCTCGGTCACTAAAGGAGAAACGCCAGTTGTTTATAGAGTAGGACCTTACAAAACGTATTTTACATTGTATATATTGGGATTATTACATGCTTCTTTCTTGTGGATTCTTTGTTTTGGGACCCTCGTTTAGGTTTATTTTGCGGGATACCAAAACCTTGAGTTGGATT
This sequence comes from Nemophila menziesii, assembly GCA_029959085.1. Classification (NCBI taxonomy): domain Eukaryota; kingdom Viridiplantae; phylum Streptophyta; class Magnoliopsida; order Boraginales; family Hydrophyllaceae; genus Nemophila; species Nemophila menziesii. The sequence goes on along the minus strand of JARWIR010000011.1, from coordinate 31,632,499 downwards.
TTTTGATGTCTCTTTTTTTCAGATAGATTTGGAGACTTAAGAAACATAAGTTGGTTTTGGATTTGAGGTTTAATTGTGGGATTTATCTATTATCTTACGTTATTTGATTTTTAGCTAATGTTTGATGATATATGTATTTTTTGAGCAATTTTGAGATAATTTGTGTGTTAAGTGTGAATATACTAGGTACATGGATGATCTTCGTCCCCAAGATGAATATTAAGACAAAAAGTCATGAAGAAACAATAGACAAGTCGCAAAAGAAACCGATAAGTCCATTTAATGTTTAACAATAATTGCCGGCAAAATGTTTTCATTAGATTTTAAAGGTCATGACTAATAATTAATGAAGATTATCGTCCTGAAATTTGAGCTTAAGATGTTATGAGTATTTTAGTTATAGGACCTGATGTTGTTGAAATTGGAAGAGTGAATTGGGCCACTTTTGACTCATTTAACCAAGACTAAACGAGATAAAACGTATTTGAGGGCTATATATACTAGTTTTTACTCTTAAAACAGATCACGTATAATATTAATTAGATGTAGAAGGTTTGGTAGAAAGGGAGATATCAACACAACACCCTAATTCATAATCTTTCCATAAATTATAGTGTAATTCTTTCTTATTTTCAATTTTTGAGATAATAATGTTTACTTTATCTTTTTTTCCTTTAATTTCTTATGAACTAACTTCATTAGTAGATTGAGATTATTGGGTATGAACCCTAATCCATGATTTGAATTTATATTGTCAAAATTTTACATTTTGCATTTGCCTAAATCGTGGAATTATTTGTGTTGTTTATATCATCATTTAAATTGTTAAATCTATGTATGATGTACACATAAATTTTGATTATTAGAAATTAGATTATGTCTGGTCAAGGGGTTTGGTAGTGGAACAAGAATTATTAGTGTCTAATTGAGTTTGAGAATCAAATTATATAACCTAATTAGATACTCAATTAAGGTTAGAACTTTAGGCATTAGATAATATGGTAGGTTCACACGGAAGTGGAGAAAATAGGACCACTAATAACTCAATTAATGTTATGGTTTATTATAAATGAAATTTAATTATTGAATTACAATATATATATATAATTTTTGTGTGTGTGTGTGTAAATTATCACTAATTGTTATCTTACCTACAACGTTTGAGCCATATTAAATTAAAGTCATTTATCAAAGTATTTCTCATCCACGAGTAATTAAGATTTTTTATTACTTGTGTATAGTTCTTGTTGTAATTGGTAAATCCCGATTCTTATCTTCGGATGGTCCTTAAGATGATTGAGCCGTTGGCCTCTTCTTTAGGGTCGCGTTTGTGATGTTCTACTTGACTTATCATAAAGTCGGGGTCCATTTACTAAATGATATCGTTTAGTCCACATCATTTACACATTGATGATAATCAAATATTTATTTCATATACATTTGGATGGCTCAAATTAAATACCTAAGGAGTCTCATATACATACCCAGAGTTCATGTATTGTATCGTTATTCATTACCGAGGTCATCTTCTTATTCTTTCTTATCTTATCTCTGATAGAAATCAGATTTTTGTGTAAACTTAATCTTTTGATATAAATATTAAGAGTTACTGTTTTGATTGTGCTAGTTTATTACTTTCACATATTAATATAAATTAGTCTCTGAAATTTTGAGTTTCATGCTCAAATGAAGATGACCCAAAAAAGGAATATATATAGACTGAGTACCTAATACAAGAATACTTTTAGAAACATGTCAGGCTAGCGTGAAACCATTTAGGTTCTTATAACCTAGTTTGATGGAGAAATACATATACTCTTAGAAACATATCAATCTTGCTTTAAAGCTTTTTAAGTTCCCATAAGCTAAATTGTCCTGGTCGGATCAATAAACTTGATAATGATCAATGGGAAAATGGGAGCTAACTAAAATGAGATGATAGCTTAATTAAGGAAAACCTTGTATCTATGGAGTGTTAGATGATAAAGTTTACATTTATAAAGTGTCTAAAGCTGTGATAAATGTGTATAAGAATGATAAAAGTGGCTTATATGAAAAGAAATATTATGGATTATATATTCTTAATGGTTTGTACACAACATTGAGAATGTAGAAATATTAAAATGGCACTTGAGACTTGGACATGCATGTTAATAGGGACACAATCTATTATTTAAGGAATTAAATTCATAAAATAATTGCTATCTTGTAGTACTTGTTTGAAAAGAAAAAGATTATACGTTAAGAGTTATGAAGGACGAAATACATTCTTCAAAAGTTAATAATACTTGGATTCTTCTTGAAAATACTAATGATAAAAAAGTATTGAATGCAAACTGTTTTATAATCTAAAAGAAGCTATATGATGACTCCCCTAAATATAAAGCTAGACTTGTAACTATAGGTTATACTTATAGATATTGTATTGATTTCAATGATATTTTTGCCCCTGTTCAGATTCAAAACTATTAGAATGATTATTCTCATGTTGCATGTTTTGACCTTGAACTAGAAAAATTTAATATTTAAACTTCATTTTTACATGGTGAACCTGCAGAAGAGATTTATGTGAGACACTGTGGGGGACTTTTTGATTCTAAACACTTTGATCATGTATGTTTAATAAAAAAAATATGAGTTAAAACAGACCCATAGAAAATGGTATAAAAGATTTAATTATTTTGTTGTTGGTTTGGTTTCAAATGTGAATTTGATAAATGTCTCTATTTTCTTAAATCTTCTGATGACATAATGTATATAGTATTATATGTTGATGATATGTTATTAATTATCTATTTAGTCCAAAAAAGTTAAGAAGTTGATAGACATCTACATTCTGAATCTGAGATAAAGAATTTTAATCAAGTTAAAAGAAATTATTATATGGTTATAGAGAAGGACGGGAAGTATGGTAAGTTAAAACTTCATCAAAAACCTTGTCTTGTGAAACTTGTTGAGAAGTATTAAAAATTACATTGTCCAATTCTTATTTCCTGAGGAGTTATGATTATTGAATTGTTGGTTTTTTCTTTTGGGCCACATTTGTGGTCTACTACTTCACTTATTATAATGTTGGGCCCTTTTACTAAATGGTATCTTAGCTCACATCTTTTACACGTGGATGACTATAAACCTTAGATTGTTTATACATTTGGATGACATAGATTGAAAACCTAAATGTCTCATATATGATGTATTATTACCTTGTTCATCTTATTCTTCTCTCTTATTATTTCTTATCTCTGTGTAAGAGAAATTATGGTTTCTGTTTGGCGAAATTAGGGTTTCTGCGTATGTGAAATTAGGGTTTCTGTGTCTTATTTTATAAATGCTAAGTGTTAGTGTTTACTTACCGAGTTCATCTCGTTCTTCTCTCTCAATCTTATCTTGGCGAAATTAGGTTTTTTACGTGTGCTAAATTAGGGTTTCTGTGTCTTATGTTATAAAAGTTGAGTGTTAGTGTTTATATTGTATTAGTTTCTTGAGATAGATTAGTTTTTTAATATTTAGGTCTCATATTCAAAATCTTCTGTATTGGTTAAACACTTTAAAAGTGATATAGTTGAAAGATAAACATCTTAACAACTATCTTCTCATTGATGCTCAATGTGGATCTAGGTAATTTTGTTAATTACATAAATCTTGTTGTTCGTTCGTTACTGCTATTTTTTATTTTTGGATTGTACTTAAATCATATTTGAACTTGATATAAAAAATTTGATAAATATTACAAACTGAATTAGATTAACATTTACAATGAATCTTGATGTAATTATTCCTTAGTACTTTACTTTTATCACAGTTATAGCCCTTTGTATACTAGAAAGAAATGAGTATTGGAAAAATTACCACATAAAGCATTTTTCATAATTGCTACACTAAGAAAATATTATTATTTGTCTACTTTTCATTATATTTATGTTTAAAGTATATTTTGAGAATATACTTTTTTAAAAATTATAGGTTGAACTACATTTTTTATTTTACATATTTAACTGCTTTATGCTATTAGTTCTTCATCTAAAGTTTTCATATTTTTCCATTTTTAATTAGAAATATGTGGCTCCAATATTTTGTAACTGTTTATATTTAAATTTTTGAAATCTTATTAAAAATTATTTAATTTTTTACAGGAAAAAAGATCGTTGGCCATTACATTTTAAAGGTAATTCATTTGACCATTAAATTTTACTTTATATTCTTTAAATACTTAGATTTTCACTTTGTCCAAAATTTGAAAATAATAATAGTAAAATTTTAGATGCTTCAACTTTTGTTGAACTTGGGATTTGGACGTCATATTTTATAATGAATTTTTAATTAATTTAAAATTAATTGAATTTATTAAAAATATGATGTATATCTTTGGATCATATTTTGAAAATTTATCTTTTTTTTTTTTTTTTTTTTTGCAAAAAGCTTTAACAGAGCTGAAAAAGGTATCTTAAAAATGTAAAAATTCTTTTATTATCTTTTTTTCTAATTATTTTCTTAAAAAGATTTTTTTATAAGGTTAGACAACACTCGTAAGGTGCCATCAATTTCAATTTGTTTAAAAATCGGGTTGGTCGTCAAACCTATTTCCACTGAACTTATACATTGCTTACTTAATCAACTACAAAATTTATATTTCTTTGCAAAAGAGAAGATATGCTCAGTAAATTTAACTACTAGATAAATATTTTTAATAATATTAAAATAAAAGGATTATTTATAAAGATATTGCTTGGTAAAGGATTCATAACAAGTAGGCAGTAATTCTCTATAATAAGTTTATTCTCTTTGATTTTCTTTGTCGATAGACAAACTTTAAGGTGTCTAGAATTTCGCCTTCCATGCCTTATAATTAAATATTTTTTCCCGAGTAATCTATAGAGACAGACTTACGGTGGTAACCTTTTATCAGAATCAATTTTCATAATAATTAAAATTGTGGAATATTATCTCAATTGAGTTAGTTTTCACTTGTTCCATATTGTAGATTACTCTCATCCAAATATCTACTTTAATGGTAGATTGGTTGCATAGATAGGTTGCAGGTAAAAACAATTAAATGGGTTTTTATGTATATGCCTTCTAAGTTTGAAGTATATTCATATTAATCAATTATAATAGGAATAATAGGTTGCAATATATTTACCAAAATGTTAGCAGTAATTACGTAAATAGGATTGGAATAACTTATAAACCTATAGTATTTAATATTATAAGATTTATCAATTTCTGGGATCAAAGACATAAAGGTTTGGTTTAAGTCAGCCAAACTACCTTTATAATACAAAGTCTTGTTTATTAATTTAATAACATCAAGTCTTATAATATTCCTAGTATTGTTCATAAAAACTAGTAAGTTATTCATTAGGCCTAGGAGCTTTGCTTGAACAGAGTGCATTCATAGCCTTCTCAATTTCAACAATTTCAAGAGACTTGTTCAGTGCCTTATTCATATTATGATTAATCACAGGTTTAATAAAATTAAATATACTAATAAATAAACTTATCTTAGTATTTCTCATTAATAATCCTCATTATCTTATTAATATTCATCCTTTCATAAGTGGTTGCATGAAAAAATAGGTAGGTATATCCCCTTTCTTTAGCCACACATTCCTAAATTTAGGGGCCTAGAAGTCCTCTTCCCTTTTCCGAACAACTTCTTTCATTTTCACTACTTTCTTATATTCGTCTCAGTTATCATTATTATTCATATTATTAAACAAAACTCTTTGTTAATCCATGATTTAATCAATTTATTATTTATTATTTCCGAATTTTTTATTACTTTGTAATGTAAGAAGTCTATTACAATGATTTAGGTTTAAAATTAAACTATTCTTACAATACCTTGGATAGACTTTCTCTTTTTCCAAACTTTTTCAATGATGTCTAGATGTTCTTTTTCAGCTAGCAAAAAAAAAATTAAATTTCATATTTGCTTCTTATACTACATATTTGCGAAATCAAATCATATGAGTCTAAACAAGGGATTTTATAATTGAATTGCTTCTTATGGTACATATTTTCTTCTTATACTTTATTTTCATTTACTAGAGAATCATTTATTTTTATTCACATTATCAAAGGAAAGGAAAGAAATTGATATATATATATATATATATACCTTTATATACTTTTGTGTATTACGTAAAATACAATATCTTAAAGGTATAAGGATACCTTAGCTATTTTAAAATTAATCAATTCCTTTACTTTGAAATTACTCTAATATCGGGGATTATAAACTAGAAAATATAAGAGAAATCAAAAGAATATGTAATCAATTGAATTACTTTATGTTCATTAGAATCCAATTCAAACAAAAAAAAATCTTTTTTATACTTATCATTTCTTTTCATTTCATTTTAAAAATAGTCAAACTAGGCATTAGTAAAAACGAATTAGGTTAAAATGACATAGTTGAAAATGAATTTGGGCTTAGAATAGCTATATATTTGGTTGGTTTACTCAAATTTATGCTAGGGATAGAAATGGGTTTTGTTGACTCGATAAATATTGAATTTAAATCTTCCATACATTTTTATTGGTCTGAAGTTTTTTTTGTCATATCAGCAGCCAAGTTAGCTAGCTTTTTTTCCATTTTTTTTCTTCTCTTAGCAGATTACCTTTGCCACTTCCTACATTGACTTTATTTCCCATTTTCGTACACAGTCACTCATACCACCATCAATACTCTCCCTTGTCTAGGCCAAATTCGTATTACCACCACTATCATTTGAACTATCAAATTTGAAAACCTCCCTTGTTTAATTAACTCCACTAACATCATCATAACAATCGAGATGGGTTTGTTAGGTTTGTTGTATTTGTTGGTTCAACTCGGTTTGGTTTTTCACCCTTTCCCCTACAATAATCATAGATTAAACACAGTCTAAATTCGCTAGGATAGTGAAATCCTATTTAGAAGCTGCTTATATAGGTCTGGAGCTTTAACTAAATAAACAGGTCACCAAGGATGGCGGCCCGCACAATGAGCTCTGTTTGTTCGACAAGCAGGGCCCTCTTCCAATCTTCCATACCGCGCGGATAAATTGCATCATTTTTCCTATGGCCTCAAACCTAACGAAGTAGTTCCGCCTGAATCCAATGAACAACAACGATTATTTAGGATTAGGTTGCAAATTTTTTGCACCGTAGTAGAATCATTACCAATGGCACGCTGTGCGCCTAAGTGCGAAAAGACAAAACCTTTTGTTGGCTTCTCCAGTCCAGATGATTCATTCTCTCTACCAGGAACATTACTTCTACATGAAACTTTTTATTTCCATCATTGGTAAATTTTTCAGACCTTGATTATTGTTTTGTTAAGTAGAGAAAAGGGTTGACTGGAGTAGGGCTCTAGTTGATAGCTTGCCAACTCAATACATTTGGATTAATATTCTTATTTTTGCAGTTACTTTCCTCATAATCGAATATTCCACAGCCATAACAAATTGGTCTATGTTTTCTACCTAAATTTAATCCATACTTGGGGTCCTTTCATCCGCCTAATAATTAATTCCATCAATTAAGATATTTGATAGACTTCCGGTCTACTCGAATTCTTGTGACAGAGTGTTCATCAATTTTCATAGGTCTTCGTAAATTTAACACTTTGTACTTGGCATAAGTAACTTGTCATTTTTTCTATACACTTATAAGTTAATAGAGTGTCCGAATACCCTGATAGCTGAAGTATAGCAAAATGTATTGAACTTCATTTTCGTCATTCTTTCTGAAAGGGTTGATTGTAAATTGTTTGTCCATGACCCTATGTTTGTCTTCTTTGTTACCAAGTTTGGTAATCACTTAATTTTTTCCAACCTCTCAAACTAGATTTATCTTTTTTCAAAAATATCATATATTGTGTAACAAACTTCCAGGGATCCATTTACAATATGGAGGCTGATATAGTTGTGTTCTCGTTAAACAAGAGTTCACAATCAATATCAACAAGGTAGCTTGTACAATGTTAGATTTGCTCCTAATAGGCTGAATATGAGAAGGTTATATAAAGCTTTTAAAGTAGCCGAAAGTTTGAATTCCAGTCTTCTCTTTCCTTCACAAATAACAGCTCGCTCCAATGGAAACAGTTGTGGTGCTTGCGGGAGATCCAAAGAAGTTAGGTTATGTTATATTTTCCAAAGATGTGCATGCCTTATAAAAAAGGGATGATAATTTTTTTCAAATTTTAGCGTGAATTTCCATTGATCCGGATCAGAATCTATGTAAATTATTTTGTAGTTCAAAAAACAGAGTGCAAAGGATGTATATTGTATTTTAAATATTTTCTTATAAAAAAAAATATTTTTATAAAATTAAATATGGAACAAAATACAAAAAATCAGCCATTAACTTATTAATATAGATCTTAGGGACCTTTAGTGGAATTTTTAAAGCATAGAGGCTAACTGAAACATTTGGAACATGAACGGTTAACTTACTAAAGTGTACTAAAGTGCCCTTTAAGGATAAAAAGCTCTCAATGGATTGATAGAAAATGTTATGGCTTCTTTAAAACCAAACTTTGAGTTAAATAAAAGCATGTATATAGATTGAGTCAATTTCAACAAATGAAGGGTTTTTAAAAAGATAATGAAAAAAAGTAAAAGAAAATGTTTATTAAGTGATTAGTGAGTAACTAATAGATAGAAGGATATATAATTATACTTCTAAAAACATGTCAATCTATAGCTTGAAATTCATATATTAATAAAAAAACAGATTAAATAACAACATATCAGTGATCACGATTAATATATTTAATGTTAATGATCGAAAAAAAGAAGAAAAAATTAACACCAATTTATGAATTAACTATTTTTCATACAAAATTGTTCGTCAATGAGTAAATTGTCATCAAGGTTGATGGTGTGCGGGTAATACACCATTCCAGGCTGAAAACCAGGAAGGATGGGCCCGTTGGTTCTTGCTGAGTCATCTCATACTCATATGTATTTGTTAGATATAGGATATGGTTACTTCTTGTGGGTTATGCATGGTTGTGGTGGAGCTCGAGCTTGATAACGCGAACCTTCTTAATAGAAATTTTGACTTTGGGCCCAATTTATATTTGTATTTCTTGGTGCATAATAGTTCACCATACCTAGGAAGCCCGAGAAGAGACTAAAAAGAACACATAAAACTGAAAACAAAAAAAACTTCTACACTAAATAAACACAAATAAAACTAACTTAAAGATAAATCCCCGGCAGCGGCGCCAAAATCTTTGTGGGGAAAAGGTAAGATAAATAAAAAGATAAATAAAGATAATAATAAAGGACACACCCTTGACTACCATGCTATATTCACTGCAAGTATTATAGATCGTTTGCAAGTTTAGTTAGTAAGTAAAGGTTCGTTCATAGGGATTTGATCTGTTAGATCTTAGGTATATAAGGAAGTGTAGGAGAAAATACTTGTTAAATAAACAGACAATAAAAGTAATGATATTTATTTGGATTTCAAATCTGGAAGATAACAAGGCAAATAAATAAATACTAAAAGAATAGAGATGAGAAATATAGGTTAGGGTTGGTAGCATGCACTTATCCTTCTAATTAAATATTCTAGTTATAAGGGTGATTAAATCACTTAGATAAATAGCCATGATTCTATATGCCTCCTAACTCCCTTCTTGGTGAACTTAGGTGGCGACCTAACAATTACCAAGGGACTTGTGTAAGGGTACCCTACACAATGATCGGTTATTGAATTTCAAACCCTAATGACTATATCCTTAGGCAAGCCCTTCTGGATCACTACCGCGCACTAGACGGTTATGTGGTATTTTAATAATGACACACCCCTACTGGGTGACCGTCTAACTACTATTAATGGGATAGTCTATACGCATGCATTCGCAAAAACTACGATCAATAAATCAAAGCACATAAAAACAATATATGGTTAAGAAGCTAGAATTAATGTAAACATATTTTCCCAAAAAACATAGAAGAAAATAAAGAATTAGAAATCAATTATTATACATATGCAAACCCAAGTTATGGGAATATTACTTAAGATCTAAAGACATAAAAATAAATTATGGATAAAAGTAATTAGAAACAAAAATATGCTAAAGAATATAATACAAATTACCCTAATGCTAAAGGGAGATGATGGAAAAGAGGACTTTTGCTACTACCCAAATTCTTGTCTTCCTCTCTATAGTTCTTGTTGCTTTTCTTGAATTTCGAAGGATTGATATAAGGTTTAGAACTTAGCAAGGACATATTTACATGATTAAATGGTGTATTTATAGGTGTTAAACAGACCCTAGGTTGAAATCTTAGAGTAGAAGACAAGTAATTGGACTCCTTTTCCAATTCAAGTTCGTTTCCTAAAATATAGGAGATATGATAAATGTTGTTGTCTTGTTCTGATCGTAAATCCTTTGTTATTGGTCCGATTTTGGCCTACTTTATATAAAAACGACCGCGATGAAAAGATCTACACTTTTCCTTTCCATTAATCATAAAAAAACCAGTAAGTTGAAATTTTCTTCACTTTAGTGGACGTAGCTACAGAATTTCATATTTACTTGACAACTTTTTCTTTCCAATTTTATTTCTACTTCATTTTATCTATTAATTCCTTCCATATCTTCTATCCTTTTCTCTTTAAAATTGATTTGACATCTAATTATATTTCATATATCTTTAAAGCTTCAAATTAACAAAGAAATTAAACAAAATATTCTCTAAAAATAATAATTCATCAAATCAAGACAAGAAATAGGAATTTATCAACATACGAATAAAAAATTATAATTAAATACAAAAATATACCTAAAATGATATCTTCAACCAATAATATTATATCACAAATAGGGAGACATCAGAAGCACAATGGGCTAGTAAAGAGGGAGTTGGGAGTCTTTCCCGCGATAGGAAAGAAGATTTCTTACGATGTGAGGGTTCTCGTAAGGTAAATTCTGCGTCTCAAGCCAAGCTTTTCAGTTTACATTTTTTGTTTGTTTTTGGAAATTACTCAAAAGTATGAGATGGTATTCATTGAGAATGATTCGCTTGATCTACATGTGCTAGTGAAGGAGGGTGGGGGCAGGGGGATTGGAGGGATCAAGTCCTCAAAGAATGCAAGTCCATACTTGCAAATCATATTAACTTTGATGTTTCCCATGTGTATCGGGAGGCGAATTCTCGTGCTGATTGGATGGAGAAAATGGCTATTGAATCAAACGGTGAACCAATCCGTATATGGACTCTCCGGAAGGATTATTGAAATTCTTAAAGTGAGATAGATGTAGATGGAATAAACCTCGTTCTATATTGTACGCTCACATTGAAGTTTAGTTAGTTTTAGGTGTATTTACCGATCTCTATTAGACATCATATATATGTAAATAAAATTACGAACTTTTATTTTTAAACTTCTATTAACATAAAAATTACACAATTCAAAATCTCTTTTCTTGATTTTGAAATCAGATATGGTAATTGTAAATTCATCCATATCAAATTTCAATCTGGACTTTTCTCTGACTAAGTTTTGATATTGTCATTAAACTATGGTTCTTTTTTTTGTGTTTATGTGGTAAAAAAGTATCGGAAGTGTTTTTTCTAAAATAAATATCTTTTTCCCATTCTTGAATTCTGCATTATCATAATCTATTTGAATGCTGGGTATATTAAAATAATTGCGATATTTTGGACTGATTAAGGTCATGGTAGTTGTTGCTAATCATGATTATAATCCTCTGCTTGGTTTTGAGTTTTTTAATTTCCGTTGACTTTCATCGATGACACACTCGAAGGCATGGTTATATCACTTGTATACTTATTTGTGACAAGAGAATATCCTCTGTTATGTTGATTTTTATGTTACTTAGATGTTAATGTTATGTCATTTTTTCTTATTTTCGTGAACTTTGTTATTTTTAACCTTCCGTGTAATGCTTGGTGTTATGAATAAAATTATTTTTCAGACAAAAACAGTGTGTACATTTTATGAGCTACAAATAAGGACAATATTATTTTTTGAGTATATACCATCAAAAATAATATCTTATACTATGATTGTGGTCTGATTAAAGATAAATTATAATAAAAATCCCATATTTTACCATCGTGTTCCGAGGGCCACCTCTCGATCCTCCAAACACTGTGATATAATGTGCAACAAAATCTATTTGAGAAAAATATTTAATAAAAATCGAATTTTATTTCCCTCCCTTATCCAAAAATTAGCCTCCCAAGACTTATATGAACCCCAAAAAAAATTCGGACATTCTCTTTCGATCCACGCTAATATTTCAGACCCGCCCCCCTCTCCTGGAAATCCATCTTGGATCTGCCCCTGATTTGAATACATACATTCTCAATCTCAAACTCCTGAAAGTTAATAAATTTATCTTAATAAAAGCTCATTAAAATTTAAAGGAAAATATAACATTTACCCCCTTTAACTTTCGGCCAAAATGATGTATAATAAATTTAGAATCATTATAATGGGACACACAATTCTCACACGACATCTCTTTCCTCAATCCCTTCTCGCAATATATCATCGTTCATATGGAAAAACTTCTAACTTCATAACTATTGGAGGATTTGTAAAATAGGGGAGAAGGGTTTTTCATTTTAAATTTAGTAACGTCAAAATTTCAAATTCATAAATATAAACTGGCACTCTTAGCATGGAATGCTTGGCTCTTATTCAAAAATTTAGGCTCACTAGTAAGCGGAGTTCTGAAATGTATGTACTTTAGAAATCATTCATATTTGTATGCCCTAGTTAAAAAGGGAAAAATCGCATGGACTAGTATTATGGTACTTGTTCGTAAATAGGGTTTTACAATGCAAGTTGGTAATGGAGCCAGTATTGTAATTGGAGGGACAAATGGATCTCGGTACATATTTTGATCTCAAGAGCCAACAATGTTAATATAAAGAGAAATAGGGATATTCTTCTCTTACATGGCTCAGGATGGATCATATCTTTCATACTGCGTATATTTGTAGCATCATATTGCATGCTCTAGAGAATGATGATAGAATAATTTGGCCTCACTCTAGCAAAGGAAGGTATACCACCAAAATTGGATTACCATGCTATAACCTCTCTAATTGGTAAAAAAATATCCAAAATCTTCTCTATTAGGTACAACTAGGGATCCTAAAGCTTGGAAAACGGTTTGAAATACAAAAACTACAAATACAAGAGTATTTATCTGGAAATTCTAAAACAAGTCCATGCCTTGGCGGAGCTACTCCTCATAAAAAGAAATGTGTTATCACAGCAAGGTGCAATTTATACAACCATCTTATTGCGACAGTGGAACATATTTTCTTCTCGTACCCCAATAGTGTTAAGGTTTGGATTGATGTGAATACAATGCACAAGAGCAATATCAAGTGTACTAGAAGTTGTAAAACAAAGATCCTTACACATTATAATGAAGGTACTAAGGCTGGTTTGAGCTGTAAGACTTCTCCACTTTTTTCTTTATTACTATATATATATATATGGATTCCTAGAATAAAGACAATTTTAAGAATGCCAAATTCAAAACTATACCAATAATCATATTAAGTAACAACTTTATGAAAAACATCCAATGCTAGGATTGGAATGGTGCAATTGATGGGATGTCATCTCACGATGAATATCCCCTCTTCCTCTGCCTCAAAATTAATTTGGAGGACCTACCTTAAGACCTCCACTTATCTTTTTAAGATTATTTTGTTGATGAATGAAAGATTACGGGTATTTCCATCGTTGGTGCTGACAAGACCAATTCTCTAGTTTGTTGTAAAGGAAATATTATTTTGGTGTATTTCGGTTACTATAGAAGAAACGCCAGCTGTTTATTGAGTAGGACCTTACAAAACTTATTTTACATTGTATATATTGGGATTATAACATGCTTCATTCTTGTGGGTTCTTTGTTTTGGGACCCTCGTTTGGGTTAATTTTGCGGGATACCAAAACATTGAGTTGGATGTTTTGATGTCTCTCATTTTATGATATATTTAGAGACTTAAGAAACATAACTTGGTTTTGGCTTTGAGGTTAAATTGTGGGATTTATCCATTATCTGACGTTATTTGATTTTTAGCTAATGTTTGATTATATATGTATTTTTTGAGCAATTTTGAGATAATTTGCCTGTTAAGTGTTAAGATACTGGGTAAATGGATGATCTTAGTCCCCAAGATGAATCTCAAGACAAAAAGTCATGTAGAAACAAAAGATAAGTCGTAAAAGAAACCTATAACTCCATTTAATGTTGCGTATCTTAAAATAATTGCGATATTTTGGACTGATTAAGGTCATGGTAGTTGTTGCTAATAATGATTATAATCCTTTGCTTGGTTTTGAGTTTTTTAAATTCTGTTGACTTTTAACGATGACACACTCGAAGGCATGGTTATATTACTTGGATACTTAATTTTGACAAGAGACTATCCTCTGTTATGTGGATTTTTATGTTACTTTGATGTTAATGCTATGTATTTTTGTCTTATTTTCATCATCTATGTTATTTTTATCCTTCCGTGTAATGCTTGGTGTTATGAATAAAATTATTTTTCAGACAAAAACAGTGTGCACATTTTATGAGCTACAAATAAGGATAATATTTTATTTTAAGTATATACCATCAAAAGTAATATCTTATAATGTGATTGTTGCCTGATTAAAAATAAATTATAAATAAGATAGATTATAATAAAAATCCCACATTTTACCACCTTGTTCTGAGGGTCACCCCCGATCCTCGAAACATGTTGATTTAATGTGCAACAAAAACTATTTGAGAAAAATATTTAATAAAAACCGAATTTTATCTCGCTCCCCCATCCAAAAATTAGCCTCCCAATACTTATATCAACCCCAACAAAAATTTAGACATTCTCTTTCGATCCACGCTAATATATCAGGCCCGCCCCCTCTTTTGGAAATCCATCTTGGATCTGCCCATGATTTGATTACATACATTCCCAATCTCAGACTCCTGAAAGTTAATAAATTGATCTTACTAAAAGCTATTTCAAAATTTAAAAGGTAAAATATAACATGTCTCCCCTTTAACTTTCCGTCAAAACGGTATATACTACATTTAGAATCAGTTTAATGGGATACACAATTCTCACATGACATCTCTTTCCTCAAATCCTTCTCGCAACGTATCATTGTTCATATGGAAAAACTTCTAACTTTATAACTATTGCAGGATTTGTAAAATAGGGGATAAGGGTTTTTCATTTTAAATTTAGTAAGTTAAAAATTCAAATTCATAAATATAAACTGGCAATCTTAGCATCGAATGCTTAGCTCTTATTCAAAAATTAAGTTTCACTAGAAAGCGGAGTTCTCAAAGGTATATTCATCGGAAATCATTCATATTTGTATGCCCCGATTAAAATGGGCAAAATCCTGAGCATGGACTAGTATTATGGTAGTTGTTCGTAAATGGGGTTTTACAGTGCTAGTTGGTAATGGAGCAAGTATTGTAATTGGAGGGACAAATGGCTCTCGGTCCACATTTTGATCTTAAGGGCTAAAAATGTTAATAACCAGAGAATAGAGATATTCTCCTAAATGGTTCAGGATGGATCATATCCTTCATACTGCACATATTTGTAGCATCATATTGCATGATCTAGAGGGAGATGATAGAATAATTTGGCCTCACTCAAGCAAACAAATGTATACCACCAAAATTGGGTTACAATTCTATAACCTCTTTAATTAAGGAAAAATATCAAAAAACTTCTCTATTAGGTACAACTAGGGATCCTAAAGCTTGGAAAACGGTTTGGCATACAAAAACTACAAAGATCGGAGTATGTATCTGGAAATTCTAAAACAAGTCCATGCCTTGTCGGTGCTACACTTCATAAAAAGAAATGTGTTGTCACAGCAAGGTGCGATTTCCACAACCATTTTATTGAGACAGTGGAACATATTTTCTTCTCGTACCCCAATAGTGTTAAGGTTTGGAATGATGTGAATACAAGGCACATGAGCAATATTAAGTGTGATAGAAGTTGTAAAACAAGGATCCTTACACATTATTAAGGAAGGTACTAACGCTGGTTTGAGCCGTAAGACTTCTACCACTTTTTTCTTCATTACTATATAGATATCTGGATTTCTAGAATAAAGACAATTTTGAGAATGCTAAATTAAAAATTGTACCAATAATTATTTTAAGTAACAACTTTGTGAAAGACTTCCATGGCTGAGATTGGAATGGTGCAATTGTTGGGATGTCATCTCACGATGAATATCCCTCTTCCTCTGCCTCAAAATTAAATTTGGAGGACCTACCTTTAGACCTCAACATTTCTTTTTAATATTATTGTGTTGATGAATGACAAATTACGCGTATTTCCATCATTGGTGCTGACAAGACTAATTCTCTAGTTTGTTGTAAAGGAAATATTCTTTTTGTGTAGCTCGGTCACTAAAGGAGAAACGCCAGTTGTTTATAGAGTAGGACCTTACGAAACTTATTTTACATTGTATATATTGGGATTATTACATGCTTCTTTCTTGTGGATTCTTTGTTTTGGGACCCTTGTTTGGGTTTATTTTGCGGGATACCAAAACCTTGAGTTGGATGTTTTGATGTCTCTTTTTTTCTGATAGATTTGGAGACTTATGAAACATAAGTTGGTTTTGGATTTGAGGTTTAATTGTGGGATTTATCCATTATCTTACGTTATTCGATTTTTAGCTAATGTTTGATGATATATGTATTTTTTGAGCAATTTTGAGATAATTTGTGTGTTAAGTGTGAATATACTAGGTACATGGATGATTTTCGTCCCCAATGTGAATATTAAGACAAAAAGTCAAGAAGAAACAATAGACAAGTCGCAAAAGAAACCAATAAGTCCATTAATGTTTAACAATAATTGCCGGCAAAATGTTTTCATTAGATTTTAAAGGTCATGACTAATAATTAATGAAGATTATCGTCCTGAAATTTGAGCTTAAGATGTTATGAGTATTTTAGTTATAGGACCTGATGTTGTTGAAATTGGAAGAGTGAATTGGGCCACTTTTGACTCATTTAAGCAAGCCTAAACGAGATAAAACGTATTTGAGGACTATATATACTAGTTTTTACTCTTAAAACAGATCACGTATAATATTAAGTAGATTTAGAAGGTTTGGTAGAAAGGGAAATATCAACACAACACCCTATATTATAATCTTTCCATAAATTATAGTGTAATTCTTTCTTCTTTTCAATTTTTGAGATAATAATGTTTACTTTATCTTTTTTTCCTTAAATTTCTTATGAACTAACTTCATTAGTAGATTGAGATTATTGGGTATGAACCCTAATCCATGATTTGAATTTATATTGTCAAAATTTTACATTTTGCATTTGCCTAAATCGTGGAATTATTTGTGTTGTTTATATCATCATTTAAATTGTTAAATCTATGTATGATGTACACATAAATTTTGATTCTTAGAAATTAGATTATGTCTGGTGAAGGGGTTTGGTAGTGGAACAAGAATTATTAGTGTCTAATTGAGTTTGAGAATCAAATTATATAACCTAATTAGATACTCAATTAAGGTTAGAACCTTAGGCATTAGATAATATGGTAAGTTCACACGGAAGTGGAGAAAATAGGATCACTAATAACTCAATTAATGTTATGGTTTATTATACATGAAATTTAATTATTGAATTACAATATATATATATATATATATATATATATATATATATATATATATATATATATATATATATATATATATATATATATATATATATATAATTTTTGTGTGTGTGTAAATTATCACTAATTGTTATCTTACCTACAACGTTTGAGCCATATTAAATTAAAGTCATTTATCAAAGTATTTCTCATCCACAAGTAATGAAGATTTTTTATTGCTTGTGTGTAGTTCTTGTTGTAATTGGTAAATCCCGATTCTTGTCTTCGGATGGTCCTTAAGATGATTGAGCTGTTGGCCTCTTCTTTTGGGTCGTGTTTGTGATGTTCTACTTGACTTATCATAAAGTCGGGGTCCATTTACTAAATGATATCGTTTAGTCCATATCATTTACACATTGATGATAATCAAATATTTATTTCATATACATTTGGATGGCTCAAATTAAATACCTAAGGAGTCTCATATACATACCCAGAGTTCATGTATTGTATCGTTATTCATTACCGAGATCATCTTCTTATTCTTTCTTATCTTATCTCTGATAGAAATCAGATTTTTGTGTAAACTAAATCTTATGATATAAATATTAAGAGTTACTGTTTTGATTGTGCTACTTTATTACTTTCACATATTAATATAAATTAGTCTCTGAAATTTTGAGTTTCATGCTCAAATGATGATGACCCAAAAAAGGAATATATATAGACTGAGTACCTAATATAAGAATACTTTTAGAAACATGTCAAGATAGCGTGAAACCATTTAGGTTCTTATAACCTAGTTTGATGGAGAAATACATATACTCTTAGAAACATGTCAATCTTGCTTTAAAGCTTTTTAAGTTCCCATAAGCTAATTTGTCCTGGTCGGATCAATAAACTTTATAATGATCAATGGAAAAATGGGAGCTAACTAAAATGAGATGATAGCTTAATTAAGGAAAACCTTGTATCTATGGAGTGTTAGATGATATAGTTTACATTTATAAAGTGTCTAAAGCTGTGATAAATGTGTATAAGAATGATAAAAGTGGCTTATATGAAAAAAAATATTATGGATTATATATTCTTAATGGTTTGTACACAACATTGAGAATAATATTGTTAACATTGAGAATGTAGAAATATTAAAATGGCACTTGAGACTTGGACATGCATGTTAATAGGGACACAATCTATTATTTAAGGAATTAAATTAATATAATAATTGCTATCTTGTAGTACTTGTTTGCAAAGAAAAATATTATACGTTAAAAGTTTTGAAGGACGAAATACATTCTTCAAAAGTTAATAATACTTGGATTCTTCTTCAAAATACTAATGATAAAAAAGTATTGAATGCAAACTGTTTTATAATCTAAAAGAAGCTATTTGATGAATCCCCTAAATATAAAGCTACACTTGTAACTATAGGTTATACTTATAGATATTGTATTGATTTCAATGATATTTTTGCCCCTGTTCAGATTCAAAACTATTAGAATGATTATTATCATATTGCATGTTTTGACCTTGAACTAGAAAAATTTAATATTTAAACTTCATTTTTACATGATGAACTTGAAGAAGAGATTTATGTGAGACACTGTGGGGGACTTTTTGATTCTAAACACCTTGATCATGTATGTTTAATAAAAAAAATATGAGTTAAAACAGACCCATAGAAAATGGTATAAAAGATTTAATTATTTTGTTGTTGGTTTGGTTTCAAATGTGAATTTGATAAATGTCTCTATTTTCTTAAATCTTCTGATGACATAATGTATATAGTATTATATGTTGATGATATGTTATTAATTATCTATGTAGTTATCTATTAAATCTTCTGATGATATGTATTATATGAAATTTTTATATGGTTATAGAGACGGACGGAAAGTATGGTAAGTTAAAACTTCATCAAAAACCTTGTCTTGTGAAACTTGTTGAGAAGTATTAAAAATTACATTGTCCAATTCTTATTTCCTTAGGAGTTATGATTATTGAAATGTTGGTTTTTTCTTTTGGGCCACATTTGTGTTCTACTACTTCACTTATTATAATGTTGGGCCCTTTTACTAAATGGTATCTTAGCTCACATCTTTTAAACGTGGATGACTATAAACCTTAGATTGTTTATACATTTGGATGACTTAGATTGAAAACCTAAATGTCTCATGTATGATTTATTATTATCTTGTTCATCTTATTCTTCTCTCTTATTATTTCTTATCTCTGTGTAAGAGAAATTAGGGTTTCTGTTAGGCAAAATTAGGGTTTCTGTGTCTTATTTTATAAATGCTAAGTGTTAGTGTTTACTTACCGAGTTCATCTCGTTCTTCTCTCTTAATCTTATCTCGGCGAAATTAGGGTTTCTGTTTAACAAAATTAGGTTTTTTACGTGTGCTAAATTAGGGTTTTTGTGTCTTATGTTATAAAAGTTGAGTGTTAGTGTTTATATTGTATTAGTTTCTTGAGATAGATTAGTTTTTTAATATTTAGGTCTCATATTCAAAATCTTCTGTATTGGTTAAACACTTTAAAAGTGATACAGTTGAAAAATAAACATCTTAACAAGTATCTTCTCATTGATGCTCAATGTGGATCTAGGTAATTTTGGTAAATTACATAAATCTTGTTGTTCTTTCGTTACTGCAATTTTTTTATTTTTGGATTGTACTTAAATCCTATTTGAACTTGATATAAAAAATTTGATAAATATTACAAACTGAATTAGATTAACATTTACAATGAATCTTGATGTAATTATTCCTTAGTATTTTACTTTTATCAAAGTTATAGCCATTTGTATACTAGAAAGAAATGAGTATTGGAAAAATTACAACCTAAAACATTTTTTATAATTGCTACACTAAGTATATATTATTATTTGTCTACTTTTCATTATATTTATGTTTAAAGTATATTTTGAGGATATACTTTTTTTTAAATTATAGGTTGAACTACATTTTTTATTTTACGTATTTAACTGCTTTATGCTATTAGTTCTTCATCTAAAGTTTTCATATTTCTCCATTTTTAATTAGAAATATGTGGCTCCAATATTTTGTAACTGTTTATATTTAAATTTTTGAAATCTTATTAAAAATTATTTAATTTTTTACAGGAAAAAAGATCGTTGGCCATTACATTTTAAAGGTAATTCATTTGACCATTAAATTTTTACTTTATATTCTTTAAATACTTAGATTTTCACTTTGTCCAAAATTTGAAAATAATAATTGTAAAATTTTAGTTGCTTCAACTATTGTTGAACTTGGGATTTGGACGTCATATTTTATAATAAATTTTTAATTAATTTAAAATTAATTGAATTTATTAAAAATATGATGTATATCTTTGGATCATATTTTGAAAATTTATCTTTTTTTTTTTTTGCAAAAAGCTTTAACGGAGCTGAACAAGGTATCTTAAAACTGTAAAAATTCTTTTATTATCTTTTTTTCTAATTATTTCCTTAAAAAGATTTTTTTATAAGGTTAGACAACACCAGTAAGGTGCCATCAATTTCAACTTGTTTAAAAATCGGGTTGGTCGTCAAACCTATTTCCACTGAACTTATACATTGCTTACTTAATCAACTACAAAATTTATATTTCTTTGCAAAAGAGAAGATATGCTCAGTAAATTTAACTACTAGATAAATATTTTTAATAATATTAAAATAAAAGGATTATTTATAAAGATATTGCTTGGTAAAGGATTCATAACAAGTAGGCAGTAATTCTCTATAATAATTTTATTCTCTTTGATTTTCTTTGTCGATAGACAAACTTTAAGGTGTCTAGAATTTCGCCTTCCATGCCTTACAATTAAAAAAAAATTTCCAGAGTAATCTATAGAGACAGACTTACGGTGGTAACCATTTATCAGAATCAATTTATATTTTCATAATAATTAAAATTGTGGAATATTATCTCAATTGAGTTAGTTTTCACTTGCTCCATATTGTATCTCTTTCTCACTTTTAGCACCATATGTATAATTACATTTACTCTTTATTATCATAGATTTTTATATTACAACTATTTCTAGCCTCACACTTGTCTACACTTATTTCACCTTTCTTGTGATTCTTATGTTTAATAATTTCAATAGATATATCTTTCAGTTTATTATTAAAATTATTAGGATAGTATATCTTTTTGTATTTCTCCCACTGTGTTATAGCACTTTTCATTCGTTTCTAAGGTGAAAGAGGTACACCATCAATAATATTGTGTTCCTATCTTTCTGAATTTGCCAATCTAAAGTTCATACTTGTTCTATGATTATGATATTTTTTATATGACTTCTTAATATTATTTAAGAGTACTCTCATCCTAATATCTACTTTAATGGTAGATTGGTTGCATAGATTGGTTGCAGGTAAAAACAATTAAATGGGTTTTTATGTATATGCCTTCTAACTTTGAAGTATATTCATATTAATCAATTATAATAGGAATAATAGGTTGCAATATATTTACCAAAATTTTAGCAGTAATTTCGTAAATAGGATTAGAATAACTTATAAACCTATAGTATTTAATATTATAAGATTTATCAATTTTTGGGATCAAAGACATAAAGGTTTGGTTTAAGTCAGCCAAACTACCTTTATAATACAAAAACTTGTTTATTAATTTAATAACATCAAGTCTTATAATATTCCTAGTATTGTTCATAAAAACTAGTAAGTTATTCAATAGGCCTAGGAGCTTTGCTTGAACAGAGTGCATTCATAGCCTTCTCAATTTCAACAATTTCAAGAGACTTGTTCAGTGCCTTATTCATATTATGATTAATCACAGGTTTAATAAAATTAAATATACTAATAAATAAACTTATCTTAGTATTTCTCATTAATAATCCTCATTATCTTATTAATATTCCTCCTTTCATAAGTGGTTGCATGAAAAAATAGGTAGGTATATCCCCTTTCTTTAGCCACACATTCCTAAATCTAGGGGCCTAGAAGTCCTCTTCCCTTTTCCGAACAACTTCGATTATTTTCACTACTTTCTTATATTCGTCTCAGTTATCATTATTATTCATATTATTAAACAAAACTCTTTGTTAATCCATGATTTAATCAATTTATTATTTATTATTTATTATTTCCGAATTTTTTATTACTTTGTAATGTAAGAAGTCTATTACAATGATTTGGGTTTAAAATTAAACTATTCTTACAATCCTTGGATAGACTTTTTCTTTTTCCAAACTTTTTCAATGATGTCTAGATGTTCTTTTTCAGCTAGCAAAAAAAAAATCAAATTTCGTATTTGCTTCTTATACTACATATTTGCGAAATCAAATCATATGAATCTAAACAAGGGATTTTATAATTGAATTTCTTTTTATGGTACATATTTTCTTCTTATACTTGATTTTCATTTACTAGAGAATCATTTGTTTTTATTCACATTATTAAAGGAAAGGAAAGAAATTGATAGATATATATACCTTTATATACTTTTGTGTATTACGTAAAATACAATATCTTAAAGGTATAAGGTTACCTAAGCTATTTTAAAATTAATCAATTCCTTTACTTTGAAATGACTCTAATATCGGGGATTATAAACTAGAAAATATAAGAGAAATCAAAAGAATATGTAATCAATTGAATTACTTTATGTTCATTAGAATCCAATTCAAACAAAAGAAAATCTTTTTTATACTTATCATTTCTTTTCATTTTATTTTAAAAATTGTCAAACTAGGCATTAGTAAAAACGATTTAGGTTAAAATGACATAGTTGAAAATGAATTTGGGCTTAGAATAGCTATGTATTTGGTTGGTTTACTCAGATTTATGCTAGGGATAGAAATGGGTTTTGTTGGGTTACTCGATAAATATTGAATTTAAATCTTCCATACATTTTTATTGGTCTGAAATTTTTTTTTGTCATATCAGCAGCCAAGTTAGCTAGCTTTTTTTCCATTTTTTTCTTCTCTTAGCATATTACCTTTGCCACTTCCTACATTGACTCTATTTCCCATTTTCATACACAGTCACTCATACCACCATCAATACTCTCCCTTGTCTAGGCCAAATTCGTATTACCACCACTATCATTTGAACTATCAAATTTGAAAACCTCCCTTGTTTTATTAACTCCACTAACATCATTTGAGTTGGGTTTGTTAGGTTTGTTGTATTTGTTGATTCAACTCGATTTGGTTTTTCACCCTTTCCCCTATAATAGTCATACATTAAACACAGTCTAAATTCGCTAGGATAGTGAAATCCTATTTAGAAGCTGCTTATATAGGTCTGGAGCTTTAACTAAATAAACAGGTCACCAAGGATGGCGTCCCGCACAATGAGCTCTGTTTGTTCGACAAGCAGGGCCCTCTTCCAATCTTCCATACCGCGCGGATAAATTACATCATTTTTCCTATGGCCTCAAGCCTAACGAAGTAGTTCCGCCGGAATCCAATGAACAACAACGATTATTTAGGATTAGGTTGCAAATTTTTTGCACCGTAGTAGAATCATTACCAATGGCACGCTGTGCGCCTAAGTGCGAAAAGACAAAACCTTTTGTTGGCTTCCCCAGTCCAGATGATTCATTCTCTCTACCAGGAACATTGCTTCTACATGAAACTTTTTATTTCCATCATTGGTCAATATTTCAGACCTTGATTATTGTTTTGTTAAGTAGAGAAAAGGGTTGACTGGAGTAGGGCTCTAGTCGATAGCTTGCCAACTCCCTACATTTGGATTATTATTCTTATTTTTGCAGTTACTTTCCTCATAATCGAATATTCCACAGCCATAACAAATTGGTCTATGTTTTCTACCTGAATTTAATCCATACTTGGGGTCCTTTCATCCGCCTAATAATTAATTCTATCAATTAAGATATTTGATAGACTTCTGGTCTACTCGAATTCTTGTGACAGAGTGTTCATCAATTTTCATAGGTCTTCATAAATTTAACACTTTGTACTTGACATAAGTAACTTGTCATTTTTTCTATACATTTATAAGTTAATAGAGTGTTAGAATACCCTGATAGCTGAAGTATAGCATAATGTATCGAACTTCATTTTCGTCATTCTTTCTGAAAGGGTTGATTGAAAAATGTTTGTCCATGACCCTATGTTTGTCTTCTTTGTTACCAAGTTTGGTAATCACTTAATTTTTTCCAACCTCTCAAACTAGATTTATCTTTTTTCAAAAATTTCATATATTGTGTAACAAATTTGCAGGGATCCATTTACAATATGGAGGCTAATATAGTTGTGTTCTCGTTAAACAAGAGGTTTCACAATAAATATCAACAAGGTAGCTTGTACAATGTTATATTTGCTCCTAATAGGCTGAATATGAGAAGGTTATATAAAGCTTTTAAAGTAGCCGAAAGTTTGAATTCCAGTCTTCTCTTTCCTTCACAAATAACAACTCGCTCCAATGGAAACAGTTGTGGTGCTTGCGGGAGATCCAAAGCAGTTAGGTTATGTTATATTTTCCAAAGATGTGCACGCCTTATAAAAAAGGGATGAGAATTTTTGTCAAATTTCAGCATGAATTTCCATTGATCCGGATCAGAATCTATGTAAATTATTTTGTTGTTCAAAAAACAGAGTGCAAAGGATGTATATTGTATTTTAAATATTTTCTTATAAAAAAAAATATTTTTATAAAATTAAATATGGAACAAAATACAAAAAATCAGCCATTAACTTATTAATATAGATCTTAGGGACCTTTAGTGGAATTTTTAAAGCATAGAGGCTAACTGAAACATTTGGAACATGAACGGTTAACTTACTAAAGTGTACTAAAGTGCCCTTTAAGGATAAAAAGCTCTCAATGGATTGATAGAAAATGTTATGGCTTCTTTAAAACCAAACTTTGAGTTAAATAAAAGCATGTATATAGATTGAGTCAATTTCAACAAATGAAGGGTTTTTAAAAAGATAATGAAAAAAAGTAAAAGAAAATGTTTATTAAGTGATTAGTGAGTAACTAATAGATAGAAGGATATATAATTATACTTCTAAAAACATGTCAATCTATAGCTTGAAATTCATATATTAATAAAAAAACAGATAAATAACAACATATCAGTGATCACGATTAATATATTTAATGTTAATGATCGAAAAAAAGAAGAAAAAATTAACACCAATTTATGAATTAACTATTGTTCATACAAAATTGTTCGTCAATGAGTAAATTGTCATCAAGGTTGATGGGGTACGGGTAATACACCATTCCAGGCTGAAAACCAGGAAGGGTGGGCCCCGTTGGTTCTTGCTGGGTCATCTCATACTCATATGTATTTGTTAGATATAGGATATGGTTACTTCTTGCGGGTTATGCATGGTTGTGGTGGAGCTCGAGCTTGATAACGCGAACCTTCTTAATAGAAATTTTGACTTTGGGCCCAATTTGTATTTGTATTTCTTGGTGCATAATAGTTCTCCATACCTAGGAAACCCGAGAAGAGACTAGAAAGAACACGTAAAACTGAAAACAAAAAAAAACTTCTACACTAAATAAACACAAATAAAACTAACTTAAAGATAAATCCCGACAGCGGCGCCAAAATCTTGGTGGGGCAAAGGTAAGATAAATAAAAAGATAAATAAAAATAATAATAAAGGACATACCCTTGACTACCATGCTATATTCACTGCAAGTATTATAGATCGTTTGCAAGTTTAGTTAGTAAGTAAAAGTTCGTTCATAGGGATTTGATCCGTTAGATCTTAGGTATATAAGGAAGTGTAGGAGAAAATACTTGTTAAATAAACAGACAATAAAAGTAATGATATTTATTTGGATTTCAAATGTGGAAGATAACAATGCAAATAAATAAATACTAAAAGAATAGAGATGAGAAATATAATTTAGGGTTGGTAGCATGCACTTATCCTTCTAATTAAATATTCTAGTTATAAGGGTGATTAAATCACTTAGATAAATAGCCATGATTCTATATTCCTCCTAACTCCCTTCTTGTTGAACTTAGATTGCGACCTAACAATTACCAAGGGACTTGTGTAATGGTACCCTACACAATGATCGGTTGTTAAATTTCAAACCCTAATGACTATATCCTTAGGCAAGCCCTTCTGGATCACTATCGCACATTAGACGGTTATGTGATATTTTAATAATGACACACCCCTATTGGGTGACCATCTAACTACTATTAATGGGATAGTCTATACGCATGCATTCGCAAAAACTACGATCAATAAATCATAGCACATAAAAACAATATATGGTTAAGAAGCTAGAATTAATGTAAACATATTTTCCCAAAAAACATAGAAGAAAATAAAGAATTAGAAATCAATGATTATACATATGCAAACCGAAGCTATGGGAATATTACTTAAGATCCAAAGACATAAAAATAAATTATGGATAAAAGTAATTAGAAACAAAAATATGCTAAAGAATATAATACAAATTACCCTAATGCTAAAGGGAGATGATGGAAAAGAGGACTTTTGCTACGACCCAAATTCTTGTCTTCCTCTCTATAGTTCTTGTTGCTTTTCTTGAATTTCGAAGGATTGATATAAGGTTTAGAACTTAGCAAGGACATATTTACATGATTAAATGGTGTATTTATAGGTGTTAAACAGAGCCTAGGTTGAAATCTTAGAGTAGAGACAAGTAATTGGACTCCTTTTCCAATTCAAGTTCGTTTCCTAAAATATAGGAGATATGATAAATGTTGTTGTCTTGTTCTGATCGTAAATCCTTTGTTATTGGTCCGATTTTGGCCTACTTTATATAAAAACGACCGCGGTGAAAAGAACTACACTTTTCCTTTCCATTAATCATAAAAAAACCAGTAAGTTGAAATTTTCTTCACTTTAGTGGACGTAGCTACAGAATTTCATATTTACTTGGCAACTTTTTCTTTCCAATTTTATTCCTACTTCCTTTTATCTATTAATTCCTTCCATATCTTCTATCCTTTTCTCTTTAAAATTGATTTGACATCTAATTATATTTCATATATCTTTAAAGCTTCAAATTAACAAAGAAATTAAACAAAATATTCTCTAAAAATAATAATTCATTAAATCAAGACAAGAAATAGGAATTTATCAACATACGAATAAAAAATTATAATTAAATACAAAAATATACCTAAAATGATATCTTCAACCAATGATATTATATCACAAATAGGGAGACATCAGAAGCACAATAGGCTAGTAAAGAGGGAGTTGGGAGTCTTTCCCGCGATAGGAAAGGAGATTTCTTACGATGTGAGGGTTCTCGTAAGGTAAATTCTGCGTCTCAAGCCAAGCTTTTCAGTTTACATTTTTTGTTTGTTTTTGGAAATTACTCAAAAGTATGAGATGGTATTCATTGAGAATGATTCGCTTGATCTACATGTGCTAGTGAAGGAGGGTGGGGACAGGGGGATTGGAGGGATCAAGTCCTCAAAGAATGCAAGTCCATACTTGCAAATCATATTAACTTTGATGTTTCCCATGTATATCGGGGGGCGAATTCTCGTGCTGATTGGATGGAGAAAATGGCTATTGAAATCAAACGGTGAACCAATCCGTATATGGACTCTCCGGAAGGATTATTGAAATTCTTAAAGTGAGATAGATGTAGATGGAATAAACCTCGTTCTATATTGTATGCTCACATTGAAGTTTAGTTAGTTTTAGGTGTATTTACCGATCTCTATTAGACATCATATATATGTAAATAAAATTACGAACTTTTTTTTAAACTTCTATTAACATAAAAATTACACAATTCAAAATCTCTTTTCTTGATTTTGAAATCAGATATGGTAATTGTAAATTCATCCATATCAAATTTCAATCTGGACTTTTCTCTGACTAGGTTTTGATATTGTCATTAAACTATGGTTCTTTTTTTTGTGTTTATGTGGTAAAAAAGTATCGGAAGTGTTTTTTCTAAAATAAATATTTTTTTCCCATTCTTGAATTCTGCATTATCATAATCTATTTGAATGCTGGGTATATTAAAATAATTGCGATATTTTGGACTGATTAAGGTCATGGTAGTTGTTGCTAATCATGATTATAATCCTCTGCTTGGTTTTGAGTTTTTTAATTTCCGTTGACTTTCATCGATGACACACTCGAAGGCATGGTTATATCACTTGTATACTTATTTGTGACAAGAGAATATCCTCTGTTACGTTGATATTTATGTTACTTAGATGTTAATGTTATGTCATTTTTTCTTATTTTCGTCAACTGTGTTATTTTTATCCTTTCGTGTAATGCTTGGTGTTATGAATAAAATTATTTTCAGACAAAAACAGTGTGTACATTTTATGAGCTACAAATAAGGATAATATTGTTTTTTTGAGTATATACTATCAAAAATCATATCTTATACTATGATTGTGGTCTGATTAAAGATAAATTATAATAAAAATCCCATATTTTACCATCGTGTTCCGAGGGCCACCTCTCAATCCTCCAAACACTATCATATAATGTGCAACAAAAACTATTTGAGAAAAATATTTAAT
Organism: Nemophila menziesii; assembly: GCA_029959085.1. Lineage (NCBI taxonomy): Eukaryota > Viridiplantae > Streptophyta > Magnoliopsida > Boraginales > Hydrophyllaceae > Nemophila > Nemophila menziesii. The sequence continues at coordinate 31,603,341 of JARWIR010000011.1, read as the reverse complement.
AAAAATCAAATTTTATTTCCCTCCCTTATCCAAAAATTAGCCTCCCAAGACTTATTTCAACCCCAAAAAAATTTCGGACATTCTCTTTCGATCCTCGCTAATATTTCAGACCCGCCCCCCTCTCTTGGAAATCCATCTTGGATCTGCCCCTGATTTGAATATATACATTCTCAATCTCAAACTCCTAAAAGTTAATAAATTTATCTTAATAAAAGCTCATTAAAATTTAAAGGAAAATATAACATTTACCCCCTTTAACTTTCGGACAAAATGATGTATAATAAATTTAGAATCATTATAATGGGACACACAATTCTCACACGACATCTCTTTCCTCAAAACCTTCTCGCAACATATCATCGTTCATATGGAAAAACTTCTAACTTCATAACTATTGGAGGATTTGTAAAATAGGGGAGAAGGGGTTTTCATTTTAAATTTAGTAACGTCAAAATTTCAAATTCATAAATATAAACTGGCACTCTTAGCATGGAATGCTTGGCTCTTATTCAAAAATTTAGGCTCACTAGTGAGCGGAGTTCTCAAAGGTATGTACTTCAGAAATCATTCATATTTGTATGCCCTAGTTAAAAAGGGAAAAATCGTGCGCATGGACTAGTATTATGGTACTTGTTCGTAAATAGGGCTTTACAATGCAAGTTGGTAATGGAGCCAGTATTGTAATTGGAGGGACAAATGGCTCTCGGTCCATATTTTGATCTCAAGAGCCAACAATGTTAATATAAAGAGAAATAGGGATATTCTTCTCTTACATGGCTCAGGATGGATCATATCTTTCTTACTGCGTATATTTGTAGCATCATATTTCATGCTCTAGAGAATGATGATAGAATAATTTGGCCTCACTCTAGCAAAGGAAGGTATACCACCAAAATTGGGTTACCATGCTATAACCTCTCTAATTGGTAAAAAAATATCCAAAATCTTCTCTATTAGGTACAACTAGGGATCCTAAAGCTTGGAAAACGGTTTGGAATTAAAAAACTACAAATACAAGAGTATTTATCTGGAAATTCTAAAACAAGTCCATGCCTTGGCGGAGCTACACTTCATAAAAAGAAATGTGATATCACAGCAAGATGCAATTTATACAACCATCTTATTGAGACAGTGGAACATATTTTCTTCTCGTACCCCAATAGTGTTAAGGTTTGGATTGAAGTGAATACAATGCACAAGAGCAATATCAAGTGTACTAGAAGTTGTAAAACAAGGATCCTTACACATTATAATGAAGGTACTAAGGCTGGTTTGAGCTGTAAGACTTCTCCACTTTTTTCTTTATTACTATATATATCTGGATTCCTAGAATAAAGACAATTTTAAGAATGCCAAATTAAAAAATATACCAATAATCATATTAAGTAACAACTTTATGAAAGACATCCAATGACATGATTGGAATGGTGCAATTGATGGTATATCATCTCACGATGAATATCCCCTCTTCCTCTGCCTCAAAATTAATTTGGAGGACCTACCTTAAGACCTCAACTTATCTTTTTAAGATTATTTTGTTGATGAATGAAAGATTACGGGTATTTCCATCGTTGGTGCTGACAAGACCAATTCTCTAGTTTGTTGTAAAGGAAATATTATTTTGGTGTATTTCGGTTACTATAGGAGAAACGCCAGTTGTTTATTGAGTAGGACCTTACAAAACTTATTTTATCTTGTATATATTGGGATTATAACATGCTTCATTCTTGTGGGTTCTTTGTTTTGGGACCCTCGTTTGGGTTAATTTTGCGGGAATGAAAGAAATAAAATAAATTAATATATTAATTTTATTTCCATGTCACCCATGATGGGTTTGACATGAACGTTCTGAGGAGTTAATCAGGAAGTTACCTGGGTTTAACTGAAAGAACTTACCCACTAAGATAGTGCTTGGGGTGGAGATCATGGGAAGGTGGTTTATTATCAGTTAATAAACCAACGCTTCCTGGACTTTATAAATAGGAGTCTTCTACTCCATCTTCAACACAACTTCACAGCACACAATTTCTTCAGCGAAAAATTCGTAATCTTATTCCATTATACTTAAACAAGATTCTCAGACACTTAGGTGGTGAAAACAAAGAATTTAATTCTTGTAATTAAATTCACGATCAGAAAGCAAGAATTCAGAAAATAGGAATTCAGAAATCAATCCGCTGCGTAAGAGGTTTGTCTAAAAACCTTTACTATTTAATTTAATAGGTAACAATTGGTATCAGAGCGTTTGTTACCTGAATTAAATTTTGCTTCGTCTTGCTTCTTCTTTAATTATGCGATTCATATTCGATTAAAAAATAAATAAAAAACAAACGTGTCGAATGTTTTTTTTTTAAAGAAAAGAAATTGTGCAGGAAGTAGTATTCGTATGGTATATATATTGGATATATATTAGGTTTGTAATGTGAAATTGTGCAGGAAGTAGTATTCGTATGGTATATATATTGGATATATATTAGGTTTATGTAAGAGGATTCGAACTGTGACCAACATTACCAAAGACTAGTCCCTTAACCATTTTCTCTATACAATTAGTCGTTACTTAAAAGAATATATGTTTCATTTATAATAAATTTCAGAAATGTATTATTTTAATTCAAAAAGGTGGTGAATTATTTTTTGTTCTTAATTTTTCTATAGAGGAAAATGGTGATTACACGTCCCGGGGATTACGTGCATTCAGACGCGACCTGTTGATGAACTACAGGACTGATTACAAGAACATAAAGAATACTAATAAACCAAATTTGGTTTACACCGCCAAAGAACCCGAGTCAGATGGACAAAGGGAAGATTTGAAAAACAAAATAATGACACTTCGAAATTATAAGATGAAATCATCACATTCTTTAATACAACACGTGAAGATTGTAAATGATATGATATAAGGTGTCATAAAATATGCCTATCACATGAATGAGAATGACAAGGTTGTTGCCCTTCTCGGGACTTTGCCAAAAAGACTTGAGAAAAGATCTCCTTGATCTATGGAGGAATGTGAATCCCGAAAATTATGTGGATAGGAGATCAAAAACATATGGTTGGGTCGTATATGCCTTCACTGAATCTCATATGTGGAATCATTTTAAAAGGCATACAAGTTTTTTCAAATGTCCTTGTGAGATGAATTCGCCTACTAAGTATGATCTGATAAGTCTCTATGTAAAAGAGGGTTTTGAAGAATCGATTCCTTTGAAAACGAGATACGAGTGATTGTCATGTATAAGTTAGAGTTTCTTTGCTAGGTAGTTTATTTTGGTAGTTCGTTTCAAATGTTAGTCTTTGAATTTTATTTGGTTATTTGTTTACCAAACATGTTTTTTCATTTATGTATGAATTCAACTAGATTATTTGCTTTTATGTTATTAGTTGTTTAGTTTTCATACATTTTTTGCTCTATTCATGTTAGAGTAAGTGGGAGTTCTTGAAGAACTTAATTTTGCAGTTAATGAAATTGATTGAATGGTTAAGACAAACAAAATATAGTGGTTCATGATTGGGAACATAGTGAACTTTCTTTATCACTTATTTTGTTATCTTTCTTATTCATTCCGTTTGCATTAATAGCATAGAGTTGTTAAATAAATGTGTGATATTAATGGAAATCTCTTACTTTATAGAGAAAATGGCATTGAAAACCATCATTGCTGATCTCAACAAAGGAGAAAAGATGAATGGTGAGAACTATAACCTTTGGAAGCTCAAGATACACTATGTTCTAGAAGAGCAAGATGTTCTTGAGGTTGTTAACAATGTCATGGCTCAGCCTGAGGAAGGCAACACAGCTCAAAACAGAAGAGACATGGAGGCTTATGAGAAGTGGACAAAAAAAAGATTCCACTGCAAGAGGCATCTTGATAGGCTCCATGAATGACGATCTTGTCTATGAATGTCAACGATACCTCACTGCTCACGAAATGTGGAATGCTCTTAAGGAGAAGTATGGGGGTACGACTATGACTAAGTTGCGTCAATTGACCATTAAGTTTGACACTTGCAAGAAGAAGACTAATCAAACCATGCAACAACATCTCCGAGAGATGTCTAACATGATTAGGGAACTTAAGAATGCAGGTCATAACCTTACTGATGAACAACAAGTTCAAGCTGTGATCCGATCTCTTCCAAATAACTGGGAGCATTTGAAGATAAACTTGACTCACAATGACAACATCAAAACCTTTGATGATGATGCTCGTCATGTGACATTGGAAGATGAACGTCTAGATGCAATTAAGCCTCAGGGTCAGGCTTATGTTGCTGAGTCAAGTTCCCACAAAGTTTCTGGCAATAAGCGCAAGAACAATGGGAAGAAGAACGGAAATGAGCATGTTTCCAAGAAGAACAAGAAGGGTGGTAACAATAATGGAAAACGTTTCCGTAAGAAGAAAGACAAGAGTAAGATGAAATGCTTTAACTGTGAGAAAATGGGTCACTTCGCTCGCGAGTGCAGCGAGCCTAGAAAGGTAGCAATTTCATTTACTTCTTGTAATTTTACTTATGTTACCAGTACTGTATTGCTTGCTGATTCTAATCCTTTGTGGACTGTGGACTCAGGAGCGACAGACCATGTAGCCAAAGACCGAGAGGCATATGTAGAGTACCGTCGGATTCCAGAGGGATCAAGGTGGATATATGTAGGAGACAACAATAAGGTTGAAGTCAAAGGAATTGGCACTTGCAAGTTGAACTTGCGAGGTGGTCAAACCCTGTACCTGCATGATGTACTTTACGCACCTGATATTCGACGGAACTTAGTCTCGGTCACTGTTCTTCTAGGATTAGGATTTAATTTGCATTTTCATAACAAACAAGTAGATATCTATTATGATGCTAGGTATTATGGTTCTGGTTTTATTTCGCATGGTTTAATTGTACTAGATGATGATAACTCGTTTAATAGTTATTATTTAAGTAGTTGCTTTTCCACTAATACTTCTTCTTCTAGTAATTCTAATGTAGAAGAAAATGTATGGCATGCTAGATTAGGTCATATTGGTCAAGACCGTATGAATTTGTTGGCTAAGGCGAACTTTTTGGGTTCGTTGACTAAAGTCAACTTGCCAACTTGTGAAAATTGTCTAGCAGGTAAAGCAAAACGGAAACCATTTGGAAAGGCTAAACGAGTCGAGTACCCATTACAAGTAATTCATTCAGACATCTGTGGCCCAATGAGTGTTCAAACTAGACGTGGGGAACGTTATTTCATCACTTTCATAGATGATTTCACTAGGTTTGGTTATGTCTACCTGATTTCTCACAAATCCGAAGCATTGAAATGTTTTATGACATTTATCAATGAAGTGGAAAATCAGTTAGAGATGAAGGTGAAAACCTTAAGAACCGATCGAGGACGTGAATATCTATCTGATCAGTTTAAAGAACTGTGTGATGAAAAAGGGATAGTAAGGCAACTTACAATTCCTAGAACACCACAACAGAATGGTGTGGCTGAAAGGAGGAATAGAACACTCCTAGAAATGGTTAGGTCTATGATGGCACAAGCAAATCTTCCAATATCTTATTGGGGAGATGCCTTGTTAACCGCCTGTTATATACTTAACCGAGTACCCACAAAGACTATTCCATCAACTCCTTATGAACTATGGACAGGTAGGAAACCTAATCTGTCATACTTGCGACCTTGGGGGTCGGCAGGCTATGTTCATGATCTATCTCATAAGTATGGGAAGTTAGGTCCAAGAGGTAAGAAGTGTATCTTTATTAGATACCCAGATCACTCTAAAGGATATGTGTTTATTGGTGAACATAATGATGGGGGTCTTACTGAAATTGAGTCACGAGATGTTACATTCTTAGCGAATGATTTTCCTAGCAGAGGCGAGGTTGACAGAAATTCCATTTTATGTGAATTAAATGAGATTCAGGAAGATGATATGCAAACAAATGTGACGCCTGATGAGGTAACACATACTCAAGAAATAGAGACAGAAGAAACCATTGCATCATCTAGTAATCCTATTTCTCAAGATTCTCAACTTAAGAGAAGTGCTAGAGGTTTAGTTCCTCGTCGCCGATTTGAAATCGAAGGAGAAGTCTTTATGATAACTCCACAAGACGAAGAAGAACCTCGAACAGTTAATGAAGCACTCTCATGTCCCGCTAAGAATGAATGGAGGAAAGCAATGGAAGAAGAAATGGAGTCGATGAAGAAAAACCAGGTATGGGAACTGGTTGATCTCCCAAAAGGACGTAAAGCAATTGGGAATAAATGGGTTCTCAAAATAAAGAGGAAACCTGACAATTCCATTGACAGGTATAAAGCTCGCCTTGTAGCGAAAGGATATACTCAACGGGAAGGAATAGATTTTGAGGAAACTTTTTCTCCTGTTGCTAGATTTACCTCAATACGTCTTATTTTAGCTATAGTGGCGCATCTCGATCTAGAGTTGCACCAAATGGATGTTAAAATTGCATTTCTAAATGGTGATTTAGAAGAGGTAATTTTCATGGAACAACCCTCGGGTTTCGTTGCAAAAGATCAAGAGAATGAAGTATGTAGATTGTTGAAATCAATCTATGGTCTTAAGCAAGCCTCGAGATAGTGGAATTTGAGATTTCATGAAGTCATCTCGTCAAATGGATTTGAGATGATAAGTGAAGACCACTGTGTTTATATTAAACGTTCCAAGAAAAATTTCATGATTTTATCTCTATATGTGGATGACATCCTATTAGCTGGGAATGAAAAAGAGTTTATTCAAGCTAACAAGGAGTGGCTAGCTTCTCAATTTAATATGAAAGATATGGGAGAAGCAAATTATATTCTTGGTGTTAAGATTCACAGAGATATGTCTAGAAGACTATTATCTCTATCTCAAGAACCTTACATCATGAATGTACTTGAGCGCTTTGGTATGACTACGTGCAATGCCATTGACACTCCTGTAGCAAAGGGAATAAACTTAACTCTCGACATGTGTCCTAGTACTACAGAAGAGAAACAGAAAATGTCAACAGTACCATATTCTAGTGCCATTGGTAGTCTTATGTATGTTATGATGTGTACGAGACCAGACATTTGTTATGCGGTAGGTTTAGTTAGTCGTTTTCAATCGAACCCGGGACAAGAGCATTGGAAAGCTGTGAAAAGGATATTGAGATACCTAAAAGGCACCAAAGATCATGCCTTATGCTTTCGAGAAGATAGATTACGCCTAGAGGGATATACAGACGCTGATTGGGCTGGTGATATAGATGGGCGTAAATCCACTTCAGGTTATGTATTCTTGCTAAATAATTGCGCAATCTCATGGAGTAGCAAGAAACAAACCTGTGTAGCTTTGTCAACGATGGAAGCTGGGTTTGTAGCTTGCTCAGCTGTGGTTCAGGAGGCTGTTTGGTTAAAAAGGTTCTTTGAACATTTAGGATTCTCTGGTGATAGTGGGAGTCCAATAACAATGTACTGTGATAGTCAAGCTGCAATGGCTTATGTGAAAGATCCAAAATATCACAGCAAGACCAAACACATTGATATAAAGTATAACTTCGTTAGAGATATAATTGCACAAAAGGATGTTACTTTGCAATATATACCCACACGCAATATGCTTGCTGATCCATTCACAAAAGCTATCCCAAGGGATGTATTCATGGATCATGTTAGATCTATAGGATTAAGCAAGATATAATGTATGAATTATTGCTAGTTTATGTGCATTCATGTATATATTTCCATTAGTATGTTTATTTAACTGTTTATTTTAATGATATCATGTTTGATATGTATTATATATATTGCGTGTGATTTTGTAAGTATGTATGTCCTATAGACTGAGATTGACCCTGTCACACGGGCAATTGCCTTTGGCATAAGAAGTGCGCAAAGATGAGACTAACTCATAGTAGTGAAGAACCCTTAAGATAACTTGAGTTAAAGATAGTCGCCTTAACTAAGTGTTAAGATGAGATCATAAACATGGATAAACCATGTTAAGCTTATAGTATGATCGAAGTAGAATCCCACTATCTACTTAGTCTATAATAGCCAGATATGAGTTGCTTGATTGATTTCATAGAAGGGTTGATCGATCGAAGAATTCATCTTAGGCAACGAGGCTTGTCTAATTATATATCTGTATGGTATTTGTAAAATTGTGACATACAATTTGAGATATATGAATAATACCATAACATGTGTGTCATACCACATGTGCTTTCGACCAAAAGGAAGTGAAGAATTGATCCCTGTTTCTTCACTGTGTGATACCTTTGATTTGTGCCCTTATTACTTTTGACTATATTTTGATATTTTGATTAGGTGTATGCTACTTTGAGCACATTACCAATGATCATGAGTGATTCGGTCTAATGGGGTATGTTTGGGAAAGCAACCTAATCAATATAAAAGGATATAAGTGTAAAGGGAAGACTAGAATTGTGTATCAAATGTGTGCTTGCAGGTTAACCGATCATGTAAGTCAATACGCACTATAACATGATAGTGAGACACATAAACGAAATGACAGTGAACTCTTTTTTCACATAGAAGTTGTGATATAAATTTGAAGGGGTCAGCGTTACTGTAATATGATACAACATATTGTTAGTCTGGGGTACTACAAGATACGTAAGGAATGAGATTTCATTTGAGCAACTATGTACCCTAACAGGTTAATAGTAACATATGCTCGTATGCTTGTCGGTCGCACGACCTATTTGTCAAGTATGATGAATTATTGTAGTAGTGTGTATATGAGAGAATTTTGAGAAATTTTGATGAATGGGACATTTTGATGCACGTACCTAATAGTACGATGGTAACCCCATCATGTGCGAGTGGGAGAATGAAAGAAATAAAATAAATTAATATATTAATTTTATTTCCATGTCACCCATGATGGGTTTGACATGAACGTTCTGGGGAGTTAATCAGGAAGTTACCTGGGTTTAACTGAAAGAACTTACCCACTAAGATAGTGCTTGGGGTGGAGATCATGGGAAGGTGGTTTATTATCAGTTAATAAACCAACGCTTCCTGGACTCTATAAATAGGAGTCTTCTACTCCATCTTCAACACAACTTCACAGCACACAATTTCTTCAGCAAAAAATTCGTAATCTTATTCCATTATACTTAAACAAGATTCTCAGACACTTAGGTGGTGAAAACAAAAAATTTAATTCTTGTAATTAAATTCACGATCAGAAAGCAAGAATTCAGAAAATAGGAATTCAGAAATCAATCCGCTGCGTAAGAGGTTTGTCTAAAAACCTTTACTATTTAATTTAATAGGTAACAGATACCAAAACCTTGAGTTGGATGTTTTGATGACTCTTTTTTTCTGATAGATTTGGAGACTTAAGAAACATAAGTTGGTTTTGGATTTGAGGTTTAATTGTGGGATTTATCCATTATCTGACGTTATTTGAATTTTAGCTAATGTTTGATTATATATGTATTTTTTGAGCAATTTTGAGATAATTTTCCTGTTAAGTGTGAAGATACTGGGTAAATGGATGATCTTAGTCCCCAAGATGAATCTCAAGACAAAAAGTCATGAAGAAACAAAAGACAAGTCGTAAAAGAAACCTATAACTCCATTTAATGTTGCGTATCTTAAAATAATTGCGATATTTTGGACTGATTAAGGTCATGGTAGTTGTTGCAAATAATGATTATAATCCTTTGCTTGGTTTTGAGTTTTTTAAATTCTGTTGACTTTCAACGATGACACACTCGAAGGCATGGTTATATCACTTGGATACTTAATTGTGACAAGAGACTATCCTCTGTTATGTTGATTTTTATGTTACTTTGATGTTAATGCTATGTCTTTTTGTCTTATTTTCGTCATCTGTGTTATTTTTATCCTTCCGTGTAATGCTTGGTGTTATGAATAAAATTATTTTTCAGACAAAAACAGTGTGTACATTTTATGAGCTACAAATAAGGATAATATTTTATTTTAAGTATATACCATCAAAAGTCATATCTTATAATGTGATTGTGGTCTGATTAAAGATAAATTACAAATAAGGTAGATTATAATAAAAATCCCACATTTTACCACCTTGTTCTAAGGGTCACCCCCGATCCTCGAAACATGTTGATTTAATGTGCAACAAAAACTATTTGAGAATAATATTTGATAAAAACCGAATTTTATTTCCCTCCCCATCCAAAAATTAGCCTCCCAAGACTTATATCAACCCCAATAAAAATTCAGACATTCTCTTTCGATCCACGCTAATATATCAGGCCCGCCCCCTCTTTTGGAAATCCATCTTGGATCTGCCCATGATTTGAATACATCCGTTCCCAATTTCAGACTCCTGGAAGTTAATAAATTGATCTTACTAAAAGCTATTTCAAAATTTAAAAGGGAAAATATAACATGTCCCCCCTTTAACTTTCCGCCAAAACGGTATATACTACATTTAGAATCAGTATAATGGGATACACAATTCTCACTTGACATCTCTTTTCTCAAACCCTTCTCGCAACGTATCATTGTTCATATGGAAAAACTTCTAACTTCACAACTATTGCAGGATTTGTAAAATAGGGGATAAGGGTTTTTCATTTTAAATTTAGTAAGTTAAAAATTCAAATTCATAAATATAAACTGGCAATATTAAAATCGAATGCTTAGCTCTTATTCAAAAATTCAGTTTCACTAGAAAGTGGAGTTCTCAAAGGTATATTCATCGGAAATCATTCATATTTGTATGCCCCGATTAAAATGGGCAAAATCCTGAGCATGGACTAGTATTATGGTAGTTGTTCGTAATGGGGTTTTACACTGCTAGTTGGTAATGGAGCAAGTATTGTAATTCGAGGGACAAATGGCTCTCGGTCCACATTTTGATCTTAAGGGCTAACAATGTTAATATCCAGAGAATAGAGATATTCTCCTAAATGGATTCAGGATGGATCATATCCTTCATACTGCGCATATTTGTAGCATCATATTGCATGCTCTAGAGGAAGATGATAGAATAATTTGGCCTCACTCAAGAAAACAAATGTTAACTACCAAAATTGGGTTACAATGCTATAACCTCTTTAATTGATGAAAAATATCAAAAAGCTTCTCTATTAGGTACAACTAGGGATCCTAAAGCTTGGAAAACGGTTTGGCATACAAAAACTACAAAGATCAGAGTATTTATCTGGAAATTCTAAAACAAGTCCATGCCTTGTCGGAGCTACACTTCATAAAAAGAAATGTGTTATCACAGCAAGGTGTGATTTCCACAACCATCTTATTGAGAGAATGGAACATATTTTCTTCTCGTACCCCAATAGTTTTAAGGTTTGGAATGATGTGAATAAAAGGCACATGAGCAATATTAAGTGTGATAGAAGTTGTAAAACAAGGATCCTTACACATTATTAAGGAAGGTACTAACGCTGGTTTGAGCCGTAAGACTTCTACCACTTTTTTCTTCATTACTATATAGATATCTGGATTTCTAGAATAAAGACAATTTTGAGAATGCCAAATTAAAAATTGTACCAATAATCATTTTAAGTAACAACTTTGTGAAAGACTTCCATGGCTGAGATTGGAATGGTGCAATTGTTGGGATGTCATCTCACGATGAATTTCCCCTCTTCCTCTGCCTCAAAATTAAATTTGGAGGACCTACCTTTAGACCTCAACTTCACTTTTTAATATTATTTTGTTGATGAATGACAAATTACGCGTATTTCTATCATTGGTGCTGACAAGACTAATTCTCTAGTTTGTTGTAAAGGAAATATTCTTTTGGTGTAGCTCGGTCACTAAAGGAGAAACGCCAGTTGTTTATAGAGTAGGATCTTACGAAACTTATTTTACATTGTATATATTGGGATTATTACATGCTTCTTTCTTGTGGATTCTTTGTTTTGGGACCCTCGTTTAGGTTTATTTTGCGGGATACCAAAACCTTGAGTTGGATGTTTTGATGTCTTTTTTTTCTGATAGATTTGGAGACTTAAGAAACATAAGTTGGTTTTGGATTTGACGTTTAATTGTGGGATTTATCCATTATCTTACGTTATTTGATTTTTAGCTAATGTTTGATGATATATGTATTTTTTGAGCAATTTTGAGATAATTTGTGTGTTAAGTGTGAATATACTAGGTACATGGATGATCTTCGTCCCCAAGATGAATATTAAGACAAAAAGTCAAGAAGAAACAATAGACAAGTCGCAAAAGAAACCAATAAGTCCATTTAATGTTTAACAATAATTGCCGGTAAAATGTTTTCATTAGATTTTAAAGGTCATGACTAATAATTAATGAAGATTATCGTCCTGAAATTTGAGCTTAAGATGTTATGAGTATTTTAGTTATAGGACCTGATGTTGTTGAAATTGGAAGAGTGAATTGGGCCACTTTTGACTCATTTAACCAAGACTAAACGAGATAAAACGTATTTGAGGACTATATATACTAGTTTTTACTCTTAAAACAGATCACGTATAATATTAATTAGATGTAGAAGGTTTGGTAGAAAGGGAAATATCAACACAACCCCCTAATTCATAATCTTTCCATAAATTATAGTGTAATTCTTTCTTCTTTTCAATTTTTGAGATAATAATGTTTACTTTATCTTTTTTTCCTTTAATTTCTTATGAACTAACTTCATTAGTAGATTGAGATTATTGGGTATGAACCCTAATCCATGATTTGAACTTATATTGTCAAAATTTTACATTTTGCATTTGCCTAAATCGTGGAATTATTTGTGTTGTTTATCTCATCATTTAAATTGTTAAATCTATGTATGATGTACACATAAATTTTGATTATTAGAAATTAGATTATGTCTGGTCAAGGGGTTTGGTAGTGGAACAAGAATTATTAGTGTCTAATTGAGTTTGAGAATCAAATTATATAACCTAATTAGATACTCAATTAAGGTTAGAACTTTAGGCATTAGATAATATGGTAGGTTCACACGGAAGTGGAGAAAATAGGACCACTAATAACTCAATTAATGTTATGGTTTATTATACATGAAATTTAATTATTGAATTACAATATATATATATATATAATTTTTGTGTGTGTGTGTAAATTATCACTAATCGTTATCTTACCTACAACGTTTGAGCCAAATTAAATTAAAGTCATTTATCAAAGTATTTCTCATCCACGAGTAATTAAGATTTTTTATTACTTGTGTATAGTTCTTGTTGTAATTGGTAAATCCCGATTCTTGTCTTCGGATGGTCCTTAAGATGATTGAGCCGTTGGCCTCTTCTTTAGGGTCGCGTTTGTGATGTTCTACTTGACTTATCATAAAGTCGGGGTCCATTTACTAAATGATATCGTTTAGTCCACATCATTTACACTATGATGATAATCAAATATTTATTTCATATACATTTGGATGGCTCAAATTAAATATTTAAGGAGTCTCATATACATACCCAGAGTTCATGTATTGTATCGTTATTCATTACCAAGGTCATCTTCTTATTCTTTCTTATCTTATCTCTGATAGAAATAAGATTTTTGTGTAAACTTAATCTTATGATATAAATATTAAGAGTTACTGTTTTGATTGTGCTAGTTTATTACTTTCACATATTAATATAAATTAGTCTCTGAAATTTTGAGTTTCATGCTCAAATGAAGATGACCCAAAAAAGGAATATATATAGACTGAGTACCTAATACAAGAATACTTTTAGAAACATGTCAGGCTAGCGTGAAACCATTTAGGTTCTTATAACCTAGTTTGATGGAGAAATACATATACTCTTAGAAACATGTCAATCTTGCTTTAAAGATTTTTAAGTTCCCATAAGCTAAATTGTCCTGGTCGGATCAATAAACTTGATAATGATCAATGGGAAAATGGGAGCTAACTAAAATGAGATGATAGCTTAATTAAGGAAAACCTTGTATCTATGGAGTGTTAGATGATAAAGTTTACATTTATAAAGTGTCTAAAGCTGTGATAAATGTGTATAAGAATGATAAAAGTGGCTTATATGAAAAGAAATATTATGGATTATATATTCTTAATGGTTTGTACACAACATTGAGAATGTAGAAATATTAAAATGGCACTTGAAACTTGGACATGCATGTTAATAGGGACACAATCTATTATTTAAGGAATTAAATTCATAAAATAATTGCTATCTTGTAGTACTTGTTTGAAAAGAAAAAGATTATACGTTAAGAGTTATGAAGGACGAAATACATTCTTCAAAAGTTAATAATACTTGGATTCTTCTTGAAAATACTAATGATAAAAAAGTATTGAATGCAAACTGTTTTATAATCTAAAAGAAGCTATATGATGACTCCCCTAAATATAAAGCTAGACTTGTAACTATAGGTTATACTTATAGATATTGTATTGATTTCAATGATATTTTTGCCCCTGTTCAGATTCAAAACTATTAGAATGATTATTCTCATGTTGCATGTTTTGATCATGTATGTTTAATAAAAAAAAAATATGAGTTAAAACAGACCCATAGAAAATGGTATAAAAGATTTAATTATTTTGTTGTTGGTTTGGTTTCAAATGTGAATTTGATAAATGTCTCTATTTTCTTAAATCTTCTGATGACATAATGTATATAGTATTATATGTTGATGATATGTTATTAATTATCTATTTAGTCCAAAAAAGTTAAGAAGTTGATAGACATCTACATTCTGAATCTGGGATAAAGAATTTTAATCAAGTTAAAAGAAATTATTATATGGTTATAGAGAAGGACGGGAAGTATGGTAAGTTAAAACTTCATCAAAAACCTTGTCTTGTGAAACTTGTTGAGAAGTATTAAAAATTACATTGTCCAATTCTTATTTCCTGAGGAGTTATGATTATTGAATTGTTTGTTTTTTCTTTTGGGCCACATTTGTGTTCTACTCCTTCACTTATTATAATGTTGGGCCCTTTTACTAAATGGTATCTTAGCTCACATCTTTTACACGTGGATGACTATAAACCTTAGATTGTTTATACATTTGGATGACATAGATTGAAAACCTAAATGTCTCATATATGATGTATTATTATCTTGTTCATCTTATTCTTCTCTCTTATTATTTCTTATCTCTGTGTAAGAGAAATTATGGTTTCTGTTAGGCTAAATTAGGGTTTCTGCGTATGTGAAATTAGGGTTTATGTGTCTCATTTTATAAATGCTAAGTGTTAGTGTTTACTTACCGAGTTCATCTCGTTCTTCTCTCTCAATCTTATCTTGGCGAAATTAGGGTTTCTGTTTGGCGAAATTAGGTTTTTTACGTGTGCTAAATTAGGGTTTCTGTGTCTTATGTTATAAAAGTTGAGTGTTAGTGTTTATATTGTATTAGTTTCTTGAGATAGATTAGTTTTTTAATATTTAGGTCTCATATTCAAAATCTTCTGTATTGGTTAAACACTTTAAAAGTGATATAGTTGAAAGATAAACATCTTAACAACTATCTTCTCATTGATGCTCAATGTGGATCTAGGTAATTTTGGTAAATTACATAAATCTTGTTGTTCGTTCGTTACTGCTATTTTTTATTTTTGGATTGTACTTAAATCATATTTGAACTTGATATAAAAAATTTGATAAATATTACAAACTGAATTAGATTAACATTTACAATGAATCTTGATGTAATTATTCCTTAGTACTTTACTTTTATCACAGTTATAGCCCTTTGTATACTAGAAAGAAATGAGTATTGGAAAAATTACCACATAAAGCATTTTTCATAATTGCTACACTAAGAAAATATTATTATTTGTCTACTTTTCATTATATTTATGTTTAAAGTATATTTTGAGAATATACTTTTTTAAAAATTATAGGTTGAACTACATTTTTTATTTTACATATTTAACTGCTTTATGCTATTAGTTTTTCATCTAAAGTTTTCATATTTTTCCATTTTTAATTAGAAATATGTGGCTCCAATATTTTGTAACTGTTTATATTTAAATTTTTGAAATCTTATTAAAAATTATTTAATTTTTTACAGGAAAAAAGATCGTTGGCCAGTACATTTTAAAGGTAATTCATTTGACCATTAAATTTTACTTTATATTCTTTAAATACTTAGATTTTCACTTTGTCCAAAATTTGAAAATAATAATTGTAAAATTTTAGTTGCTTCAACTTTTGTTGAACTTGGGATTTGGACGTCATATTTTATAATGAATTTTTAATTAATTTAAAATTAATTGAATTTATTAAAAATATGATGTATATCTTTGGATCATATTTTGAAAATTTATCTTTTTTTTTTATTTTTTGCAAAAAGCTTTAACGGAGCTGAAAAAGGTATCTTAAAAATGTAAAAATTCTTTTATTATCTTTTTTTCTAATTATTTTCTTAAAAAGATTTTTTTATAAGGTTAAACAACACTCGTAAGGTGCCATCAATTTCAATTTGTTTAAAAATCGGGTTGGTAGTCAAACCTATTTCCACTGAACTTATACATTGCTTACTTAATCAACTACAAAATTTATCTTTCTTTGCAAAAGAGAAGATATGCTCAGTAAATTTAACTACTAGATAAATATTTTTAATAATATTAAAATAAAAGGATTATTTATAAAGATATTGATTGGTAAAGGATTCATAACAAGTAGGCAGTAATTCTCTATAATAAGTTTATTCTCTTTGATTTTCTTTGTCGATAGACAAACTTTAAGGTGTCTAGAATTTCGCCTTCCATGCCTTACAATTAAATATTTTTTCCCGAGTAATCTATAGAGACAGACTTACGGTGGTAACCTTTTATCAGAATCAATTTTCATAATAATTAAAATTGTGGAATATTATCTCAATTGAGTTAGTTTTCACTTGTTCCATATTGTATCTCTTTCTCACTTTTAGCACCATATGTATAATTACATTTACTCTTTACTATCATAGATTTTTATATTACAACTATTTCTAGCCTCACACTTGTCTACACGTATAGTTTCACCTTTCTTGTGATTCTTATGTTCAATAACTTCAATAGATATATCTTTCAACTTATTATTAAAATTATTAGGATAGTATATTTTTTTGTATTTCTCCCACTGTGTTATAGCCCTTTTCATTCGTTTCTAAGGTGAAAGAGGTACACCATCAATAATATGGTGTTCCTATCTTTCTGAATTTGCCAATCTAAAGTTCATACTTGGTCTATTATTATGATATTTTTTATATGACTTCTTAATATTATTTAAGACTACTCTCATCCAAATATCTACTTTAATGGTAGATTTGTTGCATAGATTGGTTACAGGTAAAAACAATTAAATGGGTTTTTATGTATATGCCTTCTAAGTTTGAAGTATATTCATATTAATCAATTATAATAGGAATAATAGGTTGCAATATATTTACCAAAATTTTAGCAGTAATTACGTAAATAGGATTGGAATAACTTATAAACCTATAGTATTTAATATTATAAGATTTATCAATTTCTGGGATCAAAGACATAAAGGTTTGGTTTAAGTCAGCCAAACTACCTTTATAATACAAAGTCTTGTTTATTAATTTAATAACATCAAGTCTTATAATATTCCTAGTATTGTTCATAAAAACTAGTAAGTTATTCATTAGGCCTAGGAGCTTTGCTTGAACAGAGTGCATTCATAGCCTTCTCAATTTCAATAATTTCAAGAGACTTGTTCAGTGCCTTATTCATATTATGATTAATCACAGGTTTAATAAAATTAAATATACTAATAAATAAACTTATCTTAGTATTTCTCATTAATAATCCTCATTATCTTATTAATATTCCTCCTTTCATAAGTGGTTGCATGAAAAAATAGGTAGGTATATCCCCTTTCTTTAGCCACACATTCCTAAATTTAGGGGCCTAGAAGTCCTCTTCCCTTTTCCGAACAACTTCTTTCATTTTCACTACTTTCTTATATTCGTCTCAGTTATCATTATTATTCATATTATTAAACAAAACTCTTTGTTAATCCATGATTTAATCAATTTATTATTTATTATTTCCGAATTTAAACATGCTATTAGTCCCTATATTATTACTAATAATGCATTTTACCCCTCATATGAGTAATCGTACCTAGCACATTTTGGGCAAGTTTGGTACGGATTTGAAGTTGACATGGATCACAGAAAACCTTTCCTTTAACGGCGAAGGATATTTCAGGAGCTTGACGAGCTTGACAGAAGGTGGTGGCAAGGGCCAAGATGCAAAGTGCAGAGAGGATTGCAATATTCTTGGCCATTGATAAATTAATATGTTATTCTTACTTCTCTTGTGAATGGTGTGAAGAAATTGATAGAGGAGATTTCTTTTTATAGAGGTGAGAAGTATTTCGTTGTTTGAGGACAACCTCTTAATCTTTCCAACAATTGTGGAAACTCAACGGAACACATTGACTTGAGTAATTTTCTTTAAGCAGTTGCTAAATTAAGTAATTTATGTAATAAATTAAGAATAAATATTTGTTAAGACATCCACTTTAAGTAATTCTATTAAAAAACCCACAACGTTGAACATTAATTATTTTATTATATATTTTTATTAGTAGGTTGAAGAACATTATTATATTTCATTCTTGTAATATTTGACAAAAGCCTAGATTGTATTTTTATTTAACAATATATATATATATATATATATATATATATATATATATATATATATATATATATATATATATATATATATATATATATATATATATCAGATTTGTAATTTAATGAATGAAAAATACTTCGAGTAATTTTTTTAAAGTTGATTTACCTATAAAATTCATAACCCACGAATTTCTACTAAAAAAATTCACTCCAAATAAATATCCAAAATATTCTTTTTAAACAAATTTTTCTATTAAAAAAATTTACCTTCCATATATTAAAAAACTATATACTCACATTTTCATATTATAAAATTTTAAATACGTGTAAATATTTTTGTGTCAAAAAAGAACAATGCCTTCAACCAATGTTTAACACAGAGATTACAGGTTAATAGGTTGTCAAAGGATTGCCGATACTCTGATAGACCATGTGAATCATCATCGGCAATAAAATTGAGCTCAACTTCAGAAGACACAAGATCATCCACAATCACCCTTGCTTTCTTATTCTAAAATATTAATATCCTGAATAGATGCAACACTATATAATACCCTGAATTTAGGCTAAGTCCAATAGCATAGCTATTCTCTATATTTAGTTACAATTGGGGGCAAAGCATTGCATTTACTAGCTCCAACAGGCTCCACGTAATTGGGAACCCAATTTTGGCTTCCCTACATATTGAACTTTTCTCGCCAGATGTGGCAAAAGTTATACTTAGCCACATTCTTTTTTTTTTTTTAATGATACAATACCATATGACAATGTCTAATTCAATTTCAAAACGTTTTCTTTTTCAAACTTTTAGAATTTATCATTTAATATTTTTTTTGAATTTCTTACTTCATAAAAGATCCTTAAAAAAAGAAAATAATGTTTTCAAAATATATATATATATATATAAAATTATACATGATTAAAAAGTCAAATTTTATTTAAATATTAAAAATTATTTAAATATTTTTTTGATATATAATTAATGGAATTTCATATAAACTTAAAATTAATTAACTACAATAGAAATAGTATTTTTTGTTTAATGATTGTGATTGTGAACAATTTATAATAAAAATTAATAATAAATTTAATGTTAATTTCAAATATTTTTTAATAAATTAAAAATTAGATATATAAATAAAATAATTGAATAAATATTAAAATATAAATAAATTAAAAGAAATAAAAACATTATTGTAATATAATTTGAATAGATATATATCCAGAGAATTGGGGAGCTGTTGGAGGAAGCTTGTTTTTGCAAGTGAATATTTGATAGGGAATGAGTGTTATATCCCTAATTGTAGCTAAAAAAATAGGGAGTTGTTGGACTTAGCCTTAATCACAACTAGACATGTGACAGATCTTGCAATAAAGTAAGATCTTCTATGTCTTAACTTTTCCAAACGAAAAATATAATCCGTGTATATCATTACAAATTAACCAACTTAAACAGTATTTTACAAATAATTTAATAACTATTGTAAACTAAAATCTAATTCGTGGACCATCATCAAATAATGACCGTATATATAAAATTATTTTATCGTTATACTATTTACCGAATGGCTCATCATTATTCTTTTTTTTTTTTTTTTTTTTGTCAAACATCATCATTCTAACTCCGAATGGCTACCACATCATCATTTTTATCATTCAAAATGATAAAATCAATTAATATTTAAATAAAATATATTTTTTCAGATCTCATATATATACACACGTGACATTACTTCTGCCCAGAAATAGCAGAACAACTCATCTTGTACTACTTAAAGCATTATGAATACATTCCATCCAAAAATGGCATGTAGTTATAACACAACCAACAAATCTTTATACTCTTCACCAAACCCTCCAAAACGCACCAAACATTCACCTCACACAACCCTTAAACTCCTCAACAAAACTCACAACGAACCCAAACTCCTCATAACTGGCCCCACACAACTTTCAGGTCATGTCACCATTAGTGGTTCAAAGAACTCATCTTTATCAATCCTTGCAGCTACCCTTTGCTGTAAAAACGGCTCTTCAAACCTCAAAAACGTGCCCAACAGTTTATCCGATATCAAAACCATGGCCTCCGTTTTAACTTCATTGGGTGCTGAGATTGAGTATTCTAGTAATGGTGAAATGGAGATTAACACTAACGGGTTGGTTTCAATTGAGCCGGATGATAATGAAGTTGGGAAGATTCGAGGTGGGTTTTTCGTTATTGGGCCTTTGTTGGGTCGGTTCGGTGAAGCTGTGGTTAGCTTGCCAGGTGGATGCGATATAGGAGCTCGTCCAGTTGATCTTTACATTCGCGGACTTCAAGCTCTTGGTGCCATTATTGAGCTGAGGTGTGTTAATTGCACTACAAGTCCCTATATTATGCAAAAGGTACCTAATATTAAATAATTTTATTGCAGGGATGGGAAAGTGGTAGCATATGCAGCAAATGGTAAAGGATTAGTAGGCGGAAAATTCTTTCTCGAGTACCCAAGTGTAGGTGCAACCGAAACTCTTATAATGGCAGCTTCAATGGCGGAAGGAAAGACTGTACTTTCAAATGTTGCACGAGTATTAATTATAAACAATCTCTTTCTTTTCTTTTAAGTCCCTAGTTTTTTTTCTCTTGATTCTGATTTCTCTTCAGGAACCGGAAGTAATAGATCTTGCTCATTACCTCACAAATTGTGGAGCGTGTATTAAAGGAGCAGGGACCCACACAATATATATAACCGGAAATAATCGGTTAAATGGGTCTGAATATACAATCATGCCGGATCGTATAGAAGCTGGTTCGTTTATGGTGGCGGCTGCTATTACAAGATCGTGTATAACAATGTCACATGTAGTTCCAAATGATTTATGTTGTTTTATTGATAAGCTTGCCGATTCAGGGTGCAGAATAACTCAGATTGACACTGGTACCTTAGAGGTATTAACTTTTCCTAATTCATCTGTACCCAACTCAATTCTTGTCCCACAAAAGGTAAATTGCAGCATAGGTCCTTTGGGGTCTTTGTGTAATAAAGTCACTATCTATCAAAATGAGTTTTTTAAGGTTGCTATCTTTCATTCTATGCATTTAGGCTATAATGATTTTTTTTAAATTAATTATATTATATAAATTACCTATATTTTATTATAGAAAAGAACAGAGGATTCACAAAATTAAAATAAATTAAAGTCTAATAAAATAAATTTTAACAGTTAGGAGCCTTAGGTTCTAAAAATTTTCGGGGCACATAAAATAATAATATGATATTTTACATAGTCAAATATTGTAATTTGAATAGTCAGGCCTGTGTGCCCAGTCTTTGAAAGTCAACGTGCATTGACTGTCAAAAATGAGCAAAGAGGAGAAAGATGAGGGACCTATGCAATAATTTACCCCAAAAAAAATGATAACAGTTTTGTATACATAGGCTGATTATTGATTGGTTCAGGAGATCAGTTATCGGCAGTTCATACGAGATCTTGTGATGATTTGCGAGGCTTTGATATTAAAACTCATCCGTTCCCGGGATTTCCTACAGATCTTCAACCTTCAACAATGGCACTTCTTACAACTTGCAATGGTTTAAGTATTGTGGAGGAATCTGTTTTCGAGAATCGCATGGGTCATGGTCTGTAAATAATATATATTTTTCATTTATTGTAGCTACATGGGTAAATAACTTCTTACAACAATGTATGACTTTTGACTCTCTTTGTTATAGCAAGGGAACTACAGAAGCTTGGGCCTCGGATAGACGTAAGCGGTCGAACCTCAAGGGTGTATGGGAAAGAGAAAAATCGGTGAGAGTTAATTCTTGATGATTAATATTTTGATGGATTGTTTTCGGATTAATGATTTTTTAACACCATTTTTCATTTTTGCTAGACAATTATTAGGTTCTCAGGTTATTGCAAGGGATTTACGAGGAGGCATGTCACTTGTTTTAGCCGGGTTGGCTGCGGAAGGTGAAACGGAGATTAGTGGAATATGTCATATTGATCGGGGTTACGAAGATCTGGAAGTTAAGCTTCGACTACTTGGTTCTAATATCAAAAGATCCTCTCCTGATGGGGTCCCGTTCGGGAATTTTGTTGCCGGGTAACGTTAAAGCATCTTTATCGGTTCCGAGGACCTATTTGTTGAAATGTTTTCTGTTTTTTTTTTTTAAAAAAGTTTTAAATTTTTATTATATTTTACAAAAAAGAAGAAAGATAAGAATTTCATATGCTTCAATAAAGCTTTTTTTTGACACATGTGAGACTCACTTTGGACTCGGAATCAATTGACTCCAGTAAGATTTGATCCCGGACCTCTTAGTTTCTACGGAGGAGTCACTAGACCAATTATCGATCTTATAAAGTGTTTTTTCATTTTCAAAAAAAAGAACCTTTTATTTTAAATATATAAATGAAGTTCTCATGATTATTTTCCCATAAACGAGGCATATAATATAAGAAACTTGGGGTTAAGAGTTTATCCATTCCCATGAATTCGTAAAACTGTTTATAATTGATTGCAATGTAATCTTGTATTTATTATATAATTTTTTATTAGTATACATCTTTTATATCTTTATATTTTCTAAATATTTATATATATTTATGTTCAAGTTATTTATTTTATAATTGTTTTGATACTACTTTCTCAAGTACTAAATAGCGTAGTCTCAACCTATCGGGTTAGCTTGGCCTGGTGCCTTACTACATCTTATGCACTTAAAAAATATGAATAAAAGGTACAAAGTTCAAATATCCATTTCTTAATTTAATTAGAGGTATGCATAGAATATGTGCAAGTTTTGTGGGTTAATCGTAATGCGTGCAAATTAAATTAGACCGCTCACGTTATAAAAAAAAGATAGCCTAGTCTTTGGATTAAGAAAAACTCCTTTGTATATAAAAAAATATAACTTATTAGTCTTTGGGTTAGAAATAACTCATTTCTGTTGGTAAGGAGGTGCTTTATCAAGACTTCTTAGATTATAACCAGTTGGGTTAGTTCAATTGGCCAAAATCTTTCTATTTTTTCAGCACTTAAAGGGAAGGTCCATGGTTTGAATTTCTTCCCTAACGAATGTAAAGTAAGAGGTACAAGGCTCGAACACCTCCCTGAACACAAGTAACTTAGTTTTGATTTACCATGAAAATATACATAGAAGACATGTATATTTCTACGGGATTAGTCGAGTGCGCAAGCTAGCCCAGATCACCCATATAACTTTAAAAAAAAGAATGAAAAAAGGACTTCTCAGATTATATCATGTTCTTAATTATTCCCACAATGGCATTTTGTAAGACTTTTTTGAATAGTTGCCCATCTAGGTGGGGATTTAATCATCGTTGGCATATTTATTAGGTGGTGACAAAGTCTCGATTTTTTGAAAAAGAAAGATTCAGGTTTCTGCAATTTGGAGAATGAAAGTTTTTTTAATTTTAACATTTTTTTTAATATATAATTGGCAATTTGGTATAAAAAAAAAAGTAATTACGAATTTGACATAAGGGCGGTATCCCGAACACCTTTCTTTACGCAAAATTATAAGGGCGATGGTTGAATGACCGACCTTAACAGAAATACAATTTTGCCTAAGGGCGGTGTTCGGGATACCGCCCTTGTGCCAAATCCGTAAATTTTTTTCTTCCCATAAAAAAAAACGTTCACCTTAAAAAAACTCAAAAATGAATGTTACTCTCTTGGCGTCAACGGCTTAGCGTCTCTGTCCGAAACAAAACTTCATTGTTGCCTATATACTTAAAGGTAATTTTTTCCCAACTCTTTGCTTTGGAGGAAACCAAGAAAAATAACCGACCTTAATTGTGGACTAGCATTCTGTCCTGTAAGAATGACCACAAATTTGATTCTACAGTTTAAATTGGTAATGCGTGATAAATGACTTACATCTTATCCCTGCCTCTGAACTCGCCAATATGTATATTAATCGTATCAGTCAACTGATGGCTTGGGATGGAACACCTCTTTTATCTATCGTTCATTTCTTTAGAATGCTATCGATTACATTCTTCTCATGTCCCTATGCTATCGATTACATTCTTCTCATGTCCCTTGTTGGTTGAAGAAAACAAACTTATTTGGCCAAATAATAATTCTTTCTCGACTAGGACTGGTTGCCATGCTATCTCATCACGCAAGGTGGAACCTAATATGGAGCCATCTTCCTCTAGCAAATCCACTTCTTACCCCGAGTAATAATATTATATACTGAGCTTATAGAAAATGAATTAACTGATAAATTTCACAATGCTTGAGCAAAGAGAAAATAGTGATATGAAGAGGAAGAAGATGAGAGCGTTTGAGAGAGAAAAGAGTTGTACTATTCGTTGTACTTTTACAGCTGTATTCTTGTGTATATATACTACTTTGACTATACATTTGATAACAAATAACAAACTAACAAACTAATTATCTTATTTACAAGAAGGTTCCTCAAGTTTATTTTTCTATTAATTCTAACTTTTTCTTGTCTAATATCATACTCCAAGAGCCCCCCTCAAACGGATCATGGATGTTAGAAATGTTAAGATTGATCAAATTGTTGTGAAAAGCTAAAGAACCAAGTGGTTTAGTAAACATGTCTGCAAGTTGCAAGTTTGAAGGTATATGAAAAAGTTTGATAACACCAGCTTGAAGTTTTTCACGAGTTAATTTGCAATCAATGTCCACGTGTTGTGTTCGTTCATGATGGACATGATTTGTTGACATGGAAATTGCAGATTTGCTGTCGGAGTAAACCATTGCAGATGATGAATGACTAAAACCATAGTCATTTAAAGCGTAGATAATCCATTATATCTCGCAAGTGGCAGCAGCTAACGCTCTATACTCTGCTTCAGCTGAAGAATGACTAACTGTTGTCTGCTTCTTACTTTTCCAAGAGATTAATGAATCACTAAGAAATATGCAAAACCCAGTGATACTTCTCCGAGAGTCCAAACACCCAGCACAATCACTGTCACAATAAGCTTTGATCTTGACCTCTGAATTTGATGGAAAGAAGATACCTTGTCCAGGTGTCATCTTGATATAACGAAGTACTCATTGTGCAGCTTTCCAATGACTCATAGAGGGATTAGCTAGAAATTGACTAAGTGAATTGGCAGAGTAAGATAAGTCTGGCCGAGTTATTGTTAAGTATAGCAATCTCCCTAATAAGCGCATGTAGGAAGAAGGATTGTCTAGTAGTTGATCATCCTCATGTCTTAATTTTAAAGTAGATTCCATAGGAAAAGTAATTGGTTTAACTCCTAGTACTCAGATCAAGATATGATTTGAGGTTCTTAATTTCATCAAGACTATTGCTTGCTAGTATAATATCATCCACATATACTAATAGTGCAATTAATGTAGAAGAATTGCGCTTAATAAAGAGACTATAATCACTTGATGAATGCTCAAATCCATAAGATATTAATGATTAGGATAATTTTGCAAACCATTGTCATGAATCTTGTTTCAAACCATATAAGCTTTTATATAACTTACAAACTGTATTTTTAGGTGCATGAAGACCTTGAGGAACACTCATATACACTTTTTCATCTAATTCTCCATGCAGAGAAGCATTATTGACATCAAGTTGATGAAGATGCCAATTATGTATTGATGCTAAGGCAAGTATAATTCTTATGGATACCAATTTAGCAACATGAGAAAATGTATCAAAAAAGTCAAGCCCCTCTTGTTGAGTATAACCTTTAGCAATCAATCGAGCTTTGTGTCTTTCAAGTGATCCATCTGCTTTATACTTGAGTTTAAAAACCAATTTGCATCCAATAGGTTTCATTGTAGATGTTTGAGGAACAATTGTCCATGTATTATTTGTTTGTAGTGCATTAAGCTCTTTCTGAATAGCAGAAGACCATTCTTCTGAAGTAGAGGCTTGTTTGTATGTTTTTGGTTCAGTTTGAGTAGATATAAGCTCAATATAGTTGGCATATTTAGGTGTAAGTTTTTATGTACTCAAGAAATCTTGTATTGGATATAAAGGTTTTGAAGAAGATGTTTCACAAAGAGATGTTGAAAAACATATATAATCTTGTAAGTAATTTGGTGGTTGTCTATTTCTTGAGGGTCTTGTAGGTTGTGATGATGAGGTTTGTGTAGTGTTTGGCTGAGAATGGGTGGTTTTATGAAGTGGTTCCATATAAGAGTTTGAGGGTGGAAATATAGAAGTATGAAGGTCAGCTTCGTTTGGGATTTCTGAGAAGGGAAAGACTGATTCATGAAATAATACATTTCTTTGAACAATGATCTTGTCATTTGCAATATTTAGCAGTTTATAGCCTTTAGTTTAAGCCGGATATCCAAGTAAAATACATTTGGTTGCTCTTGAATCAAACTTAATCCTGTTTTGATAAAGTGTAGAGGCATAGCATAATGAACCAAAAACTCGAATATGGCTCAAAATTTGTGGTTTATTATACAATTTCTGATAAGGAGTAAGATTTTTGAGTAAAGGAGTTGGTAGCCTATTTATTATATAAGTTGCAGTTAGTATAGAATCAAACCAGAATTGTAGAGGAAGATTGGCTTGAAACATTATTGCCCTAGCAGTGGTTAATAAGTGTTGATGCTTTCTTTCTACTAATCCATTATGTTGGGGAGTCTCAACACAGCTTAACTAGTAGATGATCCCATAAGTGGAGTAAAAAGTTAACAAATTGAACTCATGACCATTATCTGTTCTTATGACCTTAATCTTTGTACTAAACTGCGCTCTATGTTCTCAACTGACTTATTACAAATTTCACAAAGAAAAGTTTTAGTAATTCTTTTCTTGTATAATTTCTCATTTGTAGGGAGTAGATTTTTAAATACCCTCCACATAAAGTTTTTAATCCTGGGGGTAACTTTAAGATTCCACATCATTTCCTACACATTTGAGTCAACAATATGTGATGAAGTGGCCCTGATGTCGCCTTTCCTAGATTCCATTTTTTCCTCTTTTTCTTTAAGTAATTGATATGCTTTTTTCACTCGATATGTTTCAGTTTTACCTGCATTCCAAACTGGTCTATCTTTTCCCCCATCATAGCAGGATGGAGGTATTTAGGATACATTTTGCTATTTCAGGGGAGTATACTTTAGTAACTAATTCAATATTCCACCCTCTCTCATTTTGTAACATAAGATCAACCACCCTCCTGATTGTAGTATCTTTTGGGGGAGTTACTTTATTAACATTAGTAATCCAAATATCAGTGTGTAAGTTGATAGAGTATCCATTTCCTATTTTCCATTAACATCTTTTTCTAGAGACTCCATACCAGCTATAAGGCTTCTCCATCCCCAAGAGGGAGAGTTCCATATTTTAGCCTCTAGTAAAGATGTAAATAGGAAATATTTTCATTTTAATACTTTATTAACAGAGAATCGGGTTTATTAAGTAGGTTTCAGACATGTTTACCTAGTAGTGCTAGGTTCATTAGGAGTAAATACCTAAATCCTAGACCTCCTGAGTGTATACTCTTAGTCAAGGATTTCCAAGAACCCCAATGTATTTTTTTTTATTACCTTTATTATTCCACCAAAACTTTGCAATCTGTGATGAAATCAGATCACAAACTTTTTTTGGAATTAAATAGGAGGACATATAGTAGTTAGGCATACTAAGAAGTACAACCTTAATTAAAACCTCCTTACCTGCTTCAGAGAGGTAAATATTCTTCCAATTTTTAATTCTTTTTAAAGTATTTACAACTAGTAAATTTAAATTTTTAATTTTAGACCTGCCCCATTCAGTGGGTAGGCCCAAATATTTTCCCAAATATTTTCCCAAATTATTGGTGATTTTCATATTAAGTCTTCCAGCCATTATACATTGTATATATTCTGGAGTATTTGGGCTAAATTTGATTCCACATTTGTTAAGGTTTAATTTCATACCAGTAGCATATCCATATCTATTAATAATATCATTAAAGATATCAATTTCTTTATAATTAGCTTTCATAAAGAAAATACTATTATCTGCGAAAACATGTGGGTAATACTAAGGACCATTCTTGATATTTTAATACCCTCCATCATATTTTTATTAACTTTTTCTTTTATAAGTATGGAAAGTGTTTGAGTTATCACAGTGAACGAAAATGGATAGGGGGTCTCTCTGTCTCAATCCACGTTTAGGTTTATTTAAAACATGAGGTACCCCATTAATGAGCACCGAGTAAGACACAAAACGCACACATCTCATAATCTTGTTAATCCAATTTTTACTAAAACCCAGTTTATTCATCATACTATCTAAAAAGTCTTATTCTACATTTTCACGCTTTTTGTATGTCTGCTTTAATAGCCATATGATAAGTTTGAGATTTTCTATTTTCCTTTGTGTAATTTATTAATTGATGCGCAATAAAAGTATTGTCTTGTATATGTCTCTCTGGTTTGAATGCAGATTGATTCTCATCAATTATTAAATGAGTAATAATATATACACCCAAATTCATACCACCCATGACGTGGCGTGAATTGGTTGGAAGTAAATCGTTAATCAAATCAAGAAAATAAATAGATTAACGAATTCTAACCAACCAATTCACGCCACGTCATGGATGGTATACTTGAATGGTATGATTTTGGGTGATATATATCATTACTCTTATTAAATTTATACAGGGTTGCAATCTATTAACTAAAAATTGTGCTATAATTTTACAGATAAAATTTGAACAACTTATACGATGAAAAATGTTTTATATCAATAGGATTCGTAACTTTAAAGATTAAGGAAATAAATATATGATTTATATTATCAATAGAACTCTCATTATACCAAAAGTTATTAATCACTCTTATAACTACGTTCAATTTAATAATTTCCCAGAATATTTTATAGAACACATTTTTCATTATTACAACAACAACTTAGATCGATATTATATTCGACAAATTTTATTGAAATATTAATAAAACATGCATGATAATTGAAAATTACGACCTTAAACAATCGTTAGGTTACTCTCAGGGGAGAGCATTGACCGAGTCAACCCGGTCAAATAAAAAGAACCCGAGTCAACCCGGTCCGAGATCGACTCAACCCGGGTATGGAATAAAGCTGGTGTCGGGTGGATAAAAAGAATAAGTAAACCGAATTATAACGATCGGTTTAATAAAAATGAAAAAAAAATAACCCAACCCGTACACTCGGTAGTAGCCCAATCCATTTTATTGTTATGCTTTATCACATACAAAGTCCAACCCATTTCTTTGTTTCGTTTTATATCTACACAAATACATATATAACAATATACTAAAGAATATTGAATCAGATTCATTCAATCATGAATCCAAACTATCAAAAACGACCCTATTACCAAAGAATCAAAACCTAACCTAAACTTTAATCCCAACTTCTCGCTTCTTACTTACGCTCATACCATAATATTAACTCCTTGTTCATATTTAATCATGGCTAAAGAAAGTCTTATTTTAGATTGGTGTTTTTCGAAAGGTAATTTTTTTTCAATGTTTAATTATTTTTAATTATTTTGTGATTTATAGTTTCAGATCTAATATGATGCGTTAATTTCCGACCACACCTATTTTTAATCCACGGCTCTTAATCAGGTATTGTCTTCTTCCTTGAGTATTTGATTTTTTTGATTTATTTTGTGATTTATTTATTTGATTATTGGAAGTGTCGAAGTATATGGCTCTTTTAGTATATACAATGTGTACAAATATATATATTTAACTCATCTGATAACAATGGCGTCCTTTTTAACTCGTAAGTGAATTATGTACTTGGAATACAATAAATTATGCTAAAGCAGAAGATGAGATTTTTTTATTTTAGTTTTTTTTTGGGTACTTTTTGTGGTGCCATAACAAATTACACTCCCTAAATCGCTCTTCAAATAATAGTATTGAAGCAATTCATTTGGCATTCTCTATTTTTTGTTTGGCAGGCTCAAACTCATCAAGATCAACCAAACTCAATTGGATATCTTGTCTTATTCGGTAAGGTCTGCACTTCTTTTGTAAAATGATTTGAATTTTTTACTCCTTCGTGTCAATTTTGCATAAATGATTTGATATATTATTTTCTTATAATATTAACTCAGTTTTGTTCTTTCTTTTCTTAAATTCAGATTGACATTTTTATTCAGAATCAATTTAGGCGAGCATCATTAACAGAGCGTACAGAGCATGACGCGTTTGTATTTTCAAAAGCATATAGTGATTGTTTAGTAGTTTTAGTAGTTATCAGTTTTATATTAATACTTTTTAGTTACTGTATTTTTGTAATTTGGAAGAATTTTGGGCCTAATTCAATAAAATAAAGTTGTATAAAAAATACTTTTTAATGCAAACAAACCCGAATCAACCCGGTGTGTAACTCTAGCCAACCCGGTGATTTGAACCCGAAGAGGTTGAGTTAAAAAAACCCGGGTTGGATTTTTTAAACCTCAACCCGGGATGTTACAATCCAGGGTGAGCAAAAATCTAAACCCGGTGGTAACCCGGGTTATGCTCTACCCTAGACTTACTCTAATGGGAAGAAAACGCCAGGAGCTCCTCATCACTTTCGAAAATGGACATGACATTTTCATCCATAGTCTATTCCATCCCCACTGTTGTCTTCAATTAACACAAATAGATTTCTTTGCATTAATGGAGCTCCTAAAGCCACTTTAATAGGTCTTCCCGATCCGAAGTCCAAATGGTTCAGTTCATATCCGCAGAAGCTCGTACAAGTATACCAATTCATACCTTGAAAGTTAGAATCCTTTGGTTTTTCAACAGGTTCAAGACTCTCTAATATCAGTTCATTCAGGCTCATCCGTTTACATTTCTCGTACAACTCTAATTTACCCCTCCTTAGATTGTTAACCAACCTCGACAATTTCATTTCTTCCTCGTTGATAATTGGTGTATGAAAAAAGTAACTCAAATTTCCTATTGAATTTTGTGGAAGCGGAGGTACAGTTAGGCGTCGCATGTTCACGATTTGTATTAAAACAGATGGTGTGAATATTTCCGACATCACCATTGTTGCGGCTATTGCACGTTTACAAAGAAATGCCGTTATAACTTCTACCTTAGTTGGGTTTTCCACTTCCGATTCAGCAGCGGCTAATTTCTTGAGTTGAGCTATTGATTTACCTGAAAATTCAAACCTTTTACAGACACATAAATCATCTTTAGGAGATTCGAACAATGGTGTGACACTTGTATCCTTAGGTGGAAATGTAGATGTTCCAATGAATTGTGGCAATGGTGGTTCTTCTTCACGTGCCATGGCTGCCCAATCTTTCAGAAAAGTCGATAATGTTGAACCATCACCTAACTTATGTGTCATGCAAATAGCGAGAGCTTTACCTCCACAGTCAAAATGGTTTAACTGAACAACCACAAGATTATCTTTGACTAAAGGACTAAAAGGTGGGAATTCAGTAGGAAAGACGATTTCCTGAACAGTTGAATGAGGTTGTAAGAGAAGTTGCGCCATTGGTAAATTGATTCGTTTTTCTAAGAATGTAACTCCTCTATCATTGCAATCAAGCGTAGAGGTTGTCTTTTAAGGTTCCGGCAAAAGGATAGTAGGATTTTAGAAGTCGTGATAATGATCTCTCGAAAAGCTTGGTGGTTTCAAATGAGGAGATATTATCGTTATGTGGATAAAATAAGACTATGGGAATATATCTGTTGGTCATTGATTGATCCATGCAAGAAAGGTTGTAAGAATTGAGTGAAGATGGTGTTGGAGATGAAGGTTTAATCATCTTTCCACTAGAAATCAGTTGATTTTGAGAAGAATTAGATGTATCCATTCCTTTTTCTGTCTATTACATGACATGGGTAAGTGTACTGCGATTATATGGGTGGTTGTTGTTCTTACGTTGTCAATAATTTGCATGAGCTGCCCCACTACTTATTGCTCATTAAATTTGTCAACCTCTTTAACCTAATGAATTGTTGATAGAGTAATTATATATATCACTTAAAATCATATCACCTAAATACTATCCAATAATGTAGCGTAAATTAGTTGATTATTAATCATTAATTAGATCAAAAAAATAAATAAATTAACGATTGTTAACCAACCAATATACGCCACGTCATTAGATAATATTTAAATGGTATAATTTTGGATAACATAAACCTTATCAACTTGATCCTCTCCCATCCCTGGATGACAACAAAATTATAATCTTAGAATATTAGAAGTGCGATTATGGTACCATAATCAAATTATTAAGTTTAATAATGGGATTATGGCTTAAAAAATCAAATTAATAAATTTAAGCTCGATTACCTCAATCAAAAAATTTCTGCCTTATAATATCATTAACTGAATTTTTCAAAAAATTATTTGACTAAACTATCCCTACTTATCTATATATTACAAACTATTTAATATATATATATATATATATATATATATATATATATATATATATATATATATATACCCTAAATATTAAAACACCTCATTTCATTTTTCTCACCCTCTATTTCTTCCTCCACCGAGGTACTCTTCTCTCTATATCTCTCACTCTCCTTCTCTACTTCCCTCTTCCTTTTTTTTTTTTTTTTTGAATACATATGAGAGCCACTTTGGACTCGGGAATTATTTTGACTCCGATAAGATTCGATCCTAGGACCTTTCGATCTCTGCGGAGTAGCCTAACCACTAGGCCAACTATTCCTTCTTTGTTTCAACAGATTTTGTTCACTTTTTTTTTGTTTAATTTTGCTTAATTTTATTCTTCTCTCTCTAACATTATTCTTTCAATTTAATCGCAATTCGATTAAAAATTGTGCTGCATTTTTTATTCAGTTTTCAAAGCTTATTTTTAGATTAGGAACTGTGCTTCAATCTTTCTCATCTAATCTCTATTTTCAAGCTAATGGACTTGTATTAAGGTATTACTTATAAGAAGTTCGAAATTGTTTTTTCAAATTCTGTTGACAAAAAAAAAAGTTTTTTCAATTTCTCATTTTTGATGAATTTGATTTCTCTGATTCTGTTTATGAGGATTTTACTGGTTATTTATTATGTGTTGCTTAGTCTTTTTCGCAATTACGATTTTTTTTCATTCAGTGAGAATTTGTGAGTTTTTTCATTTATTTTTCAGTATTTTTTCATCTCCGTTTTCTCAACCTTTTATGCTTCATAGCTGATTAAATTACAGGTCATCTTCTTCTTACTCATTGATCTTTTAGTTTAAGCTGTATTGATTCAATTTTATAAAGTCACTCATTTTTGTTAATTTCACAGATATTTTTTGATTATTTTTTTAAAATAATTTTTCATGAAGAGAGCATGTATTTTCTCTATTTCATGCATTATTAGTGTGTCTAATCTGTTTGTGTAAGAAAAAATATAAATAATTATGTATAATTATTTATTATTTAGTTAGTCCGCCAAAAGTAAGTTATAAAGTAAACGGTTATTAATTTTGAATTTGAAAATTAATAACTCCACCCCTTACTCTATATAAGATAGAGTTTGGTCAGAAGAAGAAGATAATATTCATAATTCACATGAACGCTTCCTTCTCTGCAAAAAAATCTCAAGGGCTCTTAGGTTGTGGAAACAGAGGTCTATCTTCCAGTAAGAAGATCCACGGCTGCAAGATTATTAGGTTTATTCAATTCGGTTGCATTTCAAGAGATATTCCTGATAAACCTCTTGTCATTTATTTTATATTCAAGCTAATTAAATAATACAATTGGTATCAGAGCATGTAATATATTAATTAGATATAATAATTTTGTGTAAAATTTTTATTCATAAGGGAATAAATTTTTTTCTCTATTTTCCTGTCGAATGAAAAAAAAAAAAAAGGGCTCGTGTGTTTGCTTGAAATTCTTTTTCGCTTTAAATGTTTACAGTATGTTCTTTGTGAACTAAGATGTAATGCCATCATTATACTAGTGCATGAATAATAATCTGATTATTTTAACTAGATATGTATGGCCATCAAATTTAACATTTATATGGATGGACTTATTTTTATAAAGAGTTTGAAAAAGAATTGCGGCATTGACTGATTTTATTTTTGGGTTAAATGGAACTCCTTTTTTTGCAAATTTTGAAGTGCAGAATTTGATTTCGTTTTCTTCAAAAGTACGTTTACATAATAAGAGGAGATTTATTTGTTCATTTCTTTTTAACATGATGTATGTTTAAAAAAGAAAAAGAGAGAATAACAAATATGAACATTGCAGAGTATTAAGTATTAAGAAAAAAATTAGAACTTGCAAGATTAATAAATAAACTTGTGAAGAACGCTTTCTACTGTACTCCCAAAAAATAGCCGTTGCAGGCCTTTCTCCCTTGTATCCAAATGGCGCTTATGCCGCCGGCTACGGTGGACGTCCCTCCTCACCTTCCGCCAGAGGATGGAGGAGCAACTGATCAAATGGCGGTTGACATGATTCAAAAGAACGATGAACAGAATGAATTTCCAACGCTAGAAGCGGCTTCTCTGCGACAGTTTAAGCGGGCTAGGCCCATTAACAATTCGACAGAATCCGGTAAATTGCAGCCTGGGAACGCTACTATGGATCCTCAACAGCGAACCGATGCAATCATTCACCCTCCTAGAAAAGTAACTGGTTGGCATAATGCGTTAACGGGTAAGTTTTCGATTATTCCGATTATAATAGATGAGGGTGAGGTTGAATTCAATAGAGGGAATGGTTTTGATACGGAGTATCTAGATGCTATTAAAGATGATTCCTTGATACCTAATTGTGATTATCCCCAAGTGTTGAGGTCCAAGGAAGAAATCCTAGAGGGAATTAACCTGTGGAACA
Organism: Nemophila menziesii; assembly: GCA_029959085.1. NCBI lineage: Eukaryota > Viridiplantae > Streptophyta > Magnoliopsida > Boraginales > Hydrophyllaceae > Nemophila > Nemophila menziesii. The sequence goes on along the minus strand of JARWIR010000011.1, from coordinate 31,567,996 downwards.
ATACTGTTGTAATACGTTTACTAGGAACAAAGGTTAGTTTTGGCTACTTATTGACTAAATTGCAGCAAATTTGGAACCCGAAAGACACAATTGAACTGATTGACGTAGGCTACGGCTACTTTATGGTCAAATTCGCAAGGAAATCGGATTGTGATTTTGCTTTGGGAGGAGGCCCTTGGATGATCTTCGATCATTACCTCGTGGTTAGGGAATGGACTCCGGAATTTAAACCTCATGCTGATTCGATTACTACTACCACAGCGTGGGTCCGTATCTCGAATGTCGGAATGCATAATTATACTGCTCGCATACTTAGGAAAATGGGGAACCTTATTGGGAAAACGATTCGGATTGACCCATTAACCAAGGCTCGGAAAAAAGGGAATTACGCAAGAATAGCAGTGGAGTTAGACTTGAGTAAGGCGCTTATTCCGAAGATAATTATTGGGGGCGAAACGTGCTTGGTTGAATACGAAGGGCTCCATTTGGTGTGCTTCTTGTGTGGTAAATTCGGGCATCAAAAGGAAGCTTGTGGGACTATTCTTTCGGAGAAGACACCTCAGGAAGTGAGCACAAAGAGTAATGCTGAAGAAACGGCTTTGATGATCGATGGTAGTTCCGTTAATGAAGAACAACCTATGTACGGGGAATGGATGACGGTGAAAAGGGCTAACCGTCCTTCCACTAAGAACAATAAACCTCCACCGGGGAATGTAAACCTCCACCGGGGAATGGGTACCGTGGAAAGCTAAGCAAAGACCTTGGGTCGCGATACGGTGCCTTGTATGTAGAAGGGGAGGATAGTTTTAATTTGGGCCGTAGCTCGAACCATGTAGGCAGCAGCAGTAAGGCGCCTAGTTTGGACAAAGAGGTAAGGAAGGTTAATAATAAAAATAAAAGTTTGTTGAATGGTACAGGTGCTAGAACAGGTGGAAGTCATAGCATAATCCTAGACCCAAACTTTGAGACTTCAAGGAAGCTCACTTCCATACCAGAAGTGGAAGTATTTGGTGCAATTAAAGGAACAGAAACATGTACAGTAGGTTCGAATGGGAAAAAAGAAAAGAAAAAAAAAAGGGGGAACAAGCAGGTGCAAAATCTGATGGGCATGAGAGCACTAACGAAAGCAATGATGGGGCGGAAAACATGGTAACAAACAAGGGCGAAAATTGGCTATGCAAAATTCAACAGGTCCGAAAATTGCACCAGGGACCTGTGATGCAATTTCTGAAAAAATACAGGTTGGAGGCACAGATTGGGTTACAACTTCGCGGGGGATGTCCGGAATTGCAAATGCAGGGGATGGCTTCGGAAAACCTATCAACCTTGAGGATGCTGGGCGGCTGGCATCGCAAGGCGGGGTAGGGGCCTCGTGGCAAGAACCTTCGAATGGTACTCCTATTGACCCGGGAGACGAAAGAAGTACTGTGGTCCCAGAAACACAATTTAACGAGTATAATAGGGATGAGCAGATGGAATTCGTGCCGGAATCGGAAAAGGAAGCTAGACAAGTATCGTCTTAAACCTCTTTTCCATTAATACTAATCTGTTTGTTAATGTATACACAGAACAGGAATGAAGAGTGCTGGGAAGGAATTTCTCAGCCCTTAAACATTTTAGTTTGGAATTGCCATGGAGCAGCGGCTTTAGATTTTCAACGAGTAGTCCGGGAAATGATACGAATTCATCGTGTTTGGATGACAGTTATTTTGGAACCTCGAGTCAGTGGGAACAAGGCAAATGATATTATCCGAGGCCTTGGGAAAGCTAACTCAACAAGGGTGGAAGCAACCAATTTCAAAGGGGGAATCTGGCTTTTATGGGATGATTCGGATATTGGAGTTCGAGTTTTATCGGCAGGGAACCAGGTAATAAATATTGAGGTTTCAAAAACTAACTGTAGGTCTTGGTTTTTTTCAGCAATATATGCGTGCCCGAAGGCGGCGGATAGGGAACCACTTTGGAATGCGTTACACCACACGTTCAGCACTTTAGGAGAGCCTTGGCTTATCACGGGAGACTTTAATCAAGTGGGTTTGGAAGAAGACAAAAAAGGTGGTGAGCCCGGGGTTTCGCGGAGAATGATTAATTTTGAGGAATGGCGTCATGGTTGTGATTTAACGGATTTAGGCTTTGAGGGGCCACGATTTACTTGGTGTGACTCGTGGAATACGGGGCAATGAATTCTAAGAAGGCTGGATAGAGCATACGGTAATACGGATTTCTTAGCTACTTTCCCTATGGTTAAAGTTTCACACCTTGATCGAAGACACTCGGATCATGCCCCTATACTGATTCAGATGGTACCGGAGAAGCATCCGAGGGTGGCTAAAAATTTTCGCTTCGAAATTGCCTGGTTTTTGCATAAAGAGTTCAAGAGTTATATCAATACAAATTGGAAATCCTCAGATTCGGAGTTGGGTAACAGTTTAGCGGATATAAAGAGCCATCTGTTAGAATGGAAACAGAATGTATTTGGAAATATTCACAACAAAAAGAGAACTTTATTAGCAAGGCTGAGAGGTATACAATTTTCCCTTCAGAATAAATATAATTCATCCTTATTCAGGCTTGGGAAGAGACTACGGGAGGAGTACTTGAGTGTCCTTGAAGAGGAGGAAGCATTCTGGTATCAACGATCTAAAGAAAATTGGAATCGGTCGGGTGACCGAAATACTCGGTTTTATCATCTAGCTACAATGAAGAAGAGACGGACAGGTAAAATTACGCGACTTAAGGATGTAAATGGAAACTGGGTTGAGGAGGAGGAGGCGCTAAAGCTCATTGTCAGGAATTATTTTGTGGAGTTATATGCGGAGACGTCGAGTTTTGTGGGTCCTTTTGCGTTACCATATAGCGCTAGTTTAGATAGCGCCGAGAAGAATATGTTGGAGGAAGAATTTACTAATGAAGAGATCAGAATTGCTGTCTTCCAATCTAATCCGAATAAAGCTCCAGGTTTAGATGGTATTCCGGCTTCCTTTTATCAAAAATGTTGGGACACGGTTGGGCCTAATATATGTGATATGGTTCGGAAAGCAATTCGTACGGGTGAGGTGTCCTCGGAATTAAATGGGACCCTAATCCATTTGATTCCAAAGGTAACAGAGGTAGAGGTGGTAGGTCAGGTTAGGCCTATTAGTCTCATAAATGTACCGGTTAAGTTCATAATGAAAGCTATGGTTAATCGCGTCCGACCGTTTTTAGCAGAGAAGATTGGTCCGAATCAAAGTAGTTTTCTCCCGGGACGTTCTACAATTGATAACGTGGTTTTGGTTCAGGAGATAGATCATCGTTTTCAGAAGCTCGCAACAAAAAAAGGTTTTATGGCGATAAAAATCGATTTAGCTAAAGCTTATGATAAGCTAAGCTGGAGGTTTATAAAAGACACCATTGAGCATTTTGGCTTCCCTTCTTCTTGGGTGGAGCTAATTATGTCAGCTATGGCAAGCAATTCGATGCGAGTGCTATAGAATGGGGAGCAATTAGAGGAGTTCACCCCCCAACGGGGCATTCGGCAGGGAGACCCTCTTTCCCCTTATATTTTTGTGTTATGTATGGAACGATTATCTAGTCTAATTCAGCGGCTTTGCGGAGGAGGAGAATGGTTGCCCATTCGAATCCACCGACAAGGACCCCCGATCTCGCATATTTTTTTCGCAGATGACTTGATATTATTTGCTGAGGCGGAGGACAATCAAGTGGAGCTTATCAAGGCGGTGCTCAGAATGTTTTGCGATGAAGCTGGACAAACTGTTAGCGAGGCGAAATCTCTTATTTATTTTTCGAGGAATGTCCCTTTGGAGAGGGCTGAATCGCTAGCTAGTAGGAGTGGTTTCACCTTGAGCGAATCATTGGGGGTCTACTTGGGAGCTCCAATAAGGTCTCAACGCCTCCCGAGAGGCTTCTTTCGGCGGATCACCTCTAGGATGAGAGACAAACTTCCAAATTGGAAGGCACAGAACCTCTCATTTGCGGGAAGGATTACTCTAGCACAATCGGTGCTTATGGCGCTACCTGTTTATATTATGCAGACTATGAAGTTACCGGTTCATGTTTGTGACGAAATTGATCGAATAATCCGTGACTTTATATGGGGTTCTACCGAGGTAGGCAGAAAAGTGCATTGGCTATCCTGGGAGGTGTTGTGTCGTCCCAAGAAATGTGGTGGGTTGGGGTTGAGGGGGGCGAGAAATTACAATAAGTCCCTCTTAGCCAAGTTGGGCTGGAAAATACTTCAGAATGACTCGGCGCTATGGGTATCCGTATTAAAACAAAAGTATTACAGGGATGGTTTCATGGAGAGAATGTGTAAACCCTCAGATTCGCGGATTTGCAAAAATATACTCGCGGGTAAGGAAGTTCTCATTCAAGGGGTTAATGAAATTATTAACGGAAATGAAAGGAGCTATGTATGGGCTCGAGAGGCTTCAGGTGTTTTTACAGTGAGTTCTGCGTATCACAGTATAAACCAAGAAGTGAACGAAACGGGTTTTAATTGGAAAGCTATATGGGATTTAAAATGTCCGCAAAAGGTCAAGGTGTTGGTTTGGAGAGCGGTTTGGGAAAGATTACCCACTTGTGGCAACTTAGAACACCGGGATATTGTGGAAGATTCGAGTTGTGGAGGGTGTGGTGCGGAAAGGGAGTCGGCTATTCATGTTTTCCGGGACTGTGGTGAATATAAACAGTTGCGGGACTGGTGCATTATGGGTTCTGGACAGGCTACAGGCGTGAGGATGCAGCGTGGTGCTGCAATGATTACTGCAGAACAGCCTGTGTTGCGCGTTAGCGGAAGTGAGCAGGTCCGAGTCTTGAATGTTGGCGAGGAGCAGGTCAGTAATGAAGAGGGAAATGGGCGAAGTAACATCAGCAGCCTAGTGGGGGGCGCTACTAACAGTGAAATGCATAGTAGGAGAGGCAGGGACCTGCTGCGCAATTATGGAAGTAGTGACAGTGCAGTAGCTGATGCGGGACATCAGCATGTCAGGTGGTGGAGCGAGATTTTGTCCCGGAAGAAGGTTATTCATGGGATTGATCAACGTAGTTTAATCGCTGCGTTTATTTGGCACATTTGGATTGATCGGAACAAGAGGATCTTTGAACCATTCGAGAGGAAAAAGACAGCTTCTGAGCTCCGGGCAATGATTATTAATACCGCTACGGATTATGTGAGAGCATGGGGTCTTGAGCGAGATGGGGGCTTGATCACGTTTGCTAAAACAACATTAGTAAAGTGGGTCAAACCAACAAGTGGGGTAAAGCTCAACATTGATGGAGCTTTTGATATGGACAAGAAAATAGCTAGCGTGGGCGGGTTGTTCCGAGATTGTAATGGGGATTACTTGGGTGGCTTTGCGGGTAGGTGCGTTGCGCGTACACCTTTTGAAGCGGAACTATTAGCATTGCATTTTGGTTTGGACCTAGCTATTATTCGGGGATTTACTTCACTTGTCATAGAGACGGACTCGCGCGAATTACATGCGCTAGTGAAGGGCGATGTGATTTCGCGGGGTTTTCCTGGGGACATTGTTGTTGCGTGTAGGAGGATTTTGGCAGCTAATAATCACTTTGAACTAGGGTGGAGTTATCGTGAAGCTAATATGTGTGCGGATTGGATGGCTAAGTTTGGGATGAATAATAAGGAGGGACCTATACCTTTTCAGGACCCTCCAGGTGGTCTAAGGCGCTTATTAATGAAAGACCGTCTTGGATGGGCTATTCCACGTGTACATATAACTAGTCAATAATTGTTTGGAAGGTTTCTTCCCGGTCTTTTGACCTCACTTGTAGCTAAAAAAAAAAAGTATTGCAGAAAATTGTGTTCTGTCACTTAAGCATATTGCATTTTATTTTTTTTAAGCGGCGCAGCACTTAAGAAATTGGCACGTTTTCTTTTATATATAATGACGGCATTTAAAAAAGGTTTGGTTTTTTTTATATATAGAATTCTATATTTTGGAACCTATTTTTTTTTCGGATTATTTTTTTTTGGGTTCTTTGTTATAAGTTTCGGACTAGAAGGGCTATTTTTACCAATGACTAGCTGTCTAAAGTTTGTGTCATTTAAACTTGTTGATTAATAGAGTGTCTAGAAATATATTGTTGTTGCGAAATATTTTTTTAATTTTGGTGATTTTCTTTTACTGTTCTTATTTTTCTAAAGAGAAAAATGGTGTGGACACGATCCCAGGGATCACAAGTATCAAGGCTTGAAATACTGGCAAAGTACAAAGGGTTCCACAAGAAAGTAAGAAATCTTAATGGACCATTACGGGTTCATAGACCAAATTTTGAAATGACACTGGAACAAAATCAAGCATTTGAGGACTGCGTCAATGCACTCCGCTATAAGATGAGACCTAATCACACTTTTATACAACATGAAGTAGTTGTGAATAAGATAGTTCAAGATGTTGTTAATTGGCGTGTTCTCTTACATGAACATGAAAAGGTTTATATTCTTATCTATACTTTGCCAATACGTATGTGAAGGAGTCTCGATATCTTATGGGAAAGAAAGTTTCCCGCGGACCATGTTCAGGGGAGAGAAGCAACATATGAATGGCTAGTATTTGCTTAGACTGAATCCCATTTGTGGAAGCATTATATTAGCTCCATTAGGTCGGACCAATGCAACTGTGGGATGCTTTCTCAAACTACTGATATGGATAGATTTTAATCCAATTAATCTTTATGAGGAAGCGAAATTTAAGGATTCCATTCCTAAGTTAATGTTTTGAAAGTTTGCTTAGTGGTTTGAATTTTTGATGTTTTTTCAATCATTGTTCGTTAGGTATTGCATTAGTTGTTTTTCCTTTAATTGAGTTATTTGCTTATCGAACTTGTATTTTTTGTTATGTATGAATTCAACTTCTTTATTTGAATATATGTTTTAGTTGTATTTCATACTATTTTTCTCTATTCATGTTAGAGAAAGTGGGAGTTCTAGTGGAACTTATTTTGCAGTTAATGAAATTAAATGAATGGTTAAGACGAACAAAATATGGTGATTCATGATTGGGAACATAGTGAACTTTCTTTATCACTTATTTTGTTATCTTTATTGTTCATTATATTTGCATTAATAGCATTGGGTAGTTAAATAATTGTATGTATGCTAATGGAAATCTCTTACTTTATAAGAAAATGACATGGAAAAACCTCATTGATGATCTCAAAGGAGACAAAATGAATGGTGAGAATTATATATTTGGTAAACTCAAAATACATTATGTTCTAGAGGAACAAGATATTCTTGAGGTTATTAACAATGTCATGGCTCAGCCTGAGGAAGGCAACACAGCTCAAAACAAAAGGGACATGGAGGCTTATGAGAAGTGGAAAAAGAGAGATTCCACTGCAAGAGGCATCTTGATAAGCTCTATGGATGAAGATCTTGTTTATGAGTGCCAATAATACCCCACTTCACACGAGACGTGAAAGCTCTTAATGAAAAGTACGAGGGTACGACTATGAATAAGTTGAGTTAATTGATCATTAAGTTTTGGCACTTACAAGAAGAAGCCTAATCAAACCATGTAAAAACATCTCCAGGAGATGTCTAACATGATTAGGGAACTTAAGACTGCAATTCATAACCTTACTGATGAACATTAGGTTCAAGCTGTGATCCGATCTCTTTCAAATAAGTGGGAGCATATAAAGATAAACTTGACTCAAAATGACGACATCAAAATTTTTGATGATGTTGCTCGTCATGTGACGTTGGAAGATGAACGTCTTGATGCAATTAAGCCTCAGGGTCAGACTTATATGTTGATGAGTCAAGTTCCCACAAAAGTTCTGGCATTAAGTGCAAGAACAATGGTAAGAGAAACAAAATTGAGCATGCTTCCAAGAAGAACAAGAATGGTGGTAACGATAAAAGAGAACGATTTTGGTATAAGAAAGACGAGAGTAAAGTGAAATGCTATAGTTGTGACAAGATTGGTCGCTTCGCTCGCAAGTGCAGAGAAAGATAGCAATGCCATTTACTTCTTGTAACTTTACTTATGTTACTAATACTATATTGCTAGCTGATTCTAATCCTTTGTGGACTGTGGATTCAGAAGCGATAGACCATATAGCTAAAGACCGAGAGGCATATGTAGAGTATCATCTAATTCCAGAGGGAACAAGATGAATTTATGTAGAAGACAACAACAAGGTTGTAGACAAAGGAGTTGACACTTACAAGTTGAACTTGCGAACTGGTCATACTTTGTACCTGCTTAATGTACTTTACACACCTGACATTCGACGTAACTTGGTCTTAGTCACTGTTCTTCTAGGATTACGTTTTAATATGCATTTTCGTAACATACAAGTGGATATCTATTATAACGCTAAGTATTATGGTTCTGGTTTTATTTCTCATGGTTTAATTGTACTAGATGATGATAACTCGTTCAATAGTTATTATGTAAGTGGTTTTTTTTCTACTAATACTTCTTCTAGTAATTCTAACATAGAAGAAAGTATATGGCATGCTAGACTAGGTCATATTGGTCAAGACCGCATGAATTTGTTGGATAAGGTGAACCTTTTTGGGTTCATTGACTGAAGTCAACTTTCCAACTTATGAATATTGTCTAGCAGGTAAAGAAACATGACAACCATTTGGAAAGGCTAAACGAGTTGAATACCCATTGAAAGTAATTCATTCAGACATCTGTGACTCAATAAATGTTCAAAATAGATGTGGGGAAATTTCATCATTTTTATAGATGATATCACTAGTTTTGGTTATGTCTACCTGATTTTTCATAAATCTAGAGCATTGAAATGTTCTTACGATATATTTCAATGAAGTAGAAAATCAGTTAGAGAGGAAGGTGAAAAACCTTAAACCTTAATCGTGGACGTGAATATCTATTGAGACAGTTGAAAGAACTGTGTGATGAAAGAGGGGGAACTCTCCCAGAAACGGTTAAGTCTATGATGACACAAGCTAATCTTTCAATATCTTATTGGAGAGATGTCTTGCTTACCATTAGTTATATACTTAATCGAGTACCCACGAAGACTGTTCCATCAACTCCTTCTGAACTACTTGTTATCCTGGGGGTCGGCATGTTATGTTCATGGTCTATCTCATAAATATGGGAAAATTAGGTCCAAGAGGCACCCCGACCACTCTAAAGGATATGTGTTTATTTGAGAACACAATGATGGAGGTTTTCCTAAAATTAAATCACGAGATGTTACATTCTTAAAGAATGATTTTCTTAGTAGAGGTGAGGTTGATATAAATTCTATTCTATGTGAATATAATGAGAATCGGGTGGATGACATACAATAAAACGTGACACCTGATGAGGTAACACATACTCAAGAAGTATAGAATGGCAATCCTATATAACTTGAGACAGTTGAAACCATTGCATCATCTAATAACCCTATTTCTCAAGATTCTCAACCTAAGAGAAGTGCTAGTAATTTAGTTCTCGTCAGCGATTTGAAATCGAAGGAGAAATCTTTATGATAACTCCTCAAAACAAGGAAGAACCTTTAATAGAAAATGAAGCACTTTCATGTCCTGCTAAGAATGAATGGAGAAAAGCAATGGAAGACCAAAATGGATGTCAAAACTGCATTTCTAAATGGAGATTTAGACGAGATTAATTTCAGGGAACAACCCTTGAGTTTTATTGCATTCGATCAAGGGAATAAAGTATGTAGAATGTTAAAATCTATATATGGTCTTAAGCAAGACTCGAGACAGTGGAAATTGAGATTTCATGAATTCATTTCATCAAATGGATTTGAGATGATAAGTGAAGACCACTATTAAACATTCCAAGAATTTTTTGTAATTTTATCTCCGTTTGTGGATGACATCCTATTAGCTGGGAATGATAAAGAGTTTATTCAAGCTAATAAGGAGTGTCTAGCTTCTCAATTTGATATGAAATATATGGGAGAAGAAAATTATATTCTTGGTGTTAAGATTCACAAAGATAGGTCTAGAAGACTATTATCTTTATCTCAAGAACCTTGCATCATGAATATACTCGAATGCTTTAGTATGACCACATGAAATGCCTTTGAAAATCCTGTAGAAAAGGGAACAAACTTAACTCTCGACATGTGTCCTAGTACTCCAGAAGAGAAATAGAAAGTGTATAAAGTGCCATAGATAGTCTTATATATGTTATGATATGAAATAGGCCAGACATATGTTATGGGGTAGGTTTAGTTAGTCATTTTTCAGTCAAACCCGGGACAAGAGAATTTGAAAGCTGTGAAAAGGATATTGAGATATCTAAAAGGCATTATGGATCATGCCTTATGCTTTCGAGGAAGTAGATTACACCTAGAAGGATATATTATGCCTTTTGGGCTAGTGATATATATGTGTGCATATCTACCTCAGGTCATGTATTCTTGTTAAACAATTGCGCAATTTCTTGAAGTAGCAAGAAACAAACCTGTGTAATTTTATCCATAACGGACTGAGTTTGTAACATGCTCAGCTGCGGTTCAAGAAGCTGTTTGGTTAAAAAGGTTCTTTTAACATTTAGGATTCTCAAGCAATAGTGGGAGTCCTGTTACTATACATTGTGATACTCAAGCTGAAAAGGCTTGTGTGAAAGCTCCTAAGTATCACAGTAAGACCAATCACATTGATATAAAGTATAACTTTTGTTAGAGATATTATTGCACAAAACCATGTTGGTTTGCAATACATACACACACCCAATACGCTTGCTGATCATTCATAAAGGATATCCCAAGGGATATATTTATTGATTTGTTAGATCTATATGATTAAGCAAGATATAATGTATGAATATTGCAAGTTTTTGTGCATTCATGTATATATTTTCATTAGTATGTTTATTTAACTGTTTCTTTTAATAATATCATGTTTGATATATATTATAATACGTGTGTTTTTAGAAGGATGTATGTCATATAGACTGAGATTGGCCCTATCACACGGGCAATCGCCTTTGGCACAAGAAATGCGCAAAGATGAGACTAACTTATAGTAGTGAAGAACCCTTGAGAGAACTTGAGTTAAGATAGTAGCCTTAACAAAGTGTTAAGATGAGATCATAAACATGGATGATACATGTTAAGCGTATATTATGATCGAAGTAGAATCCCACTGTCTACTTAGTCTATAATAGCCAGATATGAGTTGCTTGATTGATTTCATAGAAGGGGTGATCGATCGAAGAACTCATCTTAGGCAACGAGGCTTGTCTAATTATATATCTGTATGGTATTTATAAAATTGTGATATACAATTGGAGATATATGAATAATACCATAGCACGTGTGTCATACCACGTGTGCTTTCGACCGGAAGGAAGTGAAGAGTCGATCCCTGTCTCTTCACTGTGTGATGCCTTTAATTGTGCCCAAATTACATTTGACTATATCTTGATATTTTGATTAGGTGTATGCTACTTTGAACATGTTACCAATGATCATGAATGATTCGGTCTAATGGGGCGTGTTTGGGAAAGCAACCTAATCAACGTAAAAGGATCTAAGTGTAAAGGGAAGACTAAAAATGTGTATCAAAGTGTGTGCTTGCAGGTATACCGATCATGTAAGGCAATTTGGACTATAACATGATAGTGAGACACATGAAGTTATGTCGGTGAACTCTTTTGATCACATAAACGATGTGATATAAATTTAAAGGGGTCAGAGTTACTGAAATATGATACAACAAATTATTAGTCTGGGGTACTGCAGGATACGTAACGAATGAGAATTATTTGAGCAACTATGTACCCTAACAGGTTATTAGTAATGTATGCTCGTATTCTTGCCGGTCGCACGACCTATTTGCCAAGTATGATGATACTTTGATGCAAGTGTGTATATGAGAAGATAGTGGGATGTTGGTACCACAAATTGATATATCTTAATTATGGGCGAGTGGGAGAATGTAAGAAAAAATATAAATAATTATGTATAATTATTTATTATTTAGTTAGTCCGCCAAAAGTAAGTTATAAAGTAAACGGTTATTAATTTTGAATTTGAAAATTAATAACTCCACCCCTTACTCTATATAAGATAGAGTTTGGTCAGAAGAAGAAGATAATATTCATAATTCACATGAACGCTTCCTTCTCTGAAATTCATAAATACACATATCAAAAAAATCTCAAGGGCTCTTAGGTTGTGGAAACAGAGGTCTATCTTCCAGTAAGAAGATCCACGGCTGCAAGATCATTAGGTTTCAGACAATTCAATTCCGTTGCATTTCAAGAGGTATTCCTGATAAACCTCTTGTCATTTATTTTATATTCAAATCTAATTAAATATTACAGTTTGCATTATAAAAGCTTTGATATATTACACAACTTTACTATTTCTTGTAGTATACAGTACATTTTGTCAAAGGTGGACAAATGCATTCAGTAAGGAGAAGATGCAGATGTGAAGATTAAGGATTTTTTTGCATACTTCATGGACCAGTGCAATCGTCGGGTGACGGGATTCGCCGGGTGACGGGGTTTGTCCCATTGACCAATTGATGGGATTCGTCCCATTGACCCTGAACCGTAATTAAACGATTGAAAACATAAATGAGTTATTTCTCAATGATTCACATTATTCACTTAATGTCAATAGGGAAACATGTAATTTAAGGATTTGAGCTTAAACGTTTTCCCAAACTTCCACTACGAGATGAGTAATTCTCCCAGATTTTACCAAGAGATTCATTTACTGGGGTAAAACCAAATTGGTTACCAAACCAGGAAAATAATCAGAATACAACTTTTTGTCTTCATTTCTAATACTAAAACTAGCTGAAAACTGCTTCTCAATATCTTCATAAAAAATCTGAACACCTTGAAGATGAGTATAAATGGGATAAATATGGGTAGTAAGATGTCACTTAATAATAATAACAGGTATAGCAAACCAAAGTTATCTGGTAAAAATAGTTTTAGAAAATGAACACCGTAACTTATCGGAGAAGGGACCTTACCGTAATAATATTGCTTCGAATGTAACTTCATTGATTCCATTGGTTCAATAGAAACAAGCAGCTGCTTTGTGTACATGTATTTTTTCAGTTTTCAGTTTTCTCTTTTTTGTGATTTCATTTTAACATTTTTGTACTGCTGTATTTTTTATGAAGGTAAGAGAGAGGTGAAAAAGGTGAAGGCTTTGGAAGCTGCTGAGGCGGCGAAACGCTTAGAAGAGAATAAATAAAATGAACGTAAATTAAGAAAAGAAGCGATGAAACTTGAGCGAGCAAGAATGGAGGAAAAAAAGCGAAAGAAGTTGCTTTAAATTAGAAGAAAGAAGAAAAGAAGAAAAGAAGAAAAAAGATGCTGAAATGGAGACAAAAAAGAGAATTAGATAGTAAGAAGAAAAGCATGAGAGAGAGAGAGAGACGAAAAGAAAGCGAATAGAGGAGAAATTTAACAATAAGAAAGTTGAAAAAGAAAAACAGAATTCGAATATCGTAAGATACGATTGTCTTGGATGAGTATTTTAGTTTATGTACCTTTCAGAGAGCGTTTGTTTATTAAATGGTCTTTTTTCTCTCCAAGATGTTAAATTGAATAACAATGAAGTGAAAAAGCATCAGAATATGGCTAAAGAAAGAGGAGATGATTCAATTTCAACAGCTAATACCCAGAAACCAAGAATTGATCACACAATACAATTTGACCATTCTATTAATAATACATACATTCCTTCCTGAAATTCATCTTGCTACTACCATTTCATTAATAGCTATAAATGAATTGATGTTGTTATAATATATACTGTTGTTCAATTCATTTATCTTATAACGTTCTTGCAATTTTAACATTTTGTCTCGTAATCTTAATGGATTTTGCCAACAATGTTTAAACTTCATAGAAATCCAACTAATAATGTATACTTAATAAACTTTAAGAGAGTAAAATGATACTGACTTGAAGATAAAAAAATAATATTTCTCATTAGTTGGGGTGAAAGAGATAGAAGGCTCAATGAATTTGTGAATAGCACTGGAGTTCAGGTGAAAGAATTAATCTCTACCGATGTTAGAAATATTGTTCTGCTACACAAATCTTATGAAAGAAATATCAATTTTAAAATGAGTCCATAGTGATAGCCGTAATTTTAAAATGAGTTTGTTTTTTTATATAGAGTTCAATGCGTCGGGTGATGGGATTCGTCGGGTGACGGGATTTGTCCGGGTGATGTGATTCGCTGGGTGATGGGATTCGTCGCGGTGATGGGACTTTACCGCGCTGATGGGACTCAATGCGCTGATGGGACTCACCACGCTGATGGGATTCATCGTTTTGGTCACAATCTGAGAGTAAACCGGAGGAGCAGTGCTAGTAGAGGCTGTAGTAGGGGGTATATAAGGTGGAAGTCCATGGGCTACTCGAAGCTCGTTCATGGCTGTCATCATATGCTCGTCTTAGGCCCGGGTAGTTAAAGGACCCGAGACACGCTTCTTCTTTCTCGGTTGGCCCATACCCGGTGTCCAACTCCTTTTTGGCGGATCCATAACCTCCTTGTCCGCTTCCTTCACCGCATCCACTTGCTCCTTGAGCGTCAAGTCACGAGTTTCGAATGTCCCACCACATTTACTCCGGGTCACTTTCTCTTTAAAACTTTCTGTTTAATTAAAGTCATGTAGAAAAAATTAATATTAAAGACAAATAATTAATAAAATTATGATTAAAAATTTATTTTTAAAATAAACTTACATCCGCAGTCTTGAAATTATGCGTCCTCCACTGCTTCGTCTTTTTATTTTTGCCTACAACCTCAAAAAAAGCCATCCATTTATTGAAGAGTGACTTTGTTCCTCAGTAGCCTCATCAGTCACTGTCATTGTGTCATCCGGGGTCGTCTTCAGAATATCCTGTTTCATTCAAAAAATTCAATTAATATTCTAAATAATCTCAAAACATATATAAAAAATTAACTACCTCGTAAAGAATATCCCTAGTTCGGGAATATTTTCGAGACCCTGCCCCACTATGGTTCTTGAGCTTCCTTCGATTTTCTCTACTCATGTTAGCCTGGTGCTTGTTTATTTAAAATTCAAATATTAATAACATTATGTAATATAAATAATCAAATCATTAAAGAAGTAATAATATACCTCCCCATAACTTACAACACTTCTCCCAAATCTCATCAGACATGTCACTCGGTTTCATCCCCAACAAGTAATAATGCTTCTTCACGTTATGTTTGTATTCCTTGTACCTGTATCGCATGGTAGCATCCAGATTACCAACAATATCTGCCCAATCTGACCCTCCTCTCCAATTCTCAATATCGAAAAATTCCTATATTCAACATATTAATTAAAGTTAAATAAAATGAATAAAATATCCTATGTATTAAAATTGGGGTTTAGTTTAGAAACTACGGATAACCGCTAGACAACTGCTTCTTTATCTGTTTGAGGTATTTTTTCCCATGATTTGTAGCAAGGTAGTATTCTCCCCTGAACAGTTATCCCAACCACCTGGCTTACGTGTTTCCCGTATTTACCGGAGGGATTACACGTGTCGTCGAGTACGCGAAAATCTACTGGCTAAGGATACCCGACTGCCTTTAATGCCAGAATGGCAGTTTTTAAGGATGTGGACCCCCTCGGTTTAACTTTTTATGTTTTAAATCAGATTTAGTTAATATAAATTTTAAAGAAAAAAAGTTTGGAAAAAAGTTGTATACCCTGTTGGGTGTTACAGGTGGTCAGATTTCAGTTTGGATTGTGGTTTGGATCGTCCCCTACCATCCCAGCCGTGGTTCCTAGCCAACACATTAGCCATCTAGTTTGCAATCCTAAATGTTGAATAAATATAATTAAAATACATAATTAAAAAAAAATTATTACAATACATAATAGACTATTAAATATTACATCGCCCAATTAAATAAATATTACATCACCAAATTAAACAAATATTACATCACCAAACTAAATAAATATTACATCACCTAATAAAATAAATATTAAATAATACAATAAAATATTACACCACCAAATCAAATAATAAAATAAATACAATAACAACCATTGGGACTAGCTCAATGGCCAGGACCTTGTCTCTCAAGATACCGGCGTTTGTTTGTGAGAGCTCTTTTTAGGAATTTCAAATATTTTGGTACCCCCTTGATAGCCTCTAAGAAAGGTATATTAATATTGAGCTTACTCATCATATTCATGAATCTTTCATATTCAGCCGTATC
Organism: Nemophila menziesii; assembly: GCA_029959085.1. Taxonomy (NCBI): domain Eukaryota; kingdom Viridiplantae; phylum Streptophyta; class Magnoliopsida; order Boraginales; family Hydrophyllaceae; genus Nemophila; species Nemophila menziesii. The sequence goes on along the minus strand of JARWIR010000011.1, from coordinate 31,551,799 downwards.
TCCTTTCTTCTGAACTCTGGAAGGGAACGGTGGAGGAGGACGGGTTTCTACTTCAACTTCAAAAATATTAATTTCATACATTCGGGATGAGTACCATCAAAACAATCACTTCGAATGAGTCTTATCATTGCGATGAGTACCATTAAAACTCTATAAACACGAAACTGAAGAAAAGTAAAAGAAATCAACTTCAAAAATATTTGTTTGATGAGATATCACGGACGAATCATCATTGCGTACTATTAAATTATAAAATAAGAATGAAACACAACAAAGATTCGGATTTCTTACCTTTTAAGATTTCCGATTTCGTTTGATGGGATCTCATGGACAAATCTGTAAATCTGGATCGGTAAGCACAGCAAAAATATCTGTATAATTGTATAATTCATCTTTGTGTGAATTTATTGTGAATCTGTAACTACTAGTTGATTGGGGTGAATTTCTTGTGAAAATCTAATATATCTGACCAACATTTTCGTGTTTTTATGTGGATAGATCGTATGAGTATCAGAGAGATAGGGAGAGAGTATTGTGTGAAAAAGTATAGCGTGTGAAAAATGAGGAGTCAGTTTTGAACGTTATGTTTTATTTTTTTGTTTTTGTTTTTATTTTGTTAATTGTACTGTAAGAGTAAATAAGTAATCTTGTCCTAATAGATTAAATGTTGATTTTTGGGGCAAGTATAATATTATTTTCATTTTTTAAGCCATTGACCCTTTAATAATTTATTAATGTTTAATCATAATAGAATTATAACCATATAAAAAAATTAAAAAATACTTTAAAAAATCACACCTATAAAAAAATATCTAAAAAATATAAAATATTGTGTTAATATTTATTAAATTGGTTATATGTTACTTAATGGAACAAATCTACTATTTTGATCTTTATATATATATATATATATATATATATATATATATATGTGTGTGTGTGATATGGAAGGAAAGGTGTCGCGTCACTTTGAAAAGTGAGGTAGCGCAATTTAGTATATAAAGAATAAAAAATAAAAAATAAATAAAGAACACATTTAATTAAGGGTCAATTACTTAAAGGGTCTTAAAAAATATTATTGTGCCACATAGAAGCTAGCCAATTCCTCTCTCCTACTTAGAGGCCAATAAGATATTCAATGTCATAACTACCCTTCTAGTTCATATAAGACAAAAAAAAATTATTTCTCTCTCCTCCACTACCATTACTCTCTCTTCTCCATTACCATTAATCTCTCTCCTCCTTTTCTCTCTCCTCCTTCATTAATTATCAAATAATTTCCAGCTCCTACCACAACCACCGATCACCGCCAAACACCTCCGACCACCGCCGGAAAAAGTTCTGAGCGTGGAATAAAGTTCTGAGTGTGGAATAAAGTTCTGAGCGTGGAATAAAGTCCTGAGCGTAGAATAAAGTTTTGAGCGTAGAATAAAGTTCTGAGTGTAGAATAAAGTTCTGAGCATGAAAAGAAGTTCTGAGTCTATGGTAATGGGCATGGAAAAAGTACTGAGTATGGGCTACTAAGCATGAAAAAAGTTGATGATTATCGGAAAAGTTCTGAGTGTCGAAAAAAGTTGTTGAGTATTCGAATTTTTTTTATTGACTGACTTTACTGAGCATGCTCGTTTTGTCGGTATCTTTACTGAGCATGCTCAGTAACTTGCTGAGTGTTTCTCGTAAAATCAGTAAAAGTGCTGAGCATTTTTCGTATAAAAGTACTGAGCATTTAGAGAAAAATATGGAGTTTAATACGAAAATCTATTTTACATTACAAAAATAAAATTATTACATTATAATTACAAGGAAAAAAAGAAAAAAAATATACAAACAACCTAACTAAACTCGTTTGACCAATCTGGTTAAACCAGATCTGAAAATCTGGAAAAAAAAAAGAAAAAAAAACAATACATTAAAATGCAACATTCCTGCTTCCATAAGAAAAATTGCTACACCCTTGCGTTTCACCTATTTTTTTTTTTTTTGGTCGGGAATTCCTTCAACAGATGCGAGTCACCCAATTAACCGATACCTAGTCTAGTAAAAGAGCCAGAAATATCATAAAACCTATCATCACAATTTGCCGCTTGCCTAGCATTTCGCGCAGCACGATCAGCCAAACCATTATGTCTTCGCGGGAGATGTCTGAAAAACAGATTCCCATGAGAAACGGCGATCTGTTTAATCCGCTTAACATAAGGCCGGACTTTCCACCACGCAGCTGGCAACGACTTGATACCTTGAATAAGATCAAGGTTGTCTGAACAGATAACAGCTTTACTCCCAAGATGGGCAAGACTCAGCTGAGCCGCTTCCAAGACTGCTATTGCTTCCCCTTCAGCTGCCGAATCTGTCCAGATAGGTTTGGAAAGAGTCACCCTTTGTCCTGAGATAGTGGCACGTTTCACTATCCCAATTCCACTAATCTCTGTCTTATCTTTAAAAGACGTTTCACCTATTTTAGTTTACGATATATTAATTTATTAAGATTCGAAATATGCAATTTATATTCAATTAACTTACATATGCTGCTTGCTAACCTGCACATGAGAAAGAAAGTAATAATCCCATGTGACACGATATGGAGTTGCAAAGATGTAAAGATCAAGACATGTCAAACTATGCTAACCTGCACATGAGAAATTGTAGTTTTACATTTATAAAATCCTTAAGCGTAGATCTAAATTGAATCAACAATCATTAAACATCAAAAAAATTAAAATCACATCAGAATTACCCAAATAACAAGGGATATAACAGTATAAAAAATCGAAACAAAGCAATTAACAGAAAACCCATGGTCACCGGAAATGGCTGACCACGAACAAGACCTGCGCCGTTTTTCTGAGAACCATGGTCACCGGTCTTCATCTTCTTCTCTTCTCGTTGGCATCTCCATTGTTTCATGAACGAAGACTTGCTTCGAACGGAGACGACGCTCCGATTTGGTTTTGCTGCAAAAACCAAAAAAAGGGAAGAGAGGGTTACGGGACTTGAGAAAGAGTAGAGAGAAATTAATTTTTAGGGTTTATTAAATAATTCTGAAAACAAATAGTATATATATAGAAAATAAAAAATAAAAAGGGGTAAGAAAGTAATTGGCTTTTTAGCCTATAGGGTTAAAATTAGTTTGTGGCCTTTAGTAAGAAGAGGCTATAGAGCCGGTCTTCTTAGGTCACGAGGTGGTCTCTTCAAGACCTTTTGGGTAATAATCTCTTTAATTAATCGAATAATGAAAGCTGAAGAAACGTGTATGCGGCCATCGATCTACCCTAAGTATATTCCACCCGCAGCCACTAATCTTCCCAAACATTCATAATCACCGGTATCCCTCCAGCGCCGTTCAAAGAATTTTTTTCATAACACAACGATGCACCTAATCTCTTTACAACACTATGAATTAAGAGAATACAACCACGTGTTTACAACATGGTGGATAATTAATGCAATAATCAGTAGGTAGGTCTATATTCAATCATCTTCAATGACTTAGCTTAGTTATCGATTTCAAAATGTCATTCATGTTAGTTGGTTACTATTTGTTTTGGATTTTGATGAAATAGGATGATAATAAAGATGATGTAAAGTTATTTGGTATTTCTATGATGTATCTTACATTCATATATCACGAGATCATATTCTATCATACATATATGTTAAGTGATTTGTCTTATGTGGTTATCAACTTGAGCCTTTATTCTCTTTAGATATGCACATTTCCTATGGTCAAACTAATTCAGGAAATATGAACACGGTGATGGAAAGCCATGAAATGATGATAGAAAAGGTTTAATACAATCGTTCAAGCGACCAAGATTTTGAGACCACACAAGCTCTTCAATTGTATAGATGGAAATATGAAATGTAGGTGGGTCGAAACTTGATTTCAAATTTTACTACCTAAATTTAAAGAGTACATGTTGATTAATTCTATACTTTGATGATATTATGCATGTGCTAAGCTCAAAATATACAACGAATCAATGCACACCATGTTATCCCCAAATAGATCAAGCTTACACGCGTAAGGGTTGAGGATGGTGGAATACAGTGTTCAATTAAACATAATGCCAACGAGAATACATTTGTTTTCGATTGAACAATCATTGATGTTTGTAGTAGTAAGGAGGTTTCATGATCAACCTTGTTTAGGTGGAGACTCAAAGACCCTGATCCTTACAAAATAACCGCCTGATCCAACAAATCAAAGAATCGCAAATTTGTGGTCCCTCGATGCCAAACTAACAACAACACCAACATCAGCACCATACAGTTTTCTACTGATTCACATTTGAGCATTAATAAATTTTGGTTGGTTAGAGATAATGATAGTTCTTTAGTTTTTTAGTTTTGCTAGAAATTTGTTGTAATATTATAATTGTTGTGGCAATGTTTGATTTTAACTGAAACAACTTACTATTTAATATCTGCTTGTAACTTACTAAGTGTTAAGAAGACCCTTGGTCGAAATCTTAGAGTAGAAGACAAGTAATTGGACTCCTTTTTCAATTCAAATTCGTTTCCTAAAACATAGGAGAGTGAATAAACACTGATGTCTTGTTCTAGTTGTAACTTCTTTGTTATTGGTTCGATTTTCGCCTACTTTATATCGAAACGACCGCACCAAAAAAAATACACTTTCTCTTTCGATTTCCCATCCAAATTCCTAGCCGATTTGAAGTCATCTTCACTTTAGTGGACGTGGCTACAGAATTTCAGATTTACTTGGCAGCTTTTTCTTTCCTATTTTATCTCCACTTTCTTTTATCTCTTAATTCCTTCCATATCTTCTTTCCTTATCTCTTTATAATTGATTTGGTATCTAATTAATTTCCATATATCATTAAAGTTTCACATTAACACACAAATTAAACCAAATATACTCTAAAAATAATAATCCATTAAATCAAGACAAGAAATAAGAATTTATCAAAATACAAATAAAAATCTATAACTGATTAACCATAAACACCTAAACTAATGTCTCCATCCTAGACTATGATATCACAAATAGGGAGACATCACCAGACCAAGGCGTACATTACGTGGTTCACTAGCAAACTCCTCACGTCAAATGTTTTACAACTAGTACCGTCAACTCGATGACGTAGCACATCTTCGTATATAGCCTTTCCGGTATGGTGGCAAATCATATCTTCGGCGATATGTCTCAAAGAATACAAACTCTATAACCTTGGCGCAATTGAAAAATAACACAATTTCTTATGTGGCACTTTCTTCCCCTTCTTTGGATCCCAACTTGGTTATACTAAAAATTTATCTAGTTTTTCTTTTTCCTTATTATACAAAACAAAATTTTTCAAACACACACTGATTTTAATATATCCCATGCCTAGACTTTTCATCTTTTTGTTGCACTCCGCATACGAAGCTAAAGTATGAGCTTCTAGCAAACCATGACCCAACAATTGAAGAAGGTCGATAAAAGAGGTGTTTGTCCACTTGTTCTTCACTTTCACATGCATTAACTTGTGTATGAAATAAAGGAACCCATCATAGTACAACCAGGGTACAACTCTTTCTACATTTCTTTGAACAACGAGTCAAAACACCCACGACCCTGTCCAGTATGATTCTCGTCACCTATCTCGGTGTCACCGATGTGGCATCCAACTTCAATAGTGAATCTCAAATCATCCAACACATTCAACATTTCAGTATCTATAATTGGGTCATTTACAGGAATTACTTCTTCTTCCTTGTGTTTCGTCCAAACCTCATATGATGACCAAAACCCACATTTATTAAGATTCGCTCTAACATCATCAATATGAATCTTTTTATTATTAAAACAATGATTATACAGACAAAATATTTTATCGGATATATCCACGTTGTCTTTCGCAAATAATAAAATCCCTTATACCCAACATATATTCCCCCGTAACAAAATTATTTGATTTAATCCAACTCGTGTCCATAACCGGATCCATTATTTAAATTAATTTAAAAATTTAAGTATAACGCTAACCAAATAAAAATAATAAAAATAATTCAATGATAACAATTATATCCAAAAAATATACATTATAACGCTACGTCCACTAATACACATTGCATTTATAATATCAAAGCATAATACAGCAATTACATAATTTAAAAAAAATATATTAAAATTTAAAAAATACCTAATTTTGGAGAATTTGATGGATACTTTTGATTGAAAGTGGGACCCACACATGTACGATGTAGTAGAGAAGTTTCACTAATGATGGAGCCGATCAATATTTGTGGATGTGGAAAAGGTTGGGAGCATTTAAGAGCTTTTGTTTTTTTTGGGTAAAAATCACCATTAATGGTGTTCTGCCCACTGGATTCTTTATATTAGATATTTTTTTGTGAGGACATTGTCGTCGCAAAATACATAGCATGTCCTCGCGAAAGATACTCAATTGCGAGGACAAAAATGTCGTCGCGAAAGATAGTATCTTTTGCGAGGACGAAATTAATTTTTTATTTCTTTTTCTTCCCTGATAATCCGACCCATAGGCGAGGACAAAACTTCTAGTTCTCGTATTATTATCGACAACATAGTTCTATAATTAGCAACGACAATATTCGTAGCTATTGATTGTTAAAATAGCAACAAAATATGTCGTCGCCTTACTATCTGTCATTAGCGACGACTTGTAACGTCAGTCTAGACTGTGCTAATTTGCGACGAAATTTGTCGTCACAAAAGATCATAATCATTTGTGACGACAAATTTCGTCTCTGATTATAGGACCAATAGGGACGGGTTCCTTTCTTTACCAGCGACAACCATGTCGCCGCTAAAGACAATAATTATTTTATTTCAATTTTTTATTAATTATAGAATTGACATTCATGTATTATTCGATTTATCAATAAATTTTCGATATAATAGTAAAACAAATTGCAAATTACTAATAGACCATCCTATCAATCGATAAATAATAAAACCATCATAAACATAAAAATAACTGATCGGACGAAATATTTTTAACAATAATATATTTTAAAATCGTAAACAAAACAAATATTACATGAAACTGAAATATAGAACAGAACGTACACGCATAGTAGAAATTCGAGTGATAATACGATAGTGCTTGCTGTTATTCTGGGTGCAACCGGTATCTCTAAACAATATAAATTCTATTACTATTCGATGCTCAGAAAACGACTAACGAGAGAAGTAGAGTTAGAGAGCTATCTGGTGTGTGATAATTCCTTTTTGTTGGTGTGTTTCCAAATCACCTTTAGCCTTTTTATATAGTACTAGTAATATCTCTTAAAAAACTGTTTGTAATAAATTCAATCATAAAACACGCCATAAAGTCTGTCATAATCACGTCCACCATAAACACAAAAACCGTTACTCTTCTCTTGGAAGCTGACATGAACATGGACGTTTTCTTTACAAGGGGGAGAACAGATCTGATTCGTACCTGTAACTCATGTGCCATAATTGTGAAAGTTACCGTGGGGGATGCGAGCAATCATAACAGTCTTTTAATGCGAGAGTTTCGGAACGTTGAGAATAATTGACACGAAGATGACAGACAAAGCAGGTCTGAAATGACTAAATCCCGGCTTGATAAGTATCCGCTCCCAAAATATATTTATTTTTATTTTCAATTCACCAAGATTTCCCAGCACCCCCACGACCGCATCGTGCCACCACCCATTTACTAGGTAGAGTTTTTTGTTGCGTAGTAAGATGGACCTCATCCTCAAAATAGTATTCAAAGGGGTTCGAACCTTGGTTGGCTACATTTCACAAGACCTAACTTTCCATCTAAGTTATAACCTCTATGTCTTAAACCTTTTTAAATGTATAAAAAGAGAAAGTATTGCAAACCAATATTTTTCCTATCTTTATTTTTGATATGGAACTTTCAAAAAAAACTCTTGGTTTTTCCTTTCTTCAAGAGCATAAACAAACCATTAAAAGTTTCTTTAGTTTTTAACATCATGGACTACCTTGAAGGTTCTCAATCTGCCCCTTGGGTATTATTTCAGTTTAAGGGGTCAATTTGCTAATGTTACATGTTGTGCTTGTGGTTTTGGCAGATTGGTTTGCATCGTCAAGGTGAGTTTTTATCTAGAGGTTTGGTGTATTGCATTATTATGTGGTTGGTTGCCCTTACTTTTAGTTAATCCTTGTGGGTTGCCAAAAATAATTACCCTTTGTACACTTCAAGTTATTGCTTTTAATTATGCTACATTAGCTTCTAGTGTAGCTTGCGATGATAACGTAGATCTCTTAACCATATATATAAGTCTTCTAGATCTTCTTGTTGTGTCCAAAAAAAAGTGTCTTCTAGATCGTGCATCTCATATTGCATTCATGCATTGTTAGGTGTAGGGATGTATAAGCCGCTTGCGAGCAGCTTGAGTTCGGTTCGGAGAAAAACTCGTTCGAGATCGACTCGAATATTAACAAACTCAAGGTCAAGCTCCATTTTAAGCTCGATAAGTAAACGAGCATATTCGAGTTCGGCTTATGAGCTCGTTTAAAATAATGAATTATAAATTAATAAATTTTCTACTTATAAATATATTATTAAATCTACACTATCAAATTGAATATTTTTTATTTTTTTACATATCTATTTTTTATTCATGTATGATGTTTATTGACAGAACTTGATAAAAAAGTAAAATAGAATGCTTTGTTCAATGTAAGATTTTCTCGGAGAAATATGAAAAAGAGTAGATAAATAATATCCATTACAAATGTTTATAACAAGAATCACATGTTAAATTACAACAGCAACTTAGATCGATATAGTATCGACACGTTTTATTGGGAAATTAAAAAGCATGCAGAATAATTGAAAATTACAACCTTGAACAACCGTTAGGTTACGCTAATGGGAAGTAAATGCCTGGAGCTCTTCATCACTTTCAAAAATGGACATGACATTTTCATCCAAAGTCACTACAGCTTCTATTCCATCCCCACTGTTGTCTTCAACTAACACGAATGAATTTCTCTACAATAGAGCTCCTAAAGCCACTTTTATAGGTCTTCCCGATCCAAAGTCCAAATGGTTTAGTTCATATCCGCAGAAGCTCGTACAAGCATACAAATTCATAACTTGAAAGTTAGAATCTGTTGTAATTTTCTATCAAGATTATCTTCAAATCACACCACTCAATAACCACAAACACAAGAAATTAAAGCGAGAAAGTAAGAACACAGATTTTATTGTGGTTCAGTCCAAATCAGACCTACATCCACGTTGAGCTCCGATGAGAGGTGCTCGGCTACTAGAAATCACAAGAGATACAATATTTCAGTTCACCTTACAATACAAACCACACAATCGAATGAATACCACTTCTAATCTAACTCTCGAACCCTAAACAGATGAATAAGGCTACCTAGTGATTAATCAAGATGATTATCACAAATTACACGAGATATTACAATCAAGAAGCTATCTAATCGATTACAAGAAGAATCAGAGATTGATCTTCTACAAGACTAGGGTTAGTGTATGAGAGAGGCGAGAGAGAACGCGGAAGTTGAGAGAGTAAGGGTTATGACTTCGGTCAACCCTCTTTCCCTTATATATGAGACAAAGACCACGAGCGAATGAGAGCCATTGGATGGTAATACGATCAAACGCACGAGATTAAGCCACGTATATGCCACGTCAATAAGTAATCAGCCTATTAAAACATAACACTTCACATAATATATATACCCACATATATATATTCTTCAATCTCCACCTTGAAGTGTTAAATCTCCACCTCCACCTGAAACTGCACCTCAAGGATTTCTAGCCAGCCTAAGCCATCTCCATCATCATCTCAGCCCAAAACACCTGCAAAATATCAACCAATAGAAAGCAAATCCAAGCAATGCTTGAACTTGACATTAGTAACAATTTTAGTACCAAAATCAGCAGGATTATCCTCAGTAGCAACCTTTAACAACTTAACTTCACCACTAGCCAGTATATCTCTTATATAATGATACTTAACATCAATATGTTTGGTCCTTTCATGATATACTGGGTTTTTACTCAATTGAATTGCACTTTGACTGTCAGAGAATATAGTAGCTTTACCTTTCACTATACAAGCCTCAGATAACAGATTTTGAAGCCAAATTGCTTCTTTAGAAGCATCAGTTATAGCCACATATTCAGCCTCAGTAGTGGACAAAGCCACTATGGGTTGAAGTTGAGACTTCCAAGAAATACAATTACCTCCAAGAGTGAAGCAGTAAGAGGTAGTAGACTTTCTTGAGTCTCTATCTCCAGCAAAATCTGAATCTACATATCCAACTAACTCAAAAGGTATATTATGGTTTCCATAACACAGTCCAACACCCAAAGTACTTCCAACATATGCAAGAACATGTTTTAAAGCACACCAATGATCCCAACCAGTATTTGACATGTACCTGCTCAATAGAGATATAGCAAAGGACAAATCTGGTCTAGTACTAATCATAGGATACATGAGGGACCCTATAACATTAGCATATGGGACAGTATCCATCTTAATAATATCAGACTGAGACTTGGGGCACAAATCTTTAGATAAAACAAAATGACCAGCCAAAGGAGTCATAACAGTTTTGCAATTCAAGCTACCAAATTTTGAAATTACTTTTCTCAAATAAGGTTCCTGGTGAAGCTTAATCATGCATTTATCTCTATCTCTATCAATCATCATCCCTAAGATTTTCTTAGCATTTCCAAGGTCTTTCATATCAAATTCCTTACTAAGTTTCCTCTTTAACTCAGATATATACTTAAGGGACTTAGAAATAATGAGCATATCATCAACATAAAGTAGAACATATACATGATGATCACTTTTGACAGATAGATACAAGCAAGCATCATAATCAGATCTCACATAGTCACATTTAAGCATAAAAGAATCAAACTTCTTATACCATTGTCTAGGGGACTGTTTTAAGCCATAAAGAGATTTTTTCAGTAAGCATACATGATCAGGCAATTTAGGGTCAATAAAACCCTCAGGTTGTCTCATGAAAATTGTTTCATCTAGGTCACCATGCAAAAAGGCAGTCTTAACATCTAATTGCTCAATTTCTAGGTTATAACAAGCAGCAAAAGCTAACATAGCCCTAATAGTCTTAAACTTAACCACAGGAGAGAAAATTTCATTGAAATCAATACCTTCCCTTTGAGTATAGCCTTTTGCCACCAACCTAGCTTTATACCTTGGAGGGTCAGTCTCAGAGATGCCTTCTTTGAGCTTGAACAACCACCTACACTCCACCACTTTCTGTTTAAGGGGTAGTTCAGTGAGAATCCATGTATTATTATCATGTAATGATTTAATCTCTTCCTTCATAGCTTTTTCCCACTGTATGCTATCCTCTGCCTCCATAGCATCCATATAGGATGTTGGTTCAGAGTTTGTGACCTCAATTGAAGCATTCAAAGCTGTATATACTAGATCTGCATATGAGTATCTTGAAGGAGCTCTGGTTTCCCTTCTAGTCCTATCTCTGGTGAGTTGATAGTTCTGAAGTTGCCCTGTTGAAGACTCAGGAGGATGTTCCTCACCCTCATTGTCCTCAGTAGCTTCAGCTTCATCATGGGGAGGGCTTGGTTCATCTCCATGATCATCAACTGGACTGGAAGACTCAGGCTCCACCTCTTTCTCAATTCCCACCACCTGTTGAGGTTGTGCAGGTTCAGGCAAAGCATCATCACCTGTACCTGTATCATTTTTGAAAGGAAATGTTAGTTCATCAAAAATTACATCTCTACTAACAATAACTTTGAAACCCCTACTATCTTTTTCCCACAGTCTGTAACCCTTTACACCATGTTGGTTTTGATAACCCAACATTATGCATTTGATAGACCTAGGGTCTAACTTACCCTCCTTTGTGTGTGCATAGGCTGCACACCCAAAAGGTTTAAGAAAAGACAAGTTTGGTTTCTGCCCCTTCCAAATTTCCATAGGAGTCTTAAGGCCTATTGATCTGTTTGGACTCCTATTAACAAGATATGTGGCTGTATAAAGAGCTTCTCCCCAAAATTCTTTGGGTAGGCCTGAGGTGAAAAGCATACATCTGACTTTTTCAAGAAGAGTCCTGTTCATCCTCTCAGCTACACCATTTTGTTGTGGTGTATGCCTAACTGTCCTGTGTCTCAAAATTCCATTAGTCTTACAATATAAATCAAACTCAGTGTTACAAAATTCAAGACCATTATCAGTTCTCAAAACTTTTAAAGTTAAACCAGTTTGATTTTCTTCCAAACACTTCCATTCTTTGATTTTTTGAAAAGTTTCATCTTTAGTTTTAAGTAAAAAGGTCCAGACCCTTCTACTAAAATCATCAACTAAAGAAAGGAAGTATTTGAAATTACCATGAGCATCATACCTCTCAGGACCCCAAAGGTCTGCATGAACATATTCAAGACAAGCCTTGGAATTATGAGTTCCAGGCTTGAAACTTACCCTATGTTGTTTACCCAACACACAAGTCTCACAGAAGGGGAGGTCCCCAACTGTATCTTTTCCAAGCATACCTTGTTTGCTAAGGACACTGAGTCCTTGTTGACTCATATGCCCAAGCCTTAAGTGCCACTTTTCAGTGATTGCCTGAGATGAAGCATTAGTAACAGAATTCACAGAACCAACTATATGAGTACCATCAAGGACATATAGGCCAGCATGTTTAACACCAGATAAAAGCAATTTACCATTCTTATAAACATGAATAACACCTTTAGACACATTTGAAACACAACCAAGATCATCTAAAGCACCCAAAGAAATTAAATTTCTTTTCAAATCAGGAATATATCTAACATTAGTTAATTCAATACATTTCCCAGAACCCATTCTCAATTTAATCTTCCCAATACCTTTAACCTCACAAGTGTTGTTATTCCCCATATATACAGTTTCATTGTTCACATAAGACAAGTCATGAAATAGTTCAAGTATGGGACACATGTGAAAGGTACAACCAGAATCAAGTATCCAACTAGCATGCTCAGACAAATTGCTCACATTCAGGACTTCAAATACATCATCAGTAGTCTTAGGCATACTAGCAATATTAGATTCATTATTGTTCAACTTGTTTTTCAACTTATAGCAATTTTTCTTTAAATGTCCAGCTTTCCCACAATGAAAACACTTCCTAGTTTCTTTATTCTTAGAACTAGTGGTTTTCTTACCTTTCCTATTCTTAGCTAAGTCAAGTGATTGAGTAGTATCTGTTCTAGGGTTAACATACATGTTAATACCAGTTCTTTTAAGGGACTTTAATTCATTTTCTCGGGTCTTAAGTGCAGTAACAACTTGATCATAAGTAGGGACAGTACTAGCATATTGAAACACATCTTTCACAACTTGAAAAGATTCAGGTATAGCATTCAAAAGAATCATACATTTACTAGTGTCATTTAAGGCCATAGTGGTTCCTTTCAGAACAAGGGACATCTTAGTAAATTCATCTAAATTCTCATCAATAGATTTAGAAACATCCATTTTATAATTAAACAAAGAACCTTTCAAGAAAGCAAGATTAGGAACAGATTTAGAGGCATAGAGAGTTTCGAGTTTACCCCACAGCTCAAGAGCTGTATCAGCACCATCAACTTGTCGAATGACAGAGTCAGAAAGATTCAAGAAGAGGATATTATATGCTTCTTCTTTGATTTGTGCTTCTTTGTCAAGTTCTCCTTCACGCCACTCTTTAATGTCCTCAATAAGAGCACTTCCCACTTTATGATGAGAGAGTAGAACCCTCATCTTTTTCTGCCAAACACCGAAATCCATCTTACCATCGAACACGGACATATCGATTCGTGTAGAGGTAGTCATCGTATGATTGAAACAAGAACGGAGAGAAATCGAATAAAACCCACGAGATGAAATTAGGCGAAACCCTAATTTTTCAAGAACACCGATTTGAAAACCTTAATCTGATAGCCCAAGATTAATACTCAAGCTCTGATACCACTGTTGTAATTTTCTATCAAGATTATCTTCAAATCACACCACTCAATAACCACAAACACAAGAAATTAAAGCGAGAAAGTAAGAACACGGATTTTATCGTGGTTCACTCCAAATCAGACCTACATCCACGTTGAGCTCCGATGAGAGGTGCTCGGCTACTAGAAATCACAAGAGATACAATATTTCAGTTCACCTTACAATACAAACCACACAATCGAATGAATACCACTTCTAATCTAACTCTCGAACCCTAAACAGATGAATAAGGCTACCTAGTGATTAATCAAGATGATTATCACAAATTACACGAGATATTACAATCAAGAAGCTATCTAATCGATTACAAGAAGAATCAGAGTTTGATCTTCTACAAGACTAGGGTTAGTGTATGAGAGAGGCGAGAGAGAACGCGGAAGTTGAGAGAGTAAGGGTTATGACTTCGGTCAACCCTCTTTCCCTTATATATGAGACAAAGACCACGAGCGAATGAGAGCCATTGGATGGTAATACGATCAAGCGCACGAGATTAAGCCACGTATATGCCACGTCAATAAGTAATCAGCCTATTAAAACATAACACTTCACATAATATATATATACCCACATATATATATATTCTTCAGAATCCTTTGGTTTGTCAACAAATTCAAGACTCTCTAGGAGCTGTTCATTCAGGCTCATCCGTTTACATTTCTCGTACAACTCTAATTTACCCCTCCTTAGATTGTTAACCAACCTCGACAATTTCATTTCTTCCTCGTTGATAATTGGTGTATGAAAAAATAAACTCAAATTTCCTATTGAATTTTGTGGAAGCGGAGGTACAGTTAGGCGTCGCATGTTCACGATTTGTGTTAAAACAGATGGTGTGAATATTTCCGACATCACCATTGTTGCGGCTATTGCACGTTTACAAAGAAATGCCGTGATAACTTCTACCTTAGTTGGGTTTTCCACTTCCGATTCAGCAGCGGCTAATTTCTTGAGTTGAGCTATTGATTTACCTGAAAATTCAAACCTTTTACAGACACATAAATCGTCTCTTAGCGTTCCAAACAATGGGGTAATACTTGTATCCTTATGTGGATATATTGATGTTCCGACGAATTGTGGCAATGGTGGTTCTTCTTCACGTGACATGGCTGCCCAATCTTTCAGAAAAGTTGATAATGTTGAACCATCACCTAACTTACGTGTCATGCAAATAGCGAGAGCTTTACCTCCACAGTCAAAATGGTTTAACTGAACAACCACAAGATTATCTTTGACTAAAGGACTAAAAGGTGGGAATTCAGTAGGAAAGACGATTTCCTGAACAGTTGAATGAGGTTGTAAGAGAAGTTGCGCCATTGGTAAATTGATTCGTTTTTCTAAGAATGTAACTCCTCTATCATTGCAATCAACATAGAGGTTGTCTTTTAAGGTTCCGGCAAAAGGATAGTAGGATTTTAAAAGTCGTGATAATAATCTCTCGAAAAGCTTGGTGGTGTCAAATGAGGAGATATTATCGTTATGTGGATAGAATAAGACTATGGGAATATATCTGTTGGTCATTGATTGATCCATGAAAGAGAGTTTGTAAGAATTGAGTGAAGATGGTGTTGGAGATGAAGGTTTAATCATCTTTCCAATAGAAATCAGTGGATTTTGAGAAGAATTAGATGTATCCATTCCCTTTTATGTCTATTACATGAGTAATTATATTGCGATTATATGGGTAGTTGTTGTTCTTACTTTGTCAATAATTTGCTTGAGCTGCCTCGCTATTTTGTCATCCACTTTAACATATTGTGTTTGTCGAGTAAAGTGTATTGCGACTATACATGTAATTGTTCTTATCTTTTCAACAATTTGCTTGAGCTGCCTCGCTATTTTGTTATCCAATTTAACATATTTGTGTTTGTTGAGTACAGTGTATTGCGACTATACGAGTGGTTGTTCATACATTTTCAATAATTTGCTTGAGCTGCCCACTAGTTAATCTCTCTTTTTGGTTTAGGTTAGGAAGGATATTGCAACTCAATTATATCTCATATATAATTCGGCGGAAATAAAATTGCAATAAAAAAAACCATCTAGTTGCGATTTAAGAGTTTAAACGGAAACAAAGCTTCGATTACATACCTTAAGCCGTTGTATGAAAAATCGAATTGCCTGATCGTAACTTCTAAAACTTGAAGCCTCCACGCTTTGCACACCGAGCTTGATCTTTGCTTTCAGAATCCAATTCTGACTTGGAGATAAAATACCTTTTTGTTATCTGTGAGTTTTTTTTTTCTTGGAAGAAAACTGATGAGAAGATATTCCAATATAATGACTATCATTATATTCTTATAAACCCAACAAAAAGAAAATGAAAAGACAGAGAATGGGAAAAGTCAGGAACTTATAATGAAATTAATTATCATAATAATCTGGTCCATTACCACTTGTGAAGTGGTCTTGGACCTTCTTCATTATACAAAACACTTGACTGACCCAGCGGTTAGTAACACATTGCATACCACTAGAGTTACGTTGTTCGAACCACGTACTTGTCAATTAATAGTTTTTTTTCTTTCTCTTTTGTCTTAAACCGGTCTTATATCAGAATATTAATTTGTGCTAGCAAATTAATATACCAATATTCCAAGTATATAATTAATTAATATTTATTATCTAATAATAAAATTAATTAACGTCATGAAGCAAGTTCAATGCACTCGTTAGTGTGCGACTACGTGGGTTCATCGTTAAACCGGTAGTAGTTAATTAAATTAACCACTAATCGAGGTTGGCGTCTAACAACACTCCCCAACGACCGGATAACGTGAAGTAACTCTGTACAAAGAACCCGGTGAAAGATCATATACGTATTCCCTCTATCTTTACAGCTCCGGATTTTCATGGGATATGGTACAACCAGGGCCGGCCCGGGGGCAAGGCAACCAAGGCGGTCGCCTTGGGCCCCGGATTTTTGAAGGCCCAAAAAAAAAATTAGTAACTAACTTATAGTATATATATATATATATATCTTAACGCTTACTAAAATGATGTATATATAACAATTGGCCTAGTGGAAATGAAAATTTTTGTCTACGGGTAGGTCATGAGTTCGAGACCATGCTCTATGCATTTTGTTAAAAACCGGATAAATTATTTTAATATGTATCGAAAAAGGCCCCAATTTTTTTCTCGCCTTAGGTACCCGAGACGCTCGGGCCGGCCCTGGGTACAACTGTCAAATCCCATTTGGAAAATCAAACTACGTTACACGTCGATTATCAACGATTGACGAATGACCTAAAAAACTCCTTTCTTCATTCATTCTATCACCTTGGCCAAGGATTCGATACAATCGTTATAATCTTATGACATCGTAGAGCTCAAACTCTTTACCTAGAGTTGATAGAGTCCATCTTGACTCATCCCTACGAGCATATATACTTAGCTATGTCCAATATCCTTTCGACTAGCATTATGACACACTAGTAGTCCAATATCAAAACATAACAAGCACATACACAACTATAGTGATGATCTCAGGTCAAAGGATTACAAGTATAAAAATCCTTATAGAGATTAACCTACTTGACAGTTCAAGGTAATTAACATTAGGACTCTCTAGTTTTAGTCATTTCGATAATCACATCTCTATGTGCATTATCTATGCACCTAACTCGGTAAACGAGAACTATCGATATTTATCCAATAAATACTTGTTAGCTACATATTAATCTAACCGGATTATCGAGGTCCTAACTCGATGATCCTACGATTGAGGACAAGTTTAGATTAAGTCCTATGAGCTAGATTCTCATTATCATAACACCTTATGATATCTAGTTCATAACTTAATCAAAGGATCTGCCTTCATATTATGTGGATTAATACCATAATCATAAAAACTTGCCATAGATTCAAGGAAACAATTTCTTTAATCAAAACTGTTGGAATAACTATTATCGTGTACAGTAAACACTTGTGTTCAATTTATTACAAGACGATCGGGGCTAGGGCATAATTCCAACAATCTCCCACTTGGCCTAGACCCAATCGTTCAAGTACCATAATTCATAAACAGTCTGTTCTCATCAGAATCTTCTGATAGACACACTTAGATGAATAGATATACAGCGTGTTCCTTCCTTCTACCTATTCAATGTGAACATCTTCATGTTCAATTATATCTCGAATCAAGCGGTACTACTGCAGAATTTGTTTGGATCTATAGTTTATTCTAGGTTTCTTTAAACATACAATATCTCAAATATTGTCATTGTATAAAGAAACAATATCTACATTGTGAAAACCACATTATTTATATATAAAGAACTATTTTATCCAGACCACTGGCATATTCGCATCTTATGTTGCTATGTATTCTACTTCTGGTAACCGAAATCTGCTACAGTGTCTTGATTGGAACTATTCCAATTTATTTCTCCTCTATATAGACACAACCATATCTTGATTTGCTATCATCCACGTTTGAAGCAAAACAAGCATCTATATACCCAATTAGCTTCAACTTATATTCTCCACATATGAGGAATGTGTCCTTAATACTTCTTAAGTACTCAAGGATAGTCTTTACTACTTTCCAACATTCCTCATCAAGGTTACCTTCATACCTACTCGCTACTCCTAGCGTGTAGTGTATTTTTGCCCTTATACATTTTCATGGTATGCTGGATAGATCCTTATTGTTTAAACAAATAGGACTAGACACATTCATTCTCTTACTTTTAGGGTCCTAGGTCGAACCCTTCCACTAAGAGTAATTCCAAAGCCTATTGTTAAATAGCTCATCTTGGAATTTCCATGTAATACTTCAAAAATAGTATAAATATACTAAGATTGATATAGGTCAAGTAGCTTCTTTAACCTATCTCTATAGATCTCAATTCAAAGAATATAAGCTACTTTTCCTAAATCTTTCATGGAGAACTATTAGACAAAAAACTTGGTTTATCTGCTTGGTTGGTATATCATATCCTTATGTGATAATATGTCATCTACATATAACACTAGGAAGATGAGTGTACTCCCACTAGTCCTTTGTACTCTTATGACTCTTACTCTAAAATCATAAAATCAAACTATTTGATTGTATAAAAATAGAATAATCCAACTTAGTGACATTTGCTGAATCCATTAAATGGATTTTTGGAACTTGCATATTTTATTATGAATAAATGGCAATATGAGACCTTTAGGATTGGTCTTAAGGACGTCATAGACTCCCATTCAGTGAAAACGATTTTCACATGATATTACCATATCTCATAATAATAGTATGTAGTTACCAATAGTAGAATCTGAAATAAACTAAGCATTGCTATGAGAAAAGGAATTCACCACAATTAATGTTTTCCTTTTGATTTAAACGCTTAGCAATTAGAAGGACGTTATAGGTTTCTACCTTACCGTCTACTCCAATCATTTCCCTAGCACCCATTTACTATAAATGGATCTTATATCTATTGAAGATTCAGACAGAGTACTATACTTTGTTAATTCTTATAGATACTAATTCAGATTCTATGGTTCTTAACCACTTGTCACTATCTAGACTAGTCATAGCCTCTTCATAGGGATTTAGGATCATCACTTGATGGGGTTATCATCTATATGATCCCCTCATCAACTATCACCATTATTACAATTGATTTTGGTGTATGATGATATCTATATAACCTATAGGAAGCTTGTGTACAATAAATTCTTCTTTCTCTTGACTTTGTTAACTTCCTTGTTCCAAAAGAGGTTCAAATCGTCCCTAATTCCTCAACGTTTGAGACTTGAACCTTAAATGAAACTATTAACACAATAAGGAAAGAAAGACTGGCATGCATCTGATGCTATTCAGCTTGTATAAATAACTCTGAAATCTTTATTTCATTTTGATCTATTTCTACATTATGAATCCCTTCACTATGGAATTCCAATCTGGAGAGGTTGTATTACTTACCACAAACTCTTTGTGTTCTGAATGGTGTAGAAATATAATCATATTATTTTCTTTGGGTATCGAATAAATCTATATTTGAAAGATCTCAACTCAAGCTTAACCATCATAAGTCATTTAGCATAAATCAGAAAACTTCAAACTTCTACCATTTGAGGTTTAACTTATGTTATCTCCATATCACATATGGATTTAATCGACTATTTAGTGGGACCTAAGATTTCATGAAGTATGCAATTGACTTTAAAACATAACCCCATAAGAACATTCGAAAATCAGTGAATCTTATCATGGATTGCACTATATCCAATAAAATGCAATTTCTCTTTCCGAACACACCATTAATCTTGGTATTCCAGGATATGTTAACTGACACGAAATATAATTTCGTCATAGATAATCTATAATGCATTGCTAAGATTTTCACCTCTACAGGTTGATATCTTACTTCCTCCATACTCTTATATATTTGCTTTCAACTTCACTCAATAGTAATTTAAACAGTTCAAATTATTTATATTGGTGTTACATTTGGTAAACACAACTATATCTGTTATATAGTTAGTGAAGGAGATGAAGTAAGAATATCTATCTTTGGATAAAGTTCGGACTGACCACATACATCAATATATAATGGGCATAAGAACTCATTAGCACTGTCTCTATTTTCATCAAAATGAGATTTAGTCATATTTCAGTGAGATAAGTCTCACAAGTTTCATATGATTCAAAATCATATTCTTCAAGGAAATCTTCCTTGTGAAACTAGTAATCTTTTTCTCACAATTTATGACTTAGTCTATAACACCAAAGATAAGGTTTGATTAGTATGATTATATATTTTGATTTATGACCAGAAACAACTATAACACTGCTACGTAGTTACTTTAGGCAATTATAATCACCATATTGTAAGTATCCAATGGGGTGTAATTCATCACTATGGAAAACTCCATTGGTCATTTTATATTACATTAATACACCATAACTATCTTATGATCAAATGACTATTTTGTTCAAAAACAATTTTACGAACAAAAATAGAGTTTTCTTACAATATATTTAGCTATATGCATCTTTAAAGAATTAGTTATTACAATTGTGGCTGCAACAATTGCTCCATTACCGAAATTGTAATTTAACTTCTCTTATTCTTATTTGTCTATTAATCTTTAGAGTATGCAACATTTTGCATATTTCTAAACTACTACGAGTATCCAATAACCTTTCTGTGTAATTAATACAAGTTCAAGAAATCACGGATACAATTTCCATTAATGCGTTTACCTTGTTTCTTGGTATTAGATGACTGGTATCTAACGGTCATACTAAGTTACTTATAAATATTCTAAATATATTAAAGGACTCATGGGAATATCATGCTTAAAACGTCTTTCAGAGTTCATAGCTCATGGATACAAGAATATACACTTAGTACCATTACTAGGTTCATATTACTTTAGAGATGCATCATATACATTCTATTCATCCTCAAGAGAGACTTTAGTCAATAGCTCATTGAGCATATCAATGAGTCTCATGTGCATAAGAAAGACTCTCAAGTTGTGGTCACAAATCTTGAGATTACAACCAACTTGTGATGATTTGAGAAGTGATTCGCAGAAATAACGAGAAAACAAATCATAGGAAGGAATAGGGAACAACGCTTTAAGAACACTATTATATAACTGTCAAAGATATGGACTGTTATCTTAGAGATATATAATTGGAAACTTTAAAACATGAATGAGCCCCCTGGTAGTCAGTTTGTTTCTTACGCATAATTAAAGTGGATAACGAAACTTTAAAACATGAATGAGCCCCCTGGTAGTCAGGTCGTTTCTCACTCATAATTAAAGTGTGGTACATTACCTATTTTATCAAATAAAATGCGAGACTCAAAACTATTTAGCCCCCTGGTAGTCAGGTCGTTTCTAATAAGTTTTGTTGATTTGATCCATCCCATAATAGAATATTATCAATCTCACATCATATGGGTAGTCCAGACTAAAAACGTAAATTAATAAGTTAATCCTATTATCAAACAATCTAGAGTTTTATAATTTGTACTCGAACTACAAGTCCACCTGGTAGTCAGATCAAAACTTGTAAACTTAACAAATTTGAAACTCTCTTTACGATGGACAAGTCTCACGAAATATCTAATATTTCGTCTAAATAAACTCAATAATTTTAATGACAAGTGGGAATAATTTAGAGTTAAAAATTCTAAACTATGGAATGGAAGCGGTGTTCATAACGTCGCGAGAGCAACATAATATTTAAGGTATAAACAAACTGATTGATTAGATCAACAAGTTCAATTGATTGGTCGAGGCGTGTAATTCCAAAAATTACAAAATTAATACAGTTGATTTATAATAATTTATCAAAATAAATAAAATAAATCAACTTATAATTTAATAATCATTAAACACTATAATGATATAATTCTCGATGGCACCTTATCATTATAATTAATCTCAAAATTTTAATGGTCAACGTACAAAAAAAATGATTACCAACATTCAATCAACAAAATTTTTATATAAAAACAATTTTTATACACCAAACAAGAACGTCCGCCACAGAAAAAAAATACCTTTTTTTCTCTCTCTCTCTCTCTCTCTATATATATATATATATATATATATATATATATATATATATATATATATATAGAGAGAGAGAGAGAGAGAGTTGAATGAAAAATGAATTGAAATTGTGAAGAAAGTTGTATATATAAGTGGGGTTATAATGGGTTGATGGGCGGATAAATTAATAATGCTATTAGTAGTCCAATACTCTCTACTATATATGAGCAAAGTATATAAAAAAAAAAAGACAACCTAATACTTCGGATCGGGTTCAACACCCGCGGTTTGGGCTGTACCAAACCCATGGTCCGACCCAAACCCCGAAAAAACCATTTTAAGACCCTATAGGGTCAATGGGTCGGCGGGTGCGGGTTTTTTAGCGTCTGATAGGGCCGGGTTGGTCGGGTTTGCGGGTTTTGGGTTTCGTTTGAGCAGCCCTATCCCAATTAGCCCTCGAATAAGCATAATCGAAAAATAGGTGCTTATTTGACTAAAAGTCTTCCCCACATAAATTAAAAAGAAGATTCAACTCCAAATAAGTCATGCGATCCTTAGTTTTAATCCTCTCCCTCAAAACCGTCCAAACAATAATTGCATTTTTAGGAAATACGCACGAGTCCCAAATAATATTCGCCCAAGGTTTAACAAAAAAAATTCGACGAAATAAATCATAATGTTTTTTATATAAAGCATAAAATTCCTTACTTGATATTTCATGTGTAATGTGGCGCACATTTCCCGAAGCCAATATACTCTCCCGACCTTCTACTCATAATGACCCACAAATAATATCCTTTAGCTCCAAAACATTTTTTAAAAGAGGGGAATCTCACTTTTTCGGTTGTCATTCCCAAAATCCACAATCTTGAAAATATTCTCCATGAATCCATCTAATCCAAAGTGAATCCTTTTTATCCACAATTTTCCAAAGCATTTTTAAAAGTAATGCTTTGTTCCATGCTTCTAAATCTTTTAACCCAAGTCCACCTTCTTCTTAGAGTACACAAATCTTGCTCCAACTAACTTGAGGTGGTTTATTATCCCAATAAAAAATTCGGCAAATGTTCATCACACGATCTCGAAAACCGATCAGAACCAAAATATACTAAACCAAAAACAAACAACTCCTTGGAGGACCGATCTTATAAGTTCTAATCTCCTCGTAAAAGAAAAATAAGAAACTCTTCAAGATCTCACATAACCTTATACTTGTCAAAAAGAAGTTATAATCTCCTGAAAGCAAACTGGAAGAGTCAAACGGGACACCAAGATAACGAAAAGGAATGACACATTTATCCAAGAGTGTAGGTGTCAAACAATTTTCAGTTTCATCATTTGATACCCCAATATAATAAATATTAGACTTTTAAACATTTAATCGAAGTCCCGAACAATCTCCAATAGTATTTAAGTTATCCATAAGAATTTTTATTGACTTATTATCTCATTTTGAAAGTAGCATTAAATCACCCACAAAGGCTAAATGTGTAATGTTTTTCTTCTCACATTTAGGATGATATTTGAAATTAACACTCGTATTTTTCTTTAGAATTATAGAGAAGTATTCAAGACAAAGGATAAAAAGATAAGGAGAAATAGGATCACCTTGTCTTAATCCTTTTTGGCCTTTAAAGAATCCATAAATTTCTCCATTTATAGCCACTGAATAGTAAGGAGATGAGACACAAGACATAATCCAACCCACAAATTTTTTCGGAAAATTTAATCCCTTTAGTACCTCATGAAGGAATTCCCAAGAGATCAAATCATACACCTTCAGAAAATCAATCTTTATTGTGCATCTCGAGAAGCTACTATTATTGTTGTACCCCTTAAAAAACTCTTGCATTAGGTGTATATTCTCAACCATAGAAAAACATTTTGAGATTTATCTACTAAATTATTAAGTATCGGTTTAAGCCGATCCAACATGATCATTGTAATCGCCTTATAAACCACATTACAACAAGAAATGGGTCGAAAATGATCTACACACGTCGGATCATCAATCTTGGGAATTAAAGCGATTATCGTAGTATTTAATTGACGAAGTAAAAATCCAGAAATGAAGAATTCATGTACCTCTAATACTACATCTTCTCCGATAATATCCCACGAACGTTTAAAGAAGAGAGAAGAAAAATCATGAGGCAGTATACTCCCCCAGTTAAAAACATCAGATTCAACATGTGTTGTTGTATCCTTTGTTCCCAATAAAGCTTGAAAATGATTAGTAAACTCTTCATACACTTGGGTACTTGAATTTGATAATTCCCCATTAACACAAATAATATTAGGAATTAATCTCCGCCTTTGTTTACTTTTCATAATACCATGAAACAATTTCAAACATCTATCGCTTTGAAGAGTATAGTCAAGCTTAACTTTTTGTTGAAGAAAACTAATCTCGGCTTTCTCAAAATCTCGCCTTATTCCGAAACCCAACTAAAACATCAAAGCTACAATCATCAGTTAAGTTTTGTTGTAAAGTTACCTCGTAATTTTCAAGATCCTCCTTAGCTTTCTTTGCTCTTGCATAAATATGAGAAAAATGTTATTTATTAACCTTAAGCAAATCAAATTTCAAAGCCTTGAGTTTTTGGCAAAGAATGTATTGTTTAGTACCCGAATCAACGGTCATATTCCATCCATTTTCCACCGTTATATTATAATGATCATGCACCATTTACATATTAAAAAACCGAAACAGAACTACTCTATTAACATGTCGTAAGAACATATTTACCACAAGGCGAGTGATCGGACACACTCGATTTGGGTAAGAACTCTGCTTGAATATAGTGATCGGATTCATCCAATTTCCGATTACCCAAATCCCGATCTATCTTGCTTAGGACATGATTATTATACCAAGTAAAGAATTGTCTGGTATATTAATATCTTCAAGACCCAAACAATTGCAACAATCCACAAATTCCTCAAAATCACCAATCGTTACACTTTTCCCTCTAATTCTTTCATTCGAAGCTAAACTATTTTTAAAATCACCCAAGAGAAGGCACGAATCGTCAAAAGTGGCAGCAAATCTATAAGGTTTATCCACAAACTTCTACGCAAATCTTTATCATTCAAGCCATATATAAATGAGGTGTAAATGCTTATATAAGTTTCTAGCACACAATTTTGCAATGAATGGCTTGTGGTGTTCTCTCAATAATCTCTACTTGCACCTTATCCGGATCCCAAACAACAAGAATTCTCCCATGTTCAACAAGATCAAAGTTATTTACACTATTCTATCCTCTAAGCATACTATTCATAAAATAATCCACTCGAACCGTGTTACTTTTTGTCTCCAAAATACCAAGCACTCGAACTGTGTTACTTTTTGTCTCCAAAATACCAAGAATATCAATAAGTTTACTTCTTATAAGATCAACATACCCCCCGCCTCTTATGAGTTGAGCAGAAACCCCTTGTATTCCAAGTTGTAATAATCATTAAGAACACTTGGAGAGTTTCCCTTTATTTGCGCATTTAAGTTTTGTGCTTCTTGCCTTTCAGTATTGTTTCTTTTGCCACACATACTCTCGTCTAGTAAGCGTGAGCTTCTTGTAACTTGCCTTGCATTTTTTGGTTTCTTACTAACAACCCTCTCAAAAGGACTCTCTTTTATACCCTCAATCACTATCTCCCAATCTTTCAAGTGTTTATCCGCTTTGGTTTTCGAGAATACTACCATAGCGGCGGAGCGAGAAGTCGAACTTACTTGGAAAGTGCTTACCTCATAACTACTATCTAACTCCGGGACGGAATTAAGATCCAGCGGTTTTTCTCGGGTCGTTTGTACAGTTTTTGGGGAAAACTGTTGTTGGAAAACAACTTTGTCGCTGTCATGAACTGATGCAATTCACAGTTGCTGAACCTGTGGTGGAGCTGTGGTATTTCGCGGTTCAGTTGTGGTGGTCCTCGGCTCAGCAATGATGACCTGGAGTCGCGCAAAATCTGTTCTAATGGGAATTCCCGATGCAGCTGTCTCGCTATTTTTCAGCAGCTGTTTTGGTCAAAGCTGTAAATGTTGTTTCAACACTGTATATTTCAACTTCTGTTGCTGCACTGGAAAATTTATAACCTTCTGTTTTTGCTGCTGCTGAGGAGCTGGAGGGAGCAGTCCATCAGCAAGCTGCTGCGTCTGTGGTGTCGCCTAAGGTGTGATAAAATAGTGATATAAATAAGTGCAAATAAACACCCTAAGCTTAGCACGGTTCTGCAAGTATACAGATCGTATGCAAGTTTTAATGAATAAGTAGAATTCGTTCCTCAGGGACTACGATGGTTAAGAAGAACTTATGCAAATATTCAAGTGCAAATATGAGATCTAGAGATAATAATACGCAAGTAGAAAGAAAAGAAAGATAGATTTTTATTTGGTTTTTAAATAAGAAAATTAAACTACTAAATTAAAGGACAGAAAATTAAATAAAAGAAAAGAAGATAGTATGAAAGTTTAGCTTGAGTAAATAGCATGTAATCCCCACTAGTTTTGCCGTTCTAAACATGTAAGGGTGAATTATGTAGTATTTCAATAATCGGTTCCAATTGTGCTAGGTAGTTTTAAATAGGATTTACCTGTGTCAATAAGGAGTCCTAAGCACACTGTTCCTGCAATTGGTAAATAGCAATACACTAAACCATGGTGATTATCTAGTTAGGTTGATTTGTCAGATCTAAACCAAATACTAGACGTTATGTGCTAAACATGTAATTAAACACCGTTGTCAATGGTGACCTAACTACTAGATGGTAATTCTATATGGTCGCGATCCACAAGAACACAGAATATAAACCCAAACACATAAAAAGAGAATAAAAACAATAATTCAATTTAAAACATAGAATTCCCAAATTAGATAGATGTCAATCAAAACTAGGTTCATACATATATGCTAAAACTCAAGCTAAATAGAATTTAGTTCATACTAAGAAAAGAAAATAAAAGAATTACAGAATTAAAGGTTGAAGAAGACATTGTTGATGAAGAGCTCCTTCCAGACTTCTTTTCTTGTGTTGTAAGCTTCTTCTTGGCTTAAGGTTTAACCAAGGATGATTTTATAATGTTAAGAGGCTGTATTTATAGTGTATAGGTTGACCTAATCGTTTTCTTGAAGGAAAAGGTAAATATTGGGCTCCTAGCCCAACTCAAATTCGTAGCCCAAAAACATGTAATCAGCCCCGTTTTTGTTTTGGTCCTAACAGCTTCAATACTTATCCGAGTGATGCGTATGAGTACACCAAATTCATCGTATCGGAAAGACCTTCGACTTTGCTCTTGATCGTTTCTCCAAATTCGTCACCGATTTTAAGATATAAGCTGATTTGTGGTCGTAGGTGCAGAAATTCAGATTTAAGGCCGCTTTTCCTTTTCCATGTTTTTAGCTTTTACTTTCTTATCTTCAATTCTCATGTTTATCTTCTTTCCTTTAGCTCTCTTTACCAACTTGGACTCTAATTAATTACCATATATCTCTAAAACTTCACACTAAATAAATAATTAAACCCGATATGCTCTAAAAATAATAATTAATTAATTCAAGACCCAAAATAGGAAAGTGTACTAAATCATGCAAAATTCGACATATAAACTAATAAATACGCCTAAAATGATGTCTCAGAAATAGATTTTATTATCACAAATGAGGATACATCAAGACCCCCAACTCACAGTTGTATCGTCCCGATACAATAAAAGTAAAGAACAGTAGGGTAGTCAATTAAACAAGAAGAAGAAGTAGGAGGAGAATAAGAACAGAACACAATGAATGATCCTAGAGCATATATCTAAAAAGTCTCATGTAGTAATGCTCAAGAAATAATGCACACATATGCTTAATATACACATAATCAACAATCCATTAATTCAAGTCAAGATTAATTTCGCAATGCCAGAAGGAGAGGTTGATAACTTAGTTCATGTTAATGCCTATAGGTTGTTCATAGGTCCTAATATAGCATTCAACGGTCCACTTACCTACTACCTAATAGCTCAATTGTTTCTCCACCAAATAGTTAGAAATCCTAAGGTCTTTGGTTATAACGTGGCTTAGGGACGGTGTGGTATATTTGGATAAATGAAAAGTGAACTTTTGGCTCTCTCCTCACATTTCATCAACGAATCGCCCTAGAGCTTGAGTTTCCACTCGAAGTTATTCTCACTCAACCCAATTGATTGATGCTTTTAATTTGCATCCCCAATAATCCTAATTAAAACCTTTTGTGATGATATACAAATTCCACTTTGCCGGTCCAAATATATATTCTTTTCATATCAATTTTTTTCTTTTTGTATAGCTATGACTCTCTTTTTGATGTTCGAGATATCACGCTATTTTTTTTCATATATATATTTTTCTTTGCATGCCCTTGTTGGCAATTTTAGCTCGTAACTTCTTTTCCATTCACTATTACCCCGGCAAAGGGTTACAATAATAACTTTTTCATCATCAATAGTATCACAATCATAATTCCCAAATCCCAATATTCCCTAATGATGAAACCCACCACCCGAAACTCAAGCTCTAAAACGACTTGTTTCAGGTTTTGCGATTCGAGTGCGGGTCATATAGATAAGTCCTATAAACTAAGGGTATGGATTATAATGTGGTTAAATAAAAGGATTTAGAAAGGCTCAGAGGGGCTAAGATGGATACATAATAACAATAATCAAATAAAAGGGTGAGAAAGTATAAAAGGCTTCAAGTGGCTTCAATATGAAAGAACTGCCTTATTCATTTTTCTAACTACCGGATTTTGTTACTTTTTCATTACTAGTTCATAGATAAGCGGGTTTTCAACTAATTTCAAACCTCACGTTCTACACACCAAATAACTCTCCCTAAGCTTCAACGTAACTTCTTAGCATTGCTTATTAAATTTTCTATCTTTTATTTCATGTTTTCATACATTCATCCTAAACATATTTATGACATCTTTCAAAAACATACTACTTACTATCATTGAACTAATTAAAATCATGCTCAATAGGTACATTCAACACATTTTAATGCCTAATTCAGCCCAAATTTTTTTAAATTTTATGCAAAAACAAAAAAGAAGATGAGGACAACGAATCCCCACCCCCAACTCAAAAATGAGCCGTGTCCCCACGACTCGAAAAAATACTCAAGAAAGAAATAAAATTTAAAATTAGCACATATATTGCACATAAAGAAATGGTAGGGAAGAAAGAAAGCATACTCTTCGAGGCTGTTACCTCGCCTTATCGACATCCAAGATAGGATTTGCTGGATTTTTCTTTAATTGTTCACGGAGTGTTATAATGTACTCCTTTTCTTCTTTTGAAAGTTGGGTAATTACTCTCAAAACTTTAATGATCCAAGCATTGTCAATATTGTTATTCATTTTAAACTCACGTGTTTCTTCTTTACCCAACTTCTTATTC
The DNA here is from genome assembly GCA_029959085.1 of Nemophila menziesii. Taxonomy (NCBI): domain Eukaryota; kingdom Viridiplantae; phylum Streptophyta; class Magnoliopsida; order Boraginales; family Hydrophyllaceae; genus Nemophila; species Nemophila menziesii. The sequence continues at coordinate 31,521,867 of JARWIR010000011.1, read as the reverse complement.
TCTTTCCGATCAAGACACGTGATCATAGTAGGATATTGCATTAAATAACGAGATGGGAGAGATCGAAGATTTGTATCACCTCCTCATAGATCAACTGTGCCACATCTTCCTCTTCTCCTCACAAATTACAATTCACAAAGATAGCGTTTCTTAGAACTCCTCACCATTAACGTAAACCAACCCAATCTTTCTTAAATCTCCAAGAATCTTCTCGTATTCTCCTTTATCATCTTCTTCTTCAAATACTTTCTCATAAGCAAAAGGTAGTTCATTTAATTATTATTTTTTTGGAGAAGCTATCATGGACATTGGAGCTTTCTCTTTTTCTTCGGATGTAGGGTCTTCGATCTGTAGAGGTTGTGTTGTTTTCTTCACTAAAGCTGGAACCTTTTTGCCCATTGAATCAAACACAGCTAACTGACCTCTCTTCTCGTGACTTGTTTTACCCTATGAATTGGAACTAGAACTTTTCTTACTTTATTTCTTCTCAATTGAATCCAATACCTTGCTTTTCTTCATCTCCCTTACAGTAGATAATGTTTATGCTCTCTTAATCATCTCAATTGACCCCCAACTCAAAGCTTTAACCACTCTTGAATTTTGAAACTCTAGATTATTGGTTGTACAAGCTTAATTTGGGTTAGGAAAGGTGATTTGATGATGATTCTCTATATGGGTAAGATGGATTCTTCATGGATTGGTATGGATTTAAGAATTTGTAGGATGAATTTCTGACATTTAAGCTTTTGATTCTTGGATTCAATGTGTTTTGGTAAGATTTGGGTGGTTGAATCTTCTTTGTAATGATGTGGAGAAAGTATTTGATGTGTTTTCATGGTGATTGGGTAGTGTTTTGATGATTAGGGAAGGTTTGATAAAGCTTCCATGGAGTTGGGAGAGGTTTGGGGAAGAAGGAGAAGCTTAAGGATTGAAAAATTCGTAATAGAGCAACCTCCTCACCCTTATAACCTGAAAAACGCGAAAATTTCCTCTCTCCAGCAGTGTCGGGCGGTATACCGGCCGTAGGGCCCGGTATACCGGAGTTGCTTGCTTTCGAAATGGACCTCTCGGCATAGAACACGTGACTCGCACCCGTGGGCTCGGGTTTTCTGGCCGGCATACCTGTCGAGAACGAAAACCTCCCCAACAGCTAGATCTCAAAAAGTTATGCAGTTTAGGCTCAAAGATCACCTGATTCCGACATCCGAGCGCAAAGATATGACTTGCCGAAGTTTTCTCAGATTGTGTCCAAATTTTTTTTTCGACACAGCGGGTGTGTGCGGCATACCGGCCATAGGGCCCGGTATACCGGAGCTATTGTTCTTCCAGATCGAGTTACGTCAAAATACCCGAGTCGTAACACGTGGGCACGGGGTTTTTCTGGCCGGCATACCGGCGCTTGGGCCCGGCATACCGGTGCTTCTGTTGTTCGATTTTGGACCTCTCGGCAATGAACCCGTGGCGATCCCGTGGGCACGGGTTTTTTGACCTGCGATATACCGCCCTTAGGGCCTGGTATACCGGTGCTGGGATCTGATTTTTTCGAAAAATTTGTTTTTCCTCCCAAATTCGATTTCTTTAGCACCTAAACATCAAAAACACTAATACCGTTCTCAAATATGCAATATCAACTAAAATTAACTAAACTAAACATAAACTAAAAACGTAAAAACATAAAAGAAACTACGGGTTGTCTTCCGTATAGCACTTTTGTTTAACGTTTTTTAAAGTTAGACGTGTTACCTCGATTACGAATGACGAAATTTCCACCCCTTGCCTCTAATTCCCACGAACTTTTTAGCTCGATTCTTCATAATCATGGATGGTGTCATCCATGAATTCGTGGGAAGGGGTGTGTCTAGTGGTAACTTTATTTTATTTGTAGCATTACACTCCTCTGGCAATCCAGACATTTCTTCGGTTTCTAGACTTCGTTTGTTAGAAATAATGTCCTCTATGAACTTACCATATTTTGACATTCTTGTGAGAGTTTCTACAAACGGGATGTTGATTTTTAACTCGTTCACCATGTCAAGGAACTTCTTGAATTCTTTTTCATTGTTCTGATTTCTGACATGTGACGGGAATGGTGGAGGAGGACATGTGTTAGTTACCACTGGGCTCTCTTTCTTTTCTGGTGTCTTCTCTGGGACACTCGTTTGTTCAATTACCTCTTCAACCTTGTTTTCAATTGTTTCTTCAACCACTTTTTCAGGAATAGAGGTTGGTTCTGGTTCAACTCGAGGTGGAGGTAATTGTTTTCCACTTCTTAATTCAATTGCATGACAAACATTGTTTTCTGGAGCACTAGTATCACTTCGGAGTTGCCTTTTTGCAAAGATTTGAAATTTATTCACCATTTGTGACATTTTTTGCTCAATATTCTTAAGCGCCTTGAATGAGTTTTCGCTTCTTTGCTCATTTTCTTCCATTAAGTTCATTATCTTAGCCATGCTTGAATTCAAACTCGAAGGTTGCTCTTGTATGGTTTGCTGCATTGAATAGGAAAGTGGTTCTTGATAAGCTTCATTATAAATCGGCGCTTCTTGATAGATAGGTTGTGCAGGATAATAAGATTGTGGTCGAGGTTGATAATAAGTCTGTTGATTTCCGACCCGATTGTAATTCTGTGGGGGATGATAATCAGCGTAATTTCCTTGAGATTGATAATTACCATCATAATAATGGTTTCTTTGATAAGGTATGAAGGAAATTGAAGCTGGATTATTCATGCAATATTCCCACGAGTGATCTCTTGCTCCACAACTAGGACATGAAGGTGAGGTATGTACTAGATTTCTCTGAGCTATTTCTTCGCGTAATTCAGCGATTTGCTGGGCTATGTTCTCCATAATTTATTAGCTTCTGCAGGATCTAGTTATACGAAACTTTATTTACCTAATAAATCTGATCTCGCCTGGAACTAAAATCTGTAAAACAAAAACTAAAAAGAAAAGCGTAAAATAGAACTAACTAAAATATAAGCACTAGATAATTGCACAAGGACTAACGATGTAGTCCGCGGCAGCGGCGCCAAAAACTTGGGGTCGCCTAAGGTGTGATAAAATAGTGATATAAATAAGTGCAAATAAGCACCCTAAGCTGAGCACGGTTCTGCAAGTATACAGATCGTATGCAAGTTTTAATGAATAAGTAGAATTCGTTCCTCAGGGACTACGAAGGTTAGAAGAACTTATGCAAATATTCAAGTGCAAATATGAGAGCTAGAGATAATAATACGCAGAAAGAAAAGAAATATAGATTTTTATTCGGTTTTTAAATAAGAAAATTAAACTACTAAATTAAAGGACAGAAAATTAAATAAAAGAAAAGAAGATAGTATGAAAGTTTAGCTTGAGTAAATAGCATGTAATCCCCACTAGTTTTGCCGTTCTAAACATGTAAGGGTGAATTATGTAGTATTTCAATAATCGGTTCCAATTGCGCTAGGTAGTTTTAAATAGGGTTTACCTGTGTCAATAAGGAGTCCTAAGCAAACTGTTCCTGCAATTGGTAAATAGCAATACACTAAACCATGGTGATTATCTAGTTAGGTTGATTTGTCAGATCTAAACCGAATACTAGACGTTATGTGCTAAACATGTAATTAAACACCGTTGTCAATGGTGACCTAACTACTAGATGGTAATTCTATATGGTCGCGATCCATAAGAACACAGAATATAAACCCAAACACATGAACAGAGAATAAAAACAATAATTCAATTTAAAACATAGAATTCCAAAATTGGATAGATGTCAATCAAAACTAGGGTTCATACATATATGCTAAAACTCAAGCTAAATAGAATTTAGTTCATACTAAGAAAAGAAAAGAAAAGAATTACAGAATTAAAGGTTGAAGAAGACATTGTTGATGAAGAGCTCCTTCCAGACTTCTTTTCTTGTGTTGTAAGATTCCTCTTGGCTTAAGGTTTAACCAAGGATGATTTTCTAATGTTAAGAGGCTGTATTTATAGTGTATAGGTTGACCTAATCGTTTTCTTGAAGGAAAAGGTAAATATTGGGCTCCTAGCCCAGCTCAAATTCGTAGCCCAAGAACATGCAATCAGCCCCGTTTTTGTTTTGGTCCTAACAGTTTCAATACTTATCCGATTGATGCGTATGAGTACACCAAATTCATCGTATCGGAAAGATCTTCAACTTTGCTCTTGACCGTTTCTCCAAATTCCTCACCGATTTTAAGATATAAGCTGATTTGTGGTCGTAGGTGCAGAAATTCTGATTTAAGGCAGCTTTTCCTTTTCCATGTTTTTAGCTTTTACTTCCTTATCTTCAATTCCCATGTTTATCTTCTTTCCTTTAGCTCTCTTTACCAACTTGGACTCTAATTAACTACCATATATCTCTAAAGCTTCACACTAAATAAATAATTAAACCCAATATGCTCTAAAAATAAGAATTAATTATTTCAAGACCCAAAATAGGAAAGTGTACTAAATCATGCAAAATTCGACCTATAAACTAATAAATACGCCTAAAATGATGTCTCGGAAATAGATTTTATTATCACAAATGAGGAGACATCAGTCTGAGTAGAAATTCCAGAAGATTGCAGCCGAGAGATACTGTTAAAATTCCTTGGGGTGGCTGCAATTAGTTGTGGCACACCCCCTCCTTTAGGAAACTGCACAAGAGGTCCATTTGTTTGATTAGAAACCTTTCGAATTGATTCGTCTCCAAACTTGTTCAAAATACCGCTCTTATCCTTATCGAAGATATAATAGCATTTACTATCCTCACATTCAAAAGCTTTGCACTTTGAGCAATATGGGGGGTAGATTTTCATACTCCACTACAACACGATGCTTATTCCCCATGTGCGAGCCAAATTCCACTTTTAACTTTCTATCCGTGCTCAAATCCAACTCGATAAGGACTCGTGCGTAACTAATACCCTTACTTTCGAAAGTAATCTCATCTAATCGAATTGGCTTTCCCATTTGCGAGGCAATCTTGACTAACTCTGGGTCCGTTCTAACTTGTTCCGGGGAAATTTCTCCAAATGACCCAAGTAGGAATCATGTGTATCTCGAGATTTCCAAAATTGAAAAAGACTGAAATATCAGTGAGAAGGAGGAGACGACCATACGAAAGATACAGACCTTTTGAGAGAACATTCTTTTTATCTTCATCCTTATCGAATTCAAATATCAACCATCTGGAAGGGTTTTTTCTTACTTTACATTCAACATTCCATACCTTTATGATCCTTCTAATATCTTTCATGTCCGGAGATTTTTTTCCGGCTACATAACCTATAAGAGAGAATCCAAAAACTTGCTCTATTGTAAGAACATTTGTCTCTAAAAGTTGCAACATTTATCCATCCACGGACTCATAATACTTGAGTTCCTTGTATAAAATTATCACATAATTCCTCATCGTCAGGAGCGGATCCGGAATTTCGAATCGATGAGGGATATTATTTTGTATTTATTAAAATTAATGTATAAAATTTGAGTTGGGGAGGGCTAATTTTCCAGTTGAGGGGTTGTAATTTTTTTATTCATGTTTTTACCTATTTTATAAAAAAAAAATCAGGCTAAATTGTACTGCTATCTCATAGGCTGGGGAGGGCTGCAGCCTACCCTTGGACCCGCCCCTGCTCATCGTCATATTCATCTACATTTTCATCTAATAACTTGTACGAGTAGGAGCTCATGTATGAGTGGGACATGTTGGAGGAGTGAGACCTGTAGGAGGTGGAGTGTGACCTGTAGAAAGTGGAGTGGAACCTATGGGAGGTGTGAGACCTTTTCGTTGGTGCTGGGAGGATTGCATGTCGATAGACATTTACTTGCCCACTTTGAATTAAACCACGACAAAAACATGTCCATCTGATCAACACCTATGATCGGGTGTGTGCTGGCAGTAGAGGTCATGGATCGACCGACAAGAGGATTAAATGGATAGAATCCTTGAGATACCATGCAGTCATTCACGTAATCAACCATGATCTGGAATGTAATTTCCATCTCTGATGTAAGACATGGTTAATTAGCTGAATTCCTCTTGCGCTTTAGCTTCGGCACATCACTAGAATCCCATCCACGCGTACCCTTACCTTTCCTTTTTTTCCAGTTGCACTAACCACTGTAGTGACTTGATCCAGGCACGAATGTAAGAGGGTAGAAGACGAGGAATTACTAGAACCAGCTCTGATTGGACATATCGCGCGGATATTGTATTAAGACTGCCTGTTGAATAAAACAAACAGATAGTCACTTATCATTTTAAATATTTGTTCTCATTTATCGAATTTTAATATTTGATGTAACAATAAAGACTAAAAAACTAAGATCTGATTCCCTATATCCCTCGGCCTTTCACTCCCTCGCCTTCTTATCATACCCGACTTCATAAAAAAATCAGCCAAGCTCAGGGGCGGATCCAGGATTTTGAGTTAAGGAGGGCTATTATTGTTACGGAAAAAACTCACATTCAGTAGACTTTTTATATGTCTAACAAAATTATTAAAGAATACCTTAAAAAATTGCACACAACGAAAAAAAATCATATTCATTTTAATATAATACTTGTCTATTTCTTTCAAAAAAATATTTCCAATCATAACACAAACTCATCTTAATATTCACGATACTTCTATTGTAACTAAAAAAAATAATAATCAGTTATATATTACATTATATGATATAAATTTACAAATTTACTTCTATTAGGAATAGAAATGATTTAGGATATAACTTCACTATACAAACTGTTGCAAAAAATAAATATTACATCTTTTGAAAGACAATAAAATACATAAAATAAATTCGCTACTATGGACTGTATTTTACTGATTTTCTAATAGAAAAATTGAATTCAGACCTGCTCATAAAATAAATATCATTAATTTATGACCCTCAGTATTAGCTATTATAAATAAATAAAATCACCTAGAAGTTGAGTTTATGACCCAACTTTCACAAGGAAAACGTGTTCACTTTGGAAAGACAAGACAAGCCCCTTCAGCACCGATCATTTCAAACTAAACTAGTAATTAATAAAATGACATTTATTATTAATGAAAAACTTATATTTGTTCTTCCTTAGTAGTTCTTTTAGCATATAGATTGTACCTTTGGGGATCGATCTCAGACGGCCTATTGCTGCTTGACCTACTTCATACGAATTTTTTTTTGTTGCTTCCTCAATCCTCCATATTAAAAATAACTCATTGACCCACAAATCATAATGACATTGCAAGTAATTATATTCCTCTATTACTTCATACAAAACAAATTTTCTATTTTATTGAAAAAATCATAATAAATTTAAAAAAAATCTACTTTAATGAATTTTCTAAATAATAAATTATAAAATCATAAAACTAGATTCATAGAAATTTATAAATTGTATAATATTGTATAATAAAAGAAATTAAATTCATGAAAAAAAAATCAAAAAAGATTAAGTTCATGAAAAAAAATTAAAAACTAACCACAAATTAAATCTTCAATGGTATTGCGCTCCAATTTCGTCAGTTTATTTTAGTATTCGATTTAATTAATAAATAAACTTTAAGATGAAGAGGGCTAATTTTATGCTGTAATATTTTTAAGTTATGTTTTTACCTATTTAAAAAAAAACTAAAATATAATATTATCTGGTGGGTTGGGGTGGGCTGCAGCCCACCCCAGCCCACCCCCACATCCGCCCCTGGCCAAGCTCTCGTATTTAATTTGCGCAGATTATTAGCGACGACACAAAGTCGTCTCTAATGATCTGACTTATCGTTGCTAGAAAGCTTATCAATGACGACTTTAACTCGTTGCTATTAATTTATGCATAAAATACTTACTAACGACGACAATATTTTGTTGCTAATACTACTGAGCATTACCAACAAAATTGTCGTTGCTAAACACATTATCAGCGACGACTTAAAGTCGTCATTAGTAATTTACACCGACAACTATTTACTAGAGACGACAAACTTTCGTCGTTAATAATACTTATTATTACCGAAGATATTTATCGTCTCTAATAAGTTATTAATTTTTTATTCCCCTATAGGGGCGACTAACATGGCGCATCGCTAATGAGCTATCATTAGCTATGACATCGCGTTGTTTCTAATGATTCCGTCGCTAGAGATTGGATATGTAGTAGATACGACATATGTTCAAGTTTATTTATCCACTTTTTTGGTGCATATGGATTAAGAAATTTTTTGATTACCTTTATTTTTACAAAATCATCCTTATTTATCTTACTTTTACCGAAAACATAAATAAGTACATTACATAATTAAGAGTACTTTTGAAAAATATTGAAACCAAGTGTTTGGACATTAAAAATAAATGAAATAATCTTGAACACTATTTTATTTTATTTTAAAAAACAATTAATTGAACTAGAGATTTTATCCAACATATCTTGGAGACACCTAATATAGACCTAATTACTCCCAACCAATTCACCTTAGGCAACAAACAAAATTCTAACACTATATGCCCACTTTTTTTGAAAATCCCCTACCCATTATACCTCTTTTTATTTTTTATTTATTATATATATATTATTTTATTCACAATTTCTTTTAAACCCTAAAAAATCTATTTCTCTCTCATCTCTCCTCTTATGTCCTCTCCACTCACGGCGTAACATTTAATCTCTTTCCTCTCTTTCTTATTTCCTTTATAAACCTTACCTTCTCCCTTTTCTTCTATCCATTTAGTTGCTCCATTCTATTCTTTCTCCAAGAAGGAGCAACCATGGTTGCTCGAAGACAAAGGACAAATCTGTTTCGCTCGTCAAAGATGTTCTGTTCGTAGAAGTTCGTGAAGAAGACCATGGTTGAAGACCTGCGTGAGAAGCTTCGCAACATGAAGAGTGCTCAGCTTTCTGTATGTGAGAGTTCCTTTTTCTAAAACTAGAATGGAGAGTTCGTGAGCAGTAGAGATCCATAGCTCGAGTTCGTGAGCATGGAGAATAAGATGAGAAGAGGTCGTGAAACTACAAAAATGGAGCTCGAATCTGTTCGTGAGCTTTGTGGAACGGAAATGGAAAGCTCAGATGGAAGCTTAATAGAAAAAAAATTGGAGCTCGGGTCTATTCGTGAATACTCAGTGAAACTCAGATATGTTCTTCAAGTAGCATATCCGCTTCGAAATGAAGCTTCAATGGACACCACTGGCTAGCAGCACTCGAGCTCCAACATCCATTGGAAGACCTCTAGCAAGCAACACTCGAGCTCTAGCATCCATTGGAAGACGAACGAGATGCCGAGAAGAAGATGTCGTTCGTGAGAAACAGACCTAGATGATGTTCGTTAGTTATATTTGTCAGTTGGGTACTCAAATTATTGGATGTGAGTGGTGTGTATTTTTTTTCTTTTCCTTGTTCGAATATTAGTAATTAGTTCATTTTTGTATCCGTTGTGTACTCAGATCTAAGGCCAATAGTGTGTATTTTTTTTCTTTTCCTTGCTCTAATATTAGTAGTTATTTTATGAATTCTAATGTTGTAATTTTTTTAGTATAAAAATATAGATTATGGTGTTATTGCCTTTATTTACTTATTTAAATTTATTTTTTCAAGGCTACTCTCATTTTTCCACAGAGTACTCAGTGTTTATGGACCAAATTCAGGGAATTCACTGAGCATACTTAGTGTTTTTCCCTTATACTCAGTAAAAAAAAATGTGATACTCAATGAATTATTTTCTAATACTCAGTTATATCTCTGGTACTCTGTTAATTTTTTCCAATACTTAGTGAATTTCCCCCAGCACAGTAAAATCTTCGAATACTCGGAAAATTTTTTTAGCACAGTAAATTTTCTGAGTACTCAATAATTTTTCGAGCACTCAGTAAAATCTTCAGCAACACTGGTGGTGGTCGGAGCTGAAAGTATCGATACTCAATGAGTCGATATTATTTTGGTGATCTATACTTAATGTCACTTGTTTTTTGTATTTAAATTATTTTAGTATTTAGTCATCTTCAAGATTGAGGGGTGGTTCTTTTGAAAAAAAATCTAATCACATATTTTTTATAAGTCACTAAGAGGGTGTTTATTTGCATTTAATGAAATCGTAATCTGGTTCATTAAGATACTAGATTAATACGACGGTTTATTTTTCTGACTAATTCAGATCTAAATAGCTCTTAATTGGCATGTTTCATTAAAATTTGAAACTAACAGAATAAATTCTATTTAGCTGTTATTCCGCATTCAATACTTATCACTTAGAAAAATCAAAAGATACCTAAATATGTTTTTAAATCATATATGTCAATCACCTGCTGAAGCATATAAATCTACCTTGATTCATGTTCATTAATAACAAAATTAATAAAAAAAACTTGTTTTTCTGTAAGCTAGTTTTATTTATTTTCTTTCTGTCAACGCTTTTGCTAGTTAAACTATACCATGAAATTAGGGATGACAACAGATCAGATATCCTTAAAAAATTGCATAACCACATCCACATCCACATCCATTAAGAAAAACGATAACCAAATCCGCATCCATTAACCATCGGATTTTAGAATTATTTACCAAATCCGCATCCGCGACGGATGCGGTTTATTCGCGGTTAATCCGTATCCGCAATCGTTTAAAATGATTTAAATAAAATAATTTATTAAATGTTTTTAAAATTTTAATATTAGCTACAAAATTATTGGAAGACTATAAAATGATATTAGGCAATATAGTAATAAAATAGAAAATAATCAATTAGCTAGTTTATGTATGGAATATTATATCTGACCAGTGTTATGTATGAAATTTGCATATATAGAATATCTTCATATATATTATATATATTTTAATACTTTATTTGTTATATATTTATTCGGATTTCAGATTATCCGTCGGATTATTGTAAAAGACCAAATCCTAACCGATAATCCACCGGTTACCTTTTGTGAGAACCAAACCCTCATGAATGCACCATCGGTTCCACTAACGGATTTTTTATCGGATCAGATATCTATCGATTACGGTTAATATTTAAACCATTACCATCCCTACATGAAATCTTACATAACGTTACAAATAATAATAAAATTATTTTTGGTTTCAACGATTATTTTGGTCAACCAAATTATTTATGTTCAAGTGGTCGACAAGCTGGCCTGGTTTCATGGCCAATCAATAAATATACTTAGATTTTTTTTTTTGTCCATAATATACTTAGATTCAAGCATTATAAATTTTGGCAATTTGACATAAAAAAAAGGAAAGTAATTTCAGATTTAGCACAAAGGTGGTATCTTGAACACCGCCTTTAGACAAAATTGTAAAGGCTATAATTTTGTCTAAGGACGATATTTAGGATACCGCTCTTATACCAAATCTAAAATTACTTTTCTTTTTACCAAATCACCCATTATTTATAAAAAAAATGTTAACCTTAAAAAAAATTCTCTAATTTTAGTTTTTTGATAATTGTAATAGCTTTACATTATTCCGCTGGGTCCCATACAGCTAAATTAGTTTATAACTTTTCCAAGCTCTTACAACATCTCATTTTGTATATAAATAGATGTAGGCTACAACCATACTATAAGCAAATTAAATCACTTCAAATTATCAGATTCAAGCAGTCTCATGTAATTTAATAAGATGAGTTCAAGTAGCAGAGCATGTATCGTTGCATCAAGTGTTAGTCTAATGGAATCCTTACAAAAGCATGCGAAGAACAATTTCATTAGGTCGTTCGCCGTTCAAGCTAAGAATATTCTTCTAAGTTATAAACACTGATAAAGGGTGGTAAGGATTTTGTGAATCATCAGACATATGGAAAAATAAAGAAATAAAACTTGATCAAGTATATGTATTACAGTATATATACATATTCTTACAATTGATCAAAACAAATCTTTAATAAAGTTGGATCAAGAAAGAAAAAGAATGGTTGCATCTAGAATTCATTTGATTTCTCGAAAGGTGATCAGACCTTCGTATCCAACACCATTTTCACTCAGTTCTTATAAGCTTTCTTTATTGGATCAATTAACAACCAGCAAATATATGCCCATCGCCTTATTCTATTAAAGAGTCTCCAATATATTGGAACACAACAACAAGGTACGGATGTTTATACTTGTAGAAGCTTGTGCGGGTACAAATTGAACCATTTGTACGTCGGATAGGGAAGACCTATAAAGACGGTTTATGGAGCTCTAACATTCAAGAAAACTTTCACATTGTTTGATGACAATGAGGATGGAATAGAAGCAATAGTGACTCTGGATGAAAATGACATGTCTATTTTCGAAAGTGACGTGGAGCTTCAGGCTTTTTCTTCTCAGTAGCTTAACCTTAACCGGTTGTCTAAGATCATAATTGTCAATTAGTTTGCACGCTTGTTTAATTTTCCAATAAAATGTGTATCATACAGTATCGATCTAGGTTGATGTTGTAATGAAACATGTGATTCTTGTTAAACAAAATTGCAGTGACTATTCTATTGGCTTTCATGTTTATCCAATTACTGCTGATTGCCAAGTGTTGAACTGAACATAGTAAATACTGCTTCAAGCTTTCGAATCAACATTCTTATGTATTGCTAGGACAGGAATGATCAACTTCAACCATATCCATGCCCTTAGGGGAAAAGATCTTGATGCTGCTCTTACGTGTGTTCAAGAATTACCTTCTCTTATTTACGTAGTGCAATCCTCCGATTCTGACTTTGTCATTGGATCTCTCAGTTAGAACTTTGGTCAGCCTCTCACATGGTTTGGATTTCACTCCCTTATTAATGACAATGTCAAAACCACATGGTTTAACTTTCTCTTAAATTGCCAACTCAACGAAAAATGCATTATATTAATGAGATTTTACAAGTGGGTGGCAATGGAGAGACTCAAACCGGGACCACGGTCTACCGTGGAGCTTTGATACCAAATTTAAATTGCTGACTCAACCAAAAGTTTGAACGGTTAGAAGAAGAGATTATATTAATGAGATTTTACACTCCAACACTTTCACTTGACTTTCACTTTGTTATCTTGCCCTAAGTTACTTTCTACCCCAATCCCCTCTTTTCCTTCCCTGCACCACCTCACCACCACTCAAAGTAATCTGTTAAAATTCTATTTATATGTTTATTTATTTAATATTAGTTATATGATGTGTATATTTCATAGTGATTTTGAATGCGTAGGAAACTAATACTGTAATCTTTTTAGGCACCAATATTGTAAATTATAAACATATATATTTTGTTATTTTACATTATATAGGCCTATTTTGTAATTATCGTATTTTTTGGATCTTTATTTTTTATATTCAAATAATCTAATGTTAATTGGCGTTATCGTTGCATTGTGTATGGATTTATAGGGCATTTTTCATGGTATAAGAGCTAATGGGCAATTTTTTAATGTATAAGGACTTAAAGTCCTCTAATGAAAAATATTAGAACTTCAAATGCCATTTCGAATGTTACAAGGGCATAACTTAGCAATTTTTTATTATTGTTTTTTCTTTTGAAAAATCTTTATATTCTGGTTCTTGTTTTTCAATTTTAGAACTACGCGAGGTTCATTTAATTAGTGCAGTTTAGAGTTAACATTTGCTTCAGGTACATATAGGGAAACATTCATATAGTATATGGACTTGTAATGCAATTTTCACATGGTATAAAGGCTAAAAGTGCAATTTTTCAGTGTATTAGGATTTAAAATAAAGATTTCAAATTTTACAAGGACTTAGCAATTTTTGAATTTTGGGGGATTCTTTTCCAGAATTCGTATAATATGCAAAATTTGGACCCTAGGTACAGGGCCGGTCCTAACATTTCAAAGGTTTAAGGCAAACTCTAAAAAATAGGCTCCTAAAAAAATTACAAGTTATATAAAATAAAATAAAAAATTTAAAATATAATAAAAAAATAATCAAATAAATTTTAAAGGAAAAAAATATCTAAATCTTTTTAAGTTAACATGTAATATTAATATATATAAAAAAAGTAACTTAATTAAATATTTTTGTAACTAAAAATATAATCTAATATTTTTTATTTCAGCTGGGCTAAAACTGGGCCTTTGTTTTAAAGAAAATTTATGAAAAATAAGTTGAGGAAGAGCCCAAAACCATGAATAAAATTGGGCTTTTTTAATTAAAAGAAAATTATACTTCAAAAAGGGTCCTAAAATTATATGAGTTGGAGAGAGGGTCAAGGCCATGGCCTCCTTGGCCTCTCCCCAGGACCACCGACCCTGTCTAGGTACTTAATATATGCAAAAAACTACAACTCCTATATTATGAGAAAATTGAAATATTGGTACCTACTTAATGTTAGAGAAGCATTATAGTCCTTATATTAATGAAATGCCCCCATTAATATTTATATTATGTAAAAATTGCACGTTGGTACTTATTTTATGTAAAAGAAATGCATTATAGTCCTTATACTATGAAAAAGATTACAACATAGGCACCTATATTATGTAAGAAATGAAACAAACCATAACATGTGAAAATTGCACTATTAGTACTTATATTTTGTTAGAAAAATAGTATGCTCTTATATTATGTAAAAATATATTGTCAGTCCCTATATTGATCTATGGAAAACAACTCCTTTAGATTTGCATGTTGTGCTAGTTTAATAGGTTACAAGCCTTTAACGAATATTACATACTTATAAATGCATTTAGGGATTTATAATAACTTAAAGTTGCACTTAGGGTCCCTATATTACATACTAATCAAACATTGGTACAGAGGTTTTCCACTCTACTCTCACATCATGGGTTAGGCACATGTAAAACGTGTTTCACAAAGGTTCCTTATGCCTATG